>JAUCBN010000016.1:10062500-11452500 GCA_035048815.1 Abelmoschus esculentus | reverse complement strand
CAAGGATTGTGAAAGATGTTCCACTAGAAATATTCTTGTTATTGCTTCGACTCATATTCCCCAAAAAGTGGATCCCGCTCTAATAGCCCCGAATAAATTAAATACATGTATTAAGATACGAAGGCTTCTTATTCCACAACAACGAAAGCACTTTTTCACTCTTTCATATACTAGGGGATTTCACTTGGAAAAGAAAATGTTCCATACTAATGGATTCGGGTCCATAACCGTGGGTTCCAATGCACGAGATCTTGTAGCACTTACCAATGAGGCCCTATCGATTAGTATTACACAGAAGAAATCAATTATAGACACTAATACAATTAGATCTGCTCTTCATAGACAAACTTGGGATTTGCGATCCCAGGTAAGATCGGTTCAGGATCATGGGATCCTTTTCTATCAGATAGGAAGGGCTGTTGTACAAAATGTACTTCTAAGTAATTGCCCCTTAGATCCTATATCTATCTATATGAAGAAGAAATCATGTAACGAAGGGGATTCTTATTTGTACAAATGGTACTTCAAGCTTGGAACGAGCATGAAGAAATTAACGAGACTTCTTTATCTTTTGAGTTGTTCTGCCGGATCGGTCGCTCAAGACCTTTGGTCTCTACCCGGACCCGATGAAAAAAATGGGATCACTTCTTATGGGTTCGTTGAGAATGATTCTGATCTAGTTCATGGCCTATTAGAAGTAGAAGGCGCTCTGGTGGGATCCTCACGGACAGAAAAAGATTGCGGTCAGTTTGATAATGATCGAGTGACATTGCTTCTTCGGTCCGAGCCGGGGAATCCCTTATATATGATGCAAAATGGATCTTGTTCTATCGTTGATCAGAGAAATCTCTATGAAAAATACGAATCGGAGTTTGAAGAAGGGGAAGGAGAAGGAGTACTCGACCCGCAACAGATAGAGGAGGATTTATTCAATCACATAGTTTGGGCTCCTAGGATATAACGCCCTTGGGGCTTTCTATTTGATTGTATCGAAAGGCCCAACGAATTGGGATTTCCCTATTGGGCCGGGTCATTTCGGGGCAAGCGGATCATTTATGATGAAAAGGATGAGCTTCAAGAGAATGATTCGGAGTTCTTGCAGAGTGGAACCATGCAGTACCAGGCACGAGATAGATCTTCCAAAGAACAAGGCTTTTTTCGAATAAGCCAATTCATTTGGGATCCTGCGGATCCGCTCTTTTTCCTATTCAAAGATCAGCCCTTTGTCTCTGTGTTTTCACACCGAGAATTCTTTGCAGATGAAGAGATGTCAAAGGGGCTTCTTACTTCCCAAACAGATCCTCCTACATCTATATATAAACGCTGGTTTATCAAGAATACGCAAGAAAAGCACTTCGAATTATTAATTCATCGCCAGAGATGGCTTAGAACCAATAGTTCATTATCTAATGGATTTTTCCGTTCTAATACTCCATCCGAGAGTTATCAGTATTTATCAAATCTGTTCCTATCTAACGGAAGGCTATTGGATCAAATGACAAAGACATTGTTGAGAAAAAGATGGCTTTTCCCGGATGAAATGGTTGTTGCTATCTGCTCCAATAACGAATCATTGGTTTAACTGAATAACAAGTCAAGTTGAACGCCTTCTACAATCTAACAAATTCAGACTCTCCAGCAGAATGTAAGGCTCTCTATACACCAGACCAGGGTACTAAAACATCTTGCTTGGGTAGCACGCTCGACAGACTATTCAGTAAGCGAATAAAGCCTAAAGGAGAAGTCGAATGCACTGAAGGAACTGACCAACACACGAAGAAAGATACGAGCCAGAAATAGATAATCAAATTGGGAGATGCATTCACATGCACTCCACAAGTAACATAATCTCTTTCCTTCCATTTTATTTATTATATTAGAACTAGTTTTATATGTTGTTACGTTTTATTTTCAGTATTTTATGTTTTTAAGTTTTATTTTCAATATTTTATGTTTTATTTTCAATATTTTAGTTTTTAAAGTTTTTTTAGATAAATAAAACAACGAATGCAGAAAAATTATTTTACAATAGGAAGTCTGCCGCCGCGGTAGTGCACTATGTCAGAGCCACAGAAATCCTAACGGGCAGAAACAGTGCAACGACCCTCTACTGAGAAATCTGCCGCAAAAGTAACTGTTCAGCAAGGCAGTAAATGTCTAACGGCTAAATATTAACAGTCATATTTTTACAGCCTATATAAACAGCTTCCTTGCCTAGAATTACCCACTCTTGCATTCTTGATAATCTTCTTTCTTTCACAATCTTGCCTTCAATTACTTTAGCTCTCACCTACTTTCTGAAATTTGCATCAATTTTGCCACAGCATATCATCCCAGACCAGTGGGCAAGCTGAGGTTTCCAACCGTGAAATCAAGCAAATTTTGGAAAATGTGATGAATCTGAAAAGGAAGGATTGGTCACCGAAGCTTGATAAAGCATTGTGGGTGTACCGAACAGCTTTTAAAACCCTACTACGGATGTCTCCATTTAAGTTAGTTTATGGCAAATCATGTCACCTCTCGATCGAACTAGAGCATAGGGCTTATTGGGCAATCAAGAAACTCAATTTGGACGCCGATTTAGCTGGTGAGAGAAGATTTCTAGAGTTGAATGAGATGGAAGAATTCAAGATCCAAGCTTATGAGAATGCTAAACTCTACAAGGAGCGAAACCAAGCGATGGCATGATCAAGCAATTTTGCCACGACATTTTCATGTGGGACAACAGGTGCTTCTTGATGAATGCCTAAAAGGCAGTTATTTACTACCCTTCACATGGTACTTTATGCATCTATTATACACCAACTTGAACCGAATTATGAACTCTTTGCTCAAATATTGGATATTTCGTTATGATCACTTACAAAGTTAATATTTATAGAGAATGCAAATATTATTACAATTTCTGTACATGCAGGAATATCCAGAGCTGAAACGACAGTGAAGCAGTGTAACGGTCGAGGCAGAAGACAAGGTCGCGGCAGAATCCAGTGTGACAGCACCAACAATGGAGGCGTAATGGAAGATAAAAATATAGAGAATATTCTGGAAGATACAACGCATCAATTCGACCAAGCTAGCGCGCTAAAAGCCCAATTCAAAGACCAAGCGGGAAAACCCTTCTAGAAGGCGACAAACTTGGAAATATCAGATTCCTTGAACAAGACTTGTTCCCTACTCCAAGTTGAAGTCTATTTAGGAAAGGTTTACCCTAGGTTAAGATTATAAACACCCTAGCCGTCCACGTTGTTAAGAGAGCTGATTTAGAGAACCGAGTTAGAGAGTCGATTTAGAGAAACCCTTAGAGTCGATCCTTCTCCCTAAGAATTGTACCTAAACGATAATATGTTCTAAACTTCATAGGGATGGGTAAATGTTGTCAATATTAGTGAGAGAAGATTGATTCTTGTATCTTTGTTCTTATGCAATAATAAATCAAAGTTTGCTTATCATATTGCCATTCTTTGTTCTTGTATTCAAGCCCGAGAGGGAAGTTTGCAAGTAATCTATTTATCTAGCATCGAGAGGTGTAGATTCACGAAAGGGATAAGTACAATGTTGTAGACACTAACTCGGCCTATACTCTTTTGGAGGCACCGGGAGATAGGTTAAGAGTTTCAGTAGCTAAAACAAGTGTTGGATTAGTTGGTGGTTATCATTGATTTACGCCGAGAGGTATCATCAAGGACTGGTCATCAACAACACTTTGACTCAGAGATGAGTGGAGTCACTTACGGACACTTTGTTGAACTTTGATACCTCTACTCAAGAGCAAGAGATTGTCGCGGTAGAGGAAAACCAATATTGTCGTGGCGGTATCTGCAGTACTGTCGAAGTAGTGTTGTGTGCTTGCATTGGACAAGAAGAAGATCAATTGAATCCACTAATTGACACAACTGGATCCTACCCACTTTGTCTATATCGTCTTCAACCTTTTATTTTATGTTTTGTTATTTAATTATTTAGTTAGATAAAACAAATCAACTTATTTGTGTTTTTACTTTATTTTCAGGAGCAAGGGAACAAGAGGAAACATATTAAGTATATCAATCCGTGTGGAGATGATACATGATATACTTATCATTTTATTACTTGACGACGTGTACACTTGCACTCAAATTATGCTTATACCATGCACATCAAGTTTTTGGCGCCGTTGCCGGGGATTGGCAATAGAATTTTGTTTTCTTTCTTTTCTTGCTCTTTAACTATCCATTATCTAACCTTAACTTTAATTATTTATTTTATTTTTTTTTATTAATTTTTATTAATTTGGTTTATGACCAGGGCAAATCCGAGTGGACCATTGTACGAGTTGGATCCTGAGATTGAACGAACAAGACATAATCTAAGACGCAATCTGTTCCAAGCTATGGACAATCCACCAAGAGGACAAATTCCACCTATTGATCATAATGTACTGCCGCCAGCAATGCCGCAACAGCCACTGCCGCAACCATTGCCGAGGCAGCCCACGGTTAGAGACTATCTGGTGGAAGATCTAAACGGACTCAACTCTGGCGTAGTCACCCTAGAAATCGAAGCAACTCACTTTGAGCTCAAACCAGTGATGTTCAACATGTTGAACACAATTGGACAGTTTAGTGGGTCTACTACTAAAGATGCAAGGCAGCATCTCAAATCTTTCATGGAAGTGTGCAACTCTTTCAAAATTCAAGGAGTCCATGAAGATATTCTACGATTAAAATTGTTCCCTATTCACTGAGGGATAGGGCGAAGACTTGGTTGAATGGTATCCAAGCAGGATCAATAGGATCTTGGGAGGAACTTTGCCGAGAATTTATTACGAAATTTAACCCGATAAATCTCTATGACCGCATTCGTAATGAAATCACATCATTCAGGCAAGATGAAGATGAACCGATGTACGAGGCATGGGAATGTTACAGAGAACTATTAAAAAAATTCCCGCTACATGGTTTTCCCTTGTGGACGCAAGTCTCCATGTTCTATAATGCTATTAATGCCTCCACAAGGATGATGCTAGACGCTTCCGCAAATGGGACACTTTTGGATAGAGCACCCGCGGAGGCCATTGAAATTCTGAACAAACTCGCAAGGAACGATTTCCAATTTCCCACATCAAGGCGAGGAGGAATGAGACGTCATGCCACAGCTCATGAATTAGATACATCAAGTTCGGTGACAGCACAATTGGCTTCTCTGATCAAGATGGTTCAGAATATGCAAACCTAAAGAAGCGTACATGAGGTTAAGGCAGTTAACTCATCGGATTACATACAAGATGAGAAGACCAGCCTATATGTTGGAAACTATAACAGAAACAACCCAATGATGTCCAACAATTATAACCCATCTTGGAAAAGGCATCCAAATTTTTCATGGAGTAACCCTAACAATGCCTTCAATCCAACTACTCAAGCCCCTGGATTCCAGCATCAGAGCCAGAACCTGCCGCAGCAGAACACTCAGCAGCCTATGCCACAGTAGTAGGTACAACAACAACAGTCTCTAAACGCACTGACAGATTCTCTCACAGCTTTTATGTCAAAGACTGATGCTTACATGATGGAGAATAGCCGCTTCATGAAGCGTATTGATGACTTCATGAACAGAGCTGAGATGAGACTGTAGAATCAGGAGGCCGCAACAAAATGCTTAGAAACTCAGGTTGGTCAATTTGCCAAACGACAAAATACTCGACCACCAGGGGGTTTACCTAGCAATACTGAAGTTGTTAAGGTGTTAGGCCACGAGCAATGCAAGGTAATCACAACTAGAAGAGGCCTACAATTAAAAGATAAAGAAGGGATCGCAACCGATAGAGTCCAACCAGAAAAGCAACATCATAAGGACTCAGAGGTTGAGCAGGACCCTGCCGAAAGCTCTGCCATGACAATAGAACCAGTAGTATCAGAACCATCTGTCGAGGCAGTTGCAAACAAATTCACCCCTGGTATTAAACTAAATATCCAAGGAAACTTGGAGGATATCAGACCACCACCTCCTTTCCCACAGAGTCTAAAGAAGCAAAAACATGACCACCAATTTCAGAAGTTCCTAGACATCTTAAAGCAGGTCCATATCAACTTGCCACTAGTTGAGGCTATTGAACAAATGCCCAACTATGCCAAGATTTTAAAGGACATAGTATCCAAACGACGAAGACTAGGAGAATTTGAAACAGTGGCAGCCACTGAAGGTTGCATGGCCATGCTGCATAATCGTATGCCACCAAAACTAAAAGATCCTGGATGCTTCACAATTCCTTGTGCGACTGGAGATGGTTATAAAGGAAAGGCCCTATGCGACTTGGGAGCAAGCATCAACTTAATGCCCAAATCAGTCTTTAGAAACTTGGAATAGGACGCAGATCGATCCTATGTGCACCCTAAAGGCAAAATTGAGGATATTCTGGTGAAGGTTGACAAGTTTATATTTCCTGCCGACTTTCTTGTCCTTGACTGTGAGGCTGACGATAATGCACCGATCATATTGGGTCGACCTTTCCTTGCTACTGGACGCACCATCATTGATATGGAAAATGGCGAGCTCATAATGCGAATAAATGATCAACAAGTGAAGTTGAACCCCTTCCACAGTCTTCCAAATTCAGACGCTCCAGCAGAATATAAGGCTCTCCATACACCGAACCAAGGTGCTAAAACATCCTGCCTGGGCAGTACGCTCGGTAAACTGTTCGGTAAAAGAATAAAACCTAAAGTAAAAGCTAAATACACTGAAGGGACTGGCCAACTCATGAAGAAAGATACGGGCCAGAAAGAGAGAATGAAAATGGGAGATGCATCCACATGTACTCCTCAAGTAACATAATTTATTCCCTTCAAATTTAATTATTATACTAGGATTAGTTTATAGAATATTATTTTTGGCATTCTTTATTTTCAGTATTTTATTCTTTTTAGTGTTTTTAATTTTTTTTAAATAAAGTTATGAATGCAAGAAAAATTATGCCACAGCAGGAAGTCTGCTGCCGCGGCAATACACTGTGTCAGAACCGCAGAATTCCTAACGGGCAAAAACAGTTAATGGCTCTCTATCGAGAAACCCACCGCTGCAGTAACTGTGCAACAAGGCAGTAAATGCCTAACGGCTAGTATTTTTAACAGTCATATTTTTACAGCCTATATAAGCAGACTCGTTGCTGAGCATTATTTACTTTGCATTCTTACTATTTTTGCTTTCATAATCTTGCTCTCACTACGTCTTGCAATTTTTAGAATAATCTTTATTCACTCCAGAATTTCTCAGGAATAACTCAATGGCTTCTTACACAAGATTTGCCCCGAGCGCTGTTGCTGACAGATTCAATCGATCGTTCGTTGCTCGGCAACTATGGGAAGAGCAGGGATTTTAACAAAACAATAAGATATACTTTGGCATTGAATCATACTTTTTCAACAAGATTCAGCATCAGGATTTGGAGGCTTTCTGCCTACAGCCTCCACCGGCAAATGCCACAATTGTGCGGGAATTTTACGCACATGGGCCGAGCAAGGACACCCTCTTTATCCACTGTCGAGGCAAGCTTGTGCAACTTGATGCTAAAGTCATCAATGACTTTTATGGTCTCGCATCCACACGGGATGATCATGCCACTATGTAGACAACAACACCACTTAAGACTATGAGGAGATTAAAGATGGGCTTTGTTACAGCAACACATCATGGGAAACTGGTGCCCATAAGGGTTCGGTAACAAGGAAGAGTCTAATACCCGAGGCCAAGATATGGTGCACGTTTGTCAAAAGATGACTCATCTCAACCTCCCATAACAGCACAGTGGATCGCAAAAGACTGGCGCTGATCCAGTCCATCATCAAGAAGAGAAGCATCAACGTAGGAGAGATCATTCTTCACGAAATCCATGAATGTGGTAAGAAGGAACATGGACCGGTTTACTTCCCATGTTTAATCTCTGCCTTGTGCATTAATGTAGAAGTTCCGATCGAAGACACGGATGAATACACGCCAACTCGACAGGGCTGGACAAGAGATTTCTGCCACCGAGTTATGCAGATAACACATGCAGAACCTGTTCAGGCAACACCGCAGTAGTTTCCTAACGACTTCACCGCCAGAGGGCAGTATTCAATAGAAGCACCAGCCTCTGCCAAGTCAACTGCCATAGCAGACCCATACCAAGAAATTCTGCAAAGATGGCAGCCATGGACCTTGGCCAACAATGCTACATGTATTACCAGCGGGACTTTAACACATCGCTAGCCAACATGATGATGCAAAACTTCCCACATCAAGGGGCACAATTTCCAGAGTTCCCAGCCAATATGTTCGTCACTGCCGCCCCTTATACCGATACAACACCTGCCCCAGGACCACAACCATCTTTCCAGCCACGGCCGCACCAACAATTTTATGTTGCCGGACCTTCCAAGCCAGCAAGGTCTGTTGGAGTATCATCTACCAGCCGAAGGCCATTCAAGAGGTGAGTTTTCTTTTAATCTCCCCAAAGAGAACCGATTCCTATACCCAATCTCAGCAGAGATACGTTGTCTCGCAAGATTGATGAATACCACAGTTCATCCCATGAATCAGTAACACCCACTGCCACAGTAGGGGGTGGAACGGAAATCATGGACACAGACAATATGGACGAGATGAAAGAAGGGGATGAGGTTACAAAATCGACGCACCGTACACCACCCAGTAAAGTGTAGCCGCACCGGCAGACAAAACAACAACAATCACCGGCACAAGGATCTAGGAGAAAGGCACAAACAGCAAGGTCTAGGAGAATTCTCCGTACAAGTAGCTCCTCGGAGTCATTATAAATATTTCCTTAACTTCCTTAATTTTTTTTATTGTTGATTGTCTTATATTTTGAGCATTGAGGACAATGCTCGGTTTGAGTTTAGGGGAGATTGTAGGTGCAGAAGCACTGCCGAGGTTACCAACTATCGAGGCATTACCATAAAGAGAGTAAATTTTTCTGAAATTTGTTTTAATATTCTCTTTTCTTGAATTTATGTTTGTAATCTTGCATTGCCTTACGTCAACTTTGCTTTAGTTTACTCCTTTAAGGCTATAGAAATATTTCTCCTTACCATGGCCAAGTTCTGTTTTGAAGGGATAACCATAAGATACTCATGGAATAGAACTTAGAAGCTTGCTTTAGGGTTAGAAAGAAAATAAACACTTTTTGGACTTGTTTGATTTAGGAGTTCTTTTAATAAACTTAGGTGATAAAGACTTAGAACCTTTTAGAAAAATAACTAGAGGTGCCTATCATCGGCTCTAGTTTTTCTCTCCTTCATGCTAGAGATGCTCGAAATTGGCTCTAGTATACTAAATAGGTGGTTAATAAGAAAAAGGAAAAAATAGAAAACGCATATCTTGAGGTGCCCGAAATTGGCTCAAGACTTGTTGTTTTAAGGAGACAACTTTAGTACAAGAGTCTACTTGTCTTGAACTTAGAGTTTATCTTAAGAAAGCCTTGAATCAGCCTTGTCTATAAAACATACACACTCACCTAGCCCTATAGTTTGTTTTTTAGTAAAAGTCCTTGGGTAAACTAGTGGCTAAAATGGAGAGATAGACAGGACCATGGTGGGAGAATAGATGGAAGAGTAAGACCAAAGGGGAGTAAGGTTCGGCAATTTGATGTTTTGCATTGCTTGAGTACAAGCAATAGTTCGAGTTTGGGGGTATTTGATGAGTGCCTAAAAGGCAGTTATTTACTACCCTTCCCATGGTACTTTATGCATCTATTATACACCAACTTAAACCGAATTATGAACTCTTTGCTCAAATATTAGATATTCCGTTATCATCACTTACAAAGTTAATATTTATAGAGAATACAAATATTATTACAATTTTTGTACATGCAGGAATATCCAGAGCCGAAACGGCAGTGAAGCAGTGTAGCGGCCGAGGCAAAAGACAAGGCCGCGACAGAATCTAGTGTGGCAGCACCAACAATGGAGGCGCAATGGAAGATAAAAATATAGAGAACATTCTGGAAGATACAGCGCATCAATTGGACCAGGCTAGCGTGCTAAAAGCCCAATTTAAAGACCAAGCGGAAAAACCCTTCTAGAAGGCGGTAAACTTGGAAATATCGGATTCCTTGAAGAAGACTTGTTCCCTACTCCAAGTTGAAGTCTATTTAGGAAAGGTTTGCCCTATCTTAAGATTAAAAATACCCTAGCCGACCACATTGTTAAGAGAGACGATTTAGAGAACTGATTTAGAGAGTTGATTTAGAGAAACCGTTAAAGCTGATCCTTCTCCCTAAGAATTGTACCTAAACGATAATATATTCTAAACTTCTTAGGGATAGGTGAAGGTTGTCGATATTAGTGAGAGAAGATTGATTCTTGTATCTTTGTTCTTATGCAATAATAAATCAAAGTTTGCTTATCCTATTGTCATTCTTTGTTCTTGTATTCAAGCCCGAGAGGAAAGTTTACAAGTACTCTATTTATCTAGCATTGAGAGGTGTAGATTCATGAAAGGGATAAATATGGTGTTGTAGACACTAACTCGGCCTATACTCTTTTGGAGGCACCGGGAGATAGGTTAAGAGTTTCAACAGCTAAAAGAAGTGTTGGATTGGTTGGTGGTTATCGTTGATTTATGCCAAGAGGTATCGTCAAGGACTTATCATCAACAGCACTTTGACTCAGAGATGAGCGGAGTCACGTTCGGACACTTTGCTGAACTTTGATACCTTTGCCCAAGAGCAAGAGATTGCCGCGGCAGAGGAACACCAATATTGCCGAGGCGGTATCTGCAGTACTGTCGAAGTAGTGTTGTGTGATTATATTGGATAAGAAGAAGATCAATTGAATCCACTAATTGACACAACTAGATTCTACCCACTTTGTCTATATCGTCTTCAACCTTTTATTTTATGTTTTATTATTTAATTGTTTAGTTAGATAAAATAAATCAACTTATTTGTGTTTTTACTTTATTTTCAGGAGTAAGGGAACAAGAGGAAACATATTAAGTGTATCAATCCCTATGGAGACGATACACGATATACTTATCATTTTATTACTTGACAACGTGTACACTTGAACTCAAATTGCGCTTATACCACACACATCACTCCTATTCAACTCAAGGCTGAAGCTCTTCCCTGGGAAGCTGAAATCGAGGTGGCCCGGGCCATTTGAGATTCACCATGTATACCCCTTGGAGCTATAGACATCAAGAATCCAGAAGATGGGACAATTTTCAAAGTTAATGACCAGCGTCTGAAGATCTACACTGAAGCCCACGTGATGCGAGATAAACCTATCACATATTTGATAGATGCCTGACATACTAAAATGTCATGGCATTTTCAGTTTACTCCTGTTCATAAATAAATATTCTTTAAGTTGGTTTTATTTGCTTTAATTTGCTTAACCCCTTTTAATCCTTTCTTTTAATCTTTTTTATAGGTTATAATACACCCTTGAAGGCTAATGACTGAAGGAAATAGAAGGAGAAAAGTAGGAAACCCTACTTAGAAACTTTGGGCGGCAAAAGACAAAAAATGAGGAGCCATTTTAATCTTTTATTTCGAATTTCAAATTCAACCTTCTCTCTCCTATTAAAAACCTGACACCCTTATTCCTCACACCCAATTAACCCCCTCCACACGTTCTTAGCCATAACCCCCACAAAGATAATAAAGGTCTCACCTTTATTATTTTTAACTTTACCCATCATCTTCTTCTTCCCCAAACAACCTCCACAACCGAAAATCCTCTTCCTCCATTAAAGAAAAGTTTCAAGCTTTCTCACTTTGCCTCCTTTGTTTTCATTCAAAGATGGTACGCATAAGACCTTTAGGATCCGCACCATCCCCTCTTTCCATTTTTGTGGACCAAGCGGCGGAAGAACGATTCAAAAGCTTCAAGAACCAACGACTTTTGTTTGAACTAGGCTTCAACCTCTCCGAAGAGATAGGACCCGAGGCTCTATCAATGCCACCCATCCAGGCTCCGTCAACGCCACCTTAGTGCGCGAATTCTACGCTAATATCCATAGCCCAAACTAGAGATTTGTTTATGTCCGGGGCTAAAATGTTCACTTCACCAACACTGTTATCAACCAATTCTTCAAGATTCCCCAAGGAGTGGACTGCCATGCCAAAAAGGAAGAAGAGGTGGATTATGAAACCTATCAGGGAGTGAAGGAAGATTTATGTCTTCCCGAGACTGAGTGGAATGGTCAACAAGCGGCAAGGCGCACGGTGAACCGTGAGTCTTTACTTCCCAACGCCCAGTTGTGGAGCCACTTTGTTTGATACAAGTTGATGCCTACCTCGCATCAAACTACTGTGAGTTTGCCCCGCCTAATGCTATTCCATTACATTCTCTTTGGCTTCCCCATAGATATAGGGAGGATTATTTTGAAAGAGATGCACGCTTGTTGGAAGAGACCCAAGAGCACCCTCATATTCCCAAACCTAATCACGGCTTTGTGCCAGAAAAAGGATGTCCTAGAAGATCAATACGATGAGATTTTAGAAGGAATGATGACCTTTTTAATGGGAAACATAGATGAGCAGCCAGAATCTTCTCATGATGCTGTTGCTAGAGGAAGAGCCCCATTCTACAAATATGAGGTACTGGAGCTATCCAAGAATGTCATGTCAAAAGTGGATGACTTGTCCAAGGATCTCAAAGAATTCTTCCACTACACAAAGGAAAGAGATGAAGTCATCAAATCTTACCTGGCAGAGCTACTTCCTCCGCTCGATCAAGAATTTCCTACTTTCCCGGACTCAATATTGCCCACTGCAATAGAAAATGCCACGACATTTATAGCTGATTCAACTCCAACCAGGCGAGCTGCACCTGATCTAAATCAGGTACCATCCCTAGCTGAATCGTATGAAGAGGCATGACCAATAGAGCCAGAGACCGAGGAACAAGCCCAGGAAGCAAAGTCACCTGCTTGAGAACAAACTCCTGAAAATGTCACGACATTTTCAGAGGAGCAAGCCCAGACTCAAGATCAACCAGACCCTACTAATGAAAAAGGATCATGGAGCCAGTTTTATTTCTTCATATTTTGAAGACTCGCTCGCCCCACCCGCACAACAAGAAGAACACCAACCAGCAGCCCCTACAGTTGATTCACAAATGCCCTCATCTACGAGGAAGAAATCAAAGTGCAAACTCAAAATATCGGCTGAAAAAGAAACCACTTCACCTTAAGCTGCTAGCAAGTCAAAATCATAGGGAGCCTATGCAGAGACTGACCTTGAAGTCAGTCCACCCCCGTTGAAGCGCCAGACTTTGCATTGAATTGCCACCACACCACTCAAATAGCCAAGGTGTATATCATTGCATTTCATTTCATTGCATTGCAATTAACATAGTTTAATTTTTTAGTTGCATTGAGGATAATGCTTGCCTCAAGTTTGGGTGAGGTATCGTTCTTTACTCTACTTCATGTGCATGATAGCAGTAGTTGTAGAAATATGCCATGACATTTGTGAAAGTTTAGGTTAAGTTTTCAGTGTTATAGTTAGTAATGCCCAATGATGGTATACCTTACATGGCCAATACGGAATTGAATATGCATGATTTAGGATTTAAATAGAACTTGCTTTAGGATTTGACTGGTTGTGATTATTTTATTGTTATACGAGTGAATGTTCTCCATGCTTAGGGAAGTTAGAAAATTTTTATAGAAAGTAAACTTGAATAGCTTAGCATGATTTAATGAATTGTTTTCTTAATAGAGAACCCCTAATAGTTTAGTATTAGAAGATAAGAATAAATGCCTGGACATATCTATAGAGGGATACTCAGCTATGCCATGGCATTTTCATGTGCATATGAGTTACTGAAAGAGGCACAAGGTGGCGATATACTTTTAACTTTCCATGGCATTGCTTGGATACTGAGTTTAAATAAATGGAAGCTATGGTATGAGTAGAAGGTAGTGTGACAGGTTGGCTCCTCTCGTAGCAGTTTGTTGGCATTTGTATAAAAAAAGAGAAAAAAAAAGAAAAGAGAATATATATACATATGTAGTATTAAAAATATGCTTTAATGAACAAACATGCCTTGTCAGAATAGTGAACATTCCTTAGAATTTTTCTAAGTTAACTAAGTGATAAGTGCCTAAAAGGCAGTTATTTACTACCCTTCTTATGGTACTTTAAGCATCTAATATACACCCTCTTGAACCAAAATATAGACTCTTTGCTCAAATATTGGATATTCCATTATCATCACTTACAAAGTTAATATTTATAGAGAATGCAGATATTATTACATATTCTATATATGTAGGAATATCCAGAGCCGAAGCGGCAGTAAAGTAGTGTAGCGGCCGAGGCAGAAGCATGGCCGCGGCAGAATCTAGTGTGGCAGCACCAATAATGGAGGTGTATTGAAAGATAAAAATATAGAGAACATTCTGGAAGATACAGCGCATCAATTGGACCAGGCTAGCGTGCTAAAAGCCCAATTCAAAGACCAAGCGGGAAAACCCTTCTAAAAGGCGGCAAACTTGGAAATATCAGAATCCTTAAAGAAGACTTGTTCCCTAATCCAAGTTGAAGTCTATTTAGGAAAGGTTTGCCCTAGGTTAAGATTATAAATATCCTAGCCGGCCATATTGTCTAGGAGAGCCGATTTGTAGAGAAAACCCTTCCTCCCTAAGAATTGTACTTCCACGATAATATGTTCTAAACATCTTAGGGATAGGTGAAGGTTGTCGATATTAGTGAGAGGAGATTGATTCTTGTATCTTTGTTCTTATGAAATAAAATCAAAGTTTGCTTATCCTATTGCCATTCCTTGTTCTTGTATCCAAGCCCGAGAAGGAAGTTTGCAAGTAATCTATTTATCTAGCATTGAGAGGTGTAGATTCACGAAAGGGATAAGTACGATGTTGTAGACACTAACTCGGCCTATACTCTTGTGGAGGCACTAAGGGGTAGGTTAAGAGTTTCAACAGCTAAAAGAAGTGTTGGATTGGTTGGTGGTTATCTTTGATTTACGTCGAGAGGTATCATCAAGGACTAAGCATCAACAACACTTTGACTCAGAGATGAGCGGAGTCACTTACGGACACTTTGCTGAACTTTGATACTTCTTCCCACGAGCAAGAGATTGTCGCGGCAGAAGAGCACCAACGTTGCCGAGGCAGTATCTGCAGTACTATCGAAGCAGTGTTATGTGATTGCATTGGACAAGGAGAAGATCAATTGAATCTACTAATTGACGCAACTGGATCCTACCCATTTTCTCTATAATCGTTCTCAACCCTTTTTATTTTATGTTTTATTATTTAATTATTTAGTTAGATAAAACAAATCAACTTATTTGTGTTTTTACTTTATTTTCAGGAGAAAGGAAACGAAGAAAGGCATATTAAGTATACCAATCCCTGTGGAGACGAAACACGATATACTTATCATTTCATTACTTGACGACGTGTACACTTGCATTCAAAAAGCACTTATACCACGCACATCAAATTTTTGGCATCGTTGTCGGGGATTGACAACTGAATTTTGTTTT
Organism: Abelmoschus esculentus; assembly: GCA_035048815.1. Classification (NCBI taxonomy): domain Eukaryota; kingdom Viridiplantae; phylum Streptophyta; class Magnoliopsida; order Malvales; family Malvaceae; genus Abelmoschus; species Abelmoschus esculentus. Next base: position 11,436,994 of record JAUCBN010000016.1, on the reverse strand, counting down.
CTTTAATTTTCTTGCTCTTTAACTATCCTTTATCTAACTTTAACTTTATTTATTTTATTTTTGTTTTTATTAATTTTTATTTATTTGGTTTATGACCAGAGCAAATCCGAGTGGACCATTGTACGAGTTGGATCCTGAGATTGAACGAACAAGACATAATCTAACACGCAATTTGTTCTAAGCTATGGACAATCCACCTAGAGGACAAATTCCACCTATGGATCATAATATACTGTCGCCAGCAATGCCGTAGCAGCCAATGCTGCAACCATTGCCAAGGCAGCCTATTGTTAGAGACTATCTGGTGGAAGATCTAAATAGACTTAACCCTGGCGTGGTCACCCTAAAGATTGAAGCAACTCACTTTGAGCTCAAACCAGTGATGTTCAACATGTTGAACACAATTGGACAGTTTAGTGGGTCTACTACTGAAGATGCAAGGCAGCATCTCAAATCTTTCATGGAAGTGTGCAACTCTTTCAAAATTCAAGGAGTCTATGAAGATATTCTGCGCTTAAAATTTTTCCCCTATTCACTGAGGGATAGGGAGAAGACTTGGTTGAATGGTATCCCAGCAGGATCAATCGGATCTTGGGAGAAACTTTACCGATAATTCATTACGGGGTTTAACCCGATAAATCTCTATGATCGTATTCTAAATAATATATATCAATGATAGGATCTTTGATTTACCTCACCGTAAATAGATCGGATATCATGTTTAGTGTTTGCTTGTGTGCTAGGTTTCAAGCTAGTCCTAGAGAATCACACTTAGTAGCCATTAAAAGAATTTTTAGGTACCTTAGAGACACATCTTATTTAGGTCTTTGGTATCCTAAAGACTCTTCCTTTAGATTATATGCTTTTTCGGATGCGGATTATGGAGGTTATCAGATTGATAGGTAAAGTACTATCGGAACTTGTCAATTCCTAAGTAGTATGCTCATATCTTGGTTCTCTAAGAAACAAAAGCTTTATCTACCACCGAAGTAAAGAACATATCCTTAGAGAGTTGTTGTGCTCAAGTATTATGGATGAAATAACAACTCTTAGAATATGGCATTAAGGTTCAAATCATACCTTTAAAATGTGATAATACTAGTGACATATGTCTTACTAAGAACCCCATTCAACACTCTAGAACAAAATACATAAAAATTAGACATCACTTTATTAGAGATCATGTGTCTAAAAATGATGTTGTTTTAGAGTTTATTGACACCTTAAACCGATTAGCGGACATCTTTACCAAACCTTTAGACAAAGAGCGCTTTTGGACTCTTAGGAGAGAGTTAGGTCTAACTAGCCTTTCTTGACCTCTTAAGTGTTATTTTTTTTGTGCAAAATATGCTTGAATCTTGATTGAATCATGCCTATGTTGTTTTGCATCTTGTTGCTTCTATGCATGTTGCTAGGGGGTATGAATTTTTTCATGCATCTTAATCATGTCATAACATCATTTGCATGCTTCTAGGGACTTTAGAGACTCATTTCTAGTATTTTAGAAGCCTAAAATGCAAAGCTCGGCTAGGTAGCATCGAAACAGGTTGGACATGTTTCGATACCTATTCTTCGTGATTCATCTGGGAAGTTCTAGGAAGAATTAATATCGAATGATGCTTCGATACCAGGGTATCGTTACTAGTATCAAAACAGGCTATTTTGATACCAGTTCGATACACGAGATGTCAGAATCCTTTAAAAGATACAAAACCTAATTCTTCTTTAATTAAAACACTTTCCAAACTTAATCTCTCAAACCCTAGCCGACTCATCCTTTAAAAAACCCTCTAATTCATCCGTTTTCACCACAAAATAAACGATTTCTTTAAGGGATTTTCATCTACACATCAAAGCCTAAACTATATCACCAATTGGTGCTACAAAAACTTAGAATTTATCATAATCTCAACTCAAGGTAATTTTTCGAAAAACTTTTTTTCATTGATTCTTTGGATGTTAAAATTTCGATTTTAATTGTTTTATTAATGCTTATTGTAGGGGTTTTCATAATCCTACAATTTTTTTTCAAAATCAAAAAATTTTTCATTCGAATATAAATTATTTTTTAATGGTTTTTCAAGAGTTTTTCAAAATTCTAAATACCTTGAATTATAGATTAATAGGATTGAATTAGGTTGATAGAGCATACATGGTTTTCTATATCTAATCCTAAATTGTTTTAATCTCTAGATCAATGGCACCAAAGAAGTATTCTCGAACCGAAGCCGGTAGCTCCTCATCCTCTCGTCCTTCTCGAATTAATATTTAAGAGGTTTTCACAAATAGCTTGAATAGTGGTAGTAGGATTGACAACTTCAATTTTTACCCCAATTATCCTCTCAAGAAGAAGAGGTGTGTGGATATCAAATTCATGTATCCTCTCAAGTTCCAATTCAAGTACTATAATCGTATTGTTGATCGGAAATTCATGAGCTTTCTAACTCACACCGGCAAGTTCTTTCCGACCTTAGTCCTTATCTTTTATACTAATGCCTCATGTATTCTCTCTAAGGACAAAAGCAAAGTGGTCGCTATCGAACCGTATCTCATGGGCCAATCCTTCAAAATTGATGTTGCCACCTTTGTTGACGTTTTTGGTCTCAAGGATAAGGGTGTTGATGATGAGGAATCGTTTGGTGCTTTTACTGGATCAATCACCTCTCTTGACGTACATGATCGGTTTTTATACCTTATCATCTCTTGGTGGATTCGTCCATCAATTGGTAAGTACTCTCATATCCGTCAAGTTGATAGTTTTTGGCTCCAATGCTTTCGTCAGGGTATTCGCCCTAATCTTGCCCAAATTGTATTCTCCGATATTGTTTGGCACATTCAAAATTGTACAACTCCTCTTGTCAAATCCTTCCCTTATGCTTGCATTCTAAACTCTATATTCTTGCATATGGGAATTGATTACTCTTTTGACAAAGTGGAGTCCGTCAAAGAACGAATTGGTGAGACTTCCCTCAACCGTGCCCACTTTCAATATGCCTCTAAGGTGAATGGGTTCACGATACTCCTCCTCTCGTTGATCCGGAACCATTTCGTCAAGTTGCTCCAAACGTTGACGTGATGGTCTTTCTCACTACAAGGTTTGATAGTTTGGATGCTCAATTTGGTTCTTTGAACACTCAGTTGGATTCCAAGGATGGAAGGCTTGATGCTATGTCAACTCAATTCAATACTCGCTTTGATGCCATGGATACGAGGTTGACAAGTCTAGAGAACCAAGGACTTTCTATGCGGGTCTCCATTGAAGCTCTTCGTCATAGCCTAAAGCTTTCTAATGAAGATGGAGATGCCAATGAGGAAGAAGATTAGGAAAATAATAAGGAAGAGGAAGAGGAAGATGATGATGATGGAGGTGAAGAGTGATCCTTAGCTTTATTCTATGCTTTGTTATTGGCTTTAGGTCTAGTTATGTCTTTTCTTTAGTCTTATGTTGCATTTACATTCATATTAGAACATATGCACCTTTAGTATTTTATTTGCTATGCTTTGAACTTTTTATGTTGGATTTGGATATTTGGTTTAATGCTATAGATTATATGATTTACTATTAATGCTTGCTATGATTTATTTTATACCTTATATTGATTTTGATCTAACAAAAAGGGGAAAAATTGTATTTTTTTTAAGTTGTATTTTAAGGAACCATCATATTAAGGGGGAGTCTTTATTTTCAAAGTTTTGGAACCTAAAATTTTGATTTTAAACTTAAAAATTTACAATGGTTTTGTTATATCAAAAAGGGGGAGATTGTAAAACTAAAATTGATTTTGATATAATAATTATGTATAAGGACTATTTTACAATAAATTTTTAAGTCCCTAAGTCAAACTTTTGCTTTTAAGTCAAACCAAGAACTTTGAAATAAATTTTCTAAGTGTTTTTATACGAGAGTATCGATACCCATATCAATGGTATCGATACCTCCCTGTATTTTAAAGCCTTGTTCTTGAAACCAAGAACAATTATCGAAATAGGGTTCGATACCAATACCTCACTGCCAATGTTTGTTTCAAACCATGAATCGAACTACTTCGAGGTTTTTAATTATTTTAAAAATTCTTTAAAAATATGACTCCTGGTATCGATACCAGTATCGATACCCCCTTTAATTCCCAACGGCTCTTTTGGCATTTAATGAGTCGACCGTTGGTGATAGTTAAGTTTTTAAATGATGGATAGTCTGTTCCGAAATAAGGTTCGATACCAACAATTATAGTTTCATAAAGGTATCGAACCATGTATCGATACCTCTTATAATAAATGCACAATAACTTTTTCAATTTTGGTCTATTTTGAAACAGGTAGCCCGTATTTCGATATCGCCTACTGCATAGTGTATTTATGGTGGGAAGATGAAATTCCAACGGCCTTATTTACATTCCAAACAACCACAACGGATAGAATTCAATGAGAGGGTATAAAATGAAGCATTTTCAACAGCATTAAGGACTATTGAACCTCAAGCAACATCCAAGCAATCAAATCCAACTCCCAAAGCACTTATTGCACATCTTGACTCCTAACTCTTGTAATTTCAATTTAATTTTTGTAATTTGAGTTTGGGGAGAGTTTGTTTGTAATTGGGGCAATCTTTTATCTTGTGAGAGATTATTATTTGCCTTGCTTTCATCTTGTTAACTTGTGAGGTTGAATCAATTCTTAGGTAGAAGAAATGATTCGAATTGTAACGGTTATCCCTTGAACCGAGAAAAAGGTCGAATTGCATTAGTGAATTGCTTTCAAAATCCTTAGTGGGAGCTAAGGTATTGAATGTAGAGCTTGTTCCGAAGCTTAAACCACTATAATTCTTTATGTCCTTAACTTTCATATTTTTATCAAAATTCCTCCACTGAAAAATTTTAATTGTCAATTCACCCCGTCTTGGCCATCTATGAAGATCGATCAACTCAACAGAATCATCTTATCCATGTCTATTTTATGACCTCAATTGCGATTATAATTACTAATATGGCATTTATTCTTTCCGCTATAAAATATCACATTCACTTCAAGGAATAAAGTGGAGACTAATATGTATTTAAAACTTTTTCATGATATTGTATCTGCAAGGCAATATTAATGTGTGAAAAGTGAAGTATGTTTTTCTAACACATCCTCATCAGTGATACTCTAACACATAATTGAGTTTAATTCACTAACCATATAGTGAATTATCATTTTTTGCATTCACTTCAAGAAATGAAATAAATTCAATAATCGTATGGAATAAACATCATGCTTGCATTCACATAATGGAATGACATAAATTCAATAATCGCATGGAATAAACATCATGCTTGCATTCACTTCAAAGAATAACATAAATCCAATAATTGCATGATATAAGCATCATGCATGCATTCACTTCGGGGAATGCCTCCCATAAAAATTCTCAGATCAAGACAATTTTCGTAAATTGAACTTGGGAGAAGTCTATAGTCGAGTTTATAACATTCATATTATTAAATAGTAATTGATCAACCAATATATACAATAAATACAAGAAACAAAAAATTTAATCCTCATACTTTGCATTGTTAAATCAATCCATAAGGTCCTTTAAAAAGACTCCTTTGAGACTAGTAACCTCGCAGAACGAGATGTCCAGCCAATATACGAACTCCACTAATTTGAATAAATGATAGATTTAGTTACCAATATCTTACTAAAATATTTTTTGAGAATTGTCGATAAGAACCACGATAATTGAGTCACTTTATCGCTACACAACCATCAAATAACCAATGATTTTTCAAAAATTAAAAATTAAGATAAAGATCAAGAAAGAGAAATAATTGATGATTAAAATATAATAAAAAGAGAATAACTTATCTTTGATTCATGCTAGTTACAAATTCTATTCAATAACTCCTTTAAGATTTGAACGACAAAGACTTCTGTTAGTTAGAGTCTCGTGCTGATAACGTATTGTGAATAAAGTAAAGAATAAGAATAAAATAGGAGAACAAAGATGAGAGAGAAAAGAGAGAGATTTGTATTATATTTTCAATGAGGGTTGTGTATAATGTTTTTTTCAAAAAGTCTAGATTTATAGACATAAGATGAAAACCCTAATTCTAATAGGTATTAAACCCTAATAATAAAATCCATTAAAATTTAATTTAATATATAGATATCCACCATGAATAAAGATATTCATAACATCTTTTAATATCTATGAGAATAATTAATCAATTATATTTGTAATGTTCCTGGTTGAACATGGTTGACACTTCCAGTAAACAACAAATGTCACCCCAAATGATATTAACATGTCAAATGTATAACAGTATCAGGGGAGTTCAAATTTTAAAAAAATAAAAATAAATAAAAATATATACATAATATAAATATTTAAAAAAATTAAAACTTAAATCTAATAGTATCTAATATAATTTTTAAATATGTATATATATAAATATACTGGACCAAGTACCGGGATACAAAATATATCCAAACCCGATGTATGTATCTAGGGATGTAAAAACAGTTACTCGGATAGGTTTCAGGTCAGGTACTATCAGGTTGGATAAAACCGGATACAAGTCATTTCAGGTTGATTTGATATTTTAACTCGATTCAGGTTGGGTGTGGGTCCATTTTAGGTCGGATCTTTTTCAGGTTGGGTCCATTTCAGGTCGGGTCTATTTCAGGTTGGGTTCATTTTAAGTCGGGTTCAAACGGTTCGGGTCCAAATCAGATAATTGACAGGTTCATTTCAGTTCTGGTAGATTCAGTTCGGGTTCATTTTAGTTCGGTTGTATTTTAGTTCGGTTACATTTTAAGTCGAGTTCATTTCAAGTCGATTTTATTTCAAATTCAATTAATTCATATTTTAAATTCATATTAATTAAAATTATTAAATTTGAGTTGGGTACAAATAAGTAATTAAGTAAATAACCAATAAACTTTGGGCTGAATGGTTGATCATTCATTTTGAAATAATTATTTAATATCTTAAAAATTGGGTTAAATTACAAAAAAATAAAATTTAATAAGGAATAAACATAGACTAAAAAGAATAAAATTTTAAATTAAAAAAGATAAATATTAAAAAAAATATTATCTTATTAAAAATACTAAAGTAAATTAGAAAAATAAATAATAGTTAATTTGAAATAAAAATAAAATTGTAAGGACTAAATTATAAAAATTTTAAAGTAATAATAGTTAAATTCGGTGAAAAAATTAATTTTAATATATTTTAATACATTATAATTTATACCTATAAAATATAGTTTAGTACATTTCAAAAATAGAAATATGAAATTTATACTATATATAAAATATATTTTATATATAAAATTTATACTATATATGGAATAAATATGAAATGTAAAATACTATATATGTAAATATATGTAGATAATATATAAGTATATATGTAAGTATATGTATACTTATATATATACATTAATATATGTATGTATGTTTATTATTATATGTTTTTGTTTTCTTATATCAATTATCTTTTTGTTTTTTTATCAATTGTTTTGGTTTAATTTAATTGAGTCCTAATTTAGATTATTTTAATAAAAATCTACATTTGGTTTTAAATTTTTTTTAATTATGTTTATAATTTATGTTTTTTTATATTTTAATTTAACTTAATTAATCCTAAGTTCAATGAGTTAAGTTAACTTAATTATATATTTAATTAAATTAATTTATTTACTATTTTATTTAATTTGATATATTTAATTTTAATTTTATTAAATTATAGATATACTTAATTATATGTCATGTAAATATTAAGTGTTGTTAATATAAGTTCAGGTCAATAATAGGTCGGGTTCTAAAAAGGTTGGGTCATTTATCAGGTCGGACTAAATCAGGTCTCGGGTTGATTCAGTCGGTTCAGTCGAGTAATTTCGGTTATCTGTCAGGTTAGATTCGGGTTCCTTTCAACGAATGCAGGTAGAATTCCAAATCTACAGTAACAGATTAAAATTAGGTTCGAATCATTCTCAATCGAATATAATTCGAATTCAGTTACTTTAATTCGAATTTTGGTCAACAACAGTCTGGTTAAATTATTCCCTTTCTTCTTGGCCATTAGCAAATAACAAAAAGCCAATAAACCACGGTGAAACTAAAGTATCACGAGATTTCCCACTCACCGAAGGAAGCCTATTGATTTGAGTTTTTTTTTATTAAATAAATAGAATTGTAGGGGTTTTGTCGCCGGACTCTGATCCAGAATCCGATCCATCAACCAGGAGTAGGAATGTATCAGTGGAGGAAATTCGAGTTCTTTGAGGAGAAATTGGGAGGAGGAAAATGCAAAATCCCGGGGGAAATCTCTGGAAAAATCGAGTGCGCTTCCAGCGGAAGAGGAAAGCTGGTGATCGGCTGCGATGACGGCACTGTAAGCCTCCTGGATCGCGGTCTTAACTTCAATTTCGGCTTCCAAGCTCATACTTTCTCCGTTCTCTTCCTCCAAATGCTCAAGGTAAAAATAAGAGACTAAATTATGTATAAAGTTTCTTTACGATTCAAATTTATATTACAATTGTATTTAAAAAAACGCTACTTTTTGTGTTTTTTTGGATTGATTGGTGACTTTAATTAGCAACGGAATTTCTTGGTGAGTATTGGGGAAGATGAACAAATATCTCCGCAGCAATCAGGGATGTGCTTGAAGGTTTTTGATCTTGATAAAATGCAGCCGGAAGGATCGAGTACCACTAGTCCTGATTGTATTGGAATTTTGCGTATTTTCACCAATCTATTTCCCCAAGCTAAGGTTTGATTCTCTCTTTCTTTTATTTTTTTTCTCTTTTAATTTATTTACAGTTAGCTGTTTGTCTCACATTAATTTGCTTTTGTTTCCCTTTTTAATCCAATTTTCACTTCCAACAATATGTCAAAGTTATAACTTTTGGTAGTTTCTTTTCTAATTGCAGAAGCAAATAGCGAACGATACTTTTGGCGGATGTAAAAATGTTTATTTTTTACCTTTTTTAGTCTTACCGTATTTCTTCATTAGTTGTGTCATTTTCATTATTTTATTACTTCTATATGTAAATAACCACTAGTCACGACCAATCTGAAGCATAGATAAACCAACTTGAGGGATACCTGAGACTAGAGTTCAGCCTCTTAATGTGAGTCTTTACACATTGCAGATAACATCATTTTTAGTCTTGGAGGAAGCTCCACCTATATTACTTATAGCTATTGGGCTAGACAATGGTTGCATTTACTGTATCAAGGGAGATATTGCACGTGAAAGAATAACCCGTTTCAAGCTTCAGGTTGATAATGCATCTAATGATGGAAATTCATCGGTTACTGGACTAGGTTTTAGAGTGGATGGTCAATCCCTTCTATTATTCTCCGTGACTCCAAATTCTGTAAGTTTGTTCAGCATGCAGAGCCAACCTTCTAGGCGACAAATATTAGATCAGATTGGATGCAATGTCAATAGTGTCGCAATGAGTGACCGCTCGGTATGCTTTTTTCTGTTCTTTACTTTCTTTATGGTACCTTAATTTCCATATATATTGTCTTAGAAGATAAGTTTTTCTCCGTTGTTTTTCATTAGGAGTTGATAATTGGTCGACCTGAAGCCGTGTATTTCTATGAGGTTGATGGGCGTGGTCCATGTTGGGCTTTTGAAGGAGAGAAGAAGTTCTTAGGGTGGTATCGTGGATATTTATTATGTGCTATTGCAGATCAAAGAAATGGAAAGAACACCTTTAATATCTATGACCTGAAGAACCGGTTAATAGCACACAGTCTAGTTGTTAAAGAAGTTTCTCACATGCTTTGCGAATGGGGTAATATAATACTTATAATGACTGATAAATCAACTTTGTGCATTGGTGAGAAGGATATGGAAAGCAAGTTAGATATGCTCTTCAAGAAAAACCTTTACACTGTAGCTATCAACATTGTTCAAACTCAGCAAGCTGATGCTTCTGCAACTGCTGAAGTACTGAGGAAGTATGGTGATCATCTATATAGCAAACAAGACTATGATGAGGCTATGGCACAGTACATCCACACCATTGGTCACCTTGAACCTTCATATGTCATACAAAAGTTTCTGGATTCACAAAGAATCTACAACCTTACGAATTACTTAGAAAATTTACATGAGAAGGGATTTGCCTCTAAAGATCACACCACCCTTCTGTTAAACTGTTATACTAAATTGAAAGATGTTGACAAGTTGAATGTGTTCATTAAGAGTGAGGATGGTGTTGGGGAACACAAATTTGACGTGGAGACTGCTATAAGGGTTTGCCGAGCAGCAAATTACCATGAACATGCCATGTATGTTGCAAAGAAGGCAGGGCGGCATGAATGGTACTTAAAGATTTTGCTTGAAGACCTTGGCCGATATGATGAAGCTTTGCAATATATCTCTAGCCTTGAACCATGTCAAGCTGGGGTGACAGTGAAGGAATATGGGAAGATTCTCGTAGAGCACAAACCAGCAGAGACAATTAATATACTCATGAGATTGTGCACTGAGGATAAAGAGTTAGCTAAACGTGGAACTTCAAACAGTGGTTATTTATCTATGTTACCATCTCCTGTTGATTTCCTCAACATTTTCATCCATCATCCGCAATCTCTTATGGATTTCCTTGAGAAATATGTTAACAAGGTAAAAGATTCTCCTGCTCAAGTAGAGATTCATAACACACTCTTGGAGTTGTACCTGTCCATTGATTTGAACTTCCCATCAATCTCCCAAGCTAACAATGGAACAGATTTTAGTATTAAAGAAAGAACAGTGTCAAACGGGAATTTAGTTTCTGAGGGTAAGAATTCATCTACAGAAAAAGACAAACTGGAAAGACGGGAAAAGGGGCTACACTTGCTTAAGAGTGCATGGCCTTCTGACCTGGAACATCCACCTTATGATGTTGATCTTGCTATCATCCTGTGCGAGATGAATGCATTTAAAGAGGGCTTATTGTATCTCTATGAGAAGTTGAAACTTTTTAAAGAAGTGATTGCTTGCTACATGCAATCCCATGACCATGAAGGATTGATTGCATGCTGCAAAAGGCTAGGGGACTCTGGTAAGGGAGGGGACCCTGCACTTTGGGATGATCTTCTAAAGTATTTTGGTGAACTTGGTGAAGATTGCTCTAAAGAAGTGAAGGAAGTATTGACGTATATTGAGAGGGATGGCATCTTGCCTCCCATTATTGTTCTTCAGACACTTTCTAGGAACCCATGTCTCACCTTATCTATTATTAAAGATTACATTGCCCGGAAACTTGAACAGGAATCAAAACTGATTGAAGAGGACAGACGTGCTATAGAGAAGTATCAGGTTGGTACCTAATTTCTTCCAATTATTTTTCTCTTGCAATGTTGATTATTCATCTTTTGATCACCTAACCTGGTCGTAAGAGTTGCACATGTTTCCAAATTATGTGACAACTGAGTTTGGCAAGAAAACATTCCATAATATAAGCAGCACCAAAGTCTATTTAAATAGTGTTGCTAAGTATTGGTTTTTTAAAAGCTTGTTTGAAGTATTGTTAGAAGATTAAAATGACATTTTCCAAGCATGTGAGACAAAGTCATAAAAGATGACTAATTAATTATAATTCTATGGTGTCATGCCTTAAGAGGTAACACTTGATGCCATTTTTTATGAACAATCCTTTTGTTTCCTTTCCTCAATGATTTCAGCTTCGTTGAAATATGCCCCCACCCTCACTTTTGGTCATGAAATTCGCCATGATAGTCATCATTTGGCAAATTCAAAAGCATGCTCAATTGATTTTTCTTCTTTTAATTCAATTCTTTGGATTGAACAGGAAGACGCAGTGGCTATGAGAAAAGAAATTCAGGACCTTAGGACAAATGCTAGGATATTTCAGCTGAGCAAGTGCACTGCTTGCACTTTTACCCTTGACCTACCTGCTGTCCACTTCATGTGTATGCACTCATTTCATCAGCGTTGCCTTGGTGATAATGAAAAGGAATGTCCCGAGTGTGCTCCAGAGTACAGATCCGTAATGGATATGAAGAGAAGCTTGGAACGGAATTCAAAAGATCAAGATCAATTCTTTCAACAAGTGAAGACCTCAAAGGATGGATTTTCTGTAATTGCTGAATATTTTGGGAAGGGGCTCATTAGCAAAACTAGTAATGGTCCTACAGGAACTGCTAGATCTGACAGTATCTCTTCAAGCAGTGGCTTCTGAATTTTCTTGATTTGTGTAATTTGTAAGTGTTCTTCCTTAGCGTTTTCTTCATTTTCATTGAATTGCAAGGTCATTGTTGTTTGCAATCACAGTGACTAGTGGTAAAATAGTCAGTTTGGGCTCATGGCTTTGTTTGGGGCACTAGCTCATATGACCAATTGCCTCCTTTTCCCAATTGGACTGGTTGTTCAGTAGAGATGAACTGTAAGAAGGATGCAACCTTCACGGTATTTTGAAATGGGATGCTCATTTGTTGTTCCCACTCAGAAGACACAGCATCACTTCTATGCAAGTTTCATGATTTTAGCGAACTGGTTAGTTATTGTGGCATCCATTTCTCGTGTGGTTCTTCTTACTCTGATGTTACATGCTAGATATTTTTGTGACTCCTTGGCAACAAAATGAAGAATTTATGCATTGAGCGGTTTCTGTAGACACAATCTAGCTTTTAGATGCGAGTAAGTTATTCTGTTTTGTAGTTATCATCATTAGAGTTTGAAGTTGTAACCCACCTATTTGATCTGATGCAGTCTACATGTATGACAATTGGGTTTTGGTACTTAATGAATCAATGTATGTGAGCTTTTGAAATCGTATTTATAGTTCTTTGCCTTTGATATTTGGTACATGGAAGTAGATTGTTAGGAGGGTCATTGTCGGGGTTTTGTTTTCGTGTCAAGTTCCTTGCAGATGCTATGTTATTGTCACTACTAGTGTTGGCAAGTGCCTTTGCCAGCTAAGTGCTGGTGAATCAGTTAACTAAACGACAAGAACGTCAAGTTTTGCTCTTAAATCAAAGCTTTTGCATAATGCCCTACTGAAATCTCTGAGGTGTCGTAGGGATTGGGGTTAGGGGACCTACCAGAAAAATGCAAGTATGAAAGCCAAGTGAACCACCTACTTTGTTTTTGTGCTATGCGTCCATACATATTTTCAGAATCCTGAGTTGCGAAAGACTGTCCTCAAGCGGCTGTAATTTCCTGAAGGTGTTGTCCCTTTTTTGTTCAATTGCAAAAAAAAAAAATATATCACAGGAATCTTTTTACTTCGCTGCTTTCTCAGTAGAGCTTCACATTCTTAATGTCTCTTCGGCTTAACAATCTCTTTTCTTTGATTGGTAATTTTCCCCCCCACATGAAGGGAATTCAAAAATATTCACTTGTTTCATATTTTCATTCATGCTGGTAAAATCTAAATGCTCTACCAACTGCCTTATGTTTTCCCTGGCATTATACGATCGTGCTGTCATTGTTCTGAAAAGTTTTGACAGAACATGGAAGAAATGCCCGAGAACCAAATTGGCAACCATTTCCTTGAATATGAACATAAATGGCACTCTTCTTCAAAGAACAAGATGTTTGATACAACTATAAAAATCAAACACACACTATATGTATGTTCTAAAACAAAAAGGCTTTGTGTACATAAAAGAGTGTTCTTGATGGAAGAACACTATCAGCAAAGCCTTGACAGATTTTAACACAAAATGTTCACTTCCTTTTTTTCATGTAGTTTTTGCACCCTCCGCGACAGGAAAAACTATATATACTTGAATAAAAACATATTTTGCATCATGGTTCAAGCTTCAAGGAAACTATGCGGGACCGTCTGTTGCGCTTTGCCACCTTAACAAAGAATACTGAAAGACAAGGAGGAGCCCACCATGGCCTGCGAACTTTCTGCTCTCCTTTTAGGCAAGCCACTGAGGAATACATTTTCAATATATCAATCAAAAAAGAATATCTACCTCTAAGAATGAGTTACAAGCTACTGGGGATAAAAAAAAAACATTGTTTTCTTTTTCTAGAATAACAATCAGGCATCAACAAATCTACACCAATCGCTAATCCTTGTTACTAATTCCTGTGCAGAAGGAACTGTTCTCCAATATAACATTGGTACCAGAAGTTGTTCAAGGAAAATGGGGGAAAATGTTTATGCTTCGTAATAAATAATGCATGCAGAGGAAAACACATATGTCTTAAGATACAGTGCAATTGGAGAAATACTACTAACAAAAATGTCTCTTTCAACAAGAAAACTAGGGAATAATCAAGAAAATTTAATCATTGAAGTAACTTCCAAATTTAGAGAAGCAAAAGCTTTGTATGTGTGCTCGTACGTGTGTGTTTGTATATATACACATACAGAGAGAGAAAGACCTTTTATTCGTCTGAGCTCCTTACATAGTGTGATGAAGTCTCCCCACTTCATATGACACCGCCTTATAAATCGAAGAATCTGTTCTGTTGTAAACATAGACATGCCTTCCAGGTATTCCCCATTGACACCATTTTATTTGAATATATGACGGTAGCTACCAAGATTTATCTCGTCCAACCACATACCGACATCCTAACAGAACAAATAGATAACAGAGAAAAGGCATGCCATCAAATCAAATGTCCATATCTTTCAGGTTAAATATAAAAAAAACAAAAACATGTTCACAAATCTTCATCAATTGCTTCAACTCCAAAGCCTGTCACTTCACATAACATCATGAAGTAAACACCTTTTGAAGAAAAATTTCCCTAGTAACGGCTTAAGTTATGAACAAATTACCTTGTTGGTAAACTGTTTCTTCTTTCTTTCAGGGATAAATTATTACTCGTAATAATTAATCAGATGTACCCATGATAGTTCTCGTTATCAGAAAGGAATTGTAATGATTAAGAAGAGAAAGATAGTTTGCATATTTATACACAATTACTGCAACTATCTAAACCAAATACACAGTTATACACTCTGTAGTTTTGGTTGGACAACAATAGTCTATAAATTTTCATTTATGCATTCAAACAACCGCACCAAATCTTTGTGCACAACTTTAAATAAGACTCACCTCACCCACAGACATGCAAGTTTTGACAGAAACAAAACATAATTATAATGAGAAGTTCCGGCTATCATATATTCATGAAACCACGATCTAGTAACACGAAGATATACACTCTAAAACAAGTTGAATCATCGGAAAACAATACTAACATGTTCAAGTCTAACCCATAACTAGACTAAGCATTCCAAATACCCAAATAAAAAGAGAACGAAAATGACAACCTTAAACAAGCCTTTTTTTATGCAATGCTACTAGACCATGTATAATCATAAAGACAGACTCTATTACCAAAATCAGAACCAAAAAAATGGGTTCATCAAACTACAAATATTCTCTATACCTGGAAATGTGTATGGCTATATATGAGTGTATATAGATAGATAGATAGATGAAATAAACCCAAATGATTTTGATCATGACGAAAAGGCAATAAAAAGTGACCCAATTCACTTTTAACAGTTTCAACAAATCAAAAGAATAAACCCATATTTTACGACAATCACAATTTTTTATTAAAAGAATCCATTGTTGTCTTAATAACTAGATATTTTGCTTCAATTTAATCAAAACTGAGAGAAGAAATGTGAGTATGCCACCATTAAAATTTTAAACTGAAAAACGCCTACAATTTAAGTAGCAATACTAAAATCAGATCTAAATTTCAAAGAACATAAATCCAAATAAAATTAAAACAAAAATCAATAAAAAGAGACTTACCTCAACAGTCCAAATGAAGAAATCGAGTGGCTCAGGCGGGTGTTCTTTGCTCATGTCCTCTATTATTTCAACCAAAACTCACCTTTTTATATTTACCACAAATTTCCCATCAAAATTAACGCTTGCTTGAAACGAAAATCAAATTACCCCCCCCCCCCCCAAAAAAAAAAAAAGAAAAGAAAAAGAAAAGAATATTGGTCCCTTTGATTCCCGGGAAATCTAAAAAAACTGCGGAACAACGAGTTTGAAGTTAGAGTGACAGTTGTTGAGATCCCGATCTTTCTCCTTTTTCTTCTCTTCTATCTCCTTGTTTATTTTTTACACTTTCTTTTTTCTAGGGAAACAAACATGAGAGCAAAAGAGGGAGAAAAAGCGTAGCTTGTGAGTAAAGGAGAGTGAGAAATTTAGGGTTGTATCGTTTTCCCCCTTACATTTAAGATTTATTTTTTAGAAATTGAATTTTACTTTAGAAAACAAATATTGTAATAATTAAGTGATTTTTTTTCTTAAAAAAGGAACGATTAAGAGATTAAGATTTTGATGGAATTTGCAAGGAGGTCGGTCCACATTCCAACATTTTTAGTTTATCATAGTAATTTTCTTATTAACGTGAAGAGATATTAAATAATTGATAAATTAATAATTTATTAGTATAAAGAATTTTTTATTCAATGAATTTTTATTATTTTTATAGATAATATATATTATTGATTAATTAAATGATATTCTTATAAAATATAACTAATTAAAAATAATAAATATCGTTAAAAAATAAAGTTAAGTACTAATCGTAATTGAAACTTAATCCTAATTTATGTATGATAAGGAAACCAAGCACTACTTAAACACCATCAAACATTGTTAATTACTAATTAGTCATTTTAACTCAAAACCAACCGATTATGGTTTTTCATCTAAAAGTTTTAACAATATTGAACACACTCTGATGGTCATTTGAGTATTTTTCGAATAACTTAAAAAAATTATCAAACAAACAATAATAAAATCATATTTGATTAAATTATTTTAATTATATTTATAATTTTATAAAATTATTAATTTATAATATCGAAGGACCATAAATTTATATAAAGATCTTTTAGAAAATTATTATTTTATTAATTTATTAAAAAATTTAATTTAGACCTTAGACCCAAATTGAGATAAAAAATTATTATTTTAGAGATGTTATTAATTTATAGAATATTAATTTATAGAGGTTCTATGATATTTTGTACAAATTTAATTTATTGGTCAAATTAGTATTTTTTTTAAAAAAAAATTGATTTGATTACAAGATAATATTTGTTCGATTTTTATAGCCATTTAATAACGCGCACACACCGTAATGTAATACATTGATATTTGAATTCATATCTCAATATGTTACCATTTATTATTGGGACTATTCCCAAGTTTTAAATTAATATTTTTTTAAAAAATGGCATCTAAATTATTTATTTATTTACTTTTAATCAGTTACGATAGTTATAATAATATTTATTTTAAAATATAATTTTAACCATTAAATATTTATTACTCAATCATTGTGTTATAATACTAATAATCGTAATCTTTAAAAACAATAATTATTCTCTTAACCATTAAGATAAAATAATTCGTTGAATTTAACTTGCTAAAATGTAGGACAAAAATCAAGTTTATATCAAACGGTAAAAAACGGCAAATTTCATGTACTATTTTAGAGAAAGTTATTACTTTAAATAGGAGGAAATTACATTATTTTTCACTAATGTTTGGGGTAATTTTTTAGGCTAAAGGAGTGAATCTGTTTCTACAGTAAACTCACTTCTATAATATCATTTTTATTTTCTGTATTAATATTTTCTCCGTCTTATAAATAATGTCTCTTATTAACTTTTTAAAAATTAAAATTTTTAAATTTTAACTATAATTATTTTAAATATTTTAAATAATTAAATTTTATTAAATATATATTTGAAATCTACTTTATTAGAGGTTTCTAAAATATATTTTTTTCATATTTTTATTAATAATAAATTTTAAATAGTCATTAGTCAAAATTCAAAAAGTCTGACCAAAAAAGTCAATAAAGAACATTATTTTTGGGATAGAGGGAGTATTATTTTCGAAGTTATCTAATTGTATCAATCATTTTATTGATTAGCGCTGATTATTAATGTATATAATCCCTTAACCCACAATTAGGTTAATGTACTCAATTTTTAGATAGAATTGTTATGCAAAATTTTATATTTCGATTCTTTTGTAAGTATAATTCTTTTTATTTAAGTTTAGCCTATCAATTGTTTGTTCACAATGTTTTGCAGTGGTAATACAATCGGAAAGCACTTGAAAGGAATCTTTCCCATATTTATTATCACAACTATTAAGGTTTTGTATCCAGTGAGGAGCACAAGCTTGTTGTCAAGTCAGAAAAAGGAGTATCAAGTGTACCTATAAGATAAATCTTGCAGCGTAAGATCCTGCAACAGATCATGATTTCTTATGACAGATAAGTTCTGAGACGTTGAGTGAGATGATAAGTGTATTTCTGGAACATAAAATGAAATATTCAAAGGAATGACTGGTAATGTGATTTATATGATTAATATACTAAAGTGTTAGAATTAAAATATATTCAATACGAATATAAACTCAAAATTTATACATGTCAAATCATCAAGAGCAATAAAATAAATAAATTGAATGCGGAAGCGTACCTGAATTAATCGATAGAGTTTTTCCAGACAGTTTGATCTTCCAAGAAGTTAGGTTTTCTCTTGCGGCACAACTCTCAGACGGGGAAAAAAGATATGCAAGTTGACCTAATTCTTGGGGACCATAACCCCTTTATATAGTTGATTTAATAACCAACTCTAAAGTATTTATAACTCTACCCCTCATCAAATTATAAATACAGCTTATGGTATCTACACTTTTAATTCCATGATAATTTAATACCTATAACACGTGTAACATAATTGGTCACTTAATTACGTGTTAAATTTTATAATAGCAATATACATTATACATATGTGCCCACTATTATTGAATTTTAATCCAACAATCTCCCACTTGGGCAACATATGTTTCTTGACAAATGTATAACCTTATGAGCTCAAAAATTTGCTATTATATAATAGGTATTCTAAAACAATCTCGTCCATTAATTATATTCATATAGGATCAAAGCGGTCTTCATCATATCAATCATGACTAGACCCATCAATGGTCACGTATAAAAACATAATCAAATGACATAGATCAATCATGGATGCGTAGCATGGAAATTACATGTAAATGTGAACCGAACATGCCTATTTCCAACTGGTCCTCTTAAACTTTAGTGAGATCAAACTTTACTGAATTCAGAGTGTGCATAAGTCAAAATAACTTTATTTCTGCAGAAATTAACCTTAAACTAAAGTAACCGAAATTGTGTCTAAAATGAATGAGCATTTATCAAAATTACAAACTCCCACTAAAACTGAATATACTTAAATAATATTACACCCATATGAGTAATGTGCTCATGAAAGACCTAGGGTGATAGTTTCTCAATAAGCGCGCAATTATGGAGTTTGTACCAACATGCTCTATAGACACACAAACACTCTGAATTTTCTTTAACAACTAGGAACTAAAATTTTAAAGTGTTCCTATTGTTTATAAAATAAATGAAGCATATTTATTATCACAAAATAACTAAAGTGGCCTTTCTATTCAATCTATAATTAGTAGCTCACGTGATAGAGTCTTTTACATTAATATTCTAGTAGAATCGAAACCTGTAAACTTGATGATCTCTAACTTACCAGAACTTCGATATGTGAGCATATAAATTTTGTTCTCTAAAGTCATTTCATAACTCTATGCTGCTATCCAACAATTCATATTAGATTTACTTAAATATCTGTCTAACATTTTAATAATGTACACAATATCCAAATGCATACATACTTAAGCATAAATTAGATTCTCAATAAATTATGAAATCTTTTGTATTTTATAAATTTCAAGGTTACTTTTAGGGCACTGAATTTTTTTTTCTTCTTTAGTAATATGAGTGTCACTTGATTTACTCCCACTGAACTTGTAATACATATAATTTTCAACTAAATTTATCTCAAAACCGAATAAGATAACCAATATGAAATTTATAATTTTATTAATGAGAGTTAAACTTAAGCTCATATATGGATATCTTTAATTTACATATCATTAATTTTGTATCATTAGACACAAATCAATGATTGTACTATATAATTAATTTATTCAATGTTGTCATTGAAAAACACAAGCTTAACATCCATTTTATGTAGCTCAAGATTAAAAACAATAAGTGTCAAATTATTTTGAAATAGTCTTTCAGTATAACTTGAGAAAGAGTCTTCACAAAATCAATGTATTCTTTTAGAGTGTCAAATTATACTTGTCCACATTATCATTTACATCCCTCTTGATTTTAAATATTAATTTACAATCAATTGGTTTGTACCTTAAGGTAATGCGACAAGTTCTTAAACTTTATTGTC
Organism: Abelmoschus esculentus; assembly: GCA_035048815.1. Lineage (NCBI taxonomy): Eukaryota > Viridiplantae > Streptophyta > Magnoliopsida > Malvales > Malvaceae > Abelmoschus > Abelmoschus esculentus. The sequence goes on along the minus strand of JAUCBN010000016.1, from coordinate 11,416,721 downwards.
TTGTATAAAATTATACTCTTTTGAATAACATCAATCCACTTTTGAGAGTTAAAACATTTATGGTTTGATAAAAAAAACTGATCAGGTTGTCTTTTATCATTCCATTAGTCTTTATTTTCTTGATGAAATACTAAGTAATAATCCTCAATAGTATTTCTCTTTCCTCTCATAGATATCTTTAAAGACATATTTTTTAGGTTGTTGAGTTTGTTCTTCTAAAAAATAATTACCTTATCTTGAACGAGAGTTGTTCAACATGTTTTGCTGATATACTTGATTCACTTTTTATTAATGATAGGTGTGAAAACCTAAACATCGTAAAAAGTGACAGTAGGAATTAAATTAATATCCAATTCCTCCTTAACAACAATGTATCTAACCTTATTCTCCCTCCAAACTCAACATCCTAAAAATGTTATAAATCTCTCATTAAAATAATCTTAATTGTGGGATCATATAATTTACAGCCCATGGATCACTCAAAAAAGCCTAAGTAATTGCTTACTTTTGAAGTTTATTTTCTTTACATGTGTCCTAGCTTATACAAAAGAATCAACACTTTATAACTTATTGTTATTTCTTTTCAGTAGGACCCTTAGCAACTTCATTCTAATATATTTTTTATTGTCCTTATTCTTAGAGACACTAGCCAAAGAGCACTAACTGATTGAGTATTTTTATAATTATAATGCTTCAATTTTTCTTCCTCTTTAACACAATGAGAAATAATCTCATTTGAAGTTTATTTCTCCTTTAATAATTGTAACTAATTTTGAATTAGTTAAACTGTATAGGAAGCTATACTAAAATTCTAAGAACAAACAATTATTATAAAGTTTGATCTTATGTGCCTTAAGTTTTGAAGCAATATAATATACTCCATCATATTTCCTTGATCCTTATACTTAATAGACATCAAGTAAACCAAAAGTAATGTCATGTTAATCTTTAAAAAAGTTAATATTTTTTTATCAAGGAAACCCTTAGCATGAATATTTTTTTTTAGATTTGTGCTCCTAAAAATTTATAAAATATTTCTACATTATGATCATTAGACTTGAACGAACTCGTCTCTCAAAATCCTATTTATGGATGCTTACCGCCGTGAGAGGTGCAAGTTGTTCTTCACTTAGTGAAAGTTCTATATTCATAAAACCAAATACTATATATAAGTGTCTTTTCTATTCCTTGAAATTAATTTCACTAAACATAAGTATAGAATGTATTCAACAGATATTATGATAGTAAAAATAAATCATCTAAAGATAGAACAAAAATAAGTAAATAAACAAGCTCACATAAATATCTATAAGTAAACAATAAATTCAAAATAATGGCTAGTTCCCCTCAAGATACCAAACACAACATTAATATCAAGTCTTTGGACAGTAATATTAACTGTAAGCGGTACTCTTGTTGTAGCAATCAAACATTGACAATAAACTATGTCAAACAATAGATTAATCTTTGGACTAACGTATTGTTCACATAAAATACCATATAATTGTCACACATTTATCGCCATAGTTGTCATTGTAATTCGGCCAAATATTATTTTTCCTTTGGGCCAATTAATAAACGCATGAATTACAAAGACCTATAATTATCTTAATATTTTAAATAAACTAATCTACACAAAAGCGGTCACTTTGGTGACATTATGTTTCAATTAATCTATTAAAATATTAGATATCTGAAGCCAAAATATGAATTTAATTGTTTAAAAATATTTTTCTTAATTTTATCTTTTACTCAAGATAAAAGATAACCAACGTAATAATAAATTTGAATAAAGGTAACTTCATCACAAGATATCGAACACTCCAATAATATTTTAAAAAAAATATTAATTTGTAAGTGATATCTTAATGTAGTAATCAAACATTGATAATAAGAATATATTAAACAAAAATCTTCCTTTGGGCCGATTTATTGTTCACATATAAAACTGAATAATTATCACATGTTTATTACCACAGATGTACATGTAACATTACTAATTATTAATCTTCCTTTGGGCCGATTAATATTAGCATAAACTGAATTACATGCACAAAACCTTCTATATTTTAAAATAAAATAATTTCTACAATAAAGATCACTTTGGTGACTTAATGCTTCAATTAATTTATCTTAAAATATATAACATAAATAACCAATATTCAAACTTAATATTTATAATAGTCAAAGTTGAAATTTCTGATAACACTTGAGTTTTTAAAATAAACCAAATTGATGGGGCTATCAGAATCCAAATAACCGAAATCTTTGACTATTCTTCAAAAATTCCTTAAATATATTTTTACCAAAACTAAATTCGATCAAAACATTTAATCTTTAACTAAAAACAAAATACAAAATATCATACAAGTGAGTAATTCGTATAATAATTACTTGAAACTTTAATATAATCATAATAATATAATAATCAAAAATAAATTTTTGATCAAACCGAATTGAATATATCAATACCAAATATATATTCTATAATCCAAAATAACATATGATCAAAACTAAATACCGAATATGTTAACCAAGTAAATTACATAAAGTAACAATATACTTTAAAAGTAACATGTCAAAAGATCATTCAATCATAACTTAATAGACATAAATCGAATATAAAGCTTTAATAGCTAACCTGAATATAATTTTTTTTTGAATCATGATAAATTTATCATGACAAAGCCGAAATTAATTATATTTTTCTTTATTATTAACGACCAAAACTAAAATTTTGATCTAACTAAATTTAACTTAATATCAATGATCAAAACTAAAATTTTGATCTAACCGGATTTAACTTAATACCAATGATCAAAACTAAAATTTTGATCTAACCGAATTTAACTTAATATCCAATGATCAAAACTAAAATTTTGATCCAACCAGATTAAACATATAATTTAAATAAAATATATTTAAAAATATATATTTCATAAAAATAAAGTAAATATGTTACTATCGAAGTAATTGGAATCCAAACTTAAAATTTAATTTCCAATTAATAGCAACAAAAAAAAATTAAATTTTCATGCAGACAAAACCTAATATTCATATAAATCTAGATTGATTTCTATGATTTCTTAATTAATCGATTCAAACTCATGAACGTAAAACCAAACTGAATCCACGGAAAAAGAAACAATGGATGTTAATCCATTGAAAAAGGCCGGATTGACGAAAAACCAAAATAAAATCATAGAAAACAAATCAAATTGATTTGTTCTTAAAATACGAAAGATATATAATTTAATTTTATAAGATTAATTATAAAACAAAAAACTTATGATCTCAATGAATCGACATAATTTTGGCACTGATGCCACTTGTTAGAATTAAAATATATTCAATACGAATATAAACCCAAGATCTATACATGTCAAATCATCAAGAACAATAAAATAAATAAATTGAATGCGGAAGCGTACCTGAATTAATCGATAGAGTTTTTCCAGAGGGTTTGATCTTCCAAGAAGTTAGGTTTTCTCTTGCGGCACAACTCTCAGACGGGGAAAAGAGATATGCAAGTTGACCTAATTCTTGGGGACCATAACCCCTTTATATATTTGATTTAATAACCAACTAGTAGTTCATTTAATAACCAACTCTAAAGTATTTATAACTCTGCCCCTCATCAAATTATAAATACAGCTTATGGTATCTACACTTTTAATTCTATGATAATTTAATACCTATAACACGTGTAACATAATTGATCACTTAATTACGTGTTAAATTTTATAATAGCAATATACATTATACATATGTGCCACTATTATTGAATTTTAATCCAACAGTTAGAACTTTAAATGGAATTTTGGTTCAGTTTGTCTGTTTTTTTTAATCCAAAAACAATGGGGTATCTCAAGCAATCAAGTTGTATTAATCCATATATTGATTGACTGTAAGAGTTTTATACATGCATGTATACATGTTGCATTAATTGAAGTATATCACGTGATTTTTAAGAGAATTAGGTTCAAGCAGGTCTTATACCCAGCGTAACTCTTTTAATTCTCTTATAAAAATTATAATTTATTTTAATCGTACTCAATTTAGTAGAAGTCGTTAATTATAATATATAAAAAATACTCTACAGGTATAGTTACAAATAATTTAGACCGGAATCAAAATTTGAGGTTAAGGAACAAAATATTAATGTTTTATAGTAAGGACAAATTTTAAAAAATTAAATTTTAAATTAATTTATATAAAAAGACCAAAGTGAGAAATTAAATTTATATTAATCAAATTGAATTTATTCTATTTAGATTTAAGTTCGATATAATTTGAATCTCATTTGATCCATGACGATAATTTCTATTACTCTTTTTCATACCATAAGCACAATCTTATATTTTTCGGTCCTTATTTTTTAAAATATGTGTTTAAAACCCATATCAATATTTAACAAAATTAAATTGTAAATATATAATTCTAAAAAAAAGATGCACATATTTTTGTAGTTTACGACAAATCTTTCTATTTAATGGAATGAAGATTTAGTATAGAGTTTTGTGTAGTGTTAAGAGTCTCATTTGTATACATATGCCTGTATGGTAAATTACATAAGTCGTTAGGGTTTTATAAGTAGATTTTAAATTTTAATTTTAGTTTTTAAAGAATAATTATGGAAGTTTGTATAAATTTTTATGAGGAAATATTAAACTTGAACCAACTGAAGCCTTTCTTCTTACATCATTTAATCACAAGATGAAATATACAACATAACAAAAAAAAAAAAATCATAATGCTTCTCTCTGCCAGTTTACCAACTCATAAACATTGATGTCAATATTTTTAAAACCTTAATAAATGTAACTTTAGGATGTTAAAAGATCAGACAGACGATAGGAACTTCCAATTCTCTAGCACACGAGCCCCTTTTCACCTTTTCATCATTTCTTCACATGTACCCGCAGTAGCAATCAAGTAATGGCCTTTGATTTTACCTGTTTTAGCATGTGCTTTATAAATAGCTTCGGTAAAAAGTAAGAAACGGTCTCTCCAGCGCGTAAATGGTTGGGAGTTCACATTCTCATCATCTTTGGTAAAATCAAGTCCGCCGTGTAGACATTCATAAACAAACTGTTCTACCGTAGTTCTTAGCTGAAATTATTTCGAGCTTATGCTCTTCGTTTTATTCTTTAGGGTCTAAAAAGACTTGCAGAAAAAGGGTGGCAAAGAAAAAACATACCATTAGCATTCAAAAGATTAATGGATGTCAAGAATCATGATTTTACAAGATTAATTGAACATAATGTATAAAAGATTTTTCAATTTTACTCATATTATAACATCTGTTTTGTATCTTCATTATCTTTGATCCATCCATTCTATATCAAATTCACTTCTCTACTATCTTAGCAAGCAAAACAATATCTTTTGGTATTATCTCATGTACAATAGTAATGTGCAGCTACATGACCTCTGAACAGTTGGACCCTTCTTTAGAGGTTTCAGTATCTTTCGAATGACAATAAAAATCACATCCTAAAAGTTCAATTACAACTACAAACCAAGAAGATACACATATCAAGATCAAGAAAATATGTCAAAACTCTTCATTATAAACAGTAAGACAAATCAAGCGTAAGGTTCCCAAAGACATTGCGATTTTGTTCAGAATCTCAATGGCCTCCGCAGGTGCTCTATCCAAAAGTGTACCATTTGCGGAAGCATCTAGCATCATCCTTGTGGAGGCATTGGTAGCATTATAGAACATGGAGACTTGCGTCCACAAGGGAAAACCATGTAGTGGGCATTTGTTTAACAATTATCTGTAGCGTTCCCATGCCTCATACATCGGTTCATCATCATCCTGCCGGAATGATATGATTTTATTACGGATGCGATCATAGAGATTTGTCAGGTTGAACCTCGTAATGAATTCTCAGCAGAGTTCATCCCAAGATCCTATGGATCCTGCTAGGATGCCATTTAACCAAGTTTTCGCCCTATCCCTTAGTGAATAGGGGAACAAATTTAATCGTAAGATATCTTCATGGACTCCCTGGATTTTGAAAGAATTGCACACTTCCATGAAAGATTTAAGAAGCTGCCTTGCATCTTCAGTAGCAGACCCACTAAACTGTTCAATTGTGTTCAACGTGTTGAACATCATTAGTTTGAGTTCAAAGTGAGTTGCTTCAATTTTTGGGGTGACTACGTCAGGGTTTAGTCCGTTTAGGTCTTCCACCAGAAAGTCTCTAACAGTAAGCTGCCTCGGCAATGGTTACGGCAGTGGCTGCTGCGGCATTGCTAGTGGCATTACATTTTTATCAACAGGCGAAATTTGTCCTCTTGGTGGATCATCCATGACTTGAAACAGGTTGCGCCTTAGATGGTGTCTTGTGCGTTCGATTTTAGGATCTAATTCGTACAATGGACCACTCGGGTTTACCTTGGTCATATACCAGATAAGTCAAAGTTAATAATAAAAAAATAAAAAAATAATAATTAGAATTAAAGTTAAATAAAGAATGGTTAAAGAGTAAGAAAATATAGAAAACAAAAATTTAGTTGTCAATCCCCGACAATGATGCCAAAAACTTGATGCGTGTAATAATAGCGTAACTGTGCAGTGTACACGTCGCAAGTAATAAAGTGATAAGTATATCGTGTATCGTCTCCACAGGGATTGATATACTTAATATGTCTCCCCTTGTTTCCTTGCTCCTGAAAGATAAAGTAAAAATACAGATAAGTGAATTTGTTTAACTAAATAAATAATTGAATAACAAAACATAAAATAAAGGATGGAGAACGATATAGAGAAAGTGGGTAGGATCCAGTTGCGTCAATTAGTGGATTTGATTGATCTTCTTCTTGTCCAATGCAATTACACAACACTGCTTCGGCAGTACTGCAGATACAACCTTGGCAACATTAGTGTTCTCTGCCGCGACAATCTCTTGCTCTTGGGCAGATGTATCAAAGTTCAGCAAAGTGTTCGTAGTTGACTCCGATTATCTCTAAGTCAGAGCGTTGTTGATGACTGATCCTTGACGATACCTCTCGGCGTGAATCAACGATAATCACCAACCAATCTAACACTTCTTTTAGCTTCTGAAACTCTTAACCTATCTCTAGGCCGAGTTAGTATCGTCGACACCGTACTTATCTCTTTCCTGAATCTACACCTCTCGATGCTAGATAAATATATTACTTACAAACTTCTCTCTCGAGCTTGAATGCAAGAACAAGGAATGACAATAGGATAAGCAAACTTTGATATTATTATTGCATTAAAACAAAGAAACAAGAAACAATCTCCTCTCACTAATATCCACAACCTTCACCTATTCCTAAGATATTTAGAACATAATGTCGATAGGTACAAATCTTAGGAGAAGGGTTTCTCTAAAATCGGCTCTTTCAACAATGTAGCCGGCTAGGCTATATATAGTCTTAACCTAAGGTAAACCTTTCCTAAATAGACTCTAACTTGGAGTAAGGAACAAGTCTTCTTCATGAGATTTGATATTTTCAAGTTTGCCACCTTCTAGAAGAATTTTACTGTTTGGTCTTTGACTTGGGCTTTTAGTGCACTAGCCTGGTCCAATTTGTGCGATGCATCTTCCAGAATGTTCTCTATATTTTTGTCTTTCATTCGCCTACAATGTTGATGTTGCCACTCTGGATGCTGCCGCGGCCTCATCTCTGTCTCGGCCTCAACACTGCTTCACCGCTGCTTCGGCCCTGGATATTCCTGTATGTACAGAATATGTAATAATATCTGCATTCTCTATAAATATCAAATTTGTAAGTAGTGATAACGGAATATCCAATATTGTGCAAAGAGTCCATATTTCAGCTCAAGTTGGTGTATAATAAATGCATAAAGTACCATAAAAAGGGTAGTAAATAACTACCTTTTAGGCACTCATCAAAGGTTTTCGAGTATTTGTGAGAGAAGATTGTATCTTGTTTCTTGTTTCTATGCAATAAAATTTCAAAGTTTTCTTACTCTTTGTCATTCTTTGTTCTTGCATCCAAGCCCGGGAGGGAAGTTTGTAAGTAATCCATTTGTATAGACTCAGGAGAGTTAGACTCACGAAAGAAGTAAGTACGGTATTCGACTTGGTTGGAGGATACTAACTCGGCCTAGGAATAGGTTAGAGTTTCAGAGGCTAAAAGAAGTATGAGATTGGTTGTTGGTTATAATTGATTAACGCTGGGAGGTAACATCAAGGACTGACCTTCAACAGTGTTTCGACTTAGGGATAAGCAAAGTCATTCAAGGATACTTTGCCGAACTTTGGTAAATCTGCCCAAGAGCAAGGGATTGTCGCGTCAGAGAACATTGTCACTGCCGAAGACAGTATCTGCAGTACTACCGAGGTAGTACAGTGTAATTATTTTGGATAGAAACAGATCAATCAAATCCACTATACAACACAACTGTATCCTACCCCCCTCTCTCTCTCATATTTGATCTCACTTTATTTAGTTTAGTTTATTTAGTCAAACACTCAACTTATTTGTGTCTTTACTTTTTATACGACAAGAAGATCAAATGAAGCATATTAAGTACACCAATCCCTGAGGAGACGATAACTCGATAAGTACTTATCACTTATTACTTGACGTGTACACTTGTACTCCAATTGCGCATTTTCAACATGCATCAATAGGAATTCTTTTAATAAACTTAGGTGATAAAGACTTAGATCTTTGGAAAGGTGACTAGAGGTGCCTATCACCGACTCTAGAAAATACTCTTCTTCATGCTAGAGGTGCCCGAAATTGGCTCTAATATGCTTAAAAGAATAGAAAAAGAAATAAAGAAATAATAAGAAGAAAACACAATCCTTGAGGTGCTCGAAATTGCCTCAAGAAATTGTTGCTTTAAGAAGAGTACACTAAATCCAAGTCTATTTGTCTAGAACATAGAGTTTATCTAAGAAGGCCCTTAATCAAACTTGTCCACAAAAAAGCACACACTTACTAAACCTTATAGCTTGTCTTCTAGGTAAACCCTTAGGTAACCAAAAGGTTAAGTCTAAAAAATGGACATAGTTATGGTGGAGAGAATAGATGGAAACATAAGACCAAGAGAGAATAGTGTTTGAAAAATTGATGGTTTGCATTGCTTGAGGACAAACAATAATTCGAGTTTGGGGGTGTGATAAGTTCTCAACTCACTATCACTTTCTACACTTTTCATGGACATTTATCATAAATTCTACACCTACTAAGACCAATTTATATACTTAATATGATATATTTAGGGATTATGCTATTTAAGATAATATTTATAGACAAGGCATACTTTACTGCATTTTTATGTTTGTGCATGAAAAAGTATTACTACGACAGCAAATTGAGGCCGAGGCAGGACTTGATGCCGAGGCAGCAGAGGACGAAGAGCAGCATGGCAGGCAAACTGAGGAGAAAAATAAGGAGAACGTTGTTGGACAAGAAGCCCAAGGATCGGAGCTGAATAGCCTGAAGAAAGCCCAAAGACAAGGCTACGCGGGAAAATCTTCTAGAAGAATTAAACTTGGAAATATTTGACCTATGTACATAACTTGTTTCCTACCCGAAGTTGTATTCTACTTAGGAAAGGTTTGCCCTAGGTCAAACCTATATAAGGCATATCCGTCCAAGGGAAGAAGAGAGCCGAATTGAGAGAGTTCACCCTGGGAATCATTGTTATTCTTCTTTCTATCATGTTCTGATCTTTCTTAGGGTTTAGGTGAAGGTTGTTAAGTATTAATGAGAAGATATTGTATCTTGTTTCTTGTTTTCAATGCAATAAAATATCAAAGTTTGTTTACTCTTTGCCATTCTTTGTTCTTGCAACGAAGCTTGGGAGAGAAGTTTGTGAGTAATCTATTTATCAAGACTCGAGAGAGTTAGATTCATGAAAGGAGTAAGTACGATATTTGACTTGATTGGAAAATACTAACTCGGCCTAGGGATAGGTTGGAGTTTCAGCGGCTAAAAGAAGTGTGAGATTAGTTATTGGTTATAATTGATTAATATCGGGAGGTATCATCATGGACTAGTCATCAAAAGTGTTTCGACTTAGGGATAAGCAAAACCATCAAAGGACACTTTGCCAAACTTTGGTAAAATCTGCCCAAGAGCAAGGGATTACCGCGGCAGAAAACACTATTGTTGTTGAGACAGTAATCTGCAGTACTACCGAGATAGTGTAGTGCAATTGCATTGGGCAGAAATAGACAAATCAAATCCACTATACAACACAACTGGATCCTGCCCTCTTTCTCAATTTGATCTCATTCTGTTTAGTTTTCTTTAATTGCTTTATTTAGTTTAATCAAAACCCAATTTACTTGTGTTTTTATTTTATTTTACAGAATAAGGAGATGAAGAAGACATATTAAGTAGACCAATCCCTGTGGAGACGATATCTGATATACTTATCACTTTATTACTTGACGACATGTTCACTTGTACTACAATTATGCATATCTAGCACGCATCAAAGGGTAAGTTAATGTAGACTTGCTTTAAAGTATCTAGAAACTTCTTAAATCGATGGTCTTGTTTTTACTTTTTCAACCTTTGTGGGAAAGGTGGTGGTGGTCTCATCTCTTCTAAGGTTTCTTTGGTTTAGAATTTAATACCTAGAACCACTGTATCTGCCACTGTCTCAACAGCTTGTTCAGGAATTACCGAGCTCTCTGTTGGAGCAGTGTTCTCATGATTAGTTTGTTCAGCCACCAAGTCCTCTTTTTCTGGTTATTTTGGTAGGATTTTGGCTGCTGAGCTTTCTACCTTTTCTTTCAGCTGTAAACCACTTCTTGTAGTGATTTCTTTGCACTGTTCATGGCCCATTACCTTAGCAACTTCAGTATTGTTAGGTAATCCTCCTTGTGGTCTAGTATTGATATTTTAGGCAAACTGTCCAACCTGGGTTTCCAGTGCCTTGATAGCAGCCTCTTGGTTTTATAACCTCATCTTAGTTAGGTTGTTGTTGATGCATCTGTTGCTATGACAGAGGTTGTTGTACTTGCTGTTGCGACAAATGTTGCATTTGTTGCTAGAATCCTTGGGGTTGATTGGTTGAATTTAAGGCATTGTTTGGATTACTCCATGAAAAGTTTGAATGCCTCTTCCATGAGGGATTGTATGTGTTGGACATCATATTGTTTCTATTGTAGTCTCCAACATACATGCTGGCCTCTAGATTCATACACTTAGAAGAATTATGGTTTCCTCCACATAAATTGCAATAGGAATCAATGGCTTTAACCTCATGAGTGTTCTGATGTAGTTGCATATTTTGCACCATCTTGGTAAGAGAGGCCAATTATGCTGCCACTGAATTTGATGTTTCTAATTCATTCACTGTGGCTTGGCGTCTTACTCCTCCTCACCTAGATGTAGGAAATTGAAAATCGTTCTTTGTGAGTTTGTTCAGTATCTCAATATCTTCCTCAGGTGCTTTATCCACGAGTTTTCCCTTTGCAGAGGCATCTAACATCATCTTTATCGGGGCATTGATGACATTGTAAAACATTGTCACTTGTGTCCATAGTGGAAATCCATGCAATGGGCACTTGTGTAATAACTCTCTCTAGTGCTCCCATGCCTCGTACATAGGCTCGTCATCAGCCCATCAAAAAGAAGTAATTTTATTACGAATTCTATCATATAAATTTGCAGGATTAAAGCGTGTAATGAAATCTCAGTATAGTTCACTACAAGATCCTATTGATCCTGCTGGAATGCTATTTAGCTAGTTTTTTGCCCTATCCCTCAATGAGTAGGGGAACAACTTCAATTTTAAGACATATTCATGGACGCTTTGAATCTTGAAAGAATTGTAAACTTCCATGAATGACTTAAGATGTTGCATGGCATCTTCTGTCATTGACCCACCAAACTGTCCAATACAGTTTAGCATATTGAACATGACTGGTTTTAGCTCAAAGTGGGCCGCTTCTATTTCTAGTGCAACCACTCTAGGGTTTAGTCCATTTAAATCTTCCTTCAGGAAATCTCTGACAGTTAATTGTCGCGGCAGTGGTGGCTGTGGAAGGCCTCCATTGCCGGCAAGTAAGTTCTGGTTTCCTTGATTTACTGCCATGGCTCCTTGGATCTATGATGAGTGCCTAATAGGCAGTTATTTACTACCCTTCTCATGGTACTTTATGCATCTATCATACACCAACTTGAACCGAATTATGAACTCCTTGATCAAATATTGGATATTCTGTTATCATCACTTACAAAGTTAATATTTATAGTGAATGCAGATATTATTACAATTTCTATACATGCAAGAATATCCAGAGCCGAAGCGGCAGTGAAGCAGTGTAGCGGTTGAGGCAGAAGACAAGGCCACGACAGAATCTAGTATGGTAGCACCAACAATGGAGGTGCAATGGAAGATAAAAATATAGAGAACATTCTGGAAGATACAACGCATCAATTGGACCAGGCTAGCACGCTAAAAGCCCAATTCAAAGACCAAGCGGGAAAACCCTTCTAGAAGGCGACAAACTTAGAAATATCAGATTCCTTGAAGAAGACTTGTTCCCTACTCCAAGTTGAAGTCTATTTAGGAAAGGTTTGCCCTAGGTTAAGATTATAAATACCTTAGCCGACCATATTGTTAAGAGAGTCAATTTAGAGAACCGAGTTAGAGAGCCGATTTAGAGAAACCCTTAGAGCCGATCCTTCTCCCTAAGAATTGTACCTAAACGATAATATGTTCTTAACTTCTTAGGGATAGGTGAAGGTTGTCGATATTAGTGAGAGAAGATTGATTCTTGTATCTTTATTCTTATGCAATAATAAATCAAAGTTTGCTTATCCTATTGCCATTTTTTGTTCTTGTATTCAAGCCCGAGAGGGAAGTTTGCAAGTAATCTATTTATCTAGCATCGAGAGGTGTAGATTCACGAAAGGGATAAGTACGGTGTTGTAGACACTAACACGGCCTATACTCTTTTGGAGACATCGGGAGATAGGTTAAGAGTTTTAGCAGCTAAAAGAAGTGTTGGATTGGTTGGTGATTATCGTTAATTTACACCGAGAGGTATCGTCAAGGACTGGTCATCAACAGCACTTTGACTCAGAGATGAGCGGAGTCACTTACGGACACTTTGCTGAAATTTGATACCTCTGCCCAAGAGCAAGAGATTGCCGCGGCAGAGGAACACCAATATTGCCGAGGCAGTATCTACAGTACTGTCGAAGTAGTGTTGTGTGATTGCATTGGACAAGTAGAAGATCAATTGAATCCACTAATTGACACAATTGGATCTTACCCACTTTCTCTATATCGTCTTCAACCTTTTATTTTATGTTTTGTTATTTGATTATTTAGTTAGATAAAACAAATCAACTTATTTGTGTTTTTATTTTATTTTTAGGAGCAAGGGAACAAGAGGAAACATATCAAGTACACCAATCCCTTTGGAGACGATACATGATATACTTATCATTTTATTACTTGACGACGTGTACACTTGCACTCAAATTGCGCTTATACCATGCACATCAATCTGTCTCCTCAACCCTTGATAGGTACGTTCGATTTCTGGATCTAATGCGTACAAAGGATTTGTAGGGTTGGCCTTGGTCATACACAAAAAAAAACAAGTAAAATAAATAATAAAAATAAAATAACTAAAAAGCAAGAAAATAAAGAAAACAAAATTTAGTTGTCAATCCCCGGCAACGGTGCCAAAAACTTGATGTGTGTTAGATATACGCAATTTCAGTGCAAGTGAACACGTCGCCAAGTAATAAAGTGATGAGTATCAAGTATCGTCTCCTCAGGGATTGGTATACTTAAGATGCTTCCTTTGATCTTCTTGCTCTGTAAAGAAAACAAAATAAAAACATAAGTGAATGAGTTGTGATTAATCTAAATAATAAAAACTAAATAAAGATAAAAAATTAGATAAAGAAGGTGGCTAGGATCCAGTTGTGTTGTATAGTGGATTTGATCAACTCTTTCTTGTTCAATGCAATTGTACAACACTGCCTCGGCAGAACTGCAGATTACTGCCTCGACAGTGAAGATACTGGTCTTCTGCGATAATCCCTTACTCTTGGGCAAACTTTACCAAAGTTCGACAAAGTTAGTGCTCCATGGCAAAAACACCGTACTTATTCCTTTCGTGAATCTAACTCTCTCGATATTAGATAAATTGATGACTTACAAACTTCTCTCCCAAGCTTGAATATAAGAACAAGGAATGACAAATAATAAGCAAACTTTTATATTTTATTGCATTGAAAACAAGAAACAAAGTTTGACTTCCTCACATTAATACTTTACAACCTTCACCTAAGCCTAAACAAAATTAGAACTTAATTTAGAAAAGAAAAACTAAATGTTCTAAATCTAATTCTATATTCTAAGCTATGCTCTTCCCCTGGACGGCTTTGCCTTATATAGGCTTGGCCTAGGAAAAACCTTTCCTAAGTAGAATACAACTTGGAATAGGGAACAAATCATGTACATAGGTCAAATATTTCTAAGTTTATTCCTTCTAGAAAGCTTTCTCTCGTGGCTTTGTCTTTGGGTTTTTCTCTTGTTATCCAGCTCCGATCGTTGGGCTTCTTGTCCAACAACGTTCTCCTCATTTTTCCCTCAACTTGCCTACCATATTGCTACTTGTCTTCTGCTGCCTCGGCATCAAGTTCTGCCTCGGCTATAGTTCGCTGCCGCAGCAATACTTCTTCCTACACAGACATAAAAATATAGTAAAGTATGCCTTTTCTATAAATATTATCTTTAACAGCAAAATCCCTAAATATATCACATTAAGTATATCTATTGGTCCAAGTAGGTGTAGAACTGATGATTAATGCCCATGAAAAGTGTAGAAAGTGATAGTGAGTTAAGTACTTATCAATACACCCAAACTCGAACTGAGCATTGCCCTCAATTCTTATAACTATAACACAAAGTAGGAAAAAAAACATGAAAATTAACAAGAAAAGAGATAAAAGCAGAATAAAGGTGTAGAGATTAAATACTCCAAAGAACTTCTAGTAACGATCAGTTTTCGTGGCCTTGCTACTGACAGTTTAGTTTTTGTTTCTTGAGCTGGTGATTGCTGAGCTTTGGCTTGTCTGGGTGGCTGAGCTCTGGTAGGTGGTGTCCTTTGCAATGTAGCGTTGACTTATTCTCCTTCTTCCTCATCATCAATTTCTTCTGTGGAAATTATTTTTGTCCCGCTCTCATCTGCAACTTATATTGCTTTTTCCCAGACGTGCTAAGTGCTTGGCCCGACGGCGGGAGAAGATTGTTGCATGTAAGCGTCTACATCTGCCGAGAGACTCCTCATGATGATAGGAGAGCCTGGTGAAGTGCTGAAGACTGCTCTGTTGAAGGATCTGTTGTAAGCTGCCATAGAGATTATCGGAGTTATGATCTTGGAGAATTTGTGAAAGTTGTTGAGAGATCTTGGAGAGATAAGCAAAGAATTCTAAAAAAGTCAAGAATGCAAGAGTGAATAGTGCAAGGTGAGAAATTTTTTATAAAGGACTTGGCCTTGTATTGTCGTGTTGAACTCATTAACACAACTAGCTGTTTATAGTCGTTAGCATTTACTGTCGAATCTGGAATTATGCTAGACTAGCCGTTATATTGTTCTGCCCGTTAGTAATTATTGCGGCCCCGATAGGAGTGCATGCGAGTGCATCTCCTAAAGAGATGATCCCCATAGTCCTCATATTGTGTAGGTTAGAGTAGTGCTTCAAACGTTGGCCATTCATTTTGAACTCATGCCCATCCCTTTGTGATTTGATCATTGTTGCACCATGTGGATAAGTTTGAACAACTTCAAATGGGCCTGATCATTTGGACCTTAGTTTGCCTGGTAACAGTTTAAGCCTGGAGTTGAAAAGGAGGACATGCTGGCCTGACAAAAATTTCCTTGACATCGTTTAGTCTTTTCTTTGTAGATCTTGACATTTTCATAGGCTGCTGCTAGGAATTCTTCTATCTCATTGAGGTCTAGTAGTCTTTTCTAGCAAGCTTTTTCCCATTCCATGTTCAAATTTTTTATTGCCCAATAGGCTTTATGCTCAATTTCCACGAGCAAATGACATGCTTTTCCAAATACAAGCCTGTATGGAGATGTGCCCAATGGGGTTTTGTAGGTTGTCCTATATTCCCATAGGGCATCGTCGAGATGGTGAGACCAATCCTTTCGAGATGGGTTTACCACCTTTTCAAAGTTTTGCTTTAATTCCTTGTTTGATATTTCAGCCTGCCCACTTGTGTGTGGGTGACAGTCTGTAGCAATTCTGTGTGTAACGCCTAATTTCTTCAGGGTCGCGGTAATGAGTCTATTGTCAAAGTGTTTACCTTCATCACTAATTATCTCTCTAGGGACTCCAAATCCGGTAAAGATGTTTTTCTTGAGAAAATTCTGAATAGTCTTGGAATCATTGTATGGTGTGGCAATTGCTTCAACCCATTTTGGTACATAATCCACCTGTAACCCCCTTAGCCTGGCCTAGACGGAACCGACACTAATGGATTACACGGGGAATATCAAACCAAACCGCAAAGGTCCGATTCGATAAACAATCCTTAAACCGTTATAATTCTTTTTCTAGATGCATAATTGTATTCTATATGTCAAGGTCTCATACATGGCAATAACGGAAATAATCTGATCTTAAACAAACATCCGATTAAACACTTAAGTAAATTAAGAACTAAAATGTAAAAATTTTAAATTCTAATAACAAAGTAGAAATTCTTTTCATCAAAGTTTAATTAAACATACGAGTATCCCTCACGGAAAATTTCAAGTCAAACGGAGCATTCTAACTTCACCAATTGCATGTTTCACTAAGTTAGAGACTAAAATGTAAATCTTTCAGATTATAAGGACTTCTTCCAAATTGAGTTAGCCATCTTGAAATTAAATCAACTTTATGCATCCATGTGAAATTTCAACTAAAAATAACATCTGTAGATACCCTAATTGAACAAAGAAAGATATTCGGGCCTAAAATGCAATTTCCAGCAACTATCAATTTCTAGCAGCCAAAGGTTTCGAAACCTTTCATAAAGGTTTCGAAACTTTTCGCGTCTAGTAACTTTCCAGAATTGATATTGCCAGCAAGGTTTCGAAACCTTCCTGAAGGTTTCAAAACTTTAGGTCTAGAACCTAAAAATTCCATCACACTAAGTGAACATCATCGGCTTAAACACAACCGTCAATCCCTATTAACTATATGCATTAATTCTAAGCATAAATAGCAACATATAATACATGATTATCAACGTCAAGAACATCAAACAAACTATAGGCATGCTACCTAGAACATGATTAAAAACATAACAACCATGCAAGTACATGCTTCAACAATCCAAACATCACCATAGTTCATCAATTAACAATCAAGCAACATAGGTCTTATTTCAATATAAACCAAAGTCAAGTTCACACTCCTCACATAGGTTGGGTTTGCACATTGCCAAGCCCTAACTTATTTGTCAAAACATACCGAATTTGAAGTAACCTTTCCCCTTGGTTTCCTTGCTCCGAATGTAGTCCCGACTGCCTTTATTTTTCTGCAAGGATGAAAAGAGAGCTTAAGCAAACATGCTTAGTGAGGAAGCTCTATACAAGATCATCAATACATCTATTTAAAACCATAATGAAACCATAGGTTGCAATGCATTAGTAAAAACATGCATACTTAACATTCCTCGTCCATGTCTATAACATCAAATCACTTTCTTGAATATGTTCAACATTATCAATACATTTCATAAATGATTCACAATGTTCTCTTTTAATCTATGTATGCATATTGGCTTCTAGTGATCACTTATTGTGAACCTTAAGTTCACCGAATACACGGATCCATTGTTAGAGACCATTAGTCTCGTCATGACACCAAGTCACCATTGACATGACACCAAGTCACCATTGACATGACACAAAGTCACCATTGACATGACACAAAGTCACCATTGACATGATACGAAGTCACCATTATAGCACTACCACACACGATTAGACACATAGTCACCCTTGTTAAGTGTAGGTGGCTCTACTACGCACGATTGGACACAAAGTCACCCTTTTTACGTGTAGGTAATATTCTTTATTCTCAATAATGTTTATAGTGAACTTAAGACAATCTTAATGACACGTCATTCGTATTCGAATCTAAAGTTAGTGTCACTAAGCCAATATCATAATCAAATGTGCATGATAATTTGCTGCTCATAATGCATGCATAATATGTTCACAAATGAACCAAATGTCATGCCCAATGGCACCATTAATTTCAAGGCAAATAACCACATAATATTCCAATTCATTTTCAGCTCATAATGCATTCATAATGTGCTCAACAAATGAACCGAAAGTCATACCCAATGGCACCTTTAATTTGAAGGCAAATAACCACATATATTCCAAATTCATTTTCCATGTTTTCCTTAACAATGTATGTCTTTTTAAACCATGCATTTTCAGCAATTATCTCATGCATGCACAAATTCAAAATCATGTTTATGCATTTCCAAAAATCTCATTGCATTACCAACATCAATGTCTTTACCGAATATAGCTGAAGCTCATGTTAATATATCAAAAACATTTACTTCACTTACTCTTGAACTATGTAAAGTTTTCACACTCTTCCATAGTCCTCAAAACAGAACCATACCAATACGATTCGCTTTAAGTCTGAAAAACACTCATCGACAAGCAAAACGAGCCTTCGCCGATGCTCCGATGGCAACGCCAATGCACCAGCCACTTATGCACCTTCTTGCACTACCTCTACATCATTAAAAACAGAGCATATTCACATTATAACATGCTCAAACCAGCAGCCACATCAAACCTCCACAAAATTACTAAAAACTTAGCCGAAAAGATCGAAAACTAAGCCGAAACACATCCGAACAACATCAGCCCAAAACCTAATGATTCTAACATGTAATCCACTTCAATTATGAACCAAAAACAAATCTAGACCATCCTTATACCTCCAGCAACATTAAAACATCTAAAACAACCCCTAAAACAACCGAAAAATACCATAAAACAACACCGATTGCATTATTCCGGGATTAAATTAATGTGCCATCAATTGAAAACTCAATTAATCATTTAATTGATATAATAAAATAATTAAATCCATCTAATTTCAGCATTGAATGAGATCTAAAATGATTTCACAAAAACATTCACAAAATCATTAGATCTAGCATTGAAAACATAAAATTAAGTTTTATTCAAAGATTAGCAAGCTAATACTTGGGAATTTCAATAAAGAACCTTAGAAAAAGAGTTAAAATCCAGCAAATTACCTTTGAGATCTATCCACCAAAAAGATGAAGTTTTCTCTTCTTGATTCCTTGTAAATTGGTGTTGATTTGATAAAATTGATGGTTAGGTTTTGTAAAGAATGGAAAGATGATTAAAATGAAGTAATCTTTGTGGAAAAAGATGCAAAAATCAGCAAGGAATTGAAGAAAAGAGATGAAGGAAATTGGAGAGAAAATGAGAGAAAAAGATGAGAGAAAAAAGGTAGTTAAGTGAGAAAATGATTATCATCTTTAATTAAACTAATTAAAAAGCATTTTGGTGAATAAATTATTATTAAAAATTAAATTAGGTTTATGGCCCTCTAAGGATTTTAAGTATAGCTTGCTTTCCAATTTAGTCACTAAAAATTACAATTTCTGAAAATTATAATTAAATCCTCCATTGTTTTTCCAAAAATTACAAATTGATCACTTATAATCGAACTCTTGTAGTAAAAGGATCCATCTTATCAATCTTGGTTTGGCATCCTTTTTGGCAAAAAGGTACTTAAGTGCCGAGTGGTCTGTATGAACGATGAATTTAGTGCCAATGAGATAGGAACGAAACTTATCGAAGGCAAACACTACTGCAAGTAATTCTTTCTCTGTTGTAGTGTAATTTGTCTGAGCATCATTGAGTGTCTTGCTAGCATAGTAGATCACATGGAAGATATTGTTTTTCCTTTGTCCAAGTGCTGCCCCGACAGCATGATCACTTGCATCACACATTACCTCGAAGGGTAGAGTCCAATCTGGTGGAACCACTATTGGTGTTGTGACTAACTTTTCTTTTAAGGTCTTAAATGCTTTAGTACATTCGTCAGTAAATTCAAATTTTCTATCTTGCTCTAGTAAGTTATTGATAGGTTTAGAAATTGTAGAAAAGTTTGAGATAAACCTTCTATAGAAGCCTGCATGTCCCAAAAAGCTTCGAATGCCTTTCACAGAGATAGGTGTTGGTAGATTCTTTATCACATCAACCTTCGCTTTGTCTACCTTAATTCTTTCAGATGATATTTTATGTCCCTGTACGATTCCCTCGTTGACCATAAAATGGTATTTTCCCAATTGAGGACTAAATTAGTTTTCTCACATCTTTGTAGTACCCTTTCCAAATTGCTAAGACATTGAGCAAAGTCGTCCCCAAAAATAGAAAAATCATCCATGAATACTTCCATGAAATCTTCTATTATATCTGAAAAGATTGCCATCATGCATCTCTGAAAGGTGGCCGAGGTATTGTAAAGGCTGAATGACATTCTTCGAAAAGCATATGTTCAATACGGGCAGGTGAATATGGTTTTTGCTTGATCTTCTAGAGCAATAGCAATTTGGTTATATCCAGAATATCCATCAAGGAAGCAATAATAAGATTTCCCAGCCAGTCTGTCGAGCATCTCATCAATAAAGGGTAGAGGAAAGTGGTATTTCCTTGTTGCTTTGTTCAACTTTCGATAGTCCATACAAACTCTCCACCCTGTCACAGTTCTTGTTGGGATTAACTCATTATTCTCATTGGTTATGACGGTCATACCACCCTTTTTTGGCATACATTGTACTGGGCTTACCGATTTACTGTCAGATATAGGATAAATGATTCCAGTATCAAGCCATTTGATTATTTCCTTTCGAACTATCTCCTTCATAGCGTGATTAAGTCTCCTCTGGGCCTCCACAGTGGGTTTTTGACCTTCATCTAGTATGATTTTATGCTTACAAATAGCTAAGCTTATTCCTTTTATATCGTCAATCTTCCATCCTAATGTTATCTTATGCTGCCGTAACACTTCTATTAAGCTTTGTTCCTGTTTTCGCTGCAGCTTAGAAGAAATAATTACAGGCATCGTATGGTTGAGTACTAAATAAACATACTTTAAATTAGCAGGTAATGGTTTTAGTTCTGTGATTACTGGTTCCGTATTAGTAGGTTCCTTTCTTGGATAATTCAGAGGTTCAAAGTACTTACCTGGAAAGTGGGTTGTCCAGTTTGCGTCCTCTATTTCCTGTGCCTCCAGGCTATTATCTGCGTGTTGTTTGTTTAGGGAATGTGTGTAGCAATCATCTTCTGAAATGCCGAGGCAGGGTTATGTCGGATTGATGATGGCTCTACCGGGGCAGTTGTTTTCCAGACATGGTTGCATTAAGTCCTCATCAAAGATTTATGATTCTTGGCATTCCTCTGGATTATCAGGATTTTTCAGCATTCGAAAAACGTTGAACTTGATTTGTTGATCATTTATCCTCATAGTCAGTTCTCCGTTTTCCACATCTATTAGAGTACGGCCTGTAGTAAGGAAAGGTCGATCTAGTATGATCGGTGCATTGTCGTCCACTTCACAATCAAGGACAAGAAAGTCGGCAGGGAATATGAACTTGTCAACTTTTACCAGAATGTCCTTAATTTTACATTCAGGATGCACGTAAAATCGATCCGCAAGTTGGAGCAGTATTGTCGTTGGTTTCGCCTATCCAATTCCGAGTTTCTGAAAAACTGATTTGGGCATTAAGTTGATGCTTGCTCCTAAGTTGCATAGCCCCTCCTCGTCAAGGATCTCAAGCTCCTGCCAGGATGTACCATGTTCGTGGTAGAGAGGAGGAAGAGTCCCCCGATGTTATTGCAGGTACAATTGAATTAAATTTGAGTCCTGCATATGCTTTAATAGATTCAGGATCTACCCATTCCTTTGTATGTTCTAAAATGCTTGTAAAGACTAAGTTAGAGCCTGAAAATATTGATAGGGGCCTTGTAGTATCAAACCCTATAGGTGGCATAATGAATGTTAACCTCGTTTGTAAAGACTCTCCGATCTCAATTCAAAGTATTCCTTTTCGGATTGATTTGTTTGTATTACCAATTTGTGAGTTCGACCTTATATTGGGGTTGGATTGGTTAACCAAACATGAAGCTTGGATCGACTGTTAGAACAAAAGATTGTATCTTCGTGGCCTGGGAAAGGAGTCAATCCTCCTAATTGATAAGAAACCAACCTTGATCTTTGCTGTTATGGTTTTACAAGATGAATATGACTTCGGGTTGCCAAAGATTCTAGTGGTATCCGAATTTGTTGATGTCTTCCCTGAGGAACTCCCTGGTCTTCCTCCAACTAGAGAAGTGGAATTCGGGATTGAAGTCCAGCCTGGGACTAATCCGGTGTCAATTGCCCCTTATAGAATGACACCTATTGAGCTGAAGGAACTTAGGAAGCAACTCCAAGAGCTACAAGATAAAGGATTTATACGTCCTAGCTCCTCACCATGGGGTATTTCGGTTTTGTTCGTAAAGAAGAAAGATGGAACAATGAGACTCTGCATTGATTACCGGCAACTAAATCAAGTTACCATTAAAAACAAGTACCCTCTGCCTAAGATTGAAGATCTATTTGATCAACTTAAGAATGCTACGGTGTTCTCCCGGATTGATCTTCGATCGGGGTACTATTAGATGAGAGTAAAAGAGGAAGATGTTCCTAAAACGGCTTTCAGAACTCGATATGGACATTTCGAATTCTTGGTGATGCCATTTGGGCTAACCAATGCTCCAGCTGCATTCATGGACCTCATGAATCGGATGTTCAGGCCTTATCTTGATAAGTTTGTGGTTGTCTTCATTGATGACATATTGGTGTATTCTCGAACCAAGGAGGAACACTCGGAACACCTTCGAATTGTTTTGCAAACACTTCGGGAACGTCAAATATTGCCAAGTTCTCCAAATGTGAATTTTGGTTATCGGAAGTGTCATTCCTTGGCCATGTCATTTCGGCTGAAGGAATCAAAGTTGATGCTAAGAAAGTACAAACTATTCTGGATTGGAGACCTCCGAGAAATGTTACTGAGGTCAGAAGTTTCCTTGGTTTAGCCGGGTATTATAGGAGATTTGTTAAAGGATTCTCCACTATTGCCTTGCCTTTAACTAAGCTTCTAAGAAAAGATAAGTTGTTTGAATGGTCAGAGGACCAACAAAGAAGCTTTGACCAACTTAAGCAAGCTTTGACTCATGCTCCTGTCCTTATCCAACTGGAATCCAGTAAGGAATTTACCGTGTATAATGATGCTTCACATTCGGGGCTAGGTTGTGTCTTAATGCAAGAAAATAAAGTGGTTTCTTATGCATCAAGGCAATTGAAGCCTCATGAGTTGAATTATCTGACACATGACCTCGAGTTAGCTGCCATTGTTTTTGCCCTCAAGATATGGAGGCATTACTTATATGGTGAAAAGTGTTATCTGTACACCGATCACAAGAGTCTCAAATACCTCCTGACTCAGAAAGATTTGAATTTGAGGCAAAGGAGATGGATGAAATTGCTAAAAGATTATGACCTGGTCATTGACTACCACCCCGGGAAAGCCAACGTGATGGCCGATGCTCTTAGTCGTAAATCGACCTTGGGTAAGCTATTTGATGACTTTGAAATATTATAAGTTTTCTTTTGAATATTCGTATCTGATTTAAAAAAAAATTCCTTGTAGCCCCAAATTCGATTAATGCTCATCTTCGAGTATATCGAAAGCAAGGATATTTGTCTGAACTCCAGGTTCAGTCTGATCTGATTTTGAGGATCAAAGATCTGCAACAGTCTGATTCTAAACTTCAAGCTATTGCATCAAAGCTTGATTCGAAAGCTAATGTCGAATTCTCCCTCAATCCGAATGGATTACTCTACTTTAGAGATAGAGTATGTGTTCCGAACAATGAGGAACTGAAAAGAGATATCCTACAAGAGGCACATCAAAGCCCATTCTCGATCTATCCTGGTTTTGTTAAGATGTATAAGGATTTGAAATCCTTGTATTGGTGGCCTGGAATGAAAGCAGTCATCACAGATTTCGTATACCGATGTCTGACGTGTCAGAAAGTTAAAGCTGAACACCGAGCTTCTACAGGATTGCTCCAGCCTATTGAACTACCCGAATGGAAAGGGGATCGGGTAACAATGGATTTTGTCACTGGATTACCTGTTACACCGAAAAAGAATGATTCTATTTGGGTGATAGTTGACAGACTCACCAAATCTACACATTTTATTCCGATTCGAAAGAACAAGACCTCGGAGACCTTAGCTGAATTGTATATCCGTGAGGTGATCCGATTACATGGTGTACCAACGTCCATCATTTATGATAGAGATCCGAACTTCGCCTCTAGATTTTGGAAGTCCTTATAGAAAGCTCTCGGGACTAAAGTACATCTTAGTACTGCTTTCCATCCGCAGTCCGATGGTCAATCGGAAAGAGTGATACAATTATTGGAGGACATGTCACATGCTTGTGTTATAGATTTTGGGAAGAATTGGGAAAAGTCCCTACCCTTAGTGAAATTTGCATACAATAATAGCTATCAAGCATCGATTCAGATGGCTCCTTTTAAAGCTTTATACGGAAGAAGATGCAGAACTCCTCTGTGTTGGTCCGAATTGGGAGAGAATAAGGTTTTGGGACCTAAGATGATTCGGGAAACTGAGGAACAAATCCGAGTTATTCACGATCGTTTGAAACAAGCTTTCGATAGACAAAAGGCTTATGCAGACTTGAAACGGAGAGACATTCAGTACAATGTGGGAGACAAGGTCTTCCTAAAAGTATCTCCTTGGAAGAAAGTGTTCAGATTCGGGAAAAGAGGAAAGCTCAGTCCTCGGTTCATTGGACCATTCGAGGTTGTTGAAAGAATTGGCCCGGTGGCCTATCGTTTGGCTCTCCCTAGTGAATTTGACAAGATACACAATGTGTTCCATATTTCTATGCTGAGAAGATACAGATCCGATCCTTCTCATATTCTAGAACCTGAGGAATTGGAATTAAATCCCGATTTGTCTTACGAAGAGGAACCGGTTCAGATACTTGATCGAGAAGTTAAAAGACTACGCAACAAGAACGTTCCCTTAGTAAAAGTTCTTTGGAGGAATTACAAGAAAGAAGAAGCTACAAGGGAACCCTTGGATACGATGAAAGCCCAATATCCGCAACTGTTCCCTTCAGGTAAATTCGAGGACGAATTTTGTAACATCCCGTTTTTGGGGTTATTAGTTAGGCTTAGTTAGGTGAATTCGATTCGGGACGAATCGGGTTCTCCGGTTCATTAATTCCGGGAAAAATAAAATAAGGATATTTTTGATTAAGAAAAAAAATAATAATTTGGAAGGTGGTTTGAAATATTAAAAATATGTTTCAAAATTAAAAGAAAATGATTTGGATTTTATAATAATTTTTAATTATGCTTAATTATGCATAAATGACCAATTTGTAATTTTTTTGGAAAATTGAGGGACTAATTTGTGATTTTCGGCCATTATGGTATTTTAGTGACTAAATTGAAAAACAAGCTAAACTTAGAATCCTTAGAGGGCCATAAACCCATTTTTAATTTTAATGATGATTTATTCACCAAAATAAATATTTTAATTACTTTAATTTGGTTTCTTAATCATTTTCTCCTAAAACTAATTTTGACCCATTTTTCTCTCATCTTTTTCTCTCATTTTCTCTCCACTTTCTCATCATCTTTTCTTCTCAATTCCTTGCTGATTTTTGCATCTTTTTACATCATTTGCATCATCCTTCCATTCTTTACAAAACCTATGCATTGATTTCATCAAATCTTTATCAAATTGCAAGGAATCAAGAAGGGGAAAATCTTCTAATTTTGGTGAATAGATCTTAAAGGTAATTTTTTGGATTTTTATTATTTTCTAAGGTTCTTTATTGAAATTCCCAAGTATTAGCTTGCTCATCTTTGAATAAACACTTGATTCAATGTTTTTAATGTTAGATCTAATGTTTTTGTTATATTTTTGTGAGATCTTTATGGATCTTGTTTAATGCTGGAAATTATATGATTTCAATCATGTTTTTATTATGATTTAATGGTTAATTGAGTCTTGATTTGAGATCACATTAATTAAATCCCGGAATAATGTAATCGGTGTAGTTTTAAGGTGTTTTTCGGTTGTTTTATGGGCTGTTTTAGATGCTTAGATGTTGCTGGAGGTATAAGGATGGTTTGGATATGTTTTTGGATCATGTTTGAGGTGGATTAGATGTTAGATTCATTAGGTTTTCGGTTGATGTTGTTCGGATGCGTTTCGGCTTAGTTTTCGGTCTTTTCGGCTAAGTTTTTGGTAGTTTAATGGTGATCGGATATGGCTGTTGGTTTGAGCATGTTATGATGTGAGAATGCTCTGTTTTTAATGTTGTAGAAGAGGTACAAGAAGGAGCTTGATTGCTGGTGTGTTTGGTGCGATCATCGGAAAGCGGCGAAAGCTTGTTTCGCTTGTTGGTGAGTGGTTTTCGGATTAAAAGCGAATCACGTTTGATACGTTCTGTTTTGGGGGGCTATGGAAGTGTGTGAAAACCTTTCATAGTTCAAGAGTAAGTAAAGTATTTGTTTTTGATGAACCGATATGAGTTTCGGCTATTTTCGACAAAGGTATTTCATTGATAAAGCATGAGATTTATGGAAGTGCATGAACATGTTTTGAATTGATGCATACATGAGAGACACTTGCTGAAATGCATAGCTTATTTAGCATCCATGATTATGGAAAATTATGAGAAATGTTTTGGAATACAATATGGTTATTTGCCTATTATATGATGGTGCCTTTGGGCATGGCTTTGGTTCATTTGTTGAACATATTATGCATGCTTTATGAGCAGCAAGTTATATGATTTGAAATACAATATGGTTAATTGCCTTATACATGATGGTGCCTTTGGGCATGGCTTTGGTTCATTTGTTGAACATTTTATGCATGCATTATGAGCAGCAAGTTATCATGCACATTTCATTATGATATTGGCTTAGTGACACTAACTTTAGTTTCGAATATGAATGACATGTCATTAGGATTGAGTGCACTATAAAATAAAGAGAATATTGAATTTGCCTACAGGCGTAACAAGGGGACTTTGTGTCTAACGAGCGTGGTAGAGCTTGCCTATATGTAAACAAGGGTGACTTTGTGTCCGACCGTGCATATAGTTGACCCATACGTAGACAAGGGCGACTTTGTGTCCAACCGTGCGTAGTGGGGGATAACATGTATACAAGTAGGACTAAGTGTCCGACCGATGCATGTTGAAAAGGATCCGTGTATTCGGTGAACCAAAGGTTCACATTCGGTGTTCACTAGAAAGCCAAAATACATACATGAAATTGAGGAAAGGTTTGAGCATCGTTTGTAAATTGTTTTGATATGGTTATGTGAACTCAAGGATGCATATGTTTTAATGAAGTTGGATATGAAATTTTGGCATGCATGATTTGACAAGTATTGCCCATTATGGTTTCTTCATGGTTTTAAATAAATGCATTGATGATTATTTGTGGAGCTACCTCACTAAGCAAGTTTGCTTAAGCTCTCTTTTCATCTTTGCAGAAAAATAAGGACACTTGGAGCTTCGTTCGGGGCAAGTAGACCAAGGGGGAAGATCACTTGAATTTTGGTATGTTTTTGGCAAATAAATTGGGCAAGGCAATGTGTAACACAATTTATGAGAGAAGTGAGGATTTTAGGCTTTGTTTCATATTGTAATAAGACCATCATTGTTTGATATTAATTGTTGAACTTTGGATTGCTTGTACTGTTGAAGCATGTTCTAGCATGTGTATGTTGGATTGATATGTTGTAAATCACTTTTCTTAGGGAGCATGCCTATAGCTTGAATGATGTTCATGACGTAGTTGATTATGTGCCATATATTGTTAAACATGTTTAGGATTGATGCATCTAGTGGTGGTATTTAATGGTTGAGTATTCAGCTCTTGGTGTGCACTTAGTGTAATGAAATATTTGGTTCCAGACCCAAAGTTTCGAACCTTCATAAGGTTTCGGAACCTTTCGGGCAGTTTTAATTCTGGGAAGCTACTAGACGCGATAAGTTTCGAAACTTTCAAGGAAAGTTTCGAAACCTTTTTCAAAAAGTTTCGGAACCTCTGGGAAGGTTTTGAAACCATTGATCACCTAGAATTGGAAGTTGCTGGAAATTATATTTTAGTCCCGATTATCTTCCTTTGTTCGATTAAGGTACTTGTAGATGTTATTTTGAGCTGAAATTTTGCATGCATGCTTAAAGTTGATTTAATTTCAAGATGGTTAAATTAATTTGGATGAAGTCCTTGTATTTTGGGAAATTTACATATTGGTCCCTAAATTAAAGAAACATGCAATCGATGACGTTAGAATGATCCGTTTGAGTTGAAATTTGCGGTGAAGAATACTTGGGTGTTTAGTTGAACATTGATGGAAAGAACTTCTACTTTGCTAATCGTATTCAAAAGTTTTACGTTTTAGTCCATAATCCACGTTGGTGTTTAATCGGATGGTTGTTTATGATTAATGTGTTACCGACAATGCTTTGTATGAAACCTTGTCACATAGGAATAAGATTGTGCATCTAGTAAGATAAAATAAAAAAAAATAACGGTTTTAGGATTGTTTATCGAATCGAACCTTCGCGGGTTTGGTTTGATATTCCCCGTGTAACTCGTTAGTGCCGGCTTTGTCTAGGCCGGGCTAAGGGGGTTACATTTGGTGGTATCAGAGCCAGGTTTGTAAAATGTGTGGTTGGTTTGGAAAATGCGTTGTTGGTTTGTAAAGTGTGTTGTTGGTTTGTCAAGTATGTATTGGTTTGCCATGTTTTGTGTTGGTATGTTAGAATGTTAGATTAAACATGACATGCTTCGTTGTGGGCATACGTATAGATTGTGAGTGCATCTAGAATGATTAAGAGAATAAAGGGTGGTCGGTTACACATTGCCTATGCCAACATGTTTTAGATGATCTATGGTTTCCCTTGGATCTTGCCCGAATGTAAGTTCATCATGTTTTGATTTTATGTTTTAAACTGCATGTTTAAAGTTTTTGGAATATGCTTATGAGACGTGAAACACGAGTTAGTGTTGGTATGAACTTTAATGTTCAAGATTATGGATGAAACGACTGCTTGGGAAGAGTAAATTCTTCCTCCTCTGTGAGTGTGCCTTCGGTTAGGCCGGAAAGTTAGTTTATGGTGTTGTACCGTTCCTTCGAGTGTGTTTTAGTCTACTGAAGCTGGAACGGATGTTGCTAATCTGACTTGGAGAGTTGTTAATAAAATGGTAGTTGAGGTGGTTGGAATTGAGGATGTTATTTGTGAGTGTGAACAATAATCATGCATAGAATAAGAGCACATATATGTATATATCTATAGATAATGTAGGACATGCATGCATCTTTGAGCATGACATTAGAAATTGCATTTACATGCACATGCATTTGCATAGGCATTTATGAGGGCATATAAGAAATCATGCATACATTTGTTCACACTTACGAGTAGCTCCTTGAGGGTGTAAGTGGAGTGTGGTTGGTTCTTTTAAGGTGAAGGTATATATAAAAAAAGAGGTTGAAGAACTTTCATGTGGTGTTAAGCTGAATGTGTAGTGGGCAAGCTACCCTTTGGATAGGGAATAGTCTTGGATGAACGATGAGTGGTTGTCCTCAGAGTTGTGAATATTTGAAACCAAGGTAAATACCCTGAGGTATGGTTAGTTTGAGTTGGTCATTACTAAAAGAAGGGTTGAGTTTTGCGGATTCTTTCTAGTTAAGATCTGGAGGTTGTAACAAGGTTGCAGCATGTTTTGTAGAGAAAGGCGGGTTGATGTTACTCTAAGTGATGTGAAGTTATTTTATGGAAATTACATGGAATTCTTTGTAGTATGGTGAATGTGCAGTTAGATCGGGGGTTGAAACCGATCTGGTATGGTTGGGATGGAAGTAAAATATGAGATATAATCTGGTATGAGAGTTGTGAAATCGGAGGTTTGAATCATAGATTGTTGTGACCTTGAGATGTTTGGTTATACTATAAAGGAGGAAAGTGTACACGTTGTGTTTGCCGGATATTGAGTTGGATATACTTCGGGTAAAGTTAGTTTTTGATGATGTTTGAGTGGTGTAATATGGATCGCTGGACAATTTATGGTTTGTAGAAATTGTTCAGTCTTATGGGTTTGTTTTTATCGAAAAGTGTTTTGAGGTTTTATGTTCAGTGGGTTCATGTTTGTGGATGTTTCATCAATATGGTTACCGCTTTGGCAAGGTTATAAAATAAGAGATGTTGGAGCAAGTGGAAGGAATGGTTCTACAAGTTTGGATTTTGTTGTGGTATAGTTAATGTAAGAGTTGGTTGTCGATGAGTTGATAATGGAAAAAAAAGTATGGGGTTAAGTGTCAAGGTACTTAATGATGTGTAGATTTTAAATTTGAACCATGGTGTTGAGTTGGTTGTGGTGGCTAAACCTTAAGTTGGAAAAAAAATATTGTGGTTGTGATGAGTATAATGTTGAGGTTGACACAAAGTTGGTAAGTTCCTTGTATGATATGTTTTTGCAGAATGTTAGCAACTGGGGATGACTTGGTTTACATAAGGATGCTTGCAATGGGAGTGTGTTATGTGAGATAAGCCTGGGTTGTTGTGGAGTTACAAGGGAAGATGTTCGGTTAATCTATAGGGAGACCTAGTTATATGGTGGATCTATGAGTGAAATTCAACCTTGATAAAGTTGATCGGGGACAAGTCGTGGCAAAGTGTTGTTGAGGGTCTAGTGAAGGATATGTTCTTGGTAAGGTTTAGTTTTGTGTTAAGAATCTTTTTGTGTTATGTTAATCGCATGGTTGCTACGGAAAGTGCTGAGATGGAATGGTATCTTGAGCAGGGCTTATGGTAATCTTATTCCATGGGTTTGGTGGTAAGTGTTGTGGTAGGAGTTGGGAAACATGTGTATTTGACTAAGCTGGTTTGGATTATGTTGAAATCATATGTAAATGTTTGTCGTGCTGATAACGTAAGTGAGTATCAATTTTCTTTGAGTTATTAGTAGTAAGGGTGCCCAGGGTTGAAGTCGGGAAGAATCATCATAAGTTTGGTAGTAAGTTCTATCGATGGTATGGAGTTTTCTTGTGAGGTTTGTAGGATCAATCCTTTGTTGGAGTATGGTTTTCTTGGGTTCCTAAGTCCCATTGGAAGGATGTGTGAATGGTGTATCTATAACATGATAAGATTTGAAAGTTTTTAGGACGACATAGGTTGTTGTTTGGATGTTGGGTTTTGTCATTCATAGGTAAATGGATGGTATGTTGTGACGTTGTGATACGGTTAATATGACTCATAATGAAGTAGTTGTTGGTGGTGGAGTTTGCTTAAGACAATGTTGACAGTTTTGTACAAGTTAGTCTGAAGTTTGTTGTGTGGAGTTGAGGTTGGTGAAAGGCTTAGTTGGTTACCTGGTATGTGGGAGGATGTCAAGAGTAAGGTTAGTCCGATGGTGATGGTATGGAAATCGTTGCGGTTATCAAGAGTTGGTTGTCAACCTTATGGGATTTTCTTTTGAGTTATGTTTTCTATAGAGGTTGAGATGGTATGGTGGTTTGTGTATTGTCTCTTAGGTGTGAGGAAGGATTTGGTTGGTTGTCCGAAGAGGGTAAGTGTGGGTTGTCTATTGTATACCGTCCGGGGAAAGCTAAGGTGATGGCTGAATCTTTGGGCCGTAGGACGGCAGTTGAGTTGAGAGTGATGTTTGCTAAGTTGAGTATTTCAAAGGAAGGTGGTGGAGTGGTGGAGTTGTAAGTAAAGCCTATCTTGGTTGAGATGATAAGGTGAAACGGTTAGAGGATGGGACGTTGATACCTTTTGTGGAGGATATAGCTAAGGATAGACCGACCGAGTATCGTTTTGATAAGGAGGAGATGTTATGGTGTAGGGGTCAGATTGTGGTGCCGGATGAGGTTGAGTTGAGGTAAGCTATTTTAGCGGGAGCGCATACTAGTCCGTTTGCTATGCATCCAGGTAGAGTGAAGATGTATAGTAATCTTGGGGATGTGTACTTTTGGATTGGTTTAAAGAAAGATGTGACGGAGTTTGTTTCTTGGTGTATGGTGTGTCAGCGGGTGAAAGCTGAATATCAGTTCCTGCAGGTTTGTTGTAACCGGTTCAGGTTCCGGAATGAAAATGGGAGAGAGTTACCATGGATTTTGTGACGGGGTTACCTTTAACACCGTCCAAAAAGGATTCTATTTGGGTGATAGTTGATAGGTTTACGAAGTGTGCACATTTTCTTGCCGTGCATACGATGTACTCCATGGATAAGTTGGCAACTTTGTATGTTTCTGAGGTGGTGAGATTGCATGGTGTGCGTAAGTCGATCATATCGGTTAGGGATCCGTGGTTTACATCCAAGTTTTGGAGGAGTTTGCAGACAGCTTTGGGTACGAGGCTTAGTTTTAGTACGGCTTATCATCCATAGACGGATGGACAATCTGAGCGGGTTATTCAGACTTTGGAGGATATGTTGAGGTATTGTATCATCGAGTTTCAGGGTTCTTGGGAGAAACAGTTGCCGTTGGTAGAGTTTGCTTATAATAATAGCTTTCAGACGAGTATACAGATGGCACCGTTTGAGGCGTTGTATGGGCGTAGGTGTCGTACACCTTTGTGTTGGAAGGAAGTTGGACAAAAGTATGTTTCTTTGCCTCAAGTGTTGAAGGATACGGATGAGAAGGTTAAGTTGATATGTGCTAAGCTTAAGGAAGCTTCGGATAGGCAGAAGTCCTATGCCGATTTGAAGCGTAGGGAGATAGAGTATGATGTTGGTGACAAGTGTTTCTTAAGGTTTCTCCATGGAAGAAAGTAATGAGGTTTGGTCGTAAGGGGAAGTTGAGTCCACGTTTTATTGGACCATATGAAGTGTTGGAGCGTGTTGGTTCTATTGCTTATAGGTTGAGGTTGCCGGAGAAGTTGAGTAAGATGCATGATGTTTTTCATGTATCGATGCTTCGTAGATATAGATCGGATCCTTCTCATGTTGTTCCGGTTGAGGAGATCGAGTTGAGAGAGGATATGAGTTATGAGGAAGAACCGGTGAGGATTTTGGATGTGGATACAAAATTTCTTCGAGGGAGGACCATAGTTTTGGTTAAAGTGCTTTGGAAATATCGAGGTGTCGAAGAGGTAACTTGGGAGACATGGAAAAGTATGGAGGAGCAGTTTCCTCACTTGTTTACTTGAGGTAAATTTCGAGGACGAAATTTTCTTAAGAGGGGGAGAGTTGTAACATCCCGTTTTGGGGGTTATTAGTTAGGCTTAGTTAGGTGAATTCGATTCGGGACGAATCGGGTTCTCCGGTTCATTAATTCCGGGAAAAATAAAATAAGGATATTTTTGATTAAGAAAAAAAATAATAATTTAGAAGGTGGTTTGAAATATTAAAAATATGTTTCAAAATTAAAAGAAAATGATTTGGATTTTATAATGATTTTTAATTATGCTTAATTATGCATAAATGACCAATTTGTAATTTTTTTGGAAAATTGAGGGACTAATTTGTGATTTTCGGCCATTATGGTATTTTAGTGACTAAATTGAAAAGCAAGCTAAACTTAGAATCCTTAGAGGGCCATAAACCCATTTTTAATTTTAATGATGATTTATTCACCAAAATAAATATTTTAATTACTTTAATTTGGTTTCTTAATCATTTTCTCCTAAAACTAATTTTGACCCATTTTTCTCTCATCTTTCTCTCATTTTCTCTCCACTTTCTCATCATCTTTTCTTCTCAATTCCTTGCTGATTTTTGCATCTTTTTACATCATTTGCATCATCCTTCCATTCTTTGCAAAACCTATGCATTGATTTCATCAAATCTTCATCAAATTGCAAGGAATCAAGAAGGGGAAAATCTCCTAATTTTGGTGAATAGATCTTAAAGGTAATTTTCTGGATTTTTATTATTTTCTAAGGTTCTTTATTGAAATTCTCAAGTATTAGCTTGCTCATCTTTGAATAAACACTTGATTCAATGTTTTTAATGTTAGATCTAATGTTTTTGTTATATTTTTGTGAGATCTTTATGGATCTTATTTAATGCTGAAAATTATATGATTTCAATCATGTTTTTATGATGATTTAATGGTTAATTGAGTCTTGATTTGAGATCACATTAATTAAATCCCGGAATAATATAATCGGTGTAGTTTTAAGGTGTTTTTTGGTTGTTTTATGGGCTGTTTTAGATGCTTAGATGTTACTGGAGGTATAAGGATGGTTTGGATATATTTTTGGATCATGTTTGAGGTGGATTAGATGTTAGATTCATTAGGTTTTCGGTTGATGTTGTTCGGATGCGTTTCGGCTTAGTTTTCGGTCTTTTCGGCTAAGTTTTTGGTAGTTTAATGGTGATCGGATATGGCTGTTGGTTTGAGCATGTTATGATGTGAGAATGCTCTGTTTTTAATGTTGTAGAAGAGGTACAAGAAGGAGCTTGATTGCTGGTGTGTTTGGTGCGATCATCGAAAAGCGGCGAAAGCTTGTTTCGCTTGTTGGTGAGTGGTTTTCGGATTAAAAGCGAATCACGTTTGGTACGTTCTGTTTTTGGGGGCTATGGAAGTGTGTGAAAACCTTTCATAGTTCAAGAGTAAGTAAAGTATTTGTTTTTGATGAACCGATATGAGTTTCGGCTATTTTCGACAAAGGTATTTCATTGATAAAGCATGAGATTTATGGAAGTGCATGAACATGTTTTGAATTGATGCATACATGAGAGACACTTGCTGAAATGCATAGCTTATTTAGCATCCATGATTATGGAAAAATATGAGAAATGTTTTGGAATACAATATGGTTATTTGCCTATTATATGATGGTGCCTTTGGGCATGGCTTTGGTTCATTTGTTGAACATATTATGCATGCTTTATGAGCAGCAAGTTATATGATTTGAAATACAATATGGTTAATTGCCTTATACATGACGGTGCCTTTGGGCATGGCTTTGGTTCATTTGTTGAACATTTTATGCATGCATTATGAGCAGCAAGTTATCATGCACATTTGATTATGATATTGGCTTAGTGACACTAACTTTAGTTTCGAATACGAATGACATGTCATTAGGATTGAGTGCACTATAAAATAAAGAGAATATTGAATTTGCCTACAGGCGTAACAAGGGGACTTTGTGTCTAACGAGCGTGGTAGAGCCGCCTACACGCGTAACAAGGGGACTTTGTGTCTAACGTTAGAATGATCCGTTTGAGTTGAAATTTGCGGTGAAGAATACTTGGGTGTTTAGTTGAACATTGATGGAAAGAACTTCTACTTTGCTAATCGTATTCAAAAGTTTTACGTTTTAGTCCATAATCCACGTTGGTGTTTAATCGGATGGTTGTTTATGATTAATGTGTTACCGACAATGCTTTGTATGAAACCTTGTCACATAGGAATAAGATTGTGCATCTAGTAAGATAAAATAAAAAAAATAACGGTTTTAGGGTTGTTTATCGAATCGAACCTTCGCGGGTTTGGTTTGATATTCCCCGTGTAACTCGTTAGTGCCGGCTTCGTCTAGGCCGGGCTAAGGGGGTTACAAATTTCTTTTAAGGAGGGGAGAGTTGTAACATCTCAAAAATCGAGATAGTAAAGTGATTCGAATAAACCATAAATAAAACCGAACCATATATTAATTGAATTAAAAGGGGATCAAAATTAAATGAAAAAGGGACATAATTGAATTAATTAAGAAACCAATGAATTGCCTGACAAATAGCCATATTCCATGGACTACCCCTTGTGATAAACCAACATTAGACAATTCATTAAGGGTAGGATAGTCATTTCACCCCTAATAATAAACAAACAAAAAGAACTCAAATTCTCCTCCTTCCTCTCCTTTTCTCACGGAAACAAAAGAAAATTGGGGAAAGGGAGGCTTGAGAGAGAAGCTTGGAAAAAGTGTAGAAGAAGAGGTTGGAGGCCTTGCATGGTCACAAGTTTGAGCTAGGAGTTCAAATTTGACAATATTGGTAAGCTTTTCCTTCCAAAATCAAGTTTGTGGGAGTTTAAGCTTTTGGGTTTTGAACATTTTATGATAATCTTGTGTTGGGTTAGGTTGTTAGAATGCCTAATATAAAGATAGAATTTATTGGGTATGAGTTTTGAGGAATAAGCAATTTGAGTTAGAAAACTTAGGAATCGAAAATATGTGGATGATAATTGTGTTGATTGATCTTATGAGTTGCTGTAAATTGGGTTTAGGAATATTGATTCCATGTGTTAAGTGCTGGAAAAATTGATAAGTTTTAGTTCGGACACTTAGAATGGAATTTGGCCGAAATCACTTAGAAATGTTATCTTGAGTAGCCAACTTTGAGAATTTCCCTAGGTCGGGATTTAAGGAGTTTAGAGCTGAAACTTTGGATAATGATACTCATGTACCCCTAGTTTAAGAGAAAATTTACGAAACCTAAATCCGAGTCCGGTAGAGGAAGATATAAGCTGTTCCGTAAGGCTACCCGAACAGTCCCAGGAAATCCGACCAGAACTGTTTCGAATTAAAATTAGAGCTGATCGATTAGGAATTTAAATGTAAGGTTAATTATACATTGTAGAGGATTCTTCCAGCTTTCCAACGAGGTATAATGGACTAAAATCGGACATCGGGACTAGGAGATACGATCGTTTCGCTAGAGGGGTAGCAAAACTGTTCGAAAAGGCACCAATGTACATGTTTATAATTGATAGGCTTATGAACATTTGAAATGGATAAGTGAAAATGTATTGATACATAGCTATTATATGTTAATTGTTAGATACTCCGAGAGAAGAAATTAACGAGGATCAAGAGAGGATCGAGGCAACAAAAAGACGAGGCAAAGGGGTTGCGATCTACAACCCGTGATAGCTCGGAGTATTGGTGAGTGTAGCAAACCTTAGGGTTAGGACCTAGGGTCCTAACCATTTGATTATTTGATTTGCTATGTAATGTAACCGGATTAAATAAATATTTGACATTATGGGAAAGAGGATTAATTGGTAATGACTTGTTTGACTCTATGTTTGAATACTAGATGATAAACTAGTTTAGATCATTTGCATAGCTCGGAAATGCCGAGGTAAGTAACGGCACGCAGCTAAGGATGCCAGGTATGTTAGTCATGCATGAGTTATGTCCATGATAGCATGATATGTATATGTTTTTGGTATGTTAGCATGACTTATGCTTTTGGATTTTGGTAAAATGATAATATGTATATATTTTGATATATTAGTAGCATGACACTTATGCTTTAGACTTGATAGCATGACCTGATGCTTTTGATATGCCATGTTGTGTACATCATCCGTGATGAGAAATTTGATTAAGTAAAATGGAAGACTAATTGAATAAGAAATTCTGATTGAGCCTTGGGTTATAGTTGGTCATAGGTAGTACGGCATGCCTAGAGTCTGAGCTCATTTGTTAGTACTTCGGTACTTCTGATCAGTACTTCGGTACTTCTGTTGGTACTATGGGTACCTTTGTTGGTGGTTAGTCACCATTTGTAGATACCATGGGTATCTTTTGTTAGTGTCCTAGTGACACTTTTGTTAGTACCTTAGGGTACTTCTGTTGACTCGTTACCTAGTCTAACTATACCAAGGCAACGTTTGAAATTAATTCGAAAGATTAAAATTAATAAAATTGCCATAGAGCATGTGAAATGTAATTGTTAATGATCATTTGACATGTACTTGCCATAGGGCATTAGATATGATTTGGACATGAACATTGACATGTACTTGCCATAGGGCATTAGATATGATTTGGACAGGAACATTGACATGTACTTGCCATAGGGTATTAGATATGATTTGGACATGAACATTCGATATGCATTTGCCATAGGACATTTGTTATGTTTTGAACTTGAACATTCGATATGTACTTGTCGTAGGGCATTTGTTATAATTTGACCTTGAGCATTGTATATGACTTGCCATTGTACATTAAGCATGATTATATGATGTACTACTTGCCATATGTATTTGAATTGTTGCTCATTGAAGTACACCATTTGTTATAAATTATGTCTAAATTGGTTAGACTTAGGCTACCTCACTAAGTACTTCTTAGTACTTACGCTCTTTGTTTCCTCCTTCCCAAACAACAGGTTCACAAGATAAAGGACTAGACCAAGCTTGAATCGGAGCAAGGACACGGGAAGCAAGCCAACGTATGGTATTTTGACAGCTTTTCTAACTCCTAGTATAGGGTGGCATAGTGATCATGTTAGTTTAGAATATGTATTTTGTTAGCTAGCCCATGAGTTGTGTATGTAATTATATGAACAATTAAGCTTGGTTTGTAAGCCATAAGGCATAACTTCCATGTTAGGTTAGCCTTGTGTGTTTTGAGTTTGGCTATGGTGGGTATGTTGGTTTTGGAGGAATGCCTTTGGTATATGGTTAACTTAATATTGTGTCTAGGTCATGTGAACTTAGGACACTAATTTTTTTGATTGCTTAAGTAGCCATGGAAAAGATAAGGTTAAATGCTTGTCCTAAGTAGGGATGATTCAAATGTTAAAATGCATAATGAATTGGCTAAAATGAATAAGTTGGTATTTCGATATAGGCTGCCTAAGCATGTAAATGATCCTTGAGGCTTAGGTTTAGGTTGAGAACTTTAGATAGCCCTTTTAAGATGCCTAAGTGTTTAGAAGGCTTGAATTTGTCAATAGTGAACAGGGGTATCGATACCACTAGCTTGGGTATCGATACCGCCTTTGGAAGGAACTTTGGTTCCGAAGCATGGTTCGATACTGGAGCTTCCAGTAGCCAAATTGGTCCGAAGCATGTTTCGATACTGGAGCTTCTAGTAGCCAAATTGGTCCGAAGCATGGTTCGATACTGGAGCTCCCAGTAGCCAAATTGGTCCGAAGCATGTTTCGATACTGGAGCTCCCAGTAGCCAAATTGGTTCGATACCAGTATCGATACTGGCCACCCAGTTGGTCAACGAGTCAACACCAAGGACCGGTATCGATACCTGGTTCGATACCCCTGTATCGATACCAACATTAGGGATATCGATACCTCCTTACTTCATGGGTTCAAATCTAATAAGGGAATTTGCTTAATTATTAAGGTATAATTATTGGTGATTAATCGAATTCAAATTGATATAGAAGTGTAGATTAAATTAATTGATGTTACAATTGATTAATAAATGGTATCTAAAATTCAAATTGGAAAATTGTTTAAGTGTTGAAAAAGGTTTTAAATTGGTCTCGAATTTGTGTAAGTAACATAAGATTTGAACCGTACAATAAATAAGTATTATTAAGAATTGACTTGCAATGTTATGTAAATAAGCAAATTGTTTAAATTTGATCAACTGGAAATGTTACATAAATAAGTCATTTGTTTGAATTGGATTACAATGTTCGAGTTTATATGTCCGGTTGATGCCCCCGTCTCCTAACCCGGGGCGAGGGTGTCATATCGGCTCTCCCGACAATGTGGCTGGCTAGGATATTTATAGTCTTAACCTAGGGCAAACCTTTCCTAAATAGACTTCAACTTGGAGTAGGGAACAAGTCATCTTCAAGGATTCTGATATTTCCAAGTTTGCCGCCTTCTAGAAAGGTTTTCCCGCTTGGTCTTGGAATTGGGCTTTTAGCATGCTAGCCTGGTCCAATTGATGCGCTGTGTCTTCCAAAATATTCTCTATATTTTTATCTTTCGATGCGCCTCCATTGTTGGTGCTGCCGCACTGGATTCTGCCACGGCCATGCTTCTGCCTCGGCCACAATATAATTTTTCTGTCGCTTCGGCTCTGGATATTCCTGCATGTACAGAAATTGTAATAATATCTGCATTCTCTATAAATATTAACTTTGTATGTGATGATAACGGAATATCCAATATTTGAGTAAAGAGTTCATGATTCGATTCAAGTTGGTGTATAATAGGTGCATAAAGTACCATAAGAAGGGTAGTAAATAATTGTCTTTTAGGCACTAATCACATAGCCATGCATCCTTCAGTGGCAACCACTTTTTCAAACTCACCAAGCCTCTTTCTTTTAGACACAATATCTTTTAAAAATTTAGCATAGTTGGGCATTTATTCAATTGCCTCAAGAAATGGCAAGTTGATGTAGACTTGCTTCAAAATATCCAGGAATTTTTTGAATTGGTAGTCCTATTTCTGCTTTTTCAACCTTTTTGGGAAAGGTGGTGGTGGTCGCATCTCTTACAGGGTTTCATTAATTTGGAATTTAATACCTGGCACCATAAGGTCTTTTGCTGTCTCGGCAACTAGTCGTGGTATTGTCGAGCTTTCTGCTGGGGCAGTGCTTTCTGTTGGAATTTTTGTGGCATGATCAGTTTGTTCAGCATCTAAGTCCTTTTTTTCTTGTTCTCTTGGTGGGACTTTGTCTATAGAGTTTCCTAACTTGTCCTTAAGTTGTAGACCACTTCTAGTAGTGATTGCTTTGCGTTGTTCATGGCCTATTACCTTAGCAACTTCAGTATTGCTAGGTAATCCTCCTTGTAGTCTAGTATTTATGTTCTGGGCAAACTGCCCAACCTGAGTTTCCAGTCCTTTAATTGTTGCCTCTTGGTTCTGCAACCTCATCTCAGTTCTATTTATGAATGCATCAGTTCTTTTGATGAAGTAGTTATTCTCTACAATATATGATTTTGTTTTCATCATAAAGGCTTTTAGAGAATTCTCCAGTGAACTTACAGGCTGCTGTTGATGCATATGCTGCTACGGCAATGGTTGTTGTACCTGCTGCTACGGCATATATTGCATTTGTTGGAAACCTGGGGTTGAGTAGTTGGATTCAAGGCATTATTTGGATTACTCTATGAAAAGTTTGGATGCTCTTCCATGAAGGGTTGTATGTGTTGAACATCATATTGTTTCGGTTGTAGTTTCCAACATACAGGCTAGATTCTTGATTCTGCATGTATTCAGAAGAATTATGGTTACCTCCATATAAATTATAGAAAGAATCTATAGCCTTAACTTCATGGGTATTGTGCTATAATTCCATATTTTGCACCATCTTAGTAAGAGAGGTCAATTGTGCTGCCAGTGAATTTGATGTTTCCAACTCAATTACTATGGCTTGGCGTCTTACTCCTCCTCGCTTAGATGTAGGGAATTGGAAATCGTTCTTTGCGAGTTTGTTCAAGATTTCAACAGCTTCCTCAGGTGCTTTATCAAGGAGTGTTCCATTGGTAAAAACGTCTAATATCATCCTTGTTGGGGCATTAGTGGCATTATAAAACATGGTCACCTGTGTCCACAAGGGAAATCCATGTAAAGGCAGTAGTGCAGTAAATCTCTGTAGCACTCCCATGCCTCACACATAGGTTCATCATCTGCCTGTCGAAAAGAAGTAATTTCATTACGAATTCGATCATATAAATTTGTAGGATTAAAATGGGTAATGAAATCACAGTATAATTCACTCCAAGATCCTATTGGTCCTGCTAGAAGGCTATTTAACCATGTTTTTGCCCTATCCCTCAATGAATAGGGGAAAAATTTCAATATTAAGACAACTTCATGGACTCCTTGTATTTTGAAAGAGTTACAGATCTCCATGAATGACCTAAGATGTTGCCTGACATCTTCTTTCATAAACCCATCAAACTGTCCAATAGTGTTGAGCATATTGAACATGACAGGATTCAGTTCAAAGTGGGTTGCCTCTATTTCTGGTGTAACCACTCCAGGATTTTACCCATTTAAATCCTCTTCCAGGAAATCTCTAACAGTGATCTGTCGCGGTATTGGTGGCGGCAGAAGGCCTCCATTGCCGGCAGGTAAATTCTGATCTCCTTGATTTCCTGCCATAGCTCCTTGGATTTGTCTCCTTAACCTTTGATGTGTATGTTCGATCTCTGGATCTAACTCGTACAAAGAGTTGGTTGGGTTGACCCTGGTCATACACCAGAAAGAAAACAAAGTAAAATAAAAATAAAAATAAACTAAAAGCAAGAAAATAAAGAAAACAAAATTTAGTTGTCAATCACCGGTAACGGCGCTAAAAACTTGTTGCGTGTCAAAAGTGCGCAAATTGTGCAAGTGAACACGTAGCAAGTAATAAAGTGATGAGTATATCAAATATCGTCTCCACAGGGATTGGTCTACTCAATATGTCTTCTTTTGTCTTCTTGCTCTGAAAAAGAAATAAAGTAAAGACACAGGTAATTTTGGGGTTTGATTAAACTAATTAAAGAAAAGTAAAGAGAAAGAGAAAACCGGATAAAGGAAGTGGCCAGGATCAAGTTGTGTTGTATGGTGGATTCAATTGACTTTTTTTGTCCAATGCAATCGCACAACACTGCCTTGATAGTATTACAGATTACTGCCTCGACAGTGATGATGCTCGTCCGCCGCGACAATCTCTTGCTCTTGGGTGGACTTTACCAAAGTTTGACAAAGTGTCCTTTGATGACTTCGCTTATCTCTAAGTCGAAGAACTGTTGATGACCAGTCCTGGATGATATCACTCAACGTGAATCAATTATAATCACCAACCAATCCCACACTTCTTTTAGCCGCTGAAACTCTTAACCTATCTCTAGGTTGAGTTAGTGTTTCCCGATTGAAACACCATACTTATTCATTTTGTGATTC
Source organism: Abelmoschus esculentus (assembly GCA_035048815.1). NCBI lineage: Eukaryota > Viridiplantae > Streptophyta > Magnoliopsida > Malvales > Malvaceae > Abelmoschus > Abelmoschus esculentus. The sequence continues at coordinate 11,373,978 of JAUCBN010000016.1, read as the reverse complement.
TAAATCTCTCGATATTAATTAAATGGATTACTCACAAGCTTCTCTCTCGAGCTTGAATGCAAGAACAAATAATGGCAAAGAATAAGCAAACCTTGATATTTTATTGCATTAAAACAAGAAACAAAGTTCAATCTCTTCTCACTAATACTCTACAACCTTCACCTAAGCCTAAAGAAAATTAGAACATAATGTAAAGAAAAGAAAACTCCAAAAGATGAAGTTGGCCTATGGTCCTAAGTCTAGGTCTAGATGTGTGTCTCCTCTCCTTGGATGACCATGACTTATATAGGCTTGGCCTATGGCAAACCTTTCCTAAGTAGGAATACAACTTGGAGTAGAACATAAGTCAAGTACATAAATAAAATATTTCCAAGTTTATTCCCACTAGGAGGTTTTTCCCGTGTGGCCTTTGTCTTAGGCTTTCCTCGTGCTATCCAGCTCCGATCCTTGGGCTGCTTTTCCAGCAAAGTTCTCCTTATTTTTCTCCTCCGCGTGCCTACAATATCGCTACTTGTCTTTCCGCTGGTGCCTCAGCATCAGGTCCTACCTTGGTCTCAACGCTACCGCGGCAATAGTTTTTCCTATAAAGATACAAAAGTGCAGTAAAACTTGCCTTTTCTGTAGATATCATCTTTATAAGTTACAACAGCAAAATATCTAAATATCTCACATTAAGCGCATGCATTGGTTCAAGTAGGTGTATATTTAGTGATTATTGTCCATGAAAGGTGTAAAAAGTGATAGTGAGTTGAGCACTTTGATGTGTGTTAGATAAGCGGAATTTTGGTGTAAGTGAACACGTCGCCAAGTAATAAAGTGATGAGTATCATCGGATATCGTCTCCACAGGGATTGATATACTTAATATGCTTCCTTTAGTCTTCTTGCTCTGTAAAAGAAATAAAGTAAAGACAATTAATTGGATGGTGATTGAACTAAATAATAATAACTAAATAAAGATAGAAAAATAAGATAAAGAATGTGGTCAGGATCCAGTTGTGTTGTATAGTAGAATTGATCAACTTGTTCTTGTCCAATATAATTGTACAACACTATCTCGGTAGGACTGTAGATTACTGCCTCGACAGTGGTGTCACTCGTCTACCGCGACAATCCCTTGCTCTTGGGTAGAGTTTACTAAAGTTTGGTAAAGTGTCCTTTAATGATTCCGCTTATCTCTAAGTCGAAATACTGTTGATGACTAGTCCTTGATGATACCTCTTAGCGTGAATCAATTATAATCACCAATCAATCCCACACTTCTCTTAGCCGCTAAAACTCTTAACCTATCTCTATGCCGAGTTAATGTTTCTCGATTAAAACACCATACTTATCCCTTTCGTAAATCTAACTCTCTTGATATTAGATAAATGGATTACTCACAAACTTCTCTCTCGAGCTTGAATGCAAGAACAAAGAATGACAAAGAAAAAGCAAACTTCGATATTTATTACATTAGGAACAAGAAACAAAATTAATTATGTCTTTATTTTATTTCTTTTACAGAGTAAGAAGAAAAAAGAAGGCATATTAAGTATATCAATCCCTGTGGAGACGATATCTGATATACTCATCACTTTATTACTTGCAACGTGTTTACTTGCACAATTTGTGCACTTTTGACACGCAAAAATTATCAATAATGAGCAAAGCAAATACACAAACACATAGAAGACAAGACATTAATAAAAAGCAAAAGATAATCAACCACAAAAGCAACCACCTAAACAAAGTTCACATGGTGGTGCTAAATGCTAAAGTAATATCATCCACATAAAATCTTAAACATTCAACAAATCATCTTCTTAAAAATATAAAAAATAAAGAAAAGAAAAGGAGGACTAAAAGACTCCCCCGGATATGTGGGTCGTCGGTTTCTTCAAACACCACGAGACGCTTTGGTGTGCCAGCCCCTTCTGGGTGCTTAGCACACCACTCCCTTCGAGCTCTATCAATGGAGGACTCCTTGGCCGGTGTTTGAAGGAGGATAAAGGTGGGAGCTTTCCTCCGCCGCAAACAGCTCCAAAGGTGCCTCTTTTCTTTTGTTTTTGCTCCTCTCAAAGGCCTCCCTTTTTCTCTAGGTCACCATGTCTTTATAAAGCGTGAAAACCCTAAAAGATAGGGGAAAATTCATTTTTCCCCTTCACGTGATGGTATTTCTGCAGGGCTGGCAGTGATGACAGTGGTCCCCTACTGAGGTGGTTCGCATACAGGCCATATTGGTTATGGTCCCCTACTGAGGTGGTTGTGGCCAGGCGGTAGTGGTCCTGACCGGCTGTAATGGCACCATCTGGTACTCTTATAAAAATATTTCCTTATCATCTAGCTCAGCACAGGAATCCTCTAGATTTGTCATGGCATTTTCCCATGGATGTCCTTCTGCGAACGCTATGACAAATTACCTCAACTTCTATTTCTGCTTCACCTGCACAACACAACTCAAAAGAACAACCTTTCTCGTGAATTAGCACCTATTACCACCTGAAAATGGCAAGGTATAATTATAAAACTACATGCAATGTTATGAACCTAAATACAACTAAATGAACCTATATGAGCCAAGGACACTTAATAACTTAAGTAAAAAGACCCAAAATATAGCCTTTTACGGAGTTATCACATTTAAGCTTAGTAAGAAAATTTGTGAACTACTGAGTAATGCTCAGCAATATCGAAGCGTTGTTGGAGATCTACAATATGTTTCTCACACACGTTCAGACATAGCATTTGCAGTCAACAAAGCTGCTTAATTTTTTCAGATTTCTGCTACAATACATTGGTTAACTGTCAAGAGGATCCTATGCTATCTAAGAGGAAGAACTTGTTATGGTTTATGGTTTGTTATTCAAGGGCATTCAGGTATCAATCTGAATGTTTTTTCTGAGGCTGACTGGAGAGGGGATGTAGATGATATACGATCGATGTTAGGTTTTTGTGTTTATAATGGGTGTCACCTTCTCACCCGGAGCTCCAAGAAGCAACATGCATTTTCTCGTTCCACAACCGAGGTAGAAAATCGCAATCTTGCTGATGTTACTGCAGAAATTACTTAGGTCAAAGCTATACTCACCGAGATAAAGTTTGAGAATATTATGCATTGAATGTTCTGAAATGTTATGTCATTCTTTAAGCTTTGTTATTGAGAAAATAAACATGTTAAAATTTAAATTAAGATGCATGTAAAAATATGTGAAATTCATGATACATGCTTGTATATAATTTAATATATATGGCTTTGAAATGATTAAATGAATGGAAAGTAAGGTATGATGTTTAAATAATAATTTTAAATGATGTATTCAAAATGGTTTGAGAAACTGATTTTAAATGCATTGATGTTGAGTGATTTTTTAGCACTTTTCACTAAGTATTATGTGCTTAATCTCTTCTTTTTCATCAATAAAAATAAGGGTTTGAAGGCAAGAAACAAATAAGAGGAAGATTCAAGAACTTTGATTAAACTTATGATTTTATAGTAATAAAGACAATATAATGAGTTTTGTTAGGGTTGTATACTTGAATCTCTATTTGTACAAATTTTAATTGTTGTTTTGGATTGGTATGATGTATTACTTTTTTGTACATGGGTTTGAGAATAATTATGTTTGTTGGAAAGAAATCACGCACTTGGTTTGAATCATGCTTATTCGTTTTATGAATCTAATTCTCCAGATAAATAGATCATTTTAAGAGTTTTTTTTTTCAAATTCTCTCGCAAACCAAATAAATTGTCAAGAATAAGAAAACCTTGATTAAGAAAAAACTGAATTACTTAAATGGAATTCAAACGTTTCTCACAACTACAAAACTTGATTAAGAACAAACTCAATTACTTAAACGGAATTCAAACATTTCTAACAACTACAAAATAAAATAACTCAAACTAATTACATCACTACATTGATTGGGTTCTAAAGATATACAAAGAATATTTTCAATTCTACTCTCTTCTTTGACTCCCTAATTCGACTTATCTATGCTAGACGATATGGATTCCTTTTGTATGAGAAGTCTAGGTCAAGTCTTTTAATGAGAATTGAAAAAAATATATTAAAGAGATAAATCTCTCTTTAAAAATTCCTTTTCATGTTCAATTCAAATCTCCACTTGCCATATTAGATACAATCTTCTAGACTTTTTTCTTGCTTTTGAATTTAACTTGATCTATTTGAGATTCCTTTCGAAATGACATCCTATCTCCAAGGAATTAAATCCTACAAACATGGAAACACATAATCGTAATATCTTTTCCACGAAATTAACCAAAATAAGAATTAAATACTATGCATGAATGACTAACAATGCAACTAAAAATATACTTAAGTCTAATAATAATATGAGTAAAAATTGTAATAAAAATAATAATTTTGAAAACTCATCAGATATTCAAGGTCAGGTATCGATACTTGCTTTAGCTATTAGAATTTAGGGTTTTTGAATAATGGCTCGGTACCAATATGGGTGATGGGTATTTGTACCTGTAGAACTAATGTTTTGATATAATAATTGAAAATTAGTTTTGAACTAATTTGAAAAGATTTCAAAAATGATTCTTATGTCTAAACAACTTGAAAATATATTTAAAAGGTTTTTGAGAGATTTTAAATGTGTTTTTAATGATTTAAAGAAACCAAAGAAGTGATTTTAACCTAGGCGTTTCGATACACCTTCAAGGTGTTTCAATACAGCCATGTTTTTCAAAAGAAAAATTGTACAGGCGTTTCAATATATCATGAATCGATTCGATACTTTTTTGACACTGTGATGTTTGGTTTCGATACCCGTTTCGATACACCCCCAAAGGTCATTTAAAAAACTCCCAACGGCTAGATGCAATATCAAAATAGGATAAGGCTTGTTTCAAAACCATGAGCTAAGGGTTTCGATATACCTTTTAGGTGTTTTGATATAGGTTCATAAATGTAGGTTCAACAGCTATTTTCCAAAGTAGTTGTATCGATACCACTTCAAGGCGTTTTGATATCACCTATACTAGAAGTAGAAATAAGCCTAAATCAGTTCCAAACGGCTCCAAATCAATCCCAACGGTCACCAACGGCTAGAAGCTCATTTTGGATGATAAAAGGAAGCCTCAAGCATCAAGAGAAGACTAATGCTTACATTATAACAACAATATGATCAAAGATTTGTCTTAAAGCTTAATTCTCATCTTTTAGGTAGACAACACTTGTGAGCTTAATGTTTATGTATGCTCAAGTTTCTTAGGATTGGGTAAGAGCTTAGTTGCAAACAATTAGCATTGTTAGAAGGATTATCAAAGTTTGCTTAAGTTTATCTCTTGTTTGAAAGGATTCCCAAAAAGAACCGCCTTCATCGAAGCTATGATAAACTTTGATGATGAACTTTGTAGTGGGTTAGACATCAAGCTTGTTCATAAGCTCATGTATTTAGTTGCAAACAATTAGACTTTTTAGCTTCGATGATGAACTTTGGATTTAAAGGATTTTTAGCTTGTTCATAAGCTCATCTATTCCCTTCCCAAAATCATAGGGTCCCAAATTCACTCAAGCTCATCTATTGTAGGTGCTTGTTAGACATTTACAAAAAGAACCGCCATCATCGAATCTAAAAATCTAAAGACACTCAAGCTTGATGAACTCATAGGGTCCCTCCTCACAATCAAATTATAATGAAAGGAAGACAAGAGGAGAAGAAGAAGGAAGAGATTAGATCGATGAGGAAGAAGAAGGTCCAAGAGCTTGGTGTAAATGTCAACACTATTGCTCTAAAATCCTCCAAGTACATTCACTTTGAAGATTCAAGTGAGGAGGATAGCGAAGGAGATGAAGAGCTTGCCCAACTCTTCATAAACTTCGATCGATTTGTGAGGAACAAAAGTAGGAAATCCTAAAAGCATTAATCAAGGAAAAAGATGAAGGATTCCCACAAGTCTATCATAAAGGGATCATCTTCAAAGAAACAAACATATGTAGCTACTTGGAGTGACGGGAACTCCAGCGAAAATGAAGAAGTCTACCTATGCTTGACAACCCTCAATATGGGGGCGGTAACTTCTAACTCATTTTTTCAAATTCATATACTTTTGATGAGTTACAAAAAGCCTATGATAAATTGGCTTTTGAATTTAAAGCTTCAATTTTTAAAAACAAAAAGATGATTTCAAAGCTTAAAATAGAAAATGGTTTGCTTTCAAAAACTAATTTTGAAATTGAAGCAAGATTAAAAGAATTTGAACTTAAAGTTTTTTATTTACAAAATTTGCTTCAAAAGATGGAAAAAGATCATCAAGTTATTTTAGATGATCTTAAGAAGGAAAAAGATTTGATTTCCAAAGAACTTGAAATGAAAAATAATTTGGAAAAATCAAATTTTTATTTGAAATAATCTAGTGCCCCTAGATTTGAAAATGGAAAATATTTTAGAAGTGTTTGGGTCCCAAAAGGACTAATCACTTCAACTAAAAAGGATAAAATTGAAAAATGGATTCCTAAGGTGATTAAATTACGTGCTTTTAATGCTAAAAGATCCAAAGCAATTTGGATACCAAAAATTTCTTGATTGTTTAATTTTAGGTGTGATGGAGGTATAAGCAACAAAGTGCAAGATTAAGGGGACACTTCATACACACAATAATGACACTTGAAGAGGGAAGGTTTCACATCCTCCATTAAGTTCAAGTGTGGTAAATTTTATAGTTGAATTTGTTTTTATTTGCTTATTTTCTTTTATTTCAATTAATTTATCATAATTATAGGACTAACACTTAGTGATACCTTGAGTAAGGAGGAGTCTTTTGTTTTAATAAACTAACTTTTAATATTTTATTTTAAAACAATTGGCATATTTAAAAACTCTCCTATTTTATGAGCTTTAAAGATTTTCAGACTTGTTTTGAACCATTTTTGATATAACGAAAAGGCAATAATGTTATGAAAAATTGATTTATCAAATGGTTTATTGAGTAAGGAGAACTTTAATGCTTTGATATCTTTAATTCTTTTATTCAAACTTTATTTCACAAAGGGGGAGCAATCTAAAAAAAATTCAAGTTGGTTTTATTATATCAAAAAGGGAAGATTGTAGAACTAATGTTTTGATATAATAATTGAAAAATAGTTTTTGAAATAATTTGAAAAGATTTCAAAAATGGTTCTTATGTCCAAACAACTTAAAACCATATTTAAAAGATTTTTGAGAGATTTTAAATGTGTTTTTAATGATTTAAAGAAATCAAAGAAGTGATTTTAACCAAGGTGTTTCGATTTTTGATACAGTCATACTTTTCAAAGGCAAAATTGCACATGCGTTTCGATACAATCTTGAACTGTTTCGATACCTTTTTACCACTAAGATGTTTGATTTTGATACCTATTCCGATACACCCTCAAAGATCATTTGAACCCCCCAACGACTAGGAGCAGTATCGAAATGGCTAAGGCATGTTTCGATACTATGAGCTAAAGGTTTCAATACACTTTTTAGGTGTTTCGATACGGTTCTTAAATGTAGGTTCAACGGCTATTTCCCAAAGCAATTATATCGATATCACTTCCAAGCATTTCGATACCATCTATACCAGAAGTAGAAATAAGCCTTGAAATCAGCTTCAAACGACTCCAAATCAATCCCAACGGTCACCAACGGCTAGAAGCTCATTTTAGATGATAAAAGGAAGCCTCAAGTATCAAGAGAAGACTAATGCTTACATTGTAACAACAATATGATCAAAATTTATCTTAGAGCTTAATTCTCAACTTTTGGGTAGGCAACACTTGTAAGCTTAATGTTTATGTATGCTCAAGTGTATTAGGATTGGGTGAGAGCTTAGTTGCAAAGAATTAGCCTTGTTAGAAGGATTATCAAAGTTTGCTTAGGTTTATCTCTTGTTTGAGAGGATTCCCAAAGTTCGGTTTGTGAATATTGGATGCTTGATTCGGGTTTGAATCAAGGTTTGTAAGGTTAGCCTTTTGTCCTCAAAAGGAAGAGATTCTTAGTGAATTTGGGAAATCCTTAGTAGGAAGCTAAGGTAGTGGATGTAAGTACTTGCTCGAAGGTCAAACCACTCTAAAATCCTTGTGTTCATTGTCTACTTTCATTGCTTCCACAACAACTACCCAAATTGTCGATTCTCCATCACTTGGCGAGTTAAATCGGTTATCAATCGAGCACCTTCAAGCCCAATAATACCCCTTTATAAAAATCATCCCATATCGATATCAATTCAAGTGGATCGATACCGATATTGTTAAATTAGTTAAATGATTTTTTTTGAAATCTTGTATTTTGGTCCTTGGTTGTTGTGAATGCAATTGTATGAGTTAGGATGCTCGTTTTAAGTTAAAATTTGACATGCGGCTATGAAACTTGATTAATTAAGGTCCGTTGGCCTCAATTTTATGAAACTTCTTGTAATTTTCCAGACCTATATTTTAGTCCTTTTTATGTAATTTGGTGCAATTGAGGATGCATTTGATATTCGTTTTCAATGAAATTTTATAGCAATGTATGAAATAAAATTAATTAAATATTGCTTAAAAGGATATTAAATTTATGAATATTACACTTTAGTCTTTGAGTTTGTAAATCGTACAAATTAAAAATATTTAAAATGATCCGCTTTTTATGTGTAGACCCTAAAACTCTAATTGTATCTAGATAATATAAAAAAATAGTATTGATTTATGTTATTAGCTCAAATTTGCTATAACAAGCTCAATGTGACTTTTTTAGTTCAGTTCTAACTAGACTGGGTTAAAAAGAGTCGTATAGAAGGGTTGGTTGCCCTCTAAAAATTGAAACTCTTATATAATTTAGATTTTTTATTGAAAATATATATTTTCGCTACCTAAAATTTATAAGTTCACCCCTTATAAAAATTTATAGATTCATTCTCTAATATAAAATTCTCCATCCATCCGAATAGAAATTAGGTAATTAAAGATTGTCCAAGTATTTGATGAAATGCAAAAGAAAGATTGTTATGTTAATTTTGAGGCGGAAAAGAAATTAACCAAATTTCAAGATTATAAGATTAATATTTTTTACATACGTGGAATCATGTATTTCATGTGTAATGTTTAGAGAAACTAGAATTGGTAACATGTAATCAAAATAAATTATACTGTAAGGTATTGTTGACTTGTTTTGGAGACGTAGAAATGTATTAGAACCAACTCACTTGGGTTAGCACTGAAATAGTGAATAATATGAAAATTAAACAAACTTGCATCAAAGTTGGTGAACTAAAGTTTCTTCAAGTTTAACTAAGAATGAGAGAAAATATTGGAATCATAAATTAGACTTAAGTACACCAATTAAACTACCGGAACATAAATGTTATAAATACAATTTTTGCTCAAAATTACGTAGGGATGAAAATGATTCCACCCACGAGTCACGACTGAATCCTATAACGCAACCTGATCTGAGATATATTAATAATTAAAAATTTTAGATTTTTCATTGCTTTGGATACTTTTGATTGGATGATGAACATGGACTTGGTTAGTGGGCTTCATTGCCAATGCACAGAAGTACATAAAATTTATGGCTTGCCAGTACCATCATTGTTATAAGATAAAGTTTACATATTTAATTACCGTAACTTTAACGATAAAAATTCATCGATTAATTGAGTGATAAAAAAAATATTAATGTTCTCACTTGATCATTATGAGTGCATGGTCTACAAAGAGCTCATAATATACTACGCTTTCCTTTACTCTTTTATTCTCAATTGGAAGCCTGGAGAAAGCTGCTCAACTAATTATAACTGCTGCATGCTTTATGAATAAAAAGAAGGTATGTCAACGACAATAAGTTGATGTAACAAGATGATAGGTTTCGTAAGTAATACTTGATGTTTAAATCAAAATGTTATGAATAGTGTAAATTGAGTTAAGATAATTGTCCTCGTAATAAATTTTTATAATATTTAATCTAGATTAGTCGTTTAATAAATTTAATACGATGATTATAAAAAATCTGTATTGCAGTGTTTGATATAGATTATTATACGTGTATATCAGATTTTGATATTTCTTCAATAGAATGTGTGACATTTTTTCCAATTTTTTTATGTTTTCAGGTTTTTAATTTTGTGGAATTCATAATCCCGAAGCATATTTATATATGGGATAAAAAAAGATAGTAAATATTAAACTTGTTTAATACCGTCCTTCTAAGTTCATTTTGAAAGTTGGTTGCATAACCATTTATTACCCTAAAACTCGATGTTTTTGAAACTGGACCACTGGGCGCGATCAGTCTGATAGCTGAAAAAGAATTATACATTCAAAAATTAAGAATAAATCAAGAGGTTTTAAAATAATTAACAAGTTTTGAATAAACACAATTGAATATAATAACATAAAACATGATTCTATATAAAACTTGGTCAAATATCAAATTAGAACTTAAAAGTTAATTAACAATTATTAAAAAATAGAACAACCAACAACTGGTTGGTCTAACATAGAAAAATTGGATTCCGTATATAAAATTAAGAGTTCGAATTTTGTTATTGTGACTGGATCAATTGAGTTAGAAGATTCATTCCCATAATAAAATTTTGTAATACCATATCAAAATTAGTCGGTCAATAAATTAGAGACTTAATACGAGAAAATTCTATTAATTTAATTTCTTTCATTTATAATGTCAACACAAGTTTTGATTTATTTAAAAAATATAGTATCTCATCCCACTAGATCAACTGATTTTTAATGAATTATTTTTATATTTAATATACTATATATACTAAATATAGTGAAAATGATAATTTATTTGATTTCTTAATGTATCTATTGAAACGAATTTAATGAATAGTTTATTATGTTTTTATTGACCCATAATAAATAGACATTAAGTACAACTCCAATGATTTGAGTGGAGTCGACAATGAAACAAATGAAGTTTATATATATATAAATAACAAATGAAACAGATGTTGGGTGATTAAAATTTACATGATTACTGTTTCATGTATCGATAATAAAAGATATTCTATAAATAAAATTATATAATTATTATATATAAAAATTTAAAAATTAAAAATATATGATAATTTAAAAAAAATCCGTTTATATATAAATTATTTTTGACATAAAACACCAATTCAAAAAAATTTGAAATGTGACATATTATTGGATTCCTACGCTTTGTGGTAAATGTAGAAAATAATAATCTTATTCCGCTTCGACAAACACTTTAAGGACTAATATAAAAATAAGAACACAAGCTAGGGATCAGTTTACCAATAAATCTAAATATAAAATGAACGAGACGATTCCTATCTAGCTGGCATCGGGTCCACTGTCATTTTCATGACTCTTATTATCTCCCCAATAATGCGCATACATTATTGGAAAGTTCTAGGTGTACCGGGTTAAATAAGGTTATATTAGAATTATTATAAAATTTTTGAAATTAATTTTTTTGTGTATATTAAAATTGTTTTAAGAATTTTAGTATATATTTATTTTTTTATAAAAATTTTAAATTTTTTTAAAATATAAGAATTTTTGTATATATAATTTTTTATATAAGAATTTCGGTATATATTAAAAAGTTGATATCGAATTTTTTTTAATTTTTATCATAATTTTAGTTATACCTCATTTTAGCCTCATTTTAAGGCATCTCACGTTACAAAAATCCATATATTATTTATTTTCATAATTTTATAGAAAAATACTTAACTATAAAATAAGTACTAAAATTATGTATCTTTTTACTATACAAGTCTAAATTATTTTTAGTTAAAATATGTTTAAATTTTTTTATTAAGATAAGTGTTTAAAATATTTTTTAAAATAAATAATTAAAATTTTATTTTTGATTAAAATAAGTGCCAAACTAGATGCTTCAATTGATTTTAAAGTAGAAAAAAAAAATTTGTTCCATTTGTTATTGGAAATTGATCGGATTTCCACAAAAAATTCCTAATGCAAAGAGGAATATTGATAGAAGAGGAATATTGATTTTATAGACATTAAGCAGCTTGTTTGGAAGACTCGGTTAACTTATATCTCGAGTGTAAATTTGTGAAACAGTTTTTAACACTCTTTCAATAGCCGGTGGAGATTCCTCCAATGTCACGTTATGTTAAATTCAATGTGATGACGCTCGGAAAGGAGAGTTGGCAGGATGTTGAGGTGTACTAAGAATAGGGGATGACACGTTGAGATACTATTTTTCAGACCAGTCAAAGCTAAATGAGTCAATTATGTTTAGTTAATAGCGATAAAAAATACGTTGGAACTTTTAATTGAAGCCTCGTGGATCAGGAAAGTTACTTTCCGTAACCTTTTGACCGGTTCAGATAAAAACCGACTCAAACGAATTACACAAGGAATACAAAAGCAAGTTCTGAAACTCGATCTAGTAAACGATCTTTATTTTTTATTTAGATGCTTTATTTAAAACTTAAGTGTGCATGCTTTGCTCGATTTTATTTTCAACAGAAGCGGTTGTTGAACGAACCTTAATTTGGACTAACGAGCGAAATTGACCAAAACATAATTTTAAAAAGTTAATTATCAAAACATAATTCAAGCAGTTTGTACTGATACAAGCACCCCAATACTGATACTCTACATTTATCTCCCTTAATCATAACAATATTTAAGCATTCAAGTCACATCAAAACTACCCTAATTATCTTTAATCCCTATATAATCATGATTCAAGTCATAATCATCACAATTATCAACTAAATGAGCATAGTTCGTAGGTAATTCAATTTATCTCTCTAGATGCATAAACAACCTAAAGTCCATCAAAATAAAGTATAGAATTCTACCAACTCAATCATAGACATGTGTCCTAGTAACAACAAATCAATCATTCAATCAAAGCATCAAAGCATGCTAATGTTCAACCATAAAGTCATAGGTCCTACAACATTTACAAAATCAAAACACATGACAAACACGCATAATAATATAACATATTCGCCATTGTTCTTTAACTACTACTATCATTTACAAAAATCATACTTCAACTAACAGTTGATGCACAATCGATTCCTTGCTTCTTTGGTTTCCTCAAATTTTACTTATATGTAATACAAGGTAAAGAGAGGGTAAACATAAACTTATTGAGGGTTAAAAACATTTCTTGCAATATAATCCATACTTACCATTTAAACACATTTATAATATGGCATGCTCAATGCAATTCTATAACACCATTGTTACCAAAACAAAAATACATTTCAACACGCGTCATTTTTCATACATTACAAGCATAATTTTTAAGTCTTACATACTTTACACATAACAATGCTTTTGCCCAATCTGATGTGCTTTACCTTGCACAACAATAACATAATCTTATGCAATCATTATGTAAAACATTAAAATCATGACACTTACAATTATCAAAATCCCATATATTGATATTAGTGATCCTAATTAGGTTAATCCCAAACTGTTGGGATAAACGGGCACTCGTTAACTCATCCCAATTGATTTACATGATGGATTCACCTTCATGCATATTTATCTCACCTTGATGTCAAGGACAGCTAACACCATAGCACGGATGTGATAGGCCCACCTCTTGATACGAATTTGATTGCGGAATATCCGAATTTATATTTGTGATTGTCCAATCGTGATTCGAGTAAATAACTAAAATGAAAAATATCAATTTTGAAATGAAACTTACAAGATGATATGAAATGGATAGATAGTATGGTGAAATGGAATGATGATAAGATGGTTGTTGTGTTTAGGATGGCGTATGGAAAATATGGATGTATGGATGATGGAAGTGAAGAGAAGGAATATATTAATGGTGTAGTGTAAACAAATGAGGAACCAACACTAAAAAGTGAAGACCCGTTCTTTAAGAGTTTTTAAACCGTGACTTGGATGAAAGGTTAATAGATTATGACCCTTTAGTTATAAGAATTAGGAATCAACAATATAAAAAATGAATAGAGATGAATTTCACAAGAATAATCTTGCAAGCCGATAAAGTTCAAAAACAACTATAAAAGAGAAACACTCTCAAGTTGTAATATATATCAAAAGTTATATTTTTTTATAATGGAATGAGTGCCTATTTATAGGTGTAAGATAATAAGAAATTGATTGGCCTAGATAAAGATTATAGACTCATTATTCTAGTGTTAAAGGCCTATTATTTGTAGGTTATTCTATCTCCAATTGACAACCAAAATGTTTGATCTAGAAAGATGAATGTGGATATTCTTAGGATGAATGTAGACATACATATCATCCATATAGAGAAATCCTTGGGCTGATGAACTTGATTAAATTTTCATTAATCCTCCTTTAATGGTCTGTTGATAAAGCATTGAATTTAGCAATTGAATGGCCTCTTGAATTTTTGGAAGAAACATCTTGTGACTATTCCCTTATTGAATTTCCAACATGCACTATATTCAGTAATTTAACCATAACTTAAGATATTGATATCAGATTGAGGTGATTCAAAGTGAGTTAAAAAGATAAGAAATAGGGGAACAAGTTTGAAGAAGAACTCAAGAGTCAAATATTTTCGTATCTGATCCAAAAATGGCGAACAAGTTGATTGATATTCCTTGAATTCTCTCCTTAAGTGATGTTTTAATTCCCGAATTTACTCTCCCTTGAGTGGTGATGATGAAGGCTTTCATTGCATGTCTTCTCTAATAAAAAACTGATCGGCTTTATGGATTATTAAGTAGCTCTTAAATGGTATTTAAGTGCCTTTTTAAGTGGTGTATTTAGGAGCTCTTCAATGCCTTGCTTTCTTGCTAAAACTGACAACCTTTAAGTGGTGTAAATCTCCCTTGAAGGTTTTGAAACTGATCAGCCATCATGGTGTCTTCAAGTATCTTCAATTAGTGGTAAATGTCTTGTTATTCTTGTAGAAAATGATCAGTCATTTGATTCTAAATGAATACTCTAGCTGAAAATATATAAGTAGATATTAGATAACAACTTTATTCAATAAAAATGAAAGTGAATGCATGAAACAGATTTAATGACCTAGTTTAATTAATGAAACTAATCACATTGAATGATCTAGTTTAATTAATTAACTCACACACTAAATGAACTCATAAACATAAGAAAACTAACATGCTTTAATTGAATTATCATGCATTAATTAAACTAATGAACTTAAATGGACTAACATGCTTAAATGATCTAAACAACCTTTAAATGAAACAACATGCTTAAATGAGCTATCATGCTTATTTATTCTTGCGTAAATACTGAAATTAAACGTGCAAAATAAATTATGCTCATGTAACTACATGCAACACATTCCAAAGATAACACTTGAATGTATATATTAAAATGCATTAGTAACATGCTACTTGTTTAAAAGATGGCATTCGAATCTTGGGCAAAGAAACAAAATTTTATGCATTGTGACTTCAATGATGTGATCTTGGTTTGTAAGATTTTGGTTCTAGTCAGGATCACATCACCTCTACCATATAGCATTAGGCTCTTCCCATAATGCAACACACAAGTAATTTATCTCTCGTACGAATTTAGATATATTATAATGTACTCTAGATTCTATTAATCAATATAGCTTATAGTTTCTCATCACTTATTTAGACAATATATTGTCAAAACCAATGCTAAAATATTTGATTTTAAAATAGTATAAAAGCCAACATGCATCTCATTATCTCATTCATCCAACGTGCATCAATTTATAAAACATGTACATCATTCGCTTGTTTCAAAGCAAAACCATAAGATCATATTATCAATCATTAAACACTTTCTATGAACATGATGAGCATTGTAATTCATGCATAATCACATACGCAAAATCAATAAGTAGAGCATGACCAAAAGAGATATGGAACATTATGAACCATTACGAGAGCAGTAATCATTCCACTTACTTTTAGATATAGGAAATTTTCTCACACCATCCCTAAACCCCTAAACCAATGTTAAAAATAGAATATTACTTCCTAAATAGGCAGCCCACTCACCACTTGGCCAAACGTAGCTTCTCGAAGTAACAAAATACACTTCGCCTTTACCGAAACTCTTCAAACGTTCGCACTTTGACCTTGCCCTATTAAACACATCAAAAATAAAGGATTAAGCATTGTAATGCATCCAATCAACCTCCAACCCATTCCCTACACAACAGCCCCTTACACACCACACCACCTAAACTAATTAAAACTCAACCAAAACACCTCCAAACTTATCCTAAACCTAAGATCCGAGATTATCAACTTAAAAACAATTACACATTAAACCATATCAAGATTTATACTATAAAACCCTAATTTTTAGCCCACTTTAAAAACCCTAATTTTATAAATCTTTAATTTCATAACCCTAATTTTTGGAAATTTTCAATTTAAATATAATTGAATTTCAATGACTAACCTGTAATTTTAGAAAGTTTGAGTGTTTTGTTGAAAGCTGTTGACACTGATTTTTAACCCAAATCGAATTTGAAGAAAATTATGGAAAAGAATTACCCCAAAATCAGTTCCAAATCAGAATCAAAGAAAAAGAGGAAGAATATCAAATTGGATATGGAAAGTCAAAACAAAATCATTCTCGTATCATTCATAATTTGTCAAAGAAGCAAAAAGGAAATGAAGCAACTCAAATTTGAGCAGAATCGATCAAATTTGGAGGAGAATAAAATCAAGATATTGTGTGCATTATTTTTACCCGAATTTTTAGATTTTTTTGTTGAATTTCCATATATTTGTGGGTTCAAAACTACTATATAACCCTCCTCTCATCACTTGTAATACACCATACCACCACCAAAACCACAATAGAAAAACAATACTTGCACAAGGGATTTTACACAATAATTCTCTGAAGAATACTCCGATTTGTACTTGGAATTATGTTGGAATAAGAACTTGAAGGTTATTTTTTGGATATATCACTTTCTTATTTATTTATTTATTTATTTTGAATTTGCTTTTATTTATTTATTATTGGATGCATATTATAAAAATAATAAAATTCATCTTGTTCAATTTTTTAAAAATATCATCCTTATTATTGGATTTTTTTAGTGTTTTGTTTTGATTTATTTGTTTTTAGCATGAGATTTTTTTAAAGTTTGAAACCAAAGATTTTTTATTTCACATCGTCGGCAACGACGGTCGGTGCTAGTGGAAAGCGGTTGACATGGTGGTTCGTTCCCGGTGTTCTTCATTTTTGAAAAACACCAAAAACTTATGAAAGAATTTTTAAAGATAATGTTTTGATCCATTATTTTTTTGGAATAAAGTTTTTTAGTTGTTTAAAAATTAAGGTTCATAGTTATGGCTCAATCACTTTTATTAAAATCCATTTTATTTATTATTTATTTAAATGACCTTTTATTAATATTACCATCCTTTTTGAAAATTTTAACCTTTATTTAAAGAAGGATAAAAATAAAGAATAAATTTAAATCTTGTTCTTAATTTTTTCTTTTATCTTTATTACCTTCTTTAGTTTTTTATTTATTTGTGTTTTTATAATCCGTTGTAATACATGTTATCTTTTATTAATTAAAATAAAAGCCTTAGGATTAGGTACTTAAATACCATAGTTAGAGCCTTTTAAAAAATTTAAAAAATACTTTTCACTTCAATTAATAAATTATACTTAATTAAACTTTAACTTCAATAGGTAAAATTCACTTAGATATTTTTTAGTTTGATAATCACTAACTTAGAATAAAACTTTCAACACACCTAATTTTCATTGCTTTTGTGATTAAAAAGTGGAACTTAATCAATGCGGTGATTAAAATTTACTCTCCTAGTGGTGGGACTAAGATAGAATCAAATTCATAAATGGACAATAATTTAAATTTTATACGAACTTGTAAATTTCGATATTAAAATATTTTGTAATCGTCTAGGTACTAATTTTAAGGCGTTGTGGGGTGTTAACCCTTCCCCACACGTAACCGACTCCCAAACCCGTTTTTGTGTTTTTGCAGACCAAAATTGTTTTTCTAATAAAACAAAATGATTTTATTAAAATAACCCGTTTTAAGATGATCCAATCACAACTTTAAAAAAGATTTGTGGTGACTCTGTTGTTTTTGTTTTTAAAGAAAAAATCATTGAACCGCTTGAAAAAGGGGTTGCGACAGCTTGACGACCCTGCTGTGGACTTTTTTTATATAAAAAAGAGAGTCAAGCCACAAGCCGATTACGACATGTTTTAATTTTTAGATTTTGCGTGTTTATATAAAATTTAACTTTATTTTCCATTTATGAATTTGATTCTATTTTACGTATTCAAAATTTATTTCCAAGCTCTATACCCGAGCTCTGTCTCAATCGTTTAAGTGAAGGTAACATGCTATTGCTCTCGTGAGAATCTAATTCTCCGCATGGGCCTAGTAAGTTTCTTTGGGGCTCATATGTCCTAAGTCTTCGTAAGGATATTATCCTTCGTATAGACCTAGGAAAATGAATCATCCTAAGTTGAACTTGATTCGTTGGAAGCCTATAATGAGTGAGAATCAAGGGACTTGTTACCCTTAGGAGGGGATAGCGAGGACAGCTTAGGGACCTTTTCTAGAACCAAACCATATGTGTAAATCTAGAAGCCTAACTCATTAAAGCCATGTGAAAAAACTTAGAATTAGAAATTGGTCAAAATGACTTCAAAATCCATGGAGACAGTTCCAGAAATGTTGGAATACGCTGCCCAATTATTATTCATACAATGAAATTGTTTTGAACCTCTTAAGTTTTATTTTTTATGCTAATATTTTATTGCATATTTATTCCTTGGGTCATGCATCTCATATATAGAAGGGGTCAAGTCTGAAGAATATTACCCAGAATAGAATATGGTTTTTCGTAATGGATAGAAGAATCCCTTAAAAGAGAAAGATCATGCGAGTCCGAAGTCAACCAACGAACACCTAAAAGTAAGGAATAGAAGAACAAGTAAGCAACTAAAGATTTAAAGAACAAGTGAATTATTGGAACAGAAAAAAGAGAGTATTTATGTGCCTATGACAACAAGGTCTATTTGTGAAGAAAAGAACAAGTTTTTTCATAATGGATTGAAGAATCCTTGGAAAGAGGAAGATCATACGAGAATACATCTATGGTTCGAGGTTAACTAGCAAGTACTTA
This sequence comes from Abelmoschus esculentus, assembly GCA_035048815.1. Classification (NCBI taxonomy): domain Eukaryota; kingdom Viridiplantae; phylum Streptophyta; class Magnoliopsida; order Malvales; family Malvaceae; genus Abelmoschus; species Abelmoschus esculentus. The sequence continues at coordinate 11,354,883 of JAUCBN010000016.1, read as the reverse complement.
CGAGTGGTGAAAAATTATGCGATTGAGGATTTAAAGAACAAACTGGTTATTAGAAAAGGAAAAGAGAGTGGTTGCATAGAAAAGAAAGGCTCATAACAATAAGGTTTATTTTTATGAATTTTAAGGCATATGTGGCACTACCAACGGAAAGCTAAAACAGAGACAGACTTTTATTGTTAAGTTGCAAGTCCAAGTGGAAGACTCGAGTTATTTGCTACACTAGAGTCGTTGTGCACACATTGAGCCTTAGGTCAGTCAAAGCGAGAATAAAGCACTTAAAGAGCAACTAGAGGCCATAAAGAGTATCATTCAAAATATTTTGAACAAATGTTTTGGCGGATATCAATAAAGGAATCAGTGACTATCATCTTAAGGACAATGTTATAAGATTTCAAGAATAAGACTTGTTCAACAAGATTGTCATGACCCAAATCAAATATGTAGTAAGATATGAGATGTTAACCAAGAATGTTGAAGCTTTGTGCCAATATAAGAAGTATAACACTTTTATGGCTGATTAAGGAAATAGTTGTGTACTCAGGAAAAGACATACTCGTGATATAATTCTAAATCTTTCATAATAAGGATCTTCAATATCCAATGAAGAACGATTTCTAAGAGTAATACCTTAATGGATCTATGTCCCTTCTTATGCATTCACACACTTGCATTCATGCATTTGCATTTTGTTTGTTTATATTTTTTCTGTTTTTACATTATTGCATACATTCAAAAATAATAAAGTATTAATGTAAAAAGGGATCAAAGTTTCACAGAAGCATGATACCAAATCAATGGTCATTGAAGATAAGTCAACACAAGCTTATTGGATGTTGTTACCCAGATAACAGTCATGTTGAGGTTTTAGGACCCAAACAAAGAGAAAACAACTAATGGAATCAATGCTTTGCTAGAGATTGCTTATATTTTTCTAGGAAGGATCCCATCCCAGCTAAAACAAAGTTCCAAATTCAACTTGAATGAGCTTTATCTAGTGCACTAAACTAATGGATTGCTAAACAAGAAAAAACCCAAGATTACAAGGTGTTTGACCTCAATGAAGTTGTTGGTAAGGGCACAAATGACAAGAAGTTGGAAGATTGTTATCCTCAAAACCTTTTTGGAGAATAACATTCAGAGGGACATAGATGTTAGAGACCTAATCATGGTAATTGATTTGTCTGTTCGAGTCTGTATCTTGGTACATTCAGTTAAGTTGGGCAAGTATACGAACATAAGGAGATTATCACGGGCTTTCAGTAAAAGGTACAAGCATGTCACTAATATGATCCTAAATTGGGTCGTCCTACAAGGAATGGAGCATAAACATAATGGAAGCTTTCGTCAATATGCATAATGGTGACGAGATACAAAAACCCAAGTTCGTCCTCCACTTTTGGATAATGAGCTATCAAAGATGGGAAACACAAGGAAAAAGAATATGAAGAGTGTCCTATGACATGAATGACTTCAGCAATTGAATCTTATTACATCATAGATAGGTTGAACTTGGAATTCACTCATGTCAATGCTTAACAATTGGACAATAAAAGATTTTTCTAGTCAACGGTGGAGTCACGCTTAGAACCCTTTTGCTTTCAAACATCAAAGATCTTTTTAAGGAACTTTATGCTATTTTACTTGTTTTAAGATGCATTTCCTTTATTTTCACAAGTGACAAACATTTTTTTATTCATTTGATCCATTTCTCTTCCAAAACACACTCTTTTGACAGAACCTTTATTATTGATTATATGAATGATTCTTGAATCTAATCCCAAGATAAAAGGACAAAAAATGAGTGTTCAAGATTAATAGGAAAATCTCATTTTAAGTGAATTTTCGTCTCAGATATTGTTGTTTCATGATATTATTGTTTTAAGTGAATTTTCCTCTCAGACATTCAGACATTACATCATATGATTCTTTCATGTTATGTGTTATGTCTTCTGTTTACATATGATTATTAAGACATGTATATGACTTTTTGATTGTTGTGTTTTTGTTATATCTACACACTAGAGATACACTAAGAGTTCAGAGGTTTAAATAATTTTTTACCTCTAAACCTAATCCAACCTCCTTTCAAGAGTAAAAACCATGAAAAACCAATTGAAAACAATGAGAGATTGAAGAGAAAACATAGGCAAATTAATGAAGAACGTGATTGAATTTAAAAAAATTGTTGATTTCCTTAACAAGATTGAAGAAACGTTTGATTGGAAGCAAGAGAAAATAAAGAGAAAAGTAAAAGTTACGTAAAATTGGGATTTAGTTGATAAAAGAGAAATGTTCTTTAATTAAAACTCTTTTAATGATTAAATGAGGTTAATAAAATGCTTATTAGAAGGTTAAATCAGCTGAAAAAGATTGTATAATATCCCCTTACAAATTATAAGTTTTGGTTCAATTACATTTTAGTCACTAAAATAGTCTAATTTTCAATTTTTACAAAATGATCACTAGTTTCCAAGATCTTAAGTGATTTGAAAACATATTTTCATAATTTATTCCCATCAAAAACAAATTTTTAAGAATTTAATCCCAAAATATACTAAACAACTATCTCAGCTTCACCAAACCACTAACTCGACCTCTAGAATTTCGAGATCTATTTTTAGAGTGTTACACCTTGATTGTGGGATCAGACTCAAAGGTGGTTTTGAACTGGTTGAGACAACCTTTACAGCGTCCATGGGTTGGTGGTCGATGTTGCTCGATATTGACAATCTATCTCACAAGAATAGGATAGGTCTTGTTCAATTTGATTACGTGCCTCAACAAGTTAATGTTATTGTTGATTGCTTAACAAAGAATGGGATGTATGGCTTTTCAATTTTTAAAGCAGGTTAGTCGAGTTTCTGGTGTATTTTGTTTTTAGGGATGGTTAAACATATTAGGTGAACTACTATCGTGTTTCCACATGTTAAATTTTAAGAGGTATGAGAAATGTATTAGTACGAGAAATTATAACAGGATCTGGCTTGCCACGTCATTTGTGGTCTTTAATCAATGAAAACTATCCATTTCACTACTAGTCATCCATGTCATTAATCTAACTTATAAAAAATATAATTTTTAAATGACTTGAAAAATGAGTGAAGATTCATTGATTATAAAAATTACTTAAAAGATATTGGTGAAGTGGATAGTTATAATTGGAGGAGATCATGACTGATATGGTAAGCTAGACCCATAATATAATCTCTCTTGAGAGTGTTGTTATTGAGGCTTCTTGAAAGTTGTCTTATCTTGTATTTTATCATGGTTGTATGTATTCTTCTTAATTTATGTGTAAGGTTATTTTTAAAAAGATATAAATTTTGGATATTAATTTTTTAAAAAATTTTGCTTAGTAAAGAAATATTTTAGGCAACTATGTAAGTAAAGAAAATAAAATTTTAGATATCTATTTTAGTGAAAATAATACTTTAGGCATCTATTAGAAAAAGAAATATAGTTAGAGTATAAATTTTCAAATATAAATTTGACTTCTAATTGTGCATCTTTCCATGCCTACGCTTAAAAAATTAAATTTTAAACTTTCACTCTAATTTTTTAGGGCCTAAACCATGTCTTAAAAATACACACTACCCCTGAATCCTTAAACACTAACTACACCCCTAACTTTCAATCCTAAACTTTAAACCCTAAACTCATTAATTTAAAATGAAGGGACCAATAAAGACACGATTAGGAGGTAGACGGTTTGCACTCATTTATTTTATAGTTATGCACACAAAATATAAAAAGATTTAAGAACGAATCTAAAAGAAAATGGGACGAGCCTAGTTTTCTTTATCATCTCAATCCCACCCTAAAACTTATTTTATATATTCTACTACACATCCAATCTCAAATTTTCCCAGCTACCAAACATTCAATAACAAATCTGCAAAAGTAAAATCATAACAATGATCGGAAGTAAAAATAAAAAAATTAAACAAAAATGAAATGAAACATGAAAAAAATTAAAAACACTCGTGAATATCTCAAGAAATGCAATCATTCTAAAAAGAAAATTCAAATATTCATTAAAACAACTCATAAAAGATTGCATGTAATCTAATCTTGAAGAATATGATTAAAAATATAAAATAAAATGATTAATCTCCATCTATGTAATTATAAAATTAATAAAAGAAAATAAGATCAAAAATGAAATGAAATTGAAGAATAAAAGAAAGAAAGAGGAAGTGAAGAAAAGAGCAAGAGATGATAGCGAGAAAATGAAAAGTTTAAGAAAAAATTGACCTAAAAACATTATTCAATGATATTTTACTAAATATAATAACTATATAATAAAAATTTAGTAGGTTGAGTCACGTAAAAAAAATTTACTCTAAACTAAATTTCGCCCAACCTCTTCTCTAACTTTCTTAAAAACTCGTCTTTTCCGCTTCAAACTCGAAGTTCAAAATAAAAATCCAATTGAATCGGATTAAGTCACACTAGATTGGGTGATTTTACCATTCCTAGGAAAGGATAATGTATTTTCTAGTGTTGTGAGACGAAAACGAATGTTTATTTTTTAATGTTTTATATTATTGTATTATTTTAAAAAAAAATTGAGATTCATTAACTATAATAATGGTCAATGATGCTTATATTCTTCTATTTTGATTAAGTGGTGTTTGAAAATTTTTAATTATGTTTTTATAGTTTATTATAAAATATTAAATTAATTCTTCACGGAATAGTGAAATATATTTTTATTTTATATGGATTCATTTTTGTGTTTCCACTCTCAGCATCCTTAAAATATATGAGATAACTCTATCTTGGTCTAGTGATCAATAATATTTATATTGTCCTATCTTAACTTATGATTAATGATTCTTATTTTGTTTACTCGTGTATGAATTTGAATCCTGATATTTATCTTGTGAAAGTAATAGTTTTATATTTAATAAAAAAAATTTATTGAATGTAATGAAAAACAATAATTAAATCAATCAAAAAACAAAGGCAAATTTAAGTTGAATCGATTAGGGTCAATTGATCTTCTTGAATTCTAGAAAAACTTTAAAAAATTTGAGAAAGAAATGAAGTAAATGAAGTATAGATCCATCATAGTCAAAAATTGAGATAAAATAATATTTATAATAATAAATTTAGCTTTTTTAATCCCTATAGTTTTTCTTATTAATTCGATCATTAATTTTTTAAAGAAATTTGATTTTAATATTATCCTTTAAAAAAATCCGATTTAATCTTCAACCTTTCAAAAAGAACTAATTCGTTATTTCTAAATGTAAAATCATTTTAATCAAAATGAATCTAAGAATTTAATTCTGATAGTTCACCGATCAATAATAAATACAATTATATATAAGTCAAGAGTAAATTGAATGTCATAAAAACTACATTCCAATGTTATATAAATTATAAATTACTAGTACATAAAAATGTCTACAATTATTTACGATGAATTCTCATATTCTGGTACCGTTGTACAATAGCATTTATGTTAACATTCACTGACCAAATAATCATTTAATAGCTGATCTCTCATACTATTGCATAATTTACTTTCATGATTATCATTGCTAAAAAAGCTCTTTCTATTATCGAAGTTGTCGTAGGAAGAAACAACACTAGCTTCAAAAGCGAGTAGACTTTTAAATGAATTTCATAATTCTTTATCTCTATAAGTTTGATGAAAAGCTCGTTTAGATTCTTTACATCCTAAAATCTCTCAGCATTTTAAATATCAAAATTGAAATTTTGTTAGTGAATATTCAAAACATAATAATTTAGTTTTTAAAAATTCTCTAAGATAGAATTCAGAAAGTTATAGTAGTTTCTTTTTTTCAAAATAAATAAATAAATTAGAGGAATAAAAACAAGACATACAAATAAGTAACTCCTTACTTGCCTCAATAAATTTATTTTTAAGTTTTTATAGCTATAAATCAATTACGCAAAAAAAAACACTTAAACTCAAAAATGATAAAGATTTATCATTTTTGGTGGTTGTTTCCACGATAATGGCTTCGTCCTGGGATAACATAGTTTGTCTCCATATTACTAATCTTTACTTCACGTTTAATCGTAAATGAAATAACCCTTTTCATGGGATCTTTCCATCCATTATCTTTTAAATTTTGAAAGTTCACCTTAGTTACATCAAACATAGATATCGCACTTATAATGTCTTGCTCCTTCTTTTGTAAAGCTAAATTCAGTTCATTTATAATCTAAAATATATAATGTCAAGTGTGCCATAAAGACAAAATTAAATGACATTATTATAGAAGTGAGTGATTCAATTTTGTTCGTATCATTTCAATAAAAAACTTTTCCAATGGCATCAAGTGATTCTAAGATTGTAGATACAAAAAAATTACATTTAAGATCGTTCTAAAATGTGACCTCAACGAGTATCTCCAGGCCTACTCAAATCAAGCTCCTGATTAAACCAATTCTTGAGTCTAACTGACCCAAAGATAATGCCTCCTCAACATTTTTAACTTATTTTTTTTATATTTTCTTTTAAGTGAATCACCCACAAAGTTCAATAAAGGTGAAGAACATTACAAATAACCAATAAACATTCTTATTCTTTTAAGTAACAATAACAAGTTTCAATTAAAGTTGATGAACAAACAATGGATATAATATGCACTTGAAGATTAATTTAGGGTTAAAGTTTTAAAACCATCAAATGAACATCGCAAGTTGTTAGCATCGTCATAACCTTGGTCTCGAACATCATAAAAAAATTAAAGAACTCTTTATATTCAATGATTAAATTGTAGCTTTTTGATCCAAATAAGTAGTATTAATAACATATATAAAATCAAGAAATCGTTCTTGAAAAAAATAATAAATTCTCTTTTTTGTCCGTATATCGCAAACAATGTGTCAATAACTCTTTATATGATATGTCTGCAAATTCATCAATAAAGATTGACCAAGTAATTATGCTTAGAAGGGCGTCGATAAAAATTTTAATAATTCTGTCATTATTATATTAATCAAGTTGTTGTCACTATTACTTAGGCAAACAACCTCAAGCGCTTTAACCCACCATTCTAAATGTAAATATCTAGATAAACTAATTGATATCTGGACAAGTTTTAAGAAGACATATTGATCGATAAATACATGGATCTTATCCAAAAATACATCACAAGTTGGTTGATTATTCAGGCTTGCAAAATAGGTTCAATTTCTTATCTATAATGTATCTCTTTATACCTCCTATACATGAATTATTTTGGATCTTGTTGCTTCCATTGAAAAATTTTAACTTCTTATCCAAGATAAGTAATTTTATCTCTCTCATACATGCATCACAATGTATGGCGGGAGTAGGTTTTGAGGCTTAGTAATGATCGAGCTTTACTTGGGTGTGTGACTTTCGATGCTAAGGACTCTGGACCACACATCTAATGTATATATGTGTATAATGATGATTATGGATACTATGATATTGTCATATAAAATGTCATGCGTTTAGACTATTATAATAGCAACGATCATTGTCATTTATCATATCTTGTTGCATACATTTAATTATAATTTTCATAAATCACAGTTGAGTGGAGATGTATCCATGGAACTGATGATGGAGTTGAGCTTGACAACCTCTTCTCCTTCTTCAGTCTTCTCTTGGATGGAAGCAACCTTCTCATTTTGTGGGTGTGAGCAATTTCTGGCTAAGTGTTTACCACCGCAGTTGTAGCATTTAAATTTGTCTTTCTTGTTTTAACCCCAAAATTGCTTATCTACTGCTTTGTTGTGCGGTTTTCTGAAACCATTCTTTACGAACTTATCTTTATCTCCCGTACCATTGCCCTTGTGCTTTGGTTTAGAAGAATCTTTCTTCACGAATTCCGTAATGGATTCTGCAGCGGCCATCGCTTCAGAAAGATCTTGCACACTCATCCTCTTCATCTCCATTCTTGCCCATCGCTGAAGACCAGATTTAAAGAGATACAACCCTTCTGATTTACTCAAGTCTTTGATCTACAACTTGAGTTCAGAAAATCTCTTGACATACTCCCGAATTGAGCCTTCATGCTTCAATTGGTGAAGTCTGTCGTGAGCCTCCTCGTCAGCATTATTGGGATAGAAATACTCCTTAAGCTCCAACTAAAATTCTTTGCATGTCTCAACTGAAATGTCCCCATCACTTGACTCGGAACATTTGGTTCGCCACCACAACAGAGCGACATCAACCAAATAAATTGAAGCCGTATTCACCTTAGTAGCTTCATCCTCGATACCCGTCAAACGAAAGTACTGCTCTAGCCCCTAGATGAAGTTGTCCATTTCTTGAGCAGTTCTCGCCCCCTTGTACTCTTTGGGTTTCGGCACATTGATCCTGGGCTTAGGCGCAGTTGCTTCAGCCACCATGCCACCTACAATGGCATTCTTATAGAGGAGCGACTAGGCACTGAGCTTCTTGATCTCCCCCATCATTTCCTTCTTCATTGCCTCTATTGCAACTTGAAGGGATTCATCTCACTTGTTCAGTTTTTTTTCTACAATGGACTGAACTTGCTTCAAGACTTCGTCCTTTTGGGACTCCATCTTCTCGAGGTGCTTCTCGGCCTCATCTTGGGTCTCCTAGAACTTGCCCAAGACATCCTCCAGTCTCCCAATCCTCTTGTCCAAGGTAGCAATAATGTCCCAGGAACTCTCGCGCTTCTTCCCGCAGCTCCTGCACGAGTCTCTCGATCAGTTGCTGGGATCTTGCTGACACTTTGTGATGCCATTTCGATCGAACAACTTGCTCTGATACCATTTGTCACGTCTGTAGAACTCAGCTTTTGGGGCGTGCGGCCTTAAACACGTTTTTCTCAGTAAACTGCCTAAATAAGCCTCAAACGTTCAAAGCTAGAATGCTAAGAACCTTGCGGAAACAAAAGAACAATTGAAAGGAAGAAAATGACAAAGGCTAGAGAGATTTTAAGTGAATGCTCTTGTATTCCTCAATGAAGAAGTGAGTGACAAATGAGGTGGGAAAGGCCTCTATTTATACTTGAAGCCCTTTACATCCAACGGTTACAAATGAAATACATCAAGGGTCCAAATTCAACCCTATCTATACATTCCTTAATCTAAGATAGTTGCCTAAATTACAAGGATTAGGGGTAAGGATAAGAATCCTAAGGATTACTTTCCAAATCTGATTTGGATAAGTCTTTAGCACCAAGTGTTGGGCCAATTCCTACTTGGACTCCAGTGGGTGATTGGGTTGGTGCTGAGATGTCCAAAAGACTTTGGAGTGCTTTTGTGGCAACCTGGTCTGTACTAGTCTCAGGCCCTGTGGTGCGGCCCGTGACACATGGTTAAAATGGATATTTACTCACCCTATTTAAAGCTTGATTGAAGAAGTGTTAAAACAAGTTGAAACATATTAAAAATACAATACACACTTAATATCACACATTCTTAAGCTAAATAAAATAAGGAGAGAAACTAGCCAACAAATAAGTGTTTAGCTGTTGGAATAAGAAAATAATTTAGTCCGAGATATTTGTCACACGTATATAAGTTTATATTTTTTAGATTTAGTGTTTATCTTAGTAATATTTTATTTTTATGTGAATATTTGAGTTTTAATTGAGTAAATTTTAATTTAATTCAATTAATTTTGAGTGTAGTTGGTATAATTTGAATTTTTAAGTTTAGAATTATCCATAAGATATTTTAATGTTTGGTTTAATTTAATATTTTTAATTTTATTTTTTATTAAATTTATTCTAGGGCGCCTCTGTAAACATCTAAACCAAAGTTTGACTGTCCTCGATTAAATTTATCTGTACTCAAAAAATCAAGCCGTCCCTGCACTATCTCTGTACCGTCCCTATCTCGGGGATGTGGTACGCCTCCTTTTGGAGTACCCGTACTTCATAGCATATGAGATCCATTCAACTTGAGTGTTATAAACCCATTCTCCCATGGTTTCCCTTTCCCTTCATTTCTCCGAATTTTTTCCATTCATTGGAACTCAACTGTGTGAAAAACCAACAGGGATCAGCAGAGATGAAGTTCTGTTTTTTCATTGATGATGAAAGAAAAAAGTTTGGTATTGAGTCTAGGGTTTTATGACAACGAATGATTTGATGTTAATATTTTAATTAATAAATACTATAAAATAAATATGAATTTTTTATTAAATTAAAATTTTTAGCATTGTTCTAAAATAATTTAATAAAATGTTTAATACTTAAGATTTAAAAATAATAATAAAATTATTAAAAATTTAATGATGTAAAACGATATTTTGTGTTATGTGTAACGTTGTTCGTCATACGTTCTAAATTTATTCCGGATAGAATCAAAATTTAGGGTTACGGACAAAACATAAATATGTAAAAGAGGACAAAATTATAAATAAATCATTTAAAAATATAAAAAAAATAAAAATAAAAAATAAAATCTTTAAGAGGTGAGAGACAATTATATCTTTCTACCTCTATATACCCTTCTATATACCTTCGTCTCTAAATTCATCCATCAAATAATGTTATATTTTAACAATTATATTCTCAAGATAACAATCAAACACCTTATGATACTACTAACTGAAGAATGTTATTCATTCAAATAAGGAAACACGGTTATGCAATATAAGGCTATCATCAGTAATCTTAAATTTCAAACTTAATAGTACTATATGCCCTTAAATTATGATATTTATTTTAAATTAATTTTTAAATATTTAAATATTTTAATTTTATTTTCAAATCATATCTTTCATTCTAAATTAGCCCTAAAGTTTTGAGCATTCTAGTTTCATCCTCAAACTATGACTCATTCTAATTTGTCCTCAAAATTTTTGAGCGTTCTAATTCTATTTTCAATTATCAATATATACTAATCATATCTTATGGTAATAAAAATATTATAAAAAAATTTAATTATCATAAAACACCGATGTGTATTACGTAATAATATGATGTGACATAAACAACAATGTGAGAGTGAATTTAAAGTATTTAAAAAGTTTGGGAATAATTTAAAACAAGGATCATAGATTGCGGATAAAAATAGAACATTTAACAGTTTAGTTATCGATTTATAATAAAAAATAATTTAACAATGAAATTAAAATATTAAAAAAATTTAGAACCGATTTAAAATGAAGGATATAGATCAGTATCGTTTTGTGCAATTAATTTTCAATTTCATAAATCAACCACCAATTAAATTAATGAGATTAAAGTTCAAATTATAATGTTATAAATAGAATAAATTAAATTTAACGATAAACTATCTTGTTTAGTAAAAAAAACACCCCAATTGCTAAAGTTTTATCTTATTTTCATGGATAAGTCTACAACGTGCGTCGAACATTGCTGAACATTACTAACGATGAACATTGCTGAACACCATTAAACTAATTAATAAATATCAAAAATTTTAAGGACTTAATATATAATTAATAAATATTTAAAATAAAATTTTAATTAAAGTATCTTCTATAAGGAAAATACACAAATGATCATCTAACTATCACTCATTTTTTGGATTGGTCACCAAACTAATTTTTTTATCAAAATCATTGTTAACATTTTATTTCATTATTATTTTGGTCATCGACTGTTAAATATTTAACAAAAATTGTCACATGACATGGTTTAATAATAATTTTAGTCCCTAAAATTATTATATTATATGAAATTAATTTTAATAGAATACAACTCATCAGATATTTAAACTAAACCTCAATTCTTTTTTTTTCTTGCAATATTACTTTAAAAAAATTAATTTATCAACTCTCTTTATTTCTCTTGAGTCTTTTAACAATTCATTAAATTTTAAATTATATAAAATCACTTTAATTTTATGATTTATTTTTTAAAAATTTAATATAGTTTCTTTAACTTTTCACAAATTATTAATATATATATATTCTATTATTTTTTATGTTTATCAGATCTATAAAAAAATTCGATTTTTCAATTCATATAAAAGTTTATATAGATCAATAGTCATAAAATCTTTAACATGTAAATATAGATCAATTCGAAGCATGTCATAAAATTTTTCTTGAGATTAAATAAAATTTAGTTTCACTTAAATTTTCATTGAACAACTCAAATTTTCGTTCTTTATATGAATACTCCTACAATTTCACACAAATTTGGCATCAATGACTTTTCATATGTCGGAACACAATCTTCCTTGGACTGAAAAAGAAACTATTCTACGAAAATGTCATCCCGATTCGAAGAAAAAAAATTATTCTTTTAACTTAGATTTTAAAAGAATAAATTATAAAATTAAAATGATTTGTTATAATTTAAAACTTAATAAGTTGTTCAAAGACACAAGAAAAATAAAGAGAGAGTTGATAAATTAATTTTTAAAGTAGCGTTACAAGAGAAAGAAGAAAAGAGATAAAAATTTTGGGGTTTGTTTAAAATATTTGATGAGTTATTTTTTATTTGGATTAATTTGATATAATGTAATAATTTGAAGGACTAAAATTATTATTAAACCGTACCATATCATAATTTTCGTTAAATATTTAACAGTTGATGACCAAAATATAATAAAATAAAATTTTAATGATGATTTTGTTGAAAAAATTAGTTGGGTGACCAACACAAGAAAAGAATGATAGTTGGATGACCATCCATATTATTAAACCATGTCATGTCACGATTTTTGTTAAATATTTAACAATCGGTGACCAAAATAATAATGAAATAAAATGTTAACAATGATTTTGATGAAAAAATTAGTTTGGTGACCAACCTCAAAAATGAGTGATAGTTGAATGACCATTTGTGTAGTTTTCCTTATAAAAAATAATTTAATTAAAATTTTATTTTAAATATTTATTAATTATGCATTGAGTCCTTAAAAATTTTAATCTTTATTAATCAGTTTAATGATGTTCAGCAATGTTCATCGTTAGTGGTGTTCAGCAATGTTCGACGCCCATTGTAGAATTTTCCTATTTTCATTCACTAAACATCTCGCCCCTCTTAAAATATTTATATTTTTAGCATTAAAGTATTCAGATTTAAATAAATGAAAACTAAAAATACCATATTCTTATCCCTTAAGGTTTCTTCCATTTAAATCTAAATACCATATTTTAATCTTATAAAAACAACTTTCATGTTATATTAAATTTTTATTAAAATGGATAAACTATATTGTACGCTACTAAATTGTTGGCTCAATTCTATATTGGCTATTGAACTATAAATTTTGTCAATAAAATCATTAAAATGTTAAAATGATTTCTATCAAGCAACTATCCATTTTTAACAAGACAATTAAGTAAATTTATATGATTACATATTTAGTCTTAAATATTTATATACTCAATTAATTTAATCATAATTTAAAAGTAATAAATTTAACACTCATTTTTTCAATTTAATCCTAATTTAAAAATATTTAAATTTTTAATAAATTGTTATAACTAATCATAAATATTTTAATTTAAAGGATTAAATATACAATTTACTTAATTTTCACGTCAATATTTTTGTTAAAAGTTAACAGACAATGACTTGATTTGAAACAATTTAATATTTTAATGACCTTATTGAAAAAAATTCATAGTTCAATATCTAAAGTTAAACCAATAGTTACTGGTCTCTAATGTAATTTACCCTAAAATGAAAAACATCTGGTTTCCAAAGCATAGTACTTGCATCTCAAATCAAAGTATTATTATTCACGTGATTAGCTGAATTCAGTAACAAAAATCAAATCACATCAATTCAATAAAAAGTGACTAGATTTATGGGTATTAGAGTTTTGATAATTTTTACTTTAATCACTTAAGTTTCAAGTATTATGTTTAAAACACAAATTATTGATAAATAATAAAATAGTTATTCAGACATTAACTTCTATTAGATTAATCATGACACATGTTAACAACTATATTTGAAATCTAAATTAAAAATTAAAGAGCTTGTCTTTCTCAACTAATCCATCATTAATTAGTGTTGATTGGTTTAAAATAATCTACGAAAGATTCTAAGACTAAAAAAATTATATCATGGGTCAATCTCATTATCTGTTTATGGGACCAACCAATAAAAATTGTACATTTCATCAATTTTTTCATGTCATAATTTTTTTTCAAGTGAATCTTCACTTGAAAAATTAAAAAATAATGAAATAGACAGTTTCTATTAGTTGGTCTCATGAATGACATGGTAAGACTGACCTATGATATAATTTCTCCCGAGAATATGACTCCTCCCAGCTTGTCCGTTCATAATAACAGTTTAATTAGTGTTAGCAGCGGCACAGATGGCCAAATTCATAGATCCACAAGGGTAACATAAGAAGACCATGTCGATTAAAGCATATGTCAAGGGTAACAGTTTAGTTTCTTTATTTGGAATGGGAGTTTTTGAATGGAACAAATTATGTACTTTGAAATTAAACTTTAAATTTTAAATCATAAATTTTTAAAATTAAATTTTAAATTTTAAGCTTAATCATAAATTTTAAGTTTATTTTTTTAATATTTTTTTATGATTTTTTAATATTAAAATACACATTAAAATATAAAAAAAATGATGATTTCTATTTCTAATCTTCGCTAGGTGGAACACATTAGCAGTCAAACACACACGAGTTGAATTACTGTTGGATTACTCAACGGACTGCTAATGTGTGTTTGACTGCTAATGTGTTCCACCCAGCGAAGATTAAAAATAGAAATCATATTTTCAATATTTGTTACAGAGGAAAATGGACTGCTTAGTATCAGAAAATGGACTGCTCCAAAACGAAGTAGTTAGAAAAACAAATAAATAAACAAATGTGAGAAAAAATAATTTAGTATAAAGCCAAAGATATTTTCAATATTTTTTGGATAAATAATATTTTCAATGTTTTATTGAAAAGTTATTTTGATTTTGAGTTTTTAAAATAATTCAATTTCTTATATTTTATTTTAAATTAAAACATATTAATTAAGTCAGTTCCATATAATTTTTGAGAAGTTTTAGAATAAAACTAGTTAAAATGAAATAAAATTAAAATTATTAAAAAATTAAAATTTTTGATATTAATTTTTTTGTATATATCAAATTTTTTATAAAAAATATAAAAGTTTTGATATAAACTAAATTACATACAAAATATTTAAATTTTTGAATATATAAAATTTTTGATACATACTGAATTGAAAAATTATAAAATTTTTGATATATACCAAAAAGTTATTGTTAAAATTCTTATAATTAAAATAATAATTTAAATTACGCCTTATTTAATCTTATCTTAACTGGGATCACACACCCGATTTGTATCTCATATTAAAACACAGCTGGTGACACTGATTTGGTCAGAATATCGGCAGTTTGCTTAGCTGTAGGAATGCAGTTAACCACTAATTGTCCAGTTAGCACTCACTCATGAACAAAATGCAGATCTCTACTTGCTTAATAAGAACATGGTGAGTAGGTTTTGTTGCCGTAGAAACTGTGGATATAATTATCACATCACACAACTAGATCTAGTAAATTTGATCCGAAACTTAAGACGTGAATCAAGATTTAAAATTTGGTTTGAACGCAATAATTTAAATTTGACCCTAAACTTTAAAATTTAGTTGAAATTTAGTTGAATCAAAAATAGACTCAAATTGATTTTTAATCTAAGCGAATGAATCTGAATCAATTTTTAACCAAATTGAATAGACTTGGACCGATTTTACCCAAACAAAAAGCAACCAGAACTGAAAATAACCTGAAATAAAGAAAATATATTAAAATAAAGAAAAATAGATAGGATATGGAATGTCATATAATTTAACCAAAAAGTTAAAAATACATTCTATACAAAGTGATATATAGGTGTAAAAATCTAACTCGGCTTGAAACTCAATCGTAATTGATCAAGTTCTTGCTAACCCGAAATCAATCGACCCAATATTAATTGAAATGAAAGTTAATCAATCCAAAAATTAACCAAATCAATCTGATACTCGAACTAAAACTAAAAATATAAACCAAACCAAAACTGATTAGAACCTAATTTAAATCTATTTTAATCAAAACTGAAATAATTTGAACCGAATCAAAACGAATGACCCATTTACTATCTCTACCTATTAACTAGTTATTCAAACAAAGAAACTCAAGTTCAGTTAACAATTGTTGCCAAGGTCATTACAATATCAAGAGACGACATTTTACTTTTTAGAATACCGTGTAACTAGACTGTTGCCAAGGTCATTACAATATCCAGTAGTTGATCTTCTATCCTCAACAGAAGTAGCTGAGTCAGAGTCAGTATAATCTTTGTAAGAAGAGAAAAACAAACCCTAGTCCACTGTCTCTTAAAGATTCTCTTGACAACTCTCCAACGAGTATCACAAGGATTATTCATATATTGACTGCCCTTGTTAACAACATATGTTATGTCAAGTACATATATTGTACAGATGAATATCTTGAAACTTTCCATCATTTGCTTTCAGCTTCGAAGCTAGGACCCTTGGAGTATGTGATAGAGAAAGCAGACATGTTTATTCTAGCTAACTCATCAACAGCAACCCATTTAAAACTATGTTTAAGAGAGAATTCTTCATTTATTCTATGAACTATGTCATCAACCTCAGTTGCAGAGTTGTCCGTGATGATAAAGTCATCCACGTATACCTTGAAAGCTTTAAAGCCCGTGTTTGTTATAAAAAAGATTTGAAGGAGCTAGTCATAGCCCATAGAGGGCCATTTTGAGGTGACACACCAGATACTCACCATTTTGTTCTTGTTGTAGGTGGATGGCTCATATAAAATTCTTCACTAAATTCTCCATTTAAAAAGGAATGTTAATGTTGATTTGGTGTAGGATATATTCTTCCACGATAGCCAATAGCCATTGCAAGGACAGATCTTATGGTCGTTGCTCAAACAACAGGACGGAACGTTTCCTGGAAGCCATTTCTTATTGGGAGAACCCTTTAGTAACCAGACGAGTTTTCAATCTGTTAAGAGACTCATTTGACTTACCATCAACTAATGTACATTATAAGTCTTTCCATGGTGAGATTATACGGTAAACTCTGTTCACCACGTCATCCATGGTCCAAGTAATCTGGACCGTTGATCTTTAAATAACCACCTAATAACTACCTATCCACTAAATCCATGTAGGAAAGAGATGATGATTCACTTGGAAAAAAAATTAAGATCAACGATCTTGATTGCTTGGGACCATGGATGACGTGATGAACAGGGTTCACCGTATAGTTTTTCCTTTCCATGATTTTGTTTGATCTCATGAAACTTAAAAAAACTAAATTTTATATATACTATTAATTCTTAAACAAAAAACTTAAACCCGGTCCTCTCGATGATGTATGAATTTTCTTAAATTTTATTCAATAATCTCTTCCAACATGTCTTCTCATACCATTACATCTTTGGTTTTGAACTATACATCACGTAAAAGTACAAGGTTGTAGAAACATTATTTTCTTAAAATGTTTATCCACTAAAGATCAGTACTCAATTTTGGATATGTTCTCTATAATTGTTAATTATGTTAATGCAATAAACTCCCAATTTCTCCCTCAACTTTGTTCAAGTGCAATAGAGTAAATTCTTACTAGGTTTTAAACATAGAATTTGTTTACACAGGTCTGTATTTTTAAAGCCTCAAACTAATCGGAAAGATTAAATGATTCCTCATTAAGAATACTTATTCATTTAGGACTGAAATGACAATTAGCATACTATATATCTCTTTGGTGAGGACGGGTGGGGTTGAAAATAGGGAATAAATAAATATTTAAATAAGAGAATAAATATAGAGAAATCTCCAGAGTGAAATCGATTGTCACTCCTCAATTCTATTTAGTTTTATCTTCGTCTTTATCTTTGAGGTTTACTTATGAAAATAAAAAATTGTAAATTTGGATCAATTCGATTTAAAAAAATAAATTAAATTATAAATTAAGAATAGAGCTCGTCAACTAGATTTATTCAAAATTTTCACTCAATTCGAATCGATTTAACAAAATACTCAAACACAGATAGAGACTTAGAATTCCTTATAATACAAGAATGTATAGCTACACCATTTTTTATAATTTTCTTAAATTGTTTTATAACTATTCTATTAATTAATTGTTGGTTGGAGTGAATGGTGATTACATTACAAAGTAGCCCTTCCCTCAAGCCTGACTGATGGGCATTATTATTAATTATGAAGATAAACAAAGACTTGCTAAGGCAATGGACAAATTAAGTGAAAAAAGTAAACATAATTAACAAAGTAATTATATCTATTCATATCAAAGCCCCAATGCTGAGTGCTCATTAATCATACTCATTCACTTCTAAGACTTTCCTCAACAACTTGGAGAAATCATCACATTTAAGAGACAACTCTCACTGTTTAAAAAATTCAAATTTAAATTTATAAATTTATATAAAAAAAAACAAGTTTAATTTTACATAATTAAGTTTTAAATTTAATCATAATTCTATTTATTGAAAATGAAAAATGGCTAGATTAAAATAATTAGCTTTTGAAACATATATTAAAAAATAAATTACAGTTATGCATTAGGTTTTTTAAATAAAATCAATGATTTAAACTCTAACGTTATAAATAAAAAAAAAAACTGGATAAAAGGGTTGCCTTCGATATTACTAATGTAAAAGGAACCTAACGTTACAAAATATAAAGGCAAATATATTTAATATTTGCTTAACTAAAAAAAATACAAGAATACAAAGAATCAATCAATTGAACTAGTTGAGTTTGTTAGTGCACTAAAAGTGGAGGTTCTCGTAAGGGCTTAATTGAGTGAAACTTCAAATGAAAAATTATGTTCGTGTTTGTTTGTTTACTTTTAAAAGTAATCGTATTTTATTTGTATTTGTTTAAATTTTTAATATCGTATTTGTTTATTTATTTATTATAATATTTGTATTCGTTTGTTTAGTGTTTGTGAATGTATTCATTTATTCATTCACGAACATGTTTATTTAAATGTTCAAAAATATTAATTAAATTAACAATAAAATATATAAATAAAACTTATATTTTAACAGAAATTATACAACATCTTAGCAATAACAAAAAGTAGTATTTAGATACATTCACAAAAAATTTTATTTTCATTTTATAAACGAGTCTATAAACGAGTTTGTTCGTAAACATAAACGAACTATACATATATTTATTTGTGTCCGTTCACTTAATAAACAAACATAAAAAATATTTAATATATTTATTTATTTAACTTAATAAATGAAGTAATATATAAACAATTTATAAATAATTCATTAAATGTTTTGTTCATTTAAACCCGTATATACCAGTGGGTGTGAAGCGACAAACCATGTCAATGCTCTTAAGTTATCCATTTTGAACTTGTACAACTCTTATTAATAATATGCTTGAATTTTATTAAAAGTAATATTCTTGAACTCTGTTGTAAAGTACGAAACACCCTACAACAATTGTATAATTTGTATTCTTTCTTCTAAGCAAGCGAAAATCCTCCGAGTGGAAGAAGTTCAATTTTACTGCAACTCATTCGTCATGATATTTGTATCATTAATTATATGTATTATTATATTATTAATGATTTTAATAATTTTTAAAAATATGGGAACTTAAAACATGTTTATTCCATTTCTAGAATAAAATATGTTATAATATTTTTTTATTTTTTAGATTTTTTAATTAAAGAATAATAAAGTTATTAAAATAAAAAATAATAATAAATATATTTTTTTGAAAAAGTGGTCAGAAAAACCGTTATGAATATCTTTATTTATGGTGGCTATCCATATATTAAATAATATTTATTATACTTTATTATTAGAGTTTAATTCTTGGAATTAGGATTTTTATCTTATGCTTATAAATATAGACTTTTGGAGAAATCATTGTAAACCCTACTTTGAGAATATAATACAAATCTCTCTATTTTATCTCTAATCTTTGTTCATCTATTTTGTCCTTGTTTTTCATTTTATTCACAATACGTTATCAACATGAGACTCTAATTAATGGAGGTTTTTGTCTTTCGAATCTTAAAGGAGTTATTGAAAAGAATTTGTTACTAGCATGAATCAAAGATAAGTTCTTCTCTCTCTATTGTATTTTAATTATTGATTATTTTTTCTTTTGATCTTTAACTTGATTTTAATATTTGAAAAATCATTGGTTATTTGGTGTTTGTAGAGTCATAGAGTTGTTCAATTACCATGGTTCTTGTTGATAATTCCCGAAAAAAATTTTAACAAGATATTAATGGCTAAATCTACCATATATTCAAATTTGTGAAAAGTTTGATATGTTTTACTTATTTAATTTAAGATTTTTTTGTCTTTAGTTATGATCAATATTTGTTTTTTTGATGATGAAAGTTTGTGTTTTTAATTATGTTTTAAGTACTACATGATATTTGAACAAATATTGAACCTTTAATTAATTATTTAATATGTCATCTTTTATGTTTGTTTAATCCGAGTATATTGGTTGAACATCTTATTTTGCAAAACTACTAGTCTAAAAGGAGGTTCTTTTTAAAGGATCTTGTGATTTGGTTTAACAATACCATGTATGAGGATTAAATTTTTGTTCTTTGTATGTATTGTATATATATTGGTTGATCAATTACTATTTAATAGTATGAATATTATAAATTTTATATTTGCTTGAAAGCAATATTTTTTTGTGTCGAAAAACTTAATTATAGACTTCTCCCAAGTTCAAGTTATGAAAATCGTCTTGATCCAAAAATTTTTATGAGAGACATTCTCTGAAATGAATGCAAACATGATGTTTATTCCATACAATTATTGGATTTATGTCATTCCCTGAAATAAATACAAGCATAATGTATATTCAATGTGATTATTGAATTTGCTTCATTCCTTGAAGTGGATGCAAACATGATAATTCACTATATGGTTAGTGAATAAAAGTCTGTTATGTGCCAGAGTATCACTGATGATAATATTTTAAAGAAATATACTCCACTTTTCATACATTAATGTTGTCCTATAGACACAATATCGTGAAATGGTTTAAAATACCTATTAGTCTCCGCTCCATTCTCTGAAGTGAATGTGATATTTTATAGCAGAAAGAATAAATGTCACATTAATAATTATGGTAACGATTGAGATCATAAAATAGACATAAGTAAGATGATTCTTTTGAGAGTGCTTATATCCACAAGAACTATAATTATAAAAATGACAAGAATGATAAATATTATATCAAAATCTATGTTATCAATACAATGGTACAAACTATTGGTCTCTTACTTGTCAAATGCTGAAGTATTATGGGTTTTATCCATAATCATGAATGATAAATAAAATAAAATATAAATAAATTTTCTTTGTGGCGAAAATAATTATGGCTTTGTTGATCCAACTCAATTGAATATTATTAATTTTTCGTAACTGTTGAAGGGAATTATTTGTCATTTATTTTATTTACCTTATAACCTTTAAATGGAATAATTGATCTTTTATTTATTTTGTTTTATGTTAATTTATTTTTGTTTACTATTTATTTATATTAATTTACTTTACATATTATTTATTTACGCTTTATATTAAATTTTTCTTTGAAGAATATGATTACTTCCAGAATAAAAAGTAGGTAATAAATCATGACGATTTATGTTTAGCAGACAATACAAGTACTCATATTATATTTAAGCATAAGAAATATTTTTCCATTTAAATACAAGGTAAAATATGAGTATTATATCTCAAATTACTAAAATTATTAATCATTCGGAAGAGCTCTTGAGAGTTTATCATTGATAGATAACCGATTTGATATGATGTGCTATATTTAATATTTTTTTATTTCCTAAGGTGAATGATACAAAGCACATATTAAAAGGAGCATAATTATGCATATTTTCCCATTTTAAATGCAAGAGAATAATGAGAGTACTATATTCGAAAGTACTATAATCACAGAAGGCTCTGACTGAGCAAATATGTTATTGCCAAATGAAACTTTATTTCATACTCACAGTGCATTATACTCGTCAAAGTCACAAAGAGACTTATTGAGTTTTAAATATATTTGCATAAATATATTGAGAATGTTAGTTAAGGGAGTGTTCACTATCTCAATATTATGCGTATAATTCAAGGCAATAAGAAAATCTTGACAAAATTACATGTACTATCATCCATATTGTACTACAAAAAGAATTAGTACAAATTGAAGCTCATGCTATTGTAAACCAGATGTTTACTAATAATTTTATTTGGTATAACCGGTTAGACCATCACGGTTTAATTATAATGCAAAAATTTGTTGATACTTTTATGTGGTCATTTATTGAAGAATTAAAATTTTCTTTAAGGTGATCTTTTATGTGATACTTTCTATAAAGCAATCTGATTATTCAAATATCAACAACTAAGATAGAGTGTAAATCTATTAATTTTCTAGAACGGATACAAGGTGATATATGTGGGCCAATACACCTTTTTTACAGTCTATCTAGATATTTTACGATTTTAATTGAAGCATCGATTAGATAGTCATATGTATCCTTGTTATTAACTCGTAACTTGGTGTTTGCGAGGCTACTTGCTCAGTTGATAAAATTACGAGCATATTTTTCAATCGATCTTGATAATGTTAAATGACATATCATTTTACATGTAGTATCACTAATCCTCATCAAGCCAACAAATGATCATAAATTATATTCGTTATAAATGATTTTTGGTTAGGAACTAAATATTTCTCATCTTAGATTTTTTTGATATACGATATATATATTCTAATTACTCCACTACAAGCGCATAAAGATGAGTATGTTGGGAATATATGTCAAATTTAAATTCCCCTTAATAATTAAATATCTTGAGCTTTTGATAGGTAATTTATTTATGGCTCGATTTACTGACTATAATTTTAATGAGTCAGTTTACCCAACATTAGAGAGAGAAAATAAAATAGCTGGAAAAAGAAATAAGTTGAAATGAATTATCATTTTCTTAGTTTGATCCACATATTCAACAATGTGAACTATACGTTCAAAGGATAATTTATTTATCAAATCAATTGCCAAATGATTTTGCTAACCCTAAAAGAGTGACTAAGTCACGTATACCAACTATGAATACTCCGATTAAATTTGATGTTCTGGAAAGACAAACTCTAGCTGATAATGAGTCTAGCTTACGCCTTTAGTTTGGTAGAAAACTAGGTTCCAAAGATAAAAATTCTCAAAAAAAGAAAAAGAGCTATATTTTATGATGGTCTGATCGAGGAATTAATGAATTATGAAAATCTTAAGAAGAGATTAAAAGGTCTCCAACAGAGAAATTGCGTTTCTTAGGTGCCTGATAATAAAGAGGTCTCAATAAATTAAGTCATGTCTGGTAATAAATAGAACTGAAATTAAATCGACGTTGATAATATATTTGCAAGTAATATAACACTAGAGATTTAATTCGATGATATGGATCATGAACCATTGTCAATTGGACAATATAAACAAAGAAATGATTGACCAACATGAAAGAGGCAATTAAGGTGAAACTAAAATCTCTTTCAAAAAGAGAAGTATTTGGGCCTATAACCTATACATTGTAATGTGTAAAGCTCGTGGATATAAATGACCTTTTCTAAGAATGATAATTCAAAAGGAGAAATCATGAGATATAAGCTCATTTCGTTGCACAAGGATTCTCATAAAGAAGTGAAATTGAATATGAGGAAAATATATTCCTCAATGGAGGATGCAACTAATTTAAGATTTTGATTAGTTTGACAATAAATAACATTACTCAGTTTTCGCCTAATGGATGTTGTTACATCCTATTTGTATGTGCCTTTTGATAGTAATATTTACATGAAACTTCTGGAAAGATTTAGATTGCCATAAGTAGTTAATTCAAGTTCTCGAGGATATTATTCAATCATATGGAATATATCTTTTTATGACTTGAAATAATTTATGCGTATTTGGTATAATTGTCTCATTGAATACTTATTAGCATAATGCTATATGAATTATTAAATTTCTCCAGACATTTATTAAGAGATTTAGCTTTTGAATTTGTTATTGTTGTGTATGTCGATGATTTGAATATCGTTGAGACTCGTGAAGAGATCTCCTCAAATCCTTGTGCATCAATCAACATACATAAAAATGTTTAAAGAGACTTTGCATGTATAATGCATATTCGTTGATCACTATTTGGTTACTAGGTCTCTTAATGTAAACAATCTATTCTACCCTCTAGAAAAGGGTAATGATATTTTTGGTCTAAAGTATCATATATACATTATTTGATCTGGAGGCAGCGTATCTTAGCTGATCCAGAAGTATTATTTAACTACTATGAGATCATTACCATTAAATAATTGTTATGCATGAGACAAAGCCGAAATATATGTTTGGCTAAACATATCTAGAAGATATGTGAATTGCTTTTATAAGACAAGATGCAATCTTTCTTATGTAGAGATAATGCAAAATTTATATCTCAAGATGAATACATCAAATATGACAAAACGAAACATATTTCTTTAAAGTTTTGACCCTCATTATCTTTGGAAGATGTATTCACTATTGCACGCTCTATTTCAACATTTGAAGATTTTATTCAAGATTGAATTATGAAGATTCAAAGATCTTATATGATATTTTCATGTGGGGGAGTAAATATGCGTTGTACTCTTTTTCCTTTAACCGAGGTTTTGTCCCACTGGGTTTTCCTGGTAAGGCTTTTTATGAGGCAACATATTATGCGTATCAAAGATGTGTGTATTTGTTTCCCTTCACTAAGAATTTTTTCACACATGGTTTTTATCTTGGTAAGGTTTTAACGAGGCACATTATCTTTTTGGATATCTAAGGAGAGTGTTATAGATATTTTTATTTATGGTAGATATCCATATATTAAATAATATTTTATTTTACTTTATTATTAGAGTTTAATTTTCATTAGAATTAGGACTTTCATGTTATGCCTATAAATATAGACTTTTAGAGAAAGCATTGTAAACCCTACTTTGAAAATATAATACAAATCTCTCTTTTATCTCTCATCTTTGTTCATCTATTTTGTTATTGTTCTTTACGTTATTCACAATATTAACATATTTTGTTCTAAAAAATAATTATATTTTAAATCTTCGTCATTTTAAAAATTATTTAAATAATTAATAGTGCTTATCAATATCTGATTTTACTTTTTTTTCATTTAACTATAAATAGGGGTAAAAATTCTTTGCCTCTTTATAGTGTATCCTTTCGTGCCTCCTTTAAAATATTTCTAAAAAATTAAATTTTTAACCCTAACACTTATTTTTTTATATCCTAAACTCTAAACCCTACACCTAATTTCCTAAACTCTAACCATAATCCCTAACCTTAAACCCTAAACCCTAAACCCTAATTCATCTAATTTAAAACAAATGTATGGAAAGAAGCATAGAAAATTATAGATGATTTCAACCGTTTAGGGGGCTTGATGGCAAAGTTTCATTACTTTTCTATAGGAAAGTTTGTTGTCATATTAGAGGAGAGTTTACAAAAACTGTATAAGGGTTTATGTAGATTAGGCTTAAAGTAGTGTTTGATGATGTAATATAGTTTGATAAAAAATATTTAATATAGACCAAAATAAATATCGATAAGTTTATATCGATAGAAATTTTTTATTTTTGATTTAAGGGTTTAATAAGCCCTTAAATTTTTGTAAAAAAATCAATTAAGCTTTTAAACTTTTTTTTGCATCTAATAAAATCCTCAAACTAACTAAAAAATTAATTTAGCCCTTAAATTGTTTTAAGAAATCAATTAAGCCCTTAAACTTTTTTTGCATCTAATTGAACCCTCAAACTCAAAAAAAAATCAATTCGGCCCTTTGATCAACTATGACCGTTAACTTTAACGCTCTTTTTTTTAAAATTTTACTAACACTTATCGCGACAAGATAATGAAATTTTAAAATTTAAAAAATATATAAAAAATCTCAAAACTTTATAAAAATCTTGAAAATATTTTTTTATAATCGTAAAGTAATATTTAATATTTTTATTTTTAATCTTTTTAAAAAATATTAATTATCAGTTTAAATTAAATTTCGAAATTAATTTTTTTATATGTTAAAAATATTTTCATGATTTTTATATAATTTTAAAAATTAAATTTTAAAAATGACTAGAAACGAAAAAGTAGTGTTATTTTGTTGCAACACGTGTTAAATTTTTTTTTTTAAAAAAAGTTAAAGTTAACGGTTAAAGTTGGTAAAAGGGTCTAGTTGATTTTTTTTCTTGAGTTTAAGGGTTTAATTGGTTGTTAAAAAAGTTTAAGGTCTCAATTGATTTTTTTTTTAGTTTGAGGGCTTAATTGAGTGTAAAAAAAATTTAAGGGCTTAATTGATTTTTTTGCAAAAGTTTAAGGGTTTATTTGACCCTTAAGCCTTTATTTTTTAATCTTTTTTATTTTGATGTTTCATTTTAAAATAGTAAATTTAGGGTTTTATTATAGAATTAGGGTTTAAGATATAAAAATTAGAGTTATGATTTAGAATTTAATTTTAATGTTTTTTAGTGTAAAACATAAAAGGATATAAATTAGAGTTCGAATTTTGATTTTAAAGTTTGAATTTATGGTTAGAGTTTAAAAAATTAGAGATATAATACATTTTTAAGTATATATTTAATATTTAGAATATAAAAATAAAATAATTTAAACTTTATTTTTTTAAAATATTTTTATTATAAAATATAAAAAAATATATAATTAAGTGCAGATTTTTTTTTTTAAAATTTTGTACATAGTAAAACTTGAACCAAAATAATTTTTAGAGACAATTTATACATAAATAAATCTGAATGAGTTTAACAAATTGAATATGACTTACACATAATTAGACTTAAATCGTAATCTAATAAAAACACATAATAATTAAACAAGGTGAAAATAAAAAACTAATGAATGGTTAGCTAGTAAGTACTAGTTTAATATTGATTTAAAAAATACATTAAAAAATTCTGTTAATTTTTTTTTTAAAGTGATTTAGTTTTTTATATTTAAGATTTAAATGTTTAATGTTGTTATAAAAAAAATTAAGAAGTGATTTAATATAATAATATTATTATCTAAAATTGATATTTTTATATGATATTATAAGTTATATATAATATATAAATTTTTAATGTTATAATATATACAATATATCTAGTTTAATTGTCATACAAATATTAAAAAAATATATTTTTTAATTGAATGAGAAATGATATTATATGTCTCGTTAAAAAACCTCCCTAACTTAAATGAAAAAAAGAGAGTATACATAGTGTCCTTAAAGTATCCATGAAATTAATTTGACATACAAAAGATGCAAACGACTATGACGATAATACGATGGACCAAAATAATCACGATGGAGGAGAGGATGACTTGTTCGGGTATATCATCTAATATCACCAATTGAAAACCATAAAGAGTAAGATTTGACAAACAATCGATGATCATATTCTACTTGCGCGACACCCACTTGAAGTGAAGAGACCAATTACGTTTACACAACCAAACAATTTCTTTAACCAGATTCAAAGGACTGTTAACAACATTAATAACAAGAACAAAACGAATAACAATATCATTGTCCGATCGAACATAATATATATCATTTTTAAACTAAAAATACTTTATTAATTATATCTTCATAAAAATTATAAATTATAAATAAACATAATAACAAATGAAGTTTAAAATTGTAAATTAGTTCTCAAAAGTATTTTTTAACCATAAAAATTAAAATTTTTAATTTTTACATTTAAGTTAAAAATACTTTTTAAATTCACTTTTTTTTTAAAAATTTAACTACTGTTTAGAATTATTTTTTAAATTTCAGACCAATTTCTAATCCATTTTTTTCTTTATCAGTAAAATAACTCTTAAACGGTTTTAAAAAATCAATTAAATTTATTTTATTTTTTTACACTCAGTTGAAATTTCACTGGTACAATTTAACGAAATAAACTATTTGACTATATAATTTAATACACTCTCGTATATCTAAATTATTTGAAAAAAAAGTTATTTATACTTACGTGAAATCTAAGATAAAATAATGACACATCGACCAATACATTTACATATAAATAAATTATTGATGTCATCATCCATTAATAATTGCCTTATTTTATTTAATGATAAACAACACAATAAAATGAGTCAATTAAATGAATAAGATTTGAAGAATTTAATTATTTTTAATAATTTCACAATAAAATGGAAGTTAATTAAATGTAAAGGATTTGAATAATTTAATTGTTTTGCAAAAGAAAAATTTTATAACATGAGTTAAACAATGTTCAATATCACTAGTGCTGACCATCGTTAAACATCGTTAAATTGAATAATAAAAATTAAAAATTTTAAAGATTAAATATATAATTAATAAGTATTCAAAATAAATTTTTTATTATTTTAAATAATTATTAATTATATATTAAATTTTTAATATCTATTAATTAATTTAATAATATTCGACGCACTTAATATACTATTATTGCCGGAAAGAAGTTTTTCTACGAATAAACTTTTCCTTTCTTTGTAACCTTGTTTTGGACATTAGTTAAAAATATGTAGTAAGAAAAGAGAAGCGACCTAGGTGGGTCAATGTCCAACTGGATTTTGCAATAATTGAACTTAAATGTTGATGCTAAAGATGGCCCCTTCATGGAGGCACTTGAGACATTATTGTACTTTGAAACTTCTCATCAATCTATATAAGTCCAAGGATACTAATATTTTTCATTTTAATTTACTAGTGCCAAAAAATAGTTATTATGCATGATTAAATTATCGATTTGGTTTATATTTTTAATATTTTATTTTAAGTTAAAATAATTCATTTGAAAATAAAAATTGATAATCAATCTAAAAAATTTAAAATAATTTGACAGAATAACATATCAGGTGAAAAACTATTTTTATATTTTATATAAATTTATAAAAAAATTATGAGTGATGTATAATTATGTAAGGTTAACATATTTTTTTATATAGTATAATTATCATGATATATATTATCATTTTAATCTAAAATAAAATATTAAAAATCAAATTATTTTTAAAAATTAAAATAATTATTTAATGAAACGTTTATAGAATTTTTATGGGATTATGCCAATTTATTATACTAAATATCTTCCCACACTCTTTGTTGTTGTTTATTATATCAAATATTTTAAAGGTTATTAGTATAATACAAGTCATAATTACTAGAATTCATATGCTTCACTTTTACTGATGAAACATAGAATATCTTCTTAAAGGATATATATTTTCCTTTAGGAATAAGGGTAATCTATACGGGTAGTTATTTAATTATTTGATAATTTTATTATAATTATTAAAACTTAAAATTATAAAATTATTTTATAATATTTTGATTGTTTTAAATATTATTAACTTCTTAAAAATTATTTAATATATAATTAATAAAAATAATTAAAGATAGAAATTAATTTTTTTACGAGAATTCAATTGGGTGTAAAAAATAATATTTAAAGATTTAATAAATTTTTTAAATTTTGAAGGCTTCAAGTAACTTTAAAATATTTTTATTTGAATTTAATTTATTTTTTGTAACATCTTTAATTAAGTTGTTTCGTGACCGGTTTTAAACTAGGTTTGTGTGGTGTTTTTCTTTAATATGCAAGTTTTATTTAAAAAAAATATTGAAAGATTCAATATGAGAGTTTATAATGTCAAACTCAATGCGAATATATTCTTAAAATCATAAAAAATCAACGTCTCTAGATCATAAACTAGATCATAGAAAGAAAAGATAAAAAAGCTCAAAGTCAAAGACTCAAGACAAAATAGATGCAAAACATCACCAATGTTGAACGATAAAACTAAAAATCATCGATAAAAATATTAAAAAATGCATATTATAGAATTGGGGCACACTAGCAATAGGTTTATTACCACAACTCAACGCGAACAAGTAGGGATGAGTATTTTACCCGGTTCGATCGGGTTAGAGTTTTTGATGAAAAAAATCAAGTTCAGATAGGGTTGAGTGTTTTTTGTGAGTGATGTTTGGTCATATCGAGTTTAAGTTTAAGGTGTAAAATATCCGACCCGGTTCGACCTGGGAATAAATATATAATTTTTTCATAATTTTTTGTTAACGCTCTAAAAATATATATTTTATACTCGTTTACTTAAGATTTAGCTAAATTTCAACTACATTTGCATTGCATGTAGAAGTATTTCATTTGCATTTTCATTAGATTAGGTTTGAATGTTTTTATTTTTATTTTTAAAAGATGCTACTTGAGAAGGGTATCTTTCTGGTGGTGTATTGTAGGTTTGTTTGGGCAAAGCTGAAGAAAGGAAGATATGCTATAGCATATTTAGTGTTGGATCGGACTCAATAAAATTAAAGAAAAGACAAAAGTGCAACCCCAATCCCTTTACGTGATTTTTAGGCCATCTGCAATTTCCTGCAAAAGTTAAAGAATAATTTTTGCATATTTATGGCACAAAACCCTAGAAGCGTCTTATAAATACAAAAAATTACCCTCATTAAAGGAGCTTGGAGAAGAGCCAAAAAAGAAGCGGAAGTGAGATTAGAAAGAAGAAGAAAGCCGACCATGTTCTCATCTTCTTCCTCTAGTCAAGCCACTATTATTGTAAGCTTCAAGCAAGGATTTTTGTATGACTTCTAGAGAAGCGACAACTGGTGTGTCTTGTGTAGTGCCAATATAGAGTATGCGAACACACATATATGTGCAAGTATACACAGTCGTACAAGTAATAAAGGGTGAGCGAGTATCGTTCCCACGAGGATCAGGGTAAAGTGTAAGTCAATTTTGTCAAGGCAAAAAGGTGTCACTAACTAAAAAGAAAATAAAGATAAAGATATAAACAAGTG
Organism: Abelmoschus esculentus; assembly: GCA_035048815.1. NCBI lineage: Eukaryota > Viridiplantae > Streptophyta > Magnoliopsida > Malvales > Malvaceae > Abelmoschus > Abelmoschus esculentus. Next base: position 11,324,011 of record JAUCBN010000016.1, on the reverse strand, counting down.
GTAATGGATATGTACGGTGAAGATGTAATAGATAAGTGCTATGATAATTTTAGAGTGCAAGCAACTAAAATATGTCAAGGCAAAATGGAATAGATGGTGGTGGCACGATAAATGTATGAATGTGGTGTGTGAAGGATGAGGTAATGTGATTGAAAGTGAACAACGGAAACAGAGAAAACAAAGGAAACAGAGGAACACTTTGTAAATGCCAAGGCAAAAGCAAGATAAGAGAACACAGGTGAGCAATATGTCGTAATGATCCACAATTGATGAGCCTTGCTGGGAATGACTAGTGGTGACTTCTATGATCTCCTACCCCTTACCCCTACCTAACATATGGCTGCTACGGTGTATACTTACTCGATAGAGGTTTCTAAAGTATTCTCGCTCTCTCGAGTCATAGGAACCTGACAAACTAAAATATCATGGTATTTTCGCCTGTCAAGCGAATAACACTCTAGCCTATCGGTTAAAGCACACTCTTTTTAGTCGTTGAAGCCTTCACCTACGCCTCTCTCGAGTGATCTAGGATCCAACTAGGCTTGATTTGTAGTCTAGAACCCATTGTTCATATAGATCCTCCCTTAGCTCCCCTCTGATGATCTAAGGATCTATAGCTACGCCTCTCTCGAGTGCTCTAGTATGTACCTAAATAAGGGACACTCTCGTGCCTCTTATAATGCTTAAATAATTAACAACAATGAGCAAAGAAAATATACAAACACATAGAAGGCAATATATTAAATAGAAATAAAAGATAATCATCCACAAAAGCATCCACCAAATAAAGCTAACACATGGTAGGTGAAAGAGTTTGAGAGCAAATATTAACCATTAATACCATCCTTAAATTATCCACATAAAACCTCTTAAAGATATAAAATAAAGCGAAGGAAGAGGAAACAAGACACCATCGGTTCACGCCACCACCGGATTCTTCGACCACCATGGGATGCCTTAGCGTGCTAGACCTTCTCGGGTGCCTAGCACGCCACTCCCTTCAAGCTCTATCAATGGAGGAACCCTTCGGTTGGGGAAGAAAGGTTGAAGCTTTATTCACCACTCCTTACTCTCCTTGTGCCTTAAAATCTGCTCCAAAGGTCCTCCTTTTTTTGAATAAAGGTTGTTCTTTTATAAGGTTACCATGCCTTACAAAATGGGGGTGAAAAACCCTAAAAGATAAGCAAAAACCCATTTCTACCCTCTTCATGTCCTACCATTTCTATAGAGCTGACAGTGGTGATAGTGGTCCCATACTGAGGTGGCTCATGGTGAGGCGATATTGACTGTGATCCCCTACTATGGTGGCTTTAGCCAGCCTGTATTGGCTGTGGCTGGGGTGTAATGGATGTGGCCAGGCTGTATTGGTTCCAGCTGGCACTCTTCTCAAAATATCTTCTTGTCCTGTAGTGCAGCACAGGAGTTCTCTATATTTGCCATAGCATTTTTCCATTGCTATCTTTTTACGAATATCTGACATGGTAACATTGGTCCCCTACTGAGGTGGCTGTGGTCCCCTTCTGAGGTGGCTATGGCCAGGCTGTAATGGCACCGGCTGACACTCTTATCAAAATATCTTCTTGGCGTTTAGTTTAGCATAAGAGTCCTCCAAATTTTCCATGGCATTTTCCCATTGCTATCCTTCTGAGAATACCATGACAAATTTCTTTTGCTTGCCACTTTGCCTTACTTACATAACATCAACCAAAAGCACGACCTTTCCCATAAAATAGCACATATTTCCACACAATAAATGCCAAAACATAATCAGCCACCAAATACAGTGTTATGATACTAAATGCTCCTATATATGTTTGAAGACAATAAATAATTTAAGTAAAAAGGCTCAAAATATAGTCTTTTTGCGGAGTTATCACACTCCCAAACTTAAGCTATTGCTTGTCCTCAAGCAATGAATAGTAACTAGCAGAGAAGAAATGTCATGACAATATTCAGGATCAAGACAAACAAATGGTCAGAGTTTCAACCCTTAGAAAATGTCATGGCATAAACATATAAGACTTGAGGAAATTTCAAGAATGCTACTTCAGGACAAGATCAATTGCGAGTGTGTGTGTGCGTAAGTGTATCCTATCCATACTTAGTTAAGTTAGGAAAATTCTAAGGAAAGTTCACTATTCTAGCAAAGCATGTTTCTCATTTAAGCACAATTTTAATACTCCCTATATTTAATAATATATATTTTCTTTCTATTTTTTTCTTTTTTTCATACACAATGCTAATAAACTGCTACGAGGGGAACCAACCTGTTACACTACCTTCTACTCATGTCATAGCTGCCATTTATTAAAATGCAATATCCAGGCAATGCCATGGCAAGTTAAAAGTGTAGCGTCACCCTGTGCCTCTTTCAGTAACTTATATGCACATGTATATGCCATGGCATAGCGGAGTATCACTCTACAGATTTGTCCAGGCATTTATTCACAACTACTATACTAACTAAAGAGAGTTTTCTATTAACATCAAAATTCATTAAAGCATGCTAAGCTATTCGAGTTTACATTCTATAAAAAAATTTTAACTGTCCTAAGCATAGAGAACATACACTCGTGTAGAAATAAAATAAACACAAACAACCAAGCCATAAAACCGTTTCTATCCAAATCCCAAGTCATACATATTAGATTCAAGCATTTGCCATAAAAAATTATCATCATCGGGCATCATAAACTTTAATCTAATAAACATATCCTGAAACTTATACATTTGTCATGACATTTTTCTACAACTACTACTATCATGCAAATAAAAATGAAGTAGGGAACGATACCTCCCCCAAACTTAAGGCAAACATTATCCCCAATACAACTAACTAAAGCAAATTAAACTAAATGTCATACAATGAAATGAATGCAAGGTACCTTGACTTATGCAGGTGGTGCTGATGTAGTGGTGGCAGTACGATATTTTCAATCGACTCTTGTACTCCTTTGGTGGCTCTTGCTGCTTTTTTGGCTGTACTGGTATTTCATGTTGAGGTTCTTCAAAGGTATTTGAGAGAAGGTAAAAACAAAATAAAGCATATAAAATAAAACAATTTATTTATAGAAAACAATAAACTGGAAATGTCATGACATTTTAGTATGTCATGTATTCTGAAGGTGGGAGGTTGGTTTGTCACGCAGCACAGGGGCTCCAGTGTAGATGAGTTATGGATCTATGGAATTTCCATGATATTCTTCCAAAAATAACTTGTGCATATCCTGAAGATGCGAGGTAGGTTTGTCACGCATCACGGGGGCTCTAGTGTAAATGCATTATGGATCATGGAATTGCCATGACATTCTTACGGGAGTATCTTGTGCATACAGATAGTAGGAATAACCCCCTTCATATCTGCCATGGTCCATTGTTTTGCATATTTATGCTCCCATGGGAATTCACCAACTTCCTTTTTATCATCATGTGTAAGTTCTTCATAATCATCTAGTTGTACAAAATTGTTGTGACAAAATTGATCAGTTCTTCATAATCATCAGTTTCCCATGACAAATTCCTTTTGCTTGCCACTTTGCCTTAATCACACAACATCAACCAAAAGCACGACCTTTCCTATAAAATAGCACCTATTTCCACATCATAAATGCTAAAACATAATCAGCTACCAAATACAGTGTTATGATACTAAATGCTCCTATATGTGTTTGAATATAATAAATAACTTAAGTAAAAAGGCTCGAAATATGACCTTTTGCGGAGTTATCAACAAGCTATAAGACATCACGATGTAGTTTTTTGAAATTTCCTTCCCCTTTAGCTTTGTTTCAAAATTATCCAAAAAAAGAGAAAATGTATTTCAAAGACGAAAGTGTGAATAGTTCTTTAAACCTAGCCATGAAGTGATTTTAGTATGGCTTAGGCTTGTTATGGATGCTTTATTATTTTGAATGAATAAATTTCTTATTTTTTGGTTTTATATATGTTTTTTAATGAAAAATTTGATTTTTATCTTCATCCTTAGTTTGTAAGAGTTTTCGAGAGATTGTCATAGCTAAGGTGTTTGATTAGCTTAGACCTAGGCATAGGCAAAACTTAAATCACCATGAATAATGGGGTTATTGTTTGGAAACAAAATCCTAACTCACCTTAGGTATAAGATAGTGTTTCAACGACTAAAAATCTTAGAACTTTATCAATATTAGAGATGTGAGGGTTGATACAGGGAGGTAATATCTTAGCATTTTTTAGTGTTAGGCCTTTGACTAGGGATAGTGGAGGAATTTTTAGCAACCCTATATAACATATTTAAAATATGGGAACATTAATCATTCAGGATAAAAATAAAGAACTTTCCATAATAAGCATAGTCAGTCTTTACCTTGAATATTCCTTCATATTTGTGCTTCTGCAGCTTTACTTGTTCACTCTTTTCTCAACTTTATTTTGCTACAAATTTTAGTGACAATTATAATTTTACTTTAGCATATGTGCATATAAAAGATATTATCATCTTTTATGTGTGTTAGTTATTTTTGAACTTTCCTACCCAAATTTCGTGGGAACAATCTCACACACTCACTTTATTACTTGTTTGATGTTTATACTTGCACGGGATTAAATCATTTTATAAGCACACACGATACTCAACAACTTTTTAGCGTCGTTTTCGGGTATTGAAGCAGTAGGAAATTTCAATCATGGTTGTAATACCCTAAAATTGGGCCTAGAAGTTTTATGACCGGTTTAGAGGTCTAGTGGACCATTTTCGTCGGTTTAGCCCAGTTCGAGATTAAATACGTAAAAATTAGTTGTAAATCAAAATAAATTATGGAAAATATTTTAAAATTCTTAATTGAATTATATTTGACTTAGGTAAACTCAATTTCGGAAATTGACCCTTGAATCCCTAAAATTTTGAAATTAGTGACTATTTTATAAAAATTGAAAACTTGAGGACAATTTTATAAACCAAGCCAAAACTTTTAATCTTTAAGGTAATTTGATATAATCCTAATCCTGGTTGATCTAAGCCTTCCAAGAGTGTATATACACAACCTTTAATCCCTTATTTTAACCTAAGTAATCAAAATTCTCTAATTTTGACCCCAAACCCAAAAATTCACTTTTTAAAAATATTCCTTCTTTAAATTTCGATTTCTTCTTCTCTAAGGCAGCCTCTTCATTATCTTTTCAAGGTAAATATCAATTCTTTTTAATAAAATTCTGTTGGTTTATTTTCCTATATTTTTAATTCAAAATCTCTTTGTTTTTCTATGGGTTTTCTAGTTTTTAAACCTTGGAAGGGGTGAGATCAATTTTGGAGGTGAGAATCATTCAAACCTTATAAACCTAAAGTTCTTTAATTAAATTCTAAGTTCTTGACTGATTTCAACAATCTTTAAAGTCTTAAATCAATAAAATCGGTTTTCTTGATAAAAATTCTATTGTATTCTTGATTTTCGTTCAAGGCTTTTCCATGGCATTTTTTGATACCTAAATACATGAATCTTGAAGTTTTTATATGTAATTAAGATGAATTTTAAGTATCTAATCTTGGACCTAAGGTTTAGGGGTGTTTAGAGAGGTTTTCGTTGAGTTTGTATTAGGTTTTATAATGTTTTTAGGGGCTGCCATGCATTGGTCCGACTTGAGGGTTGTTTGGGTGTTTTATAATGAACTAAACCCTCTGGGTTTGCTGCTTGAATTAGGTAAGAGATAGAGGAACAAGTTTGAGGGAGATCGGATAGTCGAATCACATTTTTGAGTGACTTGTCGAGCAAGTTTCGATTAATAGGTGAGTGGATTATGAGGGCTTCCAATTTTTTATGGTTTTAAATGTGTTTTCAAAGGTTTAGGGTGTAGGGAAGGTGTGAAAAACCTCCCTATACTCGGAACTAAGTTTTAGGTATTGCTTTCTTAACAATTCCTATATTATGCCTTGTTTTTACAACGTTATTTGTCATACTTTTATTGTGTTTTGCATGTGTGATTATGCGTGTGTTTTAATGCTCATGAGACTATTTTCACAAAAAAAAATTTTATTTGTATGTAATACTCCCACGGTTTTGTTTTGAAAATATAAGAAAATTAGTTTTTACCGGCTTTTGCATTTGATGCATGTATTGATGAGATGCATGAATTTATTTCACTGCTTTTATCTTGAAACTTGAGCATCGTGTTTTGTTTTTGTGTTGGTATTAAAGATGATGAAACGAAGATAATTTGATCGATCGATAGGATATTAGTGAATTCTTTATTATTTATAAAATTTGTATACGTGGTTAAATTCCTTAGTGATGCATTAGAGTTATTGCTTGAATTGTGATATATGTGTTGTATTGCATTTAAGCGTAGCTTCTTCTAAAAGATAAGATGGGAAACATGTTTGGATTTAATCCATTCGTATGCATGAGTTTATCTTGTGCGTGGTATGAGTAGGTGATAGAGCCTTCATACGTGGTATGGTGATGGTTCAGTCTCATACGTGGCATGGCTTGGCATTTATACCTTCATGCGAGTTTTCGTTTATCCCAACGATTAGAGGTAAGACTAATCGGATCACTAATACCAACACAAGAAAACGCAAGTGTAATATTTTTACTGATTTTATTGCAAATAGAGTTTGCGAGTGTTTGACATTGAGTTCAAACGTTTTATAAGCCTTGCTAAGTGAAGCATGTAAGCCTTGAGTTTTATGACTTAGTACCACGTGATGAAACACTTGCTGATATTTTTTACTATTGGTGGCAATGTTAGCCACGAGTGATTATTTTAATAGAGCATGACTTGGTTTTTAAATTGATGAAATCGATTTAATATGGATTGTATTGTAAGGTATTTTTATACTTATTTTTATTCACTCATTATGCTTATGCTTACCCTCTTATTTACCTTGCAATGCAGATTATTTATTGTAAAGGCAACAAAGAGAAGCAAGGATCCAGGTAACCGTTAAGTGAAAACTCAAGTATATCTTTATAACATTAGTAGTAGTGAGAGAGCAATGAGAATGGGTTATCATATTGTGAATAATGTCTATATCTTTGAGACTTGAAATGGTTAAATGCTTATGCATATTTGATGAATATCAAAGTTAATTTTAGCTCGTGACTTTGACTTGAATTGCCCATAGGTATTCCTTTAATTATAATATAGTTATTTTGAAGTTTGATTCTTGATATCCTTATATGTGAATTTGAGTGTTGTTGATAATCAAGCATGACTATTTATGAGTCGAATTTATTATGTCGTTATTTAGGTTGAAATGTATTTAGAAATCATGTTGAGTATATTGAGGTGGTTTTTTCGTGTGTTTATAAGATTGTTTATGCTGAAGCATACTCTTAGAAGTTGAATATATTGTTGCTAACTAGGTTGAATTGCATTTAGCTAATATTCCATGATCTGTGCTTAAAGTATTTTTAGGTAAATTTGCATATAGAGAATGTCGTGAAACCTTTTGAGGCTGAAAATAGTCCCTAAACTTTGAGCATGCAATTAAATGACTTTTAAATATTATTTTGATTTGAAAATTTATGTGCAAGCATCAAATATAATTAATTAAATATTGATAACCTTAATTTCATAATCAAGGCATAAAATTCTAGAAATGACGATTAGGTCCCTAAAAATTGTTCGATTATATTAGGACTCGTTTCTCTTTAGTTTCTGCTCCAATTGAACTCGGTCCTTGCATGAACATGTAGGATCTAATTAAAGCTTTTAGAAAAGATAAAAGAAAAATTTTTAGGGTTGTTTATCGGGGTTTATCTCTGGATTAGCATTGGTATTCCGTGTGTAGCTCGTTCGAGTCGGGTGGTTTCTAGACTAGATTGAAGGGGTTACATTGGTTTTCATACCACTTTATTTTGCTTATCTTATTTCTTTAGTATTTATTTAATCTTTATTTTCTTTAATTTTTTCTTTTTAGGTTTTGGTTAGTGTATGCCCAGAGATAATCCTCTAGGATCCCTCAAAATATTTATCCTGAAGAACGAAAGGTATTTTAAACAAAGGAGGCGAGAGCAAAGAAAAAGAAGAATCGTGTATAACCCTTATGATCAACGGAATCAAAATGCTTTAGCAAATCCTGGAGTTGTAATAAGGCCAAGGGTAATTTGAGATCACTTAAGCCCGATCTTGAACGATCTTAATTCTACAATTGTGGCACCTGAGATCCAAGCAACCAACTTTGAGCTCAAACTTATTATGTTCAACATGATTAATTTGATAGAGTAATTTGTAGGATCTCCTAATGAATGCTTGATAATATATCCACACTTTCTTGGAGGTTTGTGATCCGTTCCGCCAATAAGGAGTGCATAAAGATCTATTGAAGCTCTAGCTATTTCTATACCTTTTAAGAGACCGAGCTAGAGATTGCTTGAATGGTTTTCCAGCTGGCTTTATAGAGTCATGGATAACATAGTGCAAGAGTTTCTTAGCAAGATACAACCTACCCAACATGAACACTTAGTTGCAGAATGAGATAGCATCTTTCAGACAACGAGATGATGAGTCGATGCATGAGTGTTGGGATCGGTACAAAAGCCTACTGAGAAGATATATCAATCACTATTTTCAAGATTGGACTCAAATCGTGATATTTTATAATGGTGTCAATGCACCTATGAGAATGGTGTTAGATGCTTCAGCAAATGGAACACTGTTAGACAAATCGCCTGAAGAAGCATTTGATATCCTCGATAAGATAGCAAACAATGATATTATAATTTTCCTAATACAAGACTTGGAACATGAAGAAAAAGTCAAGGAAAGCTAGAACTAGATACAAATGATTCTATTTCAACACAACTTTCTGATATCACAAATATGTTGAAGAATCTTCAATATCCCAGTGAGGTGTGGGAAGCTAAGGCATAAAGTTGTGATTATTGTAGTGGAAACCATTTTGATAAAGACTTCCCAACTCTTCACAAGTTTGCTCGTTATGTTGGAAACTTCAACGAAAATTCCAATAAACGCTATTCTAACATGTACAACCTAGGGTGGCATAAACATCTTATTTTTTCATAGAGAAATTAGGGATCAAATTAAGCAAGAAAATCAAAAAGACAGTAACCCATGGCAACACAAGAAGGTTTTAAACAAATATGCCATGGCAAAATGAGAACAATGAAGTAGTCCAACAAAATCACAAAAATTATTTGGAAGCTTCATTGCAAGAATTGATGGCTTCTACCAAGGAGTTTATGTCATGAACGAAAGTATTATTGTAGGAAAATTTCACAACAATCAAGAATCAAAGAAATCTGTTGCAGACCCAAGAAGCATTGCTTCAAAGTCACAACTCTTTGTTTAGATTGCTGGAAACTCTAATGGGTCAAATTGCTCAAGCATTACAAGCTAGATCGAGAGGTAACTTGCCTAATGATACTGAAGTCACTAAGAATCATGACAAAGAGTAATGCAAAACACTTAACTTGAGGAGTGAAAAACAAGTAAATATAGGGTAACATTTCAAAAGAAAAAGGTAAAAAAGATACCCCATTCAAGAGCAAAAAGAATCTGAAAAACAAGAAGAAACTTTTGCTCAAGAAAGAAATAAAGAAAGTTTAAAATACTAAGGCATTTGGTGAGAAGCGTGCAAATGCTACAACAAAAGTAGTATCATTAAAACCTTTGGAGGAAGTAAGACCTCACCACCATTTCCTCAGCGTTTTAAGCAATATAAGTAAGATCTACAATTTTAGAAATCTATAAGTATTCTACACCAATTTAGTATTAACATTCTATTTTTAGATGCTATTGATCAAATACCCTCATATGTAAAGTTTTTGAAAGATTTTATTACAAAAAAACTAAAGAATTATGAAACAGTTGCTACAACATCTGAGCTCTATTCTGGGAAGACTGATCTACCCATAAAGAGACAAGATCATGACAACATTATTATTTCATGTTCTGTCAGAGATAATTTCATTGGAAAGGCACTATGTGACCTCGATTCGAGTATTAATCTGACACCCAGGGTAATATTTAAGAAGTTTGGTATAGGGAGCACGAGGCAAACCAATGTCATCTTGCAATTGACGGGCCATTCTCATGTTCGTCCCAAAAGAAAAGTGGAAGATATGATAGTGAAGGTAGGCAAATTCGTATTCCTTGTGGACTTTTTGATTTTGGATTGTGAAGTGGATTACAAGGAACCCATCATCTTCGGGCGACCATTCCTTACTACCGGTTGAATCCTTATCGTCTGTGAAAATGGGTACTTGACTATGTGAGTAGTTGATCAGTTCATGACTATCGATGTCTTCAGTGCACTCAAGTACATGGATAATGAAAAATGTCATTATACAGATAGTGTAAATGCTACAACAACAGAAGTTGGAAGTGAAAAATTTTGCTGTTAGAGTTCACCGTAAATGAAGGAATTTGTAAAAATACTGGGGGAACATAATCAAGAAGAGGAAGAAGCTCAACTGAATCTACAGCAAATTGTCTATTTCAAGCTAAGACCAAGTATAAAATTTGAATTAATTGATTTCTCTAAATTTATTTATTAACGCTGTAAAAAGCGTATATTTTATACACTTTTACTTAAGGTTTTGTTTGATTTCAAGTTCATTTGCATTGCATTTAGTTGCATTTCATGTTCTTTTAGTTGAATTTAGATTAGGTTTTATTTTATTTTCTCTTTTATTTTTAAAGATGCTGCTTTGAAGGGTATTTTGTTGGTGGTGGTGTGGAGATTGCCTGGGCAAAATTGAAAGAATGAAAGAGATGCTATAACATATTTAGTGCTGGATCGAACTTCAAGATGCTATAACATTGTGGGCAAATAAAACAGAACTACAGAGAGGAAAAACCTACAACCCACCATCTTTACGCATGAATTCTAGGCCAACCTCGGCTCTCTTGTAATTCCCTGAATTTTGCTGGAATTCTATGCAGAAAATCTCAAGGAATATTCCTCTCATCTTCAGGGCACAAAACCCTTGAAGCCTCCTATATATACAAGGCCGAATCCTCATTTACAAGCTTAGCAAAACAAAAGGAAATGTTATGAAAAATAAAGCTAAAAAAGAAAAGAAAAAGGAGTGAACTTTAAAGAGAGCAACGAGGAAGAAGAAAGAAGAAAGGCAACCACTTTCCTTCATATTCAACCTCAAGCAGAGCCACCATTGTTGGAGAGCTTCAAGCAAGGTATTTGCGAGACTTCGGGAGAAGCGACAAACTAGGAAAGCCTCACGGCACAAGCGTTTGGGACTTCCTTTCTCTTCACTTTGCTTTCCCTCTTTTCTAAGTTGTTGAAAATGTATTTCAAAGAACGCAAGTTGAATAGTTTGCTAAACCTAGTCATGAACTAAACTAATATGGCTTAGGCTTGTTATGGATGATTTTTATTTTATTTGAATGAATGTGCTTTGATGCGTGTAATAATAGCGCAACTGTGCAGTGTACACGTCGCAAGTAATAAAGTGATAAGTATATCGTGTATCATCTCCACAGGGATTGGTATACTTAATATGTCTTCCCTTGTTTCCTTGCTCTTGAAAGATAAAGTAAAAACGCAGATAAGTGGATTTGTTTAACTAACTAAATAATTAAATAACAAAACATAAAATAAAGGATGGAGAACGATATAGAGAAAGTGAGTAAGATCCAACTGCGTCAATTAGTGGATTCGATTGATCTTCTTCTTGTCCAATGCAATTACACAACACTGCTTTGACAGTACTATAGATACAACCTCGGTAGCGTTAGTATTCTCTACCGCGACAATCTCTTGCTCTTGGGCAGATGCATCAAAGTTCAGCAAAGTGTCCGTAGTTGACTCTGCTTATCTCTAAGTTAGAGCGCTATTGATGACTAGTCTTTGACGATACCTCTCGACGTAAATCAATGATAATCACTAACCAATCCAACACTTCTTTTAGCTTCTGAAACTCTTAATCTATCTCTAGGCCGAGTTAGTGTCGTCGACACCGTACTTATCCCGTTCGTGAATCTACACCTCTCGATACTAGATAAATATATTACTTACAAACTTCTCTCTCGAACTTGAATGCAAGAACAAAGAATGACAATAGGATAAGCAAACTTTGATATTATTATTGCATTAAAACAAAGAAACAAGAAACAATCTCCTCTCACTAATATCCACAACCTTCACCTATCCCTAAGATATTTAGAACATAATATCGATAGGTACAAATCTTAGGGGAAGGGTTTCTCTAAAATCGGCTCCTTCAACAATATGGTCGGGTAGGCTATATATATTCTTAACCTAGGGCAAACCTTTCCTAAATAGACTCTAACTTGGAGTAGGGAACAAGTCTTCTTCATGACATCTGATATTTCCAAGTTTGCCACTTTCGAGAAGAATTTTCCCGTTTGGTCTTTGACTTGGGCTTTTAGTGCGCTAGCCTGGTCCAATTAGTGTGCTGTATATTCTAGAATGTTCTCTATATTTTTGTCTTTCATTCGCCTAAAATGTTGATGTTGCCACTCTGGATGCTGCCGCGGCCTCATCTCTGCCTTGGCCTCAGCACTGCTTCACCGCTGTTTCGGCCCTGGATATTCCTGCATGTACAAAATATGTAATAATATCTGCATTCTCTATAAATTTCGACTTTGTAAGTAGTGATAATGGAATATCCAATATTGTGCAAAGAGTCCATATTTCAGCTCAAGTTGGTGTATAATAGATGCATAAAGTACCATGAAAAGGATAGTAAATAACTGCCTTTTAGGCACTCATCATGTTTACTGTTTCTGGTTTTATATAAGTGTTTTGTTAATGAAAGCTAACACCTTTATCTTTCAACCTTGGTTTGTACGAGCTTTCGGGAGATTATCGTAGCTAAAGGGTTTGGGAAACTTAGATCAAAGGATAGATAAATCTAGACGAACATGAACAATGGGGTTACTATGGGAGCAGAATCTTAACTCACCTTAGGGATAAGGGAGAGTTTCAACGACTAAAAAGGGTAGCACTTTATCAGTATTAGAAGTGTTAGGGTTGAGACCGGGAGGTAATACCTTAGTATTTTCGAGTGTCAGGCCTTCTGACTAGGGATAGTGGAGTCATTTTTAGTAAACTTTGTCGAGTACTTGTTAAACCAGTAGAACAGTAAGCATTTCAAGAAAAAAATGGAATCTTTGCCATTGCAAGCCTAGCTTGTCTTAAGCTTCAATTTCTTCTTTGTGTTGTGTTTGTGCAGCTTTATCTATTACTCCGTTTCTCAGTTTTATTTTGCTTCCGTATTTTTGTGACACTTTAATTTGCTACCGCATTATTAGTGACACCTTTATTTTGCTAAAACATTTTGGAGACATTTGCAGAATTGCTTTAGCATATGTTCATACGAACGATTTTCTTATGTTTTGTGTATGTTAACTATTTTTGAAATAAACTACCCAATCCTCGTGGGAATGATCTCACTCACACACTTTATGACTTGTTCGATGTGTATACTTGTACGAGAATCCATTAAATTTTAAGCACACGACACGTTCAACATCAGTCCTCCTAAACCATCATCTTTACAGGCACCATCTCTAGAATTAAAACCATTACCTCCACATTTTAAGTATGTTTATTTAGGATCGCATAACACTTATCTTATTATTATTTCTTCTAGTTTCAATCCTGTCCGAGAGCTTAGTCTAGTGAATTTATTATCTCAATATAAGAAAGCTTTAGGTTGGACTATGGCTGACTTGAAAGGTATTAGTCCCACAAGATTCTGCTAGAAAAATGCCACAATAATTCTATTAAGCCCAAAGAAGACTGAACCCAGCCATGAAGAAGGTAGTGATGACAAAGATCATAAAGTGGTTAGATGCAAGAATTATATACCCAATTTCTAACAGTTTGTGGGTCAGTCCTATGCATTGTGTACCTAAGAAGGGAGGTACGATAATAATCATTAATGAGGATAATGAATTGCTCCCGAAAAGGACCATGACAGGATGACGCATCTGTATAGACTATATGAAGTTGCACAAGGCAACAAATAAAGACCATTTCCCCATTCCTTTTATCGATCAAATGTTGGATCAATTGGCGGGAAAAGCTTTACTTGTACAATCAAATTGCTATAACATCAGAAGACTAGGAGAAGACAACCTTTACTTGTACCTATGAAATTTATGCATTTTGAATATTTTCATTTGGGTTATGTAATGCTCTAGCAACTTTCTAGCGTTGTATGCTTGCAATATTTTCAGATATGGTAGAAGAATTTTTAGAGGTATTTTGGATAATTTTTTTTGTGTCCATAGAAACCTTTGAAAAATGCTTAAACAACCTAAACAAGGTACTCAAACTTTGTGAAGAAGCCGACCTTTTACTTAATTGGGAGAAATATAATTTTTTGGTGACTGAAGAAACGTGTTTGGGCCACAAAATTTCGAGTAAGGTCATAGAGGTTAACAAGGCAAAAATTGAGTTGATTGGGAATCTACCACCTCCAACAACAGTGAAAGGAATTAGAAGCTTTCTAGGACAAATTGGCTTCTATAAGAGGTAGGGTACTAAACCAAATTAATCGACCAAACCGAATTAATTCGGTTAAACTTTCGGCCATCAAATTTTTTTCGGTCAGTGAGTGGTTAATTTTTTTTAAAGTTCAGTTAACGGTTAATTCCGTTAAAAATAGGTTAATTAACTTAATTAACCGAAATTTTATATTTTATATTATATATTTGTTTTTAGTCACTAAAGTTTTAAAAATTATAAATTAGTCATTAAATTTCATCGAATTAATATAAAATCATAATTAAACTTATTAAATTATTAAAGAATATTTATTAAAATTTATCAATAATTTATAACATACAATAATTAAATGATCAATTTATAATAATTAGGTAAGTTTAATTGTTGTTTTATAATTTTTGAAAATTCGGTAGCTAAAAGGATTATTTTAACATTGTTGAGTGACCATTTTTATAATTTCACCAAAATTTTATAATAAATTTTGGTTAACCGAATTAATCGACCAAATTAATCGAAATTTGTTTTGTACGGTTAACAGTTAAAGATTTAAAAGGTTCGATTAATTTGATTTTTGGTTATTCGGTTCGACCAACGAACGAATTAACCATTTGAACACCCCTCTAATAGAGGGTTCATCAAGGACTTTTTTAAGATTTCCAAGCCGATTTGCAATTTGCTACAACAAAATCAACGTTTTGTCTTTATTAAAGAATATCATAGTGTTTTCATTGAATTGAAGAAGAAGCTTACCTCAACTCTAATTGTTATACCTCCAAACTAAACTGCAACATTCAAGTTAATGTTTGATACAAGTGACTACGCAATGGGTGCAACCCTAGGTCAACGAAGAGGTAAACTCTTCCATGTTATTTATTACGCAAGTAATACTCTTAATGATGCTCAACTAACTATACCACTATTGAGAAAAAGTTACTTATTGTAGTATTTTCTTTTGGTAAGTTTAGGGCATATCTAATAGGAACTAGGGTTATAGTGCACACCGATCATTCTGCCATCAAATACCTAGTGACTAACAAGGATGTTAAACCTAAACATATTAGGTGGATAATTTTTTTAGAAGAATTTGACATCGAAATAAGAGATATAAAATGAACTAAGAATCAAGTAAAAAGCCACTTATCTAAGCTAGAAAATCTAGATAGTCACGGAGAGAATTTTGAGATTAAAGAAAATTTCCCTGATGAGAAAATTTTATATGTTACAACATTACTATGGTATGCAGATATAGTTAATTTTCTTTTCATTGGTATTTTGCCTCATGATTTATCTAGTCAGGGTCAAAAGAAGTTCAAGCATAATGCTAAATTTTTGTATTGGGATGAGTCATACTTGTTCAAGCAATATGCTAACCAATTGCTTCGACTTTGTATTCCGAAATAAGAATAAAACGAGATTTTATTTCACTGCCATGTAGCATCGTGTGAAGGGCATTTTCGTGGATCAAAGACTATTGTAAAGGTCCTTCAATCTGGATTCTACTGATCCACACCTTTCAAGGATGTTCAAGCATTTTACAAGCCATATTATAGATGTTAGAGGATCGGGAACATCTCGAGGAGAAATGAAATTCCATTGTAAAACATTCTAGAAATGGAGCTATTCGATGTATGGGGAATTGACTCTATGGAAAAATTTTCTTCATCCTATGATGATTTATATATCTTGTTAGTAGTTGATAATGTGAGCAAATGGGTTGAAGCGGTGGCAACACTTCGTAATGACTCGAAGATAGTTCTAAAGTTTCTACACAAGATTTGGAGTTCCTAGAGCAATAATCAATTATGAAGGAACCCATTCCGATAACAGGCTCAATGCTAAAGCATTACAACGCTATGGATTCAGGTACAAAATTGCTACAACATATCACCCCCAGACAAATGACCAAGATAAAAATCTCTAATAGATAAATCAAGAAAATTTTTAGAGAAAATAGTCAACACAAAGAAAAAAGATTTGTCTCCAAAGCTAGATAAAGCTTTATGGGCATATCCGACATCATACAAAATCTCTTTGGGAATGTCCCTATTCATGTTGGTTTATGGAAAGTCCTGTCATTTACCTGTGGAGCTTTAACACAAAGCTTATTAGGATATCAAGAAGCTCATTATGGATTTCAAATCAACTGGAGAACACATGATTTTGAAGTTTAACAAGAAGGATTAATTTTGATCACACTCTTATGAGAATGCCCGAATTTACAAGGAGAAAACAAAAAGTGGTACGAAAAACATCTTTTGCATTGATATTTCTCAAAGGGCCAGCAAGTGCTGCTTTACGACTATAGACTTAAACTTTTTTCCTGCATGTCGTGATCATTTTAAAACCGATGTGTAAAAATAGCATGACGATGTAATTTTAAAAATAAAGTTTTATTGTTTTTAATTGTTAATTATGAAAATCAATGTTTTTAACTAAAATGAGTCTTTTCAATATTAAAAGAATTTAGAGTCGCCATCGGCCACTTTGGTAGTCCGGACACCATAAAACAGAACAAAGATTCTTTTTAAAATATTTAGGTTCGGGAGTCTATTACGCATAAGGACAACCCTAACAAGTGTCCGAGATTAGTACCTTATTAATTACATGTGGCATTTTGGAATTTGGAATAATATTAATTTAGTTCGCCTTTTTCAGATGAATATTGTTCGAATGAGGATATTCTTTTGGATAAAAATACATTTATTTTAAATATGGGCTTGAATAAGACGTCCTACGTTAGGAAACCTTAACTCGTGTTTTGAAGAAATATAAGTTTTGCTCCAAAAGGTTTAAATGCATGATAGGTTATTATCTTGTCAATTTTAAGTTCTATCCTATTAGGATCCATCAATTAAATAGTTAAAGGTCTTATTAAATCATTAATTTACCAAGTGTATTATGATAAAATCCAAATAATTAGATACTACCATCTAGACACTTTAAAAATTAATAATGTTATTTGTGATTCTAGTTGTTTACCTAATTAATTTTATTTTTATTCTAACCTTATATTATTTTTTATTTTCTAAGTTAAGATGGCACATCAATTGTGATACCAAAGTACACCCTTGGTCAACATCTTCGTATGTCAAAACACTAATCACTTAGTCTATCCGATGTATATAATTAAATATACCATCTTTTACTACAATTATCTTCCTATTTAAAATTATTTAATTAATTAAAGAGACTAGACAGGCTCTAGTTTAATTATCTAAGTACGAATTAAGTGTAATTATACAAATATGCTACATGAATTGAAAACATACAAACATACAAATAAATTAAATAATTAAAGAATTAATTAAAAGGCAAAGGATCAAATTGAACTTTATTTAAAACATAAAAGCTCTATTACAAGTAAAAAGGACTAAAATATTCTAACTACAAATTCTAAAGCCTAAAATATTATGATTACTAATTCTAATGACTAAAAAAAACTAAACAAACATAATAAGAAAAAAGTTAATGACTTACCAAAGCTTGACATTGTAGAGCCAATCATAATTCATTTGATTTGCTCCAAGTCTCCCACCATTCCTTTCTTCCTCCTTCCTCTTCTTCTTTAAGTAAATATCCTTCCCTTTTATAGGCATTTGAGGAGGGGAATGTGAGGTTTTCTTTCAATATGGGATCTAATTACTATATTAAAATGAATATTTATATGTAATGGTCATTTTCTACCAATGTGGGATTTATTTCCTAAACTAAAATGTGTGCTTATATAGTGAAAATTTCCTACCAACGTGGGACTTGTTCCTACACTAAATGAATGGTTGTATGTAAACATTCCCATCAATGTGGGATTTATTTCCTAAACTAAATATTTTTATCAACTATTTATTATAGCCTTATTATACGTATTAATACCCTAACAAATTACGAGTATGACAATTGCCCCTTTTTGTTCATTGTTGTGGAAGAGGAAGTGGGCAAAGACTGAAAAGACACGAATTTTATTTGGATTTGATGGCCATCTTCTACGCTACCGAAGCTTAAATTTGTTCTTCTCATTGGAAATTCTTCAAACTTTTATTTAACTACGGAGTCCGAAGTTGTTCTTCTCCTTAGAAATTCTTCATCTCCCGTTGAAAAAAATGAAATTGTTTGTTCTTCTCATTTGAACTTTTTCATCTCTTGCTGAATGGTTTAAAGTTTTTCTTCTCATTAGAAATTCTTTAGAGTCTGAAATCGTTCTTCTCATTAGAACTTATTGAAACAAATATCATGTCACAAAACCCGAAGTTATTCTTGTCATTAGAAACACTTCATATCCCGTAGAATCCGTAGTTGTTCTTCTCATAGAAATTTCTCTTGGGCTTGATGTTGTTCTTCTCATTAGAATTTCTTCAGAAAAATATTATATTATTGAACCCGATGTTGTTCTTCTCATTATAAATATCTCGTATCCCATAGAGTTTGGAGTTGTTTTTCTCATTAAAAATTTCTTGTATCCCATAGAGTTTGAAGTTGTTATTATCATTATATTTTTTCGAAGGTTAAGTTATTCTTCTCATTAGAATTTCTTCAGATAAATATCATATCATGAAACCCGAGGTCGTTCTTCTTATTTGAAATTCCTCGCATCCCACGAAATCTAGAGCTGTTCTTCTCATTACAAAATTCTCTAGGGTCTAAATCTATTCTTCTCATTGTAATTTCTTCAGAGAAATCATGAAATCCGATGTTGTTCTTCTCATTGGAATTTCATCGTCTTCGGAAATTTACAGTTGTTATTCTCATTGCAAATTTCTCAAAAAGGTCTAAAGTTGGTCTTCTCATTACGAATTTTTTCAAACAAATCATAAAATCCGAGGTTATTCTTCTTATTGGAAATTACTCGTCTTCGAGAATTTGAAATTGTTCTTCTCATTTTAAATTCTCCATTTTCCATAGTCTTTAATTTTTCTTTATCAAGTAATTTTAATTGGTTAACTCTTCTTGTTTAGAGTCTCCCATCTTCTTTGTGAATTCTTGTTGTGAATACTAGATCCTGTTAAAAAAAATTATTATGCTTTGTTAATATAATCCTAATGCAAATATTTATATTATGATGTATAAATGTTAATTGAAGACCACTTGGGTAAACTTTCAGCTTCAAGGAAAGCTTTAAATTTTATTTCATCTCTTTGCGTATCTTGACTGATATGATAAATCATCTCATACTCAGATTTAATCTTCAAGATCTTTGCCTTTTGCT
The DNA here is from genome assembly GCA_035048815.1 of Abelmoschus esculentus. Lineage (NCBI taxonomy): Eukaryota > Viridiplantae > Streptophyta > Magnoliopsida > Malvales > Malvaceae > Abelmoschus > Abelmoschus esculentus. The sequence goes on along the minus strand of JAUCBN010000016.1, from coordinate 11,304,377 downwards.
CTAAGCGTCTTTCGAGGTTTTCATTTTATATTTATTTTCTCAAAGCGCTCTTTCAGGTTTTCGCTTTTTTTTTCTCTTTTTCTTTCTTTTCTTTTTTGCAATAAATAAAGTCTACCACGTTCTCAATGATTCTTATTCTTATTTTCCATGAATTCAACATATGGACCTTGCTCTTGTATTTTCAATCTTTGAACGCTAGGGAAGATCTATTTTGGGAAAAGATTTATTTTCTACTCTAAAGGAATCTATCATTTCCAATGCCTCGACTTTCGAATTTCTCATCATATTATATTCTTCTAACACTCTTTTGTAGCATTGCCACACTCGAGCTTGAGCATAATTATCTTGTTTACTCGTTTTGCATTAACCCCTTAGAGCTTCTTTGTCTTGTGGTGTCTCAATAGTAAATATTCCTTCATTCGACACAATCTTGCTATATTTTTCCCAATTAATGGTTAACATTCTCACTTTACCTCAAACTTACTTGTATCTTCTTTACGACTATTGCTTAGATATTTTGATATTCAGAGCTATATTTATTCCTTATCATATTTTTCATCATTAATAAAGTACTGAGGCCACCTCTTGTTCTGCCTACACTTAAAGGATTAATACATCATAGTAATTCTCATGAAATACTTTGCTTTTCTTGTCTCTAATCATTTTATCTACAAGATATTTGTTAAAACGATAAGCGAAAGGCTCAAGATATTATTTTACTAATTTTGAGAACATTGAATATTTTGATAGTAATGGCAAACAATAAAACATAAAATTAGACCTTTGAGTATCAAGTGCAACAGAGCCTTCAAACTAATTTGCAAAGATCAACTCTAATGTGATCCTTTTCCAATTTATTAGACTTCTAGGAGAAACATTCTCATTTTCCTAATTCTATCCCATTTAAGTGACACTCGTTGCCTCACTAACTCACCATATCTAATCATTCCCTCTTTTTTGATCTCAATCAAGCATTAGAAGATTAGAAATCCTTGAAGAAAGGTTAACCCTAATAGGCGAGATGTATTTTGAAGACTAACCCTCATTGTTTCAATACCTGTATAAGTTCAAAATAGTTTTTTTACCTATAATATGGGATATGGTTCAAGGCTATCAAAGAAAAGATATATAGGCTTGAATAATTATTTAAGGTAATAAAACTAAGGATCATTATCACATTGATCTAAACATACTCTGATGAAATACTTTTCTTTTCTCATATTTTCTTTTTTTCTTGTGGATCACTCTAGACCGCCCTTTTGGGTTTTCACCCTAGAGGTCATTTCCTTTTCACCACTTCTTTTGCTTATATGCTTATACAATTTTTCTTTAACTTTCTCAACCTTGTACTAACAATTGTATCTTGACTTTTCAAACCTTTTTTTCTTTTTCTCAACATGATTCAGAGGTAATCCTTTTCATTCACCATGCCTTTCTTGATTTTGTTTTTCACTTTTATCCCGTGCCCCTAATTCATAAGGTATCCCAAATGTCTTTCACTTTTGAACATATTTTCATCCTCTTTTGCCCCCAACGTATGGTTCATCCTTGGTTTGGTTTGAATCAAAAGAAAAACAACATCATGCTCAAAGGGGACAATAAATTATATTTTTTCTTATTTTTCTTCTCTGAGAAAGGTGATCAAGGAATGCTAAATATCTTCCCATACTTGAATACCTTTAAAGGAAAGCAACCTTTAGTTGGACGATGTTTAGGGTTATCACTTGATTCAAATACCTTAGTCAACATGTGTATCCCCATGGAGCTGTCGACATCAAGAACATTTATAGTGGGAAAATTTTTAAGTCAATGGCCAGAGTCTGAAGATCTACACTAGAGACCACGTGATACTATTTTAGGTGCATGATAGAGCACTCAGAAGAGACGTAGCTATAGATCCTTAGATCACTCGGAAGGGGCTAAAGGAGGATCTACGTGAGCAATGGGTTCTAGACTGAAAATAGAGCCTAATCTAAATCTAGAGCACTCGGAAGAGGCGTAAGGGAGGGTTTCAATGACTAAAAGGAGTGTGCTTTACCGATAGATTAAGTGTTATTCGCGTGATAGACGAAAGACCATGGCATTTTAGTTTGTCAGGTTCCTATGACTTGGAAAAACAAGAACACTTAAGAAATCTCTATCGAGTAGATACAACCATAGTTGCCTTATGCTAGTAGAAATAAGGGGTAAGAAGTCCATAGGAGTTCCCACCAGTCATTCCCAAGAGAGTTCGTCAATAGAGGGTCAGTATAACATATAGTTTAAACGTGTTCTTGCATCCTGCTTTTGCCTCCACATTTATAAACTGTTTTCTTTACTATACTTGTTATCTTGCAATCACTCTGCTTACACTTCACACATACTTCCACTCATATATACTACCATCATCATCATTCCCATTTTACCTTGGCATATTTTAGTCGCTAGCATTCTAGAATTGCCATAACATTTTCACATTATACCTTCAATGTACATATCTCGCTTGTTTATATCTTTATCTTTATTTTCTTTTCTTTTAGTGACACCTTTTTGCCTTGACAAATTGACCTTGCACTTTACCCGAGATCCTCGTAGGAACGATACTCACCCTATTATTACTTGTATGACTGTGTATACTTGCACATATATATGTGTTCACATACATCATTTATAGCACTACACAGAACACACCAGATACTTTGTATGTGTGAACGAGATTGTATCTAATCTATACTTAACAGTGTTAGAAAAATTCTAGGTTCCCTTTTTCACTACACCCTAGTACTTAAAACTACTCCCATGCTTAGTAATTTATTTTTCAAACTGTTCGAAGGGTGTCAGCTCATCTAAACTATCATCCTCAACTTTAGGTGAGTATGAAGCAAACATCTCACCCCCAAGCTAATAGGCAGAGTCATCCCATGATAACTTTGATTCGCTCATATGTTGTAGCACTATTTATTTATGTTTAGCGACTAAGGTATATTTTGTATAGAGGAGTGTCCTTCTACAGTTTTAGGCTAAAGAATTTATTCATATCTATTTTTACTTATTTCTTTTTCTTTTTTTCTCCTCTCTTTTTATACTATAATAAAGAGGAGTTTCTTCTTTTTAAACCGACTAGGCATAGATTATAAGTTATCTAAAAATCTCATTACATACTCAAGCATAGAAAATATATAACTGTGTCAATTAAATTCTCAAAGCAGCAGGTCCTAGTTTAGTTCAATTCATTCTTAATATTCTATATTATTCAGTCCAAAGACATTCAAAAATACTCATCACCGGAAAAATTAATTTTAACCTAAGGTTTTTATCAAATTAAATCTAATGCCGTAGTAAAATTGTATATATGCAAAATGAAATTAGCAAGACTTTGCTACCCCAAACTTGAAGGGAACATTATTCTCAATGCAACTAAATGTAAACTATATGAAAAAAGAAAATGAAAAGAAAAAGAAAGAATCTTACTTCGTTGTTGATCTGGTGTACATGCATTTCACTCGCTTGGTAGGACTTGGTGGTGGTGGTACAGTATGTGTTACCTCAGTATCCTTCTTGTCTCATTTCGCATCTACTTTTGGTAATACAGCAGTTGACGCTCACTCCTCCTCCTCCTCCTCTTAGAGATACGACAGAGAAACATTTCTTCTTACTCTACCCTTCACTCGACGTTGAGGGGTGGAGGCTTCAAATACTTAGGCTAGTTGTTCCTCAACTTCCAGCGATGAGATATCGTGGTCACCACTGCTGAGTTGTACATTTTTGGCTTTAGAGGAAATTGAATCAATAGCAAGTTGCGAATACACATATATGTGCAAGAATACACAGTCGTACAAGTTATAAAGGTTGAATGAGTATTGCTCCCACGAGGATCGGGGTAAAGTATGCAGTCAAATTTGCCAAGGCAAAAAGGTGTCACTAACTAAAAGGAAAATAAAGATAAAGATATAAATAAGTGGCAATGGATATGTACGGTGAAGATATAATAGAGAAATGCTATGACAATTTCAGAATGCAAGCAACTAAAATATGCCATGGCAAAATGGGAAGAATGGTGGTGGCACGATAGATGTATGAATGTGGTGTGTGAAGTGTATGGTAATGTGATTGTAAATGAATAGAGAAAACAAACAAAACACTTTGTAAATGACAAGGCAAAAGCAAGATAAGAGAACACAGGTAAGCAATATGTCGTAATGATCCTCAATTGATAAGCCTTGCTGGGAATGACTGGTGGTGACTTCTATGATCTCCTACCCCTTACCCCTACCTAACATATGGCTGCTACGGTGTATACTTACTCGATATAGGTTTCTAAAGTATTCCCGCTCTCTCGAGTAATAGGAACCTGACAAACTAAAATGCCATGGTATTTTTGTCTGTCACATGAATGACACCTTAGCCTATCGATAAAGTACCCTCTTTTTAGTCGTTGAAGCCTTCACCTATGCCTCTCTCGAGTGCTCTAGCATGTATCTAAACCATGGACACTCTCGTGCCTCTTACAAAGTTTAAATAATTACCAACAATGAGCAAAGAAAATATACAAACACTTAGCATGCAATAGATTAAATAGAAACAAAAGTTAATCCTCCATAAAAGCATCCACCAAATAAAGCTAACACATGGTAGGTGAAAGAGTTTAAGAACAAATATTAACCACTAATACCATCCTTAAATCATCCATATAAAACCTCTTAAAGATATAAAATAAAGCAAAGGAAGAGGAAAGAAGACACTCTCGGTCTACGCCACCGCCGGCTTCTTCGACCAACATAGGACGCCTTAGCGTGCTAGCTCCTCTCGGGTGTCTAGCACTCTACTTCCTTCAAGCTCTATCAATGGAGGAACCCTTCGGTTGGGGAAGAAAGGTGGAAACTTTCTTTACCAATTTTTGCTCTCCTTGTGCCTCAAAATCTGCTCCAAAGGTCTTTCCTTTCTTGAATAAAGGTTGCTCTTTTATAAGAGGGTGAAAAAAACCTAAAAGATAGGTAAAAATCCTTTTCTGCCCTCTTTTTGTCGTGGCATTTTTGCAGGACTGACAGAGGTGACAGTGGTCCCCTACTGAGGTGGCTTGTATATAGGCCATATTGGCTGTGGTCCCCTACTGAGGTGGCTATATCCAGGCTATAGTGGTCCCGACCGTCTGTGATGGTTATAGCCATGCTGTTTTGGCTCCAGCTGGCACTCTTTTCAAAATATCTTCTTGTCTTGTACTGTAGCACAGGAGGTCTCCAGAATTGCCATGGCATTTTCCCTTTGCTACCTTTTGCGAATATCTGACATGGTGACAGTGGTCCGCTACTGAGGTGGCTGTAGCCAGGCTGTAATGGCGCCAGCTGTCACTCTTATCAAAATATCTCCTTGTCGTTTAGCTCAGTATAGGAGTTCTCCAGATTTTCCATTGCATTTTCCCATTGTTATCTTTCTGAGAATGCCATGACAAATTCCTTTTGCTTGCCACTTTGCCTTACCTACACAATATCAACCAAAAGCACGACCTTTTCCGTAAAATAGCACCTATTTCCGCACTATTGATTCCAAAACATAAACAACCACCAAATGCAATATTATGATCCTAAATGCATCTAAATGCTCTTATATGTGCTTAAAGACAATAAATAACTTAAGTAAAAAGGCTCTAAATATAGCCTTTTTGCGGAGTTATCACACCCCCAAACTTAAGCTATTGCTTGTCCTCAAGCAACGGATAGCAGCTAACAGAAAAGAAATGTCATGACAATGATCAGGATCAAGACAAGCAAATGGTCAAAGTTTCAGCCCTCAAAAAATGTCGTGGCATAAACATATAAGACTTGAGGAAATTTTAAGAACGTTACTCTAAGACCAGATCAGATGCGAGTATGTGTGTGCGTGAGTGTAACCAATCTATGCTTAGTTAAGTTAGAAAAATTCTAAGGAATATTCACTATCCTATCAAAACATATTTTCTCATTTAAGCACAATTTTAATTCTCCCCTAATATAATTTTTTTTATATTTTTTTCTTTTCTTTTTTTTTTCTTCTTTTTTTCATACACAATGCTAACAAATTGCTACGAGGGGAGCCAACCTATCACACTACCTTCTACTCATGCCATAGCTGCCATTTATTTAAATGCAGTATCCAGGCAATGCCATGGCAAGTTAAAAGTGTAGTGTCACCCTGTGCTCTTTTAGTAACTCATATGCACATGGAAATGTCATGGCATAGCGGTGTATCCCTCTACAGATTTGTCCAGGCATTTATTCACAACTACTATACTAACTAAAGGGAGTTTTCTATTAACATCAAAATTCATTTCAACATGTTGAGCTGTTCAAGTTTCCATTCTATAAAAGAATTTCTAACTTTCCTAAGCATGGAGAGCATACATTCGTGTAACAATAAAATAAACCCAAACAATCAAGTCCTAAAGCAGGTTCTGTCCAAATCCCAAGTCATGCATATTCAAATATTCGCTATTTATTTCTAAAAAAAATCATCATCGGGTAACTTTAATCCTATATAATTACCCTGAAACTTACTAATTTGTCATGGCATTTTTCTACAACTACTGCTATCATGCAAATGAAAATGAAGTAAGGAACGATACCTCCCCCAAACTTGAGGCAGACATTATCCCTAGTACAACTAACTAAAGAAAATTAATCTACAATGCAATGAATGCAAGGTACCCTGACTTATGAAGGTGGTGTTGATGTAGTGGCGGAAATGCGACATTTTTAATCGACGCTTGTACTCCTTTGGTGGCTTTTGCTGTTTTTCTGGCTGTGCTGGTATTTCATGTTGAGGTTCTTCAAAGGTGACTGAGAAAAGTTAAAAATAACATAAAGTATATAAAATAAAATAATTTATTTATGAAAAGCAGTAAACTGAAAATGCCATGATATTTCTGTATATCATGCATCCTGAAGGTGAGAGGTTTGTTTATCATGTATCACGAGGACTCCAGTATAAACACGTTGTGGATCTATGGAATAACCATGACATTCTTCCAAAAGTAGCTTGTGCATATCTTGAAGATATAAGGTAGGTTTGTCACGCATCACGGGGGCTCCAATGTAAATGCATTATGGATCTATGGAATTTTCATGACATTCTTCCGGGAGTATCTTATGCATACAGATAGTAGGAATAACCCCATTCAGATCTGCCATGGTCTATCATTTCTTACGTTTATGCTCCCATGGGAATTCACCAACTTCCTCTTCATATCATGTATGAGTTCTTCATAATCATCTAGTTGTATAAAATTGTTGTGACAAAATTGATCAGCTTCCCAATATAGTTCAGAGTCTACTTTCAAAATGCTCTGGCATTTTTCAGAATCATCTACGTACTTAAGAGAGTTGTTGATATTCACGGTCACACTTTGATCTGCTACGCGCATAGTGAGCTCACCCTTCTCACAATCAATAAGAATGCGACCAGTTGCTAGGAAAGGCCTCCCCAAGATGATGGGTGCATTAGCATCAACCTCGCAATCAAGTATAAGAAAGTGGATTAGAAACACAAAATTGTCCACCCGTACTATGACATCTTCGATATTCCCCTCTAGTGTCACATGGGAACGATTGGCTAGTTGCAATATGACGGAAGTGGATCTTGTATCTCCCAAGCCAAGCTTTACAAAGATTGCTTTGGGCATTAGATTCACACTTGATCCAAGATCACAGAGTGCTTTTCCAATGAACTTGTCTCCAATAGCACACGGAATGGTAAAGCTACTTGGATCCTTCTTCTTCAAGGGCAATTTGTTCAAAGCAAAGCAGTACGCTTTTGTCATGGCAATTTTCTCAAACTTTTCCATTTTCCACTCCTTCGTGACTATCGCCTTAAGAAATTTTGCGTAAGTGAGCATTTGCTCAATTGCCTCCAAGAGTGGGACATTTATGTACAACTGATCAAATTTGTCAACAAACTTTTTAAACTGAACCTCATCATTGTGCTTCTTCAGCCTCTAGGGAAAGGATGGTGGGGGTCTAACTTCTTCTATTACTGGCATAGGAACTGATTTTGCCGTGACATTTCTGCTCGCTCCATCAGTGGGTTCCTTTGTCAAACCTTCATCCTGGTCCTTCTCCTCGAGAATTTGCTCATGCATTTCTTCTTGCACAGGTTTGGGTAAGGAATAATCAGTCTTCTTCCCCCCAAACTTATCTTGTATATTAATCTGCGTGCCACTCCTTAGTGTGATTGTGCTACATTTCTCTTTACTGTGTGGCTTAGTGACTTCAGTATCACTGAGCAGACGTCCTGGCTGACGCTTTTGTGCCGTGGCAATTTGGCCAACCCGATTCTCTAGAATTCGCAATGAAGAACTGTGGCTTTGTAGTAATGTTCCTTGGTTCTTAATGGTTATAGTATGCTCTTGTAGAATCGTCTTCGTACTTATAATAAATTCTTGCATTGTCGCCTCCAAAGAATTGTTGTGAGATGATGATGATGACCCCTCATTCAAATTATGCCATGGCATATTCACGTGAAAATTCTAGGGCTGATTAGTATTCTGATTAGGATTGCTGGATCCTTGGTTTTCCCATGAAAATTCAGATGTGGTCGCCATCTTGGATCATAAGTGTTGGAGTAGGAATTGTTGTTGCTTCTGTTGAAATTGCCCTAATAGTTGACTGGCTCAAGATTTCTTGGGCACTCACTCTCATGGTGATTGCTATGGCCTATCAGACATGCTAAGCTGACCATCTTCACTTCCTTCATTTTATTGGAACACTGCATATTCTTCAACATATTGGTGATGACTGAGAGTTGGGCGGATAGTGAGTCCTTAGATTCAAGCTCAAATGTCCCTTGTGTCTTCCTCCCCGTTTCAAATCTTGTAGAAGGAAATTGATAGTCATTATTGGTAATTCTGTCAAGAATGTCGAATGCCTCCTCGGATGATTTGTCTAGCAAAGTTTCATTTGCCGAGGCATCTATCATCATTCTGGTCGGTGCACTAACTCCGTTGTAGAACATCACAACTTGAGTCCTATCTTGAAAACCATGATTTGTACACTTGTGAAGCAATCCCTTGTATCTATCCCAACATTCGCACATTGACTCGTCGTCGCCTTGTTAAAAAGAAGCAATGTCATTTCTAAGATGTGCGTTGAAATTCGGAGGATTATGCCGCAGCAAAAAGCTCTTGCATAGATCTGCCCATGACTTTATCGATCCGAATGGTACTCCACTCAACAATTCCCTTACTCGGCCACACAAAGAATAAGGGAATAAATTGAGCTTCAAGACATCCTCATGAACTCCTTGTTGACGGAATGAGTCACAAACTTCTAAAAAATTCCCGGATATATTGCCTTGCGTATTTATGTGGCATACCTTCAAATTGCGCAATTGAATTTAGCATAATAAACATGATAGGTTTTAATTCAAAATGGGTAGCTTGAATTTTTGATGCAACGATGCCAGGATTGAGATCATCCAAGATAGGATTTAAATGATCCCTAATAGTCCTTGGTCGAGGTGCAGCAGCATACAGATTTGCCCCGACATTTTGAACTACTAGATTCTGCATTGGTGGGTCCATCAATAAACCTTCTAGTCACGTACTAGAAAAAACCCTTAAAAGAAAAACAAGAAAACAAGTAAAAATGAACTAAAAAAATAAATAAAGTAAAACGAAAATGCTAAGGTAAAAATGACAAACTTTACTCGCCAGATCCCCGGCAACGGCGCCAAAAACTGGGTGTGTCCTGTGTAGTTCCAATATAGAGTATGCGAACACACATATATGTGCAAGTATACACAGTCGTACAAGTAATAAAGGGTGAGTAAGTATCGTTCCCACGAGGATCGAGGTAAAGTATGCAGTCAAATTTGACAAGGCAAAAAGGTGTCACTAACTAAAAGGAAAATAAAGATAAAGATATAAGTAAGTGGCAATGGATATGAACGGTGAAGATATAATGGAGAAATGCTATGGTAATTTCAGAATGTAAGCAACTAAAATATGCCACGGCAAAATGGGATGAATAGTGGTGGCACAATAGATGTATGAATGTGGTGTGTGAAGTGTATGGTAATGTGATTTCAAGTGAATAGAGAAAACAGAGGAAACATAGGAACACTTTTTAAATGACAAGGCAAAAGCAAGTTAAGAGAAAACAAGTAAGCAATATGTCGTAATGATCCTCAATTGATGAGCCTTGCTGGAATGACTGGTGGTGACTTCTATGATCTCCTACCCCTTACCCCTACCTAACATATGACTGCTACGGTGTATACTTACTCGACATAGGTTTTTAAAGTATTCCCGCTCTCTCGAGTCATAGGAACCTAACAAACTAAAATTTCATAGTATTTTCGCCTGTCATGCGAATGACACCTTAGCCTATCGATAAAGCACCCTCCTTTTAGTCGTTGAAGCCTTCACCTACGCCTCTCTCGAGTGCTCTAGCATGTATCTAAACCATGGACACTCTCGTGCCTCTTACAAAGTTTAAATAATTACCAACAATGAGCAAAACAAATATACAAACACTTAGCATGCAATAGATTAAATAGAAACAAAAGTTAATCATCCATAAAAGCATCCACCAAATAAAGTTAACACATGGTAGGTGAAAGAGTTTAAGAACAAATATTAACCACTAATACCATCCTTAAATCATCCACATAAAACCTCTTAAAGATATAAAATAAAGCAAAGGAAGAGGAAAGAAGACACCCTTGGTCCGCGCCACCGCTGGCTTCTTCGACCACCATGGGACACCTTAGCGTACTAGCCCCTCTCAGGTGCCTAGCATGCCACTCCCTTTAAGCTCTATCAATAGAGGAACCCTTCGGTTGGGAAAGAAAGGTGGAAACTTTCTTCACCATTTTTTGCTCTCCTTGTACCTCAAAATCTGCTCCAAAGGTCCTTCCTTTCTTGAATAAAGGTTGCTCTTTTATAAGAGGGTGAAAAAAACCTAAAAGATAGGTAAAAATCCTTTTCTACCCTCTTTTTGTCATGGCATTTCTACAGGACTGACAAAGGTGACAGTGGTCCCCTACTGAGGTGGTTCGCATACAGGCCATATTGGCTGTGTTCCCCTACCGAGGTGTCTATATCCAGGCTGTAGTGGTCCCGACTGGCTGTGATGGTTGTAGTCAGGCTGTATTGGCTCCAACTGGCACTCCTCTCAAAATATCTTCTTGTCCTATAGTGCAGCATAGGAGGTCTCCAGAATTGTCATGGCATTTCCCTTTGCTATCCTTTTGCGAATATTTGACATGGTGACAGTAGTCCCCTAATGAGGTGGCTGTTGTCAGGCTATAATGGCACCACCTGTCACTCTTATCAAAATATCTCCTTGTCGTTTAGCTCAGCATAGGAGTCCTCCAGATTTCCCATGGCATTTTCCCATTGTTATCCTTCTGAGAATGCCATGACAAATTCCTTTTGCTTGCCACTTTGCCTTACCTATACAACATCAACCAAAAGCACGACCTTTCCCGTAAAATAGCACCTATTTCTGTACTATAGATTCCAAAACATAAACAACCAGAAAATACAATATTATGATCCTAAATGCATCTAAATGCTCTTATATATGCTTAAAGACAATAAATAACTTAAGTAAAAAGGCTCTAAATATAGTCTTTTTGCGGAGTTATCACAAGTCCCTTGCCGTTGACCTTAGGAGATTTTGATAGAACTAAAAGAATGATAAGAACTTGGTAAGAGGCCGTAGAAGATTCAGCAGGTGCTTGTGTTGGTTCAGGTTCAATTCTTGCTTATTGTGGCAGGTCAGGTCTTTGCTCGTACTGTGGCTGGGTTGGTCTTGGCTGTTGGTGGACTAGATCTAGGGTCAACTTATCTAAACAAATACTCGGAGAAATTTAGAAATAACACATCATCCATTCGTAACTCCATAAAATTAGCTTGAATCATCAAGTCTCTTTTCTACACGTATTCGAGGAAAGTCATAAACTTTCCATAGAGTTCACTAACTTGAGCCTAGGTTCTTTCGATAGTAGCAGTTAGGGCAACAATCATTGCTACAACAATATTGTAGGTCCCTTCTAGTTGAGTAGGTGTTGTAGCATCTTCATCAAATCCCATCAGCTATGAGATTTTTTCTATGGTAATTCCTTGGTATTCTTTCACTTGATAGTCTTCATCATCTTCAAACACTTATTTCTTCCTACACAGCACAGTGATGAGTCGTGGAAAGACCAACGACCTATGTTTCCTTTTCAGTGCAGCTGTGCCTCCTTCAAAATTTTCTTCCCTACATTTATGGGTATTTTTCAGGATGGAATGAAGAAGTTGCAGCCAGACAAATTTATTGTAGCAATATGGGATGTTGGCATCAAGTTTAGCTTGATGAAATTCATCTAGAGTTTTTCTTCTAGCTTGAGGCGAGTTCTCTCCATAGTGGTGTTGGTCTCATTCCACTCCGTGTTTTGGAATCAGATTTCAACAAAAAATCAGGGTCTTCCCCAAGCATCGAAGCCACGAAAAGAGAATGTTTTTCCTATTCTTCTACTCTATAAAACTCGCTAATGTCCTTTTCGGTGAAGGGAATAAGATCACCACGCATGTTTACTGTCTCTTGACCAAGCTTGGTGAAATGAGCGTAGAACTCCTTCACCAAAGAAATATTGATAGCTTTCTTTGTCTTGTCTTTGTGTCGAAGTGACGAGCAAATTGCTCCCACTTGTATGCTGTCACAATCTTCTAAACAAGTTTTGGTAATTCTTTTTTGTTTGAGTCATCGAACATAAACCTATTCTCTCGATGTATTTGTCGCCCTTTGATATTCTAGAAACATTCTTTGACAGCATCGTTCTCTAATTTCCTTATCTCAATGGGTTGAGATCTTGCTGCAATTCTTAAAGTCTCTGGTTTATTTTTGCAGCGGGTCATTTTTAGCAGAGAGAGTTTTTGTGAGATAGATAAGATGAAGTTTAAGGTTTGTAACCGGTTGAGTTTTCTTGAGAGAAGATAAAGAGAAGTGAAGTGAAAACTAATTATTATAGTTATAGGCGGCTAGGGTATTGGAAAAGGGTTAAAAAGAAAGTGATGGATAGTTAATGAGATGGTAAGTGGGACGTCTTTTTCCAAATTTGAATAGTTTCAAATTTCTTCATTGAAGGACGTATTTTTCCAACTTTTGTAGTCTTGTACCAATCTGCCTTCTGATGCATAGTATATTTGGGATATATACCTTGTAAAAACAATATTTTTAAAGAAAACAAAAGAAAGATTAAAATAAAAAATAAAATAAAGATACCTACTTTTTATGCAAAATAAAACTAAAATGCTCAAGTATCCTGCATACAGTGGTTCTCTTTGTCACGCACAATTGGAGCTTCATTATAAATTTTCAATATTTTATCATTGACTTTAAAGATTCGATCTCTAGTAAGTGTTCTAATCACTACAGCTCCACAAGGGGTAGACCTTGTGTATAAGGAAAGGTACTGACCATCATGATTTCAGTTTTCCAGTTTCATACCCATATTTTGTCCGACTATTAATACGTATAATAAGGCCATAATAAATAATTGATTAAAATAATTAGTTTAGGAAATAAATCCCACATTGATGAGATTGTTTACATACAATCATTCATTTAGTGTAGGAACAAGTCCCACATTGGTAGGAAATGTTCATTACATATCAGCACACATTTTAGTTTAGAAAATAAATCACACATTGGTAGGAAATGACCATTACATATAAAATTCATTTTAGTATATTAATTAGATCCCACATTGGAAGGAAACCTCACATTTCCCTCCCCAAATAAAGTTTACTTAAATAAGACGAGGAAATCAAATGAAAGGTTTCGAAACCTTTGGCTGCTAGGAATTGATAGTTGTTGGAAATTGCATTTTAGTCCCGAATATCTTTTTCTATTCGATTAGGGTATCTACAGATGTTATTTTGAGCTAAAATTTCACATGGATGCATAAAGTTGACTTAATTTTAAGATGGCTAACTTAATTTGGACAAAGTCCTTAGAATTTGAAAGATTTATATTTTGGACCCTAAATTAGTGAAACATACAATTGATGATGTTAGAATGTTCAGTTTGATTTAAAATTTACCGTGAGGGATACTTAGATCCTTACACCACTCCTTACCAAAAAATCACATTCTAAAGAGACTAGATAGGCTCAAGTTTAATTATCTAAGTACGAATTAAGTGTCACTATACAAATATACTACATGAATTTAAAACATGCAAACATACAAATAAATTAAATAATTAAAGCATTAACTAAAAGGCAAAAGTTCAAATTGAACTTTATTTAAAATATAAAAGCTCTATTACAAGTAAATATGACTAAAATATTCTAACTACTAATTCTAAAGCCTAAAACTAACTACTAATTCTAAAGTCTCGAATATTCTAACTACTAATTCTAAAGTCTAAAATATTCTGAGTACAAATTCTAATGATTAAAAAAACTAAACAAACATAATAAGAAAAAAGTTGATGACTTACTAAAGCTTGACATTGTAAAGTCAAGCATAATTCAATTGATTTGCTCCAAGGCTCCCACAATTTCTTTCTTCCTCCTTCCTCTTCTTCTTTATGTAAAAATCCCTCCCTTTTGTAGACATTTGGGGAGGGAAATGTGAGGTTTCCTTCCAATGTGGTCTTTCCACGAGTCATCAATGCGTTGTGTAGGAAGCAACAAGTGTTTGAAGATGATGAAGACTATCAAGTGAAAGAACGCCAAGAAATTGCCATAGCAAAAATCTCATAGCTGATGGGATTTGATGAAGATGCTGCAACACCTACTCAACTAGAAGGGACCTACAACATTGTTGTAGCAATGATTTTTGCCCTAACTGCTACTATTGAAAGAACCCAGGCTCAAGTCAGTGAACTCTATGGAAAGTTTATGACTTTCCTCGAATACGTGTAGAAAAGAGACTTGATGATTCAAGCTAATTTTATGGAGTTACGAATGGATGATGTGGCATTCCCAAATTTCTCCAAGTATTTGTTTAGATAAGCTAACCCTAGATCTAGTCCACCAACAGCCAAGACCAACCCAGCCACAGTACGAGCAAAGACCTGACCTGCCACAATAAGCAAGAATTGAACCTAAACCAACACCAGTACCTGCTGAATCTGCTACAACCTCTTACCAAGTTTCTACCATTCTTTTAGTTCTATCACAATCTCCTAAGGTCAAAGGTAAGGGACTTGCTACTAATTCAATTTCCTCTAAAGCCAAAAATGTACAACTCAGCAATGGTGACCACGATATCTCATCTCTAGAAGTTGAGGAACAACTAGCCTAAGTATTTGAAGCCCTCACCCCTGGAGAGTAAGAAGAAATGTTTCTCTATCACATCTCTGAGAGGAGGAGGAGGACAGAGACCCAACTGTTATAGTAGCAAAATTTGATGCAAAAAGAGACAAGAAGGATACTGAGGTAACACATACTGTACCACCACCACCAAGTTCTACCAAGCGAGTGAAATGCATGGACACCAGATCAGCAAAGAAGTAAGCTTCTTTCTTTTTCCTTTACATTTTCTTTTTTCATATAGTTTACATTTAGTTGTATTGAGGATAATGCTCCCTTCAAGTTTGGTTTAGCAAAGTCTTGCTAATTTTATTTTGCATATATACAATTTTACTACGACATTAGATTTAATTTGATGCAAACCTTAGGTTAGAATTAATTTTTTCGATGATGAGCATTTTTGAATGCCTTTGGACTGAATAATATAGAATATTGAGAATGAATTGAAATAAACTAGGACCTACTGCTTTGAGAATTTAATTGACCCGGTTATATATTTTCTATGCTTAAATATGTAATGAGATTTTTAGATAACTTATAATCTATGCCTTAGTCGGTTTAAAAAAAGAAACTCCTCTTTATTATAGTATAAAAAGAGAGGAGAAAAAAAGAAAAATAAATTACTAAGTATGGGAGTAATTTTAAGTACTAGGGTGTAGTGAAAAGGGGAACCTATAATGTTTTTAACACTGTTAAGTATAGATTAGATACAATCCCGTTAACACATACAAAGTATCTGGTATGTTTTGTGTAGTGCTATAAATAATGTATGTGAACACAAATATATGTGCAAGTATACACAGTCATACAAGTAATAATAGGGTGAGTGAGTATCGTTCCAACGAAGATCTCAGGTAAAGTGCAAGGTCAATTTGCCAAGGCAAAAAGGTGTCACTAAAAGAAAAGAAAAGAAACATAAAGATATAAATAAGCGGGATATGTAAATTTAAGGTTTAATGTGGAAATGCTATGGCAATTCTAGAATGCTAGCAACTAAATTATGCCAAGGCAAAATGGGAATGATGGTGATGGTAGTATAGATGAGTGAAAGTATGTGTGAAGTGTAAAAAGAGTGATTGCAAGATAACAAGTAAAGAAAGCAGTTTGTAAATGCGGAGGCAAAAGCAGGATGCAAGAACACGTTTAAACTATATGTTGAATTGACCCTATATTGATGAACTCTCTCGGGAATGACTGGTGGGAACTCCTATAGACTTGTTACTCCTCACTTCTACTAGCATAAGGCAACTATGGTGTGTATCTACTCGACAGAGGTTTCTTAAGTGTTCTCGCTATTCCGAGTCATAGGAACCTGACAAACTAAAATGGCATGGTATTTCGTCTATCACGCGAATAACACTTAATCTATCGGTAAAGCATACTCCTTTTAGTCGTTGAAACCTTCCCCTATGCCTCTTCTGAGTGCTCCAGGTTTATATTAGGCTCTATTTTCAGTCTAGAACCAATTGCTCATGTATAACCTCCCTTAGCCTCTTCCGGGTGATCTAAGGATCTATAGCTATGCCTCTTCCGAGTGCTCTAGCATGCACTTAAAACAACATCACGTGGGCTCTAGTGTAGATCTTCAAACGCTGGCCTTTGACTTTAAAAATTTTACCACTATCAATGTTCTTGATGTCGACAGCTCTATGGGGATACACATGATGTATCTCAAATGGCCTGGACCACCTCGATTTAAGCTTCCCCGAGAAGAGCTTCAATAGGAGCACTTGTTGTCCCGCATGAAAATGTCATGGCAAAATCGCTTGATCATACCATCTTTTGGTTCGCTCCTTGTAGAGTTTAGCATTCTCATAAGCTTGGTTCCTGAATTCCTCCATCTCATTCAACTCTAAAAGTCTTCTTTCACTAGCTAACTCGGCATCCAAGTTTAGCCTCTTAATTGCCCAATAGGCCTTATGTTCTAGCTCGACCGGGAGGTGACATACTTTGTTATAGACTAACTTAAGTGGAGACATTCCTAGTGGTGTTTTGAAAGCTGTTCGGTACGCCCACAACGCTTCATCAAGCTTGGGTGACCAATCCTTCTTGAATTCACCACTTTTTCAAAAATTCTTGATTTCACGGTTAGAAACTTCGGCTTGCCCATTGGTCTAGGGGTGATATGCCGTGACAAATTTTTGTCGTACCCCATATCTTTGTAATGCCTTGGCAATCAACTTGTTTTCAAAGTGGGTGTCTTCATCACTGATGATAGCCCTTGGCACGCCAAATCTTGTGAAGATGTGCTTATGAAGAAACTTAAGCACTGTCTTTGAATCGTTTCTCGGCGTTTCAGTGGCTTGAACCCACTTGGACATGTAATCCATTGCCAAAAGGATGTATAAATCTCCAAATGAGGATGGGAAAGGTCCTATGAAGTCTATGCCCCATATGTCAAATAACTCGACCTCCAATATATTTTGTCGTGGTATTTCATGACGTCTGGAGATATTCCCAGTCTTCTGATATCGATCGCAGGCTTGGTAAAATGCCTGGGTATCTTTGAATAAGGTAGGCCGATAAAAACCTGATTGAAGGACCTTTGTAGCAATCCTCATTCCTCCGAAGTGACCTCCACATGGGCCTGTATGATAGTGATGTAGAATATCTCGTTGCTCTTCTTCAGGCACACACCTTCGGATAATTTGATCGTCATAACCCTTGAATAGGTACGGCTCATCCCAGAAATAAAACCGCGCGTCATGTCTGAATTTCTTCCTTCCCTGTCTAGTCATGTCAAAAGGCAAAACCCCACTAACAAGAAAATTAGTAATGTCGGCGTATCACGGAATTGCTGTGGCATAAAGAATTTTCTCATCAAGAAATTCATCATGTATTTCAATTTTGTCATGACATTTTAGGTCAACTTCTAGCCTAGAAAATGATCAACAACTTGGTTTTCTGTGTCCTTCCTATCCACCACCTCTAAATCGAATTTTTGCAACAGTAGTATCCATATAATTAGCCTAGGTTTGTCATCCTTTTTAGTCACTAAGTATTTAATCGCTGAGTGATCGGTGTGAACAATGACCTTAGTGCCTATCAAGTATGACCTAAACTTGTCAAGTGCAAATACCACTGCAAGTAGCTCTTTCTCTATAGTAGTATAGTTAAGTTGTTCATCATTTAAAGTACGACTAGTATAATATACAATATGAAAAATTTTACCTCGACGCTGCCCTAAGACTACTCTCATGGCATAGTCGCTCGCATCGCACATCAGTTTGAACAGTAGTGTCCAATCTGGGGGAACAACAATTGGTGCAGTGATTAGGCGTTGCTTCAGGTCTTTTAAAGCACCATGGCATTTTTGATCGAACACAAAAGGTTGGTTCTGCTGTAACAACATGCATAAGGGATTGGGGATCTTGGAGAAATCCTTGATGAATCTCTGTTAGAATCTTGCGTGTTCAAGGAAACTTCTTATGCCCTTGACATTTGTTGGTGGCGATAGCTTCTCGATCACCTCGATCTTAGGTCTGTCAACCTTAATGTCTTTATGTGAGATCTTATGGCCTAATACAATACCTTCTGTCATAATGAAGTGACATTTCTGTCAATTTAGCACAAGGTCTGTAACATCCCGTTTTTGGGGTTATTAGTTAGGCTTAGTTAGGTGAATTCGATTCGGGACGAATCGGGTTCTCCGGTTCATTAATTACAGGAAAAAAAAATAAAATAAAGATATTTTTAATTAAGAAAAATAATAATTTGGAAGGTGATTTGAAATATTAAAAATATGTTTCAAAACTTAAAGAAAATAATTTAGATTTTATAATGATTTTTAATTATGCTTAATTATGCATAAATGACCAATTTGTGATTTTTGGAAAAATTTGGAGGATTATTTTGTGATTTTCGGTCATTAATGTATTTTAGTGACTAAATTGAAAAGCAAGCTAAACTTAGAATCCTTAGAGGGCCATAAACCCATTTTTAATTTTAATGATGATTTATTCACCAAAATAAATATTTTAATTACTTTAATTTGGTTTCTTAATCATTTTCTCCTAAAACTACTTTTGACCCATTTTCTCTCATCTTTTTCTCTCATTTTCTCTCCACTTTCTCTTCATCTTTTCTTCTCAATTCCTTTCTGATTTTTGCATCTTTTTACATCATTTACATCATCTTTTCATTCTTTACAAAACCTATGCATTGATTTCATCAAATCTTCATCAAATTGCAAGGAATCAAGAAGGGGAAAATCTCTTATTTTTGGTGAATAGATCTTGAAGGTAATTTTCTGGATTTTTATTATTTTCTAAGGTTCATTATTAAAATTCTCAAGTATTAGCTTGTTCATCTTTGAATAAACACTTGATTCTATGTTTTTAATGTTAGATCTAATGTTTTTGTGATGTTTTTGTGAGATCTTTTTGGATCTTGTTTAATGCTGGAAATTATATGGTTTCAATCATGTTTTTATGATGATTTAATGATTAATTGAGTCTTGATTTGAGATCACATTAATTAAATCCCGGAATAATGTAATCGGTGTAGTTTTAAGGTGTTTTTCGGTTGTTTTATGGGCTGTTTTAGATGCTTAGATGTTGTTGGAGGTATAAGGATGGTTTGGATGTGTTTTTGGATCATGTTTGAGGTGGATTAGATGTTAAATTCGTTAGGTTTTGGGCTGATGTTGTTCGGATGCGTTTCGGCTTAGTTTTCGGTCTTTTTGGGTAAGTTTTTGGTAGTTTAATGGTGATCGGATATGGCTGTTGGTTTGAGCATGTTATGATGTGAGAATGCTCTGTTTTTAATATTGTAGAAGAGGTACAAGAAGAAGCTTGATTACTGGTGCGTTTGGTGCGATCATCGGAAAGCGGCGAAAGCTTGTTTCGCTTGTTGGTGAGTGGTTTTTGGATATAAAGCGAATCGCGTTTGGTACGTTCTGTTTTTGGGGGCTATGGAAGAGTATGAAAACCTTCCATAGTTTAAGAGTAAGTAAAAAATTTGCTTTAATGAACCGATATGAGTTTCGGCTATTTTCGACAAAGGTATTTCATTGATAAAGCATGAGATTTATGGAAGTGCATGAACATGTTTTGAATTGATGCATACATGAGAGATACTTGCTGAAATGCATAGCTTATTTAGCATCCATGATTAAGGAAAATTATGAGAAATGTTTTGGAATACAATATGGTTATTTGCCTATTATATGATGGTGCCTTTGGGCATGGCTTTGGTTCATTTGTTGAACATAATATGCATGCTTTATGAGCAGCAAGTTATATGTTTTGGATTACAACATGGTTATTTGCCTTATACATGATGGTGCCTTTGGGCATGGCTTTGGTTCATTTGTTGAACATTTTATGCATGTATTATGAGCAGCAAGTTATCATGCACATTTGATTATGATATTGGCTTAGTGACACTAACTTTAGTTTCGAATACGAATGACATGTCATTAGGATTGAGTGCACTATAAAATAAAGAGAATATTGAATTTGCCTACACGCGTAACAAGGGGACTTTGTGTCTAACGAGCGTGGTAGAGCCGCCTACACGTAAACAAGGGTGACTTTGTGTCCAACCGTGCGTGGTAGAGCTTGCCTATATGTAAACAAGGGTGACTTTGTGTCCGACCGTGCATATAGTTGACCCATACGTAGACAAGGGCGACTTTGTGTTCAACCGTGCGTAGTGGGGGATAACATGTATACAAGGGGGACTAAGTGTCCGACCGATGCATGTTGAAAAGGATCCGTGTATTCGGTGAATCAAAGGTTCACATTAAGTGTTCACTAGAAAGCCAATATACATACTTGAAATTGAGAAAAGGTTTGGGGCATCATTTATGAATTGTTTTGACAAGGTTATGAGAACTCAAGGATGCATATGATTTAATGAACTTGGACAATGGAATTTTAGCATGCATGATTTAACTATGAATTTCAAATTATGTTTTCTTCACGGTTTAAAATAAATGCATTGATGATTATTTGTGGAGCTACCTCACTAAGCAAGTTTGCTTAAGCTCTCTTTTCATCTTTGTAGAAAAATAAGGACACTTGGAGCTTCGTTCGGGGCAAGGAGACCAAGGGGAAGATCACTTGAAATTTGGTATGTTTTTGGCAAATAAATTGGGCAAGGCAATGTGTAACCCAAACCATGTGTAGTGTGTGTAATTAGGCTTTGGTTTATGTTGTAATAAGACCATTATTGTTTGAATGTCAATTGTTGAACTTTGGAATTACTTGAATGGTTGAAGCATATTCTAGCATGTATTTGTTGGATTGAATTATTGTACATCGCTTTTCTTAGGGAGCATGCCTATAGCTTGAATGATGTCCATGACGTTGTTGATTATGTGTCATATGAAGTTAATCATGTTTAGGATTGATGCATTTAGAGGTTCTAACTAATGGTTGAATTTTGAGCATTTGGTTTGTACTTGGTGAAATGAAATTATTGGTTCCAGACCCAAAGTTTCGAAACCTTTGATTGAAGGTTCCGAAACCTTTGACAAATAGTTTGGAAACCTTCTCGAAGGTTTCCAAACCTTGCGGGCAGTTTCAAGTTGATAAGCTACTGGACACGAAAGGTATGGAAACTTTCAGGAAAGTTTCGAAACCTTTTACAAAAAGTTTGGAAGCCTTCAGGAAGGTTTCCAAACCTTTGACCACCAGGATTTATTAATTGTTGAAATTTTATTTTAGTCCCGGATATCTTCTTTTGTTCGATTAAGGTACTTGTAGACGTTATTTTGAGCTAGAATTTTGCATGCATGCTTAAAGTTGGATTAATTTCAAGATATTTAATCTAATTTGGTTGAAGTCTTTGTAATTTGGAAGAATTACATTTTGGTCCCTAAATTAGAGAAACATGCAATTAATGGTGTTAGAATGATCCGTTTGAGTTGTAATTTGCTATGAGAAACTCTTGTATGTTTAATTGAACATTGATGAAGGGAACTTCTACTTTATTAATTGTATTTTAAAGTTTTACGTTTTAGTCCTTAATCCATGTTAGTGTTTAATCGGATGGTTGTTTTTAATTATTGTGTTACCGGTATTACTTTGCATGATTCCTCAACACGTAGGAATAAGATTATGCATCTAGGTAAGATAAGAAAAAAAAGTATAACGGTTTTAGGGTTGTTTATCGAATCGAACCTTCGCGGGTTTGGTTTGAAATTCCCCGTGTGACTCGTTTAGTGCCGGTTTCGTCCAGGCCGGGCTAAGGGGGTTACAAGGTCAGCCTCTTCACATCGCTTTAGAACCTTTACTAAATTGCCAAGACATTTCTGGAAACTTTCTCCAGAAACAAAAAAGTCATCCATGAATATCTCAAGAGAGTCCTCAACCATATCGGAGAAGATAGCTTGCATGCAGCGCTGGAAAGTTATCGGGGCATTACACAATCCAAAGGGCATTCTTCGAAAAGCATAAGTTCCATAAGGACAAGTGAAAGTAGTCTTCTCTTGGTCCTCCAGTGCTATAGCTATTTGATTATAACCCGAATATCCATCCAAGAAACAATAGTAAGCCTTGCCCGCCAAGAAATCCAATATTTGGTCGATGAAGGGTAGAGGAAAGTTGTCCTTCTTCGTAGCCTTGTTGAGCTTTCGATTGTCCATACAGATCCTCCATCCGATCACTGCTCTCGTCGGTAATAGCTCATTGTCCTTATTACTCACCACGGTCGTGCCTCCTTTCTTGGTTACACATTGAACCGGGCTTACTCATGAACTGTCCGATATTAGGTAAATAACTCCAGCATCAAGCCATTTAAGAATCTCCTTCATAACAACTTGCTTCATAACGGGGTTGAGTCTACGCTATGGCTCTATGGATTTTTCATGGCATTCCTCTAGAAGTATTTTATGCATACAGATGGTAGGACTAATCCCTTTTAAATCTGTCATGGTCTATCCTATTAATCGTTTATGTTGTGACAAAACAACAAGTAGACTTCTCTCTTGATCAGTATTTAGATTCGAAGAAATAATAACAGGTAGGGTCTCGTCTTCACCCAGATAAGCATATTTCAAATATTGTGGCAAAATCTTCAGTTCAAGCTTCGGTGCATTGAGTAACGAAGGCTTAGGAGGAGTGAATTCCTCGAAATCAAGAGGTTCGAAGCTCGAATTGGTTCTAGCTATCAGCAAACTAGATTGGTGCTCCTCCAATGAAGACTCACGAGCTTCTTCCCCTTCTTTTATGAGCTCTTCATACTCATCCAGTTGCACAAAATTGTTGTGACAAAAATGATCATCTTCTGTTGACAACTCATAATTTGCTTCCAAAATGCTCTAGCATTCTTCAGCATCATCCATGTACTTGAGAGAACTGTTGATGTTCATGGTCAATCTTTGATTTGCTACACGCATTGTGAGCTCACCCTTCTCACAATCAATGAGAATGAGACCGATTGCTAGGAAAGGTGTCCGTAAGATGATGGGTGTATTAGCATCAACCTCGCAATCAAGTATGAGGAAGTCGGCTGGAAATACAAACTTGTCCACCCTTACTATGACATCTTCGATCTTCCCCTCAGGTCTCACATAGGAACAATCGGCTCCAAGAGTGGGACATTTATGTATAGCTGATCCAACTTCTCCATAAACTTCTTGAATTGAATTTCATCTTTGTGCTTCTTCAGCCTCTGGAGAAAGGGTGGGGGGGGGGTCTAACTTCTTCCACTGGTTGTGTAGGAACTATTTTTGCTGTGACATTCTTGCTCGCTCCACCGGCAGGTTCCTTCATCAAACCTTCCTCCTAGTCCTTTTCCTTGAGAATTTGCTCATACATTTCTTCTTGCACTAGTTCGGGTAGGGAATCTTCAGACTTCTTCCCTCAAAACTTATCTTGCTGATTAAGTTGAGTGTCACTCCTTAGTTTGATCGCGCTACAGTGCTCTTTACCATGTGGCTTAGTGACTTCAATATCACTTGGCAATCGTCCAGGCTGACGCTCTTGTAATGCCATGGCAATTTGGCCAACCTGACTCTATAGATTTTGCAACGAAGCGTTGTGGCTTTGCAGTAGAGTTCCTTGGTTCTTGATAGTTGTTGTATGCTCTTGAAGCATTGTCTTGGTGCTTAGAATGAATTCTTTCATTGTAGCCTCCAAAGAACTAGTATTAGATTATGATGATGCCCCCTTGCTCTGATTATCTCAAGGCATATTCGTTTGAAAATTTTTGGGCTCATGCTTATTTTGGTTTCGCACTAGGGGAATAAGATTATTGGGTCCTTGGTTTCACCATGAAAAATTTGGATGTTGTCTCTATCCTGGATTATAGGTGTTCGAGTAGGGATTGTTGTTGCTCCTGTTGAAGTTGCTCACATAATTAGCTATCTCATGGCTTCTTGGGCACTCACTCTCGTGATGATTGCCATGGCATATCGGACATGCTGAACTAGACATCTCCACTTCCTTCACTTTATTGGAAAGTTGAATGCTCTTCAACATGTTGGTGATAGCTGAGAGTTGGGCTGATAGTGAATCTTTAACATCAAGCTCGAACATCTCTTTTGACTTCCTCACGGTTCCAAGTCTTGTAGAAGGAAATTGATAGTCATTGTTGGCAATTCTATCAAGAATGTCAAATGTCTCCTCGGTTGATTTGTCTAGCAAAGTTTCATTTGCCGAGACATCTAGCATCATCCTAGTAGGTGCATTGACTCCAATGTAGAACATCACAACTTGAGTCTAATTTTGAAATCCATGATTTGTACACTTACGAAGCAATCCCTTGTATCAATCTCAACATTCACACATCGACTTATCGTCACCTTGTTGAAAAGAAGCAATGTCATTTCTAAGATGAGTGTTGAGATTTGAAGGATTATACCACAGTAAAAAGCTCTTACATATATCGACCCATGACTCCATTGATCTGGATGGTACTCCACTCAACCATCCCCTTGCTCGGCCACATAGAGAATAAGGTAATAACTTGAGTTTCAAGACATCCTAATGAACTCCTTGTTGACGGAATGAGTCACAGACTTCTAGGAATGCTCGAATGTGTTGCCTTGTGTCTTCATGTGCCATTCCTCCGAATTGCCCAATAGAGTTTAGCATATTAAATATGACTAGCTTTAGTTCGAAAAGGTAGCTTGAATTTCTGGTGCCACGATTCCATGATTAAGATCATCCAAGATAGGATGTAATTGATCCCTAATAGCTCTCGGTCGAGGTGCAGCAGCATGCTGATTTGCCCTAGCATTTTGAACTAATGGATCCTGAATTGGTGGGTCCATAGTTATACGCTGATTACGTCTTCTTTGACGAAACAAACGCTCGATTTCAGGCACTATAGGATAGAGAGGTCCGTCAGTAGACCTTCTGGACATACACTAAAAAAAATAAAACAAGTAAAAATTAACTTTAAAAATTAAATAAAGTAAAACAAAAATGCAAAGATAAATATAACTGACTTTACTCTAAGTAGATCCCCGGCAATGGCGCCAAAAACTTAGTGTGTTCTGTGTAGTGCTATAAATGACGTATGTGAACACACATATATGTATAAGTATACACAGTCATACAAGTAATAATAGGGTGAGTGAGTATCGTTCCCACGAGGATCTCAGGTAAAGTGCAAGGTCAATTTGTCAAGGCAAAAAGGTGTCACTAAAAGAAAAGAAAATAATAATAAAGATATAAATAAGCGGGATATATACAGTGAAGGTGTAATGTGGAAATGCTATGACAATTCTAGAATGCTAGGAACTAAATTATGCCAAGGCAAAATGGGAATGATGGTGATGGTAGTATAGATGAGTGGAAGTATGTGTGAAGTGTAAGCAGAGTGATTGGAGATAACAAGTAAAGTAAAGAAAGCAGTTTGTAAATGCGGAGGCAAAAGCAGTATGCAAGAATACGTTTAAATTATATGTTATACTGACCCTCTATTGACGAACTCTCTTAGGAATGACTGGTGGGAACTTCTATAGACTTCTTACCCCTCATTTCTACTAGCATAAGACAACTATGGTGTGTATCTACTCGACAGAGGTTTCTTAAGTGTTCCTGCTCTTCCGAGTCATAGGAACCTGACAAACTAAAATGCCATGGTATTTCGCCTGTCACGCGTATAACACTTAATCTATCGGTAAATCACACTCCTTTTAGTCGTTGAAACCCTCCCCTATGCCTCTTCCGAGTGCTCAGGGTTTAGATTAGGCTCTATTTTCAGTCTAGAACCCATTGCTCATGTAGATCTTCCCTTAGCCCCTTCCGAATGATCTAAGGATCTATAGCTACGCCTCTTCCGAGTGCTCTAGCATGGACCTAAACACGGGACATTGTCGTGCCTCTTACAATGCGTAGATAATTATCAACAATGAGCAAAGCAAATACACAAACACATAGAAGAAAATAAATTAATAAAAGCAAAATATAATCATCCACAAAAGCAACCACCTAACAAAGCTCACATGGTGATTCTAAATGTTAAAGTAATATCATTCATATAAAACCTTAAACATTCAACAAATCATCCTCTTAAAAATATGAAAATTAAAGCAAATGAAAAGAGGACTAGAAGATACCTTCGGATGCGTAGGCTGGCGATTTCTTCAACCACCACGAGACGCCTTGGTGTGCTAGCCCCTTTCGGGTGCTTAGCACGCCACTCCCTTCGAGCTCTATCAATGGAGTACTCTTTGGCCGGAGTTTGGAGTATAAAGGTGGGAGCTTTCCTACGCCGCAAACAACTCGAAACATGCCTTTTTTCTTGTGTTTTGCTCCTCTAAAAGGCCTTTTTTTTTCTCTAGGTCACCATGTCTTTAAAGAGGTTGAAAAATCCTAAAAGATATGCAAAAACCCATTTTTACCCCCTTCACGTGATGACATTTCTGTAGGACTAGAAGTGGTGACAGTGGTCCCTAGCTGAGGTGGCTCGCAAACAGGCCATATTGGCTTGGTCCCCTACTGAGGTGGTTGTGGTCAGGCTGTAGTGATCCCGACCAACTATGGTAGCACCAGCTGGCACTCTTATCAAAATATCTTCTTGTCGTCTAGCTCAGCACATGAGTCATCTAGCTTTTCCATGGCATTTTCCCATTGTTGTCCTTCTGTGAATGCCATGACAAATTGCCTTAACTTCTATTTTTGCTTCACCTGCATAACACAACTGAAAAGAACTACCTTTCTCGTGAAATAGCTCCTATTACCTCCTAAAATGCCAAGGTATAATTTTAAAACTACATGCAATGTTATGAACCTAAATGCAACTAAATGAACCTATATGAGTCTAAGGGCACTCGATAACTTAAGAAAAAAGCCCTAAAATATAGCCTTTTTGTGGAGTTATCAGTTTCTTGTCTAAGTTTAGGTTCTTGAATTTTTCAATATCATTTAGCTTTGTTGCAACATTTATCTTCTAAGGAATGATGTTCTGTCTAATTGTTGTCAAGAATTGAAAGTTTTGCTATAGCATTTTTGTATATCATTGCTTGAGAACAAGAAATATCTTAAGTTTGGGGTGTGTTAACGCTCTAAAAAAGCATATATTTTATACTCTTTTACTATATATTTAGCTTGATTCCAAGTACATTTGTTTTGCATGTAGAAGCATTTCATTTGCATTTTCTTTAGATTATGTTTGCATGTTTTTATTTTTATTTTTGAAAGATACTACTTAAGAAGAGTATTTTTCTAGTGATGTATTGTAGATTTGTTGGGGCAAAGCTGAAGAAAGGATGTGATGTTATAACTTATTCAGTGTTGGATCAGAATCAACAAGTACTATAGCATTTTGGGAGTACCAAACAAAATTACAGAAAGAAAAAAGTACAGCCATAGTCCTTTCACGTGATTTTTTGGCCAACTACAATTCCCTGCATAAGTTAGAGAATATTCCTTGTATCTTTAAGGCACAAAATCCTAGAAGCTTCCTATAAATAAAAGGCATTGCTCTAATTAAAGGAGATTGGAGAAGAGCCAAAGAAGAAACAAAGTGAGGTTAGCAAGAAGAAGAAAGACAACCACTTTCTCATCTTCTTCCTTCATCCGAACCACCATTATTGGGAGCTTCAAGCAAGGATTTTTGCACGACTTCAGTGGAAGCGACATGTAACATCCTAATTTTAGCTCTAATTTAAAACCATAACTTGCAAGACAAGATTTTCAAGCGTGATTCTTAAGTTTAATCTAAGAAATTATGTTAAATTTAGGGGTTACATTTAGTGGTATTAGATTCAAGTTTAATCCTCGGACTGTGAGGTTCAAAATGATTTTTAACCTGAAAATTGATTTTGTAAACCTATTTGACAATTCAGATTATTATTTTGACTAATATTTAAAATTTTCAGAAATATTTTGAATAGTACTCCAAGTACCAGTTCAAATTTAGGGTTTTGTTTATCCTTCTATAGATATACTACTACAAGATAAGAGTTTAGCACATGAAATCAGAGGGGAGGAACAACCTAAAATTATAACAGAGACTTAGCAAGCCGATGTTAATTAGCCAGCTCAGAGTGAGAGACTGTATGTTTCAAGAGACAGTGAATCTGTGGGCCTAGATTCTATTACTATTCAGAGAGAGTTGCTCCAGTATCTTCTTCAGTCTAAGGGTGTTAGGAGACTCATCTCCATTGAGTTTTTATCTATCGGTATGGCAATGTTTGATGGTAAAACTAGAACTAACCCAGTAGAAACAGAGTATTATTTAAAGAAACATCTAAGGCTATTTATTAAGATGGATTATCCGATGATAAGAAATTGAGAGCAATAGTATCGTTACTTTAGGGGGAAGCTCTAAACTGGTGGGAGGCTAAGGAAAAAGTTGCTACCATTGATCAGATCACTTGGGAGTTTTTTTGGCAAACCTTCGAGGATCGTTATGTGAGACCAAAGTACCTTGTTAAGTGCCGAGAGGACTTCTTCAATTTACAGCAAAATGATATGACAATCAATGATTATGAGATTGAGTTTCTGTGACTTCTTCAGTATGTTCCGGGTCTGGTTACTATAGAGAAACAAAAATGTAAGTATTTTCTAAAGGGACTTTGGGTACCGATCAAGAATAAAACGGCCTTGTATCATGAAACTGAATATAAGTTGATCACCCAATGATCTAGAACTACAGAACGCAATGAGAATTTGAGGATTCAGCAAGAATCCTAGGGTACAGATAGAGGTAGACGACATCTGATTGCATCAATTCAGTATAGCTAGGGAAATCAGTAAAGAAAGAGGGGTAGAGATGTGTTTGAGTATCAGGATTCTTCTCGGGCTAGACTAGTAGCTTACGTTGTTTCGACTACTAGTGGTGTTGGTTCCACTAGTAATCTTGCCTTAACAAAGGCAAATATTAGATGACTAAATTTAACTTAGATTAATTTGAGGAAAAACTTAAATTATCTCATTGTTATTTCTTTTAATTTGGCCCTTATTGATTTCATCAATATATACGAGTAGAAGATATATATCATACATTGCATCACATACATGATAGATATAAAACAATAAGATTGAAATGGTTATAGCCAAAAATAAAGAACTAAGGTGGTTCATCCCAAGCCAATGGGAGAACCTTAAAATCCTAATTCTACACTAAAACTGCTTCTCAAGCATCTTCTCGCCTTTGCTCCAAACGTCTCGATTGCTTCTTCAAATAATATTACAATTATAGAAACTCATTTTACATACGAGGGAGTAAGATGAGAAGAGAAGTACAACAGATCTTTAATATTTAAAATTTACAACTACTGTAAAAGCAAGGGCTATAATCATGCATGTCAAACACCGTAAAAAGAAAATATATCATATATATGCTATCACAAAATCGTTAATATTTCCAATATGAGCCTACAATCTATGTTGCCTACGAAGGGGTCAAGGGGCGAAATCTATTGTAAAAGAAAGGCACGACACGTAGGAAATTTTGAAAAATAGAGACTATTTTTCTATGGAAAACATCACGATTTGATAAGATTTATCAATAGAATCGCCTTTTCAAGATTTATAAGTCCCTTAGATTTTTCCATATCAAAATAACAATTATTCATTTTCTTTGATGCGATCTGCCATCGCACTTCCGCCAATCATTATATCAATGATTGACATATGATTACCGTGAAACCCTTGCAACAACATGATGATTGTAATTAACAGATTAACATATTAATCGTATCCCTGATCGACTACCAATATCAATATATATCATCGATATAGTCAAAAAAATGCATGCATCTCATACATATCGCATCACCCAAGTATTTAACCCGATTATGGATCGTACAAGTGGTTCTGATACCATTATTGAGACCGCCGACACACCCCATGGCGCAGTGGAACAAAATTACGACAGTCTTTCCAGTTATCCATGTACGTTTAAACCGAAATCTAGAGGAAAAGATGCAATAACTTACATTGGGTTCCTTGATAAATAGCAAAGACAGCAACAGGATCTGCTACAGTTACGATCGTTCAACAACCGAATCTTTAGCCTCCACGAATATCGTCTCGGCCTCTACTCATTTCACCTAGTTGAGAGAGCAAATCTTGAAAAACTATTTTCATGATTTTAGGGTTTCAAATTCGAAATTCTCTATTGTGGCTGCTAGACCAAAGATCCTTTATATAAGTGTAACCCTAAGTATAAAAGTTTGATTCTAAATTTGTTTATAGGAAATAATTACTTTAATTATTTCCTTAAATTTCGAAATCTATATTTAATTCGAATTTAAAAGGGATATAATTACTTTAATTATATCTTTTATTTAAAATTCGAGATTAAATATAATCTATTTATACTTATATATATTTTTTCTCCTTTTCAACCATTTAGTGTGATCCTGTAGGCTCATTATAACGTTAGTAATAATATTAGAACAATTCTAATATTACAAACAATGAGTGACATCTAGAAATATATCATTGTCATCTAAATTACAAGAGATCATGATTCGATATATCATGTCCATAGCCAACTATCTTAATGTATTATATCCTTTTGTCCTTTTATATCTTTAATAGGCACAAGTCTTGGAATAGTCACACTTGTATAGCCTATTTTAATGTTTTTTGATATCTAGAGTGGACTACTTTTAATGAATAATTTGTGATATCTCATATCAACGTATTCAAGCATGGCCATGTATTTCTAGTCTCACTCAATCAAGTGTCCTTTGATATATTTTCCTATTAGGTAGGAAGGATAAATCTTATCTTGATCATTCACATCTCACTACATACATTGTAATATGTCCAATGTCAATTTTTATAGTGTAACTAATTACGAGATACGTTTAACTACATCAAAACATAAAACAACATATGTTGAGATAGTAACAATCTCAAGTCTAAGGATCATACATATAGTTGTCACTATGAGCAATATCGTCAACGTCACATAATAATCCAAGATATATGCTCATAGTGGGTCAATCCAATAAATTATTCTCTACTAATATATTCATGTATTAATTCTGACATCTCTATGTCAATGACAATTCATTGTCATCAATTAATCACATGTTAGTCTTAAGCGTATTATTATTGTCCATACCCATAATAATACTTGACTAAGGATCTTGTAATAATAATACATATATTATTATATGAACCTTATTATTTCTCTGTTTATGTTATACATTGACACATATATCTGAAAACAACAATGGTAATACCTTTATTCAATAAAATTGGTAAATAAAAGTATCCTTACAATCATCATATGATTGGTCTTTGACATACTCTAACAAGATTGGGTTGTGATTTAATGAAAGATGGAAAGGTAATAGCTTATGCTTATCGATAGTTGAAATCGCATGAGTGTAACTATCCTACCCACGATCTTGAGCTAACAGTAGTGATCTTCACTTTGAAAATATGAAGATACTATCTATATGGAGAGAAGTGTTATATTTTCAAAGATCATAAAAGCTTAAAGTACCTTCTCACTCAAAAAGAGCTTAATTTGAGGTAACGATGTTGGCTAGAGCTTCTTAAGGATTATGATTGTGAGATTGATTATCACTCTACTAAGGCTAATGTCGTTGTGGATGTTTTGAGTCACAATGCTATTTCGGATTTGAGAGCTATGTTTGCTTGGTTGAGTTTATTTGAGGTTCACAGTCTATTAGCAGAGCTTCGTGTTGTTTCAAATCTAATATTTGATATTCAGACTGAGCACACCAATGATCATTTCTTGGCGCATCGTATTAAGGAGGTTAATGATGGTACATCTCATGACTTTTTTATTGATCAAGATGGTGTTTTGTGTTTTCGAGCCCGATATTGTGTTCTAAGGAACTCAGTTTTGAAATAGATTATTCTTCAGGAAGCTTATGATAGTCTCTATTCTATGCACCCTGGTGGGGATAAGATTTATAAGAATCTCCGAGAGAAATATTGATGGAAAGTTCTCAAGAGGGATATTATCAGTTTTGTGTCCAAGTGTTTGACTTGTCAGAAAGTCAAAGTATAGCATCAGTGTCCGTCTAGGCTTCCTCAGCACATTGAGATTCCTCTGTGGAAGTTGGAGTGTGTGATTATTGAATTTGTTAGTGGTTTATCTCTAACTCCGTCGAAGAAGGATTTTATCTAGGTTATTATTTATCAGTTGACTAAATTCGCGCATTTTATTCTAGTTCAAACTACTTATTCCCCGAGTAAGTTAGCTCGATTGTATATTTCTGAGATTGTTCAGTTACATGGGGTGCCTCTGTCTATTATTTCTAATCAAGATTCGAGGTTTACGTCAAAGTTCTAGGGAACTCTTGATTTTACTCTGGGTATTCGGTTAAACTTCAATACTTCTTATCATCCATAGACCGATGGTTAGTCTGAGTGGGTGATCAAGATCTTAGAGGATATGTTAAGAGGGTGTATTTTGGATTTTAGAGGTAGTTGGGAGGATTTCTTACCGCTTGTAGAATTTGCGTTATAATAATAGTTATCAGGTTAATATTAAGATGGCACCTTATGAGGCTCTCTACGGGCGTAAGTGTCGCACCCCTATCGGATGGATTAAACTTAACGAGCACAAGTTACTAAGACTAGATCTTATGCATGAGGATGAGCAGACTGTCAGATTGATTTGGGATTGACTTAAAGCCTCTTTTGATAAACAAAAATCATGTGTTGATTTGAGACATAAAAATACTAAGTTTGAGATGGGCGATGAGGTTTTCTTAAAAGTATCTTCGTATAGAAAGGTGCTTCGTTTTGGCCGTAAGGGCAAGCTCAATCCTTGTTACATCGGACCTTATCAGATTATTCGACGAGTTAGACCAGTAGCTTATCAGCTTGAGTTACCGTCAAAGCTTAAGCGTATTCATGACATCTTTTATGTTTTTGTACTAAGATGCTATAGGGATAATTCGTCTCATGTTCTGTCAATTGAGGATTTTGAGATCCTTCCAGATTTATGTTATGAGGAGGAACCAATTGAGATCATTGCTCAAGACCAGAAAGTCCTTCAGATAAAAACCATTAAAATGGTTAAGGTTTTATGGCGTAATTATGGTCAAGATGAGACTACGTGAGAGCCCAAATTAGTTATCAAAGCCCAGTATCCGCATCTCTTTGATCAAGGTAAATTTCAAGGTCGAAATTTCTTGTTAGGAGTGGAGAGTTGTAATATCCCAATTTTAGCCCTAATTTAAAACCCTAACTTGTAAGATAAGTTTATCAAGCGTGATCCTTAAGTTTTAATCTAAGAAATTATATTAAATTTAAAGGTTACATGACAAGCTAAAAGACATCTCGGCATAGTTGTTTGGGATTTCCTTCATTTTCTAGCTTTGTTTTTCTATTTTCATTCGAGTGAAAATGTATTTCAAAGACGAAAGTTTGAATAGTTCTTTAAACCTAGCCATGAACTAATTTTAGTATGGCTTAGGCTTGTTATGGAAACTTTATTGTTTTGAATGAATGACTTTACTGTTTTTTGGTTTTATATATGTTTTGTTCATGAAAGCTTCGATTTTTATCTTCATTTGTAGTTTATAAGAGCTATCGGGAGATTGTCATAGCTAAGGTGTTTGATTAGCTTAGACCTAGGGATAGGCAAAGCTTAGATCATTATGAACAATAGTGTTACTATTGGAAAATAGAATCCTATCTAACCTTAGGGATAAGGTAGGGTTTCAACGACTAAAACATGAGAATTTTGTCAACATTAAAGGTATTAGGGTTGAGACCGAAAGGTAATGCCTTAGCATTTCTGAGTGTTAGGCCTTTGACTAGGGATAGTAGATGTATTTTTAGAAACTTTGTCGAACATATTTAAAACATGAGAACAATAATCATTCATGATAAAAGTAAAGAAGTTTCCATAATAAGCCTAGCAATCTTTACCTTAAATATTTTTTTCATGTTTGTGCTAGTGCATCTTTACCTATTTACTTATTTCTTAACTTTATTTTGCTACAATATTTTTAGTGACAAATATAATTTTGCTTTAGCATATGTTCATAGAAAAGATATTATCATCTTTTATGAGTGTTAACTACTTTTGAACTTTCCTACCCAATTCTCATAGGATCGATCGCACTCACACACTTTATTACGTGTTCGATGTGTATACTTACACGAGATTGAATTATTTTATAAGCACACATGACACTCAATAATTTTTAGGGATACGTATAATAATAGTCCTCTATCTATATATTTTTTATAATTAGATCTTTAAAATTATTTTTTATTTATAATTTAGTCCTTCAAATTATATTTTTTTATAATTAACTCTCTTTAAATTATTTTTTATAATTTAGTCCCTAATTTTTTTCTATAGGTCAGGTTGGATTAGGTCGGAATCGGGTTTAGGATATTTATTTTTGGTCCGGATCGGATCGTATTTTTTGAAGAAAATTTTTGGTTCAAGCCGGGGTCAAGTTTATGATTTTTGTGTTTGGATCGGTTTTGGATAGGTCGAAATCCAATCGACCAGACCCATGCCCATCTCTATGAACAAGAGCGGTGACTAAAGTTAAATCTAGATCCAATTTGAGGATCCAATACAAAGAGATCTACATGATAATTAAAAAGTGTCATCTTGATTTGTCGTGATGAGATTAAATCCAACCTTTAAAAAAAACAAGTAATAAAAATGTATGACAAGAAACAAAAAATATGTATCAAAAGATAGAAAAATGTATCATAAAGACAGAATTATTAAATTAAAATAAATAAAAACAAAAAAATAAATAAAAGATGAATAAAAAAGAATGAACGATGATCAATGATTAATACTAAAATTAATATCATTATCGACTATAAAAGTTAAACAATATTGAAATACGTCTTTAATAATAAGTATTGAAAAATGGCTTCTAATAGTATGTTTTTAATAACAAATATAAAGAAAAATTAAACATCTAATAAAAAATAATAAAAAATAATTTTAATAGTATGTTAACAAATATTGGAATAACGGAATTGTAAAAAAATATTAGAACCTTGATAAAAAAATATAAAAAAATTTTATTTTAAATTAGATCTTTAATAAAAAGTATTAAAAAAATAAAACTCTAATAATAAATATTAAAAAAATAAACCAATAATAATAAATATTAAAAAATTAAATTTTAAACCGATGTAATAAGAAATATTGAAAATTTTAAGCCTTTAATATAAAGTATTAAAAAATTCTTAATAACAAGTATTAAAAATAATTTTTAATAATAGACTCTTAATATAAAATAATAAAAAAAACTAATAATAAATATTAAAAAAAATAAACATTTATAAATAGTGGTCCTCAATAAGAGTGGGTCTTGGTTGTACCACCCTCAGTGACAACCTTAAGCTTGTGTAAACTTTACATAAGTTTGTATCAAAGTATTGTTTGTAATAATATATAAGTTATATTTTGATAGTGTAAACGAATTGCATAACTCTTCATAATTAAATTATAAAATCATAAAATTTTAAACCTTATAAATATAGAGAATACTTTGATACATAAAGTTTGTATAAGCCTTTTAATTTTAGGGTTTAGATATTTACGTTCTGGTTAGGGGTTCTGATTTTAGGTTGTAGGGTGTAAAATTTAAGGTTTATGGTTAAAATTTAGGATTTAAGATTTAAATTTTAGGATGTTAGACTAAAGATTTAGTTTTTATAATTTAAATATAAAGGGTTGCATAATTTTTTTACACAACTTGTATTAAAAAGTATAACATTAATAATATGATCCTTAATTTTTTTTTTGATAAATGCTACTGAATTTTTATTAAATCCATAGAAAATTATAATTACAATATAATTAAGAAACAAAATAATTAGATTAAAAAATCCAAAAATTCTTACAACCTAAAAACAAAGAAAAATAAAATTTCTATAGAAATAAGTATACCAATAAAATTCAGCAGCTTCCTGAATCTCCTTGTCTCTGTCCAAAAGAGACGCATAGTGAAGGAAGGAGTTGTAGGCGATTCAAACTGTCGTGGAAAAACTATTGTTACCAAGGACTGATTTTATCGGCAAACAACCATCAACCGAGTGGGAATAAGTTTTTCCAAGTGACCACCGATAAAACAATAAATCAGAAAACTAGCATCGATTGAATCTTTGTGCGAACAAAAACCGATCGCTAGGGTATGCTGCAACATGCCATAAAGACAGACGAATCAAACCCCAAAACAAAAATAAAAATATGTCACAAGGACAGAGAAAAGCGTATCACAAAGACAAAAGAATAGAGATCCTTATTAAAATAAAACAAGAAAAAGAATTAAATCTGGTGATCGACAACCAATACTAAAATTGATTATCGGCTACCGATCAAAGGAAACGATCAAAACGAAAAATAAAAAAAAAGATAAAATTTAAAAAAAGAAAACGACGGCTAAGAAAGTTTTGAGAAAGAAATTACATGATCCTTAATTTTAAATTTTAAACATTAAATTTAAAATTTAAACCATAAACCTTAATATATAAATGAACCCCTAAGTATTAAAACTTAAACTATCTCTAAACCAAGATAAATAAATTTATATAAATTTCAATTTACAGAACAATTAAGTCAATATTTTCATAAAATGTTATATTCATGAAAACCACTAATAGAAAACCAGTTAACAAGACATAGTTGAATAAATTCAACATGTTTTATAATTGGGTAATGAGTGATAGTGTAGACACACATCTTAACACAATTGAGATATAATTACAAGATGGTACATGTGATGTAATTAAAAGGTTATGTTTTCCTTCCATTCAAATCATGTACAAATTGCATTAGTATTTGAGTAAATATATTTATCAATCAATTAGTTAATTTTATTTTATTTATTTATCTATTTATTTTAAATTTAGTATTTGATTAAATATATTTATCAACCAATTAATTAATTTTATTTTATTTATTTATCTATTTATTTTAAATTATGAGATATAAATTTATTAAAAATATTTTTTCTTACAATATTCTCTCTTTTTCTCTAAATATGATTAAAATTAAATAAGATTTATAAAAAAATTATATAATTATTTTTATCAAAATAAATTGCATAAATATACTCATAGGGAAAATTTTAAAAATAATTTAATTTAAAATTAAATTTTAGAATATAATTTTTTATCACTGTTTTGAGTTTTAGGTAATTTTTACAGTGCACGTGATAGAACCCCATTTACATATAATATTGTTTCTTCATATTTTGAAAAAATTATTAAAAAATAAAAATATTATCTACAGACGATATTTTTATACTTATATTATTGTTTTTGACCTAAATTTTAAAATAAACTTTTTAATAAAAAATTATAAACGCTTTATACATCCAACGAAACCTACTCACAATATATTAAAAACTTAAAATGTAAAAGATAAATAATATTTAAATCCGATGTCCAATGTGTTGCTAACCTACAAAACGTTAGGTGTCACTTGTCACGTGTCATCATGGTTGTCACACTCTCCCAATCTCAAGGGTAGAGAATAGAGGGAATTATGATAGGAGTTTTGGAGAAAAAAAAAAAAAGTACATCAACACACCTTTGTCATTGTATTGGATTCCAAAATGTGTTTTAACAAATATTGGAAGACAGGTTCAAAGTAGAATCCATTTTGTTGGATGTACAAAAAATTATGATATTTTTCCCAGACCATTTTTTATTTTTTAATTAAAAATATATGAGTTTAGTGTTTAACTTAAGTTCTCCTAAAAATTATAATAATAATTATATCAACCGATTCAAATTAGTTTTAAATGGATGTGTACATAAAATACACTGGCCGCAATATGCGTCAAATTATTGTACTCTTTTAACAAATTGAGAATTATTTTTCTAATTTTTTAGATTTATAAGTTCAATTACAATTTCTACTACTGTTTGAACAATAAATTGGACATTATTAATATTTGGTCGGAATTAATTTTTTTTTCTCTAAATAGAATTAGAATTATGATTTATCAAAAAAAAATTATATGAATTTAACAAATAATCTTAGTAAAAAAAATAATATTTATTTTGAAATGTCTAATTTAAATCGCTTTATAGTTATCATTTATAAAAATATTTAAGAATATATATAAATAAATATTATTTTATATTCACTTTTTTATTATTAAAATAAATAAATAAGTGTGTTTAATTTATTTAAATCTCATTATACGTTATCAACATTGAGAAAATAAAATAAAATTGTTAAAATGTTAGAATATTAACCCTACAGAAATATAGAAAATGGTCACAAATCTACTCAATTTTATATAATTTATTTTTAACTAATTCAGTTAATGCCACCGTAGTAATTTTATAAAATACAACCCTATAATATACAGGGGCTAAAGATTGGCTTACCAATATGAGGTAAATGTTTTTAGGTTTTCACGACTGTTTTAATATGTTTTTGTGATAATATTTTTTTTTTTTGTATTTTAGTAGTTTAATATTTGTATGATTAGTAATTGAGAATTACTAGTACCGAAAATTAAATGTTTGTAATTTTTTTATTCTCTTTTATAATTTTATTGATATATTAAGATCAAATAATAAAACTATTTTTTTTTGTAAAAATATTTTAGTCAAAGTAATAGTTTTACTGAATTTTTATCAAAAGAATATAAATCTTTTATAAGCGTTTAAATTTGTGTTTTAGTTAATGTTTTTCACACTTTTAAAAATTTATTATTTGTTGTAAATAAAATAATAAATAATTAAAACAAAAATAAAGAACAAGAATAAAAAAACAAAGACAAGATAGAAAGAAATATATTTGCATTATTCTCAATATTGACTTGTATACAATGCCTTCACAGACTCATCTATTTATAGGCATAAGTAGTACATAATGTATTAAACTCTAATTAATGAAGATAATATTTTTAATGATAGGGTTCTTATTATGATAGACATCCATATAGATAATATTCATAACACTCCCCCTTGGATGTCTATGATGATAATGTGCCTCGTTAAAACCTTACTAAGATAAAAACCTTGTGGGAAAAAAATCTAAGTGAAGGAAAAAAAGTACACATATCTTTGACACGCATAACATGTTGCCTCATTAAAAACCTTACCAGGAAAACCCATTGGGACAAAACCTTGGTTAAGGGAAAAAGAATGCAACGCGTATTTGATAACTCCACAAAAAGGCTATACTTTAGGCCTTTTTACTTAAGTTATTGAGTGTCCTTAGGCTCATATAGGTTCATTTAATTGCATTTAGGTTCATAATATTGTATATAGTCTTTTAAATATGTCTTGGCATTTTTATTTGGTAATAAGTGCTATTTCATGAGAATGGTAGTTCTTTTTAGTTGTGTTATGTAGGTGAAGCAAAAATGAAAGTTGAGACAATTTTTGTAATGGCATTCATAGAAGGATAGTGATGGGAAAATGTCATGGCAAAGCTAGAGAACTCCTGGGCTGAGCTAGACGACAAAAAGATATTTTGATGAGAGCGATAGTTGGTGCTACCACAGCCAATCGGGACCACTACAACCTGGCCACATCCACCTCAGTAGGGGACCATAGCGAATATGACCTGTATGCGAGCCACGTCAATAGGGGACTACTGCCACCTCTGCCAGGACAAAATGAGGGCAGAAATGAATTTTTACATATCTTTTAGGGTTTTTCACCCTCTTTAAAAGATATGGTGACCTACACAAAAGAAAGGCCTTTTTGTAGGAACAAATACAGAAACAAGAGAGACCTTTGAGGTGGTTTTTGTGGCGGTGGAAAGCTCCCATCTTTCTTCTCCAAACTCCGGCCAAGGGGACCTCCATTGATAGAGCTCGAAGGGAGTGATGTGCTAGGCACCCGAGAGGGGCGGGCTAGCACACTAAGGCGTCTCATGGTGGTTGAAGAGCCGGCGACGGTGCACACTGAGGGTGTCTTCTAGTCCTCCTTCCTTGCTTTATTTCTTTTATATTTTATGAGGATGATTGTTAAATGTTTAAGATTTATGTGGATGATTTCTCTTAACATTTAGCCCTACCATGTAAGCTTTGTTTCGGTGGTTGCTTTTAAGAATGATTAACTCTTTTATTTCTATTTAATATATAGCCTTCTATGTGTTTGTGTATTTGCTTTACTCATTGTTGGTAATTATTTAAGCATTGTAAGAGGCATGAGAGTGTCTCGTACTTAGGTACATGTTAGAGCACTCGAGAGAGGCGTAACTATAGATCCTTAGATCATCCGAGAGGAGCTAAGGGAGGATCTACATGAGCAATGAGTTCTAGACTGCAAATAGGGCCTAGTTGGATCCTAGAGCACTCGAGAGAGGCATAGGTGAAGGCTTCAACGATTAAAAGGAGTGTGTTTTACCAATAGACTAAGGTGTTATTCGCGTGACAGGCGAAAATACCATGGCATTTTAGTTTTTTATATTCCTATGACTCGAGAAAGCAGGAACACTTTAGAAACCTCTGTCAAGTAGGTATACACCGTAGCAGCTATATGCTAGGTAGAGGTAAGGGGTAGGAAATCATAGAAGTCACCACCAGTCATTCCCGAGAGAGTTCATCAATAGAGGAAAAGTACAACATATTGCTTAACGTGTTCCTGCATTCCATTTTTACCTCCGCATTTACAACCTACTTTCTTTATTTCACTTGTTATCTTGCAATCACTCTCTTTACACTTTACACATATTTCCACTCATCGATTCTACCATCACCATCATTCCCATTTTGCCTTGGCATATTTTAGTTGCTAACATTCTAGAATTGCCATAGCATTTCCATCATACACCTTCACAGTACATATCCATCTTATCTTGTTTATATTTTTTTCTCTTGTTTTTCCTTTTTAGTTAGTGACACCTTTTTGCCTTGACAAATTGACTGTGCACTTTACCTAAATCCTCGTGGGAACGATACTCACTCATCCTATTATTACTTGCATGACTTTGTATACTTGCACATATATGTGTGTTCACATACATCATTT
Organism: Abelmoschus esculentus; assembly: GCA_035048815.1. Taxonomy (NCBI): domain Eukaryota; kingdom Viridiplantae; phylum Streptophyta; class Magnoliopsida; order Malvales; family Malvaceae; genus Abelmoschus; species Abelmoschus esculentus. The sequence continues at coordinate 11,262,786 of JAUCBN010000016.1, read as the reverse complement.
ATAGCACTACACAGAACACACCTATATTTATTCCCCCTCATGAAAATATCACATGAATCTCCATAATTCAATATTAAATACTTGAGGGTAGATCATTTACATTAAGAGACTTAACAACCATAAGGATGATCAATAAATATGCATTATGCATGTGAAGTCTCTTTAAATATTTTTTTGTATTTCGATTGATACACAAGGATTTGAGGAGATCTCTTCATGAGTCTCAATGATATTCAAATCATCGACATACACCACAATAAAAATTCAGAGCTAAATCTCTTACTAAAAATGCTCGGAGGAAATTAAATAATTCATATAGCATCACACTAAATAAGTATTCAATGAAGCGATTATATCAAATACGCCTAAATTGCTTCAATCCATAAAAGATATATTCAATATGGTTGAATAATGTTATCGAGAACTTGAATGAATTACTTATGGCAATCTAAATCTTTCCGAAAGTTTCATGTAAATATTATTGTCAAGAGGCCGCCCATTCAAATATGATGTAATAACATCCATTAGGCAGAAACTGAGTAATTTTATTTATTGTCAGACTGATCAAAATCTAAAAGTAGTTGTATCCACCACCGAGGAATATATTTTCCTCATAATCAATTTCATGTCTTTGTGAGAATCCTTGTGCAACCAAATGAGCTTATATCTCATGATTTTCCCTTTTGATTTCTCTTTCTCATAAAGGCTCGTTTATATCCACGAGTTTTACAAATTTCAATGTACGGGCTATAGGCCCAAATACTTCTCTTTTCAAAAAAATATTTAGTTTCGCCTCAATTGCCTCTTTCATGTTGGCCAATCATTTCTTTGTTTACATTGCCCAATTGACAATGATTCATGATCCATATCATCAAATAAAATCTCTAGTGCTATATCGCATGCAAATATATAAACGACGTCGATTTAATTCCAGTTCTACTTATAACAGACATGACATAATATATTGAGATGTCTTTATTATCAGGTACTTGAGTCATGTCAATGTCTCTGTTGGAGACCATTTAATCTCTTCTAGAGATTTTTATAATCATTGATTCCTCGATCAGACCATCATAAAATATAGCTCTTTTTCTTTTTCGAGGATTTCTTGGAACTTACTTGTCTACTACGCTTCAAGCGTAAGTTAGACTCATTAGCAACTAGAGTTATTCATTCCATGACATCAAATTTAATCGGAGCATTCATAGTTGGTATACGTGACTTAGTCACTCTTTTAGGGTTAGCAAAATCATCTAGCAATTGATTTGTTAAATGAATTATCTATTGAACTTATAGTTCACATTGTGTAACACGTGGATCAAAAGAGAAAATGATAATTCATTCCAACTTATTTCTTTCCCCAATTATTTATTTTCTACCCCTAATGTTGGGTAAATTGATTCATTAAAATTATAGTTAATAAATCGGGTTGTAAATAAATTCCCTATCAGAAGCTCAAGATATTTAAATCTGATATATATTCCTAACAAAACTCATCTTTGTGCGTTGTGGTGGAGCAATTAGAACATATATCGCACATAAAAAATCTAAGATGAGAAATATTTGGTTCATGACCAAAAACCATTTGTAATAGGGAGAACTTACGATCATTTGTTGGCTTGATGCGAATTTGTGATACTACATGTAAAATTACATGTCATCAACATTATCAAGACTGATTGTCTTTAGAAAATAATCTGGAAAATATGCTCATAACTTTATTAACTGAGCAAGTATCCTCGTAAACACCAAGTCACAGGTTAATAACAAGGATACATATAACCATCTAGTCGATGTATCGTTAAAAACATAAAATATCTAGATGGTCTTTAGGAAAGGCGTATGGGCCCATATATATCACCTTGTATCCGTTCTAGAAAATTAATAGCACTCTATCTTAGATGTTGATGATTGAATAATCAAATTGCTTTCATAGCAAGTATCACGTGAAATATTACCATGAAGAAAATCTTAGTTCTTCAATAAATGACCACATGAAAGTGTCAGCAAATTTTCGTATCGTAATTAAACCGGGATGGTCTAACCGGTCATGCTAAATAAAATTATCAGTAAACTTCTAGTTTATAATAGCATGAGCTTCAATTTGTACTAATTCTTATGTAGTACAATATGGATGACAGTGCATGTAATTTTACCAAAGTTTTATTATTGCCTTGAGTTATACTCGTAATATTGAGATAGTCAGCATCCCCTTGACTAATATTCTCAATATATTTCTACAAATATCTTTAAAATTCAATAAGTCTCTTTACGACTTTAATGAGTATAATGCACTGTAAATATGAGATAAAGTCTCATTTGGAAAATAACATATTTGCTCAGTCGGAGCTTTCTATGATATTAGTACTTCCGGATATAGTACTCATATTATTATCTTACATTTAAAATGGGAAAATATGTATAATTATGTACCTTTTAATACGTGCTTTATTTCATTCACTTCGGAAGATGAAAATAAATCAAATAATCACATGGAATAATCATCATGCTTGTATTCACTTCAAAGAGTGTCATAAATCCAATAATTACATGGAATAAGCATCATGCATGCATTCACTTCAGGGAATGCCTCCCATAAAAATTCTTTAATCAAGACGATTTTCGTAACTTGAATTGGGAGAAATCTATAGTCGAGTTTTTCGACAAAAATATTGCTTTTAAGCAAATATAGATTTTATAATATTCATACTATTAAATAGTAATTGATCAACCAATATATTTATACAATAAGTAAAAAAAATAATCCTTATACGCGGCGTTGTTAAACCAGTCCACAAGATCCTTTAAAAAGAACCTTCTTTGAGACCAGTAGCCTCGCAGAACGGGATGTCCAGCCAATATACTCGGATTAAACCAACATAACAAAGAACATATTAATTAAAGGTTTAATATTTGTTCTAATATCATGTAATACTTAGAACATGATTAAAATATAAACTTTTATCATAATAATAAAATAAAAAAATATTGGTTATAATAAAGAAAAAAATCTCAAATTAAATAAGTAAAACATATCGAACTTTTTACTATATGGTAGATTTAGTTACCAATATCTTGTTAAAATCTTTTTCGGGAATTTTCAATAAGAACCACGGTATTTGAGCCACTTTAGCGCTACACAAACACCAAACAACCAAAGATTTTTAATAAATTAAAAATCAAATCAAAGATCAAGAGAGAAAAATAACCGATAATTAAAATATAATTGAGGGAGAAGAACTTATCTTTGATTTATGCTAGTAACAAATTCTTTTCAATAACTCCTTCAAGATTCGAACGACAAACGCCTTCGTTGGTTAGAGTCTCGTGCTGATAACGTGTTATAAATAAAATAATGAAGAAATAAAATAAGAATAAAGAACAAGAATTAAAGAACAAAGAGAAGATAAAAAGAAATATATTTGTACTATTCTCAATATTGACTTGTATATAATGCCTTCACAAACTCATCTATTTATAGGCATAAGCAGTACATAATGTATTAAATTCTAATTAATGAAGATAATATTTCTAATGATAGAGTTCTTATTATGATAAACATCCATATAGATAATATTCATAACATTATTTTTATTTTTATGTACTAAAATTTTAATATTTATAATATAATTTTTTATAAATTTTACTTTAAATATAATTCAGTTTTTAAAATAATTATTATTTTAATCCTTGCTTCTAATATTAGGATCCTCATTTATATGGATGACAAATGGGCGGGGCGAGTGCGGATACCTCTTTTTTCATACCCATACCCACCTAAAACTTTGATATCCATCACCTACCCATCACTCACGGTGGGTACAATTTTTAAATCTACACCCGTCTATACAGGTACGTTCTTAAATCCATCCCTACACCCATCACTTAAACGTATTCGCTTGTACATGCCTACAAGTTACTATTAATATCGAATTATTTAAAAATAAATCATAGGTTTTTATAAAAAAATAAAATTTTACATACTTTATTAACTGATTAAATGTATATATAACATATTTATAATAATACAAATTTAACTACATCTAACTAACAATAATTAATTTAACTAAATCACATTTTTTATCGGTATATAATTTACTTAACTACAACAAACTAATATGTATACCTAACTTAGCTAAAGTATATTTACACTTTTATAAATTTTACTTATCCACACATTACAAATTTTCAACCTGATTAATTCAAGCACGATCATAAAACATCAGTTTTTCAAACTAAATTAATTGAGTTTTACAAGCTTAAAGACTAACATAGATTTTAAAATAATTTAATATCTTAATACATAAAACATCATAATAAAAGGCATAATCAAAGTCTACAAATATAAATAGTTCAAAATTTATACGGCGGACGGATACGGAGCGGGTGAATATGGGGCGGGTGGATACGATGCAGATAAGGTCTTAAAATTATCACCTACCCACTACCCACAATGGATTGACTTTTTACATCTACACACGCCTACCACCCACTAAATCCATATCCATCCCTATTCTAACCGATACAGATATGATAAGAAATTCATAAAACTATACCCGTCCGCCATCCATACTCATTTCTTTATTTTGTATGTCTTTTATTAATCCATTGTTTTATTAGCGGTGGTGGGCAAGGACGTAGGCGGCCAATATTTTGATTATTTAATACTAATATTTAATACAAATTCACACAAATTAGGAATCTTCAAATACGCCTCCCCTGGCCCAGACCCTACCCTTCCTAACTTTAAATTTAATTCCCATTTCATTCTTGGGGGATAGAATAGATGCTGGCTAGTGTTACTATTTTATTGGATTATTAAATGAGGTATTTTTTAAATTTTAATTAAAATTAAAAATAATTTAATTCGATTAATGTCGTTAATGATACCAGTAAAAATATCTACCAAATGTTATACTAGAATATTTATTTTTCAATTAGTTATACTTAACTAAAATATGATTTCACTGTTTGCTATTTTTACGGATTAAAAAAAATCCAAATCTATTGATGATAAAGTCAGTGAAAACATGTCTAGTTAGAATTATATTTTAAGCGATAAATAATTTAATTCCGCTTAAATAAGTTTTAGGTTTGAAGCGCTGTGTATTTAGAAAATTTTTGTTAGGAGATTTATCCATCAAAATTAAATATATATAATTGTCGATCTAGATTAGTTAGATCAAAGTCTTAAAAATTCGAAAGAATAATTAAAGAAAGAATTATACCTTTCAAAAAATAAAAATATACTAAGTGAATTGGATACAATAAATTAAATATCTTATTTTTTAATATTTTTAATAAAAACAAAATATATATTAAAGTAGAATTTTATTCTTGTGACTTTATTTTTATCGTATTAAATATTATATAAATTGAAAAACAAAGGCAAAGATGTGATATTTGAAAAAATATTTTTTCTTATTACAATATTTCACCAAGGAAGCTGTGTTTAACGTCTTCAGTGAAAAATTTCATATGTGATTTACTAGGATTTACAGTTTGATTTTAGGATGAGAACATGAGATGTTCTTTTCACACTGTGGTTGATTGAGACATAATTTTGTATTATTCATTACAATATTTTACATAAAACAAAATATTTAGTTAAAATCTATATATTTTTCTTCTTCATTTTGATTAAGACAAAAAACTTGAACAAGATAAAAGACTGTATACAATTACAAACTGGAGTTTGAACTCAGAATTGGGAAGCCATGGATGGTTAGCTATCTGACGTGGATTCTTATAGGATGTGAAATACCACCTTTAGCCTTTTTCACGGAGTCAAGACACTCTGACTCGTTCTTTGTTACTGTGTTCTGATTCAATCCGTATGTATGTATGTATGTGTGAGCTGCAAAACAGCAGAGGAAACAATTATCTTCCATCTTTAAAATGGTGCGGTCTCTTTCAACTCACAAAAAAGCAAAAAAGCAAAAGAAAAAACCCCAGAAAAATAAAATTTAGAAACGGAAGTGGTGAAAAAGTTTAAAACTTTGATGTGATATTAAGTAATAAAATAATAAATAAATGGGGGAGGGGAAGATGACAACACTCTTTTCTTTTTTGTTGTTGTTGTTGGAAGGGTGGTTCCTTGTGCAGTAGTTTGTTTGCTTTTGGGGCCTAAAACCTTCCCCACCTAGATGATGAGATAATTATGTAGCCCCAAAAACCTCAGTTTCAAATGCTGGACTCGGTGAGTGTGTTAAAAAGGAAAAAAAGAAAGTTACTTCCCTGTTTTTTTTAATCCAAAGTCTGATGATTGATTCCAGTTGGGTTAAAGTAAAAAAAAATTGGTTTCAAGTAGAGTTTTTTATCAAAAAGTTGCAGTCTTGATACCTTCTTTTGATTCTACAGGCTTTGAGGTAGGTCGAGAGAACTTGGTATAGGAAAAGGCCAAATTTTTTTAGTTCCATTTAATGATTCCCTTGCAGGTTGCCCCAAAAGAACACTGGATCCGTTTCAGATTGTTGGTTTTGGTGTTGTTTCAAAAGAAAGGGGCAAGGTTTTGATGGGAGGATATGGATTTTCAAGTGGAGGGTTTGAAGTTTGGACCACTTTGCTTTCTTGGTAAGGTGGATAATTGCAGCTCGTTTTTGTTGAGAAATGAACCGGACTACCTGCTGCTGAATTTTGGTCTTAGGGTCAGCTTGGAGGTTTTAGTTTCCTGAGTTCTTCTGGTACTGGGGATTTTGTGAAGATTTAAGCTTTACTCAAGATGTCAATGAACGACAAGCTTTCTGGTTCTAATGGTAGATTATCAGCTAATTCCAGGCTGAAGAAAACAAAGGAGACTATGCATGGCCATGGACCGAATTCTTTCCGGAAATGGAAGAGAAACTTTCTCTTTCTCTGGTTTTTAGGCCTTGTTTCCACAGGAATTATTTGTTTTTTCTCGAGTTTCAACAGTATAGCTTTGGAGAGAAATGAGAAGAGTCTTGATTCTTGTGAGGAGAAGGCAAGAATCTTGCTCCAACAATTCAATATTAGCAGGAACCAGTTTCATGCTCTAGCTTCTTTCTTCTATGAATCAGATCAGGTAATTTTGTATCTCGGTTAGCTTTAGATTCCACCTGTTTTGGGTTTAATTTCTTTACTTTGTATCTGCAATTAATTTATATACTGACAAAACTGTTGCTTTTAAGGCCTTGTTCTGGTTATGAGGGCTGAATTTGGCCAATAGATTATGATAAGACAAATGTGTGGCTTTGTTCTACTTCTATCTGATTTCCCTTTTTCGAATATTACATTAGATTGAAGATATTTTTCCTTGTTTATCCCAGTGTTTCCATGGAAGATATGAGTCTGAAAATGGGGTTATAATATGATTTGGTCATCTGTTTCCGTATCTGTTTTTCGATCCTTTTATAGTTGAAGTAAATGGCTGCCTAGAAAATTGCAGACCTGATGATATTGAAATATAATTGTATTGATTCATCACTAATACTCATTATTTGAACACTTTGAAAAAGTAGAATCATATGAACATGTCATATTGTGTAATAGCGGCTAAGGACTGGAGTAAACATACTTCGGATCTTTTTCTTGCTAGGCTATGATTTATGAATTATAAAAGTGAACAGTGAATATCATTTAAGATCTAGAATTCTAGATAGGTGGTTATGTCAAATTTATTTAAAAGTTATGAACTTATGATTCTTAGTTCCTTTATGGGATTGAGTTTTCGACTTCTCGTTTCAAATGAAGTATGCTGTAGAACAATTGTTTGTTGAGAAGTTGTATGAGCACCGTCTTTAATGCTGCAAATATGGTTTGCCAAAATGTTCGTCTTAGATTTTCTATGTGAGATTTCTATCATTCCCTCATTACTTTGCATATTACAGATGGCATTTCTCGAATGTGCTAAACATTCAGGACCTAAAAGGCTATCGAGTGATGGTGTTGCTTGTGCTCTCAAGGTAATGTGTTCAGAGAAGCAAGACTTCAAAATGCAGAAGATGTGGGTGGTAAAAAACACAGAACTTAAGGATCAATGCCCTGTCCAAGCTGAGAATATACCCAGCGAGCATGACTTGTCATTGCTGGATCACGATACTTCTGTCTCGCAAAATTCTGTTTCATTAATAGCACAGGAGCATCACAATGGTGAGAAGGTAACATCTTGATTTTAGAAGCACCTGATATCAGTGAATATTCAACCTTTTAACTTTGAAAAGCTTAGATAATGCTTGACAATGAATTATTCCCACTGATGAGTGAAAAATGAAAAAGAAAAAAACGGAACTAATTGATGTTATTGGAAAAAAAAAAGCATTCGTTAGAGTTGTGGAACATATCATTGGTTGATTACAACTTTGGCTGCAAAAGTTTTTTGAAAAGATGCTGATAAATATATTCTGATTTTGTGAGGTATATATGTACTCATAAATCTGAGTACTCTCTAAGAGTGATACGACTAGGGGTGTATATGAACTGGGCTCAAACAAACAAGGCTCTATTTGTTTGTTTATTTTTGAAGATGTTCATGTTTGGTTCGTTTGTTTTAAATTCTTATATTATGTTTGAACTCGGCTCGTTTATTATTCGTTTGTTTAGCGTTCGTAGTTCATGAAGATGTTCGTGAACATATGTGACTGACTAGGTGTAAATAAGTTAACAATACTTGTTTACAGTGGTGTAAACAAGTGATCAATGTATTTGAAATTTATGTTTTTTACTATTATTTATGTGTATATTTTATTGAATATTAGCTTCAATGATTAGTTTTGTCAAATTATCTATAGTGATTGCAAATATATATATATATTTTGTAAATTAATGAATTGAAATTCAAATATAAAAATAGGGTGAGATATTATTTTAATATCTTTATAAGAAAACATCATTAATAAATAAACGAGTCATCAATGAGCTTATAAACGAGTTTATTCATGAACATAAACGAATTGAATACACTTTTGTTCATGTTCGATCCTCATTAAACAAACATAAAATTTTGTTCATAAGCTTATTTAACTTAATAAACTAACTTTTTCCAACAGTTCATCGAACGTTTTGTTAACTTACACCCGTATATACAATGCAACTTATGGTCTCAATTGTGAACTGTAACTCTCAGGATTATACATATGCATCAGACAGTCAAGCATGTGCATGTGAATTAACCATGATGTAATTAATCCAAAAAATAAAGAAGAGAAAATGACCCTTTCCATTAGTAGATAATTCCAGTTTCATATATGTATATAGTCTTACTAAAATTGCTTGCTTAATAACTGTCGTTTTATGTTGTATTGGCATAAACAGAACATCTCGCAAGGAAGTGAACGAGGAGTCCAAACAAAAAACAATTTTGAGAACTCATTATTTTGTGTGGGGCAAGGATGTTGGTTGCTTCTCATTGTAGTCATACTTACCTGTAAGATTTCAGGAGTTCGTTTGAAGCTCGATTGGAACAGAAATAATGAACCAGCTCCATTGCAGCCTAAAACTCAGCAACTACAGCTGCTGCTGCAACAAAAGCAGCAGCAGCTAGACCAGAGCCCTCCAAAAGGTGCTGGGAAGTGGAGAAAGAAACTTCTTATAGTTTTCGTATTCCTGGGGATCCTTGCATCCATCTGGCTATTTTGGTATTTAAACCAAAACATCATTTTGACGAGGGAACAGACGCTTGCCAACATGTGCGATGAGAGAGCGCGGATGTTGCAAGATCAGTTCAATGTTAGCATGAATCATGTTCATGCCTTGGCAATTCTTGTATCTACTTTTCACCATGGGAAACATCCATCCGCCATTGATCAGGTCATATTCAATGTGCTTTATATCTGAAAATCAAATATGTTCCTAATTTGACTTACTTAGACTAGTCTATGCCAATGACCTCTGATGGCAAGTCTCTGGTCTCAGTTATGCCTGTAGTTTACATCGCTCGACTTGATGGTCCACCACTACGGAACTGTTGCTCTTGGCTTGAAGTTGTATATGAAATTGAAGTGCTTAAAGTGTAGACAAATCTAGCTCTCATTATATATCAATCTGAACTGGTATTTCATGCTTTGCAGAAAACATTTGGTGAATATACTGAGAGAACCGCTTTTGAGAGACCACTTACTAGTGGTGTTGCTTATGCATTGAAAGTTCTTCACTCGGAAAGGGAAAAGTTTGAGAAAAGGCATGGGTGGACAATAAAGAAAATGGAAACTGAGGATCAGACTTTAGTCCAAGATTGCTTGACCGAGAATTTGGACCCTGCACCAATTAAAGATGAGTACGCACCAGTGATTTTTTCACAAGAAACTGTGGCTCATATTGTCTCTATTGACATGATGTCTGGACAGGTATGTTTTTCTTTATCTTAGGCTGCGCTACATATTCTATATTCCCTTTTAGACACAACCTGTGCTCTCTAGGAATTGTTGATTGCCACTTTTGTTACCCCACCAACTTCACCTTAAAGAACAACACAAGAGGTCAAATTCTATCTTTGCTTTTTTTCTTCTTCTTTTGCTTGAGCACATATGTATCTGGATGCATGGACACACGGATGCACAGTCATTTTCCAGTCTTAAAATTTCTCTCCTGTTTTTTGGAAAACAGGAAACAGGAAATTTCTAGAATAACCCGTCCTTTATATAAACCTTAATAAACCTAGTAGAAGTCTTGCAAATTATCCCATTTCAGGAGGAAGAATTAAACTTGCAGTTCAATACCGGCATGAGAACTATAAACTAGAGCAGGAATCGTTAAAGTAACTCAGTACATACACTAACTATCGAAAGCAAAACTAACATATAAAGAGTAGGAAAATCATGCAAATTTGCTCAATGTTCAGGTTTTTGAATGACAGAAATGGTTTCATGGGTTATAACATGCAATTTGTTCAAGTGATTCAGCAAACATTGAGGATGAGATTTTTTTTTGAAGAGTTGAGGATGAGTTTGTACTGTGAGAATATTGCTTAAAATTAGATTGCTTAGCAACAAGTCTATAATCCGCATTCTCAGCAATGTTCTGTTTGTTCTCAACACTAAAACACACCTTAGAAATGTGTCTACTTGTATCTTCTTACTGTCTTTTCGTCATTTAACCAACAATGCTATGCTAATTTGCTCTTTCCACTGTTCACAGCAAGACCGTGAGAACATCCACCGAGCAAGGGTAACAGGAAAGGGAGTATTGACATCACCTTTTAAGCTGTTAAAATCCAATCACCTTGGCGTGGTGCTCACATTTGCAGTTTATAACAAGGATTTGCCTCCAGATGCTACACCAGAGCAACGTACTGAAGCGACCGTGGGGTATTTATCCATTTAGCTGCTTTTAGATTTTCTGTAAAATAGTTCTGACAAGTGATACTGTTATTGTTGTTGTCAGTTAGTTTTATTTTACATTTGTAAGAAACCATTTCAATAGTCTTTCTCTATTACAGGTATTTGGGTGCATCTTATGATGTCCCCTCCCTGGTGGAGAAGCTTTTGCACCAACTTGCCAGCAAGCAAACAATTGTTGTCAATGTTTATGACACAACCAATACATCTGATCCAATCAGCATGTATGGTACTGATGTAACCGATACTGGTCTGCTGCATGTCAGCAATCTTGATTTTGGGGACCCGTTACGGAAGCATGAAATGCATTGCAGGTTAGTAGTCTACTTTTAAATAGATAGATAGATAGATAGATAAAAGAAATTTAATATTGGCTAAAAGAAACGGGATGGTATGTTTCCTCAAAACTGCAATGTTTTTGCTCGTGCAGGTTCAAGCAAAAACCTCCGTTGCCTTGGACAGCAATAAATGCATCCATTGGGGTCCTAGTTATCACTTTGCTTGTTGGTCATATCTTCCATGCTGCTATATGTCGAATTGCAAAAGTTGAGAATGACTGCCGTGAGATGATGGAGCTCAAAGCTCGTGCTGAAGCTGCAGATGTAGCCAAATCTCAGGTTTGTTTGCTACTATCTGCAAGCAAGTTTTTCTTCTTTATTCAAAAAAAATTGCTCAATTCTATAGTGTTTTCTAACTTAATGGTTCTCTTTTGTAGTTTCTAGCTACTGTTTCCCATGAGATCCGAACTCCGATGAATGGTGTTTTAGGTAACTTGAAAGCCCTTCAACTCTATCCCAGCACAACCAATTAAACAGTGGTAATTATATTTCGTTGCTATAATATCCACAGGTATGCTTAAAATGCTGATGGACACTGACCTTGATGCGATCCAAAGGGACTATGCTGAGACTGCTCATGCTAGTGGGAAAGATCTTATCTCACTAATAAATGAAGTCCTTGATCAGGCTAAGATAGAATCAGGCAGGCTTGAACTTGAAGATGTTCCCTTTGATCTACGCTCCCTTCTCGATAATGTTCTCTCACTCTCCTCTGACAAATCTAATGATAAAGGGATTGAGGTGAAACCAAGATGTTTCTTTCATTACTCATCTAATTTACTTCTGTTTTTCTTCATGTTCTTAACTAATTTCGATTGCTTTTGTTATGAAAAGCTGGCGGTTTATGTATCCCATCGGGTTCCTGAAGTTGTTGTTGGTGACCCTGGGCGGTTTCGACAAATAATTACTAATCTTGTTGGAAATTCAATTAAGGTTTGCAATGTTTGAAATTATATGTTTCTTTTATTTTGCATATTTGGAGAATCATTTCAAACTCTTGAATGCCGGGGTTCACAGTTCCATAGTTCTCTCATGTTTAGCTTGCATTAGAGATATTGGAATCGGGTGAATATTTAAGTTCCATCTGTTAACACTTGAATCTGCAGTTCACGCAGGATAAGGGACATATATTTGTCTCGGTGCATCTGGTAGATGAAGTGAAAGGCGCATCCACTGTGGGAGACAAGGTGCTACAACAATGCCTGAACTTAGTTCAAGACGTGTCAAACAAAACCTACAATACTTTAAGTGGTTTCCCAGTGGTAGACAGATGGAGAAGCTGGGAGAATTTTGAAATATTAAATGGAAATGATACAACCAATGATCCTGAAAAGATTAGATTATTAGTAACAGTTGAGGACACAGGTGTCGGGATTCGTTCAGATGCGCAAGGTCAGATTTTCACTCCCTTCGTACAAGCTGACAGTTCCACTTCACGACATTATGGTGGCACTGGAATAGGATTGAGCATCAGCAAACATCTGGTGGGACTTATGCATGGGGAAATTGGGTTCGTGAGTGAGCCTGGTGTTGGTAGCACTTTCTCATTTACTGGAGTTTTTGGGAAGGGCGAAGGGAATTCACTTGATTCCAAGTGGAAGCCATATGATCCAGTGGTTTCGGAGTTCCGAGGATTGGTAGCACTCATTATCGATAATAGAAGCATCCGCGCAGAGGTCACACGATACCATCTACGAAGATTGGGAATATCCGTCGATATAACTTCCAGTTTGGAATCAGCATGCACCTATGTGTCAAGTGTTACTGGGACAAGGTAGCCATATATGTAGACACACACACACACTTTTCCAAACTGCGTCAATAGTTATAAGTATTAAATTGCTGGCTTATGAAAAATAAGAATTTGAAGACAATTAGTTTTGACCACACCATTCAACTCACATTGGTTTTATTGGTGCATTTTATCCGTTTCTTCTGCAGTGCATTTGCACATTTGGCCATGATTCTTATTGACAAAGACGTTTGGAATCAAGAAGCGGTTATTCAGTTACGATCTATGCTTGAAGAACATAGGCAAAATGGCAAGCTAGATGTTTCGACAAATCTTCCGAAGATTTTTCTCTTGGGTACCTCCATGAGCTCCACTGAGCGCTCCAAGATTAAGACTGGTGGATTTGTAGATAATGTTCTGATGAAACCTCTTCGATTGAGTGTCTTAATTGCCTGTTTCCAAGAAGCCCTTGGAAATGGTAGAAAGGGCCAAGTACGTAGAAAGAAAATATCTACACTTGGGAGCATACTTCGAGAAAAACAGATTTTAGTTGTTGATGACAATAAAGTTAATCGAAGAGTGGCAGAAGGTGCTTTAAAGAAATACGGAGCAATTGTTTCTTGTGTCGAAAGAGGCCGTGATGCACTCGACAAGCTTAAGCCACCCCATAATTTCAATGCCTGTTTCATGGATCTCCAGATGCCTGAAATGGATGGGTAATCAATCTATAACCTCCTTTTAACTTTGTTTAGCATTTACTCCGTAATAAAGGCAGTACTACTACTAAGTTAATCCAAAACCAACTATTGCTGTTTTGATATTATGTAGTCAAAAGAATGCTGATTTGTTTTATAGATCTTGGTCTATACACTTTAAAGATATATAACATTATGCAGATTCGAAGCAACTAGGCAAATCCGCCGGTTAGAGAATGAGGTGAATGAAAAACTTGCTTCCGGCGAAGCATCAGTCGAGATGTATGGAAATGTGTCTCACTGGCACATTCCAATATTAGCAATGACAGCTGATGTGATCCAGGCCACATACGAGAAGTGCTTGAAATGTGGGATGGACGATTATGTATCGAAGCCTTTCGAGGAAGAGCAACTGTATTCAGCTGTTGCACGTTTTTTCGAATCTGGCTCATAGGGTGGAAGGTAGTTCAACAGTCTTTCAATTCTCTTAACAAGTGATGATCCTTAACCGCCATGAGTTTGCACCGACCGGCTAGAATATTGGTAATCTCCAGCATCACTCTTCGATATTCATGAATACCAACTATTTGATGAGCGAAAATACAATTGTCGGGTGTTTACAGTGTGGACTTTTTGTATCATCAGGAAATGCCGAGGTTGCAATCATGAAATTGGTTCGAAGTGTTGAATACCAATGTAGGTGCGTTCCAAGTTGTTTTGATTGTGATGAATGTTAGCCAAGTTCAAGGGTATTTCCTGTACCTACCAATTATTGTTTAATTTGTGATTAAAGTGCTTTCCATTCTTTTTGGCTTCTCATATCATATGTTTTCTGTCAAACAATAAAAAGCTATGTAGAGGGTTTTCTTTTTCTATGTTTCAAGATCTTTGTAAGAAAAGTTTATTCATTTTTGTCATCCCAAGACCTTGTCAGCGTCTTGTTTTGTTGGAAAATCTGCAGAAAGTACATGGATACATAGGTTGAATGCTTTGTTACTTCTCATGGAGATTCCTTGAAGTCCTATATCCATCATTTAATTTTTTTATTAATTTAATTAATTAGAATTAAGATATTTATCTATTATTTTATTTATTTAATTATAAATGCAATTTTGTTGATCACAAAAGTGTACACCACCCTTGGAGGGTAGTGGGAGTCTGTCTTCACCATGGCTCATGAATGCTTCTCCTGGGAAAGGGGAATAGGATAGCAAGATGTTGGGGTCTGCCCTTGGTTTGTGGGGAAGAATGGTTCTGGTGGTGGAGTGTTTTTGGTTGTCTTAATGATGTGTGTGAGAGTCGGGGCACGTAAAGTATTATCACAGTCCGAGTTTAAGTGAAGTACTTCACTGAGTGGGTGAACAACTGACCCGAGCTAAGGCATAATGAAAAGATAACACAACATATTACATCTTAAGAAGAGATCGTGTAACACCCCCATTTTTTTACCCAATTCAGAAAAACCTAATTTTAAAATCTGGGTTTGAGAAATTCTGATGGTTTTAAATCTATTTTAGTGATCAGTTTGACTAAATTAGAAGTATGGGTGACTTTCTGTTATGTGGGTTAAAGTTTAAGAACTTGTCCTTGTATTTTACCTTTTTATTATGGTATTTATATCATATTTTTAGGGTAAATTATTGCGCTAGTCACTTTTGTTTACCTAAAATACACTTTTAGTCACTAATTTCGAAAAATGACCAGTAAGGTCACTATTGTTTTTGATGTATAAAGTTTTGGTCACTTTAATGTTTAGTGCCGTTAAATATTGACGAAAAGATTATTTGATATAATAAAAAATAATAAATTATTTAAATAGCCCTTAAACTATTATTATACTTTTGTTTCATCATTAATTTGACTCTAAAAATTTAAAATTTTATACTTTTTACCATCTTTCTCTCAAAACCTTAACCCTAACCCTTATCTCAAACCCCAAATCCTTACCTTAACCCTTTAACACATGCATGATAAATCTAAACGAGCATAATTTTTTTTTAAAATCAAGGGTCTACTCTAACCCAGAAGGATGTTAAAAATGATAAATCTTTTTTTATATCTATGTAAGACATGTCAGGTCCAGTGAAGACAGAAAATCTTTCAAACAGATCTGAAGTTTTCATTACTTGTGTCGATAGACCAAATAAATAAGTGTTCAATCGTTTGTACTTTAAAGATGAATAAAAACGAATGATATAGCTGACGTACGAAATCTAAGAGTTAATTGACATCTAGGGGTTTTGAAATTTTTTGGAACAACTCTTTGGTTTTATCTATAGGGGAAAATTGAGCTTCCTGTTGAGCAAAAGAAATCAATGACTTTCAAATTTAGATAAATTTCGAGGATAGTATAGCAAAATAAAAGTAATAAAAAATTTTCTAAAAGCAAAAAACTCTGAAACATACTCCGTAAAAGCATCCAAAGTTCATTTACAAAACACAAAAGCACAATAAGAAAGAATAATCCGGACTAACATCAATAATGAAAATGATATATCCAACAACAAGAAGGAAAGGATTTATCATTTTCAACATCCTTCTGGGTTAGGTAGACCATTGATTTAAAGAATTTTATGCTTGTTTAGTTTCATCATGCATACGTTAAAGGTTAGGGTGGGGATTTTGAAATTTAGGATAAGGGTTAAGGTTAGTGTTTTTTGGAAGATGGTAAAAATATAAAATTTTAAAATTTTAAAGTCAAATTAAAGATGAAACAAAAGTATAATAATTTAAGGACTATTTAAATAATTTATCATTTTTTATTGTGTGAAATAATCTTTTCATCAATATTTTATGATACTTAACGTTAGAGTGACCAAAACTTTATACTCCGAAAACGATAGTGACCTTACTGGTCATTTTTTAAAATCAATGACTAAAAATATACTAGTATAAAAAAATGACTACCCATTTTTAAGGATTCAGAACCCTATTCTGCATTATACCCTTGTGCTGCTCATTTCTCACTCTTCTTCTCTCACGTTATCACCCAAACCAATAATTATACCCTATTCTGCTCATTTCTCATTTTTCACATTAGACTCTAGTGAACATTCGATCACCTTCGGTGCTTCTTCCATTCTTTGAGTCAGTTTTACCAGCATGTTTAGCACTATCTTGCGAACCCAAACCAATAATTATTTAGTCGTGTTAGTCATCTTTCAGGGAAGAATTTGTAACACTCCAAAAATGAGCCTAGAAGTTAGTGAACCAGTTTTGTCTATATAACCTAGTTTAGGATTAAATACTTAAAAATTAGTTTTAATTTAAAAAAAATTATGGAAAAATATCCTAAAATCCTAATTTAATATATATTTGATTTTGATCAACTCAATTTCAAAAAATGACCCTTGAATTCCTAAGATTTTGAAATTAGTGACTATTTTTTAAAAATTGAGAACTTGAGAACAATTTTATAAACTAAGCCAAAGCTTTGAATCTTTAAAGGGTTTTGATCCAATCCTAATCCTAGCTTATCTAAATCTTTCAAAAGCCTATATAAACAACCTTTAATCCATTGTTTTAACCTAAGTAATCAAAATTCCCTAATTTTGATCCAAAAACCAAAAATTTACTTTTTAAAAATAATCATTCTTTAAATTTTGGTTTCTTTTTTTCAAAGACAACCTCTTCATCATATTTTCAAGGTAAATATTCATTATTTTTAATAAAATTTTGTTGGTTTATTTTCTTATATCTTTCTTCTTCAAAATCTCTTCGTTTTCCTTCAATTTTACTTGTTTTTAAACCTTGGAAGAAGGTAGGATTAGTTTTGGAGGTGAGAATCATTCAAACCTCTGAAACTTAAAGTTCTTTAATGAAATTCCTAAGTTCTTGGCTGATTGAAACAATCTTTAACGTCTTGAATCAATAAAATCGGTTTTCTTGATAATATTCCATTGTTTTCTTGATTTTCGTTCAAGGATTTTTACGGTTTTTTTTGATGCCTAAATACATGAATCTTGAATTGTTTAGATGTAATTAAGATGACTTTTAAGTATCTAATCCCGGACATAAGGTGACGTGAGCTTTGGAGTAATATGCTTATTTTCAAAGCGTCCACCTCTTTTGTCAAATTGTAGTATTTAAGATTGTCGATCCCACAAAGACTGGATCAACCTTGACTACACTCTAATTCCGCACTTGAAATATAAAAACACAAGTAAATATTATGGTGTTGAGAATAAAGTAATTAAAATAATTAAATAAACTAAATAAAGAAAAAGATTCGTATTGATTGAGGTAAGGCCAGGTCGATTGCTTTGTAGAGGAGAGTCCAGTTGCACTTATTATCTACTTATTAATGCATTAGGTTGAATTATCTCCGCGAAAGGTCGCACAAAGGGTCACTTCAGCTGCCTAGGCGGGGTTATGCCTTGTCGATAACTTAACTTTTCATAGTTCGACAGATCATCCTTGTATGTCTCCTCCTTATCCCTAATTCAGAGAACTATTGAGATCCATATCTTGATGATACCTCCCGGCGTGAATCAAAGATGAATAACAACCGATAATATGCATATTTTTAGTCGCTAAAACCCTTGCAGATTAGTCGATGCCCTTGAGAAAAGACTGTACTCTCTGGTTTCGTGAGCCTAACTCTCCCGATATTATACAAATAGATTTTTCTTCACATACTATCATCTCGAGCTCATATGCAAAGAAGAGTGAATGTCAAGAGAGAATAAACTATGAAAATAAAGTGTTGGGCTTGAAGGTGCTCGATGAATAATCGATTTAGTTTAGCCAAGTGATGGAGAATACTTAATTTGGGTGGTTTGAGGAAGCAAAGAAAGATAGACAATAAACACAAGAATTTAGAGTGGTTCGGCCTTCAAACAAGCACCTACATCCACTACCTTAGCTTTCATTAAGGATTTCCATAATTCACTAAGAATTCAACCTTCTGAGGAATAAAGGGATAACCTTACAATCTTGATTCATAACCCGAATCAAGCATCCAAAGTTCACAACCGAACTTTGGGAATTCACTCACAAAGAGAATTATTAAGCAAACTTGAATCCTTCTAACAAGGCTAATTGTTTGCACTCTAAGCTCTCACCCAATCCTAAGACACTTGAGCATACATAAACATTAAGCTCACAAGTTTTATCTACCCAAAATATGAGAATTAAGCTCTAAGACAATTTCTTGATCATATTGTTGTTACAATATTAGTGTCTACATGATGCTTGAGTGTTCCTTTAATCATCCCAAATGAGCTTCTAGCCGTTGGTGACCGTTGGGATAGATTTAGAGCCGTTTGGAGCTTGTTTCAAGGCTTATTTCTGCTTCTTGTTTGATCGGTATCGAAATACCTAAAAGTGGTATCGATACAGCTGTTTTGGGAAATAGTCGTTGAACCTATATTTAAGAACCGGTATCGAAACACATAAAAGGTATAACGAAACCCTTAGCTCATTGTATCGAAACAGGCTTAAGCCGTTTTGATACTACTCCTAGCCGTTGGGGTTTTCAAATGATCGTTAGGGGTGTATCGAAACATGTACTGAAACCAAAACTCACAGTGGCAAAACGGTATCAAAACAGTCCAAGACCGTATCGAAACGACTATGCAATTTTGCCTTTGAAAAGCATGGTTGTATCGAAACATCTGGGAGGTCTACCGGAACGCCTAAGTTATAATCACTTCTTTGGTTTCTTTAAAATATTTAAAACATCTTTAAAATCTCTCAAAAACCTTTTAAATATATTTTCAAGTTGTTTGGACATAAGAATCATTTTTGAAATCTTTTTAAATTAGTCCAAAACTATTTTTCAATTATTATATCAAAACATTAGTTCTACAGTCTCACCCTTTTTGATATAATAAAACCTACTTGAAAAATTGTTTTTAAGATTGTTCCCCCTTTGTGAAATAAAACTTTGAATAAGAGAATAATGATTCAAAATCATTAAAGCTCTCCTTACTCAATAAACCATTTGAAAAATCAATTTTTCACAATATTCTTTCCTTTTTTGTTGTATCAAAAATGGTTCAAAACAGGTTTGAAAATCTTTAAAGCTCATAACATAGGAGAGTTTTAAAATACCAATTATTTTAAAATTACATATCAAAAGTGAGTTTATGAAAACAAGAGGCTCCCCTTACTCAAGGCATCACTAAGTGGTTAGTGCAACATATATGATAATCTAGTTTTAAACAAAATATAGACAAAAATTAAAGCTAAAAACTAGATTTTTACCACACTTGAACTCAAGGGAGGATGTGAACCCTTCCTTCTTCAAGTATTCTTTTTGTGTGTATAGAGCTCCCCCTTAATCTTTGTACTTTGTTGCTCATATCTCCATCATACCTAAACAAGATGATCATGTAATTTTTGGTATCCAAATTGCTTTGGATTTTTTAACGTTAGTTGCACATAATTTAGTCCCCTTAGGAATCCATTTTTCAATTTCATCCTTTTTGATTGAAATGATTAGTCCTTTTGGGACCCAAACACTTCTAAAATATTTTCCACCAATAAATCTCGGGGCACTAGATTATCTTATGTAAAAATTTAATTTTTCCAAATTATTTTTCTTTTCAAACTCTTTAGAAATCAAATCTTTTTCTTTCTTAAGATTATCTAAAGACATTTGATGATCTTTTTCCATCTTTTGAAGTAGGTTTTGCAAATCAAAAACTTTAAGTTCAAATTCTTTCAATCTTGCTTCAATTTCAAAATTGGTTTTTGAAAGCAAACCATTTTCTACTTTTAGCTTTGAAATTATCTTTTTGTTTTTAGAAAATGAAGCTTTAAATTCAAAAGCCAATTTATCATAGGCTTCTTATAACTTATCAAAAATATATGAATTTGAAAAAGATGAGTTAGAGGTTACCTCCCCCTCATTGAGGGCCATCAAGCATAGGTTGGCTTCTTCATTTTCGGTGGAGTCTTGTTCACTCCATGTAGCCACATATACTTGCTTCTTTGAAGATGATCCCTTAATGGTAGACTTGTGGGAGTCCTTCATCTTCTTTTTTGATTCGTGCTTTGAGGATTTCTTCGCTTTATTCATCACGAATCGATCGAAGTCCATGAAGAGTTGGGTAAGCTCTTTATCTTCTTTATTATCCTCCTCACTTGAATTTTCAAAGTGGATGCACTTAGAGGACTTGAGAGCAATGGTGTTGACATTTACACCAAGCTCTTGGATTTTTGATGGAGGCTACAAAGTCCTTGTTAAGTTCCACCTTTTTCAGATTGTAGTATTTAAGATGTCGGTCCCACGAGGACTGTGTCGATTCTACTACTTCTTATAAATGCACTTAAAAAGTTAAAAACACAAATAATTGGATTGGTTTTAATTGCATTAACTAGACAATATTAAATTATAGAAAATAATAATGAAAAGAACGAGGTTAAATTGAGTGCTTTGTAGAGGAGAATCCAGTTATATTGCTAATCCACTTATTAATGCAATGGGTTAAATTGCCTCCTGGGTGGATCGCACAAAGGGTCACCATAACTACCTAGGCGGGGTTATGCCTTATCGACAATTCAACTGCCATAGTTCGACAGAGCAACCGTATATGTTTCTTCTTTATCCCTAAGCGAAGAAAACTGTTGAAATCCTCGTGTCTTGATGATACCTCTCGATGTTAATCAAGGGTAGATCACAACCTCATATGCGTCTTGTTAGTCGTTGAAATCCGACCTGGATTCGTCAATGCCCGTGAGAAAAGACTGTATTCTCTCATTTCATGAGCTTAACTCTCCAGATATTATAAATGGATATTTTTTCACATACTTATCATCTTAAGCTCATATGCAAAGAAAGTTAAGTACCTAGAAAGAATAAACTATGAAATAAGTTTTGCATTAATAAATATCAATAACAATGTAACCTTCCTTTCCATCTACTCCACAACAATCTAAACCTCCAAGGGAGTTTAGAACATATTGTGGTCGGCGGCTAAGGATAAATTATGTGTGTAAACCGACTTCTTCTCCTTTAAACCTAAACCTAATGAGTGTCTTATATAGACCAAGTCCTAATTTTGATCTTTCCATGCAAGGAAAGAGTTCTAAACATAAGAGAAATCTAATTCCTAATTATATTATATTAAATAAATCTTAATTCCTAAAATGTCTCTTCCCGCGGTTTTGCTTGGGTTCGACTTCCTAACTGAGTTGCCTTCTTTCTTTGTCTTTCGGTATCTTTTTCTCTTCCTGTTGAGAATCACTTTTTGTCTTTCTACGCTGCCACAACAGTCCTCAGAATTCTACCGTGGCGGATGCTTCAGTTGTAATTCAGCATCTATTTTCTTTTTTGGCTCTTTCTGTGATCTAGTTTCCTATCTAAGATAGAAAACTATTAAA
This sequence comes from Abelmoschus esculentus, assembly GCA_035048815.1. Lineage (NCBI taxonomy): Eukaryota > Viridiplantae > Streptophyta > Magnoliopsida > Malvales > Malvaceae > Abelmoschus > Abelmoschus esculentus. The sequence continues at coordinate 11,240,402 of JAUCBN010000016.1, read as the reverse complement.
CATATCTGTTTTATGCCAGATAATGAATAAATTCATAATAATAGTATTCAAGTGCTGAGATATAGAAAATAATCAGAAATATCTATTATTGCGTTTAATTCTGTCTTTATTAGCAATAAATGAGTGGAGAAATGATGTGAAAATATAGGACTTTTAGGCACTCATCACACCCCCAAATTCGAACTATTGCTTTTCCTCAAGCAATGCAAAAGATAAATTTAAGTAGGGAATTTTAAAGTGATATACCGTCCTGCTTGTCATGGTAGAATTTCTTTCTTGATTCGGCTTTTTTTTGGTTCTAGGCATTCCTTAGAACTGGACTATGATTCTTAGTGTGTGTGTACGTAGCTGTATCAAAGCTGATTTTCTAAGTTCTAATCCTTTTTCTAGCTCAAGACTTTCGACTTAAGATTTCTTAATTCTTTTGCTTTCTTTCTCCCTGAAATTGATGTATAATTATATATTGCTATATAGTTATACTTGCTTGAGCCAGTCATGGGCACCTCAAGTATTTTAACATATTCTTACTAGAGCCAGACATAGGCACCTCTAGTATGTGGGAGAATTCTAAGTCCTAGAACCAATCATGGGCACCTCTATAGACTAACTAGAGCCGATGATAGACACCTCTAGTTTAAAATCTAAGTCTATGTCCTTATTGCTTTTCAAAGAAAAGAACTTTTAAAATCAACTAAGGCTAGCAGTATTTATGTATTTTCAGGATCATAGTCTAATCCTAAGTATTAATCCTCAGAGACCTTTCTGATTTCAAGTCTGGTGAATGGTGCATACTGCGTCGGCGGTTGGAGAATCACTATCGAGGCAGTTTCAATAAAATTTAACAGACTTAATTTTTTTTGCAGTAATACTTAAGTAATTATGACAATATTTAAAGCATTAATTAGATTCTTTGATTAATTTCCATTCATTGCATTTTCATATTACAAAATAAACAAATGCTCCCCCAAACTCAAGGGATCCATTATCCTCAATGCATGTATATGGATATAACTGAAAATAAAATAAAAGAAGAAACATAAAAATAATAATAAAAAAATTAAAAGGAAAAGAAAAATAAAGAAAGCTATCGCCCTTAAAAAGACGTGGAGGATTCAAATGAATCCTCAGAATCACTGTCGATTATCAGCTTTCGACGAGTATTCGGTGTCTGCTAGGCGGACGGCTTCGGCGGTTGAGAAATCCTAAAAAAAATCAATGGTTTATACTTAATATATATAATAATACCTAAGATAGTAAGTGAAGAATGAGGATTTAATGCATAATAGGAGAGGATGTGAGTCCGTCTTCTAATATGACTATTTTCTTGAGTTCTTGGGAGTTTAGTCCTTTGTATAATTTGAGACGTTGTCCGTTCACTTGAAATTCATGTCCGCCTTTTTTAGATCTGATTGTTACTGCTTCGCTTGAGTGTTTCTGGACTACATCGAATGATCCTGGCCATCTGGATTTTAATTTCCTAGGGAAGAGATTTAATCGAGAATTGTATAGTAAGACTTGCTGCCTGATAGAATCTATCGTGGCAGTAGTTTTTGGTCATGTCATATTTTTATTTTTTCTTTGTATAATTTGGCATTTTCGTATGCTGAAGTTCTGAATTCTTCGATTTCGTTAAGATCCAATAATCTTTTCTGTCCTGCTTTTTCCCAATCCATGTTGACCATTAGTATTGCCCAATATGCTTTGTATTCTATCTCTAATGGTAAATGGCATGATTAGACCAGTTGGTATGGGGACATTTTCAGTGGGGTTTTGAACTCTGTTCTGTATCCCCATAGCGCGTTATCCAATCTTGTGGACCAATCTTTTCTTGATGGATTGATTACTTTCTCCAATATTGTTTTGAGTTCTCTATTTGATATCTCTGCTTGGCCGTTTGTTTGGGGGTGATATGCTGTGGCTATTTTGTGTGTTACTCCCAATTTTTTTAAGGCTGGGGCAACTGGTCTGTTGTCAAAATATTTACCTCCATCGCTTATTATGGCACTTGGTATACCAAAATGGGTGAAGATATTTTTCTTTAAGAATTTTTGTACTTTCTTAGCATTATTCCTTACCGTTGCTATTACTTCTACCCATTTTGATACATAATCTACTGCCAATAGAATATAGAGGTTACTGTATGATGATGGAAAGGGTCCCATGAAGTCAATCCCCCATACATCAAACAATTCCACTTCAAGAATGTTTTGTAGAGGCATTTCATTCCTTCTTGATACATTTCCCATCCTTTGACATCGATCACATCTTTAACAATAATCATGTGCATCTTTATATAAACTCGACCAGTATAGTCCTGACATCGATCACATCGTTCTGTTGCCGCCAAAATGCCCGCCAGAAGGAGATGTGTGGCAGTCTGCTAGCACATTTTCTTGTTCTTCTTCTGGAATACATCGCCTTATGATTTGATCTGCGCATTGTTTAAATAGAAATGGATTGTCCCAAAGATAATGCTTTGCCTCATGTTTGAACCTTTTCTTTCCTTGACTGTTAAGGTGATGTGGTAGAATGCTGCAAGTAATAAAATTGACAATATCAACATACCAGGGTATTGCGTTTGCGGCCAAGGTAGTGTGTTGCATGTATTCAGATAGTGTTTTCGCAATTTTGTCTAATGTGATTTTAGGGTCCTCTACTGATACTTTCCATACAGCTGTAGTGGCGGCAAGTAATTTCTCATCAGGGAAAGTATCTTTGATTTCCTGTTCTAATTTTGTTGATTCGTTTCCTTCTAGGCGGGAGAGATGATCAGCTACTAGGTTTTCCATTCTCTTCCTATCCTTCATTTCAACCTCGAATTCTTGTAGTAGTAGTAGTATCCACCGTATTAGACGAGGTTTTGTATCTTTTTTCGTCAGCAAATACTTTATAGCAGAGCTATCTGTATGTAAAATAACCTTGTTGCCGATGAGATACGATCTAAACTTGTCGAATGCAAAAATTACTGCTAATAACTCTTTTTTTGTTGTGGTGTAATTAACTTGGGCGTCGTTCAAGGTTTTACTTGCATAATGTATTACATGAAAGGTCTTATTCTTCCGTTTCCCTAGTACTGCTCCGACAACATAATCGCTCGCATCGCATATTAGTTCAAAAGGCTCGTTCCAGTCGGGTGGTACCACTACAAGTGCTGATATAAGTTTTTGTTTCAAGGTTTCGAAGGTTTTGCGCAGTTCTTATAAAAATAAATGGTTTGTTTTGTTCCAGCAATGAGGATAGAGGTTTGATTATTTTAGAGAAATCCTCAATAAACCGTTGGTAGAAACCAGTATGTCCAAGAAAACTACGTATACCCTTGACTGATGTTGGTGGCGACAATTTTTTTATCACTTCTATTTTTGCCTTGTCAACTTCGATGCCGCGACAGGAGATTTTGTGGCCAAGTATTATTCTTTCGTTAACCATAAAATGGAACTTTTCCCAATTCAAAATTAGGTTCGTGTCTTCACATCTTTGTAGTACTTTCTCCAGGTTGTTGATGCAGTTATCAAAATCATCTTCGAATACTGAAAAATCATCCATAAAAATTTCTAGGTGATCTTCAATCATATCGGAGAAGATTGTCATCATATACTATTGAAAGATGGCAGGTGCGTTAAATAGTCTAAATGGCATTCTTCTAAATATGTATGTTCCATATGGACATGTAAAGGTTGTTTTGGCTTGGTCTTCGGGTGCAATGACAATTTGATTATATCCTGAGTAGCCATCTAGAAAACAATAGTAGGGCTTACCAGCTAATCTATCAAGCATTTGGTCGTTCAATGGTAAAGGGAAGTGATCCTTTCTTGTTGCTTGATGTAGTTTCCGATAATCCATACATATTCTCCATCCTGTTACAGTTCTAGTTGGGATCAATTCCTTGTTTTCGTTTGAGATCACTATCATTCCTCCCTTTTTTGGTACGCATTGCACTGGACTTACCCACGTGCTATCTGATATGGGGTAAATAATTAATGCATCCAACTATTTGATTATTTCTTTTCTTACCATATCTGATATGGTTGGTTTATGTTCTTCCTCTAGTAAGATTTTATGCATGCATAAGGATGGGCTAATTCCATTCAGATATGTAATTGTCTAGCCAATTGCCTTAGTATGCCGCCGTAGCATGTTGATTAATTGCCCTTCCTGTTCTGGCTGCAACTTATAGAGGAGATGATTACTGGTAAAGTATCATTTAATCCCAAATATACGTATTTTAATTGCTCAGGTAGGGGTTTTAATTCTAATTCTGGAGGATGTTCTAAAGATGGTTTGTATTTCTTGTTTCCATTTGAAGTGTAATCAAGGGACTCAAAATGCTTACCTGGGTATGTAGTTACCCAATTACCTTCTTCTACTTATTTTTCTTGAATCTTTATCTTTTGGTTGTCTATACATGTTTCTTCATAAAAAAAGCGGTCGCGGCAGTCAGCACTACTGCCTTGGATGGTTTTGTCAAAAAATTCGGTTTCCTTCTCGTGGTTGAGTTCCTCTGGTTCGTATGGATGTCTTAGAGTGTTAAAAACGTTGATCTTTATTTGTTGATCATTGACCCTTATGATCAATTTTCCGTTCTCATAGTCGATCCATGTTCTTCCTATGGCTAGTAATGGCCTTCCTAATATGATCGGAGCATGCTCATCTGCTTCATAATCAAGAATTAAGAAGTCAGCAGGAAAAATAAATTTATCCATCCTTACCAGAATATCTTCAATTTTTCCTTCAGGTTGTACGTAAGAGCGGTCTGCCAGCTACAACATAACTGTAGTTGGTTTTGCTTGTTCGATGCCTAACTTTTGAAATACTGACTTAGGCATGATATTTATACTGGCGCCTAAGTCGCATAGTGCATTACCCACATATTGATCACAGATAGCACATGGTATGGTGAAGCTAGCAGGATCTCTTCTTTTGGTGGTGGCCTTGTTATGCAGCATTGCCACACATCCTTCTGTTGCGGCAACTGTTTCAAATTCCCCAATTTTGTCCTTTTGGATATAATGTCCTTAAGGAATTTGGCGTAGTTAGGCATTTGCTTAATTTCCTCCACTAAAGGTATATTTATGTGTACCTGTTTAAGTATATCCAAGAATTTCTTAAACTGATACTCCTACTTTTGTTGTTTTAACCTTTTTGGAAAAGGTGGTGGTGGCCATATATCTTTGATCTTTTCATCGCACTGAAATTTGATTTGTGGTGCGGCTATGGCATTATCTGCCGTGGTAGTGTTTTCGGCAGTATCTGTTGTTTTCTTTGTCTTAGATGTATCATCAGTAGCTTCTTCAGAGACTACTGTTTCTGGGGTCTTACCTACTGTTTGAGTAGGTATTTCAGGGTCCTTCAGTTGTAACCCACTTTTAGTTGATATGACTTTACATTGTTCATGAGGACCAACTCTAGCGACTTTAGTATCGCTCGGGAGACCTCTTATGGGTATGCTTTTCATCTGTTGTGTCATTTATCATACTGTGGTTTCCAATGCCTTGAGAGCAGCTTCGTTATTCTGCATTCTCATTTCTGTTCTGTCCATGAAAGTGCCAACTCTTTGGATGAATTTGTTTGTGTTTTCAATGTATGCGCCAGTCTGGGCCATGAATGTTTGCAATGTATTCTCCAAACTTTGGACATCTGTTGTTTGTTGCGGAGATAGTGCCTGCTGCGGTATCTGCTGCTGAGCAAATCTATTATTTTGCTAGAATCCAGTAGCTTGCACTGGTTGATATTGCGTGTTAAGTGCATTGTTGGGATTGCTCCATGAGAAATTAGGGTGCTTCCTCCATGATGGATTATAGTTGTTGGACATGTTGTTTCTATTAAAATTTTCAACATAGAAGGAAGACTCTAGATTTTGTGGGCATGCATTTGAGTCATGATTGTCACCACATGTTTTGCAGAGAATAGTGACTGCTTTTACTTCTCGAACGTGACTTGGCTTTTGCAGATCCTTCACCATATTAGTCAAGGCGAATAGTTGGGAAAGAATGGAATCCGAAGACTCTGAATTGGCCATGCCTCGTATATTTATGCCTCTTCTGGTGGTTGGGTGTTGATAGTCGTTCTTTGTTAACCTATCCAGAATTTCTATACTCTCATGGGGTGAGCGGTCTAAGAGGGTGCCATTAGCGGAAGCATCAAACATTATCCTCGTAGGGGTGTTAACTGCATTGTAGAAGATGGATACTTGGGTCCACTCAGGCAGACCATGCATGAGGCATTTTCTGTATAACTCTATGTATCTTTCCCATGCCTCATACATTGATTCGTCTTCATCTTGCCTAAAGGATGTTATGTTGTTTCTAAGTTTGTCAGTCATGTTGGTATAACTGAATCTGGCTAGGAAGCTTCGGCATAGTTCTGTCCATGAATTCAATGATCCCGGCTGGAGGTTATATAACCATGCTTTTGCCCTATCCCTCAGTGAATAAGGAAATATTTCAACTTAAGGATGTCAGCTGAGACTCTCGATAGTTTAAACGAATTATAAATTTCCATAAAGGACTTAAGATGCTACTGAGCATCTTCATTGGACGAACCCCCAAACTGGCCTAGGGTGTTGACCATGTTGACCATGACCGATTTTAGTTCGAAATGATTTGCCTCTATATTAGGCTCACAACAGCAGGAGTTAACCCATCTAAATCTTTCTCTAAATAATCTCGAACAGTTCGAGCGCGTTCCTGTCTTAGAATATTTACTAGATCAACTACTGCAAAGGCATCACGGTTATCTGTCGCGGCGACGTTCATACCCACGTTGTTTTGTTTGCCAGGGTCTACGTTTATTTTTAGGCGTGCTCTTCTTTATAGATCTCGTGTTGTTTTTTTGATTTCTGGGTCGTAAGGGTATTGATCAATAGTAGGGTTGGACCTGGTCATGCACAAAACAACCCACGGAAGTTAAATTAAAACTAAATAAATAAACTACAATAAAAAAAATATGCAGAAATAAGTGGTAGTAAAATTGAGCGTCAGTCCCCGACAATGACGCCAAATCTGATGGAGGCTATGGAGTCCTTGTTAAGTTCCACATTTGTCAGATTGTAGTATTTAAAATGTCGGTCCCACGAAGACTGTGTCGATTCTACTACTTTTTATAACTGGACTTAAGAAATTAAAAACATAAATAATTAGATTGATTTAATTGCATTAACTAGACTATATTAAATTATAGAAAATAATAATGAGAAAAACGAGGTTAAATTGAGTGCTTTGTAGAGGAGAATCTAGTTATATTGTTAATCCACTTATTAATGTAATGGGTTGAACTGCCACCTCGATGGATCGCACAAAAGGTTGCCACAACTGCCTAGGCGGGGTTATGCCTTATCGACAATTAAACTTTCCATAGTTCGATAGAGCAGCCGTATATGTTTCTTTCTTATCCCTAAGCAAAGAAAACTGTTGAAATCACCGTGTCTTGATGATACCTCCCGACGTTAATCAAGGGTAGATCATAACCTCACATGCGTCTTGTTAGTCGTTGAAATCCGACCCGAATTAGTCATTGCCCATGAGCAAAGATCGTATTCGCTCATTTCATGAGCCTAACTCTCCCGATATTAGACAAATGGATATTTCTTCACATACTTATCATCTCGAGCTCATATGCAAAAAAAGTTAAGTACCTAGAAAGAATAAACTATGAAATAAGTTTTGCATTAAAATATATCAATAACAATGTAACCTTTCCCTCCATCTACTCCACAACAATCTAAACCTCCAAGGGAGTTTAGAATATATTGTGGTCGACGGCTAAGGATATGTGTGTAAACCAACTTCTTCTCCTTTAAACCTAAACCTAATGAGTGCCTTATATAGGCCAAGTTCTAAGTTGATCTTTCCATGCAAGGAAAGAGTTCTAAACAGAAGAGAAATCTAATTCCTAATTAAATTATATTAAATAAATCTTAATTTCTAAAATGTCTCTTCCCGCGGTTTGACTTGGGTTCGACTTTCCAACTGAGTTTTTCTTCTTTATTTGTCTTTCGGTATCTTTTCCTCTTCCTGTTGAGCATCACTTGCGTCTTTCTACTCTGCCGCGACAATCCTTAGAATTCTGCCGTGGCGAATGCTTCAGTTGTAATTCAATATCTATTTTCTTCTTTGGCTCTTTATGTGATCTAGTTTCCTGTCTAAGATAGAAAACTATCAAACATATCGGTTTTATGTCAAATAATAGATGAATTTATAATAATAGTATTCGGATGCTGAGATGTGGAAAATAATCAGAAATATCTATTATTGCGTTTAATTCTGTCTTCATTAGCAATAAATGAGTGGAGAAATAATGTGAAAATAGAGGACTTTTAGGCACTTATCAATTTTCTTCTTCCCCATCAATATAATCTCTTATTTCTTCTTATTCTCTTCTCTTTCTTTCATCATGATTTGATGTGTAAGGAGTGACCCCATGAGTTCATCAAGATTGAGATTCTTTGCTTCAATGATGGCAGTCCTTTTTGAGTCTCATGACTCAGGAAGGGAATAGATGAGCTTACGAATAAGTTTCTCCTCCGGAATGATCTCTCTTTAGCCTTTAAGTCTATTGGTGATGATGGAGAACTGATCGAACATCTTTGCAATGTCTTCTTCCGGATTCATCTTGAAGTTCTCATACTCTTGGTTGATGAGTCCAATCTCAACGTTACAAGATTTGAAGCCATCACAAATAGGAAATGATTGTTTGGAAGATGATATTTCTGTGGTAATTCCATCTAATGTTAGTTTCAAGCCAGAATCTCTACTGATGGAGATTACTGAGAAGCATAAAAAACAATGTGGGTTGATTCTTGAGACTTCAAGAAAGATGATTCTTCACTTGACTTACACCGAATTTTGGCAAAAGATTGCCACGACAATTGGCTATCACAACAATGGCTACGACAACGTAGGCTAATACCCAACTATGATGGAAGTTAATGGTAATGAGGTAATTAAGTGGTTGGATGTTGATAAATTTTTTTCTAACAATTTAGTTTTGCCTTCAAAAACAATATCAAGATGGAGGACATGCATGGATTACAAGAGAACACGAAAGAAAGACACCTCCACCAAGATAATACAAAGGGGACTATCCGTATTCATTATGGTCCAAACCTTTTTGGGCAAAATTGTAACTCGATGGAGGGTGCAGATGGACTATAAGAAATATCGGAAATGACCCTCCATAAGTTTTCTTTATATTCTTATTTTATATTAATTTTCTCTTTTATTTTATTTGGTATTTTCATGAATTCTCTTAATTATGGTATTTAGGAATAATTATCTTCTCATTATTCAAATGTTTCTTGATGTTTATTTTTTTAGGTTAGGACAATAAAGCAGGAATAACAAAGAAGTAGTTCACAGCAGGAAGTCTGTTGTCGTGGCAGTGCATAGTGTCAGAGCCGCAGCAGTCTCAACGGGCAGAACAGGGTAACAGCTAGTCTGTCGAGATTCTTGCCGCAACAGTAAATACAAACGACAATAAAGACCAAACGGCTACATAGCCAAGGCCTATATAAGCACCTTCTTTCTCTTGAACTATTTACTCTTGCATTCTTGTTTCTTTAGAATTGTTTACTCAATATCTCTCTTGTTATATTCGTTACAATCTCAAAACTCTCTTATTTTTCTCAGAATCTTTCTAAGAAACTCTCACTTTACTATCTTTACTTGTTTTATTAATTTTATCTGCTGTGTGATTTGAGCATTGAGGACAATGCTCAGTTTGAGTTTGGGGGTATTGTAGGTGCAGAAGCACTGCCGAGGCAACCACTATCGCGACATTACCATGAAAAAAGGAGTATTTTTTTGAAATTTTTTGATGACAATATTCTTTTTTCTTGAATTACTGTTTTTAATCTTACACTGCTCTGCATCAGCTTTGCTTTAGTTTATTCCTTTAAGGCTATAAAAATCTTTCTCCTTACCATGGCCAAGTTCTGTTTTGAAGGAATAACCATAGGATACTCATGGAGTAAAACTTAGAAGATTGCTTTAGGGTTAGAAAGAAAATAAACACTTTGTGGACTTGCTTGATTTAGGAGTTCTTTTAATAAACTTATGTGATAAAGACTTAGAACCTTTTGGAAAAATAACTAGAGGTGTCTATCACTGGCTCTAGTTTTTCTCTCCTTCATGCTAGAGGTGCCCGAAATTGGCTCTAGTATGTTAAATAGGTGGTTAAAAAGAAAAAAAATAAGAAAAATAAGAAAATAAAAAACGCATATCTTGAGGTGCCCGAAATTGGCTCAAGACTTATTGTTTTAAAGAGACAGATTTAGTCCAAATTCTATTTGTCTTGAACTTAGAGTTTATCTAAGAAAGCCTTAAATCAACCATGTCCATAAAACGCACACACTCACCTAACCTTATAGCTTGTTTCTTAGTAAAAGTCCTTGGGTAAACTAGTGGCTAAAACGGAGAGATAGACATGATCATGGTGGAAAGAATAGATGGAAAAGTAAGACCAAAGGAGAGTAAGGTTCGACAATTTGATGTCTTGCAATGCTTGAGGACAATTAAGAGTTCGAGTTTGGGGGTATTTGATGAGTGCCTAAAAGACAGTTATTTACTACCCTTCTTATGGTACTTTATGCATCTATTATACACCAACTTGAGCTGAAATATGGACTCTTTGCATAATATTGGATATTCCATTATCACTACTTACAAAGTCGAAATTTATAGAGAATGCAGATATTATTACATATTCTGTACATGCAGGAATATTCAGGGCCGAAGCAGCAGTGAAGTAGTGTTGAGGCCAAAGCAAGGACGAGGCCGCGACAACATCCAGAGTAGCAGCATCAACATTGTAGGCGAATGAAAGAAAAAATATAAAGAATATTTTGGAAGACGCAATGCACCAATTGGACCAGGCTAGTGCACTAAAAGCCCAAGTCAAACACCAAACGGGAAAATTTTTCTAGAAGGCGACAAACTTAGAAATATCAGATCTCATGAAGAAGACTTGTTCCCTACTCTAAGTTAGAGTCTATTTAGGAAATGTTTGCCCCAGGTTAAAACTATATATAGCCTAGCCGACCATATTGTTAAGAGAGCCGATTTTAGAGAAACCCTTCCCCTAAGAATTGTACCTATCGACATTATGTTCTAAATTTCTTAGGGATATGTGAAGGTTGTGGATATTAGTGAGAGGAGATTGTTTCTTGTTTCTTTGTTCTAATGTAATAATAATATCAAAGTTTGCTTATCCTATTGTCATTCCTCGTTCTTGCATTCAAGCTCGAGAGAGAAGTTTGTAAGTAATATATTTATCTAGCATCGAGAGATGTAGATTCATGAAAGGGATAAGTACGGTGTTGTCAAACACTAACTCGGCCTAGAGATAGATTAAGAGTTTTAGCAGCTAAAAGAAGTGTTGTATTGGTTGGTGATTATCGTTGATTTACGCCGAGAGGTATAGTCAAGGACCAGTCATCAACAACGCTCTGACTTAGAGATAAGCGGAGTCAACTACGGACACTTTATTGAACTTTGATGCATCTACCCAAGAGCAAGAGATTGTCGCGGCAGAGAACACTGGGAACACTAATGTTACCGAGGTTGTATCTGCAGTACTACCGAAGCAGTGTTGTGTAATTGCATTGGACAAGAAGAAGATCAATCGAATCCACTAATTGACGCAGCTGGATCCTACCTACTTTCTCTATATCGTTATCAATCATTTATTTTATGTTTTGTTATTTAATTATTTAGTTAGTTAAACAAATCCACTTATCTGTGTTTTTACTTTATCTTTCAAGAGCAAGGGAACAAGGGGAGACATATTAAGTATATCAATCCCTGTGGAGACGATACACGATATACTTATCACTTTATTACTTATGACGTGTACACTGCACAGTTGCGCTATTATTACACGCATCATGATCTTCCACGCTCTATTCCACCTTAGTTCCTTTTGGCACAAACTATCCGTCTTCTACTATATCCCAAAGCTTGTAGTCTCTTGATCTAATGAAATACTTCATCCTTATCTTGCATTGGGAATAGTTGAACCCGTCAAAGAATGATGTCTTATCAATGAGATTGAGTATTGGATTGTCGATTGATCAATAATTGGTCGAGCTCTTCGGATCTTCAAAAGAGGATGTTAATCCTTCTCGATTGAGTATCAATCTGATATCAATTGTTGGGCTTTAAGATGCTCGATACTGATTTAGCTTAGCCAAGTGATGGAGAAGACTTAATTTGGGCGGTTTGAGGAAGAAAAGAAAGATAGACAATAAACAAAAAGATTTAGAGTGGTTCAGCCTTCGAACAAACACCTACATCCACTACCTTAGCTTCTCATTAAGGATTTCCATAATTCACTAAAAATTCAACCTTTTGAGGAACAATAGGATAACCTTACAAACTTGATTCACAACCTGAATCAAGCATCCAAAGTTTATAACCGAACTTTGAGAATTCACTCACAAAGAGAATTCTTAAGCAAACTTGAATCCTTCCAACAAGGCTAATTATTTTCACTATAAGCTCTCACCCAATCCTATGACACTTGATCATACATAAACATTAAGCTCACAAGTGTTGTCTACCCAAAATATGAGAATTAAGCTCTAAGATAATTTCTTAATCATATTGTTACAATGTAAGCATTAATCTCTACATGATGCTTGAGTCTTTCTTTTATCATCCAAATGAGCTTCTATTCGTTGGTGACCATTGAGATAGATTTGGAGCCGTTTGGATCTTGTTTCAAGACTTATTTCTACTTCTGGTATGATCGGTATCGAAACACCTAAAAGTGGTATCGATACAACTGCTTTGGGAAATATTCGTTGAATCTGCATTTAAGAACCGATATTGAAACACCTAAAAGGTGTATCGAAAACCTTATTCCATGGTATTGAAACAGGTTTAAGTTGTTTCTATACTACTCTTATCCGTTGGGGTTTATCGAAATAGGTATCGAAACCAAAACTCATAGTGATAAAAAGGTATCGAAACGGCTATGCAATTTTGCTTTTGAAAAGCATGGTTGTATCGAAACACCTAGGAGGTGTATCGAAATGCCTGGGTTAAAATCTCTTATTTGCTTTCTTTAAAACATTTAAAACATCTTTAAAATCTCTCAAAAATCTTTTAAATATATTTTCAAGTTGTTTGGACATAAGAAACATTTTTGAAATCTTTTCAAATGAGAACCCGACTTGTTCTCTCTAGCCCTAAGAGTTGGCTTATATAGGCCAAGCCTAGGTTAATGTCTTCCATAATGATAAGATTTTTAAAAGGAAAAGAATACATATCCTTATCAAACTATAATACTTTATTCTATTTCTTAAAATAACTCCTTTATTCCCGCGTTGACTTTGACCATAACTTGACTCTATTTTTTCGCTTATGTTTCTTTTTGCATTGTGTCCGTCCGAATCGGCATATTTATCTCTATCTACCGAGCATCAATTATCATCTTTAGTCTATTGTCGTGACCTTCAAAGTGCTGTCGTGGCGGGTGCTTATTTGTAATTCAACTTTAGTTTCCAGCATCCGTCATCTTATCTAGAATTTCCTGTGAGGTAGTTTCCTGTCTAAGAAAGAAAACCATCAACTGCATCTGTTTTATACTAAATAATAGATAAATCCATAAAACTTGTATTGAGATGCTGGTATGTAGAACATAAGCGGAATTATCCAATATTGTACTTAAATATGTCCTTTATTAGCAATAATTGAGTGAGAAAATGATATAAAAATTAGGACTTTTATATGCACTGATCATAAGGTTTAGGTGGTGTTTGGAAAGGTTTTCGATAAGTTTTGATTGAGTTTTATGGTGTTTTTAGTGGTTGTTTGGTATTGATCCGACTTGAGGGATATTTTGGTGTGTTTTAATACACTAAACCCACAATTCTAAGTACAATTAGAAATTCTAAATTATATGTAAATTATTTATTTATTTATTATTGGTTTTGATTATTGAATCAGGTCAAGAGGTAGAGGAACAATTTTAAAGGAGATCGAAAAGCCGAATCACGTTTTTGAGTTTCTTGTCGAGGAAGTTTCTGTAAATCGGTGAGTGCATTATGAGGGTTGCCAATTTGGTAGGTTTTTAAATGTGTTTTCAAAGGTTTGGGTTGTAGGAAAGGTGTGAAAAACCTCCTTACACTCGAAAGTAAATATAAAGTATTGCTTTCTTAAAGGTTCTCATATGTCTTGATTTTACTATGTGTTTTAGTCATACTCGTGTTATACTTGTGCATATGTGAATATTCATGTGTTTCAATGCTCATGAGATATTTTTTTAAAAAATTATATGCATATGATGCTTCTACAATTTTGTTTTGAAAATAAAAGAAAAGTGGTTTTCACCAGTTTATGCATTTGATGAACGTATTAGTGAGATGTATGTGTTTACATACTATTTTAATTTAAAAACTTGATCACTGGTTTTGGTTTGTTTTTTGTTGGATATTGTAAAACTAAAATTGATTTTGATATAACAATTATGTATAAGGACTATTTTGCAATAAATTTTTAAGTCCCTAACTCAAACATTTGTTTTCAAGTCAAACCAAGAACTTTAAAATAAATTTTCTAAGTGTTTTTATACAAGAGTATCGATACCCTTAGAACTAGGGGTGTAAACGAGCCGAGTCGAGCTCGAGTAATGCTAAGCTTGGGTTGGCTCGTTAAGATTTCGAGTCGAGTTCGAGCTTTTTTCGAGCCTAATCGAGTCAAGTATTGATCGATCTTTGACCGTGTTAGACTCGAGTAACTCTTATCTCTCATGTCTTATTTAAAATCTAATGAAGAAAAAAACTTTGATACACAAGATGTATAAACTCAAACTAGTTAATTTTAGGTTTCAATATCTTAATTTAGGGTTTAACACTTATGTTTAAGGTTTAAATTTTAGGGTTTTAAGTTTAGAAATTTAGATTTTAAATTATAAAAAAATAGTATATTTATGTTTTGAGTAACTCGTGAGCTTTTCATGTCGAGTATCATGTAGCTCGGCTCGACTCGTTAAAAAGCTCGAGCTGAGTTCGAGCTCAAGTCGAGTTCAATCGAGGTCGAGTTTTGACCGAGCTTTGGCCGAGTCGAGCTCGAGTAGCTCACGATCTATCGCGTCTCATTTACAACCCTACATAGAACAAGTATCGATACTGACCTACATTTTAAAGCATTGTTCTTGAGACTACGAACAAGCTTCAAAACATGGTTCGATACCAATACCTCACTGCCAACATCTGTTTCGAACTAAGTACGAATCACTTCGAAGTTTTTAATTATTTTAAAAAACATTTAAAATTATGACTCATGGTATCGATACAAGTATCGATACCCTTTAATCCCCAACGACACTTTTGATATTTAATGAGTCGACCGTAGGTGGCAGTTAAAACTTTAAATGATGGTTAGCTTGTTCCGAAACATGGTTCGATACCAACCATTACATTTTCATTATGGTTTCAAAGCATGGTTCGATACCCCTCTTAATAAATGCATAATGACTTTTTCTACTTTGGTCTGCTTCAAAACAGGTAGCCCATGTCTCGATACTAGTTGCTGTAGAATGCATTTATGGTAGGAAGATGAAGCTCTAACAACCTTATTTACATTCCCAACAACCACAATGGTTAGAAATCAATGAAGAGGTATAAAATGAAGCATTTCAAGCAGCATTAATATTTGAACCTCAAGCAACATCTAAGCAATCAAATCCAACTCCCAAGCACATTCATTGAAAATCTTGACTCCCATCTCTTGTACTTCAATTTTATTCTTTATAATTGAGTTTAGGGAGAGTGATTATGAATTTGGGGCATATTTATCTTGTTAGAGAATTCATTTTAGCCTACTCAAATCTCTTGTATTTCTTTGTGAGGTCTAAGTTAATTTTGGGTAAAAAATTGACTTGTTTTTAAAGGTTATCCCTTGAACCTAGAAAAAGGTTGAATTCTTAGTGAATTGGTTTTAAAATCCTTAGTGAGAGCTAAGGTCGTAGATTTAGAGCTTATTCCAAAGTTTGAACCACTATAAATCGCTTTATTCTTCAATTTCTCAATTTTACCGAAAATCTTCCACCGAAAATTTTTATTGTCAATTCACCCCCTCTTGGCCAACTATCAAGATCTATCAACTAAACAATTGGTATCAGAGCTAGATCTTTGAAGAGATTCACGTCCACCAAAGAAGATCCGAGAAGTGTTGATCATATCTACAAGTCAAATTCAATGGCCTCTACCTCCGGTAGTTAGAACGAGTCTCACTCCATCACAAAGCCACCCTTCTTCAATGGTGACAACTACCCCTATTGGAAGAATCGAATGAGATTGTTCATCAACGCCAACGATTATGTTCTTTGGGACATAATAGAAGATGACCCCTCATTTCCAATGAAGCAAGAAGGAAATAGGCAAGTGCCAAAAAAGAGAAATGAAATGACCGATGAAGAAAGAAGGAGAATGTCCACCAATGATAAAGCTTTGTACATTCTCTTTTATGCTTTTGTTCCTGGCATCTACTCCAAGATGTCGTCTTGCACAAGTGCCAAAGAAGTTTGAGATTCTTTGGAGATAACTTATAAGGGGACTAATGATGTGAAGGAAACGAAGATCGGTCTTTTTAATCTCAATTATGAGAACTTCAAGATGGAACCGGATGAAGACATCACCAAGATGTTTGATAGAATCTTGGTGATTGTCAATGGTCTCAAAGGGTTCGGTGAGATCATACCAGAAGAGAAGTGATGCGTGTAATAAAAGCGCAATTGAGTGCAAGTGTACACGTCGCCATCTAATAAAGTGATAAGTATATCGTGTATCGTCTCCACAGGGATTGGTATACTTAATATGTCTCCCCTTGTTCCCTTGCTCTTGAAAATAAAGTAAAAACTCAGATAAGTGGATTTGTTTTACTAACTAAATAATTAAATAACAAAACATAAAAGCTTGAGAACGATATAGAGAAAGCAGGTAGGATCCAACTGCGTCAATTAGTGGATTCAATTGATCTTCTTCTTGTCCAGTGCAATTACACAATACTGCTTCGACAGTACTGCAGATACAACCTCGGCAGCATTAGTGTTCTCTGCCGCGGTAATCTCTTACTCTTGGGTAGAGGCATCAAAGTTCAGCAAAGTGTCCGTAGTTGAATCCGCTTATCTCTAAGTCAGAGTGTTGTTGATGACTGATCCTTGACGATACCTCTCGGTGTAAATCAACGATAACCACCAACCAATCCAACACTTCTTTTAGCTGCTGAAACTCTTAACCTATCTCTAGGCCGAGTTAGTGTCTACAACATCGTACTTATGCCTTTCATAAATCTACACCTCTCGATGTTAGATAAATATATTACTTACAAACTTCTCTCTCGAGCTTGAATGCAAGAACAAGGAATGACAATAGAATAAGCAAACTTTGATATTATTATTGCATTAGAACAAAGAAACAAAATCAATCTCCTCTCACTAATATCTACAACCTTCACCTGTCCCTAAGAAATTTAGAACATAATATCGTTAGGTATAATTCTTAGGGAGAAGGGTTTCTCTAAAAATTGGCTCTCTAAACAATATGGCCGGCTAGGGTACATATAGCCTTAACCTAGGGCAAACCTTTCCTAAATTGAATCCAACTTGGAGTAGGGAACAAGTTTTCTTCAAGGGATCTGATATTTTCAAGTTTGTCGCCTTCTATAAGGGTTTTCCCGCTTGGTCTTTGACTTGGGCTTTTAGCGCGCTAGCCTGGTCCAATTAGTGCGCTGCATCTTCCAAAATGTTCTCTATATTTTTATCTTTCATTGCGCCTCCACTGTTGGTGATGTCACTCTGGATTCTGTCGCGGCCTTGTCTTCTGCCTCAGCCTCAACATTGCTTCACTGTTACTTCGGCCCTGGATATTCCTGCATGTACAGAATATGTAATAATATATGCATTCTCTATAAATATTGACTTTGTAAGTAATGATAACACAATATCCAATATTTGCACAAAGAGTCCATATTTCAGTTCAAGTTGGTGTATAATAGATGCATAAAGTACCATGAGAAGGGTAGTAAATAACTACCTTTTGGGCACTCATCAAGAAGCTCGTACGAAAGCTCATCTACTCTCTTCCCGAGTCTTGGGATAGTAAGAGAACGACTATTATTGAAGCCAAGGACCTCAAGACTCTCAAACTTTTTGCTCTTGTGGGATCTCTTCTCACCCATGAGATCATTAAAAAAGAAAAAGAAGATGAAAAAAAGAAGTAAAAAGTGAAGCTAGAAAAAAGAGAAGTTGAAAAGAAAAAGCAAGGAATTGCTCTCAAGGCTTCATCTTTCCAAGAAGAGGTGGATACAAGTGAAGAAGAAGAGCTAGAAGAGTTGGCTATGGTAGACAAAAGATTTATTAGACTCATGAGGGCTAACCGGAATAGGAGATTCCAAAGAAAGAAGGATTTTAAATCAAAGGGCAAAGAAGAAAAAAAAGATCAAATCATTTGCTATGAATGCAAGAAGCTCGGTCACATTAGGACCGATTGCCCTCAATACAAAAGAAAGGGTTTTGAGAAGAAAAGGAAGCAAAAGGCTCACGTTGCCACATGGAGTGATGAGGAGTCATCATCCGTTGAGGACAATGAAGTAGCCAACCTATGTCTTATGGCTCTTGATGAGCCTAAGGTAACCCTTAAACCCTCTTGCAATGATCTTTCTTATGATGAGTTATATGAAGCATATGATGAATTGCAAGATATTTATGATGTGTTGGTTTTGAAGTTCAAAGAATCGATTTTAAAAAACAAGAAAATTATTTCTGATTTAAAAGAGAAAAATGATTCTTTGACAAAAAAGATTTCGTATTTTGAAGAAAAGGTTGTTTTAAATGATGATTTAAAATTCTTTCAAAAAGAAAATATGGATTTAAAAAACTTATTCAAGTTTGAGTGAGAATTACCACAAAGTGGTAAATGAACTCAAAGAATAAATCAAAGTGGTTGGTAGCCCAAATTTTGAAAAAAGGAAGTTCTTCAAAACCAACTATGTAAAAAATAATTTTTATAACCAGAAACAAAGAAATTTTCAAAGGCATGTTAGACATAGAAAAATTAGGAGTGTATGGGTTCCTAAGGAACTTATTATTTCTAACAATTTGAATGCCATTGTTTCTTGGATTACCAAGGGAACCAAGATTTTAGGGACTAACTCTCATGGATCCAAAATAATTTGGGTACCAAAGGTCAAAAACTAAATCTTTGTTTGTAGGTTGAACATTGCTTCAACGCCAAAGCTTTAAGTCAAAACATATGATACCTTGATAGTGGATGATTAAGGCATATGACCGGAGACAAAGGACGATTTAAGGAGTTAGAGCTCAAACATGGTGGAGTAGTGACTTTTGGTGACAACTCCAAAGGCCAAATTGAGGGTATTGGCTCTATTGGTAATCACTCCTCTATCCTTATTGAAAATGTCTTACTTGTTAATAGTCTTAAGCATAATTTGTTGAGCATTAATCAATTATGTGATAAAGGATTTTTTGTGTCTTTTGATAAAAGTGGTTGCAAAATAATAGACATAGAATCTAATAAAACAATGCTCATAGGTCATCACATAGGAAATATCTATATGGTGCATCTAGATGACATAAACATTTCTCATGCATGCTTAGTAGCTAGTGATGAAAATGTTGCATGGTTATGGCATAGGAAACTAGGACATGCTAGCAAAGTGTTTTAGAGAAACTAGCCTCCAAAAATCTAGTTAGATGTTTACCTAAGCTCAAGTTTTCCTTAGATAAAATTTGTGATGCATGTGCTAAGGGTAAACAAAAGAGAATTTCTTTTAAATCCATTAATGAGGTTTCAACTAGTAGAGTTTTACAATTGATCCATATGGATCTTTTTAGACCTATTAGGACAACTAGCTTGGGTGGAAAATCATATGCATTTGTTATTGTTGATGATTAATCTATATACATTTGACTTCTATTTTTGAGTACTAAAGATGAAACCTTAGAAAAATTCATCACATTTTCAAATATTTCTCAAAATAATCTTGATCAAAGAACTTCTCATATTAGAAGTGATCATGGAACCAAATTTTAAAATTTAGGTTTTGAGAATTTTTGTAATAAAAATGGGATTAGCCCCAATTTTTTAGCTCCTCGCACTCCTCAACAAAATGGGGTAGTTGAGAGAAAAAATAGAACTTTAGAAGAAATGGCTAGGACCATGCTTTGTGAAAACTATTTACCTAAGTATTTTTGTACGAAAGCCACAAATACTTCTTGTTATATTATTAATCGAGTAATGATTAGGCCAATTTTAAAGAAAACTCCTTATAAGATTTTAAAATCCAAAAAGCCTAACATTAGCTATTTTCACCCTTTTGGGTGCAAGTGTTTTGTTTTAAATAATAAAAAAGATAATTTAGGTAAATTTGATGCAAAAAGTGATGAAGCTATTTTTCTTGGATACTCTTTAAATTCAAAGGCTTTTAGAGTTTTCAACAAAAGAACCTTAGTTGTAGAAGAGTCAATACATGTGGTTTTCGATGATAACCTCCTTCCTAGGAAGGATTCTTGTGATGATGATGATATATGAATCATTGAAATCATTGATGATGGAGAAGCATCAAAGGTGGATGGGGTTCCAACCAATGAAGAAATACAAGATCCTCCAATAGAAGCTTTAGGAGATGTAAAGCTTGAAGAAAGGGAAGTGAGCTACCCAAGGGAGTTCAACTATGTCAAAAGTGGTGAAATCTTGAGTGATCCTTCCAAGGGGGTAACTACTCGTTCTTCTCTTAGATTAATGAACCATATTGCATTTATCTCATGCCTAGAGCCTAAAAATATCAATGAAGCTTTAGATGATGATTTTTGGATTTTGGCTATGCAAAAAGAGTTAAATCAATTTGAGAGAAATAATGTATGGACATTAGTTGATAGACCTAGTAATAAGTCTACTATTAAAACTAAATGGTTTTTAGAAACAAACTAGATGAGAGTGGTAACATTTTGAGAAATAAAGCTAGATTAGTTGCTCAAGGTTACACTCAAGAAGAGGGAATAGATTTCGATGAAACTTATGCACCCATAGCTAGAATGGAAGCCATTAGAATGTTACTTATATTTGCATGTTATCATGATTTCAACCTTTTTCAAATAGATGTCAAAAGTGCTTTGTTAAATGGTTTTATAAATGAAGAAGTGTACGTTGAACAACCACCGGGTTTTGAAGATCCAAAATTTTCAAATCATGTTTTTAAATTAACAAAAGCTTTATATGGTTTGAAACAATATCCTAAAGCTTGATATGAAAGACTTTCAAATTTTTTGATTGAAAAGGGTTTTGAAAAAGGAAAAGTTAATACTATACTTTTTATAAAAAGGTTTAATAATGACATCTTAGTAGTTCAAATTTATGTTGATAATATTATTTTTGGATCTACTAATGAATTTATTGTCAATAGTTTTTTAAGCTAATGCAAGGTGAATTCGAGACACGCCTTAAGATAATTTTAAGGTACCTTAGAGACACGCCTTACCGCAAGTAGATCGAATATTATGTTTAGTATTTGTTTGTGTGCTAGGTTTCAAGCTAGTCCTAGATAATCACTCTTAGTAGCCATTAAGATAATTTTAAGGTACCTTAGAGACACGCCTTATCTACCACCAAAGCGGAGTACATATCTTTGGTATTCTAAAGACTCTTTATTTAGTTTATATGCTTATTCGGATGCGAATTATGGAGGTTGTAAGATAGATAGGAAAAGTACTTCCGAAATATGTCAATTCCTAGGTAGTATGCTCATATCTTGATTCTCTAAGAAACAAAATAGTGTAGTCTATCTACCACCGAAGCGGAGTACATATCCTTAGGGAGTTGTTGTGCTCAAGTGTTATGGATGAAACAACAACTCTTAGATTATGGCATTAAGGTTGAAACCATACCTTTAAAATGTGATAACACTAGTTCCATGTCTTACCCAAAACCCCATTCAACACTCTAGAACCAAACACATAGAAATTAGACACCACTTTATTAGAGATCATGTGTTTAAAAATGATGTTGTTTTAGAGTTTGTTGACACCTTAAACCAATTAGCGGACATTTTTACCAAACCTTTAGACAAAGAACGCTTTTGGACCTTTAGGAGAGAGTTAGGTCTAACTAGCCAATCTTGACCTCTTAAGTGTTATTTTTATGCAAAATATGCTTGAATCTTGATTATAATCATGCCTATGTTGTTTTGCATCTTGTTGCTTCTATGCATGTTGCTAGGGGCAGTATGAACTTGTTCATGCATTTTAATCATGTCATAACATCATTTGCATGTTTCTAAGGACTTTATAGACTCATTTCTAGTACTTTAGAAGCCTAAAATGCAAAGCATAGCTAAGTGGTATCGAAACAGGTTGGACATGTTTTGATACATGTTCTACGTGTTCATCTGGGAAGTTCTGGGAAGAACTGGTATCGAACGATGCTTCGATACCAGGGTATCGATACTAGCATCGAAACAGGTTGTTTCGATACCTGTTCCGATACACAAGGCAGATGATTGCTTTAAAACACATAAAACCTAATTTAACTCAAATTAAAACACTTTCCATATTATCATAAAAGCCCTAGCCGCATATTCCTTTTAAAAACCTCTCAAATCCTTCCTTTTCACCAGAAAATCAACATTTTCTTTGAGGGATTTTAATCTTCTTATCAAAGCAAAGACTATATCATCAATTAGTGCTACAAAAACCACAAATTCATCCTAATCTATACTCAAGGTAATTTTTCGAAAAAACTTATTTTCATTGATTTTTAGGATGTTAAAATTTAGATTTTGAATGTTTTATTAATGTTTATTATATGGGTTTTCATAATCCTACAAAAAAAATTTCAAAATTAAAAATTTTTCATTCGAATATAAATTATTTTAATCTCTAGATTATGGCAACAAAGAAACGATCGCGTACCGAAACTGGTAGCTCTTCATCCTCTCGTGCTTCTAGAGTCGATATTCAAAAGATTTTTGAAAAGAGTTTGAACAGAGATAGTAGGATTGAAAACTTCAATCTCTACCGCAACTATACACTTAAGAAGAAGCGTTGTGTGGATATTTCTTTTATGTACTCTCTCAAGTTTCAATTCCGCTACTATGACCGCATTGTCGATTGAAAATTCTTGAGCTTTCTCACTCACACCGACAAGTTCTTTCCAACTCTAGTCCTTATTTTTTTATGCTAATGCCTCGTGCATTCTTTCTAAGGACAAGAGCAAAGTGGTGGCTATTGAATCCTATCTCATGGGTTAATCTTTTAGAACTAATGTCTCCATCTTTGTCGATGTCTTCGGTCTTAAGGACGATGGCATTGATGATGATGACTCACTTGGTGCTTTCACTGGATCGGTCACATCTCTTGACGTACATGATCGGTTCTTACATTTTATCATCTCTTGGTGGATTCGCCCATCAAATGGTAAGTTCTCTCGAATTCGTCAAGTTGACAATTTTTGGCTAAAATGTTTTTGTGAGGGTCTTCGCCCAAATCTTTCCTAAATTGTTTTCTCAGATATTGTTTGGCATATCCAAAACCGTGCAAATTGACTTGTCCAATCCTTTCCCTATGCTTGTATTCTTAGTTCTATCTTCTTGCATTTGGGAATTGATTGTTCTTTCGATAAAGTGGAATCCGTCAAAGAACCAATTAGTGAGACTTCTCTTAACCGTACCCACTTTCAATATGTTTCTAATGGTGAATGGATTCGCGGTGCTCCTCCTCCACCTCCCATTGATTCGAAACCGCTTCATCAAGTAGCTCTAAATGTTGATATGATAGCCTTTCTCACATCGAGGTTTGATCGTTTGGATGCTCAGTTCGGTCAGTTTGATGCTTATCTTAATGGTCTAAATTCTCGGTTGGATTCCTTTGATGGAAGGTTTGATTCTCTAACCACTCAATTCAATTCTCGTTTTGATGCCATGGATACGAGATTGACGAGTATAGAGAATCAAGGCCTTTCCATGTGGCTCTCCATTGAAGCTCTTCAATATAGCCAAAAGCTTTCCAATGAAGATGGAGATGGCAATGAGGAAGAAGATGATGATGATGATGAGGGAGATGAGGATGATGATAGAGGCGATGAGTGATACTTAGTGCTTGTCTTTACTTTGCTATGGCTTTAGCACTAGTTATGTTATTCTTTAGCATTATGTTGCATTTTCATTTATGTTAGAACATATGCACCTTTGATATTTGGTTTGCTATGCTTTGAACCTTTTTATGTTGGATTTGGATATTTTGTTTAATTTTAGGAATTATATTGAACTATTCTTAATGCTTGTTATGAATTGTGCCTTATATTGATTTTGATCTAACATAAAGGGGGAGAATTATATTGTTTTTAAGTTGTATCTTAAGGAACCATTAAGGGGGAGTCTTTATTTTTTTTTCAAAGTTTTGGAACCTAAAATTTTGATTTTAAACTTAAAAATTTACAATGGTTTTGTTATATCAAAAAGGGGAAAATTGTAAAACTAAAATTGATTTTGATATAACAATTGTGTATAAGGACTATTTTGCAATAAATCTTTAAGTCCCTAAGTTAAACTTTTGTTTTCAAGTTAAACCAAGAACTTTGAAAAAAATTTCTAAGTGTTTTTATACGAGAGTACCGATACCCTTAGAATAGGTATCGATATCGACCTGCATTTTAAAGCATTATTCTTGAGACTAAGAACAAGCATCGAAATATAGATCGATACCAATACCTCACTACCAACATCTGTTTCAAACCAACTATCGAATCACTTTGAAGTTTTTAATTATTTAAAAAAACATTTAAAATTATGACTCATGGTATCGATACAGGTATCGGTACCCCCTTAATCTCCAACGGCTCTTTTGATATTTAATGAGTTGACCATTGGTGGCAGTTAAAACTTTAAATGATGGTTAGCCTGTTCCGAAACATGGTTTGATACCAACCATTACAGTTTCATAATGGTTTCGAAGCATGGTTCGATACCAGTTGCTGTAGAGTGCATTTATGGTAGGAAGATGAAGCTCCAACGACTTTATTTACATTCCCAACAACCACAACGGTTAGAAATCAATGAAGAGGTACAAAATGAAGCATTTCGAGCAGGATTAAGGACTATTTAAACCTCAAGCAACATCTAAGAAATCAAATCCAACTCCCAAGCACATTCATTGAAAATCTTAACTCTCATCTCTTGTACTTCAATTTTATTCTTTGTAATTGAGTTTGAGGAGAGTGATTCTATATTTGGGGCATATTTATCTTGTGAGAGAATTCATTCTTGGGTAGAAAATTGACTTGTTTGTAAAGGTTATCCCTTGAACCTAGAAAAAGGTTGAATTCTTAGTGAATTGGTTTCAAAATCCTTAGTGGGAGCTAAGGTAGTGGATGTAAAGCTTGTTCCGAAGCTTGAACCACTATAAATCGCTTTGTTCTTCAATTTCTCAACTTTACCAAAAATCTTCCCCCGAAAATTTTTATTGTCAATTCATCCCCCTCTTGGCCAACTATCAAGATCGGTCAACTCAACAGATATTAAGATGATGGGCATGACATAAGTTGATTCATCAATAAGATGTGAGTGCACTATAAATACAAATTCGTACATGTTTCAAATTCCTTGAGTGATACATTAGAGGTTAGCCTAGTGTTGTATGGTATGTTATGCATATTGTATTCGGGTATGGCAAACTATCCCGGACACTAAGGTGTGGATCTTTAGATTGTGATAGTCAATCTATATGAATTGGTGTATGATGTCATTCACATGTGTCCGTTTATCCCAGCAATTGGAGGTAAGTTCATTCGTGTCACTTAACCAACATGTGAAAAACACAACTGTAAACTATTTACTACTTTGGTGCAATTCGAGAATTGCATGTGTTTTGTTAACGAGATTCAATATTTTTTAAGCCTTGCTATGAGTGGCATGTAGGAATTTTTATGCTTACAAAGCATGTGATTTCAAAAATGTATTTTTGAAAAGTTTTGTGGCTTATGAGCCATGGTTATTTACACTTGTTGATTTTTAAATAGTGGCGTTGACAACCATGGACTTTTTTTATTTAGAGCATGACTTTGTTTTTAAACTTGATTTTAGTATATTATGAGTTTCATTGCAAGGTATTTTTAAATATGTTTTTATTCACTCACTAAGCTTAGGCTTACCCTCTCATTTACCTTGCAATGCAGAGTATTTCATGTGGAGGTAGCAAAGGGAAGCGAGGTCCCATGTAACTTCCAAGTGAAATTCAAGTATGTCTTTATACCATTAGTAGTAGTAAGAGAGCAATAGGGATGAGATATCATGTTGAAAATGACGTTTATGCTATTTACACCTTCAAATGTTAGAATGATTATCTATGTTGATGTTAGCTTTGTGACTTGGATTTGAACTGCTTATTGGTACTCCTTTAGTTATAATAAAGTTACATTGAAGTTTGATCCTTATTATTCCTATGTGTGAATTTAGGTGTTGTTGATAATGAAGCATGACTAATTCCAAAACTCATTTTTACAGTTTTAAATCATATTAGAACGGGGACCAAGTTGTATCAAAATGCGGGCTTGTTGTGTAGGGTAGTGATCGAGTAATGGTCTCTGTATCGATACGTGAGGTTAGTGTTTCGATACCACTTTTTACTTTTTCAAAGACTATCAAAACGGGACATTAGGGTATCGGTACCGATGATAGTATACATTCTTTTACATTTTCAAAGAGTAGCTAAAAAAAATTAGATTCTTCACGTTTTAGTCATCAAATATCTAGTAAGCTATTAGATTATTTGTATACATTATTTTTAGTTGAAAATTCACGTGCAAGTATGTAAAGAAATTAATTAAATATTGGTAACCTTAATTTCAAGGTTAGCCCTTAAAATTCTAGAAAATTATGAATAGGTCCTTAAAATTTCTTTGGCCAAATTAGGACTCGTTTTTTATCGAATTCCGCTGCAAAAAAACACAGTCCTTGCATGAATATGTAGGGTTTAATTAAAGTAACTAGATAATATAAAAAAGTAACAACAAAAATTAGGATTATTTATCAGGGCGAGTCTCTAGATTAACCTCGGTATTCCTTGTGTAGGTCGTTAGAGTCAGGTGGTGTCTAGACCAGGTCGAGGGGTTATAGAATGCGTGTAAAATTACAACTTTATCACTTTTGCCCAATTTTCTAGACACAAGAAGCTAAAAAAAATGAAAGTGAAATTGGAGGAGTTAAGAGCTAAAAGCAGTCTTTGACGATCATTGAAGCCAATCCTCAACCGTCAATTAAGTTCCATTTTAGAAATTAGATATTAAAATGAAAAAAGGAGTTTTCAGTAGACTTTCAATCTGATCGAAGATTATAAAAGTCTTGAAGAAGCAAATGCAATTCGGTACAAATATTTTAGTTCAATGTCGATAGTTATTTGGAGAAATCCTTCATTTTTTACGTTAAATTTTGATGATATTAATTATTTTAAGTGGTTGATGAGAGAGAAAAGTGTTATTCAAGATGAGTATAAGCTCGAAACAAATATCAATTGGATGCACAAATAGAGAGGCTCTAGTAAGCTTTTGCTTTAGCCTCGAAGTAATGAGGAGGTGACAAGGATTCTCAAATATTGCAATTCAAGGTGTTTGATTATTGTTCTTCAAGGGGAAATATTGATCTTGTTGGTGGTAGTGTGCCTCTTTTTTATGAGGTTATTGTTAGTCTTAGTTCAATGAATAATATCATAAGTTTGATAAGATTTATTATGCCTCTGGACTTCGATGCAAAAGGAAGTTGTCAAATTGGTGAAAATGTTTCAAATAATGTCGGTAGTTTGTGCCTTGTATGTTATGGTTCACTTCATGGGAATGTACTTGGTCTTGAAGTTGTTTTAGAAAATAGTGATATACTTAATATGCTTGGGACTTTCCGTAAAGATAATATTGGGTATGACCTGAATCATCTGTTTATAGGAATTGAAGGATCTCTGGGTATTGTAACTAAAGTTTGTACATGTGATTTTCAATTATTACCTCCTTCTTAGGAAGAATTTTTATGATAATGATGATGTAGGAATCATTAAAATCATTGATGAGGGACAAACATCAAAGATGAATGGAGTTCCAACCAAAGAAGAAGATACACAAGATCCTCTAATAGAAGCTTTAGGAAACTTAAAGCTTGAAGAAAAGGAAGTAAGCTACTCAAAGGAGTTCAATTGTGTCAAGAATGGTGAAATCTTGAGTGATCCATCCAAGGGGGTAACTACTCATTCTTTTCTTAAACTTATGAACCATATAGCTTTTATTTCATGTATAGATCCTAAAAATATCAATGAAGTCTTAGATGATGATTTTTGGATATTAACTATGCAAGAAGAATTAAATCAATTTGAGAGAAGTAATGTATGGACATTAGTTGATAGGCCTAGTAATAAATTTACTATAAGAACTAAATGGGTCTTTATAAACAAACTAACAGTGGTAAAATAGTGAGAAACAAAGCTAGATTAGTTGCTCAAGGTTACAATTAAGAAGAGGGAATATATTTCGATGAAATCTATGCACCCATAGCTAGGATGAAAGCCATTAAGATGTTGCTTGCATTTACATGTTTTTACGATTTCAAGATCTTTAAATTGATGTTAAAAGTGATTTTCTATATGGCTTTGTAAATGAAGAAGTGTATGTTGAACAACCACCGGGTTTTGAAGATCCCAATTTTTCAAACCATGGGCTAAAAGCTTTATATGGTTTGAAACAAGATCCTAGAGCTTGATATGAAAGACTTTCAAAATTTTTGATTAAAAAAGGTTTTAAAAAAGAAAAAATGAATACTACACTTTTTATAAAAAGATTTGACAATGATATCTTAGTACTTCAAATTTATGTTGATCATATTATATTTGGTTCTATTAATGAATGCTATTGTCAAGAGTTCTCAAATCTTATGCAAGGTGAATTTTAGATAAGCATGATAAGAGAGCTCTCATTCTTTTGGAGACTCCAAATCAAACAAAGGAAGAATGATACCTTCATTAATCAAGCTAAGTATATCAAAAATATGCTTAAGAAGTTTGGCTTGGAGAATGTGAAGCCTCAATCTATTCCCACAAGCTCTTTAATTAAGCTTGACAAGGATGAAATAGGTAAGTATATTGATTCTAAGCTTTAACATTCTTTGATTGGATCATTGCTTTATCTTACCGCAAGTAGACCCGACATTAAGTTTAGTATTTGCTTGTGTGATAGATTTTAAGCTAGCCTTAGAGAATCACACCTCGTAACCATTAATAGAATTTTTAGGTAACTTATAGACACACCTTGTTTAGGTCTTTGGTATCCTATAGATTCCTCCTTTAATCTTCATGCTTAACTCGGATGCAGATTATAAGGGAAGTAATATTGATGGGAAAAGTACTTTTAGAATATATCAATTCTTAGTTAGTATGCTCATACTTGATTCTCTAAAAAAATAAAATAGTGTAGCTTTATCATTCTATATGCATTAACTAAAAATCTCTTCCAGCATTCTAGAACCAAACAAACTGAAATTAGATATCACTTCATTAGATATCATGTGTCTAAAATTGATGTTTATCTAGAATATGTAGACACCTTGAACCAAATAGTGGATATTTTTACTAAGCCTTTAAACAAAGAATATTTTAGGAAACCTTGGAAGAGAGTTAGGTCTTACTAGCTTAACTTGAACCTTTTGTATCTTTCTTTGTAAAAAAAATGCTTGAATCTTGATTGAATTTCATACCTAAGTTGTTTTTTTATCTTAATGTTTCTATGCATGTTTCTAGGGGGAGTATGAACTTGTTTGTGCATTAAAATCATGTTAAAATATCATTTGCATGGATATAGGGGATTTAGAAACTCATTTCTAGACTTTTAGAAGCCTAAATTGCAAAGCCTAATTAAGGGGTATCAAAACACCTTGAACGGTTTTGATATTGTCTCTTAGGGATCTTTAATAGGATGTTTTTTGGCTAAACTGATATCGAAACGCCTAAAATGTATTTCGATGCACCTTTGATTCCTATATGGGTAAAGGCTATATCTAAACAGAACCTTATCGAAAAGATACTCCAATGTTTCGAACCTGTAGATTGAAATGCCAACAAGACGTATCATTATGCGTGGCGGTAGGAGTGTTTTAAAGGGCTTTAACTCTAACCTAAACCTAAGTAAAACACAATTTCTTTTCCTGTCAAAAACCCTAATCGAGTTTTACTATAAATAATCCCTTCAATCTCTCAATTCTTCACACCAAACCTAGAACTTTTTTAAGGTTTTTCAACCAAACATCAAGGCTAAGATCATATTCAGATTTTGTGCTAAAAAACACTAATTCATCCAAATCACATCTCAAGTTAAAATTCAATATTTGTGCATATAATGTCGTTTTTATGTATGGGTTTTCAAAATCCCATAATTTTTTTTCAAAAATCCTATTTTTTATTTAAATATAAAAATTCTTTTCATATTTTTTATAAACTATTTTTTCAATTTTTTAAAAACAAAATTTTGTTTTGAAATTTGTTTTATTTTTATAAAAAAAACTTGAGTATTGATTATAATTGGATTGAATAGGGTTAACTTTGTATATATGTTTTTAGTGCCTAAATCCTTAATCGTTTTTATTTAGATCAATGGCACCCAAAAAATGCTAAAGAATCAAGGTTAGAGGATCATATAATGTTGAAGTGGAGCCTAATCGTCCTAATCTCCGATTCATCTATCAATGCTCCTTTGTCGATAATGCAAATTACATGCATTACCGACAATATCGCAATCACAAGCTTAAACATGAGCGATGTGTTACCAAACACATCTAAATATTTCTAGATTCAAGATTCATGTATTTAGGCATATAAAACTTCCAACTAAATATTTAGGCGTCTAAAACTTTGAACTATCAAATGAGTACGAGAATTAATCAAATCAAGTAAAATCTCACCTTAAAAGTCAATTTTAGTCAATCAAAATATTAAATCATTCTTTTACTTAGTCAAACACTTGAGAATTTCAATAATGAACTAAGAGTTCAAAGGTTTGAATGATTCTTACCTCCAAACTTGATCCAACCTCCTTCCAAGAATGAAAAACATGAAAAAAAATTGAAAACAATGAGGGATTAAAGAGAAAATGCAACAAGATAAAGAAGAATGTGAATTGATAAAAAAAAGATATGTTGATTACCTTGTAAAGATGAAGAAATTCTCTGTTTTGATGCAGAGAAAATTAAAGAGAATTAAGAAAAAATAGGTAGTTATGTAAATAAGATTTTAGTTGAAAATTGAGAAATGTTCTTTTATTGAAAGCTATTAATCCTTAAAACTATTTATAAAACTTGTTGTAAAGTTAGATCAGCTTAGAAAGATTAGATCAATAGTCCTTTAAAGATTCTATGTTTTGGCTCAATTATATTTTAGTCACTAAAATTGTCCAGTTTTAAACTTTTATAAAATGGTCACTAGTTTCAAAAATTGGTTTGATCGGAGTCAAATATAAGTGAAATAAGAATTTTAAAACATTTCCCACAATTTATTTCCATCAAAAATTAGGCTAAACAGTTAACATAGTTAACCCGAAATACTAAATCGACCACCAAAATGTCTAAGCCTATTTTTGGAGCGTTACATTCGATATGCCCTTATTTTAAAAACTAACCCATTTTGATACGCAGGCTAAGCGTATCGATACTCCCTTATTAAATGTACATAACAAACTCTTTCTATTTTAGTGTCGTTTTGATACATGGGTTTCGTTTTGATACATGGGTCTCAACAGCTATATTAATGATCCTAACCACCCAAACTATTAGAATTCAATGAGATGGTATATAAAAACAAGTCTCTAATACATCAACAACAACTATTGATCATCAAAGCAAAATCTAAACATCTAATCCAACTTCAAGAACTCTATTGCTAAATCTTGTACACCCAACTCTTTTAATCTTTATTGTAATTTTTTTTTTGAGTTTGAGTAGTGTTTAATTGTAATTGAGGAAATATTCTTCTATTAAGAGAAATATTATTTCCCCAACTTATTTTCATTTGTAAACTTGTGAGGTTGAATCAATCTTTGGATAGAAAAATTAATTCTCTTGTACCAGTTGTCTCCTTAGCCTAGAAAAGTGGACGAATTTTATAGTGAATTGTTAGAAAATCCTTAGTGGGAGCTAAGGTAGTTGATGTAAAGCGTGTTCGAAGCTTGAACCATTATAAATTGTTTGTCTTTATTTTTTCTATCCTTCTAATTACTCCATAAAAAATTTAAAAAGGCCAATTCACCCCTTCTTGGTTATTTACGATTGTTCGATCCACTCTATAATATTATACAAAACCTAGTATATATGCTAGTTTGTTGTTCATGGGCTTAATTGGAGGGATATTCCCTTTTTATTTATTTAATTGAAAAATAATTCCCTTTAAACTTTATTTTCAAGAATAATCCCCTTTGTGCACACGTAGAGATGCAAATTACTACTTCAAATCTTGCACAATGTGAATTACTACTTCGC
The DNA here is from genome assembly GCA_035048815.1 of Abelmoschus esculentus. NCBI lineage: Eukaryota > Viridiplantae > Streptophyta > Magnoliopsida > Malvales > Malvaceae > Abelmoschus > Abelmoschus esculentus. Next base: position 11,207,898 of record JAUCBN010000016.1, on the reverse strand, counting down.
ATCTTGTAGAACGCGAAATTAGGATGATGTGGGTTTTATGTCGTCATTTTTTTAAGAAAATGATTTATAATTTTTTGAATAGAATTCGTAGCATGTAGGATACGAATTACTCGCTCATTTTATAAATCTTCATGATATTTATCGTGATAAATTGAATGTAATTCAAATCATGCAGGATGCGAATTACTCGTGATTCAGTTTCTAAACAATATTCGATGGGCATATTTATGTTGATTTTTCTTATTGATAGAGATTCAAATTTTTAAAATTTATTCTTCTATATTGTAGTACACATTCATATTTAAAATTGGTTCAAAAAGCTACTTCTAAACTACATTATAAGGGGTATGGAATTCATATTTAAAAAGCTATCTTGACATATTTCTTTCATAAGTCCCATTGTAACATGAGTTTGTACTTATGTTTGATGCGATATTGTGTTAGTTTATTAATTTTTTCCTTGTAAATTCACTTTCATGTTGAAGTATATGAACACATGGGTACATTAATTAATAAATTTGAGGATATAAGATGTCCTAAATAATTAGAAAAACTCGAGGAAAACTTTATCGACCCACGATAACATGGGTCTATACTCATGTTTGACATAATATTATGTTAGTTTATTGGTTATTTTTCCTTGTAAATTGACTTTTACCTTGAAGTTCATGAACTCAAGATTATAATTGTTAATAAAATTAGTGTATAAGGCGTCCTAAATGGTGAAGAAATCTCATCTAAAAAATATTAGAACATAACATACAATAATGTTTGGGTTCAATTTTTGTTATGTTCATTGATCTTTTATTATTATTATTATTATTATTTATCAGAAATAAGAATATAAATACGCTCGAAATCTTGTTAAAATTTTATTAAAATTTTTGTATATCGTATTATATCTCGTATTTTTCACTATTGTATTTTTTTCTTTTTTATGACATGTACAATTAGTTGATGCATGGGCGGTTCCTATGAGGGCATTTTCTTATATCAAGTTTAGAGTTTTTGCAATTGCTGCACAACTTCCATTTCCAAGTTCGTTCTCCATGCATAATATCCTCTACACAATAAATTTGTAGTAGACTTTGGTCATCCTTTCTTGTTCCTTCGTAGTGAATAATCAGGTCATATTGTTGGTTCCCCATCGACAAACCCACGATCCAATTCATTTTCTATTGAAAGAAACTCAAAACGGTATTCCTTAAATACAATTTGAAATTGGTAAACTATATTAACAAGTGTTATCGCATCAAAATGAATGGATGTACATATAGCGAAGATGTGAACTCAAGGATACTTGAATCTTTGGAAGGTACCACAATCACAAGTTTTTTCTTGTAGATTAACAATATAATTGTTATGCTCTATTCCTTCCAGTGGTTTTGAAAACTCAGTAACTATAAAGCGATGTTCATGACAAGAGAAGAAATTTACACCCATATCTTTTACGTGCGTAAGATACGTCTAAAATTTTTACTATAGATATGGATGAAATGTGTGTCCCCCTCCATCCAACTTGTCTCTTGTTTCCTGAAGTTTGTGAACAATGTAGCTAGTCGATAATATGTTGCCTTGACAATTGATGTGATTGGAAAATTACATACACCCTTCAAAGATGAATTAATTGTCTCTGTAAGTTAATTATCATGTGACCATATTGTCGACTACCATCATAACACCTAAATTTCGATCGTGCAACTCTTCAAGAAGCTCCTAAACTTGATTTACCCGGTCCGTGTTGTCTATTTAATTAGAAATAGAAATAGTAAATTAGAAGTAGTAATAAAATGAACATTACATTATAATCTTTATACTCAAACTCTTACCCATATGAAGAACCAATATACGCTCGTCATTATTTTTATACCGTTGGTAATAGTTAGCCATAATATATCAAAGGTAATATGATGATGAATGTATAGAGGTTCTCAGTCTTGACCAAGATGTTCAATTGATCCCTAAATCCTTACACCTTGATCTAAAACAATACAAATACCTTTTCATCTTGATCGTAGAACTCGACGTAAGATATGCGTGCGTTGGTTGTTAAGGAAAGATGTCTATGAATAGATATCTTCTTTCTCAATGATTATGAATACGACAGGAATACATTTCCTATTACCATCATGAGAAATTGTGATTAGAAGTATCTGAGTGTATCTCCTATATAGAAATATTTTATCAACCTATAGTATTGGCTTGCAGTACCAAAAAGCCTTTACACACTATAGGAATATCTAAAACAGACATAAAATCGGCATTCACCTTATACAACCCGATCGTTTGAGTATCTTGGCTTCGTCTTAAGTTCCACGATCGGTTTTGGGTTGTACTTCTATATCACCTTCAACCATACGCATAGCTCATTACATGATATCTCTCACTATCTATACATTTTTTGGTTGCTTGACATACTAGCATCAATATACACGCATTTTTTTATTAGTTAGAGGATAAAATCAGATAGTACATGCACATCCAAGTTTAGATGATCTTGACTAAGGCTAGCAACAAAATATATATGGGTCCTTCGTATCTTGTGATTTGTCATAGGTTGTTCACCTCTTTAACCTTGATACATGGATCCTTCATTTACATCCTTTAGTTTTTTGTCGATATTCAACAATATATTTATTTTTTTTAGTCTTTCTAGTTGTCGATATAATCGAGTTACAAATATTGTAGTGCTTGATTGCAACCTCAACAAGTTTCTTTGTCATGAACATAATGTCAATTCTTAGTTCACCGTCTTTTTTTTTTTTGTTGAACTGCTCCAATTATGGGAATTCTATTGAATAGAATCATTCTATATCCACTTCGGTCAACTGTGATGGTGGATCATAGTGTTTTTGGTTGTGGGATATGGTCAAAATTAGTGGTGCTCCACTATGTTTGTCCTCATTGCCTATATCCTCCTTCGAATTGCTTGGCTCGTCAATGTTTGAAGGTGGTTCAGGAAATAAACCTATCTCATCACCTTTGGGGTTGGTTCCATAAGCGACTCTTTATCATAATTATTCTCATATGAATTAAATAGTTATGATTTATCTATAACATATACCCTACTATTCTCTTCAACAATAACCCTATTAGGAGATCATTGACGAGGCTTATGTACAATAGCAAGATTTGTGTTAGTTCTAGTTGTATGTCTCTCCATCAATAAAAAAATCATTTATGTTTTCATTGGTGGAGATATATTTTGAGTGATGTATGATATTCCAACTATCTCATTGGTTAAAATCTTGAAAGTAGGATGGACCAGTAGATGATGAGATCCATAAGCCCAAGATTTAAGTTGAGTGACGGTCACCTGAGTAATTATCTACGCGGGGTATGCTTATTATGTAAGATGAGTGCCGTCTATTTTATGCGAAATCAAATGGATTAAAATCATTAGGGTTGGATGAACCAATAACTTCTGATACTCTAACGCTCAAACTATATGGATTGTATGTTAAGTGTTGTGTTTTTGGCATGTTACAGCTTAAACCTGCTGTTGGGCTATTATGATTTGCGTCAAAGTCAAAGTATGCTTGAACCCAATTTGAAATCGCAATATGTTTTTCAAAAAATATTGATACAATCTCGATTGGCTATCCTAATGAATAGTAGTTATATGTATCCATCATTATATGTACACCGCCATCATCCTGCACATCGAAGATGGTAAAATATAATGGATTTAATAATGAAGGTAGACGATACCTTGGAGACTGCAACTCTCTCCTAGAACCATATGAAGTTTTCTTTGTTACCAGTCTTCTCATTCTATCGTATGTTATATGCCTTAGAATATGTACCATAACATTGTTGGAAGACTGGAATATGAAACCTATTTCAACATCAAGGATGATCTCACCATTGTAGTATACTACAAGATCAACTATTTTCTTCATTTTCGAACACTTAATTTGGAAGGAGTTTCAAATTTGAGTAGGAAATATTTTGATGTTTCGGTTTAACAATTTCGGAACGTATATATAGGGAACAAATTTGCATCTTACAAGATACGAATTTTTACGGAAGACTTCACAACATGTAGGATGCGAATTTGTGCTAGCTTTACAGGATTCTTGATATGGCAGGTAAATCTGCATCCTACATAATGTGAAGTTCATCCTACATATACTAAACACACCATAAACGTACAAACAATCATATTCACCATATTGTATTTATTTTTGAGCCCTAAACATATGGCTCTATTTTTTACTACTGTTTTCTATCATGAAACTTATGCGTACATATAGTTCAACGAAAATTTTTAAAAGATGATCTATTTGACTTGATTTCAATCATGGTAGTCGAATCATCCAACAAAAAATCAAAGAATTGTATTTCAAAGTACCAATCATAAAGCCTGGACCCGAAGAACATTATATTCTTTCACTATCGAATGATAAATATGCAAAGGATGTTTCGAGCATAGAAATGTGTTGGCGGAACAAACATATAGATAACTGTAGCCTTTGATAATGGCTCAGGTTCCTCTATTATCAATCAATTAAAAGATGAAGTCATGTTATCAACATGTAATTATAGAAGACAAGAAGAGGAGAACAAATAATGAAAGAACTATACTTAACATATGACTTAAGTACAAATTACAAGAAAATCAAATCGGATTTCTTCTTCATTCATTTTAACTAGAATGTAATTTTATTTTAATTTGCTATTTTTAACATGTATCATTAAATATTCTACTAGACATAAATTTTATAACAATATAACATACAAAGAAAGAAGTTTAAAAATATAAATAATATTCCAATTTTAATATATAAATAATATCCCCATTTTATAATATCATAACAAAATTTCTACTATATTTTAACATACAAAAAATATCCCAATATTGATCTAAGAAAAAATATTATGTAGGATTAATAATTTTTTTAGGATTATACTATCCGGTGATATTAGATAACATATCCTAGTCTTGATCTAGGAGAAATAATATCATGGGGAATATCCTAAACATTTCCAACATTCCCATCTTACCTAACATGGTAGGAGCTTTGACTGCGGGTGAGCATGGTGGTCTTCACCGTGATGATATCGCCAATAAAACTCCATCTATATCCAATAGGCCATGGTAGAACCTTTGACTCCGGGTGTGAACGACGAGCTTCACAGTGAATTTAATGTTTGAAATATGACCCTAGAATAAGAATTTCTCCACTATTATAGTATCGGGTCACATCGGATACTATATATCACAATCTTGATACTGGAAAAAGAAAGACCTAGGAGTACAAGATCAAAAATTTTTGTACATTGTGATTTATCATTAAACAGAAGAATACGTAAATATGTAAATTTTAGTAGGTAAAAGACAAATGAATACATATAGTATATTTAAATAATAGTAGGTAACTATAATTGAATGATTACTGAACGCTAAGAGGTTGTGGCATTTATAATGAGTAATTCACATCCTCTAAGATGCGAAATATGTGAGTACTTAGTATCCTGCAGGATGCGAATTACTGCTGAACTGTACAATACTTTCTGACATGTCAGGAAAGAACTTCACATCCTGTAGGATATGAATTACGTTCAAGTTATCACGATAAATATTGTGGAGATTTGTAAAATTACAGATCATTAAAAAAAATAACAACATAAAATCCACATCATCCTAATTTCGCATTCTACAAGATTGCAAAGTAATTCTCATTGTGCATGCAAGATGCGAATTATTGATGAGTGTTCGAATTTATATATATTTTATTAATAATTATTTTCCGTTGTCGATTTGATATTACTAATTTGGTTCTATTTTGATCATTTTCAGTGTAGGAACTTATTTTTCAAAACCAACGAAAAAGAGTGAATTCTGCATTTTTTTATCCATCGTGACTGGAGTCATAGGTACGACATGGGGCATGACGTTTTCCGACTTGTCAGTTTTAGATCGTCCAGTCAGCATCTTCTAGAAGGATGGACGAAATTATCTTGGGGAATTATCTTAGGAATTATCTTAGAAATTTAAGTTTGAAATTTGAATTATTTATATTTTAGATTATCTTTAGGATTTATCTTTTATTTATTTCTTTTCTTTTAGAAAAATGCTAAGTATGATTTCAATCATGCTTAGCTAAACTTTCATTTAGCCGAAAGCTAGTGACGACTCAATCCATATTGTGAGAATCGTAAAGCACTTAATACCTTCAAATAACATTCTTGATTTTCTGAAATCAAGGATTGGCAATCGGCTTTTCCTTTAATGATCTCGATGTCTTCATTTCAAAAAGTTCATGTTGACTTGAAGATTGTTTAGATCTATCGTTGGGAAGAAGAATCGGCTGGTAGTAAATTTGGCTTCTTGTGAACAAACTTAGTGGCGGTCCACTAAGGGAAATCAAGATCGGGTTTGATTCTCTGTGAGACACTATAACTCGAGTCAGGCTTTTCCAATAGTTAAAGTTGTATTGGCGCTAACGGCGATAGGCGTGGTTAGTCCAGCAAAGACCGAATTCCGGAGATAGACTTGGGAATATTGGTTTACCGAAGAAAGAAGCAAGTTACAAGGGTTGAGCCTTGTAGACTGTAACTGGCATGGATCTTGAAGTAAAATCTATTTCAATGATCAATTTGGAATTGAAGCGAAGCGAAGCTTGAGGCTATATTCTTTAAATTTGTTACTTTCGAATATTTATTTTCATTTATTTTCAGTTATTATTAGATTAAGATTATTTTTAGTTTTATAATATCAAACTCTCATTTTCTAATTTATTATTTTTTTTGGATCCGGATCAATTTAATTCAACGTTGGAAATTTCTTAGTCCCTGTTGATCGACCCTACTTTCTCTATACTATTTTTTTATTTAATTCGAGAAATAGGAATTATTTATTTGACAATTCGACGCTTGTCAATTATATCTGTGTACAAAAAGAGAATTATTTTTTAAAATAAAGTTTAAAGTGAGTTATTTTTTAAATAAATAAATAAAAGGAAAATATCCCTCCAATTAAGCCTCGTTCATGTTCGAAGAAAGAAAATAAATATAATTAAGAGAACTTAAATATGATATATTTGAAATACATGAAAACATCTAAAATACTAAATAAATCTAATAATTAAATAAAAGTTAACAGTGCAATTAATGCTAATAAATAAATACAGATTAAAAGGACTCAAACATCATATATTTGGGATGCATAAAACATTTAAAACAACGAAATAAATTTACTAATTAAATTAAAGTCGACATACGTGTATTTTTAAACTAAGTTTTTATATATTTTTTTCTTTCCACAATTATTCTGTATAATACCATTATTTATTGGAGGACTTTAATTATTTATATTTAATTTATTAATTTTAATTTTTTTCCTGTCTCTAGTAAGATTTGGACCAAGCTTGCTCTAGATGAGAGTGGCGTGTGCCTACCACTATGTCAACTTTATACGCTAGATTATTGTTCATACCAGGAAAATGAAATAAATATAGATTAAGGGGACCTAAGCGTCATTGAAATGCATAAAAAAATTTAAAATCACTAAATATAAAATTATTTAAATAACTAAAATAAATCTATTAATTAAATTAAAATTTAAGTTCTTGTATTTTTAAACTAAATTTATTATATTTTTTCTTTTCACAATTATTTTTTTATAATTTCGCATATGTAATCATTAAATTATTTTTTAACTTAACTAAAATTTTATTTTTTAAATCTTTTAATTAAATTAGTATATATGAAATTATATTAAAAATAAAATTTTAAAATTATATTAAAAATTCATGTAATAAATTTAAACTCGCAAGCATAATTTAAATGAGTTTATATAAACTTTTAATATAATTTCAAATATATAATAATTTAATTAAATATTTTTAATAAAGATTAAAATCATTGATTAATTTTAAAAAAAATCATTATATATGTAAAATTATAGAAATAAATATAGAAAATATATTAATTTAATTTAAAAATACAAAAATCTTAAAAGTATATTTATTTTAAATCATGTATTAACAATAATTTATATATATAATATTGTCAACGTTATTTTAATTAATAGATTGATTAATGTTCCAAGTTATTCATTCATTCATTTGTTTTTTCTTGGTTGAATGTTCTGGAGTTCTGGTCTTTTGTTGTTGTTTTGGTTGGAATTTTAGCTGTTTTTTAATCCAGGTATGTACTCTTCAAAGTTCTGGGCTTTTTTTAATCTTCAAAATATCTATTCTCCATGTTTATGGTTGATGTTTGATTCTGTTAAGGAATTGTTTCAGACATTTGGTTGCTTACTGGGTTGTTCGTACTTGATGGAATCATGGAAATGACAAAATCGGAGAAAGAAAAAGATAACGATTTGGTGAAATAAATGAGCTTTTTCAACTCTTTTATAGTTTTTATCAGTAAAAAAGAAATAGTGAGCTATTTTTTTAGCTTTCAATGTTATAGCTCCTTCAGCTCTGCAACTCTACAAGAACAGGATGTCTGATGAATATTGTTCAGTTCTGGAAATGTGTTGTGTAGACTGGAAATGAAGTTTTTAGTTTATATTTTGGGCTAAATGTTGTTTGAATGTCTTATTAATGTACTTAATTATGTCTACTCCTGTTTCAGAGATGTGTGGAAATGGGAAATACCATATTTTGGGTTTAGTTTTCTGATTTTAAGGGAGATGTTAGAGAAAGAAGAATTTTGTTTTGTCAGGGCTTAACCGTAAAATAAGTATTAAATTATATATATATATATTTTAGTTAAATATCTATTATTTTGAGTTTAATATTTTTAACGCTACTTAAATAGATACAGTCGATTAATTATTATTTTTTCTTTTATTATCTAGCATGTATCATCAATTCAGAATTTAAAAATTATATTTATAAATTAAAAAAAAATAATAAAAGAAATTAAACTCAAATTTCACGAAATAACTTAAAATTTGAAATCCCTAACACCTAAAATCTAAATTTTGATTTCTCCTGATTTCGCTGTCAATTGTCACACCGTCGTTTATCTTATCCGTCGTTGGACCATCATGACCATTTATCTCATCACCTCATCGTCAAAAATTAATCGAGATTATTTAAATGATTCATGAATGATAATATAACGGACGATAAACAATGTATAGATCATTTGGTGAAGGGAGAGAATTCCATTTCGTCACAAGAAACTAGACCAATGCCTGTGGGAATGGCGGAATTTGGGGTTTAGAGATTTAGGGACTATTTTGAGATTATTTAAAGTTTTTAAAATATTTAAAATTTTTGATTTATTTTTTAAATCAAATTCAAAAAATGATTAATATCATTAAATGTCCGATTTTGATTGGATAACTGAAAAAAGTAACGTATGTCACGGTTAAACCTTAAATGAGTCACGGAATAAAATATTAGATGTTTATTTGTTTAACAAATTATCTAAACAACAAAAAAAATATAGCTTGAATATTTATTCGATGATTAAGCCTTTTGTTAACTTAAACCCCTTCATGTTGTGATTGTTGCTATCTGCACTCTATGATACGTTATGTATATTATGAATCTAGTGTAAATTTTCGCTTAGGGTTCCTTCAAATCGACATCGAATGTTATTGTTATCAGCACGCTGAATCTAGGACTTCTAGTACACACTCATGTTGTTTGTTGAACTTGTTTCAAAATCTTGAAGATCATATTGAGATAGATAGAAAGAATCTGGATTGGAAAAAAAGATCATGGCAATATTGATTTGAGTCTCATCTGCTTGCAGGCAGCATTTTGCATATAGAGAGAATCCAAAGTTTCTTAAGTTACAACTAAAAATGCTGAATTCTATTGTCAGACTGGAAATTTTATTTTAATTCAAATCAATCAATCCCCTAAGGCTCGAATCCTTTTATCGCTCCAACCCTCACGAGTGGACATAAACTATCCATCCAGGCTAGCATTCCAGCAACACAGAAACTAGATTATGAAAAGGAAATTGTATCGAAATAAAAAGCAAGTCAAACCTGATCCCTACTTTATGCTCAACTCCCACCTATTGAACACTTTACTGTTAAGAATTTCTAAGAACAATATTGCAGTTTGGAGTCACCTTCTGCAATTGGCAGTTAAACCACCTACGACCCTTCATTAATCGCCAGTTTCTCACTAAATGGAAGCCCAATGTCACAGCAAGATTCTCACTCGTATTGATCTGACCTACATCACTCTCCAGATAATGCCAATGGCTCTCCTATTAGTGGTTCCTGCATAACTGATGATGTAAGCGACTTAAGGGATAATGTAACTTATAAATTTAACATAATTCCTTAGATTAAAACTTAAAGATCACGCTAAGTAAATTGGTAACTCAAGTTAGGTTTTCAAATAATGAATTACTAAAATCTGTTAAATCGGCTAAACCAAAAATAACTAAAATACTGAATAATACATAAAATATATTTTAAAGGTTCAACCCAAATTCATAATAAACATAAAATCCTGAAAATCGAGTAATTGTTCAAAATAAGAAGTCCAAAGTCTATTACAGAAATTATTAAACAAAAATTAAAATAAGTCTGAAACATTTAAAAAACATACGGATCGACAAAAGTTCAGAATCAACGGTCCTCCAAGTACCAAAGCCTAAGTCTGAATATCTGAAACAGAAACTGTAAGCTGTAAACTAGGGAGTGTCTCTAGTATGTAGATATGATATAATCACAATATCAGAATAACACATCACAGAACATGACAGAAATATATGAAGTAATGTATGAGTGCCAAGCACCCAACTCCAAATACGATCTGAAGAGTAGGTTCCCCTAAGCCACTCTAACTCCATCGTCACCATCTGAAGTGGAAACTCAACCCAAAGGTGGAGCCACTAATTCGAAATAGAAACTCGAACCAAAGCGGGAGTCACTGATCTGAAGTGATACTCACCAAAAAGATGATATCACTGAACTTCCCCAAACACAATATCCAACCCAACGCAATGACACGATCCGATATTTGATTCTGAATGCATACCTTATAATTAACATGGGGCATGCATAACAAATCTGAATAAAACATATTTCGAATCTTACGTTAATTCCGAAACCAAATATAAATTAAACATGTAATATGGCATGGCATCATGTAATTAATTTTCGATATCATAGACTCTAATAAATCAACAGAAAAACATAGAATCACAGAATCTGCACACAAAAGTATACTTAGAGTACCGGGAGATACACACCTTAGGCATATAACTTAGCATTGAGAATGACGTTTACTAGATTCAGCCCTAGCACTAGGTCGAACGGATGCAAACCCTATAAGTAACATTTGCGTAAGATACACTACTATGCCACTAAACATGAAAATACACGAAACATAAATAAACTAGATAACTCATGTACGTTTCCCAAAGAATGAGAAACAAGAGGGCGTCCAGGAGAAGGAGAAAGATATTCGGTATCTGAATCCACTTCACCTAAACAAAACAATAAATCACTTTCAGATTCAGATAAAGACAACTATCAATTAAACATTCGAACTAAAAAGCCTTAAAAACAGTAATTCAAGTTTGAATTTCGAAAAATAAACAACCTCATCAAACTTAGGACGTCGAAAAACAAAGAGAAGGATCAAGTTGGAAAAAGTCAACATTGACGTCAATAGATGAAGTAGGCAGATGACGTAATAGGTCAACAAGTGGGGTAAAGTCGGGTCGGGTCGGTTAACGGGTTGGGTTATGAGTCATGAGTCTGGTCGGTCAACGGGTGGATTGGAGTCAATAGGTATCCAGAATTTTTGCGAGAAAATTTAGGGTTTCTAGATTTTCTCAGAAAATCTGGGTTTTTTCCAAAATTCACATAATCCAAAAAATTACCAAATTTTCATACTATTCCCCTTGTTTTAATCTAACATGATTCAGACACTACTAATAACCAAAACTTGAATCCATACTCTTCTAACAAACCTTATTCCACTTAAAATTGATTGTATCAAAAGCAAAACCTCACCCCCGTTAACTATTCGGAAGAGAACGGAAAATATAGAAAACAAAATGAAGGAGATTGAAACTTACCAACAGATCACACCTATAACAAAGGATGAAGAATGACTAACGGAGAGAAAACTTGATTTGGAAACGAGAAATAGAATTATGAAGGAAATAGAAAGGGAAATGAATCCCGAATAGAACCGAAACAAAATTAAAGGGGTAACATATATCTGAAAATTGATAAGGATAAAATTACTCATCAATGGTCTAAACTTTTATAACCTTTCAACAGAACTCTCAAACTTTCTAAAATTACAAAATAGCCATTGAATTTCAATTAGGTTTAAACCCGAAATCCCCAAATTCTAGGATTTTGAATTAAGGATTTAAAAGATTAGGGTTTTTAAAATTTGGGCTGAATTTTGGTTGTTACAACTTACCCCTCCTTACAAGAAATTTCATTCTCGAAATTTACTTGGATAAAAAAGATGTGGATACTTACCTTTAATAACATATTTGGGCTCTAACGTTGTCTCATCCTGACCACGATTATGCAATAAAACCTTAATCATTTTAATGGTTTTCCTCCGAAGGACTTTCTGATCCTAAGCAATGATCTCAATTGGTTCTTCATAATAACATAAATATGGAAGAATCACAAAATCTTTAACTGATAGAACATGTGACGAATCTTCCCGATAGAGTCCCAATACAGAAACATGGAAGACATCATGTATATGCTTAATCTCTTACGGTAACTCCTGTTGATAAGCTGCTGGTCTGATTCATCGGATAATCTGATAAGGTCCGATATAACGAGGAATGATCTTGCCTTTACGAACAAAATAAAGTACCTTCCTCCATAGAGATACTTTCAAGAAAATCTCATCACCCTCCTCAAACTCAAGATCCATGCGCCTCAAATCAACATATGATTTCTATCTATCAAAAGTAGCTTTGAGCCAATCTCGAATCATCCTAATAGTCTGCTCAGCCTCATGTACAAGATTTAGTCCCAATAACCTGTGCTCATTAAGCTTAGTCCATCCAATAGGGGTGTGATACTTACTCCCGTAGAGAGTCTCATAATGTGTCATCTTAATGCTGTCCTAATAACTATTATTATAAGCAAACTCTGCGAGCAATAGGAAATCCTCCCACCTTGACGCTTAAATTCAAAATAAACCCTCTCAACATATTCTCTAATATCTGAATCACCCATTTAGACTGATCATCGGTCTGTGGATGATACGAAGTGTTGAAGTTTAACTGAGTAACTAGAGCAGAATAAAGAGAATCCCAGAATTTTGATGTAAACCTCAGACCCTAATCAGAAATAATAGACAAATGCACTCCATATAACCAAACAATCTCAAATATATACAACCGAGCTAACTTACTCAAAGGGTAATTAGTTCAAACTAGAATGAAATGTGCGGACTTTGTCAATCGATCAACAATAACCCATATAGAATCTTTCTTTGATGAAGTCAAAGGTAATCCATTGACAAAATTCATAGTCACATGCTCCCATTTTTATTAAGGAATCTTAATATGCTGAAGAAGCCCGGACGAACGCTTATACTCTGCTTTGACTTTCTGACAAGTCAAACACTTGAACACAAAATTTATAACATCCCTCTTGAGATCTTTCCATCAATATTTCTCCCGAAGATTCTTATACATCTTATCCCCATCAGGAGTTATCATGAGCTTTTTGAAGAATAACCTGTTTCAAATCAAAAATCCTTAGAATAGAATATCAACCTCGGACACACAAAACACCATCATGATCAATAGAAAAGTCCTGAGATGGTCCCTCATGTTCAGCTTTAGTTTTAGAATAGACCAGAATATCATCAATAAAGACCACAATAAACTGATCTAGATAAGGTCAAAACACTATATTCATCATTTCCATGAATGTTGTAGGGGCATTAGTAAGTTCGAATGACATCACTATAAACTCATAATGACCATAACATTTTGAAAGACTATTTTAAACATATCAAAATCTTTAACCTTGAGTTGGTAGTAATTGGATCTCAAATCTATCTTAGAAAACACATAAGCTCCTCAAAACTGATCAAAGAGGTCATTAATACGAGGAATGGGGTATCTATTCTTGATTGTCAACTTATTCAACTTTCAATAGTCAATAAACAGACGAAGTGATACATCTTTTTTTCTAACAAACAGAACATGGGCTTCCCATAGAAAAACACTAGATCGAATAAAATCTTTATCCAAAAGTTCTTACAACTATTAAGCTCTTTTGGAGCCATCCGATAAGGTATCATAGATATAAGAGTAGTCCCTAGATATAACTCAATGACAAACTCAACCTTTTCTCATTTAAGTGGAACACCCGATAACTCTTACGAAAATACATTTAGAAATTCTCTCACCATACAGATTTTATCCATCCTTGAATCAGACTATCTCGGATCAAGGATGTAAACAAGATAGGCCATTGACCCTTTTCTGATCTGTGGTAGCAACTTTCTCCTCAACCTCCCACCAATTTTGGGCTTCCCCCTAAAGTAACGATATTGTTTCCCTCAATTTCTTATCCATTGGATAATCCATCTTAAGAAACAGTCTTTGAAGTTTCTTTAACCAATACTCTGCTTCTGATAGGTCTGTATCGATCTTACCATCAAATATCGTCATACGGGTAGCTAAACCTCAGTGGAGATGGGTTTTCTAACACCCTCCGATTGACGAAGATATCGGAACAACTCTCTTTGAATAGTAATAGAATCTAGGCTCATAGACTCATTATCCCCTAAAATATATGGTCCCTTACTCTAAGTTGGATGATTAACTTCGGCCTACTGTGCCTCAGTCTGAATTTCAAGTTGTTCCTTCCTTCCTATTTCATGTGCTAAACTCCTATCTTGTAGCAAATCCACATGTTGCGGGACAACACTCGAGGAAATAGTGGTACAACCTCTTTCACAGCATCGACAATGATCACTCCCGGTCGCAAGACTTGTACTCCAAGGGTGTGATATAGTAGTATATCTACAAAAAGATAAACAAAATCCTAAATTAGAATCGGTACTTGGAGTACTGATCAAAATATTTCTGAAAATTTTAAATACAAATCATAATGAAAATCTAATTTATCAAATAAGTTTACAAAATCACATTAAGGAAACTTGTAACTTAAGTTAGATTTTTAAATAATGAATTACTAAATCTGTTAAACCAAAAGTAACTAAAATACTAGACAATACATAAAATATATTTTAAAGGCTCAACCCAAATTTATAATAAACATAAAATTCTGAAAACTGAGTAATTGTTCAAAATAAGAAGTCCAAAGTATATTACAAAAATTATTAACCAAAAATTAAAATAAGTCTAAAACATTAGAAACATACGGATCAACAGAAGTTCAGAATCAACAGTCCTTCAAGTACCGAAACCTAAGTTTGAATATCTGAAACAGAAACTATAGGGGATAAGCTAGGAAGCTTAGTGTAGTGCAGATATAACATAATCAATTCAACATAATAAGAAATCATAGAACATGACAGAAACATATGAATGAATTCCATACACCCAACTCCAAACATCATCTAAAGAGTAGGTTCCCCTAAGTCACTCTAACTCAATCATCACCATCTAAAGTGAAAACTCGACCCAAAGGTGGAGCCACTAATTCGAAATAGAAACTCGACTCGAAGGTTGAATCACTGATCGGAAGTGATACTCACCAAAAAGTTGATATCAATGAACTTCCCCAAACACAATATCCAACCCAACGCGATGATATAATCCGATATTTGAGTCTGAATGCATACCTTATAATTAATAGGAGACATGCATAATAAATTCGAATAAAATATATCGAGTCTTACGTTAATTCTGAAACCAGATATAATTAAACATGTAATATGGCATGGCATCATGTAATTTAATTATGAGATTATAGACTTTAATAAATCAACAGAGAAACATAGAATTGCAGAATCTGCACACAAAAGTATACATAGAGTATTGGGAGAGACACACCGTAAGCAGATAACTTAACACCGATATCTGAATCCATGTCACTTGGACCAAACAATAAACCACTTTCAGATTCAGATAAAGATAATTGTTGATTAAATATTCGAACTAAAAATCCTTAAAAATAACACTTCAGGTTCAAATTTCAAAAAATGGACATTGTCATCGAATTTAGGACGTCGAAAATTATAAAATGGGATCGGGTTGAAAAAAGTCAACGCTAACGTCAATATTGGTCAGCTGACGTCAGTAGGTCAACAGATGATGTCAGTAGGTTAACGAGTTGGGTCGGTTAACAGGCTAGATTAGGATTAACTAATCTCTAGAATTTTCCCAGGAAAAATTAGTTTTTCCAAAATTTTTGAGAAAATCTCAGAAAATCTTAGAAAATTTGTTTTTTTCCAGATTTTCCAGAAAATCTGGAAATCTGAAAATTCCCGGATTTTCATACTCTTTCCCCTTTTTTAATCTAACAGGATTCAGACACTACTAACCCTGAAACTCGAATCCAAGACTCTTCGAAAAAACTTTATTGCACCTAAAATTGATTGAATCAAAAACAAAACCTCACCCCTTAACTGTTCGGAACAGAACGAAAAAGAAAGAAAACAAAATGAAGAAGGAGATTGAAACTTACCAGCAGATCACACCCACAACAAAGGATGAAGAATGACTAATGGGGAGAAAACTTGATTTGGAGACGGAAAATAGATTTATGAAAGAAATAAAAAGGGAAATGCGTAATAAAACCGAAACAAAATTAAAGGGCAGTAGATATCTAAAAAAATGATAAGGATAAAATTACCCAACAAGGGTCTCAACTTTTATAACCTTTCAACAGATCTCTCAAACTTTCTGAAATAAAAAAAATAGCCACTGAATTTCAATTAGGTTTAAACCTGAAATCCTCAAATTCTAGGTTTCGAATTATGAATTTAAAAGATTAAGTTTTTAAAATTGAGGCTGAATGTAGGTTGTTACACATAAGCTGAGAGAGCTTGATGTTTGGGCCTGATTCTCATGTTATTGATAGCACAATCTTATCAGAAATGGTCAACTGGAGACTTGTAATGGATGCAATCTCCAAAGGGGACTTGATGCAAGTCCTACCACCTTAATGGTTCCGCCACTGGATATCGATGATTCCACATCTGCAAATGCATGCGGAGGAGGCCTAAAGATTGTAGAAAAGAGACTGTCCAAAGTTGCAGAGTATTTTAATGTGCCATTTGAATTCCATGCAGCTGCCATGTCTGGTTCAGATCCAGGAGAGGTTCTAGCCGTAAATTTTGCTTTCATGCTTCACCACATGGCCGATGAGTGTGAGCACTGAGAATCACTGTGACCGACTCTTAAGTCTGGTTAAGAGCCTGTCTCCAAAGGTTGTAACCCTTGTTGAGCAGGAACCAAACACATACTGCTCCATTCTTCCCGAGGTTCCTGGAGATGTTGAACTATTACACAGCAATGTTTGAATCAATTGACATGACTCTCCCCCGTGAACATAAAAAGCGGATCAATGTTGAGCAGAAATGCCTGGCGAGGGATATTGTTAACATCATAGCTGCGAGGGGCAAGAGAGTGGAAAAGCATGAACTCTTGGGAAAGAGGAGGTTAAGGTTCAGGATGGCAGGGTTCACCCCTCATCCTTTAAGCTCATTAGCTAATGCCACCATAAAAACACTGCTTGAGAACCACCCGGATAGATAGGGTTGTAAACCAGTCAAGTAGTCCTAAGCTCGGGTGGATTTGTTAAGATTTTGAATCGTGTTTGAGCTTGAATGATTTTAAACGAGCCTAAATAATTTAAACTATGCTTGGCTCATTAAAAACTCGAGTTGAAGTCGAACTTTATTCGAGCCTTATCTTTCACATCTCATTTAAAGCCTAAACTTTGATAGACAAGTTGTGTAAACTCAAGTTTGTTAATTTTAGGTTTTAGGGTATTTATATAAGGTTTAAGACTTATCTTTAGGGTTTAAATTTTAAGGTTTTAAGGTTAGAAATTTTGATTTTAAATTATAAAAAATAAAAAAATAGTATATTTTTATTTTCGAATAGCTCATGAGATTTTCGAGTCGAGTATCATGCAGCTCGACTCGACTCGTCAAGAATTCGAGTCGAATTCTAGTTCGAGCTCAAACTGAGTCCAATCAAATCGAGCTCGAGTAGCTTGTGATCTGTCTCGTTTTATTTACAGCCTACCGATAGATATGGGCTTGGAGAGAAAGATGGTGCTCTGTACCTTGGCTGGATGAATAGGGATTTGGTTGCTTCCTGTGTGTAGAAGTGATTTACATTTTTGTCTTTTTTACGCTCTTTAATATTGTCCTCACACTTGAGAACAGGTGACTTCAACGAGTGTTAGTTTTAGGAGTCTGAGACACTTTGGTACAAAAGTCCTAGAGCTTATAAGTGGCTTCTTTTACCATGTAGTTCAAGTTAGCCACCACCTTAGCAGTCATCTCATTCCATTGTTTTCTTCAGTCTGCAAGCTGGAATAGAAGGCCTATGGACAACGGAGATAGAATGTTAGTGGCCATAAAACCGAACATTTGTTCATGATCAAAGAGGAAAATAACTTCAAGATGCCCTTGATAAAGATTAGCAATAACATATTTGATATCAAATCACTATTCAAATAAGACTACTGCACTTTGAATCTCGCATTATTTAAAAAGTTAATAAGTTTTTCACATACAGTTTGCTAATATGGATACAGAAGTGCAGCATCAGTTTCAATACCCCAAATAGATCCATTTGAATACACTGCAATTTGTAATATAACTATCTGCCCCCACCTCAGCTTTGAACAGGCTCTGCACTTGGCAGTCGTTGCTCATCAAAATTACAGTCTGAATGTGGAGTAGTATGGACCATCTTATCAATGCAAACATCACTTTCTGATTTGGTTTCTGATTTGCTACTTAGTTGCTCGTTTAATGTACTTTGAGAACTCGATGTACTACGAATAGTAGTACAATGTTCAACTGCATCATTTTCCTTGCTAGGATCCAACTTCCTACTCTGTTGCTCGTTTGATAGACTTTCAAGGCATAATACAGGTGTATCCAACGTACCAACAGAAACATTATTGCTTCCTTCTGATTTAGTTCTTGACTCACTATTCAATTGTTCACTTGATTTATTCTCGACTTTAAAATTAGGATGAACAATAATGTCGAGGCAGACGTTCTGACTTTCTTCTACCTTGGTGCTCGCTTTGTCATGATGAGATGTTGAATGAACATTTACTCTCTCATAAGTAGTTATAACAGTCCTACTTGGAGGCAAATCATGGCAGTGTC
This sequence comes from Abelmoschus esculentus, assembly GCA_035048815.1. NCBI lineage: Eukaryota > Viridiplantae > Streptophyta > Magnoliopsida > Malvales > Malvaceae > Abelmoschus > Abelmoschus esculentus. Next base: position 11,188,636 of record JAUCBN010000016.1, on the reverse strand, counting down.
GTCCCTCATAAGTAGTTATAACCAATTTAGCATCATGAGAAGCCCTCTCAACATGTTTCTTGACAGGGCATCCAGGAGTTGAGCATCTATAATAGCTCCTACATCATAAATGAGAATAGCGAGCCAAATTAATACGAAAAGACTCATTATGGATATATACCTAAATAAAGGAAAACTTTCTAAGATCATAAAAGTATTAAGTACTATGCATCGACTGTTATCTCAACATTAGAGATGCAAAGACAGACATCTAAAGCTTGGATAACACTCTGCTGATCACCATAGCAGATGGGCAGAGATAAAATGTAAATTAGATAATTTTAGGTGTTTGAAATATGCATAAACAAAAATGAACTTAATACACACCTCGGATTTGGATTGCCTTTAACTAGTTTTTGCCCGTATTTGCGCCACCGGTAGCCATCATTTACAATGTCAACCTCACTTAGAGTCTTAATAACCGTATGTGATTCACAGGCTGGCTTCTCCACTGGAGATGCATCAGCATTGCTATTCTCTTTCTTCCTATTTATATTTGATGAATGTTAAACAAAGCTTAAGAGGACATGCACATGAGACATAAATTAAACTACCTTCGTTTTGACATAAGATGATCATCATCACTGTCAGCAACATTCTGTATCCTATTTGATTTTGAAGATGTACTTTTAGCATCTTCACTGACAGCACTAGCTAAAGGTTGAGCATCACCTGTTGGCTCTATTTGGAGAGGTGTTTGTGCATCCAATGACTTATCTTCAATTAATTCATGATGTCAGTTATAAAACAGAATTTTATCTTTATCATATCAGACTTGTCACAAATGATTCAGATGTTTTACTTACCTCTGACAACAATTGCAGATGAATTATTGGGCCGCTCTTCAACAGCAGATACACCAAAATCTACAGCCAGAGGAAGGTTCAGCGACTTTGGATGATCATGATGACCAAAATAAACAATGTCGACCATTTTTCCATTGTGTGAATGTTCCAATTGCTTTTTTACTAGGCAGTTTGGATGTGTACATCTGTAATAACTTCGAATGAATTCATTTCCTTTAACAAGTTTCTGCCCGTATTTACGCCAATTATACCCATCGCCCAATGGTTTCTCACGTACTACAGTACTGCTCCCCTCCATACCGGACGATGGAGTGGGAGTAAGTGATGTCATCTTGGTCATCATAGAGGGAACATTTCCTAGTTTCTCCGACTGAGAAAGCATGTCTTTTCCCGATTTAATTAAGGGGGCTTCTCCTTGATCCGATTGTGATGAGATAACTTTACTATCAGAATGTTGCAATGCATTTCTTCCAGCATCTGAGCTCTGTAATTTATCTTTACCAACTTCATCTTGTACACAATCCCCTAAAGAAACCATCTGAAGTAAAGAACCTCTAATCAGTTAAAGGTATTTCTGCAAAACCCTAGGTACCATTAAATTAGTCTGACTCCCTGTTGCTAGTCCAAACATGGAAAAAGGCATTTGAAAAACAAAAAAGTGTACACGATTTAATGGCGATTTGATAATTCTTAAATGAACCAACCAACTGAAGTATAACACACCCGTTAATACTGAATTGAACATAAATTTAGAGAATACTAATCGAATCATATGGCAGCAGCTTAGATTTAAGAATTTCAAAGTTAAAAAAAAAAATCAAAAAAAAAAATGATCCATTTACAAGCCTTTAAAAAAAGCTGAGCACGACAGGAAATTCTTCAAAACGCCAAACAAACAATTCCTTATTCAAATATTAATAAAACTATGGAATTTAAGAGTTTAAATTAAGAGAAAAAATAAAAACAATGCGCGTCCTTTTCTTTAACTAAACAAACAACCATAAAATCACCTGGAAAAATCTCACTTTAAGAACAAAATTAGATTTTTTTTGTCTAATTATTGAGAATTTAACTCGAACACTACAGTTTTCCAAACTCCGACGCTCTTTTTCTTCGAATTTCTCAGCAACCAAACAGAGTGCAAAGAAATCAACAAGCACAATTTCAAGAATTACGCGGGGAAACTGTACAGCCAATTCAATTCACTCAAGAACAAACAAATTAGGTACATAAATTAAAAAGGAAAAAGAAGGTAAACCAAGTAAATACAGTAGAAAAGAAAGAGGGAAAAAGGTTTACCTATACATAAGTTTACAACAGAATCAGGAAACCTACCGGTAGATCAAGTTGAACGAGTGGATCAGAGTTGTAGATCAGGCCGGTGAACGGTGATTGGATGGAAGGAGTGGGAGTTGGTTAGCTGAAAGGTGGAAGTAGAGTGGGGAAAGAGCGTTTCAGGGTTGTTTTTCTGACGAAAGAGAAACAAAAAAAAGTTAGAAAAGGGAGAATAGCTTTGAGACAATAATACTGTACGGTCGGTAACACTCGAGTATCTGTGTGTTCTTGTCTTGAGATGCTATCCTATTATTATTGCGGTTAAAAACCACTTTACCCACCGAATAATATTTTGTCCAATAGGATCCATCATGCAGACAACGATTATACTCGATACGAAAAAGTATATTTGACTGGTTAATTAAACTTATTTAATTAATTTTAAGATCAGAAAAAAGTACATGTATTCGAATTGGTTTATATTTTATTTTAATAAGATAATTTAATTTTATAAACTTTAAATAATATTCGGTAAAAGTTTAACATTTATTATACGAGTTTTATTAAAAATAATTTTTCAAGTAAATAAAATAAAGGTAATTATATTGATAAGCTCTGAATTTTAATGTGTTTGTAGTATAATCATCGAACTTTTAAAATTTATATTATAATCATAAACTTTTAATTTATTTTTATTATGGTTTTTATGATCAATTAAAATAAAACAAATTAACATGACACGTTGACCTTTAAAAAAGATAAAATATATTAATAGTCACTAAATTTTTTAAGTGCTTATGGTATGGACATCAAAGTTTTAAATCCCCTGAGCTTCCGACTATATTCAACTAGTCAATTAATCCTTCTATGGCCTTCTCGATCTACTGCTCTTAAATATTTCTTTTATAAAGCTTAACTAATTTTAAGTGCGTTTGAATTTTGATTCGGGGAATATAAATTAAATATATAATTATTAAAATATAAAATTATTTAGTTACTGAGAATATTATATTATTTTATTATAAATATTTGTTTAAAATATAAAATTATAGTATTTGATTGATAAGATATATGATTAACTTGAAACATATCTTATTATGTTGTCTTCATTAGAGCTTTTTTTAACAAGTTTAACCTATATTATTAAACTATAATATTATTTTTATATTATTTATATATTTCTATTATATTTATTTTCATTTATTTTATTTTTATTTTAATTAAAAAAAGTAAGAAATTATAAACTTGAAAAACATGGATCGGGTTGCGCCATACATATGAAAGAATATAGAATGATGATGTATTTGGCGAATCAAATACCATGGTCTAGTAAGAAACCTTTCGGATTAGTTTAGTTGATAATTTTTTGAAAGATTTCTTCGAAACGGTTTAATTAACTCCTCATTTATGTCAATAGACCTTGTTGTTACGAGAATTCTTGTTGTTACGAGAATTCTTAATTCATGAAATGGAATTATAATTAATTCTGGGTTTGTTCCCTTTATTAAAGAGAAACAATGGATATGGAAAATTTGATTATTGCTTTATATGAATACATGGTTGTATGTATTGGTAAAACCTTATTCATAGAAATAAAAGTTTGGCTTTAGACAATATTGTCTATTGATCAAATAAAGCATTTATTCAATATATGATTAAATTATTTATTTGATATAATATATGGTAATATTAAAATCATATATTTAAATTTAAGGTAATCGTGAATTCCTTAAATAAGTTCTATGGTATCTTTGTGATAATACCATATATGTGAATATTTCATTAAGGTGATATTCCTTAATGATATAATTAATACATGTGTTCATGTATTATGATAATTTTAATATCATAAATTATGCTATTAATTCGATAATATTTTGATATTATTATGTTTAAGGTAATTTTATTTATTTTAAAAATTATATTAACCTTAATGTTGAATATGACATAAAAATGAATATCCTTTTATGTAAAATAATAATTATTGAGATAATTATTATTTGTGTTTAGAAATACTTTGGATTATTATTTTAATTAATAATTTTCCTTGAGAAAGTGTAAACACAAACAATGTCTTGATTGGTTGGAAACAAAGATATTGTAAATAATTTGTTTTGGGAATTATTTTTTACCGTTTTAACGGATTTACTTGATCTCATTTTCAAACAATATGAATAAATCTGTTTTAACAGAATTTGTTAGTAGAAGTAACATTAGTTATTAATTCTATAACGTTTGATTTAACCAAGTTCTTTAATCAAAACATATAAGAAATTTGTTCTTTATGTCAAAATTCTTAAAGCCTATTTTGATGTATGTTATGAAATACACAATGTTTAGAATTGACTTAAGAATTATGAGGGTCATTAGACCATGAATAGAAGATGTTGGTGCTAAGAAAATTTTAGTATTTGATTCCAAATTATGGTGAATCAAAGGTAGTGACTTAATTGATCACTCATACTTGAATGATTTCAAGAACTTCCATAAAAGGGTGATTGAAAGAAATATTAAAAGTGCATATCTAGGATTGGTTCTTTGAGAAGACTTGATTCTTAAGTGTGCGTAGTGCACCACCTCTCTTATCATAAGTTACCTACCTGGTGCACTGTTCATTATTGTTCTTTTTATTAAAACGTCTGAACTTTTGTTTTAGGGTTATATTTTACCAAAATACTATCGTTTAACAAAAGTTGAGAATTATAATTTTGTTTTCGATTTTTAGTCTTTGACTAAATTTTTGATATTTAACAAATTTATAGTATTTTGATTGTGGTTATATGATACAATAAGTGAAATTCATGAGGAAGAATTTCAAAATGTGACAATAAAGATGTATATTTGATCATGATGAACTTGACAAAAAAAAATCCTCCTAATGCTAGAGAGGATAAGGTAAATATTGTTATCATCTTTAAATGTTGCTAAGCAAATATTACTAAGGAAAATATTACTAGAGCAAACATATTTAAATTCAAAAATGACTTCAACCGCAAATTAGGCAGTGTATCTCAAGAAGCTAATTTTCTTGAGAAAATGTTTTAATTGTTATGAGATATGGAATAAGTCTTTGGACTATATACTTTCAAATGAAATCAATATTATGATAAAATTTTGTCATAATAAATGATATGACGAACAATTGATTGAAAGAAATTTTATTACCTTCGTGATAGAACAATTTAGTTTTGCTTAAAAGCAAAGCTGATATAAGGAAATTATTCCTTGTAAGAAGGATGTTGAAACCCAAATTGATTAATTTGAAGAGAAACTCTTTGTGAGTAATGTTGCAACATCCAAAGGTACAATGATTTTGAAGATAACTTCTAAAAGAATTAAATCTTCAAAATGTGCCTAACATGTGGGGGAGTTATTCTATCAACTAACTCCAAGACACCATATGAGTTATGAAAGGAAATAAAGTATTCTTACAACTACATTAAAATGTGGGGGTGTCACACCAAGTTAATATTTCATTACCAAAGAAAATGAAAATAAGTGGACTATATTTTCATTGGCTATGCAAAACATAGCAACAAATATTAATTTGTAGAAAAATATGATAATAAAAAATGACTCATTCTTTAAAAATGTACTTCTTAGAGAAGTTGATCCGAATTTCGTAAAACGAACTATGGAAAATATTCCACATGTTCAACAAACAGTTGAAATAAAGATATTGTCATGATGACAAGTAAGTGTGATAAATGATGGTATGTCAAACAGACTAGAATATATGATCCTATGTTGATGACATATAATGAAATGATAAATATTTCAAAGACTTGTTAATTCAAGATTGATATGAAAAATATGAGATCAATAGATTTGATTCTTGGTATCCAAATCAAACAATCACTTGAATGCCTCATATTGACAAAGTTACACTATGTGGAAAAAGAAGTTTGGCTAGGATGTTTCCGGTATAGCCAGAACTCTAAATACGAGCCAATACTTGTTGAAATGGAATATTCAAATGTCATATACAATCTAAGTGTATTATATTAGACAAAGTAGTTCTTTCACTGTGAGCAGTTTAAGCAGATTCACAAAATAATCCAAGGCCAAAACCTTAATAATAATTTTGAGAATTTTGAGATATCTTAGAGATACTCAAGATTGTAAAGCATTATTCTATAAAGATTTTTCGATATAAGTGAATATGTTCACATCGAATGAATAAGCTATGTCATGTGTTTTTTCAAGATAAACGTTTACAACCAAATTCAAAATAGAATCTGAGTTTGAGATCCAAACAATTATGGAAAAAGTCAAATGACTTTAAAATATCTTGGAGGATACTCATGAATGGTATGAGCATGTTCCAACAATGATTATTAGTAGAGCACATAGTTTTTTGAGCAACGGTAATTTGAAACATATGGGTCATCAATTTAATACCGTTAGAAAATTGATCTTAAATAGAGTTATCGCTACTGATTTGATAAATTCAAAGGATAACATTATGGATTCACTAACCTGAGGGTTAAATTAAGATCAAGTTGGGAAAACATCTAAAGGAATGTAACTAAAGCCCATGGAAAAATAAAGGCTCTATGTGAAAGAAAAACCCTACCTAGCTGATTGAAGACCTCAAGAACTAGGTTCAAAGGGAAAGCCTAATTGTATAGACCTGTGCGGTCACTGTGGGAGGTTCCTTCTCCAAGTCCATTCCTATGATGTGAACAGTGACAATAATTTAGTAAAGGTTAAGCAAAAAAATTTAATGACCATTGTGTGCTTCGGTAAGCTGAGTAACATATGTCAACTATGTAAGAGTGAAGTGGGGTCGCTTCAAGGAAACTATTGGGCATAGTTCTCTCAAACTCTCGTAGAACCCAACGATGTCCACATCCATATGGGTATAAACATGAGAGATGTATCTCTTGTCAGAGAGATAAGTGTGTGAAGTATATCATCATTTACATCAACAACTGACAGTTCAAGGACAACACGTCTACTGATTAACTAGTAAAGTAAATATACTTTCACAAGAAAAGTTTCAAAGGAGGAAACCTACCTATCCTATGCATCTATCAATCTTAGAGCCTATCACCACATTATTCCAAAATGTTTTGATAAAATCATCAATTTTATTATGTGGGGGATTGTTGGAAAAACAGTGAGAAATGACTAACTTTGAGACATGTTTTAGAATTGTAAAGACGAGGATTTGAACAAGGAATTTATTGATCCTTATTCTACTTTGTGAGATCTTTATAATGGTATCTCATATGCTTAAAATGGTTGAGTGATGAATGAGAAATTGATGCTCAAAGTAAGAAGGTCGTGAATAAAGTAGGGAATGATACCCCATTATCCCATATTGATGGGATAAATGAAATGGGAAGTGTTTATATACACTTACCCACGTAGTTGTCATTAATGACTTAACTTTTGGGTTAGGGTGCACGATGTAGGTAATGTAAATTTTTGGATCAGTCGAGCCCTTTGTGGGTTTACGGATATTTTACCCATTGTGATTAAATTTTTCTTTAATTTATTTTTTATTTTAATATTTGAGAAGAGTTTGTATTTTACTTAAATACAACTTAAAAATATTAGATAAGATAAAATTAACAATTCTTAGTAAATTCAATTTTAATTTAGATTAGAACTCTCACCAGTTTTAACCTAATTTTCTCTATAAATAAGAATGAAACTTTTAGTTTCTAAACACACTCAACACTCAAAATCATTTTGTTCTTCTCTTTTTTTTATTCCGGTGATTGGCGAAGGCAAGAACAGTTCAGGATCTCTGCAGCTGTGCTATTATTGAAGATCCTCTTATTGTTGTATCATTGGAGACAAACTACCAACAAACTCAAGAACCTCAGGAGTGACAGAAAATCTTTCTTAAGGAAATTGTGTTCGTGCAGACCTCAACATGATTCTCACTTATCGTTTTCAAAATGAGTTTGATCTAAAATATTTATTTATTTTATTTCATATTTTTGAATTTTCATTATGTTCGTTAAATAATAATAATATTTATTTATTTTATTATTATTTTATTTTTTTGAATTAACCACACATTTTCTAACAGAATAAAACCTCATTATCCCATATGGATGAGATAAATGAAGTGAGAAGTGATTATATAAACTTACTTACCCATGTTATTGTTATTTAATGACTTGAGATGAATCTTGGGTTGGGATGCACTTGCACAATGTGAGTGACATGAATGTCTAGACTTGTCAAGCCTTTTGTAGCTTCACAGATATTTTACACGTTATGAATAAATTATTCCTTAAAATTGTTTATTTTTTTCTAATATTCAATAAGAATTTGGGTTTTACTAAAATATAAATTAAAGGAGAATTTTAGTTATCATTAAATATGAATATTAAATAGATAAAGCTAATTATTCATGGTAATATTCGAATTTAATTTAGATTGTAACTCTCACTTGTTTTGAACAAATTTTTCTCAATAAATATGAACGAAATTCTCAGTTTTAAAAGCACTCATAAAACGTTTTCCTTCTCTTGTTTTTATTTCGGTGATTGACGAAGACAAGAGTAAAAGTTCGAGATCTCTGCAGATTGTTCTTCTGTCAAAGATCTTCTTCTTGTTTTATACTGGAAGACAGATTTCTGATGCGTGTAATAATAGCGCAATTGTGTAGTGTACACGTCACAAGTAATAAAGTGATAAGTATATCGTGTATCGTCTCCACAGGGATTGATATACTTAATATGTCTTCCCTTGTTTCCTTTTTCCGGAAAGATAAAGTAAAAACACAGATAAGTGAATTTGTTTAACTAACTAAATAATTAAATAACAAAATATAAAATAAAGGATAGAGAACGATATAGAGAAAGTGGGTAGGATCCAACTGCGTCAATTAGTGGATTCGATTGATCTTTTTATTGTCTAATGTAATTACACAAGACTACTTCGGTAGTACTGCAGATACAACCTCGGCAGCGTTAGTGTTCTCTGCCGCGATAATCTCTTGCTCTTGGGCAGATGCATCAAAGTTCAGTAAAGTGTCCGTAGTTGACTCCGCTTATCTATAAGTCAGAGCACTGTTGTTGATGACTAATCCTTGACGATACCTCTCAGCGTGAATCAACGATAATCACCAACCAATCCAACACTTCTTTTAGCTTTTGAAACTCTTAACCTATCTCTAGGCCGAGTTAGTGTCGTCGACACCGTACTTATCCCTTTCGTGAATCTACACCTCTCGATACTAGATAAATATTACTTACAAACTTCTCTCTCGAGCTTGAATGTAAGAACAAGGAATGGCAATAGGATAAGAAAACTTTGATATTATTATTGCATTAAAATAAAGAAACAAGAAACAATCTTCTCTCACTAATATCCACAACCTTCACCTATCCCTAAGATATTTAGAACATAATGTCGATAGGTACAAATCTTAGAGGAAGGGTTTCTCTAAAATCGGCTCTCTCAACAATATGGTTGTCCAGGTTATATATAGTCTTAACCTAGGGCAAACATTTCCTAAATAGACTATAACTTGGAGTAGGGAACAAGTCTTCTTCATGATATCTGATATTTCCAAGTTTGCCGCCTTCTAGAAGAATTTTCCTATTTGGTCTTTGACTTGGTCTTTTAGTGCACTAGCCTGGTCCAATTGGTGCACTGTATCTTTCAGAATGTTCTCTATATTTTTGTCTTTCATTCGCCTACAATGTTGATGTTGCCACTCTGGATGTTGCCACAGCCTCATCTCTGCCTCGGCCTCAGCACTGCTTCACCGCCACTTCAACCCTGGATATTCCTGCATGTACAAAATATGTAATAATATCTACATTCTTTATAAATTTCGACTTTGTAAGTAATGATAACGAAATATCCAATATTGTGCAAAGAGTCCATATTTCAGCTCAAGTTGGTGTATAATAGATGCATAAAGTACCATGAAAAGGGTAGTAAATAACTGTCTTTTAGGCACTCATCAAATACCCCTAAACTCGAACTATTGCTTGTCCTCAAGCAATGTAGGACATCAAATTGCCGAACCTTACTCCTTTTTGGTCTTATTTTTCTATCTAATCTCCCCACCATGGTCATGTCTATCTCTCCGTTTTAGCCACCAGTTTACCCAAGGACTTTTACTAAGAAACAAGCTATAAGGCTAGGTGAGTGTGTGCGTTTTATGGACAAGGTTGATTCAAGGCTTTCTTAGATAAACTCTAAGTTCAAGACAAATAGAATTTGGACTAAAGTTGTCTCCTTAAAACAACAAGTCTTGAGCCAATTTCGGGCACCTCAAGATATGTGTTTTCTATTTTCTTCCTTTTCTTATTTTTTTAACACCTATTTAGCATACTAGAGCCAGTTTCGGGCACTTCTAGCATAAAGGAGAGCAAAACTAGAGCCAGTGATAGGCACCTCTAGTTACTTTTTCAAAAGGTTCTAAGTCTTTATCACCTAATTTTATTAAAAGAACTCCTAAATCAAGCAAGTCCAAAAAGTGTTTCTTTGTTTTCTAACCCTAAAGCAAGCTTCTAAGTTTTATTCTATGAGTATCTTATGGTTATCCCTTCAAAACAGAACTTGTCCATGGTGAGGAGAAAGATTTCTATAGCCTTAAAGGAGTAAACTAAAGCAAAGCTGATGTAGAACAGTGCAAGATTAAACAATAATTCAAGAAAAGATAATATTGCCAAAAATTTCAAAAAAAATACTCCCTTTTTTCATGGTAATACCGCGGCAATTGATTGCCTCGACAGTGCTTCTGCACCTACAATACCCCCAAACTCAAACCGAGCTTGTACAGAGTATTCTCCTAGGCCGTGTCGCTGACGCCTTCTATCTAGATCCTTGTGCTGGTGATTGTTATTGTTTGGCTTACCGATGCAGCTGAACTCGACTAGGAGGTGTGCGTTGCGCTGACGCAATAACTTCATCTTCTTCTTCCACTTTGTCAATATTTTCTGTGTGCATGATTTCTGTCCCTCCCCCTGCCGAACTGTGATATTCGTCAATCTCGCGAGATAGAGTGTCTCTGCTGAGACTGGCATAGGGATTGGATTTTGTTAGGGAGAGTTAAAAACAGCTCACCTCTTGGACGACCTTTGGCTGGTAGAGGATACTCCGGCAGACCTGGTTGGCTTGGAAGGTCCGGCAGCATGAAACTCTTGAGGTGACCATGGTTGGAAAAATGGTTGCGGCCCTGGGGTAGGTGTTGTCTCGGTATAAGGGTTGGCAGTGACAAAGATATTAGTAGGGAATTCTAGGAATTGCGCCCCTTGATTTGGGAAGCTTGTCATCATCATGTGGGCGAAAGATGTGTTGAAGTCGCGCTGGTACTCCATGTAGCGTTGCTAGCGTAGGTCCATGGCTGTCATCCTCTGTAGAATTTCTTGGTACGAGTTTGCTACGGTAGGGCCCTGAGCAGATGTGGGTGCTTCTATCGAGTACTGCCCTTCGGCAGTAAAGTCTGCAGTGAACTACTGCGGTGTTGCTTGGACATGATCTGTCTGGGTTATCTATATGACTCGGCGATAGAAATCCTTAGACTATCCTGGCCAATTTGATATGTACTCGTATTTAGTCTCGACTGATACACCTACAGCAATACACAAAGCAAATATTAAAGAAGGGAAACATAAAGGGCCTTTATCTTTTTACCGCAATCATAAATTCCTTAGAGATTAATTTCTCCAACGTTGATGGTCCTCTTGTTGATTATGGACTGGATGAGCACCAAATGTCTCCTATCGACTGTGTTGTTATGTGATGTGGGCATTAGACGTCTTTTGAAAAAGGTGCATGATGAGTGCCTAAAAGGCAGTTATTTACTACCCTTCCCATGGTACTTTATGCATCTATTGTACACTAACTTGAACCGAAATATAGACTCTTTGCATAAATATTGGATATTCCGTTATCATTACTTACAAAATCAATATTTATAGAAAATATAGATATTATTACATATTCTGTACATGCAGGAATATCCAAGGCAGAAGCGGCAGTGAAGCGCAGCCGAGGCAGAAGACATGACCGCGGCAGAATCCAGTGTGGCAGTACCAACAATGGAGACGCAAGGAAAGATAAAAATATAGAGAATATTTTGGATGATACAGCGCATCAATTGGACAAGGTTAGCACGCTAAAAGCCCAAATAAGAGACCAAGCGGGAAAACCTTCTAGAAGGCGGCAAACTTAGAAATATCAGATTCCTTGAAGAAGACTTGTTCCCTACTCCAAGTTGAAGTCTATTTAGGAAAGGTTTGCCCTAGTTTAAGATTATAAATATCCTAGCCGGCCACATTGTTAAGGGAGCCGATTTTTAGAGAAACCCTTCCTCCCTAAGAATTGTACTTAACGATCATATGTTCTACACTTCTTAGGGATAGGTGAAGGTTGTCGATATTAGTGAGAGGAGATTGATTCTTGTATCTTTGTTCTTATGCAATAATAATATCAAAGTTTGCTTATCCTATTGTCATTCTTTGTTCTTTCATTCAAGCTCGAGAGGGAAGTTTGCAAGTAATCTATTTATCTAGCATCGAGAAGTGTAGATTCACGAAAGGGATAAGTACGATGTTGTAGACACTAACTTGGCCTAGAATCTTTGGAAGCCCAGGAGATAGGTTAAGAGTTTTAGCAGCTAAAAGAAGTGTTGAATTGGTTGGTGGTTATCGTTGATTTACGCCGAGTGGTATCGTCAAGGACTGGTTATCAACAACACTCTGACTCAGAGATGAGCTGAGTCACTTACGGACACTTTGCTAAACTTTGATGCTTCTACCCAAGAGCAAGAGATTGTTGCGGTAGAGGAACACCAATGTTGCCGAGGCGGTACAGTACTGCCGAAGCAGTGTTGTGTGATTGTATTGGACAAGAAAAAGATCAATTGAATTCATTAATTGACGCAACTAGATCCTACCTACTTTCTCTATATCGTCTTCAACCTTTTATTTTATGTTTTGTTATTTAATTATTTAGTTAGTTAAATAAATCAACTTATTTGTGTTTTTACTTTCTTTTCAGGAGCAAGGTAACAAGAGGAAACATATTAAGTATACCAATCCCTGTGGAGACGATACACGATATACTTATCATTTTATTACTTGATGACGTATACACTTGCACTCAAAATGTGCTTATACCACATGCATCAGTGCACCACATCTTAGCCTCGGGTTTGAGGCTCAATCTTGTTACAGATCCTCTATGGTTACTAGTCTCCTAAGGGGTATCATTGTAACAAAGATCATCTTTGATTAACTCGAAGTCGACATCGGTGACCTCCGCCTCAAAATCACTGTGTGCATTGGACAACGGAGTGAGGCCATAGCGTTGGTTGATTGTTTCGGTATTAAGGGCGACTGGTTTCCCTCGGCAATGGACATATAAATTTCCTTCGCTCGGCATGTGGGCATAAAACTCTCGGACAATGGTGGCGTTCGCCAGTGGAGGCTGTAGGCAGAAGATTTCCCAATCTTGGTATTTGATTTTGTTGAATAAGAACTATTTGATGCCATAATTATCTTCATCCAAGTGCTGAAATCCTTGCTCCTCCTATAGCTGTCGTGCAACAAAAGAACGGTTTAATCGCTCTTCAATGGTGGCAGGGTAAAAGCGATTGTAAGCGGCCATGATTGTAGTTATTGAATGCCTTGAGCGAAGTCTAGAGTTCTTGAAAAAAAATTGATGCAAATTTCAGGAAGTAGGTGAGAGCTAAAGTAATTGAAAGCAAGATTGTGAAAGAATGAAGATTAACAAGAATACAGGAGTGGGTAATTCTAAGAAAGGAAGCTGTTTATATAGGCTGTAAAAATATGACTGTTAACATTTAGTCGTTAGGTATTTACTACCTTGCTGAACAGTTACTGCCACGGTGGATTTCTCGATAGAGAGCCGTTGCACTATTTCTGCCCGTTAGGATTTCTGCGGCTCTGACACAGTACACTGCTGCGGTAGCAGACTTTCTGCTATGAAATAATTTTTCTGCATTCGTTGCTTTATTTATCTAAAAAAAACTTAAAAAACTAAAATATTGAAAATAAAACATAACAACATATAAAACATAAAATACTGAAAATAAAACTTAAAAACATAAAATACTGAAAATAAAATATAACAATAGATAAAACTAGTCCTAATATAATAAATAAAATGGAAGGGAAGAGATTATGTTACTTGTGGAGTGTATGTGAATGCATCTCCCAATTTGATTATCTCTTTCTGGCTTGTATCTTTCTTCGCGTATTGGCCAGTCCCTTTAGTGCATTGGACTTCTCCTTTAGGCTTTATTCGCTAACCGAATAGTCTGCCGAGTGTGCTTCCCAGGCAGGACGTTTTAGTACCCTAGTTTGGTGTTTGAAGAGCCTTACATTCTGTTGGAGCGTCAGAATTTGTTAGATTGTGGAAGGCATTCAACTTGATTTGTTGATCGTTTATCCGCATCGTGAGCTCGTCATTTTCCACATCGATGATGGTGCGTCCAGTAGCAAGGAAAGGTTGACCCAATACGATTGGTGTATTGTCGTCAGCCTCACAATCAAGGACGAGAAAGTCGGCAGGAAATATAAACTTGTCGACCTTAACCAGAATGTCCTCAATTTTGCCTTCAAGATGCACATAGGACCGATCTACAAGTTAGATCAGCACAGTTGTTGGTTTTGCCCACCCTATTCCAAGTTTTTGAAAAACTAATTTCGGCATTAGATTGATGCTTGCTCCCAAGTCGCATAGGGCCTTTCCTTCGTAACTATCCCCAATCGCAAAGGGGATTGTAAAGCATCCAGGATCCTTTAGCTTAGGCGGCATGTGATTATGTAGCATGGCTATGTAACCTTCAGTGGCTGTCACCGTTTCAAATTTCCCTAGCCTTCGTTGTTTGGATACTATGTCCTTTAAGAACTTGGCATAGTTGGGTATTTGTTCAATAGCCTCAACTAATGGCAAGTTGATATGGAATTGCTTTAATATGTCTAGGAATTTCCGAAATTGGTGATCCTATTTGTGCATTTGTAACCTCTGCGGGAAAGGAGGTGGTGGTCTTATATCCTCCATGTTTCCTTGGATATTGAGTTTAATACTTAGGATGAACTTATCTGCAGCTGCCTCGGCAGGGTTGTCTGTTACTGTTGGTTCTGCTGCCAGGGTAGTGCTTTTAGCAGGGTCCTACTCAGCTTCTGAATCCTCGTGATGTTGCTTTTCTGGTTCGACTCTGTCAGTTGAGGGCCCTTCTTTATCTTTTAATTGTAGGCCACTTCTTGTTGTAATTACCTTGTATTGCTCGTGGCCTAACACCTTAGCAACCTCAGTATTGCTAAGTAAACCCCCTGGTGGTCGAGTGTTTTGTCGTTGGGCAAATTGACCAACTTGGCTTTTTAAAGACTTGATTGTAGCCTCCTGGTTCTGTAGTCTTGTCTCGGTTCGATTCATAAAATCATTAATACGCTTCATGAAGCGGCTATTCTCGGCCATGTATGAATCAGTCTTTGACATGAAGGCCGTGAGAGAATCTACCAGTGCATTCAGAGACTGCTACTGTTGTACCTACTGTTGTGGCATGGAATGCTGTGCGTACTGCTGCAGCAGGTTCTGACTTTGGTGCTAGAATCCAGGGGCTTGGTTGATTGGATTTAAGGCATTGTTGTGGTTACTCCATGAAAAGTTTGGATGCCTTTTCCAAGATGGGTTGTAATTGTTGGATATCATCTGATTATTCCTATTATAATTTCCAACATATAGGTTGGTTTCCTCATCTTGGATGTAATCAGATGAGTTGACTGCCTTAACCTCATGTATATTTCGCTGAGCTTGCATATTTTGAACCATTTTGGTCAGAGAAGCCAATTGTACTGCCACCGAACTGGTTGTGTCCAATTCATGGGTCATGGCATGGCGTCTCATTCCTCCTCGCCTTGATGTAGAAAACTGGAAGTCGTTTCTTGCGAGTTTGTTCAGAATATCAATGGCCTTCGCGGGTACTCTATCCAAAAGTGACCCATTTGCGAAATCATCTAGCATCATCCTTGTGGAGGCATTGGTAGCATTATAGAACATGGAGACTTGCGTCCACAAGGGAAAACCATATAATGGGCATTTGTTTAACAATTCTCTGTAACGTTCCCACGCCTCATACATTGGTTCATCATCATCCTGCCAGAATGATGTGATTTCATTACGGATGCGATGATAGAGATTTTTCGGGTTGAACCTCGTAATGAATTCCCGGCAGAGTTCATCCCAAGATCCTATGGATCCTACTGGGATGCCATTTAACCAAGTTTTCGCCTTATCCCTCAGTGAATAGGGGAACAACTTTGATCGTAAGATATCTTCATGGACTCCTTGGATTTTGAAAGAATTGCATACTTCCATGAAGATTTAAGATGCTGCCTTGCATCTTCAGTAGCAGACCCACTAAACTGTCCAATTATGTTCAACATGTTGAACATTACTGGTTTGAGCTCAAAGTGAGTTGCTTCAATTTCCGAGGTGACTACACTAGGGTTTAGTCCGTTTAGGTCTTCTACCAGAAAGTCTCTAACAGTGAGCTGCCTAGGCAATGGTCGCGGCGGTTGCTGTTGCAGCATTGCTGGTGGTAGTACATTATGATCAACATGCGGAATTTGTCCTGTTGGTGGATCATCCATGTCTTGAAATAGGTTGCGCCTTAAATGGTGTCTTGTGCGTTCGATTTCAGGATCTAATTCGTACAATAGACCACTCAGGTTTGCCCTGGTCATATACTAGATAAGTTAAAGTTAAAAATAAAAAATAAATAATTAGAATTAAAGTTAAATAAAGAATGGTTAAAGAGCAAGAAAATAAAGAAAAAAAATTTAGTTGCCAATCCCCGACAATGGCGTCAAAAACTTGATGCGTGTAATAATAGCATAACTGTGCAGTGTACACGTTGCAAGTAATAAAGTGATAAGTATATCGTGTATCGTCTCCATAGGGATTGGTATACTTAATATGTCTCCCCTTGTTTCCTTGCTCCGGAAAGATAAAGTAAAAACACAGATAAGTGGATTTGTTTAACTAACTAAATAATTAAATAAAAAAACATAAAATAAAGGATGGAGAACGATATAAAGAAAGTGGGTAGGATCCAACTGCGTCAATTAGTGGATTCGATTGATCTTCTTCTTGTCCAATGCAATTACACAATACTGCTTTGGTAGTACTGCGGATACAACCTTGATATCGTTAGTGTTCTCTGCCGCGGCAATCACTTACTCTTGGGCAGATTCATCAAAGTTCAGTAAAGTGTCCGTAGTTGACTCCACTTATCTCTAAGTCAAAGCGTTGTTGATGACTGATCCTTGACGATACCTCTCGGCGTGAATCAACGATAATCACCAACTAATCCAATACTTCTTTTAGCTTCTGAAACTCTTAACCTATCTCTAGGCCGAGTTAGTGTCGTCGACACCATACTTATCCCTTTCGTGAATCTACACTTCTCGATGCTAGATAAATATATTACTTACAAACTTCTCTCTCGAGCTTGAATGCAAGAACAAGGAATGACAATAGGATAAGCAAACTTCGATATTATTATTGCATTAAAACAAAGAAACAAGAAACAATCTCCTCTCATTAATATCCACAACCTTCACCTATCCCTAAGATATTTAGAATATAATGTCGATAGGTACAAATCTTGGCGGAAAGGATTCTCTAAAATCGGCTCTCTCAACAATATGGCCGGCTAGGCTATATATAGTCTTAACCTAGGGAAAACCTTTCCTAAATAGACTCTAACTTGGAGTAGGGAACAAGTCTTCTTCATGAGATCTGATATTTCCAAGTTTGCCGCCTTCTCGAAGAATTTTCCCGTTTGGTCTTTGACTTGGGCTTTTAGTGCGCTAGCCTGGTCCAATTGGTGCGCTGCATCTTCCATAATGTTCTCTATATTTTTGTCTTTCATTCGCCTACAATGTTGATGTTGCCACTCTGGATGCTGCCGCGACCTCATCTTTGCCTCGGCCTCAGCACTGCTTCACCGCTACTTTGGCCCTGGATATTCCTACATGTACAGAATATGTAATAATATTTGTATTCTCTATAAATTTCAACTTTATAAGTAGTGATAACGGAATATTCAATATTATGCAAAGAGTCCATATTTCAGCTCAAGTTGGTGTATAATAGATGCATAAAGTACCATGAAAAGGGTAGTAAATAATTGCCTTTTAGGCACTCATCAATGTCCAAGGAACTCAAGCATCATAGGAGTGGTCAAAAATATGTCTTAAGGAAACTGCGTTCGTGCAGGCCTTAACACGTTTCCAAAATCAATTTGATTTAATATTTCATATTATTCTTATTTTACTTTTGTTCGGTAAATAATATTTTATTTTATTCTTGGATTAACCAATTTTTTTAACAAGCTTAAGATAAATTTCTTGTTTAATCCAAGATGAACAAAGTTCGAGATTATAGATATGAACCACCAAAATTGTAAGAGCCGAACAACATACTCAGGCGATTAAAATGAGTTTATAAAACTTATCACTCAAAACTGAGATAACAAATAAATTTGTTTTAGGATTTATCTTATCGTCTTAATGGATTTGCTAAAAATCTCAAAATTGGGATAAATTCGTTTTACAAAAATTGTCATGAAAAGTAACTGAAGTTACAGATTTTGTGAAATACCAAAATTAAAATTAAAATATAATTTTTGATTTATTAGAATTATAATTAATTCCTGATTTGTTTCCTTTATCAAAGAGAAACGATGAATACATATTACATGTATTGGTAAAACCTTATTCATGGAAATAAAGGTTCTCCTTTAAGAAATATTGTCTACAGATGGCGAATAATGAGCAACTATAACATTTATTCAATATATGATTAAATTGCTTATTTGATATTAAATATGGTAATATTAAAATCATATATGTATATTTAGAGAAATCATGAATTCTTTAAATAAATGGTATCTTTGTGATAATGTCATATACGTAAATATTTCATTAAGGTAATGTAGCGATCCCTTCTTTTCGAAAAGGTTTAAATATTAGGTATAAATGAAAATAGGGGTCACTAAAAAAAAATTAAGAGTTGGGTTAAAAGAAATGGATCCTTTTTAAATTTAGGGTTTAAAGTTTAGAAATTAGGGTTTGGAAAACCTAAAAAAGGAAACCGAGAATTTTAAAATTAGGGATAAAAAAAATATATTGGGAATGTTTAAAAATTTTGGAGTCACCACCGGTCACTTTTGGTGGACCGGACACCGTAAAACCAGAGATTCGGAGTGTTTGGGTTCGAGAGTCGGTTACGGTTTTAAAACAAATTTAGCATTCAAAAACTGCCCCAAAATTGGTACCTTTAGAATAAATTACCGCTTAATTAATTTTGAATTTTGAATTTTGAATTAAGGTGACACTTAAATTATTATTTTTTTTGTTTAAAGATTCGAATCAATTTTATTTTTACCAGGTCTCTATTCGAAGGCAACGCATACACCGCGACCATTGCATTGGAACGCGGGCCCGTTACGACCGAACAAAGGTGTTTAAAAATTAAATTCATTAATTAACATCGAGTGTGAGATGTAACGTAGCAAAAAGAACAATAATACAATAATGTGAACAACAAGAATAAAACATGATATAGAAGAAACAAAGTGTTTAAATTAAAAGTAACAACATGAGCAAAAAAGAAAGAAAAAAGAATGCAATGTAAGCACATGTAAAATGCAAACAACTTAGGCATGGTACCAAAAAATACATCATAATGAATCAAGACGAAAGCATAATGGAATAAAGAGTTACTAATAGACTATATGCTATGAAAAGAATTAAAAAACATACATGAATAAATACATAATAAAACGTAAACTTCTAGTGAACAAATAATGTGACAAAATGAAATAAGTGATGAATACATGCACATGAATAATGAACAAAAACATAAACAAGTAAAAACAAAGCAAAACATATATCCTAATGTAACATAATGCAAGCATATTAGAGACAATGATCAAGTAAATAATTTATGACACCCTAAATAAAGAGGATGGGACACATAACTATAACCTTTACAAAAATAAATAAAAAGGCATACTAACATACAATATTAATGTGTCAAAAACAATAACTAAATATGATTAAAATAAATAAGATAATAAAATAAAATCAAAATAAATGTAAAATAAATAAAAAAAATAAAAAACAAACTGTAAATGGCTGATTAAATACAAAAAGAAAATAAGGGGGACTAAAAGAGTTAATTGACCAAGGGGAAGGGTTTAAAAAAACAAATAAAACGCAGAGGGACCTGTTTATAATAAAACCGTTTAGAAACTTATGATTCTAGCAGATTAATGACCAAATTGAAATAAACAGTGAAGTTTCAGGGACCTGGGAGGTGGTTTGTAAGGGGCGGAGGGATTTAATGAAAGAAATTTTACCGTTTTATTAAGGTCCTTAAGTATATAACACAAACAGAAAAGATGAGAATCATTTTTTCATCCTCTGCTCAAACCGTCCCCTTTGTTTTCCTCTGAGTGTTCATCTGGGGAGGGATGAACACGATGAACGTTCATCTCTGCCCAGAAAAAACACCACAGTTTTCAGAATCCGGCCACCGTCCCCGGTGGTCGGCAAAATTAAAACGACTCGAAAAGCCCTTCCCTCTTTTTTAAACAAACAAAACAACAGTGATTTTCTCTTTTTCGATTTTAAAAAAACAAAAGCAGAAACAAAACCCTTCCCCTTTACTCGAAACGACACGACCAGAAACCTATCTTCACCTCGCGTTGGGGCTCACGAATGATGGTCCGAAGACCTTCGGATCATTGCCGGCGAAGGGAGAAAAGGAAGAGAAGAGCGACTCACTGGAAGAACAAAGGTAAAAAAAACTCTATCCTAAAAAACCCTTACTTTACTTTTTACTCGATGCATGCTAAGAAGTTAGAGAAATCTACCTCTGAAATATTTTTTGTTATATTGATTGTCTAAACTTTTTACATGATTCCCTTTGTTGGCTTTTATAGCCATATATTACATGAAAGGAAAAAAAGGAAATGCGATTTTGTTAATTCTCTGCTGCTCTGAAAATTCTGATGTGTATTGGGGTGTGCCGTTCTGAATTTTGTCCTGTTCCCTTGTTGCTTTTCTGAATTTTCGCTGCATCTTTGTACGAATCTGACATGTTTTTTGTTTGTTTGTGTATGTATGACTTCTGGACGAGTGATAAAATCACCGGAGGGTCGTCGCCGATGATCGGAAACGAACGGACGGTTGCTGGGGAGGCGAAAGGTCATCTGTGAATCCGAAAGGTTCTTCGCGTGTCCGACACGCGCGCGTGGGAGACGAACAGTTGCTGCGCGTGGGCGCGTGCAGACATCCAGAAACTTCCCCCTGCTCGATCGTGGCCGTTGGATCAAAGATCTGATCCAACGGCCCACATTCAGCTGCGCATGGGAGACAAATCAGAGGATTAGGGTTTTTTTAATCCGGCTTGGGCTCTAAACGGGCTTAATGTGTATTGGGCCCGATGTAATATTTAAACTTGGGCTGTAACTAAATTAATGTGGGCTTTTAATTATTTTATTTTCGGGCTTTGTAATGGACTGTTAATAATTATTTATTATTATTATCTTTGGGCTTTTTGATTAGAAATAAGTTTAGATAAATATAACATAATAATAATACTAATAAAATAATAATAATAAAAATAATAATAAAATAGTAATAAAGATAAAAATAAAAATAAAAATAAAAATAAAAATAATAATAATAAAAATAATAAGAATAATAATAATAATAATAAAAATAATAATAAAAATAAGAAGAAGAAGAATAAAAATAAAAATAGAAATAATAATAAAAATAAAAATAAAATGATAGAAAATAAAAATAGTGAAAGATAAAAATAATAATAATAATAATAATAATATAATAAAAGGATAAAATAATAATAATAAAGAAAAGGATAAAAATAATAATAATAATTATAATACTAAAAAGATAAAATAATAATAGTAAAGATAATGATAAAGGAAGACTAAAAATAACTATGTATGTTATTTACAAAATACCAAGTTAATAATACAAAATTTAAAAGGTAAACAAACACTTTTTGTTTTTTTGCACTTTGATTATTGAATACAATCCCGTTATTCGAATTGAAATTAAATTAAAACACGAATTTAGACCGGATAAAATTAGTGATTACAGTTGCCCCTCTTTGCTTATCGTTGTAAAACAATGATAAAGCAAAGATAGAAAAACACTAATTTTATCCGACTTTCCTGTTTGAAGACTGCTTTGGGAGCCCCTTTTCCTTGATTCTGATAGCCCTTTTATCCCGTGATCCCTTGCTTTGCTTTGCCGTGAACAACGTCTCAACTTAAGACCGCCTGCACACATAAAAAGATTTCAGAAGCCAATTTTGATTCCGTTATTTACACATTTGGAACAAATTAAAGGACTCTGAGCCGTGGGTCTCCCCTCTACGAGACTTCAGCCCTGAACTGTTGAAGAAATTGATCATTCCTATATAGAACCAACTTCTAAAAACTTTGAGTTTTTCCTATATAAAACTCTTCGCAATAGTCTTCGATCTGAGTCTCTCCTATATGAAACCCTAAACCTAGAATTCTGACAATGTTGATTCCTTCTCCGTAGAATCCACATCTTCAAGATGCTCTGACTTCTGATCATGGCAACATCTGACGGTCCCTCTCTTCGAGCGTATACCGTAGTGGGCTAGCACTGAAATGCTAGCGTTCTTCTTTCCTGTAAATGCATATGATATGACATAGTATGGGTTAGCATGCTCCTATTCTACATGATGCATGTTCGAGTCACAAACGAAAGTCATTCGGATCTGGCCTCTCTGGTTTCACATCTTCTTTGTAATCGCTCTCTATGTTAGGACTCAAGCCATCTTCCGACTTGAACAACGGGATTCCTAAATTTACTCCTTTCGGGACACCCGTTTACAGATTTTCACTTTGACGACTTTCTTCTCCCTTATCCCTTCTTCTTTTCTCTCCTTTTTCTTCTTTTTCTTCTTCTTCTTTTTCTCTCCTTTTTTTTTTCTTTTTCTTCTTTTTTTTTCTTCTTTCTTTCTCAGGCTCCCTTTCGGGTTTTCACCTAGTAAAATTTAATCTTCGACGATCTCTATTGGTTACTGCGGATCGATTTGGACTCCGCTTCTCTCCGACCGGTAGCTGATGAGATAAGTCATAGCAACGTCGAAAAAACTTTGTTTATTGATGTTCTAGGTTGATTTATTTACGAATATACTAAAGGAATGAATATGATGCAAAATAGAAATATTTAATATAGCTATTATATTCCAAAAGTCATGGCAAACACGGAATATGCAAGAAAAGCAGAAGAATTAAACTCTAAACAGACTTCGTAATATTGAAGGTATGAATGATACGAGAACTCATCAACCGCATCAAAGATCTCACTTCCCGACTTGATCATAGTAGTCTCCGAGAAAGTTGATGAAGTGTCGGACCTTACAAATATTTGAGCTGCCCTTTCGAGTTTTCAACTCAAAATCTCCTTCGGTTCTAAGGCGTCCTTTCTGGATTTTCACCTTAAACCCTCCTATGGTCCTAAGGTGCCCTTTTCGGGTTTTCACCCTAGACCCTCCGTTTTTCTCTTTTTTTCTCTTTTTTTTCTTTTTTTTTCTTTTTTTTCTTTTTTTTCTTTTCTTTTCTTTTCTTTTTCTTTTCTTTTTTTTTTCTTTTCTTCTTTTCTTCTCAGGCATAATACCTCTTGATCCAATCTGAATTCACAGGATTACTCAACTCATTCCCATCCATTTCTGCCAGAATGACAGCTCCCCCTGAAAAGACCTTCTTCACGACGTACGGTCCTTCCCAGTTAGGCATCCATTTCCCCCGGAAATCCTTTTGGATTGGTAGAATCCTTTTTAGCACCATGTCCCCTTCCTGAAACTCACGAGGCCTAACTTTCTTATTATAGGCTCGCATCATTCTCTTCTGATACATTTGACCATGACAGATGGCGTTCAGCCTCTTTTCCTCTATCAGATTCAAATTGTCTATCCTGACTTGTATCCATTCAGCATCTTCCAATTTAGACTCACTCAAGATTCAGAGAGAAGGTATTTCAACTTTGAGTGGTAGGACTGCTTCCATACCGTAAACTAGTGAGTACGGAGTTGCCCCAGTCGAGGTTCGTATTGAGGTTCGATAAGCAAACAATGCAAAAGGCAACTTCTCATGCCAATCCTTGAAAGTATCAGTAGTTTTTGCTATGATCCTCTTAATGTTCTTATTAGCAGCCTCAACTGCTCCATTCATCTTGGGTCGGTATGCGGTAGAGTTGTGATGCATGATTTTAAACTGTTCACACACCTCAGAAATCGTCTTGTTGTTCAGATTTGTGGCGTTATCAGTAATGATTCTTTCTGGCAAACCATAACGACAGATGATTTCTTTCTTCAAAAACCTACAGACCGTGGCTCGCGTGATGTTGGCATAGGAAGCAGCCTCTACCCATTTAGTGAAATAATCAATTGCTACTAAAATGAAACGGTGTCCGTTAGATGCCTTAGGATGAATCTGTCCGATGACATCTATTCCCCAGGCAGCAAAAGGCCAAGGTGCGTTCAAAGTATGTAACGGCAACGGTGGGGAATGAATTTTATCCGCATAAATCTGACATTTGTGACATCTTTTGGCATAATTAATACAGTCTCCTTCCATCGTCGACCAATAATAGCCACATCTCATGATTTTTCTAGCCATTGCAAAACCATTAGCATGAGTCCCGCATATGCCTTCGTGTATTTCTGTCACTATGGTTTTAGCTTCTTGGGCACCAACACATCTCATTAATACCTGATCACTCCCTCTTTTGTACAAAATATCCCCATCAAGGACATACCCTGCTGCCATTCTCCTAATAGTCCTTTTATCAACATCTGTGGCTCCCTCTAGATAAACTTGAGATTTGATGTACTGCATAATATCGTGATACCAAGGATTCCCATCTTTCTCCTCTTCTACTCCATAGCAGTGGGTAGGCAGTTCGATGCTTTGCATTTCTAGTGACCTCATTTGAGCCTTCGTGTTTGTCTTGAAAGTCGCTGCCAGAGTGGCCAAAGCATCAGCCATTTGGTTTTCTTCCCTCGGTAGATATTCAAAACTGATTTTTTCAAAGCTCTGAATCAAATCTTGAATCAGATTATAATACTTGATCAACTTAGGGTCCTTAGTTTCCCACTCTTGCCGTAACTGATAAATGACTAGCGAAGAGTCTCCAAACACCTGAAGGACACGAACTTTGCGTTCGATAGCTGCGTACAAGCCCATTATGCAAGCTTCATATTCTGCCATATTATTAGTGCAAAAGAAATTCAATCTGCTCGTGAGCGGATAATGAACTTCTTCCGGAGAGACCAACATTGCCCCTATGCCGTGCCCGAGGGCATTAGAAGCCCCATCAAAATATAATTTCCATGGCAATGTAGCCTTGGTTACTTCTCCCTCGACTGTGGCGGATATTAAATCTTCATCCGGGAAATCAAAGTTCAGGGGCTCATAATTATTCACAGCCCGACTTGCTAAGAAATCGGCCACTGCACTGCCCTTTATAGATTTTTGATTCACATACACAATATCGAATTCAGACAAAAGCATCTGCCATCGAGCCATCTTTCCAGTCAACGCAGGTGCTTCCATTAGTGCTTTTAAGGGATCAGACCGTGATATCAGATAGGTGGTGTGATACAACATATACTGTCTTAGCCTTTTAGTTGCCCAAACTAGGGCGCAACACAACTTTTGAGTTTGCGGATATTGAGTTTCGCCTTCTGTGAACTTCTTACTCAGATAGTAGATTGCTCTTTCCTTTCTCCCTGACTCGTCTTGTTGGCCCAACACACAGCCCATTGAGTTCTCAAAAACTGTTAGGTATAAAATCAACGGTCGATCGGGCACGGGAGCCACTAAAACTGGGGCTTTAGTTAGATACTCCTTAACTTTCTCAAATGTCGTCTGACAATCTTCATCCCAGGTTCCCGGGTCGTTTTTACGGAGAAGTCTGAAAATGGGGTCACACTTATCCGTTAGCTGAGATATGAAACAGGAGATGTAGTTTAGCCTCCCTAAGAAACCTCGAACTTCTTTTTGTGTTTGCGGTGGCGGGAGATCTCTTATGGCCTTGACTTTATCTGGATTAATTTCTATCCCTCTTCGGCTAACTACGAACCCAAGGAGCTTTCCGGATGTTACTGCGAAAGTACATTTGGCGGGATTGAGCTTCAACTGATATTTTCTTAACCTCAGAAACAACTTTTGCAGATTCTGAAGATGTTCGTTCTCCGTCTTGGATTTGGCGATCATGTCATCCACATACACTTCAATTTCTTTATGCATCATGTCGTGAAAAAGAGTCACCATTGCTCTTTGATACGTGGCCCCGACATTCTTCAATCCGAAAGGCATTACTTTATAGCAAAACGTGCCCCACAGTGTTACGAAGGTGGTTTTTTCCATGTCATCAGGGCACATCTTGATCTGATTGTATCCCGAAAAACCGTCCATGAAAGAGAACCATGAATGCCCCGCAGTATTATCAACAAGGGTATCAATATGCAGGAGAGGGAAATTATCCTTAGGACTGGTCTTATTGAGATCACGATAATCTACACACATGCGTACTTTCCCATCCTTTTTAGGCACCGGCACGATATTCGCAACCCATTCTGGGTACTTTGCTACTTTCAAGAACCCGGCTTCGAACTGCTTCCTCACTTCTTCTCTTATTTTCAACAACATATCCGTTCTCAACTTACGGAGTTTTTGTTGAACGGGCTTGTTCTCCGGTCGTGTGGGTAGCTTGTGTACAACAATATCTGTATTTAGACCTGACATATCTTGATACATCCAGGCAAAAACATCTTTAAACTCTGAAAGTAACCCAATTAATCTTTCCCTTGAGTCTGATGCTA
Organism: Abelmoschus esculentus; assembly: GCA_035048815.1. Classification (NCBI taxonomy): domain Eukaryota; kingdom Viridiplantae; phylum Streptophyta; class Magnoliopsida; order Malvales; family Malvaceae; genus Abelmoschus; species Abelmoschus esculentus. The sequence continues at coordinate 11,161,601 of JAUCBN010000016.1, read as the reverse complement.
AAGTGGTGCCTATTTTTACTTCTCTTCTTTCTTCTTCAGATCCCAAATTTATTATCTCCAGATCCTCCTGATGGGGCAGTATCTGCTTTTCTTCACTGGCCATCAACCTTATTAACTCATCGGGGATCTCTAACTCTTCCTCCTCTTCTTCGGCTTCTGCGACAAGTATGGGTTGTTCGAAATTCGGTACAGGATTAGGTTCAGTATCATTCATACAATCGATATTATTGAACCTGCAAGAATTTAAATTTCCTATGTTGGGAAATAATATACATATATTACAAATAAAGAATAAAGAAATAAAGAATGCAAGGAACAAAATGTATGAAAAGAAGATTGTTTGCCATTTGAGAAAAAGAGCATGAAGCCCTCTGTTTTCATTGAAATGCAGATTAACATAGATGCCCTTTACAAAGAAATCTCATTGCTTTGGGCGAAAGCGAATGGGAGGTGTTTTTTAGACATTACTTTGATTCATTCTTAACAACTACAGGCAGATCGACGCAGGTCCAATTGTCGAGTTTTTTATCCGGGAGGCATGGACGAATGGCAAGCAGAGTAGACTTTCCCTTGACATTTTGAGAGATCATATTTACATCCATCATTTCAAAGATTTCACTCATGAGCTCAGCCTCGTAAAACTTCTGTCCTTCTAAATTGGCTTGGTGCACCTTCTCCCCAGAATTCTCAATTCCTCCGAAGGTGAAACTATTCCTGAGATCAGTCTTGACTATGGGTTTTCACGGGATATCTTCTCCTCTGAGTCGGGCTCTTCTTTGCTCTTCCTTCCTACTTCTTTCTTGTTTCCTTTGTAGATAGGTAGGGTGAAAGCCTAACCCGAACCTGTCTCTTTTGTCAATAACACTCCTGACTTTCAGGCATCCTTGCAAGTTCTTCCCGAGTCCTTTCCCTTTCTTAGCCCCCTTTCCGACAGTCTCAATCACCACCATCTTAGTGCAATTCGAGTATCTCGGGGTTGGAATCCGACTTCCCTCCGCCACAAAAGTAGCGTTGATGAATTCCAAGGCCCGGAAGGAGCATTCTAGGGCATCTTCAGCGGGGGGCACATAGGGAACATCTGAAGTTACAGCAGCAACAACGTCTTCTTCCGCTTTGACTGTCACAAGTTTTCCCTCCATCACATACTTCAGCTTCTGATGAAGAGAAGAAGGGACAGCCCCGGCTGCATGAATCCACGGCCTCCCTAATAAGCAATTATATGACGGTCGGATGTCCATCACCACAAACTCTATAACGTATTCAACTGGGCCTATAAGCAGGGGTATCTCAATTTTCCTGGCCACTTCCCTCTGAGTACCATCAAATGCCCGGACAGTATTCTGACAGAACTTCATATGAGAGCCATCAATAGGCAGTCGTTGTAGAGTAGCCATGGGCATAACATTGAGGGCGGACCCGTTGTCGATAAGCACTCCGGGCAAAACATGCCCCTTGCAGTGAGTTGTGATATTGAGAGCTTTTGTGGAGCCTCTTCCTTCCTCTGGGATTTCATCATCACTGAAAGTGATATAATTATCGGCAGCTATGTGATTCACAATCTGATCAAGCTTCTTGACAGTGATGTCTTGTTCTACAAAGGTTTGATTCAACACCTTTAGCAATGCTTCTCGGTGTTTTTCCGAATTTAGCAACAAGTCAAGCACCGTGATTCGGGCCGGTTGTTTTCGAAGCTGATCAACCACATTGTACTCACTGTGCTTCAGGAACCTTAAAAACTCCTGGGCCTGAGCCTCAGTTACGGGCTCGAGAATCTTCGAGGGAGGATCATCCCCAAATACTTTTTCTGCCTCTGGTTCAACAAGTTTACCCTTACCCTTTTGTTCGTCGGGTTTCTTCTCCTCCTGGGGAGAGTAACATCTCCCACTCCTCGTAAAGTGCCCCACTTCATTTACTATTTCAGGATTCTGCCCCAATGTATCACCTTCCTAAACTGGTCTCCCCTCCTCCGGAGTGACAGCTTTTTGCGTTCCTGGATTTCTGGGTGTAGCGATATTGGCGGCGTAACTCCAAGGCACCCTCTGTGTGCTTTTAAAAGGGAAGGTTGAGGGAGGAGAAATTATGAGCCTCAGAGCATTTTGGCTAGCAGACCCCTCCTCGTTCACCCTACGACTGATGATGAAGGGTCTCTGAGCAGTGTATTTGTTACTTGGGATATCTGTCATACAGATTTCTGGATTTTCCTCCTCACATTTTGCGAAGAACTCAATTTCTTTAGTATCTATGAGTGTTTGCACCTTACTCCGAAATTCCGTGCAAACCTGAATGTCATGATCACTAGACTGGTGATATTCACAGTATTGACCATATCCCTCCTTCACAATTACCATTCCTCGGTCTATCAAACGGGCCATGCACAAATGTCGGAACACCCATCTCAAAGGGGATCGTATATCTGATACCATAGATATGGCCTTCTTAGGGGATTCTTTCTCAATACTATTGATCCCCTGATTCCCGTGGTTAGGAAGTGGGTTGCTTGTGGTACTTGGTTCCCCCAACTGTAAGACTCCCGTATTTAACAAATTCTGAACGAGCTTCTTAAAGGCTATACAGTTCTCAATGTTATGACCCGGAACACCGGCATGATATTCGCAGTGTGCTTTCGCATCATACCATGCTGGATATGGTGGACTGAAAGGAGTCACATGAAAAGGTCGTACCAAATCAGCTTTGTGTAGCTGAGCGTACAACTCCTTGTACGGGATTGGGATCGGGGTGAAGGTCGTCTTCTCAAATTCCTTCTTTGGCTTCCTATCATCCCTTCTACCGCCTCCCTGAGTATTGCTAGCCGGCTGGGGTTGTGATATTGTTAAATTCTGACATGTTTCAAAAGCATTCACCTCGTACTCCTTTCTCTTAAATTGCTTTTTGAGCGATTCACCTTCCTCGATCCTTCCACTTTTAATGGCGACCTCAATACGCTCTCCGGTCATGACTAATTCGGCAAAGTTACTTATCGGATTACTGATGAGTCGGTCATACAGCACTCCTCTCAAAGTATCCATAAACATGGGAGCGATTTCGTTTTCACGAAGGGGAGGTTGTACTTGCGCCGCGAGATCTCGCCATCGCTAAGCATATTCGCGAAGACTTTCATTTTTCTTTTGTTCTAAATTCTGTAACATGAGTCTGTTGGGAATCATATCAGTAACATGCTTGTACTGATCAATGAAAGCCTTTGCTAAGTCCTTCCATGACTTAATTTGTGCACGGGTCAACTGATTATACCACCTCGCCGCTGACCCTATCAAGCTATCCTGGAAGCAATGAATGAGAAGCTTTTCATTGCTAGTGAATCCGGCCATCTTTCGACAAAACATCGTCACATGTGCAGTGGGACATGTTGTGCCGTCGTACTTTTCGAACTCGGGTGTTCTAAACTTCGGGGGAATTTCTACATCGAGGACTAAGCTAAGGTCACCCGCATTCAGACCAAGAGAATCCTCTTCTATTTCTCTAACCCGGAGCTTTTCTTCAAGGTCTTTCCTAGTCTCCTCAAGCTGTTTAGAGAATTCTGCCTTTACTCTACTGAACTTTTCAAGTTCATCCAAATCAGGCACATTTTCGCCCGCATTCTCATCACTTTCAACCGCCCCAAACAATGGATTCTGAATCGATGTCCCGGCTCGGAAACTAAATGTTGTTCCCTTTTGTGGGGCAGGGTCCGAGCCAATAACAATAGGAGAATATGCCTGTTCTACCCCAGTTTGAAACGGATTCTCCGCCTTTCCTTTCCCTTTCGTATCATCTGATGGCTTAAGTCCTAACATCTGGGTGAGCTACTCCAACATATCTTGCTGAGCTTTCAACATGGTTTCTTTCAGTTCCAACTGCGATCTTTCTATCTGGGCTCTCAGATCTTCTTCTAACTTACTGAATTGTTCCTCCATCTTCCTCACTTGAGATCGAGTGCAGTATGGATGCGGAATGATTGCAGATTCTCTGTTTTACAACATTTCCTAAGTTAATTTTAATTGTATACATGATTAATGCATATAAAATGCGTGAATGGATGCATGCAAATGATGAAATGCTTCAAAAAGATAAGCAATACAAATAAAGGTGTTGACTCATTTAGTGATCGTCCTTGAACCAACATTCATTAAATTCTAAGAAGTCTTCATTACAAAAGGGGGAATAAAAACTACAGATAGGCATCAGCCCTAGTTCCTAAATCTTGAATTGCTTTGAGTAGTTGAACAAAACGGGTTGCTTCTTTCATGTCTTGTGTCACAAAGGGTGTCAAGGCTTCAGCTTCCGCGGCTAGGTTTTTCACATACTGGGCCACTTCTTGTACTTGCACCATTAGGGTGGTGTTGTAATCATCACGATCTTGTATCATGCGAGTAGTATCACGAAGACGACGCAACCAATAATTGTCTCCTCCTTGTGCAGCCCCCTCGAGGACCACTAGTCGTCCCAGATAGTCTTGAACCTTGGCTTCTAACTCTCCTATCCGTGCTTGAAGCGATGCATTTTCTTGTTGACTGAGCTGTAATTCCAAGAACCCATTTCTGGCCATATATTTCTCTAAAGAGCGGTCCAAATCCTCAACCTTGTGTTCCAACAGAGCATTCTGAGCTTGACACTGTTTTAAAGTTTCAGAAGTTGAGACATACAGATTTTGCATCTCACAAAAACGATTCTTATTCTCCTGAGCCCTTCTCTTCCATGCATTAGTGTTTTCCCTTTCCCACATTACAGTTTGTTTTCCTTTCTCTTTCTCTTCTCGGTACCTTTCCCCCTCTTGACTGATTGCTCTCCTAGCCTCCCTCTTTTCTTTCTCAATTTCGGCCTCTCGGATCTCTATTTCCCTATTCATGGCTTGTTTACCCCTTTCCTTTTCTTCTTCTAGGATTCGAAGCCCATTCATCCTTTCCTTTTCTACGGCGAGAAATTTCTTTCGGTTAGCAGTTTGCACCTTAGTATACAGCTTGATGTTATCTTTCTGATAGAGGGCATTTTTCTCACTCAAATCTTCATTATTCTTCTTTAACTGTTTAATTGTCCCATCCTTAACGTCGAGATCCAAACTTACTTTGTATAGTTCTTCCGCGTATTGGGCTTTCATCTCCTCCATTTGTTTCCTGACCTCATCCATCTCACTTCTTAGTATGTCGGCTTCAGAAGGGACAATGCGCATGTGTTCTTCCAACGTCATTGTAGGCTCGTGATCGGATATCGGGATTTTGTCATTAACCCTGATTCGTCTCCAAAGATCATAATCCGGAGTGGTCATTCCTTGATTACTCCCTTCTACTCGAATGCGGTAACAGTAACCCCATGCCCTTGTTATCTTCTGAACCTTAGGTCGATACTCATTCTTAAAAGGGAACTCGGCTTCACTCAAACCTGCCGTAAAAGGAACAAATTGGCGAGATCCAAACTGTCTAGATACCAGAAGAGGTGCACAGGCAATTCCTCCGTGTAAGCCAATCATCATGACCCAATTGTAGTCTCCGATTCTGTAAAGGAAATGGAATTCGTGACCCATCCACGGAACTCTCCACACAATATCATCATCCCGCAGGTTCCTGAAGATTTCCGATCATTTTCTTTTATCGAGGTCCTCTCGCCATTTTCTATCTAAATATTCTCGCACCGGGGAGAAACTTCCTTGAAATATTCCGGACAAGACCTGAGTTGGCTCTTTCCAAAAGTGACTCTGTATCCATACCTGAAGAAGCTGTGCACACCCTCTGAAACGTCCCTCTTCATGCTTCCGACAGGCATTCAAAGAAATGAAGGTTTTTGTTAGTATGGCCATTACCGGATTAGCCTTCTTCTTTAAACGATCGAACAAGTCAAGAATGGCCACATCTATATTGCCTAATACTCGAGGAAAAATAATCAAACCGTATATGCCTATAGCAAACAAGTCCATCTTCATTTCTTCGTCTGGATGCACTGGTATTATGTCCCAGATGCTCTCCCATGAAAATGCAATACTTTCTCCCCGAACCTGAATTATTCCTTTAGCCCACGCGTCACTCATTCCGGCTAGAGAACTTAACTTCGAATGGTAATTCTGGGACTTAGAAGGTTTCGAGTAGATCCAATCCTTGTTGACATTTCTTCTATTTATCAAGGCTGTGTATTCTTCTATCGTTGGCATCAAATCATTCCCGTTGAAGGTGAAACAGCAAAAAGCGGGATTCCAGAACTGAAAGGCGGCTCTGAGCAAAGGCTGATTAATTCTGACATATATCAACTGAGCTATATCCCCATAATTCTCACGGAACAAATCTTGCACTCTTGCTTCCCAACTTTCCCATATTTCCTTTAGCTCATACAAATCATTCTGTTGTAAACTAACATACGTGTACCCGGGCACAATGCGTTCACTTGGTTGACTGTCTCCAAAGGCCTTTTGGTTGACTTCGGACCAATATCGAATCGCTGAGTTCTTATCTTGGTCACCTAAAAGACTTTTATCCATAATGAAAGCTCTCAAAGCGGGCAAACCACTCGAATCAACACCTTTAAAAAGGAATGCAAAAAGAATGCAAGAAAAAGAAAAAAGAAAACAAAAGAAAACAAAACAAACAAGAAGAAAAAGGAAATGTGTTAGTAAGGATGCCATAAATAACAAAAACGCAAATAAATGATGTAAACAAATGACATAGAAGAAGTGCAAGATAAACAAAATCTAGACATCATACCTAATTCACCTAGGCTGTCCGCATGGCTCTAATAGGGTGGGTTTACTAGTTCTCTAAATGCAATTTTGGTTCTAGGAGGTACCCGAATTGTCCTTGTTGTCCTCTTCTAAGAGTAGCAAGGCCCCCGATCATCACCCATTATAGGCTCATCTCAATCGAGTTCAATTCGGGAGGACCCTTTCGCTATGCCCATACGAGAAAACAATATTCCTACGAAGACATAGGGTAGTCGAGCCCCGAAGGTACTTTACTAGGCCCCTACGAAGGAACAATATCCTTACGAAAGCCTTAGTATTTTCCCCCCACTTAAAAGGACGGGTTAAAATGATATAACTTCGAATTAATAAACAAAAAAAAATAATTTAAATGCCACTTTAATTCAAAATATCCAAAATTAATTAAGCGGTATTTAAAAACAAGGCTTGACTCGTTTTGAAAAATTTTGTCCCCAGCGGAGTCGCCAACTGTAGCGATCCCTTCTTTTCGAAAAGGTTTAAATATTAGGTATAAATGAAAATAGGGGTCACTAAAAAAAATTAAGAGTTGGGTTAAAAGAAATGGATCCTTTTTAAATTTAGGGTTTAAAGTTTAGAAATTAGGGTTTGGAAAACCTAAAAAAGGAAATCGAGAATTTTAAAATTAGGGATAAAAAAAATATATTGGGAATGTTTAAAAATTTTGGAGTCGCCACCGGTCACTTTTGGTGGACCGGACACCGTAAAACCAGAGATTCGGAGTGTTTGGGTTCGAGAGTCGGTTACGGTTTTAAAACAAATTTAGCGTTCAAAAACTGCCCAAAAATTGGTACCTTTAGAATAAATTACCGCTTAATTAATTTTGAATTTTGAATTTTGAATTAAGGTGGCACTTAAATTATTATTTTTTTTGTTTAAAGATTCGAATCAATTTTATTTTTACCGGGTCTCTATTCGAAGGCAACGCATACACCGCGACCATTGCATTGGAACGCGGGCCCGTTACGATCGAACAAAGGTTTTTAAAAATTAAATTCATTAATTAACATCGAGTGTGAGATGTAACGTAGCAAAAAGAACAATAATACAATAATGTGAACAACAAGAATAAAACATGATATAGAAGAAACAAAGTGTTTAAATTAAAAGTAACAACATGATCAAAAAAGAAAGAAAAAAGAATGCAATGTAAGCACATGTAAAATGCAAACAACTTAGGCATGGTACCAAAAAATACATCATAATGAATCAAGACGAAAGCATAATGGAATAAAGAGTTACTAATAGACTATATGCTATGAAAAGAATTAAAAAACATACATGAATAAATACATAATAAAACGTAAACTTCTAGTGAACAAATAATGTGACAAAATGAAATAAGTGATGAATACATGCACATGAATAATGAACAAAAACATAAACAAGTAAAAACAAAGCAAAACATATATCCTAGTATAACATAATGCAAGCATATTAGAGACAATGATCAAGTAAATAATTTATGACACCCTAAATAAAGAGGATGGGACACATAACTATAACCTTTACAAAAATAAATAAAATGGCATACTAACATACAATATTAATGTGTCAAAAACAATAACTAAATATGAATATAAAATGCAAAGAAATATTGAAAGATACATGCATAATGACAAGGAAATAAACATAAACAAAAATGTGTAACATAAATATATACATGCTGTAGTAAGATAAATAAATAAATGGGCAATCATATGAAATGCATGAATAATAAAAAACATAAATAAGATAATAAAATAAAATCAAAATAAATGTAAAATAAATAAAAAAAATAAAAAACAAACTGTAAATGGCTGATTAAATACAAAAAGAAAATAAGGGGGACTAAAAGAGTTAATTGACCAAGGGGAAGGGTTTAAAAAAACAAATAAAACGCGGAGGGACCTGTTTATAATAAAACCGTTTAGAAACTTATGATTCTAGCAGATTAATGACCAAATTGAAATAAACAGTGAAGTTTCAGGGACCTGGGAGGTGGTTTGTAAGGGGCGGAGGGATTTAATGAAAGAAATTTTACCATTTTATTAAGGTCCTTGAGTATATAACACAAACAGAAAAGATGAGAATCATTTTTTCATCCTCTACTCAAACCGCCCCCTTTGTTTTCCTCTGAGTGTTCATCTGGGGAGGGATGAACACGATGAACGTTCATCTCTGCCCAGAAAAAACACCACAGTTTCTAGAATCCGACCATCGTCCCCGGTGGTCGGCAAAATTAAAACGACTCAAAAAGCCCTTCCCTCTTTTTTAAACAAACAAAACAACAGCGATTTTCTCTTTTTCGATTTTAAAAAAACAAAAGCAGAAACAAAACCCTTCCCCTTTACTCGAAACGACACGACCAGAAACCTATCTTCACCTCGCGTTGGGGCTCACGAATGATGGTCCGAAGACCTTCGGATCATTGCCGGCGAAGGGAGAAAAGGAAGAGAAGAGCGACTCAATGGAAGAACAAAGGTAAAAAAAACTCTATCCTAAAAAACCCTTACTTTACTTTTTACTCGATGCATGCTAAGAAGTTAGAGAAATCGACCTCTGAAATATTTTTTGTTATATTGATTGTCTGAACTTTTTACATGATTCCCTTTGTTGGCTTTTATAGCCATATATTACATGAAAGGAAAAAAAAGGAAATACGATTTTGTTAATTCTCTGCTGCTCTGAAAATTCTGATGTGTATGGGGTGTGCCGTTCTGAATTTTGTCCTATTCCCTTGTTGCTTTTCTGAATTTTCGCTGCATCTTTGTACGAATCTGACATGTTTTTTGTTTGTTTGTGTATGTATGACTTCTGGACGAGTGATAAAATCACCGGAGGGTTGTCGCCGATGATCGGAAACGAACGGACGGTTGCTGGGGAGGCGAAAGGTCATTTGTGAATCCGAAAGGTTCTTCGCGTGTCCGACACGCGCGCGTGGGAGACGAACAGTTGCTGCGCGTGGGCGCGTGCAGACATCCAGAAACTTCCCCCTGCTCGATCGTGGCCGTTGGATCAAAGATCTGATCCAACGGCCCACATTCAGCTGCGCATGGGAGACAAATCAGAGGATTAGGGTTTTTTAATCCGGCTTGGGCTCTAAACGGGCTTAATGTGTATTGGGCCCGATGTAATATTTAAACTTGGGCTGTAACTAAATTAATGTGGGCTTTTAATTATTTTATTTTCGGGCTTTGTAATGGACTGTTAATAATTATTTATTATTATTATCTTTGGGCTTTTTGATTAGAAATAAGTTTAGATAAATATAACATAATAATAATACTAATAAAATAATAATAATAATAAAAATAATAATAAAATAGTAATAAAGATAAAAATAAAAATAAAAATAAAAATAATAATAATAAAAATAATAATAAGAATAATAAGAATAAAAATAAGAAGAAGAAGAATAAAAATAAAAATAGAAATAATAATAAAAATAAAAATAAAATGATATAAAATAAAAATAGTGAAAGATAAAAATAATAATAATAATAATAATAATAATATAATAAAAGGATAAAACAATAATAATAAAGAAAAGGATAAAAATAATAATAATAATTATAATACTAAAAAGATAAAATAATAATAGTAAAGATAATGATAAAGGAAGACTAAAAATAACTATGTATGTTATTTACAAAATACCAAGTTAATAATACAAAATTTAAAAGGTAAACAAACACTTTTTGTTTTTTTGCACTTTGATTATTGAATACAAGCCCGTTATTCGAATTGAAATTAACATTAAAACACGAATTTAGACCGGATAAAATTAGTGATTATAGGTAATATTCTTTAATGGTTTAATAAATACATATGTGCGTGTATTATGGTAATTTTAATATCATAAATTATGATATTTGTTTGATAATAATATTTTGATATTATTAAGATTAATGTAATTTTATTTATTTCAAAAATAATCTTGACATTAATATTGTAGTTTTAAATATGAAATGGAAAAAAGAATATCCTTTTTCTTTTGAAATAATAATTATTAAGATAATTATTATTTATGTTTGGAAATACTTTGTATTATTATTTTAACTAATAATTTTCCTTGAGAAAGTGTAAACATAAAAAAATTCTCGATTATTTTGAAAATAAAGATCTCGTAAATAATTCGTTTTGGGAATTATTTCCTACCATTTTAATGGATTTACTTGATCTTCTAAACAATAATCAATGAAATTAAAATCAAAGGATTAATTCATTTTGAAGAATTAAGTTGCGTTAATATCTCTATTTTAGGTTTTAATGCCACCAATCATAATATTAACAAAAGATGTAAGAGAAATAAATCAGTGAATTTTTTCTTTGATAGAATCTTGTGTTGATTCTAATATTTAAGTAAGATAAGTAAAAAAAATTATTTTCGAAGAATCTTGTATGATTCTATTTTGTAAAAGAAAATAAATTATTAGATTTATTTTCTTGAGAATCTTTTATGATTCTACATAAAAAATTGTTAAGTTTATTTTCTTAAAAACAATAATAAATCGTTAAATTTATTTTGGAAATAAATAAGATTTATTGTTTGGAAATAAATCGTTTGAATTTATTAAAAAAAGTAAATTAGATTTATTATTTATTGACAATCAAGGATGATTCTAATTTGAAAATAAATCAGTAAATTTATTTCATGTGAAGTTTGACAATCGAGATATAATAAATAAATTTATTTTGGAGAATTTAATTCTTATTATTCTAACGAATTTACTCGATGTCCTTTTCAAACAAAGTGGACAAATCTATTTTAACAAAATTTGTTAGTGTGAGTAACATTGGTAACTAATTCTATAATGTTGATTCGACCAAGGTTAAATCAAAGCATAGAAGACAGTTGTTCTCTATGTCAAAATTCTTAAAGCTTAAGAATTATGAGGGTCATTGGACCATGAATAGACGATGTTGGTACTAAGAAAATCTTAGTTACTAAATTCATAATGATTGATCTCAAATTATGGTGAATCAAAGGTAGTGACTTAATTGATCACTCATACTTGAATTATTTCAAAAACTTTCATAAACGGGTGAATGAAAGAAAATTTGAAAATGCGTATCTAGGATTAGTTCTTTGAAAAGACTTGGTACTTAAGCGTGCTAGTGCACCATCTCTCTTATCATAAGTTACCTACCTGGTGTACTGTTTATTATTGTTTTTTATTAAAATCGTGTGAACTTTTGTTTTAGGGTTATAGTTTACTAAAATCCTATTGTCTAACAAAAGTTTAAAATTATATTTTTGTTTATGATTTTTAGTATTTGAATAAATTTCCGATGTTTAACAAATTTATAATAATTTGGTTGTGACTATGTGAAACAATCAATGAAATTCATGAGGAAAATTTTCAAAACGTGACAACAAAGATATTGTATATCTGATCATGATACACTTGGTCAAAAGAATATCCTCCTAGTCCTAAAGATGATGAGATAAATAATGTTACCATTTTTAAATATTACTAAGCAAATATTACTAAGAAAAATATTGTCAGGCATACATATTGAAAGTCAAAAATGACTTCAAATCGTAAATTAGATGGTGTAACTCAAAAAACTAAACTTCATGAGGAAATGCTTCAGTTGTTATAAGATATGGAATAAGTGCTTGGACTATATACTTTCAAATGAGATTAATAGTATGATAAAAAAAATTCATAACAATTGATATGACGAACAATTTTTTGAAGAAAATTTTTATTACCTTCATGATAGAACAATTTAGTTTTGCTTAAAAGTAAAGATGGAATAATGAAATTATTTCTTATAAGAATGATATTGAAACTTAGATTGATTAATTTGAGGAGAAACTCTGTGTGAGTAAAGTTGCATCATCCAAAGGTAGAATGATTTTGAAGATAACTTTAAAAATAATTAAAATATTTAGAATGTGTCTAACATGTGGGGAGTTATTCTATCAACTAAGTACAAGATATTATATGAGTTATAGAAAGAAATAAAACTTTTTACAATTACATAAAAATATGGAGGTGTCACGCCAAGGTAATATTCTATTACCAAAAATAAAAGTGGATTGTATTTTCATTGGCTATGTGAAACATAGCAACAAATATCAATTGTTGTAGAAAAATATGATAATGAAAACAAAGAATGATTCATTCTTTAAAAATGCACTTCCTAAAGAAGTTGGTCCAAGTTTAGTAAAACAAACTATGAATATGATCAATGAAAAATAGTCTATATGTTCAACAAAAGGTTGAAACAAAGATATTCATGATGACAAGTAAGTGTGACAAAGGATGATATATCAAACTTACTAGGATATATGATCCTATGTTGATGACGTACAATAAAATGGTAAATATAATAAAGACTTGTCAATTGAAGATTGGTATGAAAAATATAAGATTGATAGATTTGATTCTAAGTATCCAAATCAAATAATCACTTAAAGGTCTCATATTAACACAGTCACACTACATGAACAAAGAAATTTGGTCAGGATTTTTCCGATATAACCAAAACTCCAAATAAATTTGAGTCAATTCTTATTGAAATAGAATATGAAAATGTCATTTATAGTTTAAGTATATTGAATTAAACAGTAATACTTTCATTGTGAGCAGTTTAAGTAGATTCATAAAATAATTCAAGGTCAAACTCATTATTGAGAAATCTCAGAGATACTCAAGATTGTAAAGCATTATTTCATAATGTAGCGACCCTTCAAAAAATTTAAATATGTTTAATAAAATATCGTTATTTTAAAAAATAAAAATTAAAGATTAGGTTTTGAAATTAAAAATGAATTGAAAATGGATTTTAATTGAAAAAGGGAAAATCTAATATTAGAATTAGAATTAGGGATTTGATAAAACCTAAAAAGATCATTAAATTTCAAAATTGAAAAGAATTTAAAATTTGAGAAATAATTAAAAAAATTAAAAAGGATTTGAAAAACAAATTTAAAATGTTGAAAAATAATTGGAAAAGATTAAAGTCTCCACCAATCACTTTGGTAGACCGGGAATCGAAAAACCAGATATTTGAAAAAAAACGGGTTTGAGAGTCGGTTACGACTAAAAACGGTGTTAGCGTTTAAAGTCGCCCAAAATTGACACCTTTACAAATTACGGCTTAATTAATTTTAAATTTTTCAAATTAAAGTGGCATTAAATAAATATTTGTTTAGAAATTTGAATATATTTTAATCGTGTCTTTATTCAAAGGTAAAAGCATACACCACTACTATTACGCTTGGTATCGGGCCCGTTACGTCCGAATAAAAATTCATCACATTATTTTAGATTAATTAGGCGTTACCTTAGATAATGTGAATCAACCACAAATAAATATATAACATAAGTACAACATACACGAATAATGGAAAATAAAAAAAACATATAAATACAAATAAATAAATAAGCAAATGCATGAATAACTAAATAAATGATGTATGCAAACATAGTAAAAATTAAATACACTGAAATTTAAATATGCATGGGGATTTAAATATGAAACCAACTTAATTAAAAGACTCAGAAAGACATATTATCACTGGAAAAAGGACTAAATTGGAAGGAAAACAAAATTCCCAAGCCAAAATGAAACCTTATTATTTGATTTTGGGCCTAATTAAAAGATAAAAAATTGGAGTGCCAAATCCGAATGATAAAGGGATTGGATTCAAAGAAATTGAACATTCTGCTGCCAAATTAAAAAAAAACTTATCGAAGTTTATTATATGGTCTCGTGACCAAATTATAAAATGAAGCAAAGTGGAAAGGACCAAGGGAGTTATTTTAGAAACACTAAAGGATTTAATGAAATGATTTTCCCATTTTTATTCAGGGGCTTCAGTATATAACATAAACCAAAATTAAAAATGGCCTCGTTATTTATTTTTTCTTTAAACAGATAATAAAAAAACAAAACACTCTGTCTTGTTCATATCCAACAAAGAAAAAAATATATGAAAACCATGGATGTTCATCTGGAGAACTTAGATTTTGATGTTGAATTTCCAGAAAATGACCGCCTCGGCGACCGGCGAGCCGAAAATCACTTAAAAAATCTATTTTCGAAACCTAAACATAATTTGAAACCTTATTTCACCAAAATCAAAACCAAAATCGTTTCTTTTCTTCACAAAAATAAGAAAAACCTTTAACCCCTTTTTGTTTATTCGATCTGAAAATTATTTATAATTATTTCTTTTCTTCATCAAAAGCTAATTTTACTATTTTGTTTCGATTCGTCTATTGCTCTGCTTGAAATATTGGCTGGTATGTTTCTGAAATTTCTAGAAATTATTTGTTATTATCCTCTGTTAATCTGCATTTTGGCTGCGAATTCCTTGGACGAATCTGATAATATTTTGTTTGTTTGCATGAGGTGGTTGCCGAAGGAGACCATCGGGGCATTGGTGATCGTCGATGAAGTTGAAGCATTGTTCATGGGTTGTACGCGGAGCTTGAAGAGTCTCATAGAGGGGAGTTTGTGAGCCGCGCATGTAACACGTTGAGCTTCTAGAGGCTTCTTTCATCTACAACGTGGACCGTCAGATCTGATCCAGATCTGACGGTGGAGATCATACTGCGCAAGAGAAGATAAGGGTATTAGTTAGGGTTTTCGATTGGTAATTAGATTAGGACTTGAGACGGGCATGAATTGGGTTAAATGTAATCTGGGCTATTTTAATTGTTTTATTAGGTTTTAATTATTTGGTTTTTACTGATAATAAAAGGAACTCAAGTTTTTATTTAAATGGGTTTATTATGCTCTCATATATAATATATAATAATAATAAATTAACTAATAACAAAAAAGGAGACCGAAAATAAATGAATAAATAAAAAAGAAATATATGCATAAAGGAAACAAAATAGTAATTATTTATAATATTTAAAATTTATAAGATGTGATATATATATAATAATCAATCATAATAATAATTTTTTGGATTTTGATTTAAATAACAAATAAGTCGTAAACACAGATTAAGAAAAATAGTAATATATTTACCCAAAATATTAATATAATATTTTGGATTTTATAAAAATAAATAAAACTAATGTCTGATATTTAAATGAAACGAATATTTAAAACCCGGGTTTAACACTTTAGATAAAATTAGTGATTACACATAAAGATTTTTCGATACAAGTGAATATGTTCACATCGAACAAATAAGTTGTGTTATGTATTTTCTCAAGATAAACGTTTACAACCAAATTCATAATAGAATCTGAGTTTGAGATCCAAACAACTTTGAAAAAAGTCTAATGACTTTAAAATGTCATATGTCAACAATATTTATTGGTAGAGCGTAAAGTTTTATGAGCAATTAATGATAATTTGATACATATGGATCATCGATATAATACTGTTAGACAACTGATCTCAAATAGAGTTATCTCTATTGATTTGATAAAATCAAAGAACAAGATTATGGATCCACTAAACAAAGGGTTAAATAAATATCAATTTGAGAAAACATCGAAAGGAATAAGACTAAAGCCCAAAAAACTTTAAGGTGCTATATAAAGGAAAACCCTATCTAGCTAATTAAGATACCAAGATCTAGGTTCAAAATGACAACCTAATTGAGAGTGAAGTGAGACCACTTCAAGGAGATTATTGGTCATAGTTCTTTTAAATCTTATAGAACTAGGCGATGTCCACAATCATATGGATATAACCATGAGAATTAAAACTCTTGTCAAAGAGATAGTTTTGTGAAGTATATCATCGTTTACACAAACGAATGATAGTTCAAGGATATCACGTCTACTGATTAGCTAGTAAAGTAAATATACTTTCACAAGAGAAGGTCCAAGGGAGGTAATTTACCTATCTTATACATCCATCAATCGTAAATCTTATCACTACATCGAGCCAAAATGTTTTTGATAAAATCATTAATTTCATTCATATAGGGGATTGTTAAAAAAATAGTGAGAAATATGCAACTTTGAACCATATTTTGGGTAGTAAAGATAGAGATTCGAATAAAAATTTTTCTCTTATTGTATTCCATGAGATCTATACAACAATATCTTATATGCTCAAAATAGTTGAGTGATAAATGAGAAATTGATGCTCAAAGTAATAAGGTTGTGAATAGAGTAAGGAATAAAACCCCATTATTCCATATAGATTAGTTAAATGAAGTGAGAAGTATTTATATACACTTACCCACATTGTTTTCATTGAATAACTTGAGATGACTCTCAGGTTGGGTACTGACACACGTCGTATAGTGTCAAAAATAAATTCCTTATTCTCAAATAAATAATAGGAAATTAAATATAGTAAAGGAGAAGTAAGGGTCGATTCCACGTGGACTAGAAACTTCCTGATTATGTTCGTTCGATTGATGATTTAAGAAAATGATTTAATTGTGTTTGAGTAAAAGGGGTTCTTTTCGAATTGAATAAACTAAGTAATTGAAGATATTGAAACAAATAAAGTAATTTAATAAAATAAAAAGTAGCCTTAGGCTTTCGCTTTGATCATCGGAAAAGTAGCCCAAGTGCTATCTTTGATATTAGTTTTATGGGTTAATCCACCAACTCTATGTTTGTAGATAAAAATATTTAATTATCAAACGGACTTGGATTACATTGTTTAAATAATAATTGATCCAATCTTAGTTTTCTCTTTAGCAAACAATTTGCTAATGTGTTCCCAAGAAGTCTAATTTGCTTCAATAGCCGATCCTTCCTCCCACATAAATGATCAAATCAATATCTTGATCAAAGTCAATCTTTAGTATTGAAATCAATTTGATTTAAAAACAAGTTCAAAGGAAAACTTAAAAAAATAAAAAAACGAAGTTATTGATGCGCTTTTCAATCCTCACGTTTAGATCGAGTCATTGCTTAAGCCCTTAGCTAATAAAAACTTAGTCGAGCATAATTATGGAAAGAATTATGCTCGACATAAAAATAAAATAAAGTAAAAATAAAAACAAGAAAAATAAATAAGGAAAGCATGAGATTAAAGAAAACTCTAGGATTTGAAATCAAAGGATTGATGAGTTTTAGGCTTACCCAAGGTGGGTATTTATAGCCTTTTACAAACCCTAAAAATAAGAGATAAATCTTAGATAAATCTAAAAATATTTAAATTTAAATTACAAAAGATAAATTCTAATTTAAAATTTAAAATGCGTCTGATAAGTTATCACGCACTTGCTGATGTCATCTTTTAGAAACTGTTGACAAAGTGTCACATCATATTTCATGCTCAAAGTCTTGTCCACCAATCCAGACTTGATCCAGAAAATAAAAAAAAAACTTCAAAAATCAGTCATTTACGTACATTTTCCAGATTTAGAGTCTTGCACAAAAAGACAAGAAAAACAACAAGATCGATAACATATTCATCAAACCAAGGAGTAATTAAGCATAAAATATTAACCATTTTGAACACTTATCATGTACACCCAAACAACCCTAAACATTCATGTTATCCATGGTTCAACCAATTAGATTTGTTCATCTCAAAATAACTACCTAATAACTACACTCTCTAATTATATATAGGAAAGAAGTGATGATTCACCTTGAGAAAAATGAGATAAATGAATTTGATTGATTGAGACCATGGATTACGTGATGAACATGATTTATCTATTAATTTTTTGTGTTAGTTGAACCATGAATCTTGAAAAATAATCATTTTGGTCATGAAATTTAAAAAATATAAAATAAACATTAAACTTTTAGATTTCATTATAAATCAAACACTAAATTGTTAAATATTGTTATTGATTTAATTTTAAATTAACATTTGTAGGGTCGTCATGTCCTCTCGATTGTTGATGATTTTGTCATTGTGGTCTTTTCATCATCCCTTGTTTTGAATTTTTGAGGGGAACGATTCCTTTGTAGAACGTCGGTCTATTGCCCATTTGGGTAGTGGTGCTCACTACAGGTTCAAAAGCTTGACAACGCTTTCCCCTGATGGCGTATTGTTTTCAGTCCTCTGGTGGATTGACTGATTTTCTTTGTTGTTTTTTGATTCATTTCATTTTTTTGCTTTGTTTTGTTTCTTTTGCTTCCTTTTCGAAGTTACGTTTGGCATGACTCTGTCATATGATAGGCTACGAAGCATGTGTACGACATTTAAAGATCCTCTCGCATATCATATACGACACGAGTTAAATACAGTTAGAGTACATAATGGGATGTTTTATATTTATAGGGTACAGTTAAAAATTATTTAATACTTTAAGTGATTGAAAGAGACTTTTCGTTGATTGTATTAGAAGTTACGCGTATACCCAATCTGCAATAACAATGGAAGATTTTCGAGAAAAAAATATTGATCGATTTTAATGGCAAGTTTTGTTTATTGGTTAAAGAAAAATAGTTGCAAAAGAAAGTTGAATAAAAGTCGCGAACAAAGGTTAATGAAGAAGATTCAATAAAACAATAAAAAATTTATTATTTAATTTATTTTTCCTCAATTAATTTCTGTGGGACTTGAAGTATGTTGCCTAATGAGCATGCAAATTGTGTATCTTTTTTTCCTTTATTTCATGCTTTCATTTTTAAATAATAAATTTAAGGTTTACGGTTTATGATTCAAAATTAAGATTTTTTATGGTTTAAGAAATTAATGATGATATATGTTTAGGGTTTATGATATGGAAATTAAGGTTATGGTTTATAATTTAATTTTAAAAGATTTTTAAGGGGAGACATGATTAGAGAAAAAAGATTTTTACTATGATCACTCTATTGTTTTAATTAATTATCAATACTCCAATTTAAAAAATAGATTTTTTACTTTAATATTTTATAAGGTTTTATTATATTATTATTTGTTATAAATATATTTAGCTATGGTGAATATATATATATTAAACAAGATTTTATTATATTTTATTATTAAATATTAATACTTATGAAATTAAGGATTATATTTTATACCTATAAATATAAAATTTTAAAAAATTATTGCATATAATATTATATAAAAATTATTGTATATAATATTATATAAAAATAATTTGAATTTATATGCTTTAAAGGGTTATGTTTACAACAAGAAGCATGACGATTAGTCAATATAATTTTAGTGATGTTTAGAAGTGAAATGGTTATAAGAAAATATTATGATCCGAATTTTGAAACTCAGATATCAGGTAAACCCGAGACATAGACCTCGTGTTTGGGACTTATCAACCTTGTTGGGCTTAGAATTCAGTTTGAGCTTTGGTTGGGCTTGAGGTGGGTCATGCCATGGGGGCATTTTATTAAATGGTTAATTATGGAAAATGAAGACTTGAGGGCATTTATTTTTCGCATAATGAAAAGAACATGAAGTTAACGTTTATCTTTCTTCCTCACTTTTTTTTTATCTTTTGCAATTTCAAATAATTATCAAAGGTAAGATTTTGAAGGTTTAGCTTAGTGTTCCACGTTTAGCTGATAGAGAGGGGTTTCTTTAGCTCCAAAAGATCTATCTAGTAAGGTAAGTTTGATTTTAAATGGTGAGGGTGTGGCTTTAAAGAGGGTTTTGAAGGGTGAACGAGATTAAGTTTTTAAAAGCTCTCAGATAGATTTTTGTCTATAACTTCCTTAAATCATTCTAATAAAGTAGTAATTTATTGGTACTCAATCTTATAATGGGAGAGCAAAGAGAACCATCTAGGATCTTCAGTAAGGAGAAAGCCTAAGAGGGTTGGTTGTAGTGTTCTGACAACTTACTTTTGAGGTTACTACACTCCTCAATCATGTTATTTCATTTGCATCATCATTATGTGCATGTTTGATTGGTTTATGATAAATTATGGTTGAGGCTTAGAGCTTATGTGCATCAATGGTAACTTTGAATTTGGGCATTGCTTTGGATTAAAACTAATTAGAAACTTACCTAAATACTTTTCCTTTATATGTAGGAACATTTTTAGATAGTTAAGTTTACATTTTTGGTCGAAATAGGTGATTTTCGAACTCTAGATTGTGTTTTCTGGGCTTGGGTACCGATATATGGGATTGGATATCGGTACATACCTCTTTTAAGATGGAAAATTTCTCTTAGAGGTATCGGTATGGACATAGGACATACCGGTACGGGTGCACTAATTTAAATTTTAGTGATCACTTTGGGTATTGATACACCAAGGGGTGTATCAGGATGAGCTTGAGGATCAATACTCAATATATGAGTACTAATGCAGCGTATCGGAACACTAGGAATACATATTTGTATGACTTGACGGGACAACTACATTGAATATAATTAGAAATTCGGTAAGCGGATAAACGAATTGTACTCAGAGATAGGTATTGATACGCATGGGGTACGTATCGATAGAGGTAGAGTAATCTTTTTAAGTTTTTATGTTTAGAGTTTTGGGTTCAATAAATTATAGTGATGATTCTAAAGGGTTTGTTAAACTATATAATAAAAATTAAAACTTGGAATAAGTGTTTAAAATATTGATACGATGTCTAAGGCTTTTATTGGTTGGCTTATGATGATTGCTTAAAATAGCATGATCCAGGAATCCTTGGTAGATCATTGTATGGTTGTTGAGTCTTCATATGATTGATGTGAGATTCTAGGTGATGACTTTACTCGATGCGAGATTTTGTACCCCACTCAATACTATATTTCGAGTAAATATTCGATGTAAGATTTTGATTATATCAACTTGATGCAAGATTCTGAGCAGCTCTATGTAAGATACTAAGCATGAGTGAGTCCTCTAGTGTGTTAGGCTCGATGCACTAACAGATTTGATTACCAAGTAGTGGAGAGGAGGTTGTTTTTGTGAAATTTGGTGGAAGCAAAAAGATAGAAAATTGAAACAATGATTTTAGAGTGGTTTGGTCTTCTAACAAGTACCTACATTCACTACCTTAGCTTTCCACTAAGGATTTCACAAATTCAATATGAATTTCTTCCTTTTGAGGCCAAATATTTAACCTTGCAACCTCGATTCAATTCCTCGAATCTAATATCCTAAGTTTATAAACCGAACTTTAGGAATCCTCTAAAACAAAGAAATGTTGGATTAAAATTCAATAATAGGGGGCACATATGTATAATGTATATTGCTATTATAAAATTTAACACGTAATTAAGTGACCAATTATGTTACACGTGTTATAGGTATTAAATTATCATGGAATTAAAAGTGTTGATACCATAAGGTGTATTTATAATTTGATGAGGGGCAGAGTTATAAATACTTCAGAGTTGGTTATTAAATCAACTACTAGTTGGTTATTAAATCAACTATATAAAGGGTTATGGTCCCCAAGAATTGGGTCAACTTGCATATCTCTTTTTCTCGTCTGAGAGTTGTGCTGTAAGAGAAAACCTAACTTCTTGGAAGATCAAACCCTCTGGAAAAACTCTATCGATTAATTCAGGCACGCATCCGCATTCAGTTTATTTATTTTATTTTATTTTTGATGTTTTGACATATAGATCTTTGGTTTATATTCGTATCGAATATATTTTTAATTCTAACAAGTGGCATCAATGTCAGAATTATGTCAAATCATTAAGATCATAAGTTTTTGGTTTTAATTTATTGTTATGAACTAAAATTATGCATAATTTTATGGATTATTTACTTCGATATGATTTTATAATTAATTGTATGAAATTAAATTATATATTCGTCGTATTTTAAGAACAAATCAATTTAATTTATTTTCTATGATTTTATTTTGGGTTTTCGCCAATCCGGTTGTTTTTCCTTTTCCAATGAATTAACATTCATTGTTTTACGATAAATATATATTTCCGTGGATTAAGTTTGGTTTTATGTACATGGGTTTGAATCGATTAATTAAGAAATCATAGAAATCAATCTAGATTTATATGACGATTAGGTTTTGTCCGCATAAAAATTTATTTAATTTTTTTGGGTTGCTATTAATTGGAAATTAAATTTTAAGTTTGGATTCTAATTACTCTTTAGTAACATATTTACTTTATTTTTATGAAATATATATTTTAAATATATTTTATTTAAATTATATGTTTAATTTGGTTGGATCAAAATTTTAATTTTGATCATTGGGTATTAAGTTAAATTCAGTTAGATCAAAATTTTAGTTTTGATCATTGATATTAAGTTAAATTCGGTTAGATCAAAATTTTAGTTCTGGTTGTTAATAATAAAGAAAAATATAATTAATTTCCGCTTTGTCATGATAAATTTATCATGATTCAAAAAAATTTATATTCAGGTTAGCTATTAAAGCTTTATATTCGATTTATGTTTATTAAGTTATGATTGAATGATCTTTTGACATGTTACTTTATGTAATTTACTTGGTTAACATATTCAGTATTTAGTTTTGATCATATGTTATTTTGGATTATAGAATATATATTTGGTATTGATATGTTCAATTCGGTTTGATCAAAAATTTATTTTTGATTATTATATTATTATAATTATATTAAAGTTTTAAGTAATTATTATACGAATTACTCACTTGTATGATATTTTTGTATTTTTTTAGTTAAAGATTAAATGTTTTGATTGAATTTAGTTTTGGTAAAAACATATTTAAGGAATTTTTGAAGAACAGTAAAAGATTTCGGTTATTTGGATTCTGATAACCCTATCAATTTGGTTTATTTTGAAAACTCAAGTGTTATCAGAAATTTCAACTTTGGCTATTATAAATATTAAGTTTGAATATTGGTATATTTATGTTATATATTTTAAGATAAATTAATTGAAGCATTAAGTCACCAAAGTGATCTTTATTGTGGAAATTATTTTATTTTAAAATATAGAAGGTTTTATGCATGTAATTCAGTTTATGCTAATATTAATCAACCCAAAGGAAGATTAATAATTAGTAATGTTACATGTGCATTTGTAGTAATAAACATGTGATAATTATTCAGTTTTATATGTGAATAATAAATCGGTCCAAAGGAAGATTTTTGTTTAACATATTCTTATTATCAATTTTTGATTACTACATTAAGATATCACTTAAAAATTAATATTTTTTAAAATATTATTGGAGTATTCGATATCTTGTAATGAGGTTACCTTTATTTAAATTTATTATTATTTTGGTTATCTTTTATCTTGAGTAAAAGATAAAATTAAGAAAAATATTTTTAAACAATTGAATTCATATTTTAGCTTCGGATATCTAATATTTTAATAGATTAATTGAAACATAATGTCACCAAAGTGACCGCTTTTGTGTAGATTAGTTTATTTAAAATATTAAGATAATTATAGGTCTTTGTAATTCATGGTTTATTAATTGGCCCAAAGGAAAATTAATATTTGGCCGAATTACAATGACAACTGTGGCGATAAATGTGTGACAATTATATGGTATTTTATGTGAACAATACGTTAGTCCAAAGATGAATCTATTGTTTGACATAGTTTATTGTCAATGTTTGATTGCTACAACAAGAGTACCGCTTACAGTTAATATTACTGTCCAAAGACTTGATATTAATGTTGTGCTTGGTATCTTGAGGGGAACTAGCCATTATTTTGAATTTATTGTTTACTTATAGATATTTATGTGAGCTTGTTTATTTACTTAGTTTTGTTCTATCTTTAGATGATTTATCTTTACTATCATAATATCTGTTGAATACATTCTATACTTATGTTTAGTGAAATTAATTTCAAGGAATAGAAAATACACTTATATATAGTATTTGGTTGTATGAACATACAACTTTCACTAAGTGAAGAACAACTTGCACCTCTCACGGCGGTAAGCATCCATAAATAGGATTTTGAGAGGCGAGTTCATTCATGTCTAATGATCATAATGTAGAAATATTTTATAAATTTTTAGGAGCACAAATCTAAAAAAAATTATTCATACTAAGGGTTTCCTTGATAAAAAAAATATTATTTTTTTAAGATTAACATGACATCACTTTTGGTTTATTTGATGTCTATTAAGTATAAGGATCAAGGAAATGTAAAGGAGTATATATATTGCTTCAAAACTTAAGGCACATAAGATCAAACTTTATAACAATTGTTTGTTCTTATAATTTTAGTATAGCTTCCTATACAGTTTAACTAATTCAAAATTAGTTACAATTATTAAAGGAGAAATAAACTTCAAATGAGATTATTTCTCATTGTGTTAAAGAGGAAGAAAAGTTGAAGCATTATAATTATAAAAAATACTCAATCAGTTAGTGATCTTTGGTTAGTGTCTCTAAGAATAAGGGCAATAAAAATATATATTAGAATAAAGTTGCTAAGGGTCCTGCTCAAAAGGAATAATAATAAGGTATAAAGTGTTGATTCTTTTGTATAAGCTAGGATACATGTAAATAAATTAAACTTCAAAAGTAAGCAATTACTTAGGCTATTTTGAGTGATCCATGGGCTGTAAATTTTATGATCCTACAATTAAGATTATTTTAATGAGAGGTTTATAACATTTTTAGGATGTTGAGCTTGGAGGGAGAATAAGGTTAGATACATTATTGTTAAGGAGGAATTGGATATTAATTTAATTCATACTATCACTTTCCATGATGTTTAAGTTTTCACACCTATCATTAATAAAAAGTGAATCAAGTACATCAGCAAAACAATATTGAACAACTCTCGTTCAAGATAAGATAATTATTTTTTTAAAAGAACAAACTCAACAACCTAAAAACAACCTAAAAAAATGTGTCTTTGAAGATATCCATGAGAGGAAAGAGAAATACTATTGAAGATTATTACTTAGTATTTCATCAAAAAAATAAAGATAATAATGGAATGATAAAAGACAACCTGATCAGTTTCTTTAATCAAACCATAAATGTTTTAACTCTCAAAAGTGGATTGATGTTATTCAAAAGAGTATAATTTTATACAAGGCAATAAAGTTTAAGAACTTATCGTATTACCTTAAGGTACAAATCAATTGGTTGTAAATTAATATTTAAAATCAAGAGGGATGTAAATGATAATGTGGACAAGTATAATGCTTGTCTTGTATCTAAAGGATATACTCTAAAAGAAGACATTATTTTGTGGAGACTCTTTTTCAAGTTATACTGAAAGACTCTTTCAAAATAATTTGACACTTATTGCTTTTAATCTTGAGCTATATAAGATGGATGTTAAGCTTGTGTTTTTCAATGGTAACATTGAATAAATTAATTATATGGTACAATTATTGATTTGTGTCTAATGATACAAAATTAATGATATATAAATTAAAGATATTCATCTATGAGCTTAAGTTTAACTCTCATTAATGAAATTATAAATTTCATATTGATTATCTCATTCGGTTTTGAGATAAATTTAACTGAAAATTGTATGTATTACAAGTTCAGTGGGAGTAAACCAAGTGACACTCATATTACTAAAGAAGACAATTTTTTTAGTGTCCTACAAGTAACTTTGAAATTTATAAAATACAAAAGATTCTATAATCTATTGAGAATCTAAGTTATGCTTAAGTATGTATGCATTTGGATATTGTGTATATTATTAGAATGTTAGACATATATTTAAGTAAATCTAATATGGACCGTTAGATAGCAGCCAAGATAGTTATGAAATGTCTTTAGAGAACAAAAGTTACATGCTCACATATCGAAGTTCTGGTAAGTTAGAGATCATCAAGTTTACAGGCTTCGATTCTACTAGAATATTGATGTAAAAGACTCTGTCACATGAGCTGCTAATTATAGATTGAATAGAAAGACCACTTCAGTTATTTTGTGATAATAAATATGCATCATTTATTCTATAAACAATAGGAAAACTTTAAAATTTTAGTTCCTAGTTGTTAAAGAAAATTCAGAGTGTTTGTGTGTCTATAGAGCATGTTGGTACAAACTCCATAATTGCGCGCTTATTGAGAAACTATCACCCTAGGTCTTTCATGAGCACACTACTCATATGGGTGTAATATTATTTAAGTATATTCAGTTTTAGTGGGAGTTTGTAATTTTAATAAATGCTCATTCGTTTTAGACACAATTTCGGTTACTTTGGTTTAAGGTTAATTTCTGCAGAAATAAAGTTATTTTGGTTTATGCACACTCTGAATTTAGTAAAGTTTGATCTCACTAAAGTTTAGGAGGACCAATTAGAAATAGGCATGTCCGGATCACATTTACATGTAATTTTTATGCTACACATCCATGATTGATCTATGTCATTTGATTATGTTTTTATACGTGACCATTGATGGGTACAATCATGATTGATATGATGAAGACCGCTTTGATCCTATATGAATATAATTGATGGACGAGATTGTTTTAGAATACCTATTATATGATAGCAAATTTTTGAGCTCATAAGGTTATGTCAAGAAACATATGTTGCCCAAGTGGGAGATTGTTGAATTAAAATTCAATAATAGTGGGCACATATGTATAATGTATATTGCTATTATAAAACTTAACGCGTAATTAAGTGACCAATTATGTTATACGTGTTATAGGTATTAAATTATCATGGAATTAAAAGTGTAGATACCATAAGGTGTATTTATAATTTGATGAGGGGCAGAGTTATAAATACTTCAGAGTTGGTTATTAAATCAACTATATAAAGGGTTATAGTCTCCAAGAATTAGGTTAACTTGCATATCTCTTTTTCTCGTCTGAGAATTATGCTGCAAGAGAAAACCTAACTTCTTGGAAGATCAAACTCTTTGGAAAAACTCTATCGATTAATTCAGGCACGCTTCTGCATTCAGTTTATTTATTTTATTGTTTTTGATGTTTTGACATATAGATCTTTGGTTTATATTCGTATCGAATATATTTTTAATTCTAACAAGAAAAATTTTAAGCAAACTATAAATCCTCTCTCAAGGTAGATGTTTGCAATCTTAAGCACTCACCCAAATTTCTAATACACTTGAGCATTCATAAACATTTAAGCTCATAAATGTTTTCTATACAAGGAATGAAAGAATTAAGCTCTAAGATAAATCTATGATCATATTGTTGTTGATAATTGAAGCAATAGTCTTCCTTTAATACTTGGAGGTCTATTTTGTGGTCTTAATTGAGTTTATAGCCATTGGTGACCGTTGAGATTGAATTGGAGTTGTTTCGAGCCGATTCCCAAGTCAATTTCCCTTTCTAGTGCTAGGCGTATTGAAATACTGGGTACCCATGTCGATACGGCTCCTTTCGGAAAGAGTCATTAAACCTGCATCCAAAGACATGTATCGAAACACCTTGAAGGTGTATCAAAAAGCCTTATTCCTCGTATCAAAACGGCTAATGCTTGTATCGATATGGCTTCTAGCCGTTGAGGATTTTTATAAAGCCGTTGGGGATTTTTCATAAGACCGTTGTGGGTGTATCGAAATACCAAAGTGGTGCATCCAAACGTCCGTATCGAAACTCCTTTCCAGGCGTACCGAAACGGTTTTTGACAGTGTTGAATTATATCGAAATACCAGAGGATGGGGCTTTCAAAATTATTCGACCCGATTGACCTGACCCGACTATCAAAAACAAAAATGACAAGTATTTCCAAAAAAAAAATACCCGACTGGGCTAGGTACCCGACCCAAGAATAATTGGGTTAGGCTTAGGCCGTTTTTTTGTAGTTATCGGGTACCCGACCTTACCCGATTAATTTAATTTATATATTTTTAGTTTTAAATTATATTTTATTGTAGATTCTTTAATATTTATACATAAAATTAAATTTAAATCTTTAAATTAATTTATGTTTGTATTATATACTTCTAATTCTTAAAAATTTTGAATATATTTTATTAACTTGTCAATACCGAAAGAAAAAACGATATTAATATTTTTTAATATCACTTTAGTGATAAAATTTAATAAATTAATATGTATATATATATCTAAATATTCTAAAATTAAATTTAAATTATTAATTTTTATGTTTGGTCATGTATTATAAAATTTTAAAAATTTATGAGTTTAATATGTGATTTTTTAATTTTAAAATAAAAAATAAAAATATATATATGAATTGAGTACCCATTATCCGATTAGTCGAATACCTGGATTTTACGGGTACCCAATATAAATGGATCGAGACATGGACCGAAAAATTACTATCCGAAAGAACCGGCTAATCGATAATGAACACCCCCTACCATGAGGTGTATCGATGCACATTCGTTGAAATCACATATTTGACTTATTTAAAACATTTCAAACACTTCCAAAATCCCTAAAAGTTCTTAAAAATATTTTTAAGTTGTTTGGACATAAGAATCATTTTTGAAACCTTTTCAAATTAGTTTAAAACTAATTTTCAATTATTATATCAAAATCAATATTTCTATATAGTGTCGGATGACATTAGGCTTCACTCCTGGTTTGTTTACATTTATGTTTTGGTTGTTGTTTGTTCATATCACGTGTTTAGGCAATTATGGCAGCGTCATTGCTTCATACCATATTGTCATATTTCATCTAACATGTGCATAATAATGATTCACTTGAAGCACAATCGATAGGTTATGTATCCATTGAGCTTTTGTAGCTCAATGTTCAGAATGTGTTTCTGTTTATAGGTAAGTGATTTTTTAGTGTGGCAGAACACCATCGTTGAAGATCTTCAGCATTGACTGTTGGTAGAGTACGATTATTTAGACGTAGTGGGCTATACATTCGTATGATACTTTTTGTAATTATAACTCTCTTTATTTAATTTATATTGGTCAAATATTTTATCAAATTATATTTGGAGCTACTAATTATTTTGAGACGTTTAATCTATTATTGCGCTTTAATGATTGTTAAACTCATGTTATTGTTTAATAGAAATTGTAGGCATTTGGGTTTAAGGTGTTACAAAAGTATTTTTTTTTAAAAAAATCGTTTAACTTAAAATTACAGTTTGTATTTTTTGAAAATAATTTAAGTTGACTCAAATGACAATTTAGAAGTATGAATTTTAAAGATTACAAATTTATGTTTAGAAATATAAACTTTAATGACAATTCATGATATTTTATATTTATTTAAAATTTAAAATTTATTTTATATGATGTAAACATGTACTCATACCTTACAATTTTTAGAAATTATCACCTTTTATCTTCATCATCGTTTTCGTATTCGCAACCACACTCCTATTAGTACAACATAGATTGTAGGGTTATTTGTTGGTCTGATTCTTCGACTCTATCCCTCTATGCCACCAGCCTTTGTCATTCCATATTTGATCATCGTTGATGTTTGACTGCTTGCTCTATATTACCACCACCACCATTATTTTTGGTATAAAAATTATTAGATGAATCTTATTTACTACGTAATTTATGGTCTAACTAACGAGATTCATCTATTTTAACGTAACTTTTAAAGAATCATACACTCTTTAATAATATTTAGGAAAAAAATGAAATTCACCTTGAGAAAAATAATAATAAACAAAATTTTTATTAGATAAAATTGTAAACGATATAATAAATAAAATTCATCTAATATTTTTTTTTCCCTTTTGATTACTCTCAAAACGACATGCATATTTGTTGTGGTTGCTAGTTTTATTCTTTTTCTGCTCTGATCGGTGTGGTATCCATTTACTCCCTTTTTTATTTTCGTCTGATTGGGTTGTGCTGTTTTTTTTCCTCCATGTTTTGCATTATATATATATATTTTTTATTTTTTTTCTCTAACAGATGTTGTTGCATCATTCTGTTTGTTTGTCTTGTTCCTCTATTTTCGTTTTTTACCACCTGCTTTACAGTTATAAAAAAATACAACTCCCTATGTCCCGTTTACCATGCTCAATATTAATTTTTTTAATCAAAAGTTTTTAATTTTAATTTATTATAATCTTAAATTTATTATTGATGTAAAATAAAAAAATGTATTTTAAAAATATTTAATTAAATAATTTTAAAACATATATTTTATAAAATTTAATAAGTTAAAATATTTAAAATAATTATAATTAAAATTTAAAATTTAACCTTTAAAAAGTTAATAATGAATATATTGTGTGAGGCGAAAAGAATAATAATTAATTATAATTAAATTAAATTGTTATTTCAATTTATTATAACATTGCATTGATATTTAATATCAGTACAAAACTTTAATTATAGTTTTTTAATGTTTATATAGAAAAAAAATACAATTTAAATTGGGCCCACCTTATCATAACCAAATAAAGAAAATAAAAAATAGTTATAAATTACAAGTATTTCTCCTTCCCCCCAAACATCCAAATTACCCTCCAAAAATTCCAAATTATTTCGATTTTATATTTAGAATCTCGCTTTTCTTCTCCTTTTTATTTCCCAGTCAAAGCCTTTCAATTCTCAACTCTCACTTCAAACAAAATTACTGCTGCCCAATCTCTGTTTTTCTCCGATGACTTCTTTTATTCCTTCCATTGCCCTAAACTCAAAGGATCTTGCCGGATCTTGCCATCAACGCCGTGTTTCCGGCGAGATTCACGTTTTCATTGGGCCCATGTTTGCCGGCAAGACCACTTCTCTCCTCCGTCGGATCAAATCCGAAAGCAACAATGGCCGGTACTGTTTTTTTTACTTCAATGCTGTTGGGTTTCTATGACCTCGATTCATCGTTTAAATTTACTTATTTTATTTACTCAATTTGTAGAAACGTAGCAATGATAAAGTCAAGCAAGGATATAAGGTACGCTATTAACTCAGTGGTAAGTCACGACGGCGTGAGATTTCCATGTTGGGCTTTGCCGGATCTCATGTCTTTCCGGCAGAAAATAGGAGAAGATGCTTATGAGAAGGTGAGTTGAATCCCGAGTGCTGTTTTCTTCCCAATAGAAAACTTCGATTTCTTTGTTTAAAACCATGTGAAACAATATCTGTTTTGTTTTCTTGCGGCAGATTGATGTGATCGGAATCGACGAGGCACAGTTTTTCGAAGATCTCTATGATTTCTGCTGCAAAGCTGCCGACATTGACGGCAAAACAATAATTCTGGCTGGCTTAGATGGGGATTATTTACGGTGATGATCCTTTATTCACAATATTTCTTTGTCAAATTCATGATTCTTAAAAAAAATCTAATTTCGATTTGAATAACAGAAAGAGTTTTGGGTCAGTTCTGGACATAATTCCGCTTGCCGACACCGTCACAAAGTTAACGGCGAGATGCGAAATGTGCGGGAAGAAGGCGTTTTTCACCTTCAGAAAAACGGCTGCGACCCAAACGGAGTTGATCGGAGGGGCCAGCGTTTACATGCCTCTCTGTCGGCAGCATTATATCACTGGGCTATCAGTTTCTGAAGCTTCTAAGTCTGATGTTAAATCCACCAAACAACTCAGGTCTTCATCTTGCCTTGAAGCAGCAACTTTAGCACTGTAATCCCAGTCATGGGGTTTATTTATTGTTTTGGACTTCTTTAATCTGCCATAGCAATTCTTGTCTTGTACAATATGGGTGCTGGTTTTGCAACAACAAAGGTTCTATTTGGTTTGATTTTTATTCACAGGTTTCGGTTGAGTTTTTTGATTTCTTTACTTATGTATTGATTTATTTTTTATATAATTTTTTTAAAGATTTAAGAGTGTTTAAAGCCTTTGATGTTTTGAAAAAATATAATTAGTCTTAGTCCTTGAACAAATAAAATTAATTAAGATTTTATTAAATTGATTCATCAAGTTTTGAAATTAGCAGATTTTTAGAAAATTATTTTGTACAAGTTTTAAAATTTTAAGCTTAAAAAATATTTTAAATGATATAAAGTTTTTAGATAATAAGCATTAATATTGTAATACAACATAATGTATTATTTGATTTAAAAAAGTAGATTTAATAATTAATATTGATTAAAGGGATAGATTGGTGATATTTTAAAGTATAAAAATTTAATTGAAAAAAAATAAAAATTTAATTAATTTTTTTAAAATTCAGAAGCTTACGTTACCTTTAAGCCATATTTAAATTACTCTCAACCTATTAACCGTTTAAATCAAAGTTAATTATATTTGAACATATATAAATCTATGATTATTAGTAAGTGTTATTCAAAAGTAATTATTATTATTTTTTTAAATTAATGTTAAATTGGTGTTTAAAAATTATTTGATAAATTATTCTATTTAAATTAAATATTTTACATTTAATTTTTTGTTTGCCTTAGGTTTTTAAAACTTTATTTTTACTAATTTGGATCGACTAACTTCACACATCTTATGTTGGTGAGTCTTCTAATAAAAATTTTCTGCATATACAAAGACTCAAACTTGATACTTGCTTAAGCGATACTAAATTGTTTATCATTTGGATTAAGTCCTTTAGTATTTAACATTTAATTTTTAAGTGTTTAATTAATTTTTTTATTTAATATATTTAAAAAAGTGTTGTATAATAAGATATGGACATAGATAGTTTACATATCACTTGATGATAAAAAAAATAAAGTTGATTTTCTTTTTAAAAAGAAATTATATTCGAAATATATTTTTAATAAAAATCAAATTATCATTCTCACTTTTTATTTAAATCTATTTAAAACTAGTATAAGACATGTGAGTGTGATATTATCATCAAACTCTCAAGAAACATAAAGAAGGGTGTGTGGACTCCATACGCCCAGTCTGCTCCTCATTTAAGGCATAGTCGGAGCATTGAACCTGTTTATGAATTAATAAGAACACACAGATATTTCTCCCAATTGTTCACACTCTGGAAAACCAATCTATAGTCCATAGCTCAGCATTAATGAGAGTTTTTTCGTTTGCTGAGTCGATGCCTAAAAAATTCCCCAAAATCAATGAGAGTTGCTTCAATTGTCTTAGTATGGATCATGTCTACCTTAGCATAAAAAATGAGGTCATGTGGAAACAATAAATGAGATATCGTTTGTAGTAAAACAGAAAGAGGTTGTATTGCTTCTTAAATTGAAAAGAAATACATGTTAGATTGTCATGCTATGCTGTGAACTTATCACATAGACTATTTGATTTCAATTACTTGGATTATGATTAACATATTGATGAGAGCTTGGGTGTGTTGGATAATTGTTGACTAAATAAATTAAGCTAAAGGAATAATGGAATTGAGCAAGTGTATGATTTGATAACCTTAAGATGTTGACTGCTCTGGAGGTGCAGGGTAAAAATATGAACCAGGTTGAGTAGCCTAGAAACTATTTCTAGAAGGGTAATTTATGCAAGCAAGCAAGATTAAACAATTTGATCAACTACCCTAACTTGTTCACCTTAAAATATGAATTAGGACTAGTTAATTAAGTTGAAGAATGAATATGAATGAACCGTTAAGTTAAAACGTTGATTGAAATGGATCAAAAAAAATTTAAAATGAAGGCTAGAGTAATCTTCCCATAATGCTTTATTCTGGGAAATTAAGAGCTTAAAATTCACCAATTGTGTTGGTGGAATTAAGAGCTTAAATTTATATGAAATGATCTTTGATATGTCGTTTTTATTAGGAGAAAACGAAATGATATTTGAAGTTATGAGTAAAAATCTAAAAATAAACAAGTTAGATAGTGCAAGTTGTCTGGAAACTACAATTGCACTGTAAAAAAGTTAAAAACTATATTGATTGGTTAAAAACTAAAATGCAAGGCTTATATAGAATTAGAAATGAAAATTGGTTGAATGAGTTGGTTGAAATAGTTGAAAAAAACTCATATGAATTGATTGCTTGATAATGATTGCTTGCTTGATGCTTTAAAAAAATTAATTGTAAAATGCAAAATGCATGTTGCCATTGTGATTTATGTGCTGCTAATGTAAAATGTATGCTACCATTGAATTAATGTACCATTGGTTACAATTAAAAGACACAATATGATCTTGATTTTTAGTCAGTTTTAGGTAGTACAACATGCCTAGAGTCTGCTATAATTATCATCGGTGATGTAAATACATCTTAACACAATTGGTACTTTGCATATCTTATAGCTTGGTGTAACTGTCACCTTGTGGTGTAAATAAATCTTAATATGATTGATACCTGTTATACCTTAAACTCTGGTGTAACTCATCTTGTGGTGTAAATAAATCTTAACATGATTGATACCTGTTGTACCTTAAACTCTGGTGTAACTGTCACCTTGTGGTGAAAATGACTCCTTAACATGATTCGTTACTTGGTACTTTATTACGATCTGATGCTTGACATCTTAAAATGTGACTCGATTACTTTGTCCTACTATCTACAAATGCAAAACAAAAGTTAAAGAAATTCAAGAAAAACTTAAAATTATGTTATTTCGTGAAATAATTTGGAATTTTTTTATATGTATATGATATACGAATTGAAAATTGATAATTATATGACTTTATGGACCGTTTTTGTATGTCCTTAACATGTGTACTTTACATGATTTGTAAAGTGAATTACATTACTTTGTAGATTGTTTTTGTATGTTCTTAACATGTATATGCTATATGAATTGAAATGGAAAATTACATGACCTTGTGGTTGGGGTTTGTATGTCCTTAAGATGTATAGGCTATAAGGATTAGAATATGAAATTACATATTTTTATGGATTTTTTTTGAAATAAGATATGAATTAGTAGGTTGTTTGGATATATCTCTTTATGTATATGATTAAATGAATTGTTTGGATAGAAATCAAGTAATTCATGGTCTGTTTAGATTACTTGAAATAAAAGTTAATGTTACAAGAACGAGAACTTAAAAATATATACATCTAAGAACAATCAATTGTAAGATTTGATACACTAGAATAAGTAACAATTTTTATACTAATTTTAAGAGCAAAATAAAATGATAATAGGTTAGTCATAGTTGCTACCTCACTAAGTATATTACGTACTTATAACTCTCGAGTTTTTTTTCTTTCTAATTTACAGGCCTAAATAGAGCGATAATAATGTTTTTAGCTAGAAGCAAGACACAAAAAGATTACAGCATACTCTTGTAACTCTTGTAATATTTCTAGATGATGGCACATAAATTTTATCCAGATAATTCAATTGATTTGGTTTATATATAAATCTAATTTAATGATCTCGGTCTATAATAATTCAAGTTATATGCTTACTTTGGTTATTATGTTTGATACAATATGTTAGTTGGTTGATAGTTGGTTAGGTTTGGTAAAAGTTATATGTGATAAATCAAATTGGTTTGGTGATATGTTTGCATGATTTGAATGGTTTGTAGCAAAAGTTGATAGTAGGATTGATAAGATTTATATAAGATAATAGATAATGACATATATGATACATGAATGGTTAACATGAAGTAGTTTAGTTTCAAACGGTATTCATATGTGATAGGTTAATATATCTAAGTGACAAGAATGATTATAAGGTTATAGGATTAGTATATAAACGCTTAAATGATAAGGTTATAAATTGAATCATGTTATGGCTTCGAAAAAGGTTAAAAAGTCTAACGATACTTTTATAAAATAACACATTTTTTGATATTATAATTTATTGTTCATCTTCAATAAAAAGACGCAATACACATATCATCGTAACTGATATCCATTAATAGTTAAAAGATAATTAAATACTAAAAGCAATATAACATAATGTTTTTTCTTCGAATTTATACTGAGGAGAGTTTATTGATAGTAATATATAACACATAATTCACGTTTAACCAAATACGCCATTTGTACATAATTCACATCCTATAAGACGCAAATTACTGACATGTCCTTCCGTGTAAATAATTCAACAACCAAATAAGATTGTTTCAAAAAGCAAACATACAAAATATAAGGGAATTAAGCATATAAAACAAATAGTAACAATATCGAGTAAGATATATACGTCGACATAATTTTTTTATTTTAACTAAGATTTATCAATAGAGGCACAAAAATATGTAGTTACAATGCAAAATAAAACTTATATTTAAACCTAAACTTATTTCAATCCTTACAAACGACAAAATCAAACATATTTTTTTGTTAATAACGAAACAAAAGTTGTTATTTTAGATATAATAATTTAACCGATTTGTTATAAAATTATGTAACATATCAACTTGGATTACTTTACATGCAAAGCTGCGTGGATTTCACGATATCTATAATTCTATATCTCCAATATTGATCACGATCAAAGATCATCGAATATTGTGATTTTTCGTTCATCTTCAATAAAAGACATAAGACACACCTCACCATAACGAATATCCCACCAATATTGTGTCATAAATGCAAATATACATCCCAAAAAATATAATATCCAAAAAATTTTAGTGTATTTTTTTCGGATACGTTGCTTGTTACCCTTAGTAATCTTTTGTAACATTTGGATAAATGCGAAATGTGTACATAATTTACATCCCGTGGAATATAAAATACTGCTGACATCTTTTTTGACCTGTCATTCAAAGGGTTTATGTATTTTAAAACACGAATTTATATCATATATTTTAAAATTAAAATATGTTATCATTTTAAAAATTGAGTTTTTATTAGCCGCTCATGTTTATTAATGATAATCGTTTGTGTTTGTTAACAATAAGCACAAATAAATATTTCATGTAAATTTATTACTTCAAATGTATAAACTAAATAATATTTTATCTAAAAATAAAAAAGAAATAAAAAGAAATTTATAAAATAAAAAGTATAAAAAATCTAATGATGCCTAGGCTTTATGGTATCGTAACCTGGTAGACATCGAAATTGATCAAAATTGCATAGAATGAATAATGAGGGTGAATGATGCTTATATCTCACTCATCTTGGCAAAGAATGAATCATAGGGATTAATGATAAGTGTTCAAAAGTTTTATTTTATATACTTTTTTACTATAATTATTGTTAGACTAAAGCTTAATTGAGAGACAATATTAGTAATTTCTATATATTTTCTTCAGTTTAGCACCAACATGAGTTATTATTGAATTTATGCAATATTTGGTTGAAAAAGGTACTACTTTTATTTTTATGCCTTCACAAGTAATTTGTCGTTAGGGCAAACCAATGCCACGACAGGCAAGAATGGCAGCTTCAGTTAAAATTTTTCACCAACCTTACTGAGACATGCTAAACTAAGGAATGATTAGTGTAATAACCCTCTCGACCCGGTTTAGATGCCACTCGACTCGAATGAGTTACACAGGGAATACCGAAACTAATCTGGAGAATCACCTCGATAAACGATCATATTTTTTCTTTTATCTTATCTAAATTCTTTAATTAGATCCTACATATTCATGCAAGTACTGAGTTCACTTGAAGAGGAAAAAGATGTGAAATGTGTCCTAATTTTATTGAACAAGCTTAAAGGACCTAATGTAAATTTCCAAAAATTGGTACTCTAATTGTGAAATTAAGGTTACCATTATTAAATTAAGTTCATTACATACTTTCATCTCAAATTTCATCTTGAAACGAGGTCTAAAAGTTACTTAATTGGTTACTAGATGTTTAGGGATTGAAACATAAAGATTTCAGGTTATTCTTCAACCTATAACGACTTTAACTACAAGGGGTTTTGAAACACCCTGTACAAGTAGACCAAACCGTACCAATAGGACTTTACTGATGCAGTTCCAACCAAGGCAAAAAACTGATTATCGTCGAGACAAAGCATTATACCCACCGTGTTAGCAGATTATTGAGGCAACACATTACATCTGCCATGGTAGTACCTGAAAAATACTAATATGGTATGCGATTTGAAGAGAATAAGAAGACTTTTTAAGACAACCAACATAGATATGGAGTCGAGAAACACATGGAAAGTCAATATCAAAACCACATAGAAAAGTCAAACGTGAGTTAATGAGGAATTTAAAATAAAAAGATTATTCATTAAATGTAGTTGAACTTAATTCCTACTTGTATTCTACTTTTAGAAGGACTTAGGCCAAGTTTATAAATTCCATAATTAATGAAGAGATCTTGTGATCGAGTACCCTAGGAATCAAGAATCCTTTGTCATGTATCATCTCTATTATGCTTTAAGTCCCCTTAGGGATAAGATTAAGTTGTGGACTAAATGTGAAAAACATTTATATTTTGTTAATGCAACTTTAAGATTCAAGTTCTTTTTATTCTTGTTTTTTACTATTTCTTGCATTAAAGATCAGGAAAGAAGTTTGTATGGAAAAATCTATTTATTTATCTAATATCAGGAGAGTTAGACTCACAAAACGAATAAGCATAATTTTTATCTAATTTGATAAAGATTAATTCAGCTCAAGGGTAAGTTCGAGTTTTAGCGGCTAATAGGAGCATAATATTGGTTGGTGTTTATTCTTGACTTACGCCGGGAAGTATTATTAATACGTGAACATAAATAACATTTTGAATTAGGGATAAGAAGAAATCATTGAAGGACGTTCTGCCGAACCTTGAAGTTGTCGTTTTTCCTCCCAAGCATATACTTGTCCAGACAACCAAAGAAAACCCACCACGATGACCCTTCAGGAACCCGCCGAGGCAGCCAAGCTGACTTTACACTATAAGACCGAGACAATTCCGATTCCATACTATAAAATAATCTAATCTAACCTACTTTCTCAACCCAATATCTCGATTTTCTAGTTTATTAGTCTTAATTTCCTTTTTTAGTTTAAATCCAATACTCAACTCAAATTACTTGTGTTTTTACTTTTCTTGTGCATGATAATAAATTGTGAAAGTAAACTCAATCCTTGTGGAGAATGATATCTTTTATACTATAACTTGGCGATAAGTGTATATTTGCACTCAATTTGCTTAAGACAATACACAAACAACAATTAACAACATAAGACATGAAAAACTCTTTTGTAAGGCTCGACAATTGATAAAATGATAAATGCATCAAATGAGAAAAAGCTAGATGTCAGATCGTTTGTGTAAGCTAAGTGGTGTCCACACTGTGCTATTATTAATTACGCAAAAATATGTGCAAGTATACATAGTCAGGCAAGTAACAAAAGATGAGTGAGTATCGTTCCCACGAGAATCAGGAAAAAGCGCACATCAACTTTGTCAAGGCAAAAAGGTGTCACTACTAAAATGAAAATAAAGAAAATGGTATGAACAAATGGAAATGTGGATGTATGGTGAAGGTGTGATTGTGAAATGCTATGACAAATTCAGAATGCAAGCAACTAAAATTTATCAGGGAAAAATAGAATGGCAGGTGATGGCATGGTAGATGTATGAATGTAATGTGTGAAGAGTATAATAATGTGATTGAAATAAAATAAGTCCGTAGAGGAAACACTTTGTAAATGCCAAGGCAAAAGCAAAATGCATAAACACAGGTAAGCAATATGATATATTAATCCTCGATTGATGAGCTCTCTTGGGAATGATTGATAGGGGTTCTTATGGACTTCTTAACCTCACTCCTATGAACATCTAGCTACTGTGTGGTCTATTTACTCGATAGAGGTTTCTAATATGCTCCCGCTCTCTCGAGCCAAAGGAACCTGAAAGTCTAAAATATCACAGCATCTCTTGTCGATCTCGGAAGTGACATCTAGCCTATTGACAAATCACACTCTTTTTAGTCATTGAAACCCTCACTTAAGTCTCTCTCGAGCACCTAAGGTCAGATTAGACTCTATTTGCAGTCTAGAACCCATTGCTCACGTAGATCCTCCCTTAGTTTCTCTCGAACACTAAGGATCTATGGTTAGGTTTCTCTCGAACACCTAGCGTGCATCTAAACAAAGGACACTCTCATGCCTCTTACAATACTTAAATGATTAAACTCAAAAGCAAAGCAAATAAATAAACACATAATATTCTAGAATATTCATAAAAAGATAAAGTTAATCATCCAAAAAAAACATCCACCAAATAAAGCTAAACATGGTAGTGTTAAAGTGTTTACGAGTAAATATCATCCATAAACATCCACATAATCTCTCAAGTATATGAAATAAAGCAAAGGGAAAGGTTAGAAGACACCTTCGATGCGCTCTACCGCTGACTTCTTCGACCACCTTGGAGACGTCTTAGTGTTCTAGCCCCTCTTGGGTGCCTAGTACGCTACTCCCTTCAAGCTCAATCAATGGAAGAAACCTTTGGATGGTGGTTGAGGAATAAAGGTGGAAGCTTTCTCCGTCGCTTTTTGTTCACTTTGGTGCCTCAGAAATAGCTCCAAAGGTCTCTCTTTAATGGGATAAAGGTTGCTCTTTTATTCTGTCACCACTCCTTATAAAATAGGGGGTGAAAACCCTAGGGTTTAATAGAAATTTCATTTGTATCCCCACTCACGTGATGACATTTTTGACATGGTGACAGTGGTCCCCTCCAAGGTGGTTACAGTCAGCCTCGCATGCAGTACCAGCTGGCATTCCTTTGTAAAATATCTTCTTGTCTTTTTCTACAGCTTTGATGTCTCCATATTTCCCATGACATTTTTCCTTCGTTGTACTTCTGCAAATATCATGACAAATCTCACTTGCTCTCAGCTTTGCTTTACCTACACAACACAACCACAATACGACCTTCCACGTAAAATAACATCTATTGCGACACCGTAAATGCCAAGGCATAACTAACCACTACATGCAATGTTATGATCCTAAATGCATCTAAATG
Source organism: Abelmoschus esculentus (assembly GCA_035048815.1). Lineage (NCBI taxonomy): Eukaryota > Viridiplantae > Streptophyta > Magnoliopsida > Malvales > Malvaceae > Abelmoschus > Abelmoschus esculentus. Next base: position 11,120,491 of record JAUCBN010000016.1, on the reverse strand, counting down.
CTCCTATATGCACTCAATGACATTCAATAACTTAAGTAAAAAGGCTCTAAATATAGCCTTTTAGCAGAGTTATCACTAAGATGGTGCAAGGGTTGAAGAAGTAGAAGCATTTTTCATGTGAGATGATGAAGCAACACTTGAAGTCGTAGATGTTCCCCTAGCATGTTCAATACGAGAGCGGTTGCATTACGCACACTATATCACCATCGCTCACTCCTCCAGATTCAAAAGATTTAGCTTTCCATTCAAAAATAACCATGCAAAGTAATTGGGCTGAGTAGTTTATCAAACATTATGTAAATCATAAATGAGATGTTGTTCGAGATAATTCCTTTTCATCAACTTAGTAATTCACTGTATGTGCTGCTTTGACCAATTAACATACCATGTAATATTAAAATTTTTATTTCACTTTATAAATATAAATTATGTTCAAATTGATAAAATATTAAACAAATCAAAATTAGTTTATTTGGGGCTTTCCTTGTCGAGTGAGCCTATGTAATACTTCAAAATTAGGAGAGTCTTATTGGACTTGTTGGACACAACCCAATTTCAAAATTAGGAGAGTCTTATTGGACTTGTTGGACACAACTAAATTGTTGTAGGACGTGATCGCTCGAATGCCACTCAATTGTAGCATAAAAGATGAGTTGACCATGACCATCCAAACATTCTTTGTCCCCTTTAAAAAATACGAAAGACATTCGTGGATACTTGAATTTGTGTATACTATCCATAAAAATTGCACACATATAATCATAATTGAAATTAATAAAAAATAATTTCAAAAAAATAAAATTTTAATATTAAATTCAAAACTATCTATATGTACTTGATTCTCGGATTTATTCTTAATATTAAATTTGATAGCCTTCAAAACTTTTGTCAAACAATATAACAACTTAAATTAAAAATCTAACTGCATAAAAAAACATAACTAAGTTAGTATTAAAATAAAAAATATAAAAAATATTTATTTATTCGAACAAAATATATTTATTTTTTGCATCTTACCTCTAACATAATGAAAAATATAGGGATTAGACACGACAAATTCAGGACGTAAAAACGATCTTCTGAACCATTCCCAAAAATATAACAATAGAAGACAACCTCTAATGTCGTGCTTCTTGGGATTGATGGTCTTGAACAACTCTCTAAAACGAACTACCAGTGCCAATGATCTTCAGATCACTCCACCGACATTATCAAGATACTGCAAATACTGCAACCTCAACATATGAATTTTATTGCGGGTTTTATTCGAAACAAATATCTCGTCGATTATTTACAAAATATGAGCGCAAGTATAGGCCTAAACTAGAAAAATATATATTACATATAAAAATTTAATTCTTTGGATAATATTAGAAATAAATAATATTCTTTATCATCACCACTTCTTCATTTGCGTCATTTGATAAAATGCTATAATTTTTTTTGAAACCACCGTAAAAATACCAAACCACCATCCATGAGGTCTGACACTGTCTCTAGCAACTCAACACAAAAGCTATGTCAATCTCCATTATTGTGATTTATAATAGCCTCTATATCAACCAAGAGACTAAAAATATACGACACATCCTTAATGGTTATGATTGCCTCACCGTACAGAAAGTGAAATGTGTAGAACTTTAGTCTCCACCTCCTTTACAAGCAATTTAATTAAATCGATCTCTAATTTAGCACCACCAATAAATTTTGAGATGTGTCCAAATTAACCCCTCAAAATATAGTCTTCGAGATGAGAGTCAAATAAATAACATTATTAACTAACAATAAAAATAATAATTTCAAATAAACAAAGAAAATTTATATTTCTTTGTCAGTAGTTGATGACAAAGTTTTTCATCCAACCTTATTAGTTCTTTCATTATTAAAAAATGAGATATTAACTGAAAATTTTTATCAAAAAATAAAAAAAAGAGAGTTGAGAGATTTTAGTTGTTTGGTGTAAAGAAAAAAATATTGTGGTGTGTTTATTTATACAAAAATTTGGATCGGTTGAAATATGAATATGAATAAAATTCTGGTTATGTTAATACGAATTTTGATATAAATAAAAATGTGTGTTTTGCTCGTGCTAATTATCTATAATTTTAGCGTGGTTATTTTTTTTTTGATTGTTCTAATTTACTATGATAAATTTATTTTGTTTGTGTTTTTATCTCACTGAATTCATGTCTAACAAAATATGAATTCTTTGAACTAAATATATAAAAGACGTAATAAAATAAGACATGTTACATTATATATATTCCGCATTCTGTCAATAACGAAATAATACTACGCATTTGGAAGAGCGCAAATATTATCTACTTGTGCAGAAAGAACTATTTTTTTTAATCTTATTTGAAGGATATTATTAATCTAAATAAAAATTTTAAAAAAAGAATATTGAGCCAAATCGATGGTCAAATCTCATAAACATTGTTGTTTGAATATTTTTCCCATAATATTGTACTTGTAAATTTATTTCTCAAAGTATTTGTAAGCCCCTCGAGCTTGTCTAGACGAAACCGACTCAAACGGATTACACAGGGAATACCGATACAGATCAAGAAGATTTGCACCATTAAACAACCCTAATTTTTTCTGGATCGTAAGGGTATTGATCAATAGTAGGGTTGGACCTGGTCAAGCACAAAAGAAACCACGGAAGTTAAACTAAAACTAAAACTAACTAAATAAAATAAAAATATGCAGAAATAATTGGTAGTAAAACTGAGCGTCAGTTCCCGACAATGACACCAAATCTGATGGAGTCTCTGGAGTCCTATTGGTTCCACCTTTGTCAGATAGTAGTATTTAAGATGTCGGTCCCACGAGGACTATGTCGTCTACTACTTCTTATAACTGCACTAAGAAATTAAAAACACAAGTAATTCGATTGGTTTTAATTACATTAATTAAACAATATCAAATTATAGAAAAGAATTAATCAAGAAGGACGAGGCTAGATTGAATGCTTTGTAGAAGAGAATTTAGTTATAGTGTTAATCCACTTATTAATGCAATAAGGTTGAATTGCCGCCTCGGCGAATCGCACAAAGGATCGTCGCAGCTGCCTAGACGGGGTTATGCCTTGTCGACAATTCAACTTTCCATAGTACAACAGAGCAGCCGTATATGTTTCTTCCTTATCCCTAAGCAAAGAAAACTGTTGAAATCCCCGTGTCTTGATGATACCTCCCGACGTTAATCAAGGGTAGATCACAACCTCACATGCGTCTTGTTAGTCGTTGAAATCCGACTCGGATTAGTCAATGCCCGTAAGCAAAGACCGTATTCTCTCGTTTCATGAGCCTAACTCTCCCGATATTAGACAAATGTATATTTCTTTATATACTTATCATCCCGAGCTTATATGCAAAGAAAGTTAAGTACACTGAAAGAATAAACTATGAAAGAAGAATTGCATTAATAAATATCAATAACAATGTAACCTTCCTCTCCATCTACTTTACAACAACCTAAACCTCCAAAGGAGTTTAGAACATAGTGTGGTCGATGGCTAAGGGTAAGTTATGTGAAAACCGACTTCTTCTCCTTTAAACCTAATGAGTGCCTTATATAGTCCAAGTCCTAAGTTGATCCTTCCATGTAAGGAAAGAGTTCTAAACAGAAGAGAAGTCTAATTCCAAATTAAATTATATTAAATAAATCTTAATTCCTAAAATGTCTCTTCCCGCGGTTTGGCTTGGGTTCAACTTCCTAACTGAGTTGTTATTCTTTCTTTGTCTTTCGGTATCTTTTCCTCTTCCTATTGAGCATCACTTATCGTCTTTTTACGCTTTCGCGATTGTCTTTAGAACGCTGCCGTGGTAGATGCTTCATTGCAATTTAGCATCTGTTTTCTTCTTTATCTCTTTTTGTGATCTAGTTTCCTATCTTAGAAAGAAAATTATCAAACATATCTATTTATGCCAAATAATGGATAAATTTATAATGATAGTATTCGGATACTGAGATATGGAAAATAATCAGAAATATCTATTATTGCGTTTAATTATGTCTTTATTAGCAATAAATGAGTGGAAAAGTGATGTGAAAATAGAGAACTTTTAGGCACTCATCACGCCCCCAAACTCGAACTATTGCTTTTCCTCAAGCAATGCAAAAGATAGATTTAAGTAGGGAATTTTAAAGTGATATACTGTCCTGCCTGCTGCGACAGAATTCTTTTCTTAACTCGGCCTCTTTTGGGTTCTAGGAATTCCTCGGAACTGGATTATGAGTCTTGGTGAGTGTGTGCGTAGTTGTGTCAAAGCTGATTTTCTAAGTTCTAATCCTTTTTCTAGCTCAAGACTTTCGACTAAGATTTCTTAATTTTTTTTCTTTCTTTCTCCCTGAAATTGATGTATAATTATATATTTCTATATAGTTATACTTGCTTGAGCCAATCATGGGCACCTCAAGTGTTTAGCTATTTCTTACTAGAGCCAGTGATAGACACCTCTAGTAATTAGGAGAATTCTAAGTCCTAGAGCCAGTCATGGGCATCTCTATGGACTAATTAGAGCCAGTGATATACACCTCTAGTTTAAAATCTAAGCCTAAGTCCTTATTACTTTTCAATGAAATAACTTTTAAAATCAACTAAGACTAGCAGTGTTTATGTATTTTCAGGCTCATAGTCTAATCCTAAGTACTAATCCTCAGAGACCTTTCTGATTTAAAGTCTGGTGAATGATGCAAATTGCGACGGCGGCTAGAAAATTATATCACTATCGAGATAGTTCCAATAAAATTCAACAGACTTAAAAAATATTTTTTTTGTAGTAATACTTAAGTAACTACACATTATTTAAAGCATTAATTAGATACTTCGGTTACTTCCATACATTACATTTACAGATTACAAAATAGACAAATGCTCCCCCAAACTTAAGGGATGTATTGTTCTCAATGCATGTACATGGATATAACCGAAAAGAAAAGAAAAGAAGAATAAAAGAAAATAAAAGAAAAAGAAAAATAATAAAAAATAAAAGGAAAAGAAAATAAAGAAAGATATCACCCTTAAAAAGATTTGGAGGATCCGAATGAATCCTCAGAATCACTATCGATTATCAGCTTTCATCGAGTGTTCGATGTCTATTGGGTAGGTTGCTTTGGCGATTGCTGGGCTGCTATCTTTGGCGGGCTCACCATCGGCTTCTTTGCAGATCGGTAGGGTTGAACTCTGATGGGAGTTGGGTATCGTGTCTGCTCTTCTTCTGGATCTAAGTCGATTAGGGATAAAATGACTGTCTTACTTTTTTGCCCTCCTTGTGTCGCAGCAATGAATTCATCAGCAGCTCGGAGTTGGCTTGTCAAATCTTCCTCCGAATCACTCCAAGTGAAAGTTATTGATTGCTCTAGTGTCGTTCCTCTATCGGTGGAGTCTATTCGGAGGAAGTCAGCTATTGAGTTTGTCGAAAGTGGTTAAGTTGCAGCTGCAGCTGCTACAATGGCAGAAGAAACTAGGACAGTAGCTGAGACAACTGGTGTAGCAGGGGGAGGCTAATGTGTAGAGAGATCGACTGTGAAGTCTGGAAACAAAGTTGTGCATGTGGGGAGTTCTTCTCTGATGGTGTTGATGATGGCATTATTGAACTCCTTGACATACTTCATGAAGGCCAATTGCCTTATCTCTATTCTCTACAGGATCTCCAGGAGTCCTGCTAGTGCAGTTTCATCCCTTGTTGGTTCTTCGGCCGCAGCAAGTTCAGATTCGTCCGTAGGAGGGATGTATGCTTGTGGAGTTGCCTCTTCCACTTACATTCTTCTCATATAGATTTCCCTTGTCCATCCCATACGTTTTGGTGTGAGGTGTCCAAGGGCATGTTTGCAACCCTTTCTAAATTCCCCAAAGCAGTAATGAGGTAGGGGAAGATTAGGATACCTTTCTCCTTTGTTGCACACTCAAATATCTGTTCTATTATGATGCTGCCAACATCGATCCTTCAGTTATGGATGATAGAGTGGATGAGAGCCAATCGTGGTCTGTCCACCGTCTGGTTATGAGAGGTTGGTAGTAGATTCCTTTTGATGAAGGCATTCTAGAGTTTGGCTTCTGGGCAGAGATCACGGCGGCTGATAGATCCGCGGTGCTTCCCCGTGTTCTATTCAGCTCCGGGTATGCAGAGGTTCAGCTTTCATTGCCTCGTAATCATCTACTGTTAGAGCGACGACAAACTCTGCATGTTCGTCTTTTCTGATGTCAAGATCGAAATAGGTATTGATGAAGATGTCAACCACTGGAATTGCCCTTCCTCTGTTGAAGGCATATGGGTTCTTCGCCACTGGTCGATGGGCGTAGAATTCTCGTACCCATTCGATATTTGCTAGATTTGTCTGCCTAGCGAACTGCTGCCATCTCTAAAATGTTATTTTCGATATGATGAAGGCTTCCAAACCTAGATCTTCTTCTTCTTTTGTGTAGTGGAAGCCTTGCTCCTCCCATATCTTTTGAATTTTGAAATTCCTTTTGTATTCATACTCTACTACCGGCATGGAGAAACTTTTGAATTTTGCTGCTCCGGTAGGGTTTGTAGTTGAGTTGCCATATTTTGTGGAGAATAGGGAAGAATTTTGGCAGAGTAATTTTAATTGAGAAAGTGTGGAAAAGATGAGGCTTCCTTCAATTATTTATAGGCGAAGATGGCCAACCGTTGGAAACGGCAGCAGCGTCATCATTGTTCTTGGCGTGCACGCTACGCTATTCAAGTTGGCCCGCAGTGGCGGAAAAAACAATGCGGCTTCGACTTAGGCGGCAAGTTTCCCGCCGAGATATTTTTTTCTTGAATTGGGCCGCGTTTTTGGCCTTATTCATATTTATTTCTTTATTGGAACTAAATACTGAATAATGAAAAATATGATAAATTAAAATTTAAAACTAAATTATGAGAGTTAAAATCTAAATCTTAAAACTAAAAATAATTATCAAATTCATAAAACTATATTAGAGACTAATGAATTAAAAAAATAGATTACTATAGAAGTGCAATAAATTGCACCTTCAACCGCAATCATCTTCCCCTTTTTGTATAGAGGAGAAGCTGATGTTCTAGTTGTTGTCTCCTCATCTGGTGGTTTCTTTCGAATGTATTGTTGTTCAAAGGGCATGCTGCCTCGACAGAGGTTGCCTTGGCAGGTATTATTCAGGCAATCAACTTATGGATTGAAGTTGAACTCAGTTTTAAGTTCAATTCTTTTGCATTAATATGGTTCATCCTGATGCCTTAGATTGTTGAAAACATTGATCTTTACTTGTTGATCAGACCCTTATGATCAATTCTCCTTTCTCACAGTCGATCAACGTTCTTCCTGTGACTAGGAACAGTCTTCCTAATATGATCGGAGCGTGCTCATCTACTTCACAATCAAGAATTAAAAAGTCAGCAGGAAAAATAAATTTATCCATCCTTACCATATCTTCAATTTTTCCTTCAGGTTGTACGTAAGAGTGGTCTGCCAGCTGCAGCATAACTATTGTTGGCTTTTCTTGCCCGGTGCCTAGCTTTTGAAACACTGACTTAGGCATGAGATTTATGTTGGCGCCTAAGTCACATAGTGTAACACCTAAAATTTGGGCCAAGAGGTTTAAAGGTCGGTTTAGAGTACTAGTGGACCGATTTTGTCGGTTTAGCCTAGTTCGGGATTAAATACTTAAAAATTGATTTTTAATCGAAATAAATTAAGGAAAAATATTCTAAAATCCTTAAATAATATATATTAGACTTTGGTCAAATCAAATTTGAAAATCGACCCTTGAAACTCTAAGATTTTGAAATTAGTGACCGTTTTGTAAAAATTAAAAATTTAGGGATAATTTTATTGAATAAGCCAAAACTTTGAATCTTTAAGAGGCTTTGATCCAATTATAATCCTAGTTGGTCTAGGCTTTCCAAATATTAATTAATTAAGCCCAAATCTATTTTAAATTAAATAACTTAATTAAACTCAATTTTAAACACTTAAAACCCTTTTTAATTAACCTAAACCTAACTTTTTTTTTTAATTTTTGTTTTCTCTCATTGGAGGCATCCGTTCATCAAGTTTTCAAGGTAAAAACTCATTCTTTTTCAATAAAAATCATTTAGAATAATTATCTTAACTTTTCTCCTTCAAATTTTCTTGTTTTCTTATCGTTTTCTCGTTTTAAAATTCGAAAAGCAATTGGATCAGTTTCGGAGATGAGATTTTGTCAATCCTCTAGAACAATAAAGTTCTTTACTGAAATTCCCAAGTTCGTGGTTTGGAGAAATTGTTTTAATCCTTTAATTTCATAAAAATCGGTTTTGGGGCTAAAAATCTCAATTTTCGTTCAAAGGTTTGTACCCACTATTTTTGGGTCTTAAATGGATTATTTTTAATGTGTTAAAATATTTATAAAGTGTTTCTAATATCTCTAATCCCGGACTATAGGCTTAAGTAAAGTTTGGTGTGTTCCGACAAGTTTTCGGTTTAAGTTGTGATAGGTTTTAAGGGATGTTGTGTAGGGATCCGACTTGTTGGTTTCTTATATGAGTTTACAAGCATTAAAACTTTTGATTTTGATGGTTGAAACAGGAAAAGAGTTAGGTGATCGCGTTTGAAGGCGTTCCGGTTCATTTTGGTGGTTTGGCGAGTAAGTATCGGTTATCGGTGAGTGGATTATGAGGGCTGCCAATTTGGCATGGTTTTAAATGTTCTTTAAAGGTTTGGGGGTGTAGTGAAGGTGTGAAAAACCTCTCTATACTCTGAAATAAGTTCAAAGTTTTGCTTTCTTTAAGGTTCCCATATTACGCCGTCTTTTTATTATGTTATTTGTCATGCTCTTATTGTGTTGTACATATGTGATTATGCATGTATATAAATGCTCATGAGAATGTTTTTGAAGATATTTTATATGAATTCAATATTCCCACGGTTTTTATTTTGAAAAATAAGATAAAAGTGGTTTTATCGGTTTTTGCAAGTGATGCGTAAAAAGTGGGATACATGTGATTTGAATTCTATTTTGAATTAAATGTTGAGCATTGGTTTTTTATAATATATTGTCTAGTTAAGTGATGAACCTTATGGGATAATTTGATCGATCAATAGGGTCTAGAGTGTACTATAAACATTCAAAAGTCGTACGTGTATAAATTCCTTGTGTATTGCATTTTGGCCTATATTCTAATGCTATGTGATGGGAGTAGTAATGACACATACGAGTTGATCGGAGTAGTACTTTCACCGGAACCCAAGGTGAGATAATTCATGTTGAGAGTAGTATCAACATGCGTATGCTCTTGGAGTAGTACTAACATGCGGTTGTCGGTTTATCCTAACGATTTGGAGTAGTACAAATCGGATCACTAGCACCAATATATGTTTTTTCTTTTCTAAGGTAAGTGTTATGGTTTTCACTTGATTGCATACGGTATTATGCATGCGAGGTTTTATGCATTGGTATGCATGTGATTTGAGCATTGTTATGTTGTTAGCATGTAAGACTTGAGCTTTGTGCATAGAGATGCACGTGTAAGCATTGCTATGTGAGTAGCATGTAAAACTTATATTTTAGCTGTTAAAGCATGTGATTACAAAATGGTTTTTACTAAAATTTATTGATGGCGTTGTTCGCCTTGGTTTGATGACACTTACCGAGTTTTAAAAGTGGCGTTATTAGCCATGTGTGTTTTATTTTATAAAGAGCATGATATGTTTTTAAATTGATGAAATTGGTTTAATATGGGCTGCGTTACAAGGTATTTTTATACTTGTTTTTATTCACTCACTAAGCTTATGCTTACCCTCTCATTTACCTTGTAATGCAGAGTATTTGATGTGGAGGCTGTAAAAAGAAGCAAGGATCCAGGTAACCGTCAAGTGAAAGCTCAAGTATATCTTTATAACATTAGTAGTAGTGAAAGAACAATGAGGATGTGTTATCATATTGTGAATAATGTCTATTCTTTTGATACTTGAAATGGTTATATGCTTATACTTATTTGATAAATATCAAAGTTGATGTTAGCTCGTGACTTTGACTTGAATTTCGCATTGATATTCCTTCAGTTATAATATAGTTATTTTAAAGTTTGGTTCTTGATATCCCTATGTGTTAATTTGAGTATTATTGATAATGAAGCATGACTACTTATGATTTGAATCTATAATGTTGTTATTTAGGTTGGAATGTATCTAGAAATCATGTTGTGAATATTGAGGTAGTTCTTCCGTGTGTTTATAAGATTGTTGATGTTGAAGTATACTCTTTGGAGTTGAATATATTATTGTTAACTAGGTTGAATTGCATCTAGTTAATATGCCATGATATGTGCTTAAAGTATTTTTAGGTGAATTTGCATATAGACAATGTTATGAAACCTTTAGAAGTTGGAAATAATTCATAAACTTTGAGCATGCAATTAAATGACTTGTAGATATTATTTTACGTTAAAATTTTACGTGCAGGCATGAAATATACTTAATTAAATATTGATAACCTTAATTTCACAATCAGGGCATAAAATTCTAAAAATTACGATTAGGTCCCTAAAACTTGTTCGATTAAATTAGGACTCGTTTCTCTCTAGTCTCCGCTGCAATTGAACTTGGTCCTTGCATGAACATGTAGGATCTAATTAAAGCATTTATAAAAGATAAAAGATAAATTTTTAGGGTTGTTTATCGGGGTAAGTCTTCGGATTAGCCTCGGTATTCCCCGTGTAACTCGTTCGAGTCGGGTGGTTTCTAGACCGGGTTGAGGGGGTTACATTTGGTGGTTTTAGAGCCTAGTTTTACAAAACCTTTTAGGATGTTTGATTTGGTATGTTATAGAGTTAAATTTGTTTTAAATGTTGCTTATGCACGATGATTGTTTGAAAATTCTATGTTATTTGTATGAGATGCACAGTGTTTGCTATATGTGATTGATTTGTGTTGTAACATAGTAAATGAGGTTTTTGTTTGTCAAGCACGATGTTTGCAAGCATGATTAAATTTTGATATGCTTAAATGTTGCTATATGAATTGGTATTTTTAAGCATGATGAAATCTTGTTTCTTTGTTATGAACTTACTTATATGTAAATTTGTACATGTGCATGAGTTGCTTGACTAAATGAATTGAATATTAAGTGACATAAACTACTATTTTAACCATGTTTTAAGGTTGTCTTGTATGTGAAATTTATAAAAGTAAAATGTGTTTAGATTTTAAATGTTGCATACATTGATGCAAGTTGGTCTTAAAATGATTTATAAGTTGAACATCTCATGAAATTTGTGGTTTTTGATATGCCATAAACTAATTTAAATTTGCATTGGTTAATGCATGAGACTTTGAGGTAATTTTATATGATGCTTAATACATGTTATGAAAAATATTGTACTAATTATTCTATGTGATGTTTAAGTATATATTGTTGGGGTTTATTTTGGGTACCATTGCTCTAACTACTACTAGAAATTGTTTTATATTGTACTTGAATTACTTGGAACTTGCTTCGCGCTGGCCTCACAAGTTTTGCAAAATGTTTTTGCATGTTAAAATTGCTTTTCTACTTTATTGTGCTTGATATGGGATGAAAAGAAAGCTAAAACTTGGCAAAGAGGAGTTGTGAAGATTAGAAAGTATAGAAAGTTTTGTGTTGTGGTGCTGTGATATCCGATCTTGAGTTGATTGGGTCCTCGATCGTGTTTGAGTGTAAAGTGGTTTTGAATTAATTTAGTCTGAGAATTTGTTGTATTGGTGAGTAGTAGGTGAATACATCACCGATGATGCCTTTGGGAGTTTCTAAGTGTTTTCTGTGAAAGGTGAATCGAATGTGTTGGAAACGTTCGAGTTATAGTGTGGTGTACTCTTGAGTGCTAAGTTTCTATGGTTTAGAATTTTGAAGAGGTAGAAAGTTAAAGTTTCAGAGTTGAGGATGTTGTTTGTGAGTATGGACAACAATCATGCATAGTATAAGAGCACACTTATATGCATATACATTAGACATCTTAAGACATGCATGCATTCTTGAGCATGACATTAGATTGCATTTACATGCACTTGCATAGGCATCTAGGGTGACATACAGGACTCATGTATACATTGTCCATATTTGCAAATGTTTCCCTCTTAAAAAAAAGTTGTGTTGAAGTCAGTTTTTTAAGGAAAAGTTATAGGTTTATAAAGGTGCTTCGAAGATACTCTTATTGGTTTTGAGCCTATTGCCTAATAGGTTAAGTTACTGTTCTAGTTAGGAAGTAATCTTAGATAAGGATTGGTTTGTTGGGCTTGAAGTTGTGGATGGTTGAACTTAGGTTGAGTACCTTGAGAGTAATTTTGGTTGAAGTTTGTTTGTTGTTAGTAAAGAGGAATGTTGACTTTTGCAAGATTTCTTCGGCGAAAGTTAGGTTGTGCAAGATTTTTTGTGTTATCTTTATGTTTGATGGGAGTACTACTAGGTATCTTTTGTTTGGTATGGTTCAGAAAGTGGTTAGGTCAAGGGCGAAGCTGATCTTGTGTTCTGTTTTGGAAAACGCTAGTTGGATTTTTGGAACAGAAATAAATATTCTAGAAAAAGAGTTGAGGTAATAGTGAATGCATAACGAATTGGTATGGACCTTGAGAGGTGGTGGTGTTGTCGTTCGGCTTAGCTTTTGAATGTTGTGTTCATAAACAATTGTGTTAGGTTTTGCTTGGGTGTGACTAGGTTGTTTGTGGAGGTTTTGGATGTAATCCTTGGATATATCTGTATGGATAAGTTGTGTGATAAGGAACGTTGGGTAGTTTATAACTATTATTGGTCAGACAATCTTTTGAGCTTGTTTTATCATCAAGAAGTATTACGAGTGTTTGTGTTGTTGAGTTATCGGTTTACGATTAGTTTTCTTCTGTGTGGTTGTTGCTTAACATTAAGAAGGATGTTAAGATTAAGTGGACGGAGGAGTAGCATTAAGTTTGAAAAGGTTAAAGAGGCAAAAGTTTGGGCTTAGAAAAAAAAACTAAGTGAGATAAGAGTTGGTTGATCACAGTATCAGGTTGTATGATGGTTCCGTCAGTGAGTTTTTATTTGGGAAAAGTTGTGTGGATTATAATTATGGATTGTAGTGGATTATTTTAAGAGTTATATGAAATCAAGAGCAATGTTTGCCTAGTTAAGTTTATCGAAGGGTGTTGGTCTAGTAAAAAAGTTGTGGGTGAGACATTTTATGGTTGAGATGTTTCGAGGTAAGTTTTTATTGGATGTTTGGTGAAGCCGCGTGTGTAGGGAACATTTTAGGTTGTGTTGATGGGTTTTAGCTATGATGTTGGTTGTCTTTTATGTCTACGTGGCACGTGGTTGTGTTGTATGATGCTATAAGTTAGAATGATATCGTAATGAAAGTTGTGGTAGTCTTTTTCTTTGTATCTTGAAGTAAGGAGCTGTGAAAGGAGTTTGAAAGCAGTTGTTGTTTGATGGACTTATTTTGGATGAGGATGAGTTAAAAGTGAATGTTTGTTTCATTGGTAAATTGAGCTTGAGGGTCAGTATTCTTTGAGAATGTTGTTGTCGTCGTAAGTATTAGAGTAGAGGTGTGTGAATAAATATTCGTAAATTCTGTGACGTGGTTTCTTGGCAGTTAAAAGAGAGTGTTTTCTTTGAGAACGGTTGGAATTGTTGAGCAGTATGCCTTAATGTGGTAAGATTTTGAGATAGATAATGGATATCCAATTGAGTTTATAAGTGTTCTCTCGTTAATAAACATGTAACCGGTATAAGTGAGTTATCCAGGTCTGGAAAGGTATGTTAAGGTGTTTCGATATGAATCTTTTGGATTCTTGGTAAGGATGTTGTCATTGGTAGAGTTGCTTATAACCGTGTTTAGAAGTTTTGTGATTGAGTGGTACTATTTAAGGACTCTATTGGTGGAAGTTGTTATGTGTTGTTGTGGTAAGCGAGACTCGATGAAAAGTTTTGATTGTTGCCTTGTATTTTTGAATATGTTTGAGAAATTTAAGCTTATTAGTGGAAGTGAAAAGTTGTTGTAGTTTGTCGAGAGTTGGTTGTCAACCTTAAGTAAGGAGAGTTAGGCCGTTACGAAAAGAAAAATGTTTTTTCTTTTGGCTTGAGGATGAAAAGAGTGTCATTGTTTTGTGAATCGTTGCAAGTTGTGATGATGGATGGTGTAATGAGACTGAATCTTTTAGTTATGAGATGTATATTGAGATTTTGGTTTTTGGTAGCAAAAGTCCCTTTTGTTAAGATCCTCGTGTGGGTCGGAGTATTTTAAGTGGTATCTTGGTATTTGGAAAGTCATGTGGGAGTGAGAGGAAATGGTGAAGAACAGTCTCCTTAACTCTTTTCACGGTGAAAATTTCGAGGATGAAATTTCTTAAGCGAGGAGAGTTGTAACACCCCAAATTTGGGCCTAGAAGTTTAGAGGTCGGTTAAGAGTTCTAGTGGGCCGATTTTGTCGGTTTAGCCTAGTTCGGGATTAAATACTTAAAAATTGATTTTTAATCGAAATAAATTAAGGAAAAATATTCTAAAATCCTTAAATAATATATATTAGACTTTGGTCAAATCAAATTTGAAAGTCGACCCTTGAAACTCTAAGATTTTGAAATTAGTGTCCGTTTTGTAAAAATTGAAAATTTAGGGATAATTTTATAAAACAAACCAAAACTTTAAATCTTTAAGAGGTTTTGATCCAATTATAATCCTAGTTGGTCTAGGCTTTCCAAATATTAATTAATTAATCCCAAAATCTATTTTAAATTAAATAACTTAATTAAACTCAATTTTAAACTCTTAAAACCCTTTTTAATTAACCTAAACCTAACTTATTTTTTTAATTTTCGTTTTCCCTCACTGGAGGCAGCTGTTCATCAAGTTTTCAAGGTAAAAACTCATTCTTTTTTAATAAAAATCGTTTACAATAATTATCTTAACTTTTCTCCTTTAAATTTTTTTTGTTTTCTTATCGTTTTCTCGTTTTAAAACCCGAAAAGCAATTGGATCAGTTTTGGAGGTGAGATTTTTTCAATCCTATATAACAATAAAGTTCTTTACTGAAATTCCCAAGTTCTTGGTTTGGAGAAATTGTTTTAACCCTTTAATTTCATAAAAATCGGTTTTGGGGCTAAAAATCTCAATTTTCGTTCAAGGGTTTTTAACCACTGTTTTTGGATCGTAAATGGATTATTTTTAATGTGTTAGGATATTTATAAAATATTTTTAATATCCCTAATCCCGGACTATAGGCTTAAGTGAAGTTTGCTGTGTTCTGACAAGTTTTCGGTTTAAGTTGTGATAGGTTTTAAGAGATGTTGTGTAGGGATTCGACTTGTTGGTTTCTTTTATGAGTTTAGAAGCATTAAACCTTTTGGTTTTGATGCTTAAAACAGGACAAGAGTTAGGTGATCGCGTTTGAAAGCGTTCCGGTTCGTTTCAGTGGTTTGGCGAGCAAGTATCGGTTATCGGTGAGTGGATTATGAGGGCTGCCAATTTGGCATGGTTTTAAATGTTTTTCAAAGGTTTGGGGGTGTAGGGAAGGTTTGAAAAACCTCCCTACACTCCGAAGCAAGTTCAAAGTATTGTTTTCTTAAAGGTTCCCATATTACGCCTTCTTTTTATTATGTTATTTGTCATGCTCTTATTGTGTTGTGCATATGTGATTATGCATGTATATAAATGTTCTTGAGACTGCTTTTAAAGAGATTTTATATGCGTTCAATGTTCCCACAGTTTTTATTTTGAAAAATAAGATAAAAGTGGTTTTATCGGTTTTTGCAAGTGATGCGTAAAAAGTGGGATACATGTGATTTGAATTCTATTTTGAATTAAATGTTGAGCATTGGTTTTTGATAATATCTTGGCTAGTTAAGTGATGAACCTTATGGGATAAGTTGATCGATCAATAAGGTCTAGAGTGCACTATAAACATTCAAAAGTCATACGTGTATAAATTCCTTGTGTATTGCATTTTGGCCTATATTCTAATGCTATATGATGGGAGTAGTAATGACACATACGAGTTGATCGGAGTAGTACTTTCACCGGAACCCAAGGTGAGATAATTCATGTTGAGAGTAGTATCAACATGCGTATGCTCTTGGAGTAGTACTAACATGCGGTTGTCGGTTTATCCTAACGATTTGGAGTAGTACAAATCGGATCACTAGCACCAATATATGTTTTTTCTTTTCTAAGGTAAGTGTCATGGTTTTTACTTGATTGTATATGGTATTATGCATGCGAGGTTTTATGCATTGGTATGCATGTGATTTGAGCATTGTTATGTTGTTAGCATGTAAGACTTGAGCTTTGTGCATAGAGATGCACGTGTAAGCATTGCTATGTGAGTAGCATGTAAGACTTATATTTTAGCTGTTAAAGCATGTGGTTACAAAATGGTTTTTACTAAAATTTATTGATGGCGTTGTTCGCCTTGGTTTGATGACACTTACCGAGTTTTAAAAGTGGCGTTGTTAGCCATGTGTGTTTTATTTTATAAAGAGCATGATATGTTTTTAAATTGATGAAATTGGTTTAATATGGACTGCGTTACAAGGTATTTTTATACTTGTTTTTATTCACTCACTAAGCTTATGCTTACCCTCTCATTTACCTTGTAATGCAGAGTATTTGATGTGGAGGCTGTAAAAAGAAGCAAGGATCCAGGTAACCGTCAAGTGAAAGCTCAAGTATATCTTTATAACATTAGTAGTAGTGAAAGAGCAATGAGGATGTGTTATCATATTGTGAATAATGTCTATGCTTTTGAGACTTGAAATGGTTATATACTTATACTTATTTGATAAATATCAAAGTTGATGTTAGCTCGTGACTTTGACTTGAATTTCGCATTGATATTCCTTTAGTTATAATATAGTTATTTTGAAGTTTGTTTTTTTCTATCCCTATGCGTGAATTTGAGTATTATTGATAATGAAGCATGACTACTTATGAGTTGAATCTATGATGTTGTTATTTATGTTGGAATGCATCTAGAAATCATATTGAGAATATTGAGGTAGTTCTTCCATGTGTTTATAAGATTGTTGATGTTGAAGCATACTCTTTGGAGTTGAATATATTATTGTTAACTAGGTTGAATTGTATCTATTTAATATGTCATGATATGTGCTTAAAGTGTTTTAAGGTGAATTTGCATATAGAGAATGTTATGAAACCTTTGCAAGCTAGAAATAGTTCTAAACTTTGAGCATGCAATTAAATGACTTGTAGATATTATTTTACGTTAAAATTTTACGTGCAAGCATGAAATATACTTAATTAAATATTGATAACCTTAATTTCACAATCAGGGCATAAAATTCTAAAAATTACGATTAGGTCCCTAAAACTTATTCGATTAAATTAGGACTCGTTTCTCTTTAGTCTCCGCTGCAATTGAACTCGGTCCTTGCATAAACATGTAGGATCTAATAAAAGCATTTAGAAAAGATAAAAGATAAATTTTTAGGGTTGTTTATCGGGGTAAGTCTTCGGATTTGCCTCGGTATTCCCCGTGTAACTCGTTCGAGTCGGGTGGTGTCTAGACCGAGTTAAGGGGGTTACACATAGTGCCTTACCCACATATTGATCACCGATAGCACATGGTATGGTGAAGCTACCAAGATCTTTTCTTTTGGTGGTGACCTTGTTATACAACATTGCCACACATCCTTTCGTTACGGCAACTGTTTCAAATTCCCCAATTTTTGTCCTTTTGGATATAATATCCTTAAGGAATTTGGCATAGTTGGGCATTTGCTTAATTGCCTCCACTAAAGGTATATTTATGTGTACCTGTTTAAGTATATCCAAGAATTTCTTAAACTGGTATTCCTACTTTTGTTGTTTTAACCTTTGTGGAAAATGTGGTGCTGGCCACAAATCTTCAATCTTCTCATCGCACTGAAATCTTATTTGTGGGGTGGCTATGGTATCATCTTTTATGACAGTATTCTCGACAGTATTTGCTGGTTCCTTTGCCTTAGATTTTTCATCAGTAGTTTCTTTAGGGACTACTGTTTCAGGGGTCTTACCTACTGTTTGAGCAGGTATTTCAGGGTCCTTCAGTTGTAATCCACTTCTGGTTGATATGGCTTAACATTGTTCATGAGGACCAATTCTAGCGACTTCAGTATCGCTCGAGAGACCTCCTATGGGTCTTATTTTCATCTATTGTGCCATTTGTCCTACTGTGTTTTCTAACGCCTTGAGAGCAGCTTCGTTATTCTGCATTCTCATTTCTGTTCTGTCCATGAAAGTATCAGCTCTTTGGATGAATTTGTTTGTGTTTGCAATGTATGCGCCAGTTGGAGCCATGAATGTTTGCAGAGTATTCTCCAAAGTTTGGACGTTTATTATTTGCTGTGGAGGCGGTGCCTGCTGCTGCTGAGCAAATATGTTGTTTTGCTGGAATCCAGTAGCTTGCACTAGTTGATATTTCGCAAAGAATGGTGACTGCTTTTACTTCTCGAACATAACTTGGCTTTTGTAGATCCTTCACCATGTTGGTCAAGGCGGACAGTTGGGCTAGAATAGAATCCGAAGGCTTTGAATTTGCCATGCTTCGTCTATTTATGCCTCTTCTGGTCATAGGGTATTGATATTCGTTCTTTTCTAGCCTATCCAGAATTTCTATACTCTCATGGGGTGGGCAGTCTAAGAGAGTGTCATTGGTGGAAGCATCAAGCATCATCCTCGTAGGGGTGTTCACTGCATTATAGAAGATGGATACTTGGGTCTACTCAGGCAGAGCATGCATGGGGCATTTTTTGTATAATTCTCTGTATCTTTCCCATGTCTCACACATTGATTTGTCTTCATCTTGTCTAAAGGATGTTATATCGTTTCTGAGCTTGTTAGTCATATTGGTATAACTGAATCTGGCAAGGAAGCTTCGGCATAGTTTTGTCCATAAATTCAACGATCCCGGCTGAAGGTTATTTAACCATGCTTTTGCCCTATCCCTCAGTGAATAGGGAAATAATTTCAGCTTAAGAATGTCGGCTGAGACTCCCGACAGCTTAAACAAATTACATATTTCCAAAAGGGACTTAAGATGTTGTCGTGCATCTTCATTGGCCGAACCCCCAAACTGGCCCAGGGTGTTGATCATATTGAACATGACCGGTTTTAGTTAGAAATACTCTGTCTCTATATTAGGCATCACAACAACAGGAGTTAACCCATCTAAATCATCCTCTAAATAGTCTCGAATAGTTCGAGCACGTTCCTATCTTGGAATATTTAATGGAACAACTACTGCGAAGGTACCACGGTTGTCTGCCGCGGCGACATTCATACCCGCGTTGTTTTGTTGGCCAGGATCTACGTTCATTCTTAGGCGTGCCCTTCTTTTCAAATCTCTTGCTATTTTTTCGATTTCTGGATCGTAAGGGTATTGATCAATAGTAGGGTTGGACTTGGTCATGCACAAAATAAACCACGGAAGTTAAACTGAAACTAAAACTAACTAAATAAAATAAAAATATGCAGAAATAATTGGTAGTAAAACTGAGCGTCAGTCCCCGGCAATGACACCAAATCTGATGGAGTCCTTGGAGTCCTATTGGTTCCACCTTTGTCAGATATTAGTATTTAAGATATCGGTCCCACGAGGACTATGTCGTCTACTACTTCTTATAACTGCATTAAGAAATTAAAAACACAAGTAATTCGATTGGTTTTAATTACATTAATTAAACTATATCAAATTATAGAAAAGAATTAATCAAGAAGAACGAGGCTAGATTGAATGCTTTGTAGAGGAGAATCTAGTTATAGTGTTAATCCACTTATTAATGCAATAGGATTGAATTGCCGCCTCGGCGGATCGCACAAAGGATCGTCGCAGCTGCCTAGACGGGGTTATGCCTTGTCGACAATTCAACTTTCCATAGTTCGACAGAGCAGTTGTATATGTTTCTTCCTTATCCCTAAGCAAAGAAAACTGTTGAAATTCCCGTGTCTTGATGATACCTCCCGACGTTAATCAAGGGTAGATCACAACCTCACATGCGTCTTGTTAGTCGCTGAAATCCGACTCGGATTAGTCAATGCCCGTAAGCAAAGACCGTATTCTCTCGTTTCATAAGCCTAACTCTCCCGATATTAGACAAATGGATATTTTTTTATATACTTATCATCCCGAGCTCATATGTAAAAAAAGTTAAGTACCTAGAAAGAATAAACTATGAAATAAGAATTGCATTAAAAATATCAATAACAATGTAACTTTCCTCTCCATCTACTCCAGAACAACCTAAACCTCCAAAGGAGTTTAGAACATAGTGTGGTCGGCGACTAAGGATAAGTTATGTGTGTAAACCGATTTCTTCTCCTCTAAACCTAATGAGTGCCTTATATAGGTCAAGTCCTAAGTTGATCTTTCCATGCAAGGAAAGAGTTCTAAACAGAAGAGAAGTCTAATTCCTAATTAAATTATATTAAATAAATCTTAATTCCTAAAATGTTTCTTTCCGCGATTTGTCTTGGGTTCTACTTCCTAACTGAGTTGTTATTCTTTCTTTGTCTTTTGGTATCTTTTCCTCTTCCTGTTGAGCATCACTTGTCGTCTTTTTACGTTGTCGCGATAGTCTTTAGAATGCTACCATGGCGGATGCTTCATTGCAATTCAACATCTGTTTTCTTCTTTGGCTCTTTCTGTGATCTAGTTTCATGTCTAAAAAAGAAAACTATCAAACATATATGTTTTATGTCAAATAATGAATTAATTCATAATAATAATAATATTCGGATGCTGAGATATGGAAATTAATCAGAAATATCTATTATTGCGTTTAATTCTGTTTTTATTAGCAATAAATGAGTGGAAAAATGATGTGAAAATAGAGAACTTTTAGGCACTCGTCATGTGTAAACGTACCAATATTATAAATTCCACTAGCATAAACAACACTTCCAACATTGACAACCCATCCCTATTGCTCTCTCACTACTAGTAACGTTATAAAAGACATACTTGAGCTATACAATGGTGTGTACATAAAACCGTACTTCTTTTGGCTACCTCGCTTCACTTTTTTTGCATTGCAAGGTAAAAGAGAATGTAAGCATAAGCTTAATTAGGGGTAAAATCATAGATAAGGTACCTTTACAATGCAACCCATAAATCAATCAATTAAACATTTAACCACATGCCATGTCATGTTCATTACAATAATCTCATCAAAGTTTCAACCAAAACAATAACTTAGCAAGTGTGATTAATCTCATGCATTTCAAATCTTTAAAACTCAACACTTACATGCCTTAAACATGAAAAAAACTTATGATCTTTTTAAATGAGTTGCACCTTAGTGCTTAAATCTCAAGTCTTACATACTAATAACATAACAATGCTTAAACCACATGTATCTAAATGCACAATCTTAAGTCTTACATACTAGTCACATAACAATGCTTAAACCACATGCATACCAATTCATAAATTTTAAGTCTTACATGCTAAACACATAACAATGCTTAGGTCATTATCTCGTGCTCATATCCTTGCAAAATGCATTGTTAAATCTCATGCTTAATGTCATATGCAATTCATTATAATACATTACTAGCATTTAAAAACACCATTAATTCATATTGGCATAGTGATAACCATTAATTCATATTGCCATGTGTCTTGTAGTTCTCCAACACTATGATGGAATGCGATTCACCATCATGTCTATACACCTTGGCATCCGAATTGGCTTGCAGTCTTCCAATCGAAAATAATAGGCTTGCGATTCTCCTATTATCAAACACATGTTTCACACAAAGATTTTTAACATGTACTGCTTTTTATATTATAGTGCATAATAGCCCCTATTGATCGATCAATATCCCTCTATCACACTATCACATTTAGGTCAATATCAACTTAAATCAATGCTAAAAATCCTTAATTCAAAATAATATATTATTTGCATGCATTCCATTGTCTCATGCATCAATTATATAAATCGATAAAACTACATTTCTCATGCTTTCAAAGAAAAACCATAGGAGCATAATATGCAACATAAAACCACTTTAAAAGTGCACCATAAGCATCAAAACACATGCATAATCTCATATGAAAAATACATTAGGAGCATGATTAAAAATATGGTAAAACACGAAACAATATGAGAACCTTTAAGAGAACAAACCATTTAACTTACTTTCGAGTGTAGAGAGGTTTTTCACACCATCCCTACACCCCAAAAACTCTGAAAAAACATGTAAAACCCATATGAATAGGCAACCCACTCACCACTTGTCCAAAACATGCTTGTCGAAGCCAACCGACACTGTTGCCTTTGCCAAAACATCTTCAACTCTATGCTCATCACAATACCCTGCTTTCAAACAAGAAAAATAGAGGAATTAATGCTCAAGAAAGTATCAATTCAACTCCTAACTCGTTCTCCCTAAAAACAACCCCTTACACACAATCGATACAACTAAAAATCACTCCGAAACAAGACAAAACTTTACCTAGTCAACAACCAATGAGGTTAAACCCTTTTATATACTAAAACACACCTAAAAACATGATCTAAAGCACAAGAGCCTCCAGCAACAACAGTGTAACCCCCTTAGCTCGGCCTAGACGAAACCAACACTAACGGGTTACACGGGGAATATCAAACCAAACCCGCGAAGGTTCGATTCGATAAACAACCCTAAAACCGTTACTTTTTTTTATTTTATCTTACTAAATGCACAGTCTTGCTCCTACGTGGCGAGGTCTCATACAAAGCATTGTCGATAACACATTAATTATAAACAACCATCCGATTAAATACTAACATGGATTAAAGACTAAAACGTAAAACTTCTAAATACAATTAGTAAAGTAGAAATTCTTTCCATAAATGTTCAATTAAACACCCAAGTATTCTTCAAAGCAAATTTCAACTCAAACGGGATCGTTCTAACATTGTCAATTGCATGTTTCATTAATATAAGGACCTAAATGTAAATATTCCAAAATACAAGGTCTTCATCCAAATTAAATTAACCATCTTGAAATTAAATAAACTTTAAACATGCATGCAAAATTTAAGCTCAAAATAACATCTACAAGTACCTTAATCGATCAAAGGAAGATAACCGG
This sequence comes from Abelmoschus esculentus, assembly GCA_035048815.1. NCBI lineage: Eukaryota > Viridiplantae > Streptophyta > Magnoliopsida > Malvales > Malvaceae > Abelmoschus > Abelmoschus esculentus. The sequence goes on along the minus strand of JAUCBN010000016.1, from coordinate 11,097,437 downwards.
GACTAAAGTATAATTTCCAGCAACTTTCAATTCTAGATGATCAATGGTTTCGAAACCTTCCCATAGGTTCCGAAACTTTTTGAAATCCAAAATCCTCTCAGTACTAGCCAGCCACTCCTCAGCTACACTCGGCTCAAATCCACGGAACTCAACACCTCCCAAGCTACGCAAACGCTCAAGCGGTAGCCCTGGGGTAACTACAACGGCAGGTGCGAGAGCCGGTACTTGCACCCCAGCCATAACTGCCTAAAACGCACTCGTCATTGCCTGTATGAATGGGGCAAAGTCTCTGAACTGGCCTCCCACTGGAACCAGAGGCACACCAGCAGGTGGCACACCAACTGGTGGAGGAGGTGGAAGCGGTTCCTCCCTCACATTCGCCTCTCCCTCGGCCTGACCATCGGTGATCAAGCTCGCGGTAGCACGCGTCTCACGTCTCGGAGGCATATCCAAACACTTCAAACATGCAGTTTTAAAACACAACATCAAAACATAGTAAACTTACATTCGGGCAAGATCCAAGGGAAACCGAAGAATATCTAAAAATATGTTGGCATTGGCAATGTGTAACTGACCACCTCTTTTACTCATAATCATTCTAGGTATACTCACAATCTATACGTATGCATACAGCAACAACATATCATGTTCAATCTAACATTCTAACAAACCAACCACAACATAGCAAACCAATACGTACTTTGACAAATCAACTACACACTATACAAACCAACAACACATTTTATTCAACCTGGCTCTGATCCCACCAAATATAACCCCCTTAGCCCGGCCTAGATGAAACCGGCACTAACGGGTTACACGGGGAATATCAAACCAAACCCGCGAAGGTTCGATTCGATAAACAACCCTAAAACTGTTACTTTTTTTATTTTATCTTACTAAATGCACAGTCTTGCTCCTACATGGCGAGGTCTCATACAAAGCATTGTCGATAACACATTAATTATAAACAACCATCCGATTAAATACTAATATGAATTAAGGACTAAAACGTAAAACTTCTAAATACAATTAGTAAAGTAGAAATTTTTTCCATCAATGTTCAATTAAACATCCAAGTATTCTTCACAGCAAATTTCAACTCAAACGGATCGTTCTAACATTGTCAATTGCATGTTTCACTAATATAAGGAGCTAAATGTAAATATTCCAAAATACAAGGTCTTCATCCAAATTAAATTAACCATCTTGAAATTAAATCAACTTTAAACATGCATGCAAAATTTCAGCTTAAAATAACATCTACAAGTACCTTAATCGATCAAAGGAAGATAACCGGGACTAAAGTATAATTTCCAGCAACTTTCAATTCTAGATGATCAATGGTTTCGAAACCTTCCCAGAGGTTCTGAAACATTTTGAAAAGGTTTCGAAAATTTCCTTGAAAGTTTCGAAACTTATCGCGTCCAGTAACTTCCCAGAATTGAAATTGCCCGAAAGGTTTCGAAACCTTGTGAAGGTTTCGAAACTATTTGACAATGGTTTCGGAACCTTCACCCAAAGGTTTCGAAACTTTAGGTCTGGAGCCAAAAATTTCGTTACACTAAGTGCACACCAACTACTCAATACTCAACCATCATTTAGAATCACTAGATGCATCAATCCTAAACATGATTAACAACATATGGCACATAATCAACTACATCATGGACATCATTCAAGCTATAGGCATGCTCCCTAGTGAATGATTAACAACATAACAATCGTGCTAATACATGCTTCAACCATTCAAGCAATCCAAAGTTCAACAATTAACATCCAAACACTAATGGTCTTATTACAACATAAACCAAAGCCTAATTACACACACTACACATGGGTTGGGTTACACATTGTCTTGCCCAATTTATTTGCCAAAACATACCAAATTCAAGTGAATCTTCCCCTTGGTTTCCTTGCCTCGAACAAAGCTCCAAGTGCCTTTATTTCTCTGCATGGATGAAAAGAGAGCTTAAGCAAACATGCTTAGTGAGGAAGCTCTACACAAATCATCAATGCATCTATTTAATACCATGTTGAAAACATAATTTGCAATTCATTATTAAATCATGCATGCTAACATCTCATGCTCATGTTCCTTAAACCAAATGCATCCTTGAGTTCACATAACCTTTTCAAAACAATTTATAAATGATGCTCAAACTTCTTCTCAATTTTATGTATGTATATTGTCATTCTAGTGACCACTTTAATGTGAACCTTGAGCTCACCGAATACACAGATCCATGAGACCATAGTCTCGTCATGACACGAAGTCACCATTGACATGACACGAAGTCACCATTAGCACTACCACGCACGATCGGACACATAGTCACCCTTGTTACGTGTAGGCGGCTCTACCACGCACGGTTGGACACAAAGTCACCCTTGTTACGTGTAGGCAATATTCTGTATTCTCAGTTTTGATTATAGTGCACTTAAGACAATCCTAATGACATGTCATCGTATTCGAATCTAAAGTAGTGTCACTAAGCCAATATCATAATCAAATGTGCATGACATCTTGCTGCTCACAATGCATACATAATATGTTCAACAAATGAACCAAAAGCCATGCCCAAAGGCACCATCATGTATAAGGCAAATAACCATATTGTATTCCAAAACATTTCTCATAATTTTCCATAATCATAGATGCTAAATAAGCTATGCATTTCAGCAAGTATCTCTCATGTATGCACCATTTCAAAATATGCTCATGCATTTCCATAAATCTCATACATTATCAACATATATCAAATATAGTTGAAACTTATATCGTTTTATCAAAAACATTTACATTACTTACTCTTGAACTATGGAAGGTTTTCACACTCTTCTATAGTCCCCAAAAACAAAACGTACCAAACGCGATTCGCTTTAAATCCGTAACCACTCACCAACAAGCGAAACGAGCTTTCGCCGCTCTCCGATGATCGCACCAACGCACCAGCAATCAAGCACCTTCTTGCACCTCTTCTACAACATTAAAAACAGAGCATTCTCACATCATAACATGCTCAAACCAGCAGCCATATCCGATCACCATTAAACTACCAAAAACTTAGCCGAAAAGACCGTACACTAAGCCGAAACGTATCCGAACAACATCAGCCCAAAACCTAATGAATCTAACATCTAATCCACTTCAAATATGATCCAAAAACACATCCAAACTATCCTTATACCTCCAGCAATATTCAAGCATCTAAAACAGCCCATAAAACAACCGAAAAGCACCTTAAAACTACACCGATTACATTATTCCAGGATTAAATTAATGTGATATCAGATCAAGACTCAATTAATCATTAAATCAACATAAAAACATGATTGAATTCATTTAATTTCCAGCATTAAATAAGATCCAAAAAGATTTCACAAAAACATCACAAAAACATTAGATCTAACATTAAAAACATAGAATCAAGTGTTTATTCAAAGATTAGCAAGCTAATACTTGGGAATTTCAATAAAGAACCTTAGAAAAGAATAAAAATCTAGAAAATTACCTTCAAGATCTATTCACCAAAAATATGTATTTTTCCCCTTCTTGATTCCTTGCAATTTGATGTAGATTTGATGAAATTGATGCATAGATTTTGTAAAGGATGGAAAGATGATGCAAGTGATGTAATCTTTATGGAAAAAGATGCAAAAATTAGCAAGGAATTGAAGAGAAAAAATGAAGAGAAAGTGGAGAGAAAATGAGAGAAAAAGATGAGAGAAAATCAAGAGAAAAGTGGTTTTGAGAAAAATGATTAAAAATCCAATTAAAGTAATTAAAAATATATTTTGGTGAATAAATCATCATTAAAACTTAGAAATGGGTTTATGGCCCTCTAAGGATTCTAAGTTTAGCTTGCTTTTCAATTTAGTCACTAAAACATTTAAATTGCCGAAAATTACAAAATAGTCCCCCAATTTTCCAAAAATTATAAATCGGTCACTTATGCATAATTAAGCATAATTAAAAATCATTATAAAATCCAAATTATTTTCTTTTAATTTTGAAACATATTTTTAATATTTCAAACCACCTTCCAAATTATTATTTTTCTTAATTAAAATATCCTTATTTTATTTTTCCCGGAATTAATGAACCGGAGAACCCGATTCAACCCAAATCGAATTCACCTAACTAAGCCTAACTAATAACCCCAAAAACCTCCACTAACTCTTGATTCAAGCCATTAAACTTAATCAAAACTCAAGATCCAGGATTAGACACTTAAAAATTCATCATAATTTCATCAAAATGCATCAATAATCATAGATTTAGGTATCCAAAACCTCCAGGTATCAATTGAGTATGAAAAACAATGAAAATCCTATCATAAAAAAAATCAATTTTAACAAATTAAAATCATGAAGAACCATTGTAATCAACAAAACACTTGAAAATTTCAATAAAAAATTTAAAGTTCAGAGGATTGAATGATTTTCACCTTTAAAACTGATTCAACCGTCATCCAAGAGTGAAAATCAAGTAAAAACAATGAGGAATCATGAGAGATTGAAGAGAGAATACAAGGAGATCAAAGTAAAACGTGAAGTGAAGTAAAAAGATAATGTTTACCTTGAAAAAGACGAAGAAAACTCTGTTTGGATGCAGAGAAAATTAGAGAGAAAGAGAGAAATTGAGTAGTTACGTAAAATGAAAAAAATTGGTTAAAATGAGAAATATTGATTAAAGTTGTTAATTAAATCATTAAAAGATGATTTATTTAAGCCTTTTGGAAGGTTATATCAACTGAGAAAAGATTGGATCAAAGCCACTTAAAGATTCTAAGTTTTTGCACAATCATAATTTAGTCACCTGAACAACCCACATTTCAACTTTTACAAAATAGTCACTGGTTTTCAAAATGTCAAGGACCCAAATATAATTTTCTAAAATTGATTTAACCAAAGTCCAATATAGTTAAAATAAGAATTTTGAGAATTTTTCCATTATTTTTATCAAAAATATTTTTTTGTGATTTAAATCCAAAACTAGATTTAATGGTTTATTCGGTGTAACGGTTCACTAATCAGACTCTCAAAACATCTTGGCCTATTTTCAGGGCGTTACAATTTTGTACTTTGAAGTTTGAATGGTATCAATAAAGTCAGATTCAAAGTCGGAGCCTCTTGTCACCGACTTTAGTGTTTTTTTGAATTGTTTAGTATTCAAAGTTGGAGCCTCCTACTCTCGATTTTAATTTGTTAATCTGAAATAAAAAATTATTATTTAAATTCAGATTCTAATGGAGTCGACTTTACTTTTACTTTAAAATCAGTAATATTTTAAAAAATATTTTTTCAAGTATAATATTATAAAAAAAATAAACTCAAACAATAATATTTATGAGAGTTTTTCAAAATCTATTCGTAAAACAAACTAATTATATAAGAAAAGAAAACAAATTAAAAAAAAAGCATGCCACGCGGAATATTCTTAATTCATAGATGGATAAGAAAACAATTGAATTCTCGAAGGGAAAAAAGATGGCAGAAACCGAAACCCATCCCATTTTTTGAGGTCACACACAGACACAGTACGACTCGTTTTGAGGGTTTTCCTTTCAACTGAAATTGATCGTTGTGTTGAGGGCGGTGCGTCGTTTTGGTTAAAAATCAATCAGGTTAGCGAAAACCACAATTCCCTCTCTCTCCTCTACTCCGTCGTCGTTTAGTTTCTGATTTCTAATCCCATTCGTATTTAATTTTCAAACGTTTAATACGACGAAAGCTTCAGAATTCCCCCGTCTCAGATTCTATCTTTCTTCCTAATGGAAACTTAGGGTTTGGAAATAATAAATTACATGGGTTTATTTGTAAGACATGGAGGCTTGTTTTTTTTCTTCTTTTAATTGCAACTAAGTCTTCAAAATGTAAAATTTATGCATGTTAACGGTAATGGATGATGCTTCTATGATGTTTACTTCATGGGACTCAGCTTGCCAGTTTTGGCCTTCATTTCAGAATTGTTCGTTTGGGGGTTAAATTTTAGAATATGCAATCAATGGAAGAGATTGGGATAGACCCATGTGCAGCAAATCCTGGACCCTTAGATCCTTCAGTGCTGTACGATCAAGAAAAGCATGTATCTTCAGCTGTTTGGGATGGCCAGGTTCATTTCTCATCACATCATTGTTCCCCCATACCTGTATTTATTTGAAAATATGGAGTGATTTGTCTTTTTTGGATGAACAAAACTTGTAGAATTTATCTTTGCAGTTGTAGGTTTAGAGATTCTTACGTGTACTGTGTAGTTAAGTAAATATGCTTTCTGGAGTTTGCCAATGAGGTATATAATACATTGCTTCAATGGTGAGAGTTATGGATAGTTAAAAAAAAACATGTTTCTTGTCTTATATTTTCTCTGGCTAGCCACTGGTTCCATAATTAGTGGTTGTTTAGTCGCTAATAGATTCATCTTTCTGATGCTCAAGAATAGTTGTCATCATAAATGTGGAGGTTTTTTGTTAAAACATAAATGTTACAGGAGCGTGGTGCACTTAGGTGTCACGAGCATACATCAAAGTTGGGTGAGTGGCGGCTCACCCCAAAACAGATCGAGTTGGTTGAGAAAGCAGGATTTGGGTACTTGAGGAAGATACCTGCCATTAGTTTAGATAATCCACTCATTTCAGCGTTGGTTGAGAGGTGGAGAAGAGAGACGAATACATTTCATTTCACTGTTGGAGAAATGACTGTGACTCTACAAGATGTTGCCTTCTTGCTGGGACTGCAAATTGATGGGAAACCTGTGATTGGAATAACGTATACCACTTGTGGCACCGTGTGTGAGAAGTATCTAGGGAAAGCGCCGGATTCTACTTATGCGAGTGGTGGGATGGTGAAGCTAAGTTGGTTGAAAGAGTTCTTTTCTCAGTGCCCTGAAAATGCATCGATTGAAGATATTGAGTACTACACACGTGCGTACCTTTTATATCTTGTGGGAAGCACTATTTTTTCAACTACTACAGGGAATAAGGTTCCTGTCATGTACCTTCCTTTGTTTGAGAATTTTGAAGAAGCTGGGAGATATGCATGGGGTGCTGCTGCATTAGCGTTCCTGTATAGGGCTCTTGGGAATGCCTCAGTTAAATCTCAAAGCACTATTTGTGGATGTTTGACTCTACTTCAGGTTATTAGCTTTTCTTTTGTTCTTTTTTTTCCTATTGCATTTTGTTTCTTGTATAAGTCTTTTGAACAACCTAGTGCGGTTCGGCTTTTCTTGACGCAAAGGAACAGTTCAGATTTCAGAGTATTTATAAATGAAGGTTTTTCTTAATGCTGTTTCTGAATAGCCTTTAGTTAATATTCTGCTATTGATGATTATTCTTCTTTCTTAGTGCTGGAGTTACTATCATCTAAATATTGGTCGACCAAAGCTCAACAGGGACCCTATCCATGACCATTTCCCTTTTGTACTTAGGTGGAAGGGAAAGCAGAGTGGTCCAACAACAAACCGTGATGTAGTTTTCTACCGTAAGGCACTAGACTGCCTAGAACCATGTGATGTTAGTTCTTTGCTTTCCTTTCTCTTTTCTTTGTTTATGTTTTTTAAATAGAATTTATATTCATACTCCCCATATGTGAAAGAATCAACATCTGATTCTGGCTAAAAGAAATGAAAGAGTAAGAATGATACAGGTGTATTTTGTTGAAAAATAGGTTGAGTGGCTTCCTTACAAATACATGGATAGTACAGTAATCCCAGTGGAAATTAGAAATACTTTGGCATTGGGGAGGTCTAAAACGATGTTAATCTGTTTTGACAAGGCAGAAAGGCACCTCCCTAATCGTGTCCTAAGGCAATATGATATGCTTCAATCGATCCCTGAAGATGTAGAACAATGGGTAAGAAAGAGCCGTGGAGTTGATGGCGGGGTGGACTTATCTGGGAAAATGGAATCAGAACTTAGTGAATGGGAAGATCGTGCACTCCATATTGTAGAAGGTGATGATGATGCAGATGAAAACGAATACATGGTGTGGTACATGAGAATTACTCGTAAAGTTGTGGGGAGACCTATTTCTCTCTCTTCGGAGTTTCAAAGAACTGTAAGCCTATATTTAACTAGTTTAACTAATGTCCATGTAATGTTCCTTGTTAATTTCATGTAACACTCTTCTCCTGAACAGATTGGTGGTGTGCGGGAAATTTCTTACTTAGCCGACACTTTCCCTCTGAAAGGACTGCAGCCTGAGCAATTTGAATTAATTACCAGGATTAGATCTATCGCACAAGAATGCTTGAGAGACCAAGTTGGAGGCTCGATTGTAGTGTCACCCCTCGTGGGAACTGAACTTGGGAAAAGGAGTAGGGGGAAGGAGAGGGTAAGAAGAAAGGCTACCGGAAAACGGAAGCGTAGTAACGATCCCATGGAAGGTCATGGAGTTAGTGAGGACGAGTCTCAGTATTGTGGCATGGTTATGGAGGTAGATCATTTACACCTACAGCATGAAGATAATGAGGTGCATCATCTGCCACTTTGTACTACAGTTGTCGAGGGTGAAAATGCACTGCTGTTGGAGGAACCTAATAAAGTTGAAGACGTGCAACTTCGTGATGCAACTGATGCGATTGATGTCTCACATTTTTGTGACGAAAGTAATGATATCGACAACTCAAATATCCCTCACGCCATTAGTGAAATTGATTTGCAAAATGCCGAAGCAATAGAAAATGTTATTCAGCAGTCGTCTGATCTACCCCATGTGACAAATGATACCAATGGTTCAGAAATTCATAACACAAGCAAGATCCCTGACGACTCACAATTATGTAATGCTACTGATGGCATCAATGACCCCCAAACTCAAGTAGCTACCGATGTTAATGAATCAGAAACTCATCATGCAACTGAGAATAACAGTGTGTTGCAACCCTCTTATGTTGCCATTCATATTGATCAGCCAACGGTAAAAGTGGAAGCAGAGGCTGTTCAACTGTTGCCTCATGAAAACACCGAGGATCTTCCGCAGCAGGGTGAGACCAGTGTTGTATAATAAAGTCGAAGCATTATCTTGTGATCTTCTGGAGGTAATTCTCTGACAATGGACTAAATGTTTCCCTAGAAAAATGTATTGGTTTGAGCTTGCATTCCTGTCTGCTATTATTGAAACGCATATTCTTTCTTGACAGGATGCCAAAAGCAAACTGCTCTCTGGCCTTTTAGTGGCAAAATTTATTATGCAAAGTACAATAGATCAAAGTGCCTAGTTTGTTCTAATGACATTCTGTGTCTTGTAGAATTAGCTCTGATTAATAGAAATAAAGTTTATTTTTCATTTAAAGATACTAGGCTTCTTCTATTGGGATGGTTATTATGTTTTGTTCCGTGATTCTGCCATTTTAAAGTTCGAATCGCATGGCGTGTTCGTTTGTCTCAGTGATTCTTCTATTTCTTCCCTACGTATCAGCAAGGACGATCTTTGATGTGTTAACTGATATGTAATAGAAGTAGTTCTTTCTATAGCATGCCGTACGTACGAATGAAAGACTATTGAACGAATGATCTTTTAGCCATAGGCCATTACCAGTACCACTTGCTCCTGGCTAGTGTGGTAAATGGAAGGGATGGTAAATGAAAAGTGCGTTTAATGAATTGTTTTAAATTCACTTTCGTTTATTAAGTTAAATAAATGAATATGAACAGAATTTTTATATTCATTTAATAAATGAACAAATATGAATAAAGATATGTTTGATTTGTTTAGGCATAAAGATAATTTTAACCCTTAACGTTTATAGTTTTTGTCGTTTTGGCCTTTATTCTTTTTTGGGGATAAATTTAGCCCTTAACCTATATCTTTTTGACAAATATTTTATTTTTTAACTAGTTTGATGACTAGACCGTTAAAAATTTAACGATGATATATATATTGAATATAATTTTAAATGACATGGAATGTAACCTATCAAATACATATATATATATATGGAATATAATTTTATTCTAATATAAAATATAAAATAATTAAAATTCAAATAAAATATTTAAAATTAAGTAATTTTAAAATAAAATATTATTAAATATTCTTAACCCTAACTACGATAAAATCAAAATTTTATTCGAATTGTATTTATATTTTTATTTTAGAATTTGTAATCATAGTGTATTGTAATTATTTTTTATTTGAGATGTATGAACAAATAAAAAATAACGGGAATAATATTATATAAATAAAATATCATAAACTAATATAGTATTTCATTTTTTATTATATAAAAAATATTTTAAATGTCAAATTCTAGACAATAATTTAAATAATACAAAATCCATCACATTTAATCTTAAATGTTACATATAATAAACCAAATTTACGAGGAAAAGGTTTCCATGAGACAATTGTGTCACAATAATTACGTAGAAATTTTAAAAAAATATGTTATTTATTTTTTAATTTTAAAATATAATAAAAATATAAACACAATTCGAATAAGATTTTGATTTTATCGTAGTTAGGGTTAAGAATGTTTTATAATTTTTATTTTAGAATTAATTAATTTTTAATATTTTATTTTTTTATTTTAATTGTTTTATATCTTATATTAGAATAAAATTATATTTTATATATATATATATTTGATAGGTTACATTCCATGTCATTTAAAATTATATTCCATATATATATCATCGTTAGATTTTTAACGGTCCAGTCATCAAGCTAGTTAAAAAATAAGCTATTTGTCAAAAAGATATAGGTTAATGGCTAAATTTATCCCAAAAAAAGAATAAAGGCCAAAACGACAAAAACTATAAACGTTAAGGGTTAAAATTATCTTTATGCCATTTGTTTATGTTCACGAACAAGTTTGTTTATCGATTTGCTTGTTTATCCCATTTTTTATTTTTATATTTTAAATAATGGTGAAGCTAGAGATAAAATTTAATACATGGTGAATTTTGGAGTTCAATTTGTAAAATCGAAAGAGCCAAAGACTAGTTGCATAATTTTACAATTTTCTTCAATGAACATATTCTTAAACATTAAATGAACACAACACCTTTAAAAATAAATAAATTGGACATAAACACTTTTAAAAATGAAAAAAAACACATGAATTTAAATTTGTTTATGCTGCGTGAATTTTCTCCCCTACTCATGTTCTTCTGTTTCGAAATACTGAACAATGAAAAATCAACGAATGCTCATCTCAAACCAGCAGAGCAACATAGCAATTTCATTTCACATCATCTACTTCATTTTAAAAGCTCATTAAACACATCTGAAATCTAAAACATGTCCATCCATTTCAAGTAATATAAAATTCAAGTAATTCTAATAGTAAAGGAGCTCCAAAAATATTACAATCATTTAAAAATATTTAACTCAAACTTAATTTAAAATGAAAGTTACAAATACATATATGGTCCTACAAGTACATGATCAAATTCATCTAGTAAATGTACTCTAAACACAAAGTCGATGCTGAAAATCTAACCATTGATGGTGTTCTTCCGCACCAAGCTGCGACCTAGAAATTTGTGCACGAAAACACATTCCGAACATTGAGCTACAAAAGCTCAGTGAATACACCTCTAATAAGTGCTTAAAAGTCCTATTTTATAAGTCTCTTTTTACTATAGCTATTGTTAGTTTCCGAGTCAATTGAGTGGTAATATGAGTCATTACTGTATATTTTCTACAGTTCAACATTAATACACTTAAATTCATAATTTATGTAATATTTGGTAGAAAAAGGTACTACTATTGTTTTTATGCCTTGACAGGTAAAATGTCAAACAGCGGAAGGTTGCCTCAGCGGAGGTTGTCGAGGCAGCAAGATGACAAATGCAGTCAAGATTTTTCACTAGACAGTGTAGAGACATGTTACGCTGAGAAATGAGCAGACCGAACTAGGTCAAGAGAATTATACTGACGTAATTCCAAGTCGAGAAAAAATACAACCATTATGACAACAACCCGCCACGGCAACCAATGCCAAGGCAACACCTGGAAAACAAATGTCGATATGATAGACGATTTGAAGAGAAAAATAAGATGGACGTTTTAAGACAAGCGACATAGAAATCAGAGCTGGGAAACACATGAAAAGTCAAGGTCAAAGCCACACGGGAAAATAATCTTTATAGGAATAAATTAGGAAATAAAATAAAGATATTTTATTTATGTACTTAACTTGTGTTTTACTCCAAGTTAAATTCCTACTTTGGAAAGGTTTCCCCTAGGCTAAGCCTATAAATACCGTAGCCTATGTAGAGAGGAGGTATCTCGAAATTAAGTATTCATAGAAAACCCTAAACTTCCTCCATCACCCCTTGGGTTTTAGGTTAGTTTGTGGACTAGTTGTGTAAGAAAGTTTGTAATTTGTTTAGTTCTAATTAATGCAAGCTCTTGATTCATAGTTTATTCTCTCTTGGTTCTTACTCTTCTTTGAATACAAGCTCGAAAGATAAGTTTGCGAGAAAAATATATTTGTCTAATATCGGGAGAGTTAGGCTCACGAAACGAGAGAATATGGTCTTTGCTCATGTGCATCAACTAATTCGAAAGGGTTTCAGCGACTAAAAGGAAGCATATTATTGGTTGTTGTCCGTGCTTGATTCACGCTGGATGGTATTATCAAGACGTGACCATCAATAGTACTTCGAATTAAGGATAAGGAGGGGACAATTAAGGATGATCTGTCGAACTATAAGTTGTTGATTTGTCGACAAGGCATAACCCCGCTGAAGCAGCTAAGGCGATCCTTCGAGCGACTCGTTGCAGCGGCATTTCAATCTATTGCGTTAATATGAATGAGACAATTACATTCTGATTCCACACTACGAAGCACTCTAACCTGACTCACTTTTCCATCTTGATTTCTTGATTATTTATCTTTATCGCTTTATTTATTTTTCTTAGTTTAGTTATCAAACATCTCAATTATTTGTGTTTTTAATTTTCCATTGTGCAAGAATAATAAATTGTGTAAGTAACGCCAATCATCATGGGATCGACATCTTAAATACTATAACTTGGCAAAAGGTGTATGTATGCTTCATTGTAAAAGCATAGGACTTTCTAGCCCTCACCAACCGCCACTCGATCAAGTATCACATATATCATAAATAAAGCAACACAACATGAATGGTATCATAACATGATAACAATGATATCATAGCATGAATAATATTTATGCACAAAAACACATTCTGAACCCTGAGCTACAAAAGCTTAGTGGATACACCGTCATTTAACCAAGCATCACCTATATCATAAATAAAGCAACATAACATGAATGATACCATAGAATGATAACAATGACATTACCATATCCGCTTAAACACATGGTAATCATACATGTATATTTTCGCACACAACATATACATATCAGGAAAAGTCCATACAATATCTCATATATAGTAATAGTACAAGTACTGAGACCCGCATCCACTAACCATCAGGGTCCTATACTCTAGGGATAAGGCTCTCAAAAACCTATCCTGCACATTACCTTTGTAACACCGCCTTCTCGGCCTGGTAGAGAACCGGGTCGAAGAATGTTATGGTCGAAGGTTTCGGTGATTCAGTGATATTTTTCGGTAATTCGATTTGAGTTAATTTTAATTATTAATGTTAAGAATCTTCTTTGTTTACTAAGAGAAACTAATTACCTACAGAGGTAACAAAAGTTATTAAGGGAACAATAATTACCTATAGAGGTATCTGGAGTTTCTAAGGGAACAATAATTACCTATAGAGGTAACTAATGGTCCTAACAAAAAGGTGATTACTTATGGAGGTAACCAGGTTTGATCAAAACGGGGTGTATCAAAAAATTTAGGAGTTGTTTCGATACTGAGGTTCATGACAGGTAATACCGTTAGACCTGTTTCGATACATTTTGTAGGGGTTTCGATACACGAAGATCGACCAAAGTCTCAAGGGTTTAACTCGACTAGACATCTTTACGGAACCTGGGTGTATGGAGAAAGAGCTAGAATGAGCTTCCTCGAGGATGTCGGTACGAAGAGTTTCATCACCAGGTACACAAACTCGATCTTGATAGCATAAGAGTCCTTAAGAGTTGATTTTAAAATCAGACTCCTCATTTTCTTGTAACTTAGAAGGAATAGATTGCAAATGGGGGCCTTGATCTTGAAGAGTTTTGATTCTCAATATGATGGTAGACTGAACTTGAAGTTCAGCAACTAGAAAACGATGTTTCTAAAGACAGAAATGTGCATTAATAGCACAAGAGGCAGGCTGAGGTTTGCAGCTGAATGCATTAGCTACAACATTGGCCTTGCCTGGATGGTGATTAATGACTAGGTCATAGTCCTTAAGGAGTTTCATCCATCTCCGTTGTTGACAAGCGTCGAATTGTCAAATAAATAATTCCTATTTCTCAAATTAAATGAAAGAATAGTATAGAGAAAGTAGGGTCGATCCACAGGGACTAAGAAATTTCCAACGTTGAATTGAACTGATCATGATCCAAAAAACAATAAATTAGAAAATGGGGTTTTTGATATTATAAAACTAAAAATAATCTTAATCTAATAATAACTAAAATTAAATAAAAATAAATATTCGAAAGTAACAAATTTAAAGAATATAGCCTCAAGCTTAGCTTCGCCTCAATTCCAAATTGATCATTAAAATAGATTTTACTTCAAGATCCATACCAGTTTCAGTCTACAAGGCCCAACCCTTGTAACTTGTTTCTCTCTTCATTAAACCAATATTCCCAAGTTTATCTCCGAAATTCGGTCTTTGTTGGACTAACCACGTTTATCGCTGTTAGCACCAATACAACTTTAACTACTGGAAAAGCCTGACTCGAGTTATAGCGTCTCATAAAGAATCAAACCAGATCTTGATTTCCCTTAGTGGACCGCCACTAAGTTTGTTCACAAGAAGCCGAATTTGCTAACAGCCGATTCTTTTTCCCAACGATAGATCTAAACAATCGTCAAGTCAATGTGCACTTTTTAAAATGAAGGCGTCAAGATCATTAAAGGAAAAGCCGATTGTCAATCCTTGATTTTAGAAAATCAAGAATGTTATCCGAAGGTATTAAGTGCTTCACGATTCTCATAATATGGATTGAGTCGTCACTAGATTTCGGCTAAATCAAAGTTTAGCTAAGCATGAATGAGATCATACTTAGCATTTTCTAAAAGAAAAGAAATAAAAAAAACTCAAAGTAAATAAAAAGAACTAGAGAACTTTTATAACCCAAGGGAAAAGTAAAAATGAAGTAGTACAAATTAAGCTTTACCCAAGGGGTATTTATAATATTCTAAAACCCTAAAAATAAAAGAAATAAATAAAAGATAAATCCTAAAGATAATTTAAAATATAAATAATTCAAATTTCAAAATTAAATTTCTAAGATAATTCCTAATTAATTCCACAATATAATTTTGTCCATCCTTCTAGAAGATGCTGACTGGATTGACTTCTAAAAGCTGTTGCTGACTGGACGATCTAAATTTGCCAGTTCAAAAAGCATCGTGCCTCATGTCGTGCCCATGACTCCAACCATGATGGACAAAAAAAATACAGAATTCAATCTTTTCTGTTGGTTCTGGAAAATAAGTTCTTACACTGAAAATGATCAAAATAGAATCAAATTAGTAATATCAAATCGACAAAGGGAAATAATTATCAATAAAATATATATAAATTCGAACACTCGTCAAATTCCCCCTCACTTATTCAATGCTTGTCCTCAAGCATACTCAAATTCTCATTTTCGTCACTTATCAAAATTCACTCAAAAAGTTTATGTCAAATCCCATGTACATGCATGAATTGAAGAAGTTAGACAAGACAATCAAATAAAGGTGACATGTTATTCTGATAAACAATAATTAACCAAACGAATAAAAGGTAGATATGCAGAGCTTTTGCTATTTGCTTGTGAGACGAAATCAAATCAAGTTTAGATCCTTCATGATAAATGATTGACTGAGTGTGAGTTTTATTTTCCTCCACTTTTATATTACTCTCTCTTTTTTCTTTTTTTAAGTACTTATTATTTTCTTTTTTTTGAAAGAGATTATTTTTCTCTTTTTTTATTCTTTTTTTCAAGCACTTTATTATTTTCTCTTTTTTCAAAAGACAGTTTTCTTTTTTTTCTTCTCTTTTTTTAGCGTTACTCTCATTAACTCTAACTTTGTAGTCTCGACTCGTCACTGAATCTTTGAACTGGAAACGAGATGACAACTCAAGCACCTCGTCGCGATTCTCCAATCCGGTCACATTCAAATGATCTACCACTCATAATCGTCTAAAAAAAATCATGCACCTGAAGATACCATCAATTATTAGCAAAACAAGCCCAAACTCATATTTAAGCAATACTAACAATTATACCATAAGGTTAAAAACTTTCACCAAAATATCTAATCATCTCAAGTTAATTGTCCATGCATAACAAAATTAATTCCAGCTTGTAAATAAGGGATTATGATAAAACTAACAAGTCAACCAAGACAAACAACAATCATAAGAACTTAAAATATACCTTCAAACTAACATGAACAAGTAAGGAAAAATATACTCACTCCCCCTCACCTTAAGCATATTATCTCAATATGAAAATTAAAATACTAGAGAAGGAATAGAGATACTCCCCGTGTCTAAAGTAAGTTTGATTGTCGACAACTTTGGAGGCCATTTGCAATTTTCCAAATTTCATGCACGACAAAGTCATTCAAATTTGGGAAAATTCTATGCAAATTTATTTGAAAATAAATTAGATGAAAAAAATAAAAAAATAAATGAAAAAATAAAAAAAAGAAAGAAAATGGGTTTCCTCCTATTCAACGCTTTGTTTAACGTCATTAGCTTGACGACCTGATTCAGACTGTAGGTCCTGCGAGAAATTCTTTTTCCAACTCATGTTCTTTTTCCAACTTAGAATTACTCTATGAGAAGTTTTTCGGTTATGAAGTTCCTTCATTTTCGATAAAATATCTTCTTTAATCTGCAACTTATCTGGTGACAATTTTAATTCCAACTTTGCTTCCTGCAAGATACATGAAAAAAAGTTAGTTTGAGAAAACATCAACTTTAAATTTTTACTTAGCTCTTTGCAAAATGAGCGTGATTCCACATCAGAAGAGATATCCATTTTTACTTCTTTAATAGTTTCAGCATTTAGATTCCTGCATAACTTATCAGAAAGATTATGTTTAACATATTCATCCATAGAAGAATCAAATATATTAACACAACTGACATTAGGCATAGAGTTAAGATTTTTCATAGCCTTATACATGTCAAACTTTACCACTTCACCGTCAAACTCCATGGTAAGAATTCCACTTTTTACATTAATTTTGGCATGTGATGTGCTCAAAAATGGTCTACCAAGTAAAATCTCGGAAGAGACATTGGTACGATCATCTTCCATGTCAATGACATAGAAATCTTCAGGGAAAAATAAATCTTTTACCTTTACGAGTACGTTTTCAAGAACTCCTTTAGGATACACTAAAGATCTATCGGTAAGCTAGATCATCACACATGTTTCCTTCAAAGGCTCAACACTTAATAAATTATAAATTGAAAGAGGTATGAAATTAATTGAAGCGCCTAAATCGCACATAGCTCGTTTAATACCAACTTTACCAATCTTACATGGGATAGCAAACATACCTTGATCTTTGTACTTAGGTGGAATTTTACGTTGAATTACGGCAGGAACATTTTCACCTAAGTTTACCTTTTCATTCCCAGTAAGCTTTCTTTTATTTGTGCAAAGATCCTTAAAAAATCTAGCATACCTTGGAATTTTTTCGATCACATCGAGAAGTGGTATGTTTATCTCCACTTTCTGAAACATGTCAAGAATTTCTTGTTCCTTGGCTTGCTTATCGCACTTCACTAATCTCGATGGAAAGAGAGGTGAAACGTCATAAGGAGATGGTGTAGGGATAGCTTGTGGTTTGGCTTTCTTCTTTTTATGGGGTTGCCTGACATCTTCTTTAGGTTCGATAATGGTACCACTTTGAAGGGTGATGGCATTAATATTCTGTCACGAGTTTGGCTCAGTTTGCGATGGTAACTTTCCCTTTGATTCCAAACGACTCACAACTAATGTAAGTTGACTCATTTGTTTGTCAATTTCTCAAAAGTGTGCCTCTGTCTTTTGTTGAAATTTCTCTTGAGCTAGCACCAAACGTTCAACAATTGACTCCAACGATGATTTTTGATATTGTTACGGTGCAGGTGGTCTAGGTTGATAAGTTTAATTCGATCCATACTTGAGGTTTGGGTGATCCCTTCAACCCAGATTATAAGCGTTTGCATTGAGATCATATTGCCTTTGAGGAGGCCTTAGAAAATTTCCAACAGCATTTACTTGAGCGTTATTATCTTCTTGAAGCATTGGGCAACAGTCCGTAGGATGATCCGGCATCGTGCATATTCCACAAAGTCTAGCTGGACTTATTTTACTTGCAATAAGAGATTGAACCACATTAGTTAACTTATCAATTTTATCCTCTAAAGAAGATGTACTTATCTCGTGAACCCGTCGAGTGGGTTCACTTGGGCGAAACTGTTGTGCATTAGCGACCATGGTTGAGATAAGATTTCTGGCTGCAGTGGGAGTCATATTTACGAAGATTCCACCACTAGCTACGTCGATCATTTTCATTTCCATTGAAAGCAATCCTTTGTAAAAGTATTGGAGAAGAGTTTGTTTGGTTAGGCTATGTTGCGGACAATTAGCGCAAAGTCTTTTAAATCGTTCACAATAGTCGTATAACGACTCTCCATCCTTTTGTTGAATTCCTAAGATGCTTCTCTTTAATTCGCTTGCTTTTGCCGCAGGAAAGAACCTGTCAAGAAACAATCGTGCCATATCAGCCAATGTATTAATTGAACCGAAAGGTAAATAAAACAACCAATCTTTTGCCAAATCAGCTAAAGAAAAAAGAAATGCACGAAGTTTTATTTGATCTTCGGATACTCCCTGCAGTTTCATACTCAGACAAACCATATGAAACTCTTTTAAATGCTTGTGTGGATTTTCATTCTACAAGCCGCAAAAAGTGGGAAGTAAATGTATCAAACCAGTTTTAAGTTCAAACGGTGTTTCGCCATTTAGGAACGTGATACAAAGTGGTTGTTGTTCATCAGGCACTGCTGCTAACTCTCAAATTGTTTGTTCAACCATTTGTTCTGATCCTTCGTCGTTAGAAGTAAATAACTCCTCGGTGTAGGAAATTTCCTTAAAATCAGGATTTGGTTTTGGTTGAAGGTTTCGGTTTAACCTTCTACACCTAAGGGTCTCTCCATACAATCTTCGAGCAAGAGCTTCGATCTCGGGTTCGTAATCTACTAGTTTTCCCAGAAGTGACCTGGTCATAGATCAAAATAAAACAATATTAGTAATTTTACCGAAGTCCCCGACAATGGCGCTAATTTAACAAGCATAGAATTGTCAAATAAATAATTCCTATTTCTCAAATTAAATAAAATAATAGTATAGAGAAAGTAGGGTCGATCCACAGGGACTAAGAAATTTCCAACATTGAATTGAATTGATCCTAATCCAAAAAAAAATTAAATTAGAAAATATGGGTTTTGATATTATAAAACTAAAAATAATCTTAATCTAATAATAACTGAAATTAAATGAAAATAAATAATCAAAAGTAAAAAATTTAAAGACCATAGCCTTAAGCTTCGCTTCGCCTCAATTCCAAATTGATCATTGAAATAGATTTTACTTCAAGATCCATGCCAGTTACAGTCTACAAGTCCCAACCCTTGTAACTTGTTTCTCTCTTCAGTAAACCAATATTCCCAAGTCTATTTCCGGAATTTGGTCTTTGTTGGACTAACCACGTCTATCGCCGTTAGCGCCAATACAACTTTAACTACTGGAAAAGCCTGACTCGAGTTATAGCGTCTCATAAAGAATCAAACCAGATCTTGATTTCCCTTAGTGGACCGCCACTAAGTTTGTTCACAAGAAGCCGAATTTGCTAACAGCCGATTCTTTTTCCCAACGATAGATCTAAACAATCTTCAAGTCAACGTGCACTTTTTGAAATAAAGGCATCGAGATCATTAAAAGAAAAGCCTATTGCTAATCCTTGATTTCAGAAAATCAAGAATGTTATCCGAAGGTATTAAGTGCTTCACGAATCTCACAATATGGATTGAGTCGTCACTAGCTTTCGGTTAAATGAAAGTTTAGCTAAGCATGAATAAGATCATACTTAGCATTTTCTAAAAGAAAAGAAATAAAAAAACTGAAAGTAAATAAAAAGAACTAGAGAATTTTTATAACCCAAGGGAAAAGTAAAAATGAAGTAGTACAAATTAAGCTTTACCCAAGGGGTATTTATAATATTCTAAAACCTAAAAATAAAAGAAATAAATAAAAGATAAATCCTAAAGATAATTTAAAATATAAATAATTCAAATTTCAAAATTAAATTTCTAAGATAATTCCTAATTAATTTCCCAAGATAATTTCGTCCATCCTTCTAGAAGATGCTAACTGGATTGACTTCTAGAAGCTGTTGCTGACTGGACGATCTAAATTTATCAATTCGAAAAGTGCCGTGCCTCATGTCGTGCCCATGACTCCAACCATGATGGATAAAAAAATGCAGAATTCAATCTTTTCTGTTGGTTCTGGAAAATAAGTTCCTACACTGACAATGATCAAAATAGAACCAAATTAGTAATATCAAATCGACAAAGGAAAATAATTATCAATAAAATATATATAAATTCGAACACTCATCAGTTGTCGAAGATTTAACTCCTTCTGAGTTAGGATGTATTTCAAGCTTTTATGATCGGTGAAGAGATAACATTTTTCCCCGTTGAGATAATGCCTCCAAATTTTCAAAGTGAAGATAACTACAACCAATTCTAGATCATGGCTGGGATTGTTCAACTCATGTGACTAAAGTTGTCGAGAAACATAGTCAATCACTTTGCCTTCTTGCCTTAGAACATATCCTAACCCGAGATGTGAGGCATCACTATAGAAGATAAAGTCTTTACTGGACTCAGATTGAACCAGGATAGGTACATGAGTCAAAACCTAATTCAACTAGTCAAAGCTCTTTTGTTGAGCCTCAGTCCATACAAACGGTGTCTCTTTCCTCAAGAGTTTGGTCAACGAGACAACTATTATGGAAAATCCTTTTACAAATCTACGATAATAGTCTGTAAGATCTAAAAAGCTTCGAATATCACCAATGTTCATTGGTGGATTCCAATCTATGATGACTTAGATTTTCTTCAGATCCACTTGGATTCAGGAAGTTGGTAAAACATCCTCGAGAAAAACAACCTCAATGAGCCAAATCTCATATTTAGAGAATTTAGCATACAACTGCTTCTCTCTCAACGTTTGAAACACAATCCTCAGATGAATGATGTTCAAAAGAATTTTTAGAACAGATAAGGATATCATCAATGAACACCACGACAAACTTATCCAGATAGGGTCTAAAAACCCGATTCATTAAGTGCATAAAAGCAGCTGGTGCATTGGTTAGCCCAAATGGCATAACCAAGAATTCGTAGTGTCCATAACGTGTCCTGAAAGCTGTCTTAGGCACGTTAGGCTTCTTAACTTTCATTTGATAATATCCTGACCGAAGGTCAATCTTGGAAAACATAGTGGCATCCTTAAATTGGTCGAATAGGCCATCGATCCTCGGTAAGGAATACTTATTCTTGATGGTGACTTTATTCAACTATCACACAACCTCGTGGATCCATCTTTCTTTTTAACAAAAAAGGACTAGAGCTCCCAAAGGTGAGGAACTCGGTCGAATGAAGCCTTTATCAAGCAGATCTTGAATTTGAATCTTCAACTCCTTCAGCTTCAACAACTGCCATACAATAAGGAGCAATAGAGTCTGGTGTTGTTCCGGGTTGTACTTCGATTCCAAATTCTACCTCTCAAATCGGTGGTAAGCTCAGAAATTCCTCGGGAAAGACATCGCGGAAGTCACATACAGTATCTATCTCAGGTAACTGAACTTCTCCCTTGGTATCCATAGTTAAAGCATACAAAGATGGTTTCTTCGAACTTAGAAGGGTAATACTTTCCTTACCAAGCCCTCAAATATATAAGTTTTCTTGGAGCAATCTACCCAGGCTTGATGCTCACTAATCCAATCAAGTCCCAGAATTGAATTAAACTCATGGATCGATAGGGCCATCAAATTAGCCGGAAAAGGAATATCTTGAATCATCAAAGGACAATTCTTACATATCAAGGTAATGGTGACACTATCACCAAGGGGATTTGTCACAGAGATTCTCGACGCAATAGGTACATATGCATTTTATGGTTCTTTATAAAAATCGTGCTAATAAAAGAATGTGAAGAACCAGGATCAACCAATGCATAAATAGGACGAGAATATAACTCAATGGTACCTACTATGACATTAGGATCCTACTCGCCTTCTCGACTCCTCACATGATACACTTGAGCAAAGGTATTTGATTATTTCGGCTAGATAGTACTCACTAATGTATTTCTTACGGAATTCCTTCAAGAAGAACTCTCATATAATAGATTCCTCCGGTGCTGTGAGAATAATTGTCTCCCACTCTTGTAGGGCCTCGTCGTCTAACAAAGCAATGACACACTTCAGCTTGTGCTCATCGCTACACTGTAATTGTTTGGTCAGAATCCTCATTGTATCATCCAACCAGTACTCAGCAATCTCGGGATCTTCATTATCCTATCCGATAAAAGAATAAGCTCGATACTGAAATAACTTATCAATAAGAGCTCGAGATGATGCAGAAACTACAGATGTTTGAGCCAGCTTCTCTATCTTCATCGGAGCCATAAACATTTTGAACATCTAAGCCATGTTCTTATAGCAATCAATAGTGTACCCTGCATCTCTATCCTAGTCTCAGGTGTAGGTGGATTCTGATGAGATTGGGAATTCCTTCCTCTCCTATCCTTGCAATTGGTCAAGGAATCCATCTCATGCTCGTGAATATGACCCTCCTTTGAACTAGACATTCTATAAAAGAAGAGATTGGATCAATCATAAGTCACAATGTACAATACATACTCCTAGGTGGCAAAAGATGAACAACGCAATGACATTCAATGCAATATTAATTATATTAGTAACAATGTTCTTATTTATTACAGTCTAGTCCTAGAATCGACTGAACTCTAGCTCTGATACTACAAATGTAACACCCCCTTCTCGACCTGGTAGAGAACCGGGTTGGAGAATGTTACGTTCAGAGGTTTCGGTGATTTAATAATATTTTTTAGTAATTCCATTCAATTTAATTTTAATTATTAAAGTTAAGAAGCTCTTCTGTTTACTAAGAGAAACACCTATAGAGGTGATAAGAGTTATTAAGAGAACAATAATTACCTATAGAGATATCTAAAGTTTTTAAGGGAACAATAATTACCTATAGAGGAAACTAGTGGTCCTAACAAAAAGGTGATTACCTATGGAGGTAACCGAGTTTGACCAAAAAAGGGTGTACTGAAACACTTATGAGCTGTTTCGATACTGAAGTTAATGACAGGTAATACCATTAGGCTTGTTTCGATACATTTAGTAGGGGTTTCGATACACGAAAACCGACCAAAGTCTTAAGGGTTTGACTTGACCAGGCATTTTAATACGCCTTTAAGCAGTATGGAAACGATGGATCAAAGTTTCATAATTGTATCGGAACCTTTTCAACTGGTTTCGATACAAAGCTAAAATTTCTAGATTTTTCCCAGGCTTTAAGCATACTGTATCGAAACAGATAGGAACTTGTTTTGGAACACCTGACCTGTAGTGTCTTAGTTTAGCTAGTTTTTATTCGAATTGACTTAGGAAATGAAAACCATTTCTTATGAGATTTTATCAGCAAACTATACCCAACATGATTTAATAACATACCAATTTTTATGACAATCTAAGTCCATTTACTAGGTTTTTGACTTTTGGTTCTTAATATGCATATTTAACTACTTAAGTTACTTCTTAATAAGTTATTTTACAAAATATAGGTCTAGTCATGTGATAAGTGCTCAATTTACTATAACTTTTTACACCTTTCATGGAGAATAATCACTTAATCTACACCTACTTGAACTAATGTATTTACTTAATGTGAGATATTTAGGTACTTTGCTTTTGTAATATATAAAGATGATATTTATAGAAAATGCAAGTTTTACTGCACCTTTGTGCATTTGCAGGTATATCTATTGCCACGATAGTATCTGAGGCCGAGGCAGGACCTAAGGCCGCGATAGCACTTGAAGGACAAGTATCGATATTGTAGGCAATCTGAAGAGAAAAATGAGGTGGACATAGACAAACAACGCAAGAATCGGAGCTGGGAAGCGCATGGAAAGTCAAAGTCAAAGGCCACGCGAAAAAAGAACCCTTTTGGAAATAAACTTGGAAATAAAACAAATATTTTTATGTACTTAACTTGTGTTTTACTCCAAGTTGTATTCCTAATTAGGAAAGGTTTTCCCTAGGCCAAGCCTATATAAATCATAGCCGCCTAAGGAAGAAAAATATCACACTGAAGCCGAGAAAGCCGGATTAAAGAACTCACCTTAGACTTTAGAGGTTTTTTATTTCTCGTTATGTTCAAATTTCTTTTAGGCTTAGGTGAAAGTTGTAGAGTATTTGTGAGAAGAGATTGAACTTTGTTTTCTTGTTTCATTGCAATAAAATATCAAGGTTTGCTTATTCTTTGTTCTTGCATTCAAGCTCAGGAGAGTAGTTTGTAAGAGATCTATTTATCTAATATCGGGAGAGTTAGATTCACGAAAGGAATAAATACGGTATTTTTCTAGTTGGAAAATACTAACTCGGCCTAGGGATAGGTTATAGTTTCAGAGGCTAAAAGAAGTGTGAGATTGGTTGGTGATTATAATTGATTCACGCCGGGAGGTATCATCAAGGACTAGTCATCAACAGTGCTTCGACATAGAGATAACCGGAGTCATCAAAGGACATTTTGTCGAATCTTAGTAAAGTCCACCCAAGTGCAAGGGATTGCCGCGGTGGATGTAGCTCATCGCTGTCGAGGCAGAAAACTGCAGTTCTGCCGAGGTAGTGTTGTGTGATTGCATTGGATAGAAACAAGTCAATTAAATCCACTATACAACACAACCAGATCCTGACCACTTAATCTGATTATTTTCTCATTATTTAGTTTGCTTTATTATTCAAATTATTTAGTTTACTCCAACCCAAATCATCTATGTTTTTATTTTATTTCTTTTACAGAGCTAGAAGACGAAAGAATGCATATTGAGTCTACCAATCTCTGTGGAGACGATACATGAAAATACTTATCACTTTATTACTTGCGACGTGTACACTTGCACTAATTGCGCACTTTTTACACGCAACAAGTTTTTGGCACCGTTGCCGGGGATTGACAACTATTTTTTTCTTTATTTTCTTGCTTTTAATTGTTTTTACTTTTATTTTACTTTGGTTTTTACTGGTGTATGATCAGGGCAAACCCAAGCAACCCTTTGTACGAGTTAGATCCAGAGATTAAACGTAAGCATCAAAAGTTGAGAAGACAAATCCAAGCAGTCATGGTAGACAATCCAGCTGAACAGAACTTACCCGCTGGCAATGGAGGCTTTCCGCTGCTACCACTGTCGCGACAGCTCATTGTCAGGGATTTCTTGGAAGAGGACTTGAATGGGTTAAATCCAGGAGTTGTCACACCAGAAATCGAAGCAACCCACTTTAAATTGAAAACCTGTTATGTTCAATATGCTCAACACTATTGGACAGTTTGGTGTGTCTTTAACTGAAGATGCCAGGCAACATCTCAAGTCATTCATGAAGATCTGTAATTCATTCAAAATTCAAGGAGTCCTTGAAGATGTCTTGAGATTGAAATTGTTTCCCTATTCACTGAGGATAGGGCAAAAACCTGGTTAAATAGTATTCCTGTAGGATCTATAGGATCTTGGAGTGAATTTTGTCGCGATTTTATTACACGTTCTAATCCTACTAATTTATATGATCGTATACGTAATGAAATTACTTTCTTCGATAGGCAGATGATGAACCAATATATGAGGCATGGGAGCGTTATAGGAAGCTACTGCACATGTTTCCTTTACATGGATTTCCATTGTGGATACAAGTGACCATGTTTTACAATGCTACCAATTCCCCAACAAGGATGATGTTAGATGCCTCTGCCAATGGAACACTCTTTGACAAAGCTTCGGAGGAGGCTATAAAAATTTGAACAAACTCACAAAGAACGATTTTCAATTCCATACATCTAGGCGAGGAGGAGTAAGACGCCAAGCTACAGTAAATGAGTTGGAAACATCAAATTCAGTGGCAGCACAATTGGCATCTCTTACTAAGATGGTTCAGAATATGCAAATGCATCATAATACCCATGAGGTTAAGGCAATAGATTCTTTCTGTAATTTATGTGGAGGTAACCATAACTCTTCTGAATGTATGCAGAATCAGGAATCTAGCCTCTATGTTGGAAACTACAATCGGAACAACATGATATCGAATACATACAACCCAACATGGAAAAGGCATCCCAATTTCTCATGGAGTAATCCCAACATTGCTCTAAATCCAACTACTAAACCCCTAGGTTTCCATCAACCAATGCAAATGCAACATCTGTCGTAGCAACAGGTACAACAACCACTACCGCAACAACAGATACATCAGCAACAGCCTACAAGTTCACTGGAAAATTCTCTTTAGGTCTTTATGCTGAAAATAGAATCATACATGGCTGAGAATAATAACTTCATTAAAAAACTGATGCTTTTATAAACAGAACTGAGATCAGGTTGCAAAATCAAAAGGCAACTATTAAATCTCCGGAAACTCAGGTTGGGCAGTTTGCTCAGAATTTGAACACTAGACCACAAGGAGAATTACCCAGCAATACTGAAGTTGCTAAAGGAATGGGCCATGAGCAATGTAAACAATTACTACTAGGAGTGGCCTACAACTTAAGGAGATACTAGGCAATCCAATAGACAAAGTCCCATTAGTGGAACCAGAAGAATCAGATAAAGAGGACATAGATGCTGAACTAAAAGATCAAGCCACAGAAATCCCAACAGAAAAAGGCACTGCCTCGACAGAGAATTCGATAGTCCCTCGACAAGTCGCCGAGACAGCAAAAGAACCAGTGGTACCAGGTATTAAATTCTAAACTAATGAACACTAGAGGAGATGCGACCACCACCACCTTTCCCACAATGGTTAAAAGGCATAAGCAAAGCTATCAATTCAAAAAATTCCTAGACATCATGAAGCAAGTCCACATTAACTTGCCATTTGTTGAGGCAATAGAACAGATGCCAAACTATGTCAAATTCTTAAAAGACATTGTGTCCAAAAGAAAATGGCTTGGTGAGTTTGAAATAGTGGCTGCAACTAAAGGACGCATGGCAATGCTTCATAATCGCTTGCCTCCTAAATTGAAAGATCCTGGATGCTTTACTATACCTTGTGAAATAGGAAGCCATTATGAAGGAAAGACCCTATGTAACCTTGGAGCAAGCATAAACTTAATACTAAAATCTGTCTTCCAAAAGCTTAGAATAGGAAGGACAAAGCCTACAACAGTGATGCTCCAATTAGCGGATAGATTGTATGTGCAACATAAAGAAAAGATTGAGGATATATTGGTAAGGGTGGATAAATTTATTTTTTTCAGTTGACTTCCTTTTTTTTGATTGTGAAGCAGATGACAATGCACCGATCATATTGGGGAGACCTTTTCTAGCTACTGGATGCACTTTTATAGATGTGAAAAGAGGAGAATTGACAATGAGGGTTAATGAACAGCAAGTCAAACTCAATGCTTTCCATAATTTGAAAAGACATGATGATCAAGAGGAATTTCAGGTTATCCACACCGCAGATGCAGGTAGCAAAGTACTCTGTATCAGTAACCACTGCCTCGGTAGTAAAATTGATACTTGTTACAATAGAGTATTAGACAATGTTAAAACACCAGAGGTGAAGGAAACCAATAGGACAACACACTTTCCAGGCATATTCAAGTTCAAATGGCCAGAACCACATGGTGCAGTAAAGATCAAATCAAGTAGGGATGGGCATGAATTCAAAAGGAATGGCCAACTATTGAAGCATGATACTGACAAACACGAGATGAGGACTATAGAGACCATTACTTTAGGAGATGCACTTACATGCATTCCTATCGTGAACTAATTCTTTTATCTTATCTTTATTTTATTTCACTTAAGGATTAGTTTTAGTTTAGATTTTTATTATTCTAATCTTTTCTTTTTGTTTATTTTAGGACAAGAATCAAGGATCAAGGTGAAGCCATTCATAACAGCAAGGCCTCAAAAACTGACAGTTACCAACAGTTCTTCAGAGTCCATTTAATCTTTACATATTTATGCTACTTTTATATCATTACTTGTTCATTTTTATATCTTGTTTCCTACTGTGTGCCATTGATATAAGCATTGAGGATAATCCTCGGTTCGAGTTTGGGGGTATAGATTCACCTGCCGAGGCAATTCACTACCGCGGCCTTGCCATGAAAGGAAGTATTTAAGTTATTTTTGAAAAAAAAAATTTATGTCGATCACCTTACTTGAAATAGTGTCCATACTTTTGCACTGCTCTACATCAGTATTGCTTTAGTTTATTCTTTTGAGGCTATATAAATCTTTCACCTTACCATGGTTAGGTCCTATTTAGAAGGCTTAACTTTAGGATACTTAAGGAAGAAAACTTAGAAGCTTGCTATAAGATTGATCATAAAAATACTTTTGGGACTTGTTGGATTATAAGAATTCTTTTAATGAACTTAGATGATAAAGAATTAGATTTTTGGAAATATTGACTAGAGGTGCCCATCACTGGCTTTAGGAATCACTCTTCTTTATGCTAGAGGTGCCCGAAATTGGCTCTAGTATACTAAAAAATGAACAAGTAAAAAAAATAAAATCTTGATAAGAAAACACAATCCTTGATATGCCCCAAATTGGCTAAAGTAATTGTTGTTTTAACAAGAGAACATTAATTCCAAGTCTACTTATCTTGAACTTAGAGTTTTTCTAAGAAAGCCTTTAATCAAACTTGTTCAGAAAAACTCACACACTCACAAAATCCAATAGCTTGATTCCGAGTAAATCCTTAGGTAACCGAAAGGTTAAGTATAAAGAATAGGCATAGTTATGATGGGGAGAATAGATGAAAACATAAGAGCAAAAGAGAATAAGGTTTGACAATTTGATGGTTTGCATTGCTTGAGGGTAAGTAATAGTTCGAGTTTGGGGGTGTGATAAGTGCTCAATTCACTATCATTTTTTACACCTTTTATGGACAATAATCACTTAATTTACACCTACTTGAACTAATGCATGTACTTAATGTGAGATATTTAGGTACTTTGCTTTTGTAACATATAAAGATGATATTTAGAGAAAAAGCAAGTTTTATTGCACCTTTGTGCATTTGTAGGTATATTTTGTTGCCGCGACAGCATCTGAGGTTGAGGCAGCACCTGAGCCCGCGGTAGAACCTGAAGGACAAGTACCAATATTATAGGTGATTTGAAGAGAAAAATGAGGTGGACGTTTGTAGACAAGCAACACAAGAATCGGAGTTAAGAAGCGCATGGAAAGTCAAAGGCCACGTGAGAAAATAACCCTTGTGGGAATAAACTTGGAAATAAAACAAATATTTTTATGTACTTAACTTATGTTTTACTCCAAGTTGTATTCCTACTTAGGAAAGGTTTGGCTTAGGCCAATCCTATATAAACCATAGCCGCCCAAGGAAGAAAAACATCACACTGAAGACGAGAGAGCCGGATTAGAGAATTCACCTTAGACTTTAGAGTTTTCTTTATTTCTTGTTATGTTCTAATTTCTTTTAGGCTTAGGTGAAAGTTTTAGAGTATTTGTGAGAAGAGATTGAACTTTGTTTTCTTGTTTCAGTGCAATAAAATATCAAGGTTTGCTTATTCTTTGTCATTCATTGTTCTTGCATTCAAACTCGGGAGAGAAGTTTGTAAGATATCTATTTATCTAATATCGGGAGAGATAGATTCACAAAAGGAATAAGTACGGTATTTTTCTAGTCGGAAAATACTAACGCGGCCTAGGGATAGGTTATAGTTTATGCGGCTAAAAGAAGTGTGAGATTGGTTGGTGATTGATGCGTGCTAAATATGCTCAATTTAGTGCAAGTGAACACGCTGCCAAATAATAAAGTGATGAGTAAATCGTGTATCGTCTCCATAAGGATTGGTCTACTCAATATGCTTCCTTTAGTCTTCTTGCTCTGAAAAAGAAATAAATAAAGACACAAGTGATTGTGTTGTGATTGAACAAAATAAATAAAACTAAATAAGGATAGGAAAATTAAATATAGAAAATGGCCAGGATCCAGTTGTGTTGTATAGTGGATTTAATCGACTTGTTTTTATCCAATGCAATCGTACAACACTGCTTCGGCAAAACTGCAGATTACTGCCTCGACATGAAGATACTCTCCCGCTGTGACAATCCCTTGCTCTTGGGTGGACTTTACCAAAATTCGACAAATTTTCCTTAGATGACTCTGCTTATCCCTAAGTCGAAGTACTGTTGATGACCAGTCCTTGATGATACCTCCCGGCGTGAATCAATTATAATCATCATTCAATCCCACACTTCTTTTAACCGCTGAAACTCTAACCTATTCCTAGGCCGAGTTAGTGTTTCCCGATTGAAACACCATACTTATTCCTTTCGTGAATCTAACTCTCTCGATATTAGATAAATAGATTACTTACAAACTTCTCTCCCGAGCTTTAATGCAAGACCAATGAATGGCAAAGAATAAGCAAACTTTGATATTTTATTGCATTGAAACAAGATACAAAGTTCAACTTTCTCACACTAATACTTTACAACCTTCACCTAAGCCTAAACAAATAAAGAAAACTCTAAATCCTAATACGATTCTCTAGTCTATGTCGTATATGTTATATCTTCTCCTTGGACGGCTATGGCTTATATAAACTTGCCCTAGGGAAAAACTTTCCTAAGTAGGAATACAACTTGGAGTAGGACACAAGTCAAGTACATAAATAAAATATTTCCAAGTTTATTCCAACTAGGTTGTTTTTCCTGCGTGGCCTTTATCTTGGGCTTTCCATGTGCTGCGTTTCCAAAAACGTCCAGCACATTTTTATCTTCAGCTCGCCTATAATATCGCTACTTGTCCCTTGCTGCTGCCTCGGTATCAGTTGCTACCACAGCAATGGTTTCTCTTGCAAAGATACAAAAGTACAGTAAAACTTGCCTTTTCTGTAAATATCAGCTTTATAAGCATAACCTCTGAATATCTCACAATAAGTATATACATTGGTCCAAGTAGGTGTAGAATTGGTGATTATTGCTCATGAAAGGTGTAAAAAGTGATATGAGTTGAGCACTTATCACACCCTTAAACTCGAACTATTGCTTGTCCTCAAGCAATGCAAACTATCAAATTGCCAAACCTTATTCTCTCTTGGTCTTATGTTTCCATATATTCTCCCTACCGTAACTATTCCTCTTCTTTAGACTTAACCTTTCGGTTACCCAAGGGTTTACCTAGAAAATAAGCTATAAGATTTTGTGAGTGTGTGCATTTTTTTAGACAAGTTTAATTAAAGGCCTTCTTAGACAAACTCTAAGTTCACGACAAATAGACTTGGATTTAATGTTATCTTCTTTAAAAACATCAATTTCTTGAGCCAATTTCAGGCACCTCAAAGATTGTATTTTCTCCTTAGTATTTTTTTATTTCTTTTGTTATTCTTTCTTAATCTGATTATTTTCTCATTATTTTCTTATTTCTTTTATAGATCAAGAAGACGGAAGAAGATGATACACGATAGGTCTATTGAGTCTATCAATCCCTGTGGAGACGATACACGATAATACTTATCACTTTATTACTTGTGACATGTATCATCTTCTTTCGTCTCCAACCCAAATCATGTGTTTTTATTTTATTTCTTTTACAGAGCAAGAAGATGAAAGAAGGCATATTGAGTCTACCAATCCCTGTGGAGATGATACACGATAATACTTATCACTTTATTACTTGCGATGTGTATACTTGCACTAATTGCGTATTTTTTACACGCAACATCAAGATACACACCTTACCAACATATCATAATACATAATTATGTCTTAACAAAAATGTTGTCACCATTCTAATAGTAACTATAACAAACTTACATAGTTTCAACTAGTGACTTATCAAAACCTTGTCAAAAGGGATTCAAATCTTCTCCTCAAAACCTTAACCTGAAAATGTATGGGAAATGAAAACATTAGGCATACTTTTCCTAGTGAGGTAGCCAATAACAATAAAAGCCTAGATATACAATTCATTTTCATGTTATTATGTTATATCATCATTTAGTCCAGTGAATCATAAGAATTACAATAAGTTTAGTAAATCAATATTCATCCTTGGATTGAACAAGATAGTGGATACGCGGACTCATACGCCTAGTGGATACGCGGACTCATACGCCTCGCCAAATCAATACATGGTTTAATCACTCTGCCTCGCCAAAATGACCAATACACAAATCATCCCTCCGCCTCGCCAAATAAGATCATAGCCTAAGGACCGTAGTTTACTCGTATTAATGAGCTCATAAATCCTATGGTATGCCAATTGTATCCAATTTCCACTCAAATCCAAGATCCAATAACATGTAGATTTACACAATCTCAATGATAATTTCTATAAGTCCAATGAATCAATATCAATGATTTTGACCTTTGGGTCCATTTCAATAGGTTTAATAATCAATATCTCAATGAATCGATGATTTATCAATATCAATGCAATAAAGAAAGATTTCCATGACCCTATATGGTGTCATATCCTTTCCTTGTCAAAAATATGTTACATGTTAATCAATAATACTGAAATGAAATAGGAAAAACACCTAGCTTTGTTCCATGACTATACTACATTCACCTTGACACAAAGAGCCTTCATGGTTCTTGAATGGCAAAAACGTCTTTGCCCTTAGCTTGAATAAGAATTGATGATGAATCATCATTGTAAACTGAAAGAAACGAGTTTCTTATTCCTATAGTATATCAAAATTAATCATTTACACTAATATAAGCTTATATATATAAGCTTTAGGTAACCTATACAGATAACCGAATACTTGAACTGTTTATCTATACAGGTAACCGAATACTTAAACTGTTTACCTATACAGGTAAATGTATACTCGAATTGTTTATTTATACAGGTAACCGAATACTTGAACTATTTACCTATACAGGTAAATGAATACTTGAATTGTTTACCTATACAGGTAACTACACGTAACAATCCTCTACAACTTTAACTAGACAAAAATCCATGGAAGTTGTTATTAAAGATGATGTGTATGGTATAAGCGTAATTTAAGTGCAAGTATACACGTCGTCAAGTAATAAAATGATAAGTATATCATGTATCGTCTCCACAGGAATTGATATACTTAATATGTCTTCCTTTGTTCCCTTGCTCCTGAAAATAAAATAAAAACACAAATAAGTTAATTTGTTTTATCTAACTAAATAATTAAATAACAAAACATAAAATAAAAAGGTTGAGAGCGATTATAGAGAAAATGGGTAGGATCCAGTTGCGTCAATTAATGGATTCAATTAATCTTCTTCTTGTACAATACAATTACTCAACACTGCTTCGATAGTACTGCAGATACCGCCTCGTCAATATGGGTGCTCCTCTGCCGCGGCAATCTCTTACTCTTGAGCAGAGGTATCAAAGTTCAGCAAAGTGTCCGTGAGTGACTCCGCTCATCTCTGAGTTAAAGTACTATTGATGACCAGTCCTTGACGATACCTCTCAGCATAAATCAACGATAACCACCAACCAATCTAACACTTCTTTTAGCTGCTGAAACTCTTAACCTCTCTCCTGGGCCTCCAAAAGAGTATAGGCCGAGTTAGTGTCTACAACACCGTACTTATCCCTTTTGTGAATCTACACCTCTCAATTCTAGATAAATAGATTACTTGCAAACTTTCCTCTCGGGCTTGAATACAAGAACAAAGAATGGCAATAGGATAAGCAAACTTTGATTTTATTATTGCATAAGAAAAAGATACAAGAATCAATCTCCTCTCACTAATATCGACAATCTTCACTATCCTTAAGAAGTTTAGAACATATTACCGTTTAAGTACAATTCTTAGGGAAGAAGGTTTTCTCTACAAATCGGCTCTCCTAGACAATATGGCCGGCTAGGGTATTTATAGTCTTAACCTTTGGTAAACATTTCCTAAATAGACTTCAACTTGGAGTAGGGAATAAGTATTCTTCAAGAAATCTGACATTTCTAAGTTTTCCGCCTTCTAGAAGGGTTTTCCCACACGGTCTTTGAATTGGGCTTTTAGCACGCTAGCCTGGTCCAATTGGTGCGCTGTATCTTCTAGAATATTCTTTATATTTTTATCTTTCGTCGCGCCTCCATTGTTGGTGCTGCCACACTGGATTCTGTCGCGGCCTTGCTTCTGCCTCGGTCGCAACACTACTTCTCTGCCGCTTTTGCTCTGGATATTCCTTCATGTACAGAATATATAAAAATATTTGTATTCTATATAAATATTGACTTTGTAAGTGATGATAATAGAATATCCAATATTTGAGCAAAGAGTCTATATTTCGGTTCAAGTTGGTGTATAATAGATGCATAAAGTACCATGGGAAGGGTAGTAAATAACTGCCTTTTAGGCACTCATCAAAAGATTCCAACGAATTGAAACAACACTTAAGCTTAGATAAGTTTAAAGATGAGATAAATTTCATGGACTTAAGCTATTTAAACATGGATTCCATAACCAATCTTTTAAGAACTTTTCCTTAAAATTAACCATAATTATCCATGAAATTTAACAACAAATGGAAGGGGTTTTACTTACCAATCTTCTTAGCTTTAATTTTGTGTCTTGAAAACAACCAAACAACCAAATAACAAAGAGGAAATTGAGGTGCTTGTGTGAGCTCAAGGTAGAGAATGATAATGGAGGTGCTTGCTTCCAAAGGTTATGGAATTTCAAAGCAAAGTGGTGGTTCTCGGTTTGCTTGTGAGAGATAATCAATTTCAAACTTTCCTTTAATATTTTCATTTCCTCCAAACGAGAGAGACCATGTGATGTCCACTTCATTAGCCAATCACAAGATTTCCTCTCAAGTAAAGAAACCAATATTAAAATCATTAATTCTTTTTTCCTTCTTTCTTTTTCTTTAATTAAGATTTTTCATAATTTTATGACAAACTACCTCAACTTCACGTGAAACCAGCCACCTAAGGAGGTGACTAGCACCTTAAAAAGGTTTAATTACAAGGGTAATCCCTCAACTTTTCAAAGTTTGCAATATTACTCTCAAAATTTCAAATTTTTGCAATTTAGTCACCAAACAAATTTTAATCTTTCTAAACAAGTTATTAAGCCAAAATTAAACTCAACTAAGGTTCCATTACATCATACTTGAATATAAAAGGGTTTCATTATTAAATTTATTATTTTTTGATACAAATTTTCGATCATTGGAATACAATTCCGACTAGACCAGTTTTTGGGTGTTACAACCTTGCAACCTCTCTAAAATCCTCATTACTACTAAAATTAGCAAACTTTACCTTAATTTGTAGTTCTCTTGCTGCTCTAGAACCTTTCTTCAGCATCCAAAACATGATTCTCAATACAACTCTCGAATATTAAGCATTTAATCAATTTTCTTTTTTTTGTAAGAATGAGAAAAAACAAAAACAATGACTTCATTTTCCTCTCAAAAATTTGTATAAATTTTAATTCCTCTCCCTCTTTTTCTTCAGTTATGATATTACTTAAACCCCTCATTTATAATTATCTAGGCCCACAAGCAAACTCAAAGACTCACAATCAAAGGCCCAACATTGGTGTAACAAGGCTTTTAAGCCCAATTGACGAAGCCCAACGCTTCGGGTTAACCTAACCTTCGTATTTCGAGATTCGAGTCAATCCAACTTTTGTATTTCAAAATTTAGGATGTGAAATAATATTTTTTTAGGTTTAATCACCAATAGATATTTATTATGAGAATTTTTTAATTTAATTTTTCATTAATAATGTCAAGAGTTGAATTGTTAAAATCTTATTTAACGAATTCAATGTCTCATTTTATTAAATCAACTAGTTATTGGTAATATATGAATCAATATTTTATTTATAAAAAATCAATATTTTAATAACTAGGTAAACAAGAATTTATAACAACTACAATACGAGTGAAAAAATCATATAAAATTTATGTTTTAAAAAATAATTATATATAAATAATAACAACGTTGTTAAAAAACAATTAAGGTTTGATCTGGAGTAAATTCTAGGGTTGTTTTCGGCTGTCGAACAAAAAATAACTTCTATCAAATGCTTTAATTTTTATGACTTTTATTAAATTTTTTTATCAAATTTAATCTCAAACACAACAGTTGAAGAAATAAAATTTTTAAATTTTCCTAAAATATAACTTCTCTACCACTTGTAACTTTCTAATAGCTCTATCGATAAATGGCTGGATAAATTCCAAGGGAAGTGGTGATAAAATTATTAAAATAATTAGATATACTTTTTATTTTTTACTTTATTCCGATTATTTGAGTAATTTTTCGATGGTTTGCTATAACCTGGTCCTTTCATAAAATATGATCTACAATGAAAAAGTTTTTTTCTTATTGAACGGTACAAAGAAAAACTTAAAATATTTAATCAATTAATTTAAAAAAATAAAATATAAATATATTTTATAACCAACTGTATACCTCTGAATCAGAGTACACAAAATAAGAAAATTATTCACAGTCAATGATAGACATATTAATCATATATTTTTTTAATAATAATTAAAAATAAACATCGATAATAATAAAATAATAGAATATGACAACATTTAAATATTGTTTTATCAAATTCAAACAATTATATATGAGATCGTTGCAGATATAATAAAAAAATTTATTCGAAGGTTTAAAACATGATAATTCAAACCTAAAAAATGTAAATACTACCAAAACATGTTCTAAAAAGATAATTGTATAACAATAATTTATTATACGAGTGTTATGGTATTCAGGGACAGAGCAAGAATTTATGATTGGGGGCAAAACATAAATATTTAAAAGTAAGAGATAAATTCATAAAAAATCAAATTTTTAAAAATTTAAATTAGAGAACAAAAAGTGTAAATAAAAATCTTCGGGGTAAAGGGTGATTACCCCATCCCACCTCCACGTGGCTTCGCTACCGGTGACATTCAGGGGAAAGTTCTCATCTAACATCAAAACAACAAATCAAGTATTTAATTTTTACAGATAGGGACCATTTTACAAAAATGGTAGAAAATAAGTATTGTAACACCCCAATTTTCCCCTTTTGACTAAGTCAAAACCCCTAATTCGTGCCCTACATTCGGGGATTTAAATTTCTGAAATCAGTGGCTAATTTGCAATTTATGAAAGTTAAGGGTCTGAGTGTGATGTTTCAAAATTTTTAAGCCCTTGTTGGGTAATTTTACCCTCATTCAATATCAAATTTCATTTTACTTATCCTGTGTCTCGGTTATGGTTTTGGGTAATTTTTATTTATGAATTTAATCCCTGTTTAATTCCTCTCAATCATTTCATTTCTTGACCGAGATTCTTCCTTTCTCCTTATTTCCATTTTGTTTCGTATCAAGCTTTCGAGTTTGGTATGTTCTTTTATCTCTTTGTTTCGGTTTTCCTCTTGGTCTCTAATCCTTTTTTAGTTGTTTTACGTGTTGTCTAAGGCTTGGTTTCGTTCTTTTTTTGTTCAAGTATGTAAGGTGGTTAACCGAACTTTGGAGGATTGAGTTATTCTTGCTTAAGTATGTTTGTCCGAATGATAAAATGGGTGTTTTTTGTTTTGGATTTTAATGATTTTTGGTGTTGTTTTGTTTCGATTGTTCGAGCTTTGAAGGAGTTGTAGTCGGGTTTAGAATCAAATTGAGGAAAAGGAGGGAGTTAGTATCGAAGAATCGAATCTGGAGAATCTGGATTTTTCCAGATTTTCCTAGAAAATCTATCTTGACCCGTGTCTGACCCAACCCGAAAAGGACCCGACCGACCCAACCCGTGACCTGCTCACATCAGCATTGACATGATGACATCACTACTGACGTCAATAGTTGACTTTTTCTGACCCAGGCCCACTTTATGTTTTTTGACGTCTTAAGTCTGATGACACTGTCCGTTTTCCGAAATTTGAACCCGAAGTGTCATTTTTAGGGATTTTAAGTTCGTTTTTCTGTTTGGAAGTTATTTGTTTTGGATTCTGAATTAGTTTCTTTTTGGTTCAGGTGACGTGGACTCCGACCTCAAGCAATTGCCTCCTCCTCCTCCTGGATGACCTCCTGTTTACCAGTCTTCGGGACCCGCACGTGAGTTTGGTATTACTTATGTTACGTGTACTTATCAATTAGTGGCATAGTAGAGTTTCTAATATTCTGTTAATCGTAGGTTCTACACCTGTTCGATCTAGTGGTAGAGCTGAGTCTAGTAGGCATCATTCTAGGTGTTGACCTTCTGCTTCAGGTGTGTTCTCTTTCGTTAATTTTGTTAATTCTGTTACTCAGTATGTTCAGTTTCTATTAAACTCGTATGATCATGCATCATCCTGACATTGCATTTCTGATCTTGATATTTGTCATGCTTGCCTCCTGTTAGATTATAAGGCATGCATTCCGATTCTGTTTATGCATAGAACATTACATCTGGTTAGATTATATGTGTACGGGGAAGTTAGTGATTTATCACTTCTGTTCAATGGCTCCACCTACGTGCCGAGATACCACTTCTGATTAGTGGCTCCACCTATGGGTCGAGTTTCCACTTCTGTTGTTGTGATGGAGTTAGAGTGGATCGGGGGGACCTACTCTTCTGTTGGTGTTCGGAGTTGGGTGCACATCATGTATACAACACATTATCTGCATATATTGTTTTGTAATCCTGTTTATCTGTACTCTAGAGACACAATAGGCTCCCTAGCTTACACCCTTTTAGTTTCCTATTTCAGATCATAGTTCTAGACCCCGTATAGTACTTGGAGGATCCTGTTTTCAGATATAATACGTATGTTTTTAGTATTCATATTTTTAATGTGATTTCAGGAACTATGTTTAATTTCGGACGTTATTATTATTTTGTAATAAACTTTGGATATTGGTTTATTTAATAATTTGTGGTTTGAACTCAATTTATTTAAATAATTAATTTTCAGTATTTTAAATTATTAATTATTTACTAATTTATCTGAATAATATATTTAATTTTATAAAAATCCTAACTTACGAAATAAGTTTTTATATCGTAAACCCTAACTTTTAATCTAAGGAATTATATTAATTTTAGGGTTATATTTAATGGTATCAGAGGCAGGTTCAACCCTCGGACTGTGAGGTCCAAAATGATTTTTAATCTGAAAATGATTTATGTAAATCTGTTTTATAATCCGGATTCTCGAATTGACTTGAATTTTGAAATACTCTGAAATATTTTGAATTTACTCCAAGTACCGGTTCTAACATAGGATTCTGTCTATATTATTCTATAGATACTCTACTATGCCACCTTGTAGGAGTACACGTTTAGCTATTGGGAGAGGCCGTGGCCGAGGTCGATCTGCTTCTTCTTCTAGAGATGTCCCTCCTCCTGTAGACCCGCCACAGGATCAGAGTTTGGATCAAGACTTAGGAGGGGAGGATTTACCTAAGATTCAGACCAAGGCTCAGCAAGCCAAGGTTGAACAGCCGATCTAGGGTGAGGGACCATTTGTTTCTGAGGACAACGAGACGATTTGTTTATATTCTATGACCATACAGAGGGAGTTGCTCCGATATTTACGTCAGAATGAAGGTGCAAGAAAACATATATCTACAGAGTTTCTGGCTACCAGTATGACCATGTTTGATGGTAAGACTGGTATTGACCAAGCCGATGTAGAGTATTGGCTGAAGAGGCTTCAACGACTATTGGTTGAGATGGATTACCCCTATAAGAAGAAACTGAGGGTTGCTATATCTTTGCTTCAGGGAGAGGCCCTGAACTGGTGGGAGGCAGAGAAGAGAGTTACTGCTTCGGAAAAGATCAATTGGGAGTTTTTCAGACAGAGTTTTGAGGATCGATATATGGGTCTAGAGTATTTGGCTAAGTGCCGAGAGGATTTTCTAAATCTACAACAAAACATGTTAGCAAAATAATTATGAGATTGAGTACCTCCGTCTGCTCCAGTATGCTCCTGGTATTGTTTCCACTGAAAAACAAAAGTTTGACCATTTCCTGAAGGGACTCTGGGTACCGCTGAAGATTGTTGTTACCACTCACCGGTGTTTGAGCGTAACGAGAGTTTGAGGGTTCAGTTAGAGTCTCAGGTTTAGGAGAGAGGTAGACGATAGCCTGTGGCACTTGCTCAGTACAGTCGGGGTTTTCAGTCCCGAAAGAGGGGTCGTGATGAGTTTGAGCCACAGGGTTCTGCATGTTCTAGACCAGTTGCTTCTGTTGTTCCTGTTGCTACAAGAGCTGGATCCACTAGTACTCGAGCTTTACCTTAGTGTTCTTTCTGTAAAAAATGGCATTCAGGAGAGTATCGCATGAAGAGTGGAGCCTGCTTTTGTTATGGTTCCTATGATCATCGTCTCAGGTACTGTCCAGTGGCACCACAGTCTGGTTATACTCAGGGACAATCACAGGCATCAGTTCAGACCCCAGCTGGAGGAAGAGGACAGGGTAGACCTACTGCATCCAGCACTGGTAGTAGAGGCAGACCTAGTCAGTTCAGAGGATCTACCAGATCAGGAGTATCTCAGCCCAACTTGGTATATGCTACGAGGAGATAAGAGGACCAAGATGAGCCAGACGTCATTGCTGGTACTTTTTCTGTTCATGCTATTTCTTTCTTTGCACTATTGGATAATGGGTCTACACACTCCTATGTCTCTAGTTCTGTATCCGGATATTTGTAAATTCCTGTAGAGGATACTGATAGTTTTGTCTCATTTTATAGTCCTGTAGGTAACCCTATGGTGGTTACCAAATTGTATAAAGATTGTCCTCTTGAGTTTCAAGGGGAAATATTTCCTGCTAATCTAATGCAGCTACCGTTTAGAGAGTTTGACTTGATTCTAGGGATGGATTGGTTGTCAGCTCACCGAGTTACTCTGGATCGTGAACGTAAAAGGGCAACTCTCAGGACTTCTGATAACCGTGAGATAACCCTTATCGGTGAGCGTAGAGGTTATCTG
Source organism: Abelmoschus esculentus (assembly GCA_035048815.1). Taxonomy (NCBI): domain Eukaryota; kingdom Viridiplantae; phylum Streptophyta; class Magnoliopsida; order Malvales; family Malvaceae; genus Abelmoschus; species Abelmoschus esculentus. The sequence continues at coordinate 11,056,107 of JAUCBN010000016.1, read as the reverse complement.
TCTAATCTTTTATCAACCCTAAAAGCTGAAAAGATGATCAGGAAAGGATCTATGGCTTATCTTGCCTATATTCTTGACCCTAGGCAATCTGATTCTGGGATGGATAAGATCCGATTTGTATGTGAGTTTCTAGATGTTTTTCCAAAAGAGTTACCGGGAGTACCCCATAAGCGGGAAGACGTGGAGTTCAGTATTGAGTTGTATCCGGGGACTACTCCAGTATCTATGGCACCATATCGGATAGATCTGAAAGAGATTAAGGAACTCAAGGTTCAGTTATAGGAACTTCTGGATAGAGGTTTCATACGACCCAGTGTTTGTCGTGGGGAGCAATGATTCTGTTTGTTAAGAAGAAAGATGGTTCTTTGCGCCTGTGTATCGACTACTAGAAGTTGAACAAATTGACCATCAAGAATAAGTACCCTTTTCCCCGTATCGATAATCTATTTGACCAATTCCGAAGAGCTTTTGTGTTCTCTAAGATAGACTTGAGATCTGGTTATTATCAACTCAAGGTTAATGATTCTGATGTGTTCAAAACAGCCTTCCGAACTCGTTATGGTCACTACGAGTTTCTGGTAATTCCCTTCGGTCTTACGAATGCCCCTACAACATTCATGGACATGATGAATAGGGTGTTTCGACCCTATCTGGATCAATTTTTGGAGGTTTTCATAGATGATATTCTAGTCTACTCCAAGTCTGATGATGAGCATGAGCAACATCTTCATATAGTGTTACAAACTTTGAGAGAGAAACAACTTTATGCAAAGTTCAGTAAGTGTGAGTTCTGGCTTTCGGAGGTTGTTTTTCTGGGGCATGTTGTTTCAGTTAAGGGTATTTAGGTTGACTCGAAGAAAATTGAGGCTATAATGGAATGGAAGCAACCCAAGAATTTAGCAGAGATTCGTAGTTTTCTGGGACTAGCTGGTTATTATCGGAGATTTGAAAAGGGCTTTTCTTCTATAGCCGCTCCGTTAACTAAGCTTCGGAGGAATTATGTTCCATTTTCCTGGTCTGAGGCTCAGCAAGAGAGTTTTGAAAAACTGAAATCTACTCTAACACAAGCACCAGTTCTGATACAGCCAGAGTCGGGGAAACCCTGTACAGTTTACAGTGATGCCTCGTACACCGGTTTGGGTTATATTCTGATGCAGGATAGGAAGGTACTGGCTTATGCATCTCGATAGTTGAAACCGCATGAGTGTTGATGCGTGTAATAAAAGCGCAATTGAGTGTAAGTGTATACGTCGCCAAGTAATAAAATGCTAAGTATATCGTTTATCGTCTCCACAGGGATTGGTATACTTAATATGTCTCCTCTTGTTCCCTTGCTCCTGAAAGATAAGGTAAAAACACAGATAAGTGGATTTGTTTAGCTAACTAAATAATTAAATAATAAAACATAAAACAAAAGATTAAGAACGATATAGAGAAAGTAGGTAGGATCCAGCTACGTCAATTAGTGGATTCGATTGATCTTCTAATTGTCCAATGCAATTACACAATACTGCTTCGACAGTACTGCAGATACAGCCTCGGCATCATTAGTGTTCTCTGCCGCGGCAATCTCTTACTCTTGGGTAGAGGCATCAAAGTTCAGCAAAGTGTCCATAGTTGACTCCGCTTATTTCTAAGTCAGAGCACAGTTGATGACTGGTCCTTGACGATACCTCTCAGCGTAAATCAACGATAACAACCAACCAATCCAACACTTCTTTTAGTTGCTGAAACTCTTAACCTATCTCTAGGTCGAGTTAGTGTCTACAATACCGTACTTATCCCTTTAGTGAATCTACACCTCTCGATGCTAGATAAATATATTACTTACAAACTTCTCTCTTGAGCTTGAATGCAAGAACAAAGAATGACAATAGGATAAACAAACTTTGATATTATTATTGCATTAGAACAAAGAAACAAGAAACAATCTTCTCTTACTAATATCTACAACCTTCACCTATCCCTAAGAAATTTAGAATATAATGTCGATAGGTACAATTCTTAGGGGGAAGGGTTTATCTAAAATCGACTCTCTAAACAATGTGGTCGGCTAGGGTATATATAGTCTTAACCTAGGGCAAACCTTTCCTAAATAGACTCTAACTTGGAGTAAGGAACAAGTCTTCTACATAAGATCTGATATTTCCAAGTTTGCCGCCTTCTAGAAGGGTTTTCCCGTTTGGTCTTTGACTTGGGCTTTTAGTACGCTAGCCTGGTCTAATTGGTGCGCTGCATCTTCCAGAATGTTCTTTATATTTTTATCTTTTATTGCGCCTACGATATCGATGATGCCACTCTGGAAACTGTCGCGGCCTTGTCCTCTGCCTCGGCCTCAACTCTACTGCACTACTGCTTCAGCCCTGGATATTTCTGCATGTACAGAATATGTAATAATATCTGCATTCTTTATAAATATTGACTTTGTAAGTAGTGATAACGGAATATCCAATATTATGCAAAGAGTCCATATTTCAGCTCAAGTTGGTGTATAATAGATGCATAAAGTACCATGAGAAGGGTAGTAAATAACTGGCTTTTAGGCACTCATCAAATACCCTCAAACTCAAACTATTGCTTATCCTCAAGCAAAGCAAGATATCAAATTGTCGAACCTTACTCCCCTTTGGTCTTACTTTTCCATCTATTCTCCCCATCATGGTCATGTCTATCTCTCCGTTTTAGCCACCAGTCTACCCAAGGACTTTTACTAAGAAACAAGCTATAAGGCTAGGTAAGTGTGTGCGTTTTATGGACAAGGTCGATTCACGGCTTTCTTAGTTAAACTCTAAGTTCAAGACAAATAGAATTTTGGATTAAAGCTATCTCCTTAAAACAACAAGTCTTGAGCCAATTTCGGGTACCTCAAGATATGTGTTTTCTCTATTTTATTTTATTTTATTTTTTCTTATCAACCACGTATTTGGTATACTAGAGCCAGTTTCGGGCACCTCTAGCATGAAGGAGAGAAAAACTAGAGCCAGTGATAGGCACCTCTAGTTATTTTTCCAAAAGGTTCTAAGTCCTTATCACCTAAATTTATTAAAAGAATTCCTAAATCAAGCAAGTCCAAAAAATGTTTCTTTGTTTTCTAACCCTAAAGCAAGCTTTTAATTTTTATTCCATGAGTATCCTATGGTTATCCCTTTAAAACAGAACTTGGCCATGGTAAGGAGAAAGATTTCTATAGCCTTAAAGCAGTAAACTAAAGCAAAGTTAATGTAACATCCCGTTTTTGGGGTTATTAGTTAAGCTTAGTTAGGTGAATTCGATTCGGGGTGAATCGGGTTCTCCGGTTCATTAATTCCGGGAAAAATAAAATAAAAATATTTTTAATTAAGAAAATAATAATTTGGAAGGTAGTTTGAAATATTAAAATATGTTTCAAAGTTTGAAGAAAATAATATGGATTTTTATAATGATTTTTAATTATGCTTAATTATGCATAAATGACCAATTTGTAATTTTTGGAAATTTGGGGGACTTAATTGTAATTTTCGGCAATTATATTGTTTTAGTGACTAAATTGAAAAGCAAGCTAAACTTAGAATCCTTAGAGGACCATAAACCCATTTTTAATTTTAATGATGATTTATTCACCAAAATAAATATTTTAATTACTTTAATTTGGTTTCTTAATCATTTTCTCCTAAAACTACTTTTTACCCATTTTTCTCTCATCTTTTTCTCTCATTTTCTCTCCACTTTCTCATCATCTTTTCTTCTCAATTCCTTGCTGATTTTTGCATCTTTTTACATCATTTGCATCATCCTACCATTCTTTACAAAACCTATGCATTGATTTCATCAAATCTTCATCAAATTGCAAGGAATCAAGAAGGGGAAAATCTCCTAATTTTGGTGAATAGATCCTAAAGGTAATTTTTCTGGATTTTTATTATTTTCTAAGGTTCTTTATTGAAATTCCCAAGTATTAGCTTGTTCATCTTTAAATAAACACTTGATTCAATATTTTTAATGTTAGATCTAATGTTTTTCTGAGATCTTTATGGATCTTGTTTAATGCTGGAAATTGTATGATTTCAATCATGTTTTTATGATGATTTAATGGTTAATTGAGTCTTGATTTGAGATCACATTAATTAAATCCCGGAATAATGTAATCGGTGTAGTTTTAAAGTGTTTTTCGGTGCTGTTTTAGATGCTTGAATGTTGCTGGAGATATAAGGATGATTTGGATGTGTTTTTGGATCATAATTGAAGTGGATTAGATGTTAGATTCGTTAGGTTTTGGGCTGATGTTGTTCGGATGCATTTCGGCTTAGTTTTCGGTCTTTTCGGCTAAGTTTTTGGTAGGTTAGTGGTGATCGGATGTGGCTGTTGGTTTGAGTATGTTATGATGTGTGAATGCTATGTTTTTAATGTTGTAGAAGAGGTACAAGAAGGAGCTTGATTGCTGGTGCGTTTGGTGCGATCATCGGAAAGCGGCGAAAGCTTGTTTCGCTTGTTGGTGAGTGGTTTTCGGATTAAAAGCGCATTGCGTTTGGTACGTTCTATTTTGGGGGGCTATGGAAGAGTGTGAAAACCTTCCATAGTTCAAGAGTAAGTAAAGTATTTGTTTTAATGAACCGATTTGAGTTTCGGCTATTTTCGACAAAGGTATTTTATTGGTAGTGCAATGGAATTTATGGAAGTGCATGAGCATGTTTTGAATTGGTGCATACATGAGAGATACTTGCTAAATGCATAGCTTATTTAGCATCCATAAATATAGAAGATTATGAGAAATGTTTTGGATCACAACATGGTTATTTGCCTTATATATGATGGTGCCTTTGGGCATGGCTTTGGTTCATTTGTTGAACATTTTATGCATGCATTATGAGCAGCAAGTTATCATGCACATTTGATTATGATATTGGCTTAGTGACAGTAACTTTAGTTTCGAATACGAATGACATGTCATTAGGATTGAGTGCACTATAAAATAAAGAGAATATTGAATTTGTCTACACGCGTAACAAGGGGACTTTGTGTCTAACGTGCGTGATAGAGCCGTACGGAATATTGCCTACACGCGTAACAAGGGGACTTTGTGTCTAACGTGCGTGATAGAGCCGCCTACACGCGTAACAAGGGGACTTTGTGTCTAAACGAGCGTGGTAGTGCTAAAGTTGACTTTGTGTCCTGACGAGACGAATGTCTCATGGATCCGTGTATTCGGTGAACTCAAGGTTCACATTAAGTGATCACTAGAAAGCCAATATACATACTTGAAATTGAGAAGAGGTTTGAGAATCATTCATCAATTGTTTTGTTATGGTTATGTGAACTCAAGGATGCATATGTTTCAAGGAACTTTGGCATGGAACTTTAGCATGCATGATTTAACTATGAGTTGCAAATTACGTTTTCTTCATGGTTTTAAATAAATGCATTGATGATTATTTGTGGAGCTACCTCACTAAGAAAGATTGCTTAAGCTCTCTTTTCATCCTTGCAGAAAAATAAAAGCATTTGGAGCTTTGATCGAGGCAAGAAATCCAAGGGGAAGACCGTTTGAAATTTGGTATGTTTGGCAAATAAATTGGGCAAGGCAATGTGTAACCCAAACCATGTATAGTGTGTGTGTAATTAGGCTTTGGTTTATGTTGTAATAGGACCATTTTTGTTGGATGTTAATTGTTGAACTTTGGAACTACTTGAATGGTTGAAGCATGTTCTAGCATGTATTTGTTGGATTGAAATGTTGTACATCACTTTTTCCTAGGGAGCATGCCTATAGCTTGAATGATATCCATGACGTTGTTGATTATGTGCCAAATGACGTTAATCATGTTTAGGATTGATGCATTTAGTGGTTCTAATTAATGGTTGAATTTTGAGCATTTGGTTTGAACTTAGTGAAATGAAATATTGGTTCCAGACCCAAAGTTTCGAAACCTTTGATTGAAGGTTCCGAAACCTTTGTTAAATAGTTTCGAAACCTTCACAAGATTTCGGAACCTTTCGGGCAGTTTCAATTCTGGGAAGCTACTGGACGCGATAAGTTTCGAAACTTTCAGGGGAAGTTTTGAAACCTTTTTCAAAAAGTTTCGGAACCTCTTGGAAGGTTACGAAACCTTTGATCACCTAGAATTGAAAGTTGCTAGAAGTTATATTCTAATCCCGGTTAATTTTCTTTGTTCGATTAAGGTACTTGTAGATGTTATTTTGAGCTAAAATTTTGCATGCATGTATAAAGTTGGTTTAATTTCAAGTTAGTCAATCCAAATTGTATGAAGTCCTAGTATTTTGGTAGATTTACATTTTGGTCCCTAAATTAGAAAAACATGCAATTAATGGTGTTAAAGTGATCCGTTTGAGTTGTAATTTGCTGTGTGGAACTCTTGTATGTTCAATTGAAAAATGATGGAGGGAATGTCTACTTTACTAATTGTATTTTAATGTTTTACGTTTTAGTCTTAATTCATGTTAGTGTTTAATCAGATGGTTGTTTTGAATTATTGTGTTACTGGTAATACTTTGCATGATTCCACGAGACGTAGGAATAAGATTATGCATCTAGGTAAGATAAGAAAAAAAAGTATAACGGTTTTAGGGTTGTTTATCGAATCGAACCTTCGCGGGTTTGGTTTGATATTCCCCGTGTGACTCGTTTAGTGCCGGTTTTGTCCAGGCCGTGCTAAGGGGGTTACATTTGGTGGTATCAAAGCCAGGTTGAATAAAAGTGTGATAGGTTGAATAAAATGCATTGTTGGTTTGAAAAGTATGTTGCCATGTTGAATAAAATGTGTTGTTTGTATGTAAAGTGTGTAGTTGATGTGTCAAGTATGTATTGGTTTGTTATGTGTTGTGGTTGGTTTGTTAGAATATAGAATGAACATGATATGTTGATGTTGCATGCATACCTATACATTGAGAGTGCATATATAATGATTATGAGTTAAGAGGTGGTTGGTTACACATTGCCTATGTCGTTACGTTTTCAACTGTTCTTCGGTTTCCCTTGGATCTTGCCCGAATGTAAATTTATTACGTCTTAATGTGTTGTTTTAAAATTGCATGTTTGAATTTGTTTATAGACCATGCCTCCGAGACGTGAGACGCGAGCTACCGCGAGCATGATCACGGAAGGTCAGGCCGAAGGAGAGGCCAACGTGAGAGAGGAACCGCTTCCACCTCCTCCACCTGTTGGAGTGCCTCCGGTTCCAGTAGGAGGCCAGTTCGGAGATTTTGCACCGTTCATACAGGCTATGATGGGTGCGTTTCAGGCAGCCATAGCTGGAGTACATGTGCCGGCTCTTGCACCTGCCGTTGTTGTTACCCCAGGGCTACCACTGGAGTGTTTGCGTAGCTTGGGAGGTGTTGAGTTTCGTGGGTCTGACCCGAGTACGACTGAGGAGTGGCTGGCTAGCACCGAGAGGATTCTAGACCAGATGGATTGTCAAGATGCCCGTAGGATGGGTTGTGTAGTCTCTCTGCTTCAGGGGGATGCTTATAGGTGGTGGACTACCACGAGAGCAGGTGTAGTAGTTGCTAACCTGACCTGGGAGTACTTTAGGACCGCCTTTGTGCGGAAGTTTTTGGGACCACAGTATGAGGATGCAAAGAAGAGGGAGTTCATGTCCTTGGTGCAGGGCACTAGGAGTGTGGCAGACTATGAGGTGCAGTTTATCCGGTTGAGTCACTATGCTCCGGAGTTGGTTCCTACGGATGCTAAGAGGTGTGATAGGTTTCGGTATGGTTTGGATCCTGAGATTAAGACTTACTTGTTAGCTGCGGAGTATACCGAGTTCGATGTGCTCGTTAATCGGGCTAAGGATGTTGAGGGGTCTTTGAGGGAGGCTAGGAAGTCTTCCGATGTTGGAAAGAGGCCTGCTGAGGCTAGTACCCAAGGTGGTAAGGGTAAGAGGTTTCGGGATAACCAATTTAGAGGTGACCGACGCCGAGGTGACTTTGGACACGGCGGTCGTGCTCAGCAGTCTGGTAGAGGTGGTGGTGATGTAGCAGTTTGTAACTTGTGTTCTAGACGCCACCCGGGAGAGTGTTGGTGGGCCGCTGGTGCCTGCTTTGGTTGTGGATCTAGGGATCACCAGAAGAGAGATTGCCCAAAGCTTGCTGGTGAGGTTGGTAACCGAGCTGAGGTTGCCGTGGCACCTGGTAGAGGACGCGGCGGAGGTAGAGGCCCTTTTCAGAGACAGGGAGGTGGCCGTGGAGTTTATGCTCAGCGTGGGACCCGTAATGCTACAGATGTGGTTGCAGGTACTTTTTCTTTACGGAATGTACCGTTGTTTTCTTTGATAGATTTGGGATCTACGCATTCTTATGTTTTGAGTGAGCATGCATATATGTTGGATATCCCTGTTGATGTTTTAGATATGGGAGTTGTGGTTACTAGTTCTTTGGGTGAGACGGTGACCGTAAGAAGGTTATATAGGAGATGTCCGTTAGAGGTGCAAGGGCATGTCTTTGAGGTAGACTTGATGGAGTTGCCGTTTTATGGTTTTGACCTTATCTTGGGAGTTAACTGGTTAACGGAGCATAGAGCGGTGGTAGATTTTGAAAAGAAACGTGTTACCTTGAGGTTGTTGGATGGTAGTGAGGTTGTGGTTAGGAGTGAGTATACCGGATTCTTGTCTAATGTGGTTTCGGCTTTACAAGCGGAAAAGTTGATGCAACATGGTGGTGTGGCATACCTAGCTTATATGATGAATCCGGGTATAGGAGAGGTTCGAGTGCAGGTCATTCAGATGGTATGTGACTTTCCGGAAGTTTTTCCTGAGGAGTTACCAAGATTACCTCCCGATCGTGATGTGGAGTTTAGTATCGAGCTTTATGCTGGTACTAATCCGGTGTCCATTGCTCCGTATCGCATGGCACCTAAGGAGTTAAAGGAATTAAAGATGCAGTTGCAAGAGTTGCTTGACCGTGGTTTTATACGACCGAGTGTTTCACCATGGGGTGCACCGGTGTTGTTTGTGAAGACGAAAGATGGCCCAATGAGGATGTACATTGATTATCGGCAATTGAATAAGTTGACCGTGAAGAATAAGTATCCTTTGCCGAGGACTGATGATTTGTTTGATCAGTTTCGAGGAGCAAATGTGTTCTCGAAGATTGACTTAAGATCGGGGTACTATCAGTTGAAAGTGAAAGAGGAGGATGTGTTGAAAACAACTTTCCGGACAAGGTATGGGTATTATGAGTTTTTGGTGATGCCGTTTGGTTTGACAAATACCCCTGCTGCTTTTATGGATATGATGAACCGGGTGTTTCATGAGTACTTGGATCAGTTTGTGGTGGTGTTCATAGATGATATCCTTGTGTATTCACGTACCGAGGAAGATCATGATCGGCATTTGCGGTTGGTGATGCAAGTGTTGAAAGATAACAAGTTGTATGCTAAGTTAAGTAAGTGTGAGTTTTGGTTAAAAGAGGTGGTGTTTCTTGGTCATGTGGTGTCGGAGAAGGGTATTAGTGTTGATCCAAAGAAGATAGAGGCTATTATGGGTTGGAAGCAACCAAGATCGGTATCGAAGGTTCGGAGTTTTCTAGGTTTGGCTGGGTATTACCGTAGGTTTGTTGAGGGTTTTTCGAGCATTGCTGCTCCTATGACTAAGTTGTTGCAAAAGAAGGTTCCGTTTGAGTGGAAAGAAAGTCAACAAAAGAGTTTTGAGAAGTTGAAGGAAGTGTTGACTAGTGCACCGGTGTTGGTACAACCCGAGTCCGATAAGGATTTTGTGGTTTATAGTGATGCATCATATGTTGGACTTGGATGTGTATTGATGCAAGAGGGGAAAGTTGTGGCTTATGCTTCTAGACAGTTGAGGGTGCATGAAAAGAACTATCCGACGCATGATTTGGAGTTGGCGGCGGTGGTTTTTGCTTTGAATATTTGGAGACATTACTTGTATGGGGAGAAGTGTACCATATATACGGATCATAAGAGTTTGAAGTATCTCATGTCACAAAAGGATTTGAATCTTAGGCAACGAAGATGGATGGAATTGCTTAAGGATTATGACTTATCGATTGAGTATCATCCGGGGAAAGCCAATGTTGTGGCCGATGCTTTGAGCCGTAAGGCGGCGGTTGAGTTGAGAGCAATGTTTGCCAAGTTGAGTATTTCTAAGGAAGGTGGTTTAGTAGCGGAGTTGCAAGTAAAACCTGTTTTGGTTGAGATGATCAAGGTGAAGCAGTTGGAGGATGAGACTTTGGTACCTTTTGTGGAGGATATTGCTGAGGGTAGACCGACTGATTATCACTTTGATGATGATGAGGTGTTGTGTTTTAGAGGTCGGATTGTGGTGCCTGATGATCAGGAGTTGAGGCAAGCTATCTTGGTAGTGGCTCATACTAGTCCGTTTGCTATGCATCCGGGTAGTGTGAAGATGTATAGAGATCTCAAAAGTGTGTACTTTTGGGTTGGTTTAAAGAGAGATGTGACGGAGTTTGTTTCTCGATGTATGGTGTGTCAGCGGGTGAAAGCTGAACATCAGTTTCCTGCAGGTTTGTTACAACCGGTTCAAGTTCCGGAGTGGAAATGGGAGAGAGTCACCATGGATTTTGTGACGGGGTTGCCTTTAACACTGTCCAAAAAGGATTCCATATGGGTGATTGTTGATAGGTTTACGAAGTGTGCACATTTTCTTGCCGTGCATACGACGTACTCTATGGATAAGTTGGCAGCTTTGTATGTTTCTGAGGTGGTAAGGTTGCATGGTGTGCCTAAGTCGATCATATCGGATAGAGATCCGCGGTTTACATCCAAGTTTTGGAGGAGTTTACAGACGGCTTTGGGTACGAGGCTTAGTTTTAATACGGCTTATCATCCGCAGACGGATGGACAGTCTGAGCGTGTTATCCAGACCTTGGAGGACATGTTGAGATGTTGTATCATCGAGTTTCAAGGTTCGTGGGAGAAGCAGTTGCCATTGGTAGAGTTTGCTTATAATAATAGTTTTCAGACGAGTATACAAATGGCACCGTTTGAGGCGTTGTATGGGCGTAAGTGTCGTACACCTTTGTGTTGGAAGGAAGTTGGACAGAAATATGTTTCTTTGCTTCAAGTGTTAAAGGATACGGATGAGGAAGTTAAGTTGATATGTGTTAGGCTCAAGGAAGCTTCGGATAGGCAGAAGTCCTATGCCGATTTGAAACGTAGGGAGATAGAGTATGATGTTGGTGACAAGGTGTTTGTTAAGGTTTCTCCATGGAAGAAGGTGATGAGGTTTGGTCGTAAGGGTAGGTTGAGTCCACGTTTTATTGGACCATATGAGGTGTTGGAGCGTGTTGGTCCTGTTGCTTATAGGTTGAGGTTACCGGAGGAGTTGAGTAAGATGCATGATGTTTTTCATGTATCGATGCTTCGTAGATATAGATCGAATCCTTCTCATGTTGTACCGGTTAAGGAGATCGAGTTAAGGGAGGATATGAGTTATGAGGAAGAACCGGTGAGAGTTTTGGATGTAGATACAAAGGTTCTTCGAGGAAAGACCATAGAGTTGGTTAAGGTGCTTTGAAAACACCGAGGTGTTGAAGAAGCAACTTGGGAGACAAGGAAAAGCATGGAGGAGCAGTTTCCTCACTTGTTTACTTCAGGTAAATTTCGAGGACGAAATTTTCTTAAGAGGGGGAGAGTTGTAACATCCCGTTTTTGGGGTTATTAGTTAGGCTTAGTTAGGTGAATTCGATTCGGGGCGAATCGGGTTCTCCGGTTCATTAATTCCGAGAAAAATAAAATAAGAATATTTTTAATTAAGAAAATAATAATTTGGAAGGTAGTTTGAAATATTAAAATATGTTTCAAAGTTTGAAGAAAATAATATGGATTTTTATAATGTTTTTTAATTATGCTTAATTATGCATAAATGACCAATTTATAATTTTTGGAAATTTGGGGGACTTAATTGTAATTTTCGGCAATTACATTGTTTTAGTGACTAAATTAAAAAGCAAGCTAAACTTAGAATCCTTAGAGGGCCATAAACCTATTTTTAATTTTAATGATGATTTATTCACCAAAATAAATATTTTAATTACTTTAATTTGGTTTTTTAATCATTTTCTCCTAAAACTACTTTTACCCATTTTTCTCTCATCTTTTTCTCTCATTTTCTCTCCACTTTCTCATCATCTTTTCTTCTCAATTCCTTGCTGATTTTTGCATCTTTTTACATCATTTGCATCATCCTACTATTCTTTACAAAACCTATGCATTGATTTCATCAAATCTTCATCAAATTGCAAGGAATCAAGAAGGGGAAAATCTCCTAATTTTGGTGAATAGATCCTAAAGGTAATTTTTCTGGATTTTTATTATTTTCTAAGGTTCTTTATTGAAATTCCCAAGTATTAGCTTGTTCATCTTTAAATAAACACTTGATTCAATATTTTTAATGTTAGATCTAATGTTTTTGTGAGATCTTTATGGATCTTGTTTAATGCTGGAAATTGTATGATTTCAATCATGTTTTTATGATGATTTAATGGTTAATTGAGTCTTGATTTGAGATCACATTAATTAAATCCCGGAATAATGTAATCGGTGTAGTTTTAAGGTGTTTTTCGGTTGTTATTTGGGCTGTTTTAGATGCTTGAATGTTGCTGGAGATATAAGGATGGTTTGGATGTGTTTTTGGATCATAATTGAAGTGGATTAGATGTTAGATTCGTTAGGTTTTGGGCTGATATTGTTCGGATGCGTTTCGGCTTAGTTTTCGGTCTTTTCGACTAAGTTTTTGGTAGTTTAGTGGTGATCGGATGTGGCTGTTGGTTTGAGCATGTTATGATGTGTGAATGCTCTATTTTTAATGTTGTAGAAGAGGTACAAGAAGGAGCTTGATTGCTGGTGCGTTTGGTGCGATCATCGGAAAGCGGCGAAAGCTTGTTTCGCTTGTTGGTGAGTGGTTTTCGGATTAAAAGCGCATTGCGTTTGGTACGTTCTGTTTTGGGGGGCTATGGAAGAGTGTGAAAACCTTCCATAGTTCAAGAGTAAGTAAAGTATTTGTTTTAATGAACCGATTTGAGTTTCGGCTATTTTCGACAAAGGTATTTTATTGGTAGTGCAATGAAATTTATGGAAGTGCATGAGCATGTTTTGAATTGGTGCATACATGAGAGATACTTGCTGAATGCATAGCTTATTTAGCATCCATGAATATAGAAGATTATGAGAAATGTTTTGGATCACAACATGGTTATTTGCCTTATATATGATGGTGCCTTTGGGCATGGCTTTGGTTCATTTGTTGAACATTTTATGCATGCATTATGAGCAGCAAGTTATCATGCATATTTGATTATGATATTGGCTTAGTGACACTAACTTTAGTTTCGAATACGAATGACATGTCATTAGGATTGAGTGCACTATAAAATAAAGAGAATATTGAATTTGTTTACACGCGTAACAAGGGGACTTTGTGTCTAACGTGCGTGATAGAGCCGTACGGAATATTGCCTACACGCGTAACAAGGGGACTTTGTGTCTAACATGCGTGATAGAGCCGCCTACACGCGTAATAAGGGGACTTTGTGTCTAAACGAGCGTGGTAGTGCTAAAGTTGACTTTGTGTCATGATGGGGACTTTGTGTCCTGACGAGACGAATGTCTCATGGATCCGTGTATTCGGTGAACTCAAGGTTCACATTAAGTGATCACTAGAAAGCCAATATACATACTTGAAATTGAGAAGAGGTTTGAGCATCATTCATCAATTGTTTTGTTATGGTTATGTGAACTCAAGGATGCATATGTTTCAAGGAACTTTGGCATGGAACTTTAGCATGCATGATTTAACTATGAGTTGCAAATTACGTTTTCTTCATGGTTTTAAATAAATGCATTGATGATTATTTGTGGAGCTACCTCACTAAGCAAGATTGCTTAAGCTCTCTTTTCATCCTTGCAGAAAAATAAAAGCATTTGGAGCTTTGATCGAGGCAAGAAATCCAAGGGGAAGACCGTTTGAAATTTGGTATGTTTGGCAAATAAATTGGGCAAGGCAATGTGTAACCCAAACCATGTATAGTGTGTGTGTAATTAGGCTTTGGTTTATGTTGTAATAGGACCATTTTTGTTGGATGTTAATTGTTGAACTTTGGAACTACTTGAATGGTTGAAGCATGTTCTAGCATGTATTTGTTGGATTGAAATGTTGTACATCACTTTTTCCTAGGGAGCATGCCTATAGCTTGAATGATATCCATGACGTTGTTGATTATGTGCCAAATGACGTTAATCATGTTTAGGATTGATGCATTTAATGGTTCTAATTAATGGTTGAATTTTGAGCATTTGGTTTGAACTTAGTGAAATGAAATATTGGTTCCAGACCCAAAGTTTCGAAACCTTTGATTGAAGGTTCCGAAACCTTTGTTAAATAGTTTCGAAACCTTCACAAGGTTTCGGAACCTTTCGGGCAGTTTCAATTCTGGGAAGCTACTGGACGCGATAAGTTTTGAAACTTTCAGGGGAAGTTTTGAAACCTTTTTCAAAAAGTTTCGGAACCTCTTGGAAGGTTACGAAACCTTTGATCACCTAGAATTGAAAGTTGCTAGAAGTTATATTCTAATCCCGGTTAATTTTCTTTGTTCGATTAAGGTACTTGTAGATGTTATTTTGAGCTAAAATTTTGCATGCATGTATAAAGTTGGTTTAATTTCAAGTTAGTCAATCCAAATTGTATGAAGTCCTAGTATTTTGGTAGATTTACATTTTGGTCCCTAAATTAGAAAAACATGCAATTAATGGTGTTAAAGTGATCCGTTTGAGTTGTAATTTGCTGTGTGGAACTCTTGTATGTTCAATTGAAAAATGATGGAGGGAATGTCTACTTTACTAATTGTATTTTAAAGTTTTACATTTTAGTCGTTAATTCATGTTAGTGTTTAATCAGATGGTTGTTTTGAATTATTGTGTTACTGGTAATACTTTGCATGATTCCACGACACGTAGGAATAAGATTATGCATCTAGGTAAGATAAGAAAAAAAAGTATAACGGTTTTAGGGTTGTTTATCGAATCGAACCTTCGTGGGTTTGGTTTGATATTCCCCGTGTGACTCGTTTAGTGCCGGTTTCGTCCAGGCCGGGCTAAGGGGGTTACAGTTGATGTAGAGCAGTGCAAGATTACAAACAGTAATTCAAGAAAAGAGAATATTGCAAAAATTTCAGAAAAAAATTACTCCCTTTCTGGTAATGTCACGGTAGTGGGTAGCCTCGGTAATGCTTCTGCACCTACAATACCCCCAAACTCAAACTGAGCATTGTCCTCAATGCTCAAATCACACAGTAGATAAAATTAATAAAACAAGTAAAAATAGTAAAGTGATAGTTTCTTGGAAAGAATCGAAGAAAAATAAGAGAGTTTTAAGATTGTAACGAATATAACAAGAGAGAGATTGAGTAAACAAAGAAACAAGAATGCAAGACTGAATAGTTCAAGAGAAAGAAGGTGCTTGTATAAGTCTTGGCTATGTAGCCATTTGAATTACTAGTTGTTTGGTCTTTACTGCCGTTTGCATTTACTGCCGCGGTAAGAATCTCGGCAGACTAGCTGTTACCCTGTTCTGCCCGTTGGGACTGCTACGACTCTAACACTATGCACTGCCACGGTAGCAAACTTCCTACTGTGAACTACTTCTCTATTATTCTTGCTTTATTGTCCTAACCTAAAAATATAAACATCAAGAAACATTCAAATAATGAGAAGATAATTATTCCTAAACACCATAATTAAGAGAATTCATGAAAATACCAAATAAAATAAAAGAGAAAATTAATATAAAATAAGAATATAAAGAAAACTTATGGAGGGTCGTTTTCGATATTTCTTATAGTCCATCTGCATCCTCCATCGAGTTACAATTCTACCCAAAAAGGTTTGGACCATAATGAATACGGATAGTCCCCTTTGTATTATCTTGGTGGAGGTGTCTTTCTTTCGTGTTCTCTTGTAATCCATGTATGTCCTCCATCTTGATATTGTTTCTGAAGGCAAAAATAAATTGTTAGAAAAAATTTTATCAACATCCAACCACTTAATTATCTCATTTCCATTAACTTCCATCATAGTTGGATATAGCCTTCATTGTCGTAACCGTTGTTGTGATAGCCAATTGTCGTGGCAATATTTTGCCAAAATTCGGTGTAAGTCAAGTGAAGAATCATCTTTCTTGAAGTCTTTAAGAATCAACCCATATTATTTTTTATGCTTCATAATAATCTCCATCAGTAGAGATTCTGGCTTGAAACTAACATTAGATGTAATTGCCACAGAAATATCATCTTCCAAACAATCATATCCTATTTGTGATGACTTCAAATCTTGTAACGTTGACTCCTCAAAATATACCTGCAATGAAAGATATGAGTTTTAAAAGAATTCAAAAGGTTTATTCATTACCATCTCATGTTCTATTATCACGGCATTACCATCTTGTTGATCGAGCATGTCGTTGTATAACTTCCCCGACAGCTGAGTGTAAGTAATCCTCAGATTCCATTTTCTACATCATTGTTTCCATGACATCCTGGGAATCAGACTCCTCAAAATTTTCTAGAGCATAACTCTCAATGGCCTCGTTGAATGGTATCGTGACATTGCCCTGTTCAGGCTTCTCTACTGCTGCGGCAGAACTCTCGGCAGACGCATCCATTGTTTAATAGTCTTTCTCATCAGCATGTTTTGGACTTAGAGGTTCCGGAATTTCCTCTTTATCCTTTAATGTTGGGATTTCAGTATCCCCAAGGATTGATTGTTGTGTTATATTATCCCTGGCATGCAATTGATTTTCCGAATCCCTCAAGGGTACATCTAATCTAGCTATATGTGCATCCATGAACCTTGATTGCTCTGCCATAAATTCTTCAATTCTAGCCATTGATGCTTTCAATGTTCCACCAATGAATTTGGATACTCTTGAGAAAAATTATATTGCCATGACATATCTGTAATACCAACAAAATTGCCATGATACAAAAAATTTTGAGCGTTTTGATCATACCATGAAGGATTTTGTTGTTGGTTCCATCTATGGTCCTCTCTGTGGTCATAGGTTCCAGTATTGTATGGGCAATTGTTAACCAAATAATCATCTCCACAATAAAAATTTACCCAAGCATAAACTTGTTGGGTTGCTCTTGGTTGGCATAGATAATCATCATTTAATCTAGGAAATTCTTGATTGGCTCAGTTCATATCTTCAAACATCAACTCCTGAATAGATTTTTTTCTTTCTTCTTGCATCTTGAGCCTTCAACTTGAAACACACTTTTAATTTTTTTTTAGAAAAAGAAAATATGTTAGTAAAAATAATAAAACAAAAACAAGAAAATTAAAGAAGACAAAAATTAGTTGTCAATCCCCGGCAATGGCGTCAAAAACTTGATGTGTGTAATAAAAGCGCATTTGAGTGCAAGTGTACACTTCGCCGAATAATAAAGTGATAAGTATATCGTGTATCGTCTCTACAGGGATTAGTATACTTAATATGTCTCCTCTTGTTCCCTTGCTCCTAAAAAAGATAAAGTAAAAACACAGATAAGTGGATTTGTTTAGCTAACTAAATAATTAAATAACAAAACATAAAATAAAAGATTGAGAACGATATAGAGAAAGTAGGTAGGATCCAGTTGCGTCAATTAGTGATTCGATTGATCTTCTTCTTGTCCAATGCAATTACACAATACTGCTTCGACAGTACTGCAGATACATCTTCGGCAGCATTAGTGTTCTCTGCCGCGGCAATCTCTTGCTCTTGGGCAGAGGCATCAAAGTTCAGCAAAGTGTCCGTAGTTGACTCCGTTTATCTCTAAGTCAGAGTGCTGTTGATGACTGGTCCTTGACGATACCTCTTGGCGTAAATCAACGATAACCACCAACCAATCCAACACTTCTTTTAGCTACTAAAACTCTTAACCTATCTCTAGGCCGAGTTAGTGTCTACAACACCGTACTTATCCCTTTCGTGAATCTACACCTCTCGATGCTAGATAAATATGTTACTTACAAACTTCTCTCTCGAGCTTGAATGCAAGAACATGGCAATAGGATAAGCAAACTTTGATATTATTATTGCATTAGAACAAAGAAACAAGAAACAATCTCCTCTCACTAATATCTAAAACTTTCAGCTATCCCAAAGAAATTTAGAACATAATGTCGATAGGTACAATTTTTAGGGGGAAGGGTTTTCTCGTTTGGTCTTTGACTTGGTCTTTTAGTACGCTAGCCTGGTCCAATTGATGCGCTGCATCTTCTAGAATATTCTTTATATTTTTATCTTTTGTTGCACCTACGATATCGATGTTACCACTCTGGATGCTGCCGCGGCCTTGTCCTCTGCCTCGGCCTCAACTCTGCTGTACTGCTGCTTTATCCTTGGATATTCCTACATGTACAAAATATATAATAATATCTGCATTCTCTATAAATATTGACTTTGTAAGTAGTGATAACGAAATATCCAATATTGTGTAAAGAGTCCATATTTCAGCTCAAGTTGGTGTATAATAGATGCATAAAGTACCATGAGAAGAGTAGTAAATAACTGCCTTTTAGGCACTCATCAAGTGTAACTATCAGACCCATGATCTGGAGTTAGTGGTAGTAATCTTCGCTCTGAAAATCTAGAGACACTATCTTTATGGAGAGAAGTGTTAAATCTTTATAGACTATAAGAGTCTGAAGTATCTTCTCACTCAGAAGGAGCTTAATCTGAGACAATAAATTTGGTTGGAGCTTTTAAAAGATTATGAATGTAAGATTGATTACCATCCTGGTAAAGCTAATGTCGTTATGGATGCCTTGAGTCGCAACGCCATTTCAGATCTGAGAGCTTTGTTTGCTCGGTTGAGTTTATTTGAGGATGGTAGTCTGTTGGCTGAGCTCCGTGTGGTTCCTACTTTAGTATATGATATTCAGGCTGAATAGCCTAATGATTTGTACTTAGCTCATCGTATTATTGAAGTTAAGGAGGGAACTTCTCAGGACTTTTCTCTGAATCAGGATGGGGTTTTATGTTTCTGGGGTCGTTATTGTGTTCCGAGGAACTCTGAGTTGAAACAAGTTATTCTTTGGGAGGACCATGATAGTCCGTATTCTATGCATCCTGGGGTGATAAGATGTATAAGAGGGACATTGTGAGTTTTGTGTCTAACTGCTTGACTTGCTAGAAAGTCAAAGCAGAGCATCAACGTCCATCTGGGCTTTTACAGCATATTGAGATTCCTCAGTGGAAATGGAAGTGTGTGACTATGGATTTTATCAGTGGTTTACCTTTGACTCCGTCAAAGAAGGATTCTATTTGGGTCATCGTGGATCAATTGACCAAGTCTGCACACTTCATACCAGTTAAAACTACATACCCTCTAAGTAAGTTGGCCCGGTTATATATCTCTGATATTGTTCGGTTACATGGAGTGCCTCTATCTATTATATCTGATCGGGATTTGAGGTTTATGTTGAAGTTCTGGGGATCTCTTCATACTACTCTGGATACTCGGTTAAACTTCAGCACTGCTTATCACCCTCAGACCGATTGTCAATGAGCGTGTGATTCAGATCCTTGAGGATATGTTGTGAGGATGTATTCTGGATTTCAGTGGTAGTTGGGAGGATTTGTTACCGTTGACAGAGCTTGCGTATAATAACAGTTACCAGGTCAGTATTAAGATGGCACCTTATGAGGCTTTGTATGGGCATAAGTGTCGCACCCCTATTGGATGGACTGATCTCAATGAGCATCGTTTATTGGGTCCTGATCTTGTGCATGAGGCTGAGGAGACAGTCAGGTTGATTCGGGATCGGCTTAAGGCCACTTTTGATAGACAAAAATCTTACACGGATTTGAGGCGTAAGGATTTGGAGTTTGAGGTTGGTGATAAGGTTTTTCTAAAAGTATCTTCGTGAAGAAAGGTACTTCGTTTTGGCAGTAAAGGCAAACTCAGTCCCCGTTATATCAGACCTTACCGTATTATCAAACGTGTTGATCTTGTAGCTTATCAGCTTGAGATACCACCAGAGCTCAAGCGTATCCATGATGTATTCCATGTTTCTGTACTGAGGCGCTATCGAGTTGATCCGTCTCATGTTCTGTCAGTTGAGGATTTTGAAATTCGCCCAGATCTATGTTATGAGGAGGAACTAGTTGAGATTATTGCTCAGGACTAGAAAGTCCTTCGGAAGAAAACCATCAAGATGGTAAAGGTTCTCTGGCGTAATAGAGGTCTTGATGAGGCTACGTGGGAGCACAAATCTGTTATCAAAGTCCAGTATCCGCATCTTTTTGATCCAGGTAAATTTTGAGGACAAAATTTCTATAAGAGGGGAAAGTTGTAACACCCCAATTTTCCCCCTTTGACTAAGTCAAAATCCATAATTTGTGACCTACATTTGAGGATTTAAATTTATGAAATCAGTGGCTAATTTGCAATTTATAAAAGTTAAGGGTCTGAGTGTGATGTTTCAAAAATTTTAAGCCTCTATTGGGTAATTTTACTGTCATTCAATATCAGATTTTAGTTTCCTTATCATGTGTTTCGTTTATGGTTTTGGGTGATTTTTATTTCTAAATTTAATCCCTGTTTAATTCCTCTCAATCATTTCATTTCTTAGCCGAGATTCTTCCTTGCTCCTTCTTTCTGTTTTGTTTTGTATCAGGCTTCTGAGTTTGGTATGTTCTCTTATCTCTTTGTTTCAGTTTTCCTCTTGGTCTCTAATCTTTTGTTAGTTGTTTTGTGTGTTGTTTGAGGCTTGGTTTCGTTCTTTTTGTTGTTCAAGTATGTAAGGTGGTTAACCGAACTTTGGAGGATCGAGTTATTCTTGCTTAAGTATGTTTGTCCGAATGAGAAAATGGGTGTTTTTCGTTTTAGATTTTAATGATTTTTGGTGTTGTTTTATTTCGATTGTTCAAGCTTTAAAGGAGTTGTAGTCGAGTTTAGAATCGAATCGAGGAAAAGGGGGAGTTAGTATCGAAGAATCGAACCTGGGGAATCTGGATTTGTCCAGATTTTTCCGGAAAATCTAGAAATTCTGGATTTTCTCAGGAAAATCTATCCCGGCCCGTGTTTGACCCGACCCGAAACCTGACTCGACCGACCCAATCAGTCATCTACTGACGTCACTACTGACGTCATCTGATGACGACACTACTGATGTCATCCGCTGGCGTTAGTGCTGACATCAGCATTGACATGATGACGTCACTACTAACATCAGCGTTGACCAGTGCTGATGTTAGTAGTTGACTTTTTCTGACCTGGGTCCACATTATGTTTTTTGACGTCTTAAGTCCGATGGAGTTGTCTGTTTTTCGAAATTCAAACTCGAAGTTTTGTTTTTAGGGCTTTTAAGTTCGTTTGTCTGTCTAGAAGTTATCTGTTTTGAATTCTGAATCAATTTCTATTTGCTTCAGGTGACATGGACTCCGACTCCGACCCCGAGTAATTGCCTCCTCCTCCTGGACGGCCTCCTATTTACCAGTCTTCGAGACCCGCACGTGAGTTGGTATTACTTCTATTACGTATACTTATCAGTTTGTGGCATAGTAGTGTTTCTAGTATTCTGTTAATCGTAGGTTCTACACCTGCTCGATCTAGTGGTAGAGCTGAGTCTAGTAAGCATCATTCTAGACGTTGACCTTCTACTTCAGGTATGTTCTCTTCCGTTAATTCTGTTAATTCTGTTACTCAGTATGTTCAGTTTATGTTAAACTCGTATGATCATACATCATCCTAACATTGCATTTCTGATCCTGAAATTTGTCATGCTTACCTCCTGTTAGACTATATGGCATGTATTCTGATTCTGTTTATGCATAGAACATTACATCTGGTTAGATTATATGTGTACGGGGAAGTTAGTGATTTATCACTTTTGTTCAATGGCTCTATCCACTTCTGATCATTGACTCCACCTACGGGTCGAGTTTCCACTTTTGTTGTTGTGATGGAGTTAGAGTGGGTCAGGGGGACCTACTCTTCTGTTGGTGTTCGGAGTTGAATGCACATCATGCATAAACCATATTATCTGCATATACTGTTTTGTAATCCTGTTTATCTGTACTCTAGAGACACAATAGGCTCCCTAGCTTACACCCTTTTAGTTTCCTATTTCAGATCACAGTTCTAGACTCCGTACGGTACTTGAAGGTTCCTGTTTTCAGATATAATACGTATGTTTTCAGCATTCATATTTTTAATGTGATTTCAGGAACTATGTTTCATTCCGGACGTTATTATTATTATTTTGTAATAAACTTTGGATATTGGTTTATTTGATAATTTGTGGGTTGAACTCAGTTTATTTAAATAATTAATTTTCAGTATTTTAAATTATTAATTATTTACTAATTTATCTGAATAATATATTTAATTTTATAAAAACCCTAACTTACAAAACAAGTTTTCATATCGTAAATCTTAACTTATAATCTAAGGAATTGGGTTAATTTTAGGGGTTACATTTAATGGTATTAGAGCTAGGTTCAACACTCGGACTGTGAGGTCCAAAATGATTTTTGATCTGAAAATGATTTTTGTAAATCTGTTTTATAAATCCGGATTCTCGATTTGACTTGAATTTTGAAATACTCTGAAATATTTTGAATATTACTCCAAGTACCGGTTCTAACATAGGATTCTGTCTATATTATTCTGTAGATACTCTTCTATGCCACCTCATAGGAGTACACGTTTAGCTATTGGGAGAGGCCGAGGCTGAGGCCGTGACCGAGGTCGATCTGCTTCTTCTTCTAGAAATGTCCCGCCTCCTATGGACCCGCCACAGGATCAAAGTATGGATCAAGACTTAGGAGGGGAGGATTTACCTGAGATTCAGACCGAGGCTCAACAAGCCAAGGTCGAATAGTCAGTCTAGAGTGAGGGACCGTTTGTTTCTGAGGACAATGAGACTATTGGTTTAGATTTTGTGACTATACAGAGGGAGTTGCTCCGATATTTACGTCAGAATGAAGGTGCAAGAAAACTTATGTCTACAGAGTTTATGGCTGCCAATATGACCATGTTCGATGGTAAGACTGGTACTAACCAAGCCGATGCAGAGTATTGGCTGAAGAGGCTTCAGCGACTATTGGTTGAGATGGATTACCCCGCTGAGAAGAAACTGAGGGTTGTTATATCTTTGCTTCAGGGAGAGGCCCTGAACTGGTGGGAGGCAGAGGAAAGAGTTACTGCTTCGGAGAAGATCAACTGGGAGTTTTTTAGACAGAGTTTTGAGGATCGGTATATGGGTCTAGAGTATTTGGCTAAGTGTCGAGAGGATTTTCTAAATCTACAACAGAAAGACATGTCAGTAAATGATTATGAGATTGAGTTCCTCCGCCTGCTCCAATATGCTCCTAGCATTGTTTCCACTGAAAAACAAAAGTGTGACCATTTCATGAAGGGACTCTGGGTACCGCTAAAGATTGTTGTTGCCACTTACCACGATACAGAATACAAGATGATCACTCGGCGTGCTAGGAAAGCCGAGCGTAATGAGAGTTTGAGGGTTTAGTTAGAGTTTTATGTTCAGGAGAGAGGTAGACACAGCCTGCGACATCTGCTCAGCACAGTCAGGGTTTTCAGTCCCGAAAGAGGGGCTGTGATGAGTTTGAGCCACAGGGTTCTGTACGTTCTAGGCCAACTACTTCTGTTTTTCATGCTGCTACTGGAGCTGGATCCACTAGTACTCGAGCTTTACCTTAGTGTTCTTTCTATAAAAAAAATGGCATTCAGGAGAATATCGAATGAAGAGTGGAGCCTGTTTTCGTTGTGGTTCCTATGATCATCGTCTAAGGGACTATCTATTGGCACCACAGTCTGGTTATACTCAGGGATAATCACAGGCATCAGTTCAGACCCCAACTGGGGGAAGAGGACAGGGTAGACCTGCTGCATCTGGCACCGGTAGTAGAGGCAAACCTAGTCAGTTCAGAGGATCTGCCAGATCCGGAGGATCTCAGCCCGACTTGGTATATACTACGAGGGGACAAGAGGATCGGGATGAGCCAAACGTCATTGTTGGTACTTTTTCTGTTCATGCTATTTCTTTCTTTACACTGTTGGATAATGGGTCTACACACTCCTATGTCTCTAGTTCTGTATCTGGATATTTGGAAATTCCTATAGAGGATACTGGTAGTTCTGTCTCAGTTTATAGTCCTGTAGGTAACCCTGTGGTGGTTACCAAAGTGTATAAAGATTGTCCTCTTGAGGTTCAAGGGAAAATCTTTCTTGCTAATCTGATGGAGCTACCGTTTAGAGTGTTTGATTCGAATTTTATTTGAATATTTAAAACACAAAAGTTGTTTCGAATCAAATTATTTTAAGGATTCAAATGTGATTCAAATGTTAGAAGTTGTAAGAATTTGTGTACATATCTTTTTCCTTACGGTTTCCGTAATCATTTGTGTATACTTTGTAGAGATTTGTGTACATGCACAAATTCTTACCATTTTTGTATCAATTTATGTATTCTAGTAGTAAATTGTGTATGTAACCAAATCCTTATACTTGGATGGCCTCTTGGTGAGAAGTTGTAAGGATTTATGTACATATATTTTCCCTTACGGTTTTCATAACTATTTGTGTATACGTTGTAAGGATTTGTGTACATACACAAATCCTTATCATTTTTGTACCAAATTATATATTCTCGTAGGAAATTATGTATGTACACAAATCCTTACCCTAGGATAGGCTCCTTTAGCTCATAGTGAGAAGTTGTAAGGATTTGTGTACATATCTTTTTCTTTACGGTTTCCGTAAGCCTATGTGTATATGTTGTAAGGAATTGTGTACATACACAAATGCTTACCACTTTTGTGCCATATTATGTTTACGCGTAAGCAATTGTGTATGTACACAAATCCTTACCCTTGGATGTCCTCCTTTAGCTCATGGTTTCAAGTGGTAAGGATTTGTGTACATACTTTTTTTCTTACGGTTTTCATAAGTCGTTGTGTATATTTTGTAAGGAATTATGTACATGCACAAATGCTTACCATTGTTGTGCCATATTATGTAAATTTGCAAGCAATTGTGTATGTACACAAATCCTTACCCTTGGATGTCCCCCTTTAGCTCATGGTTTCAAGTGGTAAGGATTTGTGTACATACTTTTTTTCTTACGATTTTCGTAAGCCGTTGTGTATATTTTGTAAGGAATTGTGTATATGTACAAATATTTACCATTGTTGTGTCATATTATGTACATTTATAAGCAATTGTGTATGTACACAAATCCTTACCCTTGGATGTTCCCCTTTAGCTCATGGTTTCAAGTGGTAAGGATTTGTGTACATACCTTGTTCCTTACGGTTTTCGTAAGCCGTTGTGTATATTTTGTAAGAAATTGTGTATATACGCAAATGCTTACCATTGTTGTGCCATATTATGTATATTTGTAAGCAATTGTGCATGTACACAAATTCTTATGTTGTAAGGAATTGTGTACATATCGTTTTTCTTACAATATTTGTAAGGGTTTGTGTATGTACACAAATCCTTACGTTTATAACAATTTATGTATATACCTTTTGGCTTATAGTTTTTGTAAGAAATTGTGTACAAATTTCGTAACCAATTGTGTACATAAATGACTAGGTAAACCAGTAAGCCTTTGTTTAGTTGTTTTTCAAGGGTCGTTTCCTAGAACGACCCCCAATTGCATGGTATGATTCTAATTTTATAAAATTGATTTTTATTCAGTATCAGTACTTTACTTGAATATTAATAGTATGATCTCATCATGTGAAAAGATATATCATCACAATAAAAAATCAAAGCATTTATATCTAAGAGTCATTTTATTTTATGCCAAATTATATTGAAACTAGATACGATGAATTTAATCTGAGATTTAAACTAAGATTTCATATTAATTTGGACTTAATTCGAAATTTAAAATAAAACGAACAGAATCAAAATAGACCCTGAATATTTTATTGAATAAAATAAATTCAAATTAATTTTATTTGAATCAGATGCTATCCAAACTAAAACTGAACTGAACATCAACTCAATTTTAATCTAATAATTAAAATAAAGTGAATAAATAATTTATTTTTACTATTATCTATTTTTAACAACATGATAAATAATAATTTATTTTTATTGTTATCTAATTTTATAATTTTATTTTTTAATTATTTAAAATTTTCAGATTTGAATCGAACTTAAAATTTCATTAAATTATTTGAGTCGACCAAAATAACTCAACTCGAGATATGAATATTAAAAATAATAAAATATATTAAAAAGAAGACACATAATATAATTTATTGGTTTAAATGCATAATAATCATAAACCCTTAACTTTAAAAAAAATCTTGAATTTTTCTTGCACTCATTTAAACTCTGATTTTAAAAAATAAATAGCTTAATTGATTTTTTTTTTAATTTCAAAGTCTAAGATCAATTTGTTATACTTCGAATTTTAAGTATTTTGTATCATCCATCGACACAATCTTCTTTATCAACGAATTGTTTATGAATCATACTAAATTCAAATTGAATTAACCTAAAAATTCAAAGGTTTCAAAGGTTGATCCAGTTTAAAATCGGTTCGGACAACTTAATTTTAGTATAAGTCGAAAGCGATCGATCCGATATTGAACTGGTATGAAAACATCCAATCTGATTTTGATTCAATCCAAGACCAGAACTTAATTTAAACGACCCAAATATAATTCAAACCAATTTTAAATAGACCCGAATAACCTAAAATAAAATATCCTATTCCAAAACTAACTCGTCATCTCTAATTTTTTTTGAATTAACTAATAGTGTTTACATAAAAAAAAGGTTAATATAAAGTGAATGATGGCATTCATCCCCTATATTAGATAAAAAGATGTTGCCCCAATAGAAGTTCGGATTTATATAAAGCGCATGATGACATTCTCATGTCCCTTCTATGATTGGGGAAAGATTTTTCGACTTTTATGGCTAATATAGAGTTTATCCCCTATATTAGGGAAAAACAAGTTACCCCAATAGAAGTTTGGATTGATATAAAGCGAATGATGGCATTCTTATGTCCCTTCTATGATTAAGGAAAGATCTTCGACTTCTACGGGTAATATAACGTTTATCCCCTATATTAGAGAAAAAGAGGTTGCTCCACTAGAAGTTCGGATTGATATAAAGCGAAGGATGGCTTCTCATGCCCTTTCTTGTGCTTATGAAAATATTTTCGACTTCTACGAGTAATATAGTATTTATCCCATAAACTAGGGAAAAAGAGGCTGACCCAATAGAAGTTTTAATTGGTATAGCGAAGGATGGCTTCCCATGCCCCTTCCTTTAGGTTCTTGGTGCAACAAGATTTTTTGATCTTATTAACAGATCGAAGAGTGGGTCAAAATCTTATTTGTCGAGGTTCCCCATCATTCTCCTGATAAACACCGTGAGATGAGTCTCGAGGCAAGTAATTAAGATTTAGGTATTTTGAATTTTGGGAGCAACACAAGGTCTGGAACCAGACTTAACTTTCTTGCATCCATCATTGGGAGCTGGTCTATTCTTTTCGTAGCTTTCAATCTTCTTTCAATGATTCGTATCATTTTTCAAGCGGTTTGGGTAGCTCGACTTTTAGCTTGTCGATTTTTTAAGGATCAACATGAATTACTAATCCTCCTTGGAGCGAGGATTTGACTTGGTCGTTTAACAATTTTGCTATAGGATTTTTGACCGACACATGGGTCTTGAGAAGAGGATTACTGGATTCTTCCATCAGTGTATTTGGGTCGATGACTTTTTCTTCTTTATTGGACCATTTTCAGCCACCATTTTTGCTATCTTCTCTAGCAGGTCTTCCTATAACCGTAAAATATACTCCTGTTTTTTCAGCTTATTCTCGATGTCTCTTGTGATGTCTTCATGTGCTTGCTCGATCTTCGCCATTTTTTGCATCCCTTTAACTTTGCATATGAGAATGTTGAATTTTAGCCTATTCCAAGACGAACTACAAAACACACATTATATCATTAATATTATAAAATAAAATAAAAAGTGTTGAATCAGTACAACTTTGAAAAGGAAGTCAGCGTTAGAACGAACCTTTCTCTACATAAGGTAGGTCTTGTTTCGCATGTATTGCTTGACCTTTTCCCTTAAAATTCTGATTTTTCCAATGAGCGACACTAGCTTTCTACCCCAAACTCAAAGTCTCAGTTTGAACAACCATAGTTCGTAGATACTCAGTTATCTCTCGTATTTACTCTAGGTCTTTGATCAAACGACTCCATTTTAAGAGGGTGTTTCTATGTCTTAGCGATTGTGACAATATTTTCTTGTAATCTTTGTCCTTATAAGGAAATTCACATGCTGTGAGTCTTATCATTATTGAAATAAACTGTCTTGACCTGTATCACGTTGACACCATTAATGGAACGTATCTAATTGCCCCCATATTCCGAGTAAAAGGGCTCATCGTAACCTTCACATCTATATATGATTTCCTGATGGGAAAAACGATTTGCTTTCCACACGATATCTCTCTCCCGTCTATTCCGTATAATAGTTTTCCATTGGTCGTAAGGGATGTTTTCCTATCTATGGGTGTATGTCAAATCCCTTAACGTTGAATAATTATTAAAGCAAGTATGGTATAAGGCCTTTTCGGCTTCTAAAAATGACTATGAAGTCTTACAAGTAGAAGTTGTGCACAACTGATGAACCATCCTTCTCTGTTTCATTTACAAGCACTTAGAGATCTAAAGGTATCAACGAGGATGACTGGAACGGGAATGACACCCTTATCGAGGTAGTCGAAAAATTCCATAACAAAGTTGTTTGATGAGTTCTCAAAACTCCTCATTTTATATCATTTTCCCACTCGTTTATTGCTAATAAAGACAGATTTAAAGGCGATAATAGATATTTCCGGTTATTTTCCATACTTCAGCATTCGAACACTAATTTCATGAATTTATCTATTATTTGGCATAAAACATATACGTTTGATAGTTTTCTTTTTTAGACAGGAAACTACATCACAAAGATGGCCAATTGAGAAGATAGATGTTGAATTGCAGATAAAACACCCGCCGCGATAGCAGCGTGAATATAACAACTGGTGCTCGATAGAGAAAGAAAAAGATGTCGATCTTAATGGATAGAGAACGAGAGAAAAACCAAAGCTCATTTAAGAGGTCAAGCCCTTATCAAAATCAACTGCGGGAAAGAAGAGATATTTTAGGAAATAAGAATAGAATAATACAGTTTAATTAAGAGTTATATTTCTTTCTTTTTAGAACTCTTTCCTTGCATGGAAAACCCAACTTAAGGCTTGGCCTATATAAAGCACTTATTAGGTTTAAGTTTAGGTGTGGAGTCGAGTCGGATTCTCTCGATCATATATCCTTAGTCGCCGACTATATTATGTTCTAAACTTGTTTAGAGGTTTAAGTTGTTTGTGGAGTAGTTAGGGAAGAAGGTTTTATTATTTTTTATACTTATTAATGCAAAACTTATTTCATAGTTTATTCTCTCTTGGTATTTACTCTTCTCGCATATGAGCGCAAAAGACAGTATGTGAAGAAAAACCCATTTGCCTAGCACCGGGAGATGTAGGTTCACGAAATGAGAGAATATGATCTTTACTCATGGGCATTGACTAATCCAGTTGAGAGATTAACCGCCCAGGATTTCAGCGATTAATAAGACGCATGTGTTTGGTTGTTATCCGCCCTTGATTCACACCGGGAGGTATCATCAAGACGTGGGTTTTAACAGTTCTCTTTGCTTAGGGATAAGGAAGAAGACATACAAGGATGCTTTGTCGAACTATGCAATGTTGAATTGTTGACAAGGCATAACCCCGCCTAAGCAGCTGCGGCGACCCTTTGTGTGACCCATCGAGACGACAATTCAACCCATTGTATTAATAAGTGGATACTTAATACAACTGGATTCTCCTCTACAAAGCACACAATTTAGTATTGCTTCTATCATCTTTATTTCTTCGTTAATTAGTTTTATATTTAATAGTTTTCTTAGTTATGCTTCAAACTCTTCAAATTACTTGTGTTCTTATTTTTCGTAGTGCATTTGTAAGAAGTAGTGAAGTCGACACAGTCCATGTGGGTTCGGCAACCTAAAGTATTACAATCTGACGAGGATGAAATCAAAAGGACTTTCGAGCCTCCATTATTGTCAATATATTTGAGCGACTTTGGAAAGATGACCTACTCGTAAACAGCTAATGTGAGCATTCTGACTTATCTTTCACGTTTGGTCCTTACTTGAATTAGGTCTCGAACGTTTCTTCAATCGGTGCATTTTGCTTTTCCTTCTCTTTAATTCATGATTTTGTCCATTGCTCATTTTCACTGATCAATTTCAACAATTTTTGAAATGCTAGTGAATCAGAGGGTTTAAAATACCTATCCATCTAAAGCTTTGGGCAACATATCAAGGTTGTGTATTCTTCAATTTTAGATACAATGTCAACATTTCCCAAGGTGAAACAACTGTCAACAGGGTTATAAAATTGGGCTAAGACTCGGAATATTGCTTTGTCGATAATGACATTCAACGGATATAGTAGATCTCCGTAGTTGGTGTAAAACAACCCTTTACTCTCTTCATCTTATTGGTCTCAAACATATTTCAATTCTTGTAGCTGGTTTTGTGTTGATGAGGTCAGGTGAAGTCTCCAAGTTTGGATTTTTCCCCTCTAACAAGTTGTTCCTGTTTCGGTACTGTAGTTCCTTAACCATCTTCGGATTCATAGGTTGCTTTCCACCCTATCAAGAAAACAATTCTCCATGGCTAAACCTTTCTAACATTTGTACTTGAACCAACACTTTATTTTAATTAAAATAGAAGTGTGAATGCAAAATGAGAGACCAGACAACACAAATAAGCATAATCCTCCACTTGCTCTCTTTCAAAAATATCCTCTAAAAGGTTACTCTCTAATCGGGTAAAGATTCGACTTGACAGTTCCAAGTAGGGGTGTTCAAAAATACCCAACCCGAATGACCCGACCCGACTATTCGATTACCCGAACATAAAAAATCAGGTATTTACCCGATTTTTTTTAGTCTGAGTCGGGTAACTGGCCCGTCATTTTTCGGGTCGGGTCTGGGTCACAAAATTACAAATTTTTGGGTACCCGATTCTATTTTTTAATTTTTTATTTATTTTAAATACTATTATTATTTAAACAAAATATACTTATATTATTATATTTTCATATCAAACAATCTAATTTCTAAATCTCAATCCCACAAACTTTATTTTTAAAAAAGAATTAAGGACTCATTCTAAAAAAATAAAATTAAGATTCATTGTAAATTATAAATTTAGTTTTTCGAGTTGACAAAATTTGAACTTTACTCGTTTAGATATACACTATTTTTGTATATACATTGACGAATACGAAAATCAACTCAAGATTATTTACTATTTAATCATTAATTTTTATATGTTAAAATAAATAAACTAATTAAAAATATTTTTAAAAACATTCCTTTCAACGTTATGTTTTGTTTCAAATTAGATTCTATAATTTTGGTCTTAAAATTTATGTTTAAATTATGTAACTAGTGTATTAAAATTTTATATTTTTATGTTGGATTATGTAATTTAAAATTTTAAATTTATGTATATTTTTTTAAAATTAAATTAAAAATTTTGTAAAAAAATAAAAAAAATGGGTACCCGACTACCCGAATTTTCTGGTATTCGAGTATTTGGGTACCTGAAATACCGGGTACCCGAAAATTCTGGATCAAACACGGGCCGAAAATTTAACTACCCGAAGGTATGGGTACCCGGTACTTCGGGTACCCGAATAACCTGGTACCCGGATTTGAACACCCCTAATTCCAAGGGTAGGCCTCTAGATCTCACTACATGCAGATTGGTTCTCGAAGGTAACCGAATGACTCTTATTACCTACTAAGGATAACAAGCATGATTCAGGGGATACGTTTCTCTAAGTCTATGCAAAGACGGTCTCACGAAGACAAAAAAAAATATCCCCAAAACAATTCACCATCCTACACGGAGGCAGAACCTCACGATGTAGTGGTTTCATGCTCCCACTTAAACGGATGGAGCCCGAGTTTAAAGCTCATGAAAATGGGAGTCCTGAAAAAACATTTAAAAAACATATATTAGAAAATATGTTAAAATAAAATAAACTGGATCACAAGGTTAAAGTAAACCAAATTTAAATTTTTGATTCATTAAATAAAATATAACCGATTTGAGGCTCAACTCTCAAAAAATTATCCCCAACGGAGTCGCCAACTGTAATCATCAGAATTGGTTCGGGGAGTCACAACCAATCTTTTTTATGGTGCGATTGGAATACCAAAATTGAGTCTGTAAAACAGAGTTAGATTCGGGAGCCCGTTATGCATGGGGAAGGGTGAGCACCCCCACAACACCCGAAATCGAAACCTGTCGATTAAAAAACATTTTATATAAATAAAATTATAAACTCGATTTTATGTTTAAAATTGTGATCCCTTATTTTAACACTGAAATATACTAATAAAAATTGGATTTGAGCAAGATAAAGATAAAGTTTTAATTGTTTTTATTAGAATTAAAAAGGGTTTTATTACCGTTTAAATTATGGACGATTTTATCCTTGTGATTAGTCTATAAATTAAGATGATTTTCATTCATTTTATAACATTTCATAGAGAACAAAGGACAAACAAACTATTTCTCACACTCCCAACTTCTAAGAGTTTTTCAAGTTTTTATAGCTTTGATTTTCTTTTCTTTGATTTCAAAGAAAGAAGAGTAATACCAAAAAATCCATTCCTTATTTCGGGTGTAAAAATACAAGGAGAGACCAATTGTAGTAATTACATACGTTTTGATGAATTTACTTCTAATGTAGTGGTTCACTACAACACGATTATCATTTTTATTTTAGATATTATTTATCTATCCTGTCAGTTCTAACCGTTCATTTTATAGTTTATATCTTCAACATAAACCACCAATCAAGAAGATATTGGTTGAAATTCTTTAGCTTGGCGAGAGTTAGTGTAACGAACCGGATTTAGATTCAAGTGTCGAGTTAACCCGAGGGATTTGGTCTTTGGTTTTGGGCCCCGAATTTGTTTAGTTTGGGCCTTGTTGGACTTTAGGCTTGTTGGGATTGTTTGTTAATGGGCTTACGAGTTGTAAGCTGAGGGCTTTTTGGTAAATAGCAAAATAGATTGGTAAGAAGGGTTGGGGTTTTTATTTCTCTATAGTAGAGTGATATCATCCCCCTCCATTTTCTTCTTTCTTCTCCATCTTGGTAGCAAGGAAAGGTAGGAGCTAAAGGCAAGATCTTTAAGAGTTATGGTTGAAATCTCATTTTTGTGGTAGAGAAGATGTTATAGGGCTGTTGTGGATCTTTATAACAAGCTAAAGAAGTGTTAGTTTAGTGTAGATGAAGGTTTAAGTGGGGGTTTGGGGTAATCTGGGAATAAGGTTTTGAGAGTTGGTTCTACTGTTTTCTTGATGTTTGTAACTCTTAAAAACATCTATGGAAGTGTCTAAGAGTTAACTTTAATTCCTTTCTTGTAGAGAAGGAAGTGGGAGCTTCATCACAAAGTTTGGGCAAAGAAAAAAGCTTGGAGAAGTGAATTCGGGTTTGGTTGTTGTTGTTGCAAGAGGTTAGTACTCCCAACTCTTCTAATCATCATGCATTCCATGGTAGCTATCATACATGTAGGTTTTTGTGCATGAATGCTTGGTTTTAAGCTTTGGGTGCTTTAATAGTGAAATTCGTATCTATTTGATTGATGACTGAAAAATAGTGTTAAAACACTCTAAACATCATTAATAATTAGTAGGAATACTCTAGGATCGATTTGATCGAGTTTAAGGAAGAATCTCTAGAATTTCTAAGTACAGACTTGTATTTCGTGCAGGGTATCGATACCGATGGCCCGTGTATCGATACCCCTAAGAGAAAAATAAGTCTATTATGCAGGCGTATCGAACCATGGTTCGATACCAAACACTTTAGTGACATCGGATAATACCCGTGGTTTAATACTAGTATCAAATCGGGAAATCCCCCTTTCGTTGACCTTGAAGTTGGTCAAAGGGGATCGATACCAGTATCGATACTAGTGTTTTGATACCCTCTTTGGGTAGGTATCGATACATGGTGTTCCAAAAACCCACCTAAGGGTATCGATACCCCTGCGTAATCTTACCCAAGTTAAGTAAAGATTGAGGTTCAGTAAGTGTAAGTAGAGTCTTTAATAATCTTCAAAGTTATAAAAAGGATTGTTGAACTAAAACGGTGAGTCTTAGTATATCTTCTTGTGCTAAGATCCTAGGTGGATCATTTGTGTGGTTTGAGTCCTTGTATGATGGAAACCCGGATATCCAAAAGTGTTGCAACAGTCGAAGGCCATTCGATGTAATATTTCGAGTGATGTATTGAAGACTTTTATTTTAAGTGTTGGGTGGCCTCACTCGAACGCGTTCGATGTAACATTTTGAGCATGAGATTGATTGGGCGGCCTTCATCCCTTTCGAAACGTTCGGCTACCTCATTCGAAGATGTCTAATGTAACATTCTGGGTATAGGATTTGAGGGCGGCCTCCATCTCTTTTCAAATGTTGGGCGGCCTTGTTCGAAGATGTCTGATATAACATTCCGGGTATAAGATTTGAGGGCAGCCTCAATCCTAAGTGTAGGATCCTGATACTGTATGGATGCGGGTCTCACTCTTGTGTGTTGACTTGATGTGATTGTATATGCTGTGTGCGATAATAGACATTTATTTATGCCATTTGATAGGCAAGCATGCTAGACCATCATACCATGCACGATATTTATATGTCTTGCTTTACTGCTTATGATATGCATGATGTTGGTCGAGTTCGGCATATCCACTCACCTTTTGTAGCTCAGCACTCGAAATGTGTTTTCGTGCGTAGGTTAGGTGAAGCCAGTTCTTTTGGAGCACCATCGAGGTTTGGACTTCAGTATCGACCGTTTTGTTAGAG
This sequence comes from Abelmoschus esculentus, assembly GCA_035048815.1. NCBI lineage: Eukaryota > Viridiplantae > Streptophyta > Magnoliopsida > Malvales > Malvaceae > Abelmoschus > Abelmoschus esculentus. The sequence continues at coordinate 11,021,148 of JAUCBN010000016.1, read as the reverse complement.
TACAATTAGTAGATTTAGTGGGCTAGTACTATGTTAAACCCTATATGTTTTCGAACTCTGTTTATTTTAATTTGGGTTGAATGTTTTAAATGGGTTGTAATATTTTGGAGCTCCGATTACTTTATATTATTTTAGTCTTATGTTTTAAAATTAATGGATTTTATGAATCGCTTTGGACTTGAGTTAATTTTATTGTTGGGCTTTCGAAAGAAATTTTGAAATACAAGTTTTGGTCCAGAGGTCCAATGTAACACCGGGTCGAGGGTGTTACATTTAGTGGTACCAAAGCCTAGGTTTAGTCGGTTTTAGGAAGTCCCCGGGGAAGTCTAGTGTGTTATATAGGTGTTAGACAAGTACTTGCCCACGATTCGATATAATAATTCTTTTAAGAGCTGAAATTTCGATGGTGTAATCCTGTTTGTTGTTGTTGTTTGTGCAGAAGTTGCTAAGTATGACGAGGCGTGTAAGGGATCAGGAGGAAAGCCAGTGTTCTCGATGAGGAGACTCCGACTATAAGAATGAGGCCGATAAGGGGGTGCCATCGGATGAATTTCTCTAAAAAATAAATAAAAGAATAGCAATATAGTATAGAGAAAGTAGGGTCGATCCACAAGGACTAAGGAATTTCCAACGTTGAATTGTATTGATCATGATCCAAAAAAACAATAAATTAGAAAATGGAGGGTTTGATATTATATAACTAAAAATAAACTTAATCTAATAATAACTGAAATTAAATAAAAATAAATATTCGAAAGTAATAAATTTAAAGCATATAGCCTCAAGCTTCGCTTTGTCTCAAATCTCAATTGATCATCGAAATAGATTTTACTTCAAGATCCATGCTAGTTATAGTCTACAAGGCCCAACCCTTGTAACTTGCTTCTCTCTTCGGAAAACCAATACTCCCAAGTTTATCTCCGAAATTTGGTCTTTAATGGACTAACCATGTCTATCGCCGTTAGCGTTAATACAACTTTAACTACTAGAAAAGCCTGACTCAAGTTATAGCGTCTCACAGAGAATCAAACCCGATCTTGATTTACCTTAGTGCATCGCCACTAAGTTTGTTCACAAGAAGCCGAATTTACTACCAGCCGATTCTTCTTCCCAACGATAGATCTAAATCTTCTAGGTCGAAAATCGTCGTGGCCCATGTCGTGACTCTAGTCACGATGGATAAAAAAATGCAGAATTCACTCTTTTCTGTTGGGTCTGAAAAATAAATTCCTACACTGAAAATGATCAAAATAGAACCAAATTAGTAATATCAAATTGAAAATGGAAAATAATTATTAATAAAATATATAAATTCGAACACTCATCAAATTCCCCATCACTTATTCAATGCTTATCCTCAAGCATACTTAAATTCTCATTTTCGTCACTTATCAAAATTCATTCAAAAAGTTTATGTCAAATCCATGTACATGCATAAATTGAAGAAGTTAGACAAGACAATCAAATAAAGGTGACATGATATTCCAATAAACAATAATTAACCAAATGAATAAAAGGTAGATATTCAGAGCTTTTGCTATTTGCTTGTGAGACGAAATCAAATCAAGTTTAGATCCTTCATGATAAACGATTGGCGGAGTGCGAGTTTCCTCCCCTTTTATATCACTCTCTTTTTTTAAGTACTTATTATTTTCTTTTGAAAGAGATTATTTTTCTCTTTTTTTATTCTTTTTTTCAAGCACTTTATTATTTTTTTTTCAAAAGATATTTTTCCTTTTTTCTTCTCTTTTTTTAACGCTACTCTCATTAACTCGAACTCTGTAGTCTCGACTCGTCACTAAATCTTTGAACTGGAAACGAGATGACAACCCAAGCACCTCACCCCGATTCTCCAATCTGGGAACATTCAAACGATCTACCGCTCACAATCGTCTCAAAAAAATCATGTACCTGAAGATAACATCAATTATTAGCAAAACAAGCACAAACTCATATTTAAGCAACACTAACAATTATACCATATGATTAAAAACTTTCACCAAAACATCTAATCATCTCAAGTTAATTGTCCATGCATAACAAAATTAATTCAAGCTTGTAAACAAGGGATTATGATAAAACTAACAAGTCAACCAAGACAAACAACAATCATAAGAACTTAAAATATACCTTCAAACTAACATTAACAAGCAAGGAAAAATATAATCACTCCTCCTCACTTTAAGCATATTGTCTCAATATGAAAATTAAAGTACAAGAGAAAGAATAGAGATACTCTCCGTGTCTAAAGTATGTTTGGTTGTCGACAACTTTGGAGGCCATTTGTAATTTTCCAAATTTCATGCACGATAAAGCCATTCAAATTTGGGGAAAATTCTATGCAAATTTATTTGAAAATAAATTAGATGAAAAATAAATTAATTATAAAAAATAAAACAAAGAAAGAAAATGGGTTGTCTCCCATTCAGCGCTTTGTTTAACGTCATGATCTTGACGACCTGATTTAGACTACAGGTTGTGCGAGAAATTCTTTTTCCAATTCATATTCTTTGTCCAACTTAGAATTTCTCTATGAGAAATTTTTCGGTTATGGAGTTCCTTCATTTTCGACAAAATACCTACTTTAATCTATAATTTATCTGGTGGCAATTTTAATTCCAACTTTGGTTCTTGCAAGATAAATAGAAAAAAGTTAGCTTGAGAAGTCATCAAATTTAAATTTTTATTTATCTCCTTGCAAAATGATCGTGATTCCACATCAGAAGAGATATCCATTTTTACTTCTTTAATAGTTCCAGCATTCAAATTCCTACATAACTCATCAAAAAGATTATGTTTAACATATTCAACCATAGAAGGATCAAATATATTAACACAACTAACATTATGCATAGAGTTAGGATATTTCATAGCCTTATACACGTCAAACTTTACCATTTCGTCGTCAAACTCCTTGGTAAGAATTCCACTTCTTACATCAATTTTGGCATGTGATATGCTCAAAAAGGGTCTACCAAGTAAAATTTCGGAAGAGACAATGGTACAATCATCTTCCATGTCAATGACATAGAAATCTACAGGGAAAAATAAATCTTTTACCTTTACAAGCACGTTTTCAAGAACTCCTTCAGGATACACTAAACATCTATCGGCAAGCTGGATCGTCAAACTTGTTTCCTTCAAAGGCTCAACACTTAATAAATTATAAATTGAAAGCGTCATGACATTAATTCAAGCGCCTAAATCGCACATAGCTCGTTTAATACCAATTTTACCAATCTTACATGGGATAGCAAACATACCTTGATCCTTGTACTTAGTTAGAATTTTACGTTGAATTACGGTAGAAACATTTTCACCTAAGTTTACCTTTTCATTCCCGGTAAGCTTTCTTTTATTTATGCAAAGATCCTTCAAAAATCTAACATACCTTGGAATCTTTCGGATCACATCGAGAAGTGGTATGTTTATCTCCACTTTCTGAAACATGTCAAGAATTTCTTGTTCCTCGGCTTGCTTATCACACTTCACTAATCTCGATGGAAAGGAAGGTGGAACGTCATAAGGAGATGGTGTAGGGATAGCTTGTGGTTCAGCTTTCTTCTTTTTTTGAGGTTGTGTGGCATGTTCTTTAGGTTCAATAATGTTACCACTTCGAAGGGTGATGGAACTAACATTCTATCGCGGGTTTGGCTCAGTTTGCGACGGTAATTTTCCCTTTAATTCCAAACGACTCACAGCTAATGTAAGTTGACTCATTTTTTTGTCAATTTCTTGAAAGTGTGCCTCTGTATTTTTTTGAAATTTCTCTTGAGCTAGCGCCAAACGTCCGACAATTGACTCCAACGATGATTTTTGTGGTTGATATTGTTACGGTGCAGGTGGTCTAGGTTGATAAGTTTGATTCGATCCATACTTGAGGTTTGGATGATCCCTCCAACCCGGATTATAAGTGTTTGTATTGAGATCATATTGCCTTTGAGGAGGCCCTAGAAAATTTCCAATGACATTTACTTGAGCGTTATTATCTTCTTGAAGCATTGGGAAACAGTCCGTAGGAAGATCTGGCATCGTGCATATTCCACAAAGTCTAGCTAGACCTATCTTTCCTGTAATAAGAGATTGAACCACATTAGTTAACTTATCAATTTTATCCTCTAAAGAAGTTGTACTTATCTCGTGAACCCCTCGAGTGGGTTCACTTAGGCGAAACTATTGTACATTAGCGGCCATGGTTGAGATAAGATTTCTAGCTGCAGTGAGAGTCATATTTATAAAGGCTCCACCACTAGCTGCGTCGATCATTTTCATTTCCATTGAAAGCAATCCTTCGTAAAAGTATTGGAGAAGACTTTGTTTGGTTAAGCCATGTTGCGGATAACTAGCGCAAAGTCTTTTAAACCGTTCCCAATAGTTGATGAGTGCCCAAAAGGCAGTTATTTACTACCCTTCTCATGGCACTTTATGCATCTACTATACTCCAACTTGAGCTAAAATATGGACTCTTTACACAATATTGGATATTCTGTTATCACTACTTACAAATTCGAAATTTATAGAGAATGCAGATATTATTACATATTCTATACATGCAGGAATATTCAGGGCCAAAGCAGCAGTGAAGCAGTGTTGAGGCCGAGGCAGGGACAAGGCCGTGGCAGCATCCAGAATGGTAACATCAACATTGTAGGCGAATGAAAGATAAAAATATACAGAACATTCTGAAAGATGCAACGCACTAATTGGACCAGGCTAGCATACTGAAAGTCCAAGTCAAAGGCCAAACGGGAAAATCTTTCTAGAAGGCTGCAAACTTGGAAACATCAGATCTCATGTAGAAGACTTGCTCCCTACTCCAAGTTAGAGTCTATTTAGGAAAGGTTTGTCCTAGGTTAAGACTATATATAGCCTAGTCGGCCACATTGTTGGAGAGAGCCGATTTTAGAGAAACCCTTCCCCTAAGATTTGTACCTATCGACATTATGTTCTAAATCTCTTAGGGATAGGTGAAGGTTGTAGATATTAGTGAGAGGAGATTGTTTCTTGTTTCTTTGTTTTAATGCAGTAATAATATCGAAGTTTGCTTATCCTATTGCCATTCCTTGTTCTTGCATTCAAGCTCAAGAGAGAAGTTTGTAAGTAATCTATTTATCTAGCATTAAGAGAGTTAGATTCACGAAAAGGATAAGTACGGTGTTGACGACACTAACTCGGCCTAGAGATAGGTTAAGAGTTTCAGAAGTTAAAAGAAGTGTTGGATTGGTTGGTGATTATCGTTGATTCACGCCGAGAGGTATCGTCAAAGACCAGTCATCAACAGCGCTCTGACTTAGAGATAAGCGGAGTCAACTACGGACACTTTGCTAAACTTTGATACATCTTCCCAAGAGCAATAGATTACCGCGGCAGAGAACAATAACGCTGCTAAGGTTGTATCTGCAGTACTGCCGAAGCAGTGTTGTGTAATTGCATTGGACAAGAAGAAGATCAATCGAATCCACTAATTGACGCAGCTGGATCCTACCCACTTTCTCTATATCGTTCTTAATCCTTTATTTTATGTTTTGTTATTTAGTTACTTAGTTAGACAATTCCACTTATCTGTGTTTTTACTTTATTTTTTAGGAGCAAGGGAACAAGGGGAGACATATTAAGTATACCAATCCCTGTGGAGATGATAAACGATATACTTATCACTTTATTACTTGCGACGTGTATACTTCACAGTTGCGCTATTATTACACGCATCAAGTTTTTAGTACCGTTCTCGGGGATTGGAAACTAAATTTTTGTTTTCTTTATTTTCTTGCTCTTTAACCATTCTTTATTTAACTTTAATTCTAATTATTTATTTATTTTTTAACTTTGGCTTATCTGGTGTATGACCAGGGCAAACCCGAGTGGTCCCTTGTACTAATTGGATCCTGAAATTGAACGCACAAGACACCATCTAAGGCGCTACCTGTTTCAAGTCATGGATGATCCACCAAGAGGAAAAATTCCACCTGTTGATCATAATGTACTGCCACCAGTAATGCCGCAGCAAAAACTGCCACGACCATTGCCAAGGCAGCTCATTGTTAGAGACTTTCTGGTGGAAGACCTAAACGGACTAAACCCTGGCGTAGTCACCCCAGAGATTGAAGCAACTCACTTTGAGCTCAAACCAGAGATGTTCAACATGTTGAACACAATTGGACAGTTTAGTGGGTCTGTTACTGAAGATGCAAGGCAGCATCTTAAATCTTTCATGGAAGTGTGCAATTCTTTGAAAATCCAAGGAGTCCATGAAGATATTTTAAGATTAAAGTTGTTCCCCTATTCACTGAGGGATAGGGCGAAAACTTGGTTAAATGGCATCCCAGCAGGATCCATAGGATCTTGGGATGAACTCTGCCGAGAATTCATTACGAGGTTCAACCCCATAAATCTCTATGATCACATCCGTAATGAAATCACATCATTTCGATAGGATGATGATGAACCAATGTATGAGGCGTGGGAACACTACAGAGAATTGTTAAACAAATGCCCACTATATGGTTTTCCCTTGTGGACGCAAGTCTCCATGTTCTATAATGCCACCAATGCATCCACAAGGATGATGCAAGATGCTTCCGCAAATGGGACAATTTTTGATAGAGCACCCACGGAGGCCATTGAGATTCTGAACAAACTCGCAAGGAACGACTTCCAGTTTCCTACATCAAGGCGAGGAGGAATGAGACACCATGCCACGGCCCATGAATTAGACAACCAGTTCAGTGACAGCACAATTGGCTTCTCTGACCAAGATAGTTCAGAATATGCAAGCCCAACAAAATATACATGACGTTAAGGCAGTCAACTCATCTGATTACATGTAAGATGAGGAAACCAACCTATATGTTGGAAATTATAACAGGAAAAATCATATGATGTCCAACAATTACAACCCATCCTAGAAAAGGCATCCAAACTTTTCATGGAGTAACCTGCCGCAGTAGCACACTCTGCAGCCCATGCCGCAGCAGCAGGTCAAACAGCAGTAGTCTTTGAATGCACTAGCAGATTCTCTTACGGAAATCATTTCAAAGACTGATTCATACATGGCCGAGAATAACCGCTTCATGAAGCATACTGATGACATCATGAACCGAACTGAGATAAGACTGCAGAACCAGGAGGCTGCCATCAAGTCTTTAGAAACCCAAGTTGGTCAATTTTCCCAACGACAAAACACTCGACCACTAGGGGGTTTACCTAGCAATACTGAGGGTGCTAAGGTGTTAGGCCACGAGCAATCCAAGGTAATTACGACAAAAAGTGACCTACAATTAAAAGATATAGAAGGGCCCTCAACCGATAGAGTCCAACCAGAAAAGTAACATCACGAGGACTCAAAAGCTGAGCAGGACCCTACCGAAAACAATACCCCGGCAGTAGAACCAGCAGTACCTAAAAATCCTGCCGAGGCAGCTTCAGATAAGTTCACCCTAGGTATTAAACTCAATAACCAAGGAAACCTGGAGGATATAAGATCACCACCTCCTTTCCTGCAGAGGTTAAAAAAGCACAAACAGGATCACCAATTTCAGAAATTCCTAGACATCTTAAAGCAAGTCCATATCAACTTGCTATTAGTTGAGTCTATTGAATAAATGTCTAACTATGCCAAGTTCTTAAAGGACATAGTATCCAAACGATGAAGGCTAGGAGAATTTGAAAAGGTGGCAGCCACTGAAGGTTGCATGGCCATGCTACATAATCGTATGCCGCCTAAGCTAAAGGATCCTGGATGCTTTACAATCCCCTGTGCGATTGGGAATGGTTAAGAAGGAAAGGCCCTATGCGACTTGGGAGCAAGCATCAATCTAATACCCAAATTAGTTTTTCAAAAACTTGGAATAGATCGGGCAAAACCAATAACATTACTGCTCCAACTTGCGGATCGGTCCTATGTGCATCCTAAAGGCAAAATTGAGGATATTCTGGTTAAGGTCGACAAGTTTATATTTCCTGCCAACTTTCTTGTCCTTGACTGTGAGGCCAACAACACTGCACCGATCATCCTGGGTCGATCTTTCCTTGCTACTAGATGCACCATCATCGATGTGGAAAATGGCGAGCTCACAATGCGGATAAACGATCAACAAATCAAGTTGAACACCTTCCACAATCTCACAAATTCAGACATTCCAGTAGAATGTAAGGCTCTCCAAACACCAGATCAGGGTACTAAAACATCCTGCCTGGGTAGCACGCTCGGCAGACTATTCAGTAAGCGAATAAATCCTAAAGGAGAGGTCGAATGCACTGAAGAGACTGGCCAACATGCGAAGAAAGATACGAGTTAGAAAGAGATAATCAAATTGGGAGATGCATTTACATGCACTTCACAAGTAACATAATTTCTTCCTTTCTATTTTATTTATTATATTAGGACTAGTTTTATATGTTGTTATGTTTTATTTTCAGTATTTTATGTTTTTAAGTTTTGTTTTTTTAGGATAAATAAAGCAACAAATGCAGAAAAATTATTTCACAGCAGGAAGTCTGCTGCCGTGGTAGTGCACTGTGTTAGAGCCGTAGAAATCTTAACGGGCAGAAACAGTGCAACGGCTCTTTACCGAGAAATCCGCCGCGACAGTAATTGTTCAGCAAGGCAGTAAATGCCTAACGGCTAATTTTTAACAGTCATATTTTTTTACAGCCTATATAAACAACTCCTTTGCTTAGAATTACCCACTCTTGCATTCTTGCTAATCTTCTTTTTTTCACAATCTTGCTCTCAATTACTTTAGCTCTCATCTAATTCTTGAAATTTTCAGCAATCTTTTCAAGTACTCCAGACTTCGCTCAAGGCAATCAATAACTATAATCATGGCCGCTTACAACCGCTTTTACCCTGTCGCCATTGAAGAGCGATTCAACCGTTCTTTTGTTGCTCGACAGCTATGGGAGGAGCAAGGATTTCAACAATTGGATGAAGATAATTAAGGCATCGAATAGTTCTTGTTCGACAAAATCAAATACCAAGATTGGGAAATCTTCTATCTTCAACCTCCCCCAGCGAATGCCACGATCGTCCGAGAGTTTTATGCCCACATGCCAAGCGAAGGAAATTTATATGTCCACTTCCGAGGGAAGCCAGTCGCCCTTAATGCCGAAGCAATCAACCAACGCTATGGCCTCACTCTATTGTCCAATGCACATAGTGATTTTGAGGCGGAGGTCACCGATGTCGACTTCGAGCTAATCAAAGATGATCTTTGTTACGATGATACCCCTTGGGAGACCGGTAACCATAGAGGATCTGTAACAAGATTGAGCCTCAAACCCGAGGCTAAGATGTGGTGCACCTTTTTCAAAAGATGTCTAATGCCCACATCGCATAACAGCACAGTCGATAGGAGACGTTTGGTGCTCATCCAGTCCATAATCAACAAGAGGATCATCAACGTTGGAGAAATTATTCTCCAAGAAATTTATGATTGCGGTAAGAAAGACAAAGGCCCTTTATGTTTCCCTTCTTCAATCTCTGCTTTGTGTATTGCTGCAGGTGTACCAGTCGAGGCTATAGATGAGTACACACAGAAAATATTGACGAAGTGGAAGAAGGAGATGAAGTTACTGCACCAACGCACACCGCCCAATTGAGTTCAGCCACATCGACAAGCCAAACAACAACAATCACAAGCATAAGGATCTAGATGAAAGGAGTCAGCAGCACGGCCTAGGAGATTGCTCCGTACAAGCAGCTCCTTGGAATCGTTATAAATAATTTTTTTATGCTTTTGTCTATTTTCTTATTGAAATTTTTGTTTACCTTATATGTTGAGCATTGGGGAAAATGCTCGGTTTGAGTTTAGGGGTATTATAGGTGCAGAAGCACTGTCGAGGCAATCCACTGTCGTGGCATTACCATGAAAAAAGGGAGTAATTTTTTCTAAAATTTTTTGCAATATTCTCTTTTCTTGAATTACTGTTTTTAATCTTGCACTGCTCTACATCAGCGTTGCTTTAGCTTACTCCTTTAAGGCTATAGAAATCTTTCTCCTTACCATGGCCAAGTTTTGTTTTGAAGGGATAGCCATAGGATACTCATGGAATAAAACTTAGAAGCTTGTTTTAGGGTTAGAAAACAAAGAAACACTTTTTGGAATTGCTTGATTTAGGAGTTCTTTTAATGAACTTAGGTGATAAAGGCTTAGAATCTTTTGAAAAAATAACTAGAGGTTCCCGAAACTGGCTCTAGTTTTGCTTTCCTTCATTCTAGAGGTGCCCGAAACTGGCTCTAGTATGCTAAAGTTCGCTTAAAATAAAATAAAATAAAATATAGAAAACACATATCTTGAGGTGACCGAAATTGGCTCAAGACTTGTTGTTTTAAGGAGATAGCTTTAATCCAAATTCTATTTGTCTTGAACTTAGAGTTTATCTAAGAAAGCCTTGAATCAACCTTGTCCATAAAACGCACACACTCACCTAGCCTTATAGCTTGTTTCTTAGTAAAAGTCCTTGGGTAAACTAGTGGCTAAAACGGAGAAATAGTCATGACCATGGTGGGGAGAATAGATGGAAAAGTAAGACCAAAAGGGAGTAAGGTTCAGCAATTTGATGTCTTGCATTGCTTGAGGACAAGCAATAGTTCGAGTTTGGGGGTATTTGATGAGTGCCCAAAAGGTAGTTATTTACTATCCTTCTCATGGCACTTTATGCATCTACTATACTCCAACTTGAGCTGAAATATGTACTTTTTATACAATATTAGATATTTCGTTATCACTACTTACAATGTCAAAATTTATAGAGAATATGGATATTATTACTTATTCTGTACATGTAGGAATATCCAGGGCCGAAGCAGCAATGAAGCAGTGTTGAGGCCGAGTTAGGGACAAGGCCACGGCAGCATCCAGAGTGGCAATATCAACATTGTAGGCGAATGAAAGATAAAAATATAGAGAACATTCTGGAAGATGCAGCGCACTAATTGGACCGGCTAGCACACTAAAAGTCCAAGTCAAAGACCAAACGGGAAAATCTTTCTAGAAGGCTGCAAACTTGGAAACATCAGATCTCATGTAGAAGACTTGCTCACTAATCCAAGTTAGAGTCTATTTAGGAAAGGTTTGCCCTAGGTTAAGACTATATATAGCCTAGTTGGCCACATTGTTGGAGAGAGCCGATTTTAGAGAAACCCTTCTCCTAAGATTTGTACATATCGACATTATATTCTAAATCTCTTAGGGATAGGTGAAGGTTGTAGATATTAGTGAGAAGAGATTGTTTCTTGTTTCTTTGTTCTAATGCAATAATAATATCGAAGTTTGCTTATCCTATTGTCATTTCTTGTTCTTGCATTCAAGCTCAAGAGAGAAGTTTGTAAGTAATCTATTTATCTAGCATCGAGAGAGTTAGATTCACGAAAGGGATAAGTACGATGTTGACAACACTAACTCGGCCTAGAGATAGGTTAAGAGTTTCAGAAGCTAAAAGAAGTGTTGGATTGGTTGGTGATTAGCGTTGATTCACGCCGAGAGGTATCGTCAAAGACCAGTCATCAATAGCGCTCTGACTTAGAGATAAGCGGAGTCAACTACGGACACTTTGCTGAACTTTGATGCATCTACCCAAGAGCAAGAGATTGTCACGATAGAGAACACTAACCCTGCCGAGGTTGTATCTGCAGTACTGCCGAAGCAGTATTGTGTAATTGCATTGGACAAGAAGAAGATCAATCAAATCCACTAATTGACGCAGTTGGATCCTATCCACTTTCTCTATATCGTTCTCAATCCTTTATTTTATGTTTTGTTATTTAGTTACTTAGTTAGACAATTCCACTTATCTGTGTTTTTACTTTATTTTTCAGGAGCAAGGGAACAAGGGGATACATATTAAGTATACCAATCCCTGTGGAGATGATACACGATATACTTATTACTTTATTACTTACGATATGTACACTGCACAGTTGCGCTATTATTACACGCATCAATAGTCATATAAAGATTCTCCATCTTTTTGTCGAATTCCTAATATACTTCTCCTTAATTCGCTTGTTTTTGCCGCAGGAAAGAACCTGTCAAGAAACAATCGTGCCATATCAGCCCATGTATTAATTGAACCGGAAGGTAAATAAAACAATCAATCTTTTGCCAAATCGGCTAAAGAAAAAGGAAATGCGTAAAGTTTTATTTGATCTTCGGATACTACCTACGGTTTCATACTCAGACAAACCATATGAAACTCTTTTAAATACTTGTGTGGATTTTCATTCTACAAGCCACAAAAACTCGGAAGTAAATGTATCAAACCAGTTTTAAGTTCAAACGGTGTTTCTCCATTTGGAAACATGATATAAAGTGGTTGTTGTTCATCAAGTGCTGCAGCTAACTCTCGAATTATTTATTCAGCCATTTATTCTGTTCAAAATTTAACAATATTAGTAATTTTACCGAAGTCCCCGGTAACGGCGCCAATTTGACAAGCGTCGAATTGTCAAATAAATAATTCTTATTTTTTGAATTAAATAAAAGAATAGTATAGAGAAAGTAGGATCGATCCACAGGGACTAAGAAATTTCCAATGTTGAATTGAATTGATCATGATCCAAAAAAACAATAAATTAGAAAATGGGGGTTTGATATTATAAAACTAAAAATAAACTTAATCTAATAATAACTAAAATTAAATAAGAATAAATATTCGAAAGTAATAAATTTAAAGAATATAGACCCAAGCTTAGCTTCGCCTCAAATCTCAATTGATCATCGAAATAGATTTTACTTCAAGATCTATGCCAATTACAGTCTACAAGGCTCAACCCTTGTAACTTGCTTCTCTCTTTGGTAAACCAATACTCCCAAGTCTATCTCCGGAATTTGGTCTTTGCTGGACTAACCACGTCTATATTCGTTAGCGTCGATACAACTTTAACTACTAGAAAAGCCTGACTCGAGTTATAGCGTCTCACAAAGAATCAAACACAATCTTGATTTCCCTTAGTGGACCGCCATTAAGTTTGTTCACAAGAAGCCGAATTTGCTTTAGCCGATTCTTCTTCCCAACGATAGATCTAAACAATCTTCAAGTCAACGTGTACTTTTTGAAATGAAGACGTCGAGATCATTAAAGGAAAAGCCGATTATCAATCCTTGATGTCAGAAAATCGAGAATGTTATCCGAAGGTATTAAGTGCTTCACGATTCTCATAATATGAATTGAGTCGTCACTAGATTTCGACTAAATAAAAGTTTATCTAAGCATGAATGAGATCATACTTAGCATTTTCTAAAAGAAAATAAATAAAAAACTCAAAGTAAATAAAAACATGAAAGAACTTTTATAACCAAAGGAAAAGTGAAAATGAAGTAGTACAAATTAAGCTTTACCCCAGGGGTATTTATATTATTCTAAAACCCTAAATATAAAAGATATAAATAAAAGATAAATCCTAAAGATAATCTAAATTATAAATAATTCAAATTTCAAACTTAAATTTCTAAGATAATTCCTAAGATAATTCCCCAAGATAATTTCGTTCATCCTTCTAGAAGATACTGACTGGAATGCCTTCTAGAAGCTGTTGCTGACTAGACGATCTAAATCTACCAGGTCGAAAAACGTTGTGTCCTATGTCATGCCCATGACTCCAGTCACGATGGATAAAAAAATGCAGAATTCACTCTTTTTTGTTGGGTCTGAAAAATAAGTTCCTATACTGAAAATGATCAAAATAAAACCAAATTAGTAATATCAAATCGACAACGGAAAATAATTATTAATAAAATATATATAAATTCGAACACTCATTAGATATTAAGCCTTCCTAAATAGTTAATAAAATTTTGTGTATACATTATGAATTTTCAACAGCCTGTACACAACTAATAAAATCCATTTAAACTTGGAGAAAGAATCAGTAAAATAGCATTAAAAATATTAATTATGAGCATTGTCAACATACCCCACTAATGTGAAAGAGTTTAAAAAATTAATTTCTTTTGAAAAGGAGAGAAGAACAATAGCGAGATTAACTGCTTAAGTACTAGTGAAGATATCTGAAACTAGTACAAAGTGATGATGAATAATTCTTCTTTTAGATAAATGAACAAATCTAGAACATTTTAAGATAAGGGCGAATTGATAACACACAACTAACCCCTCCATCCACCAAAATCCTCGATGAGTTAGAAAATATACAAATGTATAAATATATAAATGTAAATAAGTATAACCATTTGACCTCAGGATTCTAGTAAGTGTATTAGAAAAATAGCTCAATATTTTTATAGAAGGTGGTTAATCCTTCTCACTTATGTATTTTATTTCATCAGGTTTATCTCAACATAAACCACTCAAACAAGACCTATAAAATAATTAAGAGATTTTATAAAAAGCTCTCCATATAAAAAATAGGTGAATTCTTCAAATTCATTTATAAAATGAACCACTCAAACTTTGGGATAAGAATTTATTAAAAATAAATACTCAACCTCTTTAATCGGTGAATTCAATAAGTTTTTCTTAATAGAACAATCCAAACTCTTTGAGATTATATTATTAAGAGTTTTAGAAAACTCATCCTCACTAGTGGCAAGTTTATTTAGTCCTTTGCGATAAGAGTACCCATTCACACAGGGCTATGAACTTGATAAAAGTAGTTATTCCATAAATATCGATAAATTCATCAAGTCTTTCTCACTAAGACCACCAAAAAATTAGGCTATGAATTTATTAAAAGTAATGAAACTCAACCTAGGCATGTACATTGTTCATCATAGGGATAAGTATTAAAAAAATATACACTATAAGTATTGTTTATGGTTTCGTTTAACCACATTGAACTTAGATAACTAAGTTGGGTATCCACAACGAATTTCTTAACCAATGGGCTTTAAAACTTTCCTCCTCGATGAATCTAGAACCAATTTTCGACTTAAACCTTTGGTAAGTGAATCTAGGTTCCTTTCTGACTTCACATACTATAAAGAGTGTACTTCGTTCCTTATTAAATGTCTTACAGATTCATGTCTTATGCGAATGTGTTTTTTCTTACCATTGTAAGCTTGCCTCTTTTTCACACATATCATAACTTGTGAATCACATAATAAAGATATAGTAGGAGTCAGTTTTCCCCATAAAAAAATTTTTGCTAAAAGATTTCTAAGTCATTTAGATTCTTGCCTAGCCAAATCCAGAGCTATTCTCTGATTCCATAGTAGAGTAGCGATGCAAGTATGCTTAACAGGCTTTTAAGAAATTGTTGCTCCACCTAAGGTAAAGACATATCCACTCGTTGAGCTTACTTTATCATTATCGGTAATCCAATTAATATCACAATATCTTTCTAAAACTAAAGGAAAACCTATAAACTCGAGTTTATAATCAATAGTAACTTTAAGATACTTTAGTAAGTGTTTGAGTGCAATCCAATGGTCACCACTAGGATTATGAGTATACTCATTGCATAAGTAATATCAGGCGAGTATAGTTCATTAAGAACACAAGGCTTCCAATAATTCTAGCATACTCTTCTTGGAAAACACTACTTTATTTTTAAAGAGGTGTACACTAGATTCATAAGAAGTTTATATAGGATTGACATCAAAACTGTCAAATTTCTTTAACACTTCTAAATATAAAATACTTGACTTAAAGAAAAACCATTTTAAGTTTTGGTAACTTTTACTCCTAAGATCGTATCAGTCTCTCCTAAATCATTCATCTCAAATTTAGTAGATAAGATTTTTTTTTTGTTAATAGATTCAATGTTAGTACTAAAAATTAACATGTCATCTATATATAAATTTATGATGAAACAATCAGTTTCAAACATCTTTGAATATACGCATGTATCTACTCCATTAATAATAAAACCAAAACTTAAAATGGTTTTATAAAATTTCTCATACCATTACTTTGGAGCTTGTTTAAGATCGTAAAGAGACTTTTTAAGTCTACACACTTTACCTGCCATATTAGGTGTCTCAAAACTTGTTGGTTGCTCCATATAGATCTCCTCATCTAGTTGTCCATTTAAAAATGCAGTCTTTACATCCACTTGATGTACATACAATTTATGACTAGATACAATCGTAAACAAGGCACAAATTGTTGAGACTTTTGTGACATGATAATACACATCAAAGAAGTCAATGACAAACTTTTAAGTGAATCCTTTGATTACTAGTCTTGTTTGATACTTTTTGGATTGATCCATCTGGTCTAAGTTTCTTTCCAAAGACTCATTTGTTACTGATAGGTTTAAATACTCTAAGAAAATCAACCAACTCTCAAGTGTGATTAGACTTAATTGATTCTAGTTCATCATTAATGTCACTTCTCCAAAAACTAATATCAATTAAACTTATAGCTTCATTATATGTTTTTGGATCCTTATTTAAAAGAAAAGATTGAGCTATAAATTTAATTATAATGTCTAAATCAATAATTTTTATAATAAAGGAAATTATGAAATCTGGTCCAAAGGTAGTAGCTACCTTTTACCTCTTAGTTTTTCTAGGCTCTAATTCAAATAGTAGAATCTCTTTTACAAGAATACTAGAAGAAGCAGAAATATAAATTTCTCGTTGTGCCTTGATATTTAATCTATTTTTAAGAGGAAATGGGTCCTCAAAAGATATTGCATCCCTAGATTCACAAATTGAGAAGTTATTTAAGTCATAAACCTGTATGCGATATTATTTGTAGCATACCCTATAAACACTACATCAACGATTTTAGGATTAATAGTGATCTTCTTGAAATCAAATAAACCCACTTTCGCCAAATACCCCCACACTTTCAGTATTGCAAATTTTGTGCATTTCTTTTCCATAATTTATATGGGGTAGAAGCTAATTTTTTATGAGGTACTTGGTTCAATGTATGATTGGCTGAGAGAATGACTTCCCCCCCATGTTATCAAGTAATCAAGAAGTTATCAACAATGAGTTCATCATCCTTTTAAATTTCTATTTTTCCTCTCGGAAATGCCATTTTGTTAAGAAAAATATAAAACGGAGGTTTCATATATTGTCATTCTTCTCACACACCTCTTTAAGAAAATTAAACCTACATTCACTAACCCTATCGGATCTAATATGTTTTATTCTCCTAATCTAGCATGCCACATATTAAAGGTTTCAATAGTATAAGCAGAAGTGGTGGCTTTTTTTTTATTAAATTGGGTTTCGATTACAAATAAACTATTTTCTAAAAAACCTTTCCCTACATAATCTCCATTACGAGAAAGTTTTGTTTATCTGCTTTAAAAACTAGTTTAACGCTCGCCTTATTCAACAGTCCACCTCTAATTAAATTTCTTCGTAAGGCAAGTACATGCAAGACATTTCTTAAAGCTAAAATTTTACCTGATATCATTTTGAGCAAAACTTTTCCTTTGCATAGCATATCAGAGCTGCTGGAGTTTTTTTGGGACCGCCGGTTTACCCTATTGCATAGTGAAATAAAATTACAACGGTCTTTCCAGTGATCCATATACGTTTAATCCAAAATCGGGAGAAAGAAATGTGATGACTTACAATGGATTCCTTCATAAGCAGCAAAAACAACAACAAGAATTTCTACAATCACGATTAGGGATGGTAATGGATCTTGGACCCGACCCGGATCTATAAATCCAGATTTGTTTTATAAGGTCTAGATCTTAAAATTTTAGACCCGATGGATCTGGGTCGGATCTGGATCTTCTAATTAAAATACGGATCTAGATCTGGATCTAACATTTAAGACCCGAACCTAGACACGTATCCGTTTACCTATTTATTAAAAAACTCACATTTGGTTTTAAAAAATACTCCCTCTGTCTCAAAAATAGTGCCCCTTATTGACTTTTTTGGGGTCAAACTTTTTGAACTTTAACTATTGATTATTTAAAATTTATTATAGATAAAAATATAAAAAATATATTTTAGAAACCTCTAATTGAGTAGATTTCAAATATATTTTTTATAAAATTTAATTATTTAAAATATTTAATATAATTATAGTCAAAGTTTAGAAAATTTGACTTTCAAAAAGTAAATAAGAGACATTATTTATGGGACGAAGGAAGTATATAAATATATAATAGTAGGTTTTATATTTTACATTATTCTCTAATATAATTTTTATTTATTTATGATAAAGAAAGTTTTTGAAGGAATACATGTTTGTTCTACTATTAATGAAGATTGTGATGATGATGCAAAAATGGTAAAATATCATTGACAAGTTATATAAAAAAGTTATTATATTACATAACCTTAATATTAATATTTAAATTTCACAAGTATTATTTTTATAAAAAAAAATTCTCTTTAGTTGGTAGTTTCTTGTTTGTTTTAGGATGTTTTATGATTTAAGTAGTGATGAACACTAGTACTCTAAAAAATAAAAGTATGATACTCGAGTTGCGACAGTGAAATATTTTATGATCTACATTTCTTAATATTTGTGTTACTCAAAAGATATTTGTGTAATTATTGAGTTTTTTAGAGATTTTAATTTATCGTTTTTATCTTAATACTAGTTAATTGAAATTAATCTTTTCTTCATCGAAATTGTGACATGAAATTAATTAATGATAGTTTTATTACGTTAAAAAATAGGTCGAATAGTCATTTTTTAAAAGATCCGTTTTAGACCCATTTTAAACCTAGATCCGTAAGATCCATTGAATCTGGATATAGATCTCAATTTTCTAGACCCGCGGATGTGGATCGGATTTGGATCCATAGTGTAAAAATTCTGGATTTGAATCCGATCCAGTCTGACCCATTGCCATCCCTAGTTACAATTGTTTGACAATTTGAATCTTTAGCCTCCACAAAAATCGTCTCGGTCTCTACTCAATTCACCTGGTTGGGACCAAATCTAGAAAACAATTTTCGTGATTTTTTGTTTTGGGAATCAGGATTAGGTTAAAAGCATTTGCTAAACCAAAACCTCCCTTATATATGTTTCTCTCAAAAATTAGGGTTTTATTATGAATTTGTTATAGGAAATAATTACTTCATTAAAATTCAAGATCTATATTTGATCTGAATTTAAAAAGAAATACAATCACTTTAATTATATCCTCTGAAATTAAATTCAGGATTAAATATAATCTACTTATACATATATATTTATTGTTTCTTTTCAATCATTGGGTGTGACCCTATAGGCTCATTGTAATGGTAGTAATAATATTAGAACAATTCTAATATTACAAACAATAAGTAACACCTAGCAATATATAAATTGTCATCTAAGTTACAAGAGATCATGATTCGATGTATCATGCCCGTGATCAACTCTCTTAATGTATTATATCCTTTTGTCCTTTTATATATATAATAGGCACAAGTCTTAGAATATTCACACTTGTATAGCCTATTTAATGTTTCTTTATATCTAGAGTAGACTATTGTTAATGAATAATTTGAGATATCTCATATCAACTTATTCAAGTATGGTCATGCATTTCTAGTCTCACTCAATCAAGTGTCCTGTGATATATTTCTTGTTATGTAGGAATGACAGATCTTATCTTGACCATTCACATCTCACTACATACATTGTAATATGCCCAATGTTAGTTTTTATAGTGTAACCAATTACGATACACGTTTAACTACATCAAAAGATAAAACAACATATGTTGAGATAATAATAATCTCAAGTCTAAGGATCATACATATAGTTGTTACTATGAGCAATATC
Source organism: Abelmoschus esculentus (assembly GCA_035048815.1). Lineage (NCBI taxonomy): Eukaryota > Viridiplantae > Streptophyta > Magnoliopsida > Malvales > Malvaceae > Abelmoschus > Abelmoschus esculentus. The sequence goes on along the minus strand of JAUCBN010000016.1, from coordinate 11,001,489 downwards.
GTGACTATCACATAATAATCCAAGACAAATACTCATAGTGTGACCACACTGTCCACATACATAACAGTTGACCACTTTGCTTTGGGATTTGTTTTTTCCGAATTTTTTAAAGTTGGTAGTCTTTTGGGGTTTAGTTTTCTTTTTATGATTTGCCTTTTTCTTAAGTTTAGATTTAAAACCTGAGACATCACTAGATTCAACAAGATTAGCTTTTAAAGAATATTGACTAGAGTTGGAAACCTTATCTTTTAACTGATTTGCCTCCTCTATGTTTGAATGAGCCACTAATTCCATAATTGTTATATCTCTCTTTTTGTGTTTAAGAGAATTGTTGTAACACCCCATTTTTAGCCCTTTTCAAAACCTTAATTTCTATAAATCCTTAATTTTGAAACCCCTAAAATTTGGGGATTTTTAGATTCTAAACCTAATTAAAATTCAGGGGTTGTTTCATAATTTCTAAGAATTTAAGGGACGTTTTGATAATTAAGGAAACTAGGGACTCTTAATAGGTAATTTACCCATTAAGAGTTTGACAATTATTTTTTTAGTTTATCTATTGTATCGGTATATCTTAAATCTCCTTCCTGATTTTAAATTTTGGAGTTCTTCCCCGTTTTCCTTTTATTTTTGGATTTCAAATTGGTTCTGTTGTGTTGGTGGTGTGTTAGGTAAGTTGTTGTTGTTGTTCTTCTTCCCTTTTGTTTTACGTTGATTTATGGAAGATGAGGGTGTTACGGTTGTTTTAATTGAATTTGAGAATGAGGGGGATGATTGTAAGGCATTGTTTTAGGTTTAGGGTGTTTGAGAGTGTCTAAATTTAGTTTTGGAGAAAGTAAAAAGGGGTAAGTGTAAATCTGGAGACCAAATTTTTGAGAAATTCTTGTAATTCCAGTTTTTCTCGGAAAAATCTGGGAAATTCTAAATTTTCCAAGAAAGTCTGGATGACCCGACCCATTGACCTAATGATGTCAGTATTGAAATTAGTGTTGATTTTTTGACCTAGACCCACTCCCTATTTTTCGACGTTTTGAGTCTGATAGTGTTGTCCTTTTTTTCAAAATTTGAATCCAAAGTTCTATTTTTGAGGCATTTTTTTATGAATGCTTAATCAAAAGTTTATCTTTCTTGGAATCTAAAGTAGTTTATTATCTGGTTTAGGTGATGTGGATTCAGATACGGAATTCCTTTCTTCACCTCCTCCTAGACTACCTCTTGTTACTCAGACCTTGAGACCCACTCGTGAGTTTACTAAATTAATTATATGGTAATTTCTAGTATAGTGGAATAGTAGTGGTACTTATGTAAGTGTTATTTTTAGATTCTACATCTGCTCGACCTAGTGCTAGGACTAACCTCGGTAGACGTCATTCTTGACCTTAAGCTAGCCGCCTAAGGTGTGCCTCACCCTATACTTTTTGCATACTTCTGCGTGTAGATTTTGTTGCTTTTGGGTATCTATGTTAACTTGTTAGACTCTGTGATCTCTGAATTAAATTGTATGATGTCATATCATGCTATATGATTTATATACATATGATTCGGGTTTTATGAAAAAAACCAGATTATGTTATTCTCAGAATTTTTATGCATGCCTCCTCTTAATTATAAGGTATGCATTCAAACTCAGATATTGGATCATGACATTGCATTGAGTTGAGATATTCTGTTCAATGAAGTTCAGTGTTATCACCTTCAAGTCAATATCACTTTGGATCAGTGGCTCCACCTTTGGGTCGAGTTTCCACTTTGGATCAGTGGCTCCATCTTCGGGTCGAGTTTCCACTTTGGATCAGTGGCTCCATCTGCGGGTCGAGTTTCCATTTTGGACCAATGGCTCTATCTTCAGGTCGGGTTTCCATTTTAGATGCTGACGTTGGAGTTAGAGTGGTTTAGGGTAACCTACTCTTCAGATGGTGTTGGAGATGGGTGCATGACATTTAGATATTACATCATGTGTTTCTAACATTTTTTTGACATCTGAACACTTGTGAGATGTATATGTTATGGACTTTTGGACTTTTGGACATCTGAATACTTTTTTATTTCATATTATTATTTATGTTATGGACTTTTGGATTTTATGTATTGGACACTTATTTGGATTTTAGGATCTAAATATTTATTTTGAATCTGAGTTGAACCATTAGATTTTTTTAAGCGTTGCATTTCGGTATTACAAATATTTTGAATTTGAAATTATAATAGTTTTTGTACTCCGTTTATTTGAACCCTAACTTGAGATATAAGTTTTCTTAACGTGATCCCTAAGTTTTAATCTAAGAGATTATATTAAAATTAGGGGTTACAATTTCAATAGTCAGACCAGGACTTGGGTAACTTCTTGATCAAGACATTGGCTTTCAACACCTCGCACATCTTCGTCCCTTTAGAAATGATGTCAGTGTAATACCCCAAAAATTATTCCAAATTTTAAAACCCTAATTTTGAAACCCCTAATTAAAAATCCTAATTTTTAGATTTTGAATTTTTGAAACCCTAAATTTTTTTGAGGTTTTGAATTGATTTTCTAAATTTAAAGGAAAATCTTTGAGATAAGATTATAAAGTTTTGAAAGTTTTAAATGTAAATTTAAAGATTAAAAGTTAAAGTGATGTTTTGAAAATTGATGACTTTTGGATAACTAATTTGCTTTTAAATTGAATTGTATTTTTACTTAGATTATTTTTTTTATTATTAAGAGTTTTTCTATAATTAATCTAATTATTAAAAGCATTATTTTATTCTAATTATTGTTGTATTAAAACACTTTATTTAATATTATATATTATATAAAGGAAAGAAATCCCTTTGAAATTATATAACCTTATTTTTATATATTTGTTATATTCATAATGTAATTTAATAAAATTTTAATTCTAATTAGAATCATTTATTTTTTTCCCCTATAAATACATAGTATGATCTAAGAGAAAACCATAAATTATTTTTCTCCATTAAGAATCTCTAAAGCCTCTGTTCTCACTCTTTTTTTGTTCGAGTTCAAAACCATATTATTCAGTAATTTGAGTCGCTTTGGCTAAGGTGTGTTCTCTTACTGGTGTTATATTTGTTTTTCTAAAAAATATATTTTTCTGTGTTATTTTTATTTATTTTAATTTTAGAAATATATAAAACTTTTCGAATTTTGAAATCTCATACTTTTGCAAGTAATTTTGATTTTAAATCTTGTGAATTTGTGTTTTCGGATAAATTAAGATTTCGGATAAATTATGATTTTGGATTGAACTGTGATTGGAGTATGTAGTTGTAATTTGTTTTGTGCGTACATCATGTTTTGCATTGTTTTTTTAATATTCTTGAGAAATAATTTTATAAATCATGTTTAGTTATTTTTACCTACACCTTAGAGATAAACTAAGTTCTTTAGGTTACTCTATCTTAGTTTCCGCTTGCAAATCTTTGTGCTTTAACCAATGAGATACCTAAAAAAAATCTTATATTCTATTTGGTTATTTTACTATTTAATATAAAACTAACTTATAGTTATTCAAATCATTATTACTTTAGAAACTTTGATGCATTTGACAATTAGGGTTATTTTAATAAATATTTTTTTTTCTTACATTCAGATATTTTATTTGAACTATCAAACTATAATATTATTTTTAATAAGTTTTTGATATAATGTATTTTTTTGAAATTTTAACTCTTTTCAAATTATCAATTTTTAGTTATAATTTTAACTTTTAGTTGTGATGAATTATTAAGTATTTAAATATTTTTTACAAATATTATGAAATAAAATAAATTAAATTGGTTTTGAGGGTAAAATTTTTAATGTTAACTTCTTAGGTTTAACCTATCTATTCTTGTATTAAATATGTTTTTCTTTCTATGCTATTGTCAAATAAATTTAAATATATGGTTTTTTCTTGTGCTAAATGTGTGTTCTTTTCTTGCGTTAAATGTGTGTGTTTTCATGTGCTATTGTTAAATGAATATAAATTTGTGTTTTTTCTGTGTTAAATTATTTGTGTTCTGTGATTAATTTGTTGATCGTGATACCATGATCTTGAGATACCCTGTGATATTGTGATCTTGAGATACCCTGTGATACTGTGATCTTGAGATACCTTGTGATATTGTGATCAGATTATTTGAATTGTGTGTTTTGTATTTGATACGATTGTGTGTGATGAGACATTTGGGATCATTGGTATTGGTTGCATAGCATGTGCATGGGGTTGATTTGTACGGAGAAAGGTGGTTTTACCACACAGCGTTTTGGTGAAATAAGGGGTGAAGGGTTCTGGAACTACCTCCACAGCGATCGGTTGGTTTAGCCACCATTATATTTGGCGTTCAGAGTATGGGATTACATTCTCTGTAATATTGCATTCTCTGTGACATTGCATTTATCATTATTGTGTTTTTTTACCATGAAAACTTAAGCTATAATTATGATTATGAATTGAATGACTTTGTGATGTTTGATTGTATTCTAGAGACACACTGGGCTTTGTAGCTCATTCTTTTAATTTATTTTTTCAGATATCTGACCCCTAAGAATTGGTACTTGAAGATCTCTATCGGACACCGTTTTATTTTTTCAGTACGATTATTAAAAACATTTTTTTCAGTTATTTTGGGATTATTAGGGATTTAAGATATTTTTAAACTTCATGCATAAAATTATTTTATCTAATATTCTCTATTTTTAATTAGAATAAATACTTTTAAATTATTTACTTAATATTTGGTTTACAAATTTTTATTTTGAATTACTTCATACATTTACATGACGTTAAAGTTTTAAAATTATAATTTTAACATACCGTACACCTCAAGTCAAAATAAAGGGATTACAGTCAGACACAAGCTTCTCGTAGTCATGAACTTGCTTCATGATAGACTTTTCTTCTGTCATCTGGAATTTTAACCATTTTCCAATCACGTACTTATTAATTTCTGCATTGTCGGCTTCGTATTTCTTTTCCAGAGTATCCTAGATCAAGTTGACACTTTTTTTGTGAAACATATCAAATAATTTATTTGACATGTGACTAAGGAGATGACCTCGACCTGTTTTGTTGTCTTTCTAAAATTTTTGGTTGGACACTTGAACAACTGCAAGGTCTTCGTTGATGATAATAGGATCAGACATATCAATAATTGGTTGCGTTGGCTCTGGATTGATCAACACATAATCTAGGTCCAGTTACTTAAAGAATATCATTATTCTTTGGGACCACCTGCGATAGTTAAACCCGTCAAGTGCATCGAACTTTGAGTGGTCGGAAACTAGCTTGCTTGATTGAATATTTTGCAGTTATAAATTTGCTTCTAAATTGTTAGAGATATAAACGGAAAAATGAATCGTTAGCAATGATAGGAAAAATAAATAATATCTAAAATAAAAACGACAATCGTGTCATGGTGAACTACTGCCTTCGAAGCAAATTCGGCCCGACTTGTGTAATCGCTACAATTAGTCGAATGCCCCTTGCAGTTATTACGATCTCTCCTTGTATTTGTACACCTGAAATAAGGAGTGAATTTGGTTGTATTACTCTTCCCTCTTTGAAATCAAAGATAAGAAAACCAAAGCTATAAAAACTTGAAAACTCTTTGAAGTTAACAGTGTGAGAAATGTTTAGTTTGTCTTTTGTTCTCTGCTAGATGATATAAAATGAATGGAAATCATGTTAATTTATAGGCTAATCACAAGGATAAAATCGTCCATAAATTAAACGTAATAAAGACCTTTTTAATTCTAATAAAAACAATTAAAATTTTGTCTTTTATCTTGCTCAAATCCAATTTTATAACAGCCTAAATAATGAATGAATATAGCCTAAAAGATGTTTTGGTTCGTCCATGTAATAAATGGGTTATTGTGTTGGTTAAAGCATTAGAACAATGTTTAAAAAAATAATTGATTTTACATGTTTTTTTAGGGCGTAAATCGTCTACATTTTTTACATACTTCTATTTATGTCTTTATTTTAAATTCGAAGGTTTAGAGTTTTAGGTTGGAGTTGTGGTTAGGGTTAAAAAAATTATGGATAATATTTTTTTAAAGTGTATGATTTAAAATTTAGGATATAAAAAATAAGAGTTAGGGTTTAAAACTCAATTTTTTAAAAATTTTCAAAGGATATATAGGATAGAAGTAGAGTTTTTTTTTTTTTTTTTTAACCTTCAATTCAATTTGAACTGAATGCTGTAAAGCAAAAGCAATCACACATGGCTTATTGGATATTAAGCCTTCCCAAACAGCTTATAAAAATTTGTGTATAGTTATGGCTTCTCAATAGCCTGTACACAAATAATAAAATCCATTTAAACTTGAAGAAAGAACCATTCAAGCAGAATTAAAAATATTAATTATGAGCATTATCAACCGTTTGTAAGACAATTACCAGAATCTTGATTAACAGATTGGTCATATTTTTTTCGGATATGATTTCTCCTAGCCAATCTGCTTTCGTAAAGGACAAAAGTATCACAAATAATACCTTGCTGCGCAAGAGCTGGTTAGAGGCTACTCGAGGAACACATTATGCCCCCAAAAGTGCTTTGAAAGTAGACCTTCAAAAAGCATTTGACTCTTCAGACTACAATTTCTCTTAAATGTCCTTGAAGCTTTTGGTCTTCCTGAATTATTTCGAAGATGGATTGGGCCTTGTGTTACCTCACCTCGATTTTCAGTATCATTTAATGGCAGTCTGGTGAATTTTTTTACTGTTGAGAGTGGAATCTGACAAGGTGATCCCTTATCCCCTACCGATTCGTAATAGCTATTAATGTTCTTTCATCTATATGTTGGACCTTGCTACGGTTAATGGAATTTTTGTACCATTCCAAGTCCAAAAGGGTCCCTCTAACACATTTATGCTTCACCGGCGACCTTATCTTAAGCAAAGTGTCTTAATTCAGTCATTGGGATCCAAATTGTCTTGGAATTGTTCTATAGTATGTCCAAATTGAAATTAAATGCCTCCAAAACTGAACTGTTCTTGGCTGGGATTGAGCACCGCGTACTTGAAGGCATGAAAACCACTACTGGATTCCAGCTAGGGCAATTACCTATGAAGTATCTTGGGGTGCCACTTGTGACTAGGAAACTGACAGAGGACTGTGTTGCCTCGATCGATAAAGTTAAGGAAAAGCTAAGTCATTGGTCGAATAAAAAGCTTAGCTACGGAGGTCCAGTGCAGCTGATCCGTGCTGTTATATACAATATTACCAATTACTGGTGTAGACAAGTAATCTTACTGAAATATGTGATCCTCAAAATTGAACAGTAATGCTCCAAGTTCTTCTGGAAAGGCTGTGATACTTTGAGAAAAGGAGCAAGAGTTATTTGGCAAGAGATTTGCACCTAAAAATCCGAGGATGACTTGGTTTTGAAGAATCTAAGTAGTTAGGATCGTTCTTGCATGTTGCAACTCTGGAAAGATATCCTCGCAGGTGAATCTCTATAGATGGTTTAAATAAATCAGTATGCCTTAAAAGGTTCAGATTTCCGGCACCTTCCCTATAAGTCCCATTATAGCTGGTTTGTTAAAAAATCCCTCAAAATCGGAGGTGAGACTGAGGTTGCATTTGCTAATGTTTCTAGGGGTGAGAATTGGGTAGATAATATTCAAAAGTTGTAAGAATTTGAACCGATGAGATGAGATGAGAAATAATCAAAACCTTCGCCCAGAAAAATGAGGATAAAATTTTTTTTATCATTGAAATAAAGACGGAGATAAAAATTGTTATATCTGAAGGATAACCGAATCATAATCATGAGAATCTTCAAAAATTATGCCCAAGGATTTTGATATTTGTTATAAGATTTTTTTAAAAAATATACTCTCTCAAACCTAATAACACTTAAATTTCTCAACATATTTCTATTTTAGTTTTTAGATATAAGCTAAAATCAATATCTAAATCTCCCCAACACAACACCCTTTCAATCTTTATTATATCTTAACCGTTTCAAATTGAAATATTCAAACTTTATATTTTTAAATTAAATTAATCATCTATTTTGGTTAAAAAAATAATATATTTTATTTATTTTTTTTGAGTGAGGATTCTCCGAAAACCAGGGAAATTTGCATGGAGGGATATGGGATGAAATAATCCCTCAAAATTTTGAAGTGTTGAAGACATAATAAAACTATCCCCACTCCATCCGATTTCCAGGCGTAAATGTTGTCGATTTGAGACTAGTCCAAACACGATGGATTTGGAATGAAATTAGAGACCAAAAGACTAGAGTTTCTTGGCACAAGATTGTATGGCTTTCCCTCGAAGCATTCCTCCTCATTTGGACGTATTGAATGAGATTTATTATCGATGAGTCATGTTGAATGTGTGGATGTCATGGTTAGATCTGAACAAGAAATATTAAAAATAGAAAATAGGAGGAGAACAAAAGGATTATATAAGAAAGTGAAGAGCTGGGATTTCAGAGAAGAATTAAGAAAAAGAAAGAAATTATTTTTCATTCAATAATCAATATTGACGATAACTTTCACCTAAGAGAATTGAGGTTTTAACCTCTTGCACCAAAACGCGACGTATTAACAAAAGGTTAGAAATATTAAAACTGCATTGTTTTCTATTGGATCTTAGAACAATTCATAACAATTCTTCCCGTTCGAATTAATCATTATCCACAAGGATTAAAGAATATAATCGTGTGTCAAAGTCAACGATAAGCAAGACAGAAGTAATAACAATCTTTATCTGAATCTTTAAATGGTTCGACTAAATATCTCCGAAAGCTCTCACTGTATAGATTAACATTGTCGTATAAACAAACATCATTCCTTTAAGTGACATGTTACAGACACAATTCCAAACTGTTTTAGAGTTAAATTTTACACGTATATAAGTATCATTTTCAAGTAAAATGCAGCATGACCAACAAAAAATCTCATCACCAATTTTTCTATTATCGTGAGTCCATTCAGGCATTGCAACTGCTGTATACAAGCCTTTATTTCTGCCCTGATAGGAGCAGAAGCAATTCCTTTTTCTTAATAGAACTAAAGATTTTCTTCTTCCTCTTAGTCTGAAAGGCGCTACAAAGGGAATACCTTCCTGCTTGACGCGTGACTTCAGTATTTCAGTTAAGTTCTCGTTCTTTTCAGAGTAACCTTTTCACCTTAAATTGTCAATGGTATTCTTTTTTAACAGAGAGATTTTCCATTGTGCCTTTATTTCTTCTCTTGCTGGCTGCTGCTCTAATCAAAATTTATCGAGTGAAATTAATGTCTTCCTTTCCTGAGATTGATAGAATGCTTCAGTATTCTTTCCATGAAGTAACCAATCAGAGGAGCAAAATTAACTATCTCAACAAGATTAAACCCAAAATCAAATGTTGAATGATAAGCCCTTGGAAAAACCAGAACAAACTTCCTAGGATAATGGATACAACGTTAGACAGGTACACCCTCAGACAACAAACGAATAAAGTCTTGTGATTACTCCTTCACACTGCTTAAACCGTTCGGCTAGCATATCTGAAAAGTACTTTGTAGAAGTCTCAAACTTAAAGGAACATCTCCCAAGAACACAATGCCAATTTTTTTGAGAATCCACCACATGCATGTAACATATGAAGCATAAATGGTGTTCTTCAACCTTCCGTAAAAGTGATGAAAAGCACATTTTTACTTGAAAATGAGGCATTAGCACACCAGAAATTTTATCACTTTCAAAAGAAAGAAGAGAACCATAAAATATACGTACATTATTTAAGTTCCAGCCTGACTGAATGTAGCAAGGGTTATATGTTTCTCTAGGCTTTGATGCTATCGAAAATCCACTGCCAAAAGTTGCAGTATCCAAGTCACCATATAGTACCTCTAACCTTCCGGTGAAATTTTCAACAAATTTTATATATTCACTCTCAATGCCTCCACTGATGGATCTCCCTCTTTGCAATTAGCATTCCAAAGACATGAAGCTTTGGTAGTCATTTTTCTCTTTGAGACAATGTTACATAAACCATAAATTTTCCTAACTCCATTATAAACATTGCAAAAACCATAGATAGAGACCAATTTACAATGGTTTCTGCCAAGATTAATACAACTATGGTGGTGTCTTGTGCAAAGACATCATGCTTATAATTATTTTCATCTCCTTCCCACAGTCTTGTAATTTTTATTTTTCCAGGCTTAATGTCCCATCTTTATCACTCATACTCATTAATAATAATCGAAATATGTAAAGATCATATACTTCAACGTTTTTATTGACAAGCATTAATCTCAATGAATAATTTCCTGTAAAATTCAATCGAATTAGAGATACTAGGTTACCTCTAAGTACTTGATCAAACAACTTGTTCTTATCACTAATTTTGACACTACTAATAGTATTCAAATTCAATTCTTATCCAATTGCTGTTGGCCGAATCAATAAAACCTTTAATCAGATTTGAGTCCCCATTTACCTTAATCTGTTCAAAAAATATTTCACGGGCTGTGTATGAATCTTACATCTTATTTGAGTCATAAAGCTTTTTGTTTGGATTAACTGGTCGACGTTCAAAAATTTGCCCCCATTCAGACTTTGGAGCCATACCCCAATTTGGATCTATCACTCTAAAAACAAAACCCATTGCTCTTATTTTTCCAACTTCCGAAACTCTCCTCTGATTTGGGTTCTCAACATTGACAACCACTACCTCTTCATCCTGAACTTTATCATTTCTTGCAAGCATTCCATCAAACATCTGGATTTCTTGTAAACTCACTTCCTTAGCTTCATCTTTGACACAATCATTTTGTCAAACGTCTGGACAGTAAACTTCGATTGCTCTCATGATGCTCTTAATGTTTCTAGTTTACTCTACGTGGATGGTAACTTCAAAACTTCATGCAGATAATTCAGATTTTTTTTTACATTTAGCTTTTAAATTGATCAATCATCTCTTTTAGGTGATATTTTTGTTCCTCCCGTCCAGATTTAGTTTCATCACTTGTGGCATTGTTGTTTAAACTCAACACGATTGACTGTGGATAAAAAAGCGAGACTCTGATTATCAATTGTTATGGTTAACATCTGAACAAGAGAGATTCAAAATAGAAATAGAATAAGAACAAAAGGATTATAGAAGAAGGTGAAGAGCTGGGATTTCAGAGAAGAATTAAGAGAAAGAAAAAATTGTTTTTCATTCGATATTGATGATAACTTTCACCTAACAGAATGGAGGTTTTAACCCCTTACACCAAAACGCGACGTATTAACAAAAGGTTAAAAATATTAAAATTACGTCGTTTTTTATTAGGTCTTAGAACGTTTCATAATAATGGAGTTAGTTTCAGAGACACATAATCACTTATTTTTTCAATGTTTTTGTTCAAAGAGAATATGAGAATCCATTCTCTTGTTACGTGGAGTAAACGGGGTATGATCTGGGATGAAAAGCTACGTTAAGTTATTAGAAATATAAAAGGTAAATCCTTGATTGTTGGTATAGGAGCACCCACATCTATGTTATTTGAATTGAGAGGAATCTACGAAAATTTAGGGGATTAACTCGTATTGTCGATGTAATTTTTGATGCATACAAATATTATTTAGATTCAATTATACAGATGTAAGATAGAAGTATAAATCGTCTGTCTTTAAATTTATTATATATCTTTTAGTGTTTTACTTTAAATTAAAGGATTTAAGGTTTAAGGTTAAGGATTGTGATTGTGATTAGGATTTAGAAAATTAGGGATAGTGTGTATTTTTTAGGATTTAGGTTTTAGGATATGAAAAATTAAGATTAGGGTTTATAATTTAATTTTAAAAAATAGGTAAAGTATAGAAAGAGGTATGATTAGGAGCATGAAACTTTTACTCGTAAGATAGAACTACAGCAAAACAGGTTTATAACAACGTTTTTTTAGATATATAGCGATGTTTTTTTAGATATATAGTGGCGTTTTTTAGCGCTGCTAAAAGTATTTGCGGCGCAAAGAAAAACGCCACAAGAAATGCCGCTAAAAGCTGCGCCACTAAAAGTAGCAACGTTTATTTTAAATAAACGCCGCTAAAATATACGATCTCTAGCGACGTTTTTATAAACAAACGCCGCTAATGTACATTCTATAGCGGCGTTTGGTTTTCATAAACGCCGCTAAAGATCGTTTAATGTAGCGGCGTTTTTTATCAAAAACACCACAATTGTTCTGTACTTTTATGGCGCTTTTAAACAAACGTCACTATTATTAATGGGTTTTTAGTGGCGTTTGTCCCAAATGCCGCTATAGATACTACATTTTAAAAAAATAATTTTAAATTATTATTACTACCAAAAACTTTCATGTAATTAATATTTCAACAACAACACAATTAAACAACAACAATAAAACAATCTAAATTACATAACCACCAAAATATATTAAAGTCTAATATCAGATAAAGTAAAATATAATAATTCAGTGTTTAAGTAAAATAACAGTTCAGTAATAAGTACAAACCAAATGAACCTAAAATCATCTAAGGCGACAGATTCCTTAGTTGGTTCTGCTTTAACATTGCCATCATATCTTGGAATTATTGTTGAAGCTTCTGATATGCTGCTTCCCTTGCTGCTCTCTCAGCTTCTCTTCGTTCTCTCTCAGCTTCTTTAGCTTCCATCTCTGTTTGGAATTGAGTTAATTGTTGTTTTAAACGCTGAACTTCCGTTTGAGAGGACTGACCTTGTGATGGCATGTACTGAGACGATTTGGATCCAAAGTATTTAGTTGGTGTCACGAATAACCCTTGACAGCACACTCGACCATATCTTTCAGGACCCAAAACTTCAGTAAAAACTTGATTCTCGATATCGGCAATATTAGCAGAACCATCAGTTGAAGCCGTAGCTTCCATCTTTGTCCTTTTTTCCTTCATTCTCGTCTGATAATCATTTGTGAAAAATAATAAATAAAAACATTATTTACAACATAATACAATTTTAAGAGCAATTAATATACCAGAATTTCTTCAGCTTTAGGATTCATTGGAGAACTATCCTTTTTTGTGTGAGTAATATCGAATAGCTTTACCCGTCCAATGCTAGAACCAGTCGTCATAAGCTACAAAATATAATAAACATGAATATTAACTTTAATGTAATACAAGTAAAAATAATATTTTAAAAAAATAATACCTCTTCATTAGCAATGCGAGCAAAGCTCTTCGTCCCTGCTGTGTGCGTAAGTTTTTGTTTTTGCCTACTAGTAACTCCTACGCGCTCTCTTTCATGTTTAATTTCCAATTTTTATTACATTTAAAGTTGAAATTGGAATAATATAATGTTATTCTTATAAATTGTAGATGTTACCTCCCCTTTTGTTGAACTCCAAAACCTGACTGTATCTTCCCATTGATACGATAGTATTCCTGGGGAACATTTTAAAATTTCTCTTGAAGGCTCAAATCGTTTTTGAAATATGTCTTCTTCAAGAAGCTCTTATGGTCTCTCCATTTCTTTCCTAATGAATGCTTCACATAATCGTTCGAGACCTCCAAACAAAATTTATCCTAAAAATCACAAAATCAAAATTAAATATTACTATTTAAATGTAATGAATTAGATAATATAATATTATTATTACCTTAACAAGATCAAGAGCTTGGTTTTTGTTACTATTTGGCTTCTGATGCCAAGACTCATAACTGATTGGCAAAATTGAAGCATTACGCGCAACAATGCCTAAATAACTCGCCAAAACACCTGCTTCTGCACCAATAGGTTGGCCGAATCGTTTCTTAAAACTTTTACACATTCTCGAACGGGGAGATAGTATAATTCCATCAAAGTTGTCCGTCCTCTAGTCTTGCGCCTTCAACCATTTCTACCTATATGCAAATATATCAAGTCAAAACTTAATAAAATCATTTCAACAATAACAAATAGTTATGATTCAAATAAAGTTTTAAAAAATACCTTCAATTTCTATATTCTCAAAAGTTTCAAGAACTTGTGAAGCTCCAGAACCAGACAAGTCATCTTCATTTATGATTCAAATTTATCTATCAAAGTTAAACTCTTAAAAGCTCTTCCGAAGCATTGATATTTTAGTACTTTGAGATATATTACTCACATTTTCCTTTGTATTTAAATGAGAAAATATTTTTTATGCTTAAGTATATTATGAGTACTTGTACTATTTGCTTGGCATAAATAGCCACAATTCACTGTAGATTTTATTTCGAAAGTGATGATATTCTTTAAACGGTAAATTAATATAAAACATAAATAAATAATATGTAAAATAAATTAAAATAAAGCGTAAATAAATAATATGTAAAATAACTTAATGATAAATTAAATAATAAAGAAAAATAAATTAACATAAAAATAAATAAAAGATCAAGTTATTCCTTTTAGATGTTATAAAAGAAATAAAATAAATAGCGAATTATTCTCTTCAAGGGTTATGGGAAAATTAACAATATCTAATTGAGTAGGATTAACAACGCCATAATTATTTTCGCCATAAAAAAATCTGTTTATATTTTCTTTCATTTATCATTCATGATTATGGATAAAGTCTATAATACTTCAGCGTTTGACAAGTACGAGGTCAAAGTTTTCATTTATCATTCTTGTCATCTTTATAATTCCACTTATGGTGGATATAAGCATTCTTAAAAGAATTATATTATCCATGTTTATTTTATGACCTCAACCGCAACCATAATTACTAATGTGGCTTTTATTCATTCCGCTATAAAATATCATATTCACTTTAGGTAATGGAGCGGAGACTAATAGGTATTTAAAACATTTTCATGATATTGTGTCTGTAAGACAATATTAATGTGTGAAAAGTGGAGTATGTTTCTCTAACATATCCTCATCAATGATACTCTTGTACATAATTGAGTTTTATTCACTAACCATATAGTGAATTATCATGTTTACATTCATTTCAAGGAATAAAACAAATTCAATAATCGTTTACATCATGCTTGCATAATCGCATGGAATAAACATCATGTTTGCATTCACTTCAAGGAATGACATAAATCCAATAATTGCATGGAATAAGCATCATGTATGCATTCACTTCAAGGAATGCCTCCTATAAAAATTTTTGGATCGAGACGATTTTCGTAACTTGAACTTGGGAGAATTCTATAGTCGAGTTTTTCGACATAAAAATAATATTGCTTTCAAACAAATATAAACTTTATAACATTCAAACTATTAAATAGTAATTGATCAACCAATATATATGCAATACATAAAAGGAACAAAAATTTAATCCTTATACGCGACGTTGTTAAACCAGTCCTTTAAAAAGAACCCCCTTTAAGACCAGTAACCTCGTAGAACAGGATGTTCAGCCAATATACTCAGATTAAACAAACATAACAAAGAATATATTAATTAATTAAATGTTTAATATTTGTTCCAATATCATGTAATAGTTAAAACATGATTAAAAACATAAACTTTCACCGTAATAATAAAAAAAACAAATATTGGTTATAAATAAAGATAAAAAAATCTCAAATTCAATAGTAAAACATACCAAACTTTCCACAAATTAGAATATATGGTAGGTTTAATCACCAATATTTTGTGAAAATCTTTTTCGGGATTTATCGACAAGAACCACGGTAATTGAGTCATTTTATCGCTACACAAACACCAAATAATCAATAATTTTTCAAAAATTAAAAATCAAGTAAAAAATTAAGAAAGAAAGAAAAATCGATAATTAGAATATAGTTGAGAGAGAAGAACTTATCTTTGATTCATGTTAGTAATAAGTTCTTTTCAATCTCCTTTAAGATTTGAACGATAAATACCTTTATTGGTTAGAGTCTCGTACTGATAACGTGTTGTGAATAAAGTAAAATTTAAGAACAAAGTCTGAGAACAAAGATGAGAGACAAAAGAGAGAGGTTTGTATTATATTCTCAAAGTAGGATTGTGTACAATGTTTTATCAAAAAGTCTTTGTTTATAGGCCTAAGATGGAAACCAAATTCCAATGGGTATTAAACCATAATAATAAACCCCACTAAAGTTTAATTTAATATATGGATATCTACGTAAATAAATATATTCATAACATATTTTTTATTAAAACTATTTCTTTAATTTTATTATTTTTATAAAAAATATTATTTTATTTAATCATTATTTTATCAAAATTCTTTAATTATTCTTATAATATATATTAAATATTATATATAAAGTCTTTATCGCTCATGATCTATATAATAACCGGGGCATCCATTTCAAATGCATATCCCATTTTTGCGCAGTAGGGGTATGAAAATCCACGAGAAGCAACTGGGCGTATTGTATGTGCCAATTGCCATTTAGCTAATAAACCCGTGGATATTGAGGTTCCACAAGCGGTACTTCCTGATACTGTATTTGAAGCGGTTGTTAGAATTTCTTATGATATGCAACTGAAACAAGTTCTTGCTAATGGTAAGAAAGGGGCTTTGAATGTGGGTGTTGTTCTTATTTTACCGGAGGGGTTTGAGTTAGCCCCTCCTGATCGTATTTCGCCCGAGATGAAAGAAAAGATAGGTAATCTGTCTTTTCAGAACTACCGCCCCACTAAGAAAAATATTCTTGTGATAGGTCCTGTTCCTGGTAAAAAATATAATGAAATCACCTTTCCTATTCTTTCCTCAGACCCTGCTAGTAATAAGGATGTTCATTTCTTAAAATATCCCATATACGTAGGCGGAAACAGGGGAAGGGGGCAGATTTATCCCGACGGGAACAAAAGTAACAATACAGTTTATAATGCTACGGCAATAGGTATAGTAAGCAAAATCATACGAAAAGAAAAAGGGGGTACGAAATAACCATAACAGATGCATTGGATGGACATCAAGTGGTTGATACTATTCCCCTAGGACCAGAACTTCTTGTTTCAGAGGGTGAATCTATCAAACTCGATCAACCATTAACAATTAATCCTAATGTGGGTGGATTTGGTTAGTGGGATGCAGAAATAGTACTTCAAGATCCACTACGCGTCCAAGGCCTTTTGTTCTTCTTGGCATCTATTGTTTTTGCACAAATCTTTTTGGTTCTTAAAAAGAAACAGTTTGAGAAGGTTCAAGTGTCCGAAATGAATTTCTAGATCCGTGGATTTATCAACATCAAATTTGTAAAAAAGAACAAATTCTTCCTGGCAATTAGAATAAAAAAACAAAATCTCTTTCAAATTTCACAACCTTATTTTTAATATTTGTTATATTTATATTTTGATCTAACAAAATTTTAATTCTAATTTTAATGTTATAATCTTATAATATATATTTGATATTTTTTATATAAAGTATTTAATTATTTTATAATTATGAGATAATATAAATTAAATTAGTTTTAAAAGTAAATTTTTAATGTTAACTTTTAGATTTGATCTAATTTTTCTTGTGTTAAATGTGTTCCTTTTCTTGTGTTAAATACAAAGCCATGATTCTGCAGTAAAAAAGGAGAAAATAAATAAATATAAGATGTATATTATATACCAATTATGGAGAGCAATATCATCAGTCTTGGACAATTACTAAAATAGGGATATAAAGTGCAAATGAAGAATTTTTCACTTTCCATCATAAACAATAATGAAAAATTAGTTACTAAGTTAATACGAAGAGGAATCATCTCTTCACCACTAATATCGAGGTCGAAGACGTGAAGTGTATGAAATCCTACACAAAAGAAGATTCGTGGTTGTGACATTAGAGGTACAAACATCCTGATTTTCTGGCTTGAAACTATTGTTAAAAGCAAACATATTGAATAGATTGTTAAAAATTAACACGCTAAATTAATTATGTAAAAACCGCATCAAAGAAAAACAACACAGATACAACTTTGAAGTTAATAAATCTTGGAGAACAAGAAGACCATTGGATATAGTTCACACTAACATAGTTGGACCTTTCAACATATCTTTTTTTGAAGAAAAAATGTATATTTATTGACGATTATAGTAAAAAGTATTGAGTATATGTTCTTAAACAAAAATTAGAAGCATTGGATAATTTTAAAGAATTCAAAGCAATGGTGAAAAAGCAAAGAGGTCAATACTTAAAGATACTTAGATGTAATAGAGGAGAGTATACAGTAGAGTTACTTGAAGATTTTTGCAAAGAGCATAACATCATTCATAAGCTGACAGTTCAATATACGTCTAAACAAAATGAAGTTGTGAAAAGAAAGAATCTCACTATTCTTGACGTTATAAGAACTATGATAAAAGATAAGCATCTACTAAGAAATTTTTGGGCCAAAGTAGCTAATTGTGCAGTTCACCTATTGAATCGTTTGTCCAATAAAGAACGAGAAAACCATGACGTTGAATGAAGCATCAAGTGGTAAAAATCAAGAATTGACCATCTAAAGATTTTTAGATGCATCGCATATGCCCTCGTACATAAACAACTAAGAAAGAAGTTCAATGAAAAAGGAGAAAAGTACATTTTCATCGGTTATGATGAACGAATTAAGGCTTATAGACTTTATAATTTTTTAATCAAGAAGTTGATAATCTCAAGAGATGTTTTGTTCGATGAAGCAGAACATTGGATATAAAACTTAGAAGAAAAGAAAGTTGATGAGCTATTTTATAATGAAGATAAGACAATGATAACTTGATCAACTAAGATTAACAGAGTGATGATCAAACTACTCAACAAAATTCAATTGAACCATCTTCATCAAGCATCAGAGGGGCAAAAAATTCTAAAATATTACTAATTGAAATTTAAAGATCTACAAGAGAAATAAGAGTAGTAGAAAGATACAATGATTACTGTATAACTAATGTTTTGATATAATAATTAAAAAATAGTTTTGGACTAATTTAAAAAAATTAAAAATGGTTTTATGTTCAAACAATTTGAAAATATATTTAGTAGTTTTTGAGAAGCTTTTAAATGTATTTCAAATGTTTTAAAGAAACCAAAATGTACAAAATGTTCCAAGCATTTCGATACAGCTTGCCTATTTTCAAAGAAAATAGTATATGCGTTTCGTTTAGTGTATGACCATTTCGATACGTTTTTACACTAGAAGATTTGATTTCGATACCAGCCTTTAGTGTTTTGATACACTTTCAATGACTTTATGAAAAAAACCAACGAATTTATAAAACCCCCAACGACAAAGAGTAGTATTGAAACATGCTTTAGTTGTTTCGATACAATGAATTAAGGGTTTCGATATGCTTTATAGGTGTTTCGATACCGGTTCTTAAATACAGGTTCAACGACTATTTTCCAAAGAAGCAGTATTGAAACGGCTAGCATGTGTTTCGATACCACATGCACTAGAAGCAGAAATCAGCCTTGAAACAAGCTCCAAACGGCTCCAAATCAATCCCAACGGCTAGAAGCTCAATTGGGATGATAAAAAAAAGTCTTAAGCATCAAGAGAAGAAAAATACTTCAATTATTAAAACATTATGATGAAAGATTTGTCTTAGAGATTTGTCAATGTATGTTCAAGTATATTAGGATTGGGTGATGGCTTTAAATTGCAAACAAATACCTTGTTAGAAGGATTACAAGTTTGTCTAAGTTTTTCTCTCTTGAGAGTTCCCAAAGTTCAGGTTGTGAACTTTGGATGCTTGATTCGTGGATAGAATCAAGGTTTGTAAGGTTACCCAACCTTAAAAGGACAAATTCTTACTGAATTTGAAAAATCCTTAGTGAAAAGCTAAGGTAGTAAATGTAGGACTTCGTTAGAAGTCTGAACCACTCTAAAGTATTGTGTTCATCGCTTTATCTTTTTTGTAGACATGTTATTGAAGAATGAAAGGCTTGGTATGAGAAAATCAAGTTTAAGGGGAATGTTAGAATTCAAACATGATTTTGAACTCCTAAGTTAGCATGATATTTCAAAAATGCTTAACAATTAAGTAGTGGATGGTGACATAACAAAGAATGAGTTGTCATCATTTTGAAGTCCCAACGAGACAAGTAATGATTTAAGTTAGGTGGCTTAACTTAGACAAATCATAAAAGTATAGTGACAAAACAATCAAATATGGTAGCAACGAAAGATTAGAAGAATTGAGGTGACAATAGCTTAAACTATAAAAGAATGTCGACAAAAACAAAAAGATAAATAAAACAATTAATAGAAGATAAACATGGCAAGGACCAAAAAAATTAAAGGCGGTTTAGTTCTCTTATATACATGTTTTAGTTCTTATTTAGGTGTGTATGAGTGTAAGAAAAAAAGAAAGAATGAATTGTGAGAAAACAAAAAAAAAAAAACGAGCGAGTATATATATAAAGGAAAATTCTAACGGGCGACGAATACCGTTGAACACCACTAATGTTGAAAATTGTTGAACACTATTAAACTAATTAATAAAAATTATAAATCTAAAGGACTTAACATATAATTAATAAATATTTAAAATAAAATTTTAATTCACTTATTTTTTATAGGAAAAACTATATGGATGGTAATCCAACTATCACTCTTTTCTTGTGTTGATCACTCAACTAATTTTTTTTATCAAAATCATCATTAAAATTTCATTTTGTTATATTTTAGTCATTGACTATTAAATATTTAGCGGAAACTATGACATGGAATAGTTTAATAATAATTTTAGTCCTTAAAATTATTACATTATATCAGATTAATCCAAATAAAAAATAATTCATCAAATATTTCAACTAAACTCAAAATTTTTCATCACTTTGTTTCTTCCTCTTGCAACACTACTTTAAAAATTAATTTGCCAACTCTCTTTTTATTTTTTTTGTATCTTTGAACAACTTATCAAGTTTCAAATTATAAAAAATATTTTAATTTTATAATTTATTCTTTAAAATTTAAGTTGAAAGAATAGTTTCTTTTTCTTCAAATTCATAATGGTATTTTCATCGAATAGTTTCTTTTTCAGTTCAATCAAATGTGCGTTCCGACATCTGAGAAGTCATTGATGCCAAATTTGCGTGAAGTTATAGGAACATTCATATGAAGATTGAAAAATTGGATTGCTCAATAAAAATTTAAGTGAAACAAAATTTTATTTAATCTCAAGAAAAATTTTACGACGGGCGTCAAATTGATCTATATTTACATGTTAAAGATTTTATGACTATTGATCTATATGAACCTTTATGTGAATTGATAAAGTAAATTTTTTTATGGATCCGATAAGCATAAAAAAGATATAATATATATATACTAGTAGTTTGGGAAAAGTTAAAAGAAGCTAGATTAGATTTTAAAAGAACAAATCATAAAATTAAAGAGATCTTTTATAACCTAAGATTTAATAAATTGTTCAAAGACGTAAGATAAATAAAGAGAGGGTTGACAAATTAATTTTTTAAAATAATGTTGCAAGAGAACAAAGGGAAAAAAATTGAGGCTTAGTTCAAATATTTGATGAGTTATATTCTATTAGAATTAATATGATATAATATAATAATTTTAGGAACTAAAATTATTATTAAATCATATCATATCATAATCTTTTATAAATATTTAATAGTCGATGACCAAAATAATAATGAAATAAAACCTTAACAATGATTTTGATGAAAAAAATTAATTCGTTGACCAACCCAAGAAATGAGTGATAGTTGGATGACCATTCGTGTAGTTTTCCTTATAAAAATATTTAATTGAAAATTTATTTAAATATTTATTAATTATATATTGAGTCTTTAAATTTTTTAATCTTTATTAATTAGTTTAATAGTGTTCTACAATGTTCATCGCTAGTGGTGTTCAATAATGTTCGACGCACGTTGTAGACTTACCCAGTGTTGTAAAGGTAAAAGGAAAGGGATGAAAAATTTAGGGTTTAATCCAAATATTTGATGATTTATTTTCTATTATGATTAAATTGATATTGTATAATAATTTTAGAAACTAAAATTATTATTAAATCATGTCATTTTATAATTTTCGTTGAATATATAATGGAGGATGATCAAAATGAGAATGAAATAAAATATTAGTGACGGTTATTACTAAAAATTTTGCTGGATGACCAATACAAAAAATGATGATAGTTGGGTGATCACCTGTGTAATTCTTCTTATAGAAAATAATTTAATTAAAATTTTATTTTAAATAATTACTAATTATACGTTGAGTCCTTCAAATTTTTAATTTTTATTAATTAGTTTAATAGTGTTCAACAATGTTTAACGGTGTTCGACGCACGTGATAGGCTCATCTATATATAAAACTTGCCGCAACAAATTATTGTAATATTGTTGTTTGTAATATAATTTCAAAATTATAAATTATATCGAGTGCCTACCGACACTTACGATATTAGTACTATTTTAAAAGGAAATTGATATTAATTTTAAAAATAGAGACCTTTTAAAGAAAATTGAGACTGAACGTTTAACTTTATCTGTTTTTATTAAAATCTGAGTTAATATTTAAAATTCTAACACTGTAACTTAATTTTTTTTTTACTTCATCCCTTGATATTATCATTGATGGACCATAATAATAAATAATCATATATTAGTGTAATCACTGAATTTTATCCCGAGTCAAATAAAAAATCAATCAGTAAATCAACTCAAGAATAAGGAAACCGGTCAAACCAATCAAGCAAATTGAAAAATAATCGATCGAGCAAATTAGATCAAGCTAGTCATGGAAACCAAATCAATAGAAACTAGGATTAATTTTTTAGGCTTAAGAGAGTATAAACATCTATTGAAATTTTGAAAAAGAAAATCAATGAAGATTTGAACTTATTTTGGATTCAATTAAATCCTTGAATTAAGAAATTAAATCAATTAAATTTTTTTGATATTTTTTTATATTAAATCTAAATAATTTTCTCCAATAAACTGATATTGAACAAAACTTAAACCCTGTGAGTAAAATTTATTTTAGATTGATTAATATTTTTAGTTAGGTTAATAATAATTACATTAGAGAAATTAGGGAAAGTATTAATTTAGTCATGTTTAATTTATATTCACCGAACATATAAATTGCATGTAATGCAACATCCTATTAAATTGGAGTAATCTGAATTAACATCAGAAGTATTGGTGATGATTATTTATTTACTTTTTGAATGATTAAGTCATTAAAATAAATTCACTTATAAATGGATAACAATAAATTTTTTTTATGAATTTATAATCTGTTAGGTACTGATTTTTGAATTCTCCCTAATTAACTCTCGAACTTATTCTTTTTGCAGATTAAAATTATTATTTTAATAAAATATATTATTTTTATTTAAATAACTTAATCTAATCGCACTTTAAAAAAATTGACGACGATTCTATTATTTTTTCTATGCCAAGCTCGAAAAATGCTTCGACATTTAGCTTAACACGACACTTCATTTTGTGGCTTAATTCAAAGTATCCATTTTCACAATTAACATCCAAAAAAATATAAATTTCACTCACCAAAAGAAATTCGATTAAGGGCGACTCTTTCAGACTTCTAAAGAGTCCCTAATCCTTGGATAGTTAGCAATCTCACAAAGTTGAGGCTTTAATAGAACGCCATTTTCGTTTTCATCTCTTTTTGCTGTGTGGATAATTTAAGTTTCGCTAGAGCTTTGCAAGTTGAGAAAATCCCATTCTTCAAATCTAATCTATTGAGCTGCATACTAAAGATAAGAATGCCATTACGGGACTATAAAAATATGTACACACAGCAACAAACCCGACTCAAACACAAGGCTATAAGTTAAAGACTATAAGTTATTAACCTATAAAATAAAGGTGGTAAATGTTGAATTTTTTTACAGCAAATCAAGTGGCATTAAAGAAAGCAGTGCACTATTAGAGACTTATTCACACTACCAATATGTACAGTAGCATGTTAACAACTAGCATAAGGCATATGGTATCACTTAAAACTACCAGTCTCTGTCAATTCAGAAAATAAAATTTACTTGAAAGGGTTGTGGGCAGAAACGCCATCAGGTGGAAACCAAGTCGTTCTCGTCATCTTTGAGGTCAGAAAAGAAAGGGTCTTTGAGAAGATCAGAAGCGGAAGGTCGTGCCCTTGGCTGTGCTATGCATTTCTCAATAAATGCCTTCACTTCTAGATCTGGAACCGTGTTCAAGGCTCGGGGTCTCACGCCAGAGGTGACCTTCTTGTATATTTTGGCAACACTATCACATTCACTATAAGGTATTTCCATTGTCACCATCTCAAGCAGGCACATTCCGAAA
The DNA here is from genome assembly GCA_035048815.1 of Abelmoschus esculentus. NCBI lineage: Eukaryota > Viridiplantae > Streptophyta > Magnoliopsida > Malvales > Malvaceae > Abelmoschus > Abelmoschus esculentus. Next base: position 10,977,340 of record JAUCBN010000016.1, on the reverse strand, counting down.
GAGTATATGTCGACCATCTCAGTGTAATCTTCCTCGTACAGCTCCGGTGCCATATATTCGGGTGTCCCTATTATGGAATGTGCAGCATGGCTTCTCCCAACTATTGCAGCAAGTCCCAGGTCACCAATTTTTACCTGCAGATAAAATTATTTGTTGGTTGGTCTTATCAATAAAAATATTTGGCTTAAAGTTACCGTGGTTAACTTGTAAATGAGGAAGAAAAATCCACAGTAATGAAACAATGAGTCCAACATTGCCTGCATTTGATCTCTCATTCCCTCACAATCAGAGACTAATACATAAAGCGTGCTCAGCAACAATGAACTATACACTCCGTGACTCAGCAATCTGTTTTATACTCCCAAACTCTTCTTTAGAGCTCTCTCAGTCTATTCTTTTATTCAGCCTTTTTCTCAGCCACCCTTAGTCTATTTCACCTATTCTACGCCAGACTACCCATCGCCTGCTACGGCAGTCCACACAAGGGGTCTATACAAATCTTCCTCTCCTTTGTCTCGGTACATCCCATTTTACTTGTTTGCAACACTTCCTTTCTTCATCAAAAAACCCTCTACATTTATCTAACATAGATTATAAGGCTAAAATGCTGTCAACAGCTACTAAAATATAATTGGCTATAGAATGTAGATAATCCTCCTGGCTTGTATATTCAATTTAAGTCTTGGAAAAGAAGAAGAGCTTAGCCGCCTAAGTAATCGTCTATGAAGTTATATTTATAAGGAAATAACATAAGAGCACAGGTTATGTCTCGTACAAGTTGGAAGCCAGTGTTGCATATATAGTAATAGCGAATAAGCCCACTTACTTGGCCAATGTTCCCGTTGATGAAGATGTTGCTGCAATTTAGATCTCTATGAATGATGCAAGGGTCATGCGTATGAAGATATTCCAACCCCTCAAGTACCTGCTTTGACCACTTCTTCAAGGCCTTAATGGATACATGGCGATGCTTCTTCCTGTAAGTTCTCAAGTTTCCCGATGTGCAGACCTCAGTGATAAAATTTAACGTGTTATGGTCTCGATCCCTCCAAACACTGTAGCAAACAATGATATACTTGTTTTTCAATGTTCTGAGCAACTGTACCTCAGATTGAAGCCTATTAATAAGCACAGGGTCTTCACTAAACTTGGACAATTTCACTTGATTCCAGGCCACCTCTATACCTTCCTCCTGATCAAATGCCCTGTAAACCTTCTTCACTGCACCAGCACCAAGCAAATCATTGTAGCGCCCAAAGCGTCCGGTGGGATCAACCTCAACAAATGATTCGCCTTCTCGATCAGACATATTGGTACCAGCAGCCGGCATCTTCAAAGATTAGAAACAATAGATAACATTTACAGAATATACTTGCAATAATCAATAATCCAAACAAAGAATTTTTCCATACGCAGTTCAATCTTGACAAAACATAAAGTGAGAAAACATGATCGTACTGAAACAAAATCCAATATTAGTAGTAAAATAAAGGGAAAAAATGGCTTATCTGCAACAACAAATATTATTAGCTGGAACCGTAGTTGATTGTTCGAAGATTAAGGTACTGACCATACTAATCCAAGCGGTGAAATTTGTTCTTTGATTCAGAACAGAGGTTGCATTATCCAAACGTACAGTGTGAATAGGAAGACAAGTAATTTTCTATTGAAATATTAGTAAAAGATAAGCAATTAAATTGTCTTCGTCACAAAACATCCTAATATAAACCTAGATTTGTAGTGTTTTAGAAGAGTACGTAGTATGATAATAAAAATTAAACCAATCAATTAAATAAAGATTATTAAAACAAAAAAAGGAGAACACAAAAGTGGAGAAAGAAAGATTATCAAAAGTGTATAAATCAAGCAATCAGAGATGGAAACGGAATTCAAAGGTTTGAATAGTTTCATCTATGGACAGGCACTTCAATCTGATGCTGTACCACGCACCGGACACATTAGCTTGGATATTGTTCAGTATTTTATCTTCTTATTTTTTTATTCTTTTATTTCATCATACTTTTTCTGTGTGTGTTTTTACTCACATGATTCAATGATTCAGGTATAACTATATAAATATATAAGTACATGCAATTTCGCATGTATTTTTTTAGTTTTTATTTTTATATTTTATAAAATATAAAATTTATTTTATATTTAATGTACTAATCTTGTAATTTTAAAAATCATTATTTTTATCTCATTTTTGTACTCATATTCATATCAGTACAACATAATTGCGATGAGTGGTTTATGACATAAACTCCACAGCCGATCAAGGTCATGAGAGCATCTTTTATACTTTCCAACACATTTCTTTTACCCGATTTATCAAACAAAAATTTGGCAGTCTAACTAAAAAAGAGCTTACGGTATTTGAGATGCATGACTAAAGCTATAATAAAAAAGAAAAAACTTACCTTCAATAAAAAAAAAAAAAGGAAAAAGGTTATACAAAGAGGAAGCAAAAGAGAGAGAAAAAAAAGCAATTAAATTTTCATTATAAAAAAGTCAATATGATTCGAAAAACGAAGAAAAAATGGCAAGAGCTTGAAGAAAAGGACAGAGATAAAAGAGTATTACTACTTCATTTCGATTTCCAGAATTTTGCAGCAATTAAAGATTTTCTGCTAGATAACAGTTAATTGAAACCTAAATCCATACGGCGTCATTAGAACCACGCATAATACAATGAATAAAAAATCTGTTTGATATAAAAAAAAAAAATTGAAATATGCGATCAAAGAGTAAAAATCTAAAGAAATCCAAAGTAAAATGGAGAAAGAAAAATTAATAAAAGAGTAGCCAATCACGCAATCAAAACGGAAAACGGAATTCAAAAAAGAATGATACCAAAACATAAACAATAAACGTACGGAAGTAAAAAAAAAAAAAAAGAATAAAGAGATTTAAAAATTCAAAGATTACAACAGTTTTGATTCTCTGTCCAGGACTTATCATCCACAATTGATCCACGCCGTGGAAACATATTTAACAATTTCAAAAACATTTTTTTCGATTGATCAAACATAAATCTGGCTTGCTTAAGTCCTAACACGTAACAAAGAAAATATAAGAAATTTGAAATGCAGAAGAGAGAAAGAAAGTGTGAGAAAATTACCTTCGTCAAAAGTGAAAAACTATACAAAGAGAAGGTAAAGGTTTGTTTGGGATTAAGAACTGAGATGATCCTGAGAGAAAATAGTTTGCTTAGCAGAGCTGAATTGAATTGTGCTCTGAGGTGGGAGAGGGGTATTTATAGTTGCCCGCGATTTACATAAATATATTTTTAAAATCCAGCTAAACGACAGCGTTTCATCGGAGGCCGACTGCATTTATTTTTTTCCTTCTGTTATGGCTTCCCGGTGAACCAGTCATTTTCGCCGCCTTTATTTTATTTTCCTTATTCCCTCACTTCATTTAGGGACACGAAATATAAATAAATACGGACAAATCGGGATTTGACATTATTATTAGCTACATAGAATATTTATTGGTATCTACTATCTAATATATTAATAGCATATATTTAATATAAAACTGTTTTTTAATTTATTTTATTTTATTTATATTATTAAATTTTTACAATTTTAATTTTATTTAAAAGGATAAGTTTATACCGTGCGTCGAATATTATTGAAAATTATTAATTTTTTTATCAAAATTATTATTAACGTTTTGTTTCATTATTATTTTGGTCATCGACGGTTAAATATTTAACAAAGATTGTGACATGACATGGTTTAATAATAATTTTAATCCCTAAAATTATTAAATTATATCAGATTAATTCTAATAGAATATAACTCATCAAATATTTGAACTAAATTTCAATTTTTTTGTCTTACAACATTATTTAAAAAAATTAATTTGATAAATAAAGAGAGAGCTGACAAATTAATTTTTAAAGTAGTGTTGCAAGAGGAAAAAGAAAATGGATGCAAAATTTAAGGTTTAGTTAAAATATTTGATGAGTTATTTTATATTTAGATTAATTTGGTATAATGTAATAATTTTAAGGACTAAATTAGTATTAAAGCATACCATATCATAGTTTTTGTTAAATATTTAACAGTCTATGACCAAAATATAACAAAATAAAATTTTAATGATGATTTTGATGAAAAAATTAGTTGGGTGACGAACACAAAAAAAAGTGATAGTTAGGTGACCATCCATATAGTTTTTCTGTTAAAAATAATTTAAATAAAATTTTATTTTAAATATTTATTAATTATATATTGAGCCCATAAAAATTTTAATCTTTATTAATTAGTTTAATAGTGTTCAAGAATATACAGCGTTAATAGTGTTCAACGATAAAAATTAAAATAGAAAAAAAATCTAATACTTTACCACACTAAACAAACTGATAATCGATAAAAAAAAAGTTTAACTATTTTAAAGAACATCAAAAATAAAAATTAACATAGAAAAAAATTACACTCCACAAACCATATTTTTGTTAAAAATAGACTCAACAAATTGGATAAGTCTACAACGTGCGTCGAACATTGTTGAACACCACTAACGATGAACATCGTTGAACACCATTAAACTAATTAATAAATATTAAAAAATTTAAGAACTCAATATATAATTAATAAATATTTAAAATAAAATTTTAATTAAATTAATTTCTATAAGGAAAACTACACAAATGGTCATTCAACTATCACTCATTTTTTGGGTTGGTCACCGAACTAATTTTTTCATCAAAATCATTGTTAACGTTTTATTTCATTATTATTTTGATCATCGACTTTTAAATATTTAACAAAAATTGTGACATTACATGGTTTAATAATAATTTTAATCCCTAAAATTATTATATTATATCAGATTAATTCTAATAGAATATAACTCATCAAATATTGGAACTAAACCTCAATTCTTTTTCTTTTTTTCTCTTGTAATATTACTTTAAAAAATTAATTTGTCAACTCTCTTTATTTCTCTTGCGTCTTTGAGCAATTTATTAAATTTTAGATTATATAAAATCACTTTAATTTTATGATTTATTCTTTTAAAATTTAATCTAGTTTTTTAACTTTTTCCAAACTACTAGTATATATATTTTCTATTATTTTTTATGTTTATCGGATCTATAAAAAAATTCGATTTATCAATTCACATAAAAAGTTTATATAGATCAATGGTCATAAAATCTTTAACATGTAAATATAGTTCAATTCGATGCATGTCGTAAATTTTTTTTGATTAAATAAAATTTGGTTTCATTTAAATTTTCATTGAGCAACTCAACTTTTAGATCTTCACATGGATACTTGATGAGTGTTCGAATTTATATATTTTTTTATTAATAATTATTTCCCATTGTCGATTTGATATTACTAATTTGGTTCTATTTTGATCATTTTCAGTGTAGGAACTTATTTTTCAGAACCAACAGAAAATAGTGAATTCTGCATTTTTTTTATGGCTGGAGTCATGGGCACGACGCTTTTGGATCTGGCAGATTTGGATTATCCAGTCAGCAAAACTTTCTAGAAGATAGTCCAGTCATATATTCTAGAAGGATGAATGGATTATTTGGGAATTATCTTGAAGATTTATCTTAGGAATTTAAATTTTAAATTTTAGAATATTTATCTTTATCTTTATCTTTTTTATTTTTTTTAAATTTTGAATTGTTACATTTTTAGGGTTTTAGAATAGTATAAATACCCATAGAGGTAAAGCTTGAGATGTACTTCAATTTTCACTTTCTCTCTTGAGTAATAAAAGTTCTCTCTAGTTCTTTTATTTTTCTTTGAGTTTTCTTATTTCTTTTCTTCTAGAAAATGCTAAGTATGATCTCATTCATGCTTAGCTAAACTTTCATTTAGCCGAAAGCTAAGTGACGACTCAATCCATATTGTGAGAATCGTGAAGCACTTAATTCCTTCGGATAACATTCTTGATTTTCTGAAATCAAGGATTGGCAATCGGCTTTTCCTTTAATGATCTCGACGCCTTCATTTCAAAAAGTGCACGTTGACTTGAAGATTGTTTAGATCTATCGTTGGGAAGAAAAATCGGCTGGTAGCAAATTTGGCTTCCTGTGAACAAACTTGGTGGCGGTCCACTAAGGGAAATCAAGATCGGGTTTGATTCTCTGTGAGACGCTATAACTCGAGTCAGGCTTTTCCAGTGCTTAAAGTTGTATTGGCGCTAACGGCGATAGGTGTGGTTAGTCCAGCAAAGACCGAATTCCGGAGATAGACTTGGGAATATTGGTTTACCGAAGAGAGAAACAAGTTACAAGGGTTGGGCCTTGTAGACTGTAACTGGCATGGATCTTGAAGTAAAATCTATTTCGATGATCAATTGAGATTTGAGGCGAAGCGAAGCTTGAGGCTATATCCTTTAAATTTATTACTTCAAATATTTATTTTTATTTAATTTCAGTTATTATTAGATTAAGTTTATTTTTAGTTTTATAATATCAAACCCCCATTTTCTAATTTATTATTTTTTTTGGATCAGGATCAATTCAATTCAACATTAGAAATTTCTTAGTCCCTATGGATCGACCCTACTTTCTCTATACTATTCTTTTATTTAATTTGAGAAATAGGAATTATTTATTTGACAATTCGACGCTTGTCAATACTCCTACAACTTCACACAAATTTGGTATCAATGACTTTTCAGATGTCGTAACACAACCTTCTTTAGACTGAAAAAGAAATTATTCAACAAAAATGTCTTTCCGATTCGAAGGAAAAAATTATTCTTTTAACATAGATTTTAAAAGAATAAATTATAAAATTAAAATAATTTTTTATAATCTGAAACTTAATAAGTTGTTCAAAGACACAAGAAAAAAAGAGAGATTTGACAAATTAATTTTTAAAGTAGCATTTCAAGAGGAAGAAAAAAAGGATGAAAATTTTGAGGTTTAGTTAAAATATTTGATGAGTTGTTTTTGTTTGGATTAATTTGATATAATGTAATAATTTGAAAGACTAAAATTATTATTAAACCATACCATATCATAGTTTCCGTTAAATATTTAACAGTTGATGACTAAAATATAACAAAATAAAATTTTAATGAAAAAAATTAATTGTGTGACCAACACAAGAAAAGAATGATAGTTAAATGACCATCCATATTATTAAACCATGTCATGTCATAAATTTTGTTAAATATTTAACAGTCGATAACCAAAATAATAATGAAATAAAATATTAATAATGATTTTGATAAAAAAAATTAGTTTGGTGACCAACCCTAAAAATAAGTGATAATTGGATGACCATTTGTGTAGTTTTCCTTATAGAAAATAATTTAATTAAAATTTTATTTTAAATATTTATTAATTATATATTGAGTCCTTGAAATTTTTAATATTTATTAATTAGTTTAATGGTATTCAGCAATATTTATCGTTAGTGTTGCGACGCCCGTCGTAGAATTTTTTCAACAAACTTTTTAATTTTATAAAGATTACTTATGGCATACATCTCTGAACTATAATTTTTATTTTAAATTAACTATAAAAGTTTTAAATATTTTAATTTTATCCTCATAGTTTTACGTCACAATAAAGCCCCAACCATATGAGATGGATCTACAACATAGCAGAGAAGAGATGAGAAAGTTGTCGGCATTCACTGTAGAAAGTTGACTTCACTCGTGAAGAAAAAAGATTGGTCACCCAAAAACAGATAATGGAACCATCTCAGAAGAAACCACTTGATTCATTAAAAAAAGTGAGAAAAACTTTGAATCTCATGCAAATCCCGTGGGTGAATCCCCACTAGAATCTCAGCGTCATGGGAAATGCAACTGTTACTGCTGGAATTAGTCTTTGTTTTCTACGGACATCAGAACCTGGCTATGATTATGGAACTTTGAGCTCCATACTTGTACAGATGAGACCACAGGTTCGGCTCCTTTGCCTTTTAACGATGTCAAGATCAGAATACATTGCTGATTAGCTTTCGACGTCCGTACAATTACAGACAAGTCTTTCACGGGATCAAAATGCTACTCCCCCTCCCACCCCAAATATCTTTTGTTAGGTGTAAAGAGGTTAAATGGAAATATCAGACAATTTAGAACTACTTAACTGCTTGCTTATATCGAGTATTATCTCGCTTTGCGACATTGGTTGAGGTGTTCATTGAGGATATTAGATCTAATCTGATTCGATTTTATAATGAATCGAATTTTATAAGATTCGAGAGTTCGGGTTTAAATCAAGACATGGAGCTCTCATTTAGGCCTTATGAGTTTAATTGAGTTTGTAATGTATTTGGGTTTTGACTAAGATTATTTTGAGGGACAAATTAGTCTTTTTAGAAAAATAAGACCAATAAAAAGAGAAGAGAAAAGGGCAAATCTCTGTAGAATTGTTCTTTTCCTCATGTGTATGACAACTTTTAGGGGTGACAACGCGCCGAGTCGAGCCGAGCCAGGCTCGAACTCGACTCGAAAACAATATTACTGGCTCGGCTCGAGCTCGAGGCTCGGTGAGCTCAGAATTTTAGGCTCGAACTCGGCTCGAAAATAATATTATTAGGCTCGATTCGGGTTCAGACTCGGACTCGGTTCAAAATAGATATTTTTGTTACAATTTTTTTATAAAAGACGAGGCCTCGTTAAAAACTCCTTTCATAACCAACACTGAAATGAAATTCAATGTCGAGAAAGAGAAAAAAAGTGCCTAAAAAGTAGATTAAACTAAATAAATAAGAAATATTCTTACAATACAAACACATAATTAAAGAAAATACAGAAATCAAACAACAACCAACTAAAAAAATAAATCACACACATGCATTAGTTCTTATAGAATAAAACAGTCTCCAACAATAATCCATTAACTACTTTTGTCTTCCATTATACTAGTCCAATACCCAAGCGTCCAAGCACTTCTTTCTTTGATCGTCTCCTGATTTAAAGAATGTTTATATATAAAATCATTAAATAATTCAACCTATTATTATACAAAAATAAATTAAAAATAATTATAAAATTTTATTAACAAACCTATAGAAAATGTAAAATTATTTCCTTCGATTGATCTTCATCAATTTTCTGCAAAAGAATCATAAAACAATTAGTTAAAAGTATATTATAAAAAAATAAAAAAATGTAAATATACATAACTAATCCTTACTTTATTCTTTCCCTTCAATCCATGGAGAGATCGACAACAATCTCCTGTGCAAATTAACATTTGTACAGTTTTAAGATTTAATGACGATTTATAAGAATCAATTACACGACTTCCATCACTAAATGTGGCCTCTGAAGCTACAGTAGTAATGGGAACACTCAAGACATCCTTGGTCAATCGTTACAAAATACGAAATCTTTTAACTTTTTCCTTCCACCACAATAAAGCATCAAACTTATTCTCTTGAGGAATATAACACCCTTCCTCATGATACAAATCAACTTCATATTGTCTATTCTCAATATATTCTTCACTTCTAACCGCTTGTAAAATTTCCAATAATCTTGGAGTATTTCTCGTTCCCCCACCACAAACATTAGCACTAGTTCCATATTCACCCATTTGTTCCATTAAAGGAGAAGAATACAAATTCGCATACTCATCATAAAGTTCATACAAAGTTTCTCTAACTTTATGTATATTTTTCCTAACCACATTAGAAGAAAAAATTTTTTTGGAAAATAATCTTAATAACTTTCATTTTCAATCGAGGGTCCAACACTGCACTTGTATCCATGAGAAGATTACATTCACCCTAATATTTATCAAACCTTTCTTTCATGTTTGTCACCATGCCTTTAGCAAAGTCATCAAAAGATTTAAAGCTAGCATCCAACAATAATTTAATTCTGTAAATCTCACTAAGAAACAAGTTAGAAGTGGGATATTCAGATCCTGAAATAAATTTGTAGTATCATAGAACACTTTTAAGATTTTAAGCAATTTTTCAATTTTACCCCAATCCTCTAAACTAAGAAAATAAACATATTCTCTATCTTCTAAAGCAAGTCTAGCAAATACCTCTTTAAATTTGATTGTACAAGCAAGTATCTCATAGGAAGAATTCCATCGAGTCTTGCATTCCAAAATCATTCTCCTCTCTTGTAAGTTATATTGTTGAGCAAGTTCAGCAAACTTTTGCAATCGTTGTTCACTTCCATTTAAATAATCAACTGTATCATGAACATTCTTGATGGTGCTTTTGACTTATTTGAGACCATGTTGAACCATAATATTTAAAATATGAGCACAACAACGAACATAAAACAATTTACCACAACAAATCAACCTCTTAGTCAGTGAGAAGGTTTCTTTCATGATTTGTATGCAAGAATCATTTGCAGAGGTATTATCCACATAAACTATGAATACCTACAAAAAAACATAATATTAATTAATGCTAATTTGGTAATATATCAATATATGTAAAAAAAATTAAGAATAAATTACTTTGTTCTCGATGTCCACTCTTTTAAGCATTTAAAAATGCAATTAGTTATATCTTTTCCTTTCAGAGGAGGAGGTACGTGAACAAAATTCAACACTCGCTTTTGAAGTTTCCAATCATGATCCACAAAATGAACTGTGAGAGCCATGTATTCTATCTTTTAAGGTTTAGAACCATGTATTCTATTTTTTCCCTCAATTTGTTCTTCTTAACCTTATAAACTTTAAAAGAATCATTTCTTATAGTATGTCATGACACACTTTTTCATTGTGGTATTCCCATGTTCAACATCATATTAAAGCTTTCTTCTTCAACAATAGAAAAAGCATGCTCATGCATAACAATCCAATGTACAATTCCTTCTCTTATTTTCAACGGATCAAACTTACCATCATGAAGAGCACTAACAAATTCAGAACTTGGAGAACCCGAACTTAAATCAGAAGATAAAAGGTTGATCAACTTTTGTTGTCGTATGTGCACTTTTCTTTGTGTACATTTATCCAAATGATGTTTTAAATGATTTGTAGGATCACCTCTAGAAACCGTTAAAAGAGTCTTACAATACACACAAGAAACTTTCCAAACTTTAGAGTTTTCTGCACGTTGAGGTTCTCCGAATTCCTTCCAAACAACTGATTTTTTTGCTCCCTTAAAAGGATATGATTCAAGTTCATCTTCAATATTACGAACCTCACTGACATTAGTTGGGGGAACATGCACTTCTTCATTTTCTAGATTAATTTTATCTTCGTCCATATCATTTCTATTATCCAAATTTACCCTAAATTCTTCTACAATAGGAGTAGAATGACCATCTGATGTTCCCAATCCAATAGTAGACATTCATAGAATACAAATTGTAAAACTAAAATTGATTTTGATATAACAATAATGTTCAAAGACTATTTTGTAATAAATTTTTAAGTCCCCAAGTCAAATTTTATGTTTCAAGTCAAACCAAGAACGATGAAATAATTTTTTTTAAGTGTTTTTACACGTCAGTATTGATACTCATCGAACAAGTATCGATACCACCTGCAATTTTAAAAGAATATTCTTGAGATCAAGAACAAGTATCAAAACATGGTTCAATGCCAATACCTTACTACCAACCCCTATTTCGAACCAGGTATCGAACCATATTTTATGTTTTTAATTATTTTAATTATTTTAAAATTATTTAAAATTAAGACCCCTGTTTCGATACCAGCAGTGATACCCCTTTAAAATCCTAAAGGCTCTTTTAGCATTTAATGAGTTAACCGTTGGTGGCGGTTAAAGCTTTAAATGATGTTTAGCCTGTTCCGAAACATGGTTCGATACCAGCTTTTACAGTTTCATAATGGTATCGAAGCATGGTTTGATACCCCTTTTAATAAATACACGACGACTTTTTCTACTTTGGTCTGTTTCGAAATAGATACCTCGTGATTCGATATCAGTTGTTGCAGAATGCATTTATGATGGGAAGATGAAGCTCCAACGACCTTATTTACATTCTCAACAACCACAACGGTTAGAAATCAATGGGAGGGTATAAAACAAAGCATTTCAAGCAGCATTAAGGACTATTGAACCTCAAGCAACATCCAAGCAATCAAATCCAACTCCCAAGCACTTCTATTGAAAATCCTAACTCTCAACTCTTCTATTTCAATTTAATTCTTTGTAATTGAGTTTGGGGAGAGTTTATTTTGTAATTGGGGCAATTTTTTATCTTGTGAGAGATTTCAATTTGCCTTTCTTTCATCATTTTATTTTGTGAGGTTCAATCAATTCTTGGGTAGAAGAATTGATTCGAATTACAACGGTTATCCCTTGAACTGAGAAAAATATCGAATTCTCTTAGTAAATTGTTTTCAAAATCCTTAGTGGGAGCTAAGGTAGTGAATGTAGAGCTTGTTCCGAAGCTTGAACCACTATAAATCGTGTATTCTTCAATTTCCTATTTTTATCGAAATTTCTTCCACCAAAAATTTTAATTACCAATTCACCCCCTCTTGGCCAATTCCACAAACCGATCAACTCAACAATTGGTATCAGAGCTAGATCTTTGAAGGGATTCACCTCCACCAAAGAAGATCCAAAGATAGTTGATCACTTTTTGAAATCAAGTCAAATGGCCTCCACCTCTGGGACATGGAATGAGTCACACTCCATCACCAAACCTTCATTCTTCAACGGTGACAACTACCCTTATTGGAACAATAGAATAAGGCTCTTCATCAACTCCAACAATTATATCCCTTGGGATAATTGAAGATCACCCCTCAATTCCAATGAAGATGGAAGGAGATAGACAAGTGCCAAAGAGGAGAAACGAGATGACCGATAAAGAGCGAAGAAGGATGTCTACAAACGACAAAGCTCTTCACTTTCTATTTTGTGCTCTTGGTAATGACATATACTCTAAGATGTCATCGTGCACAAGTGCCAAAGAAGTATGAGATTCCTTGGAGACAATTTACGAGGGCACAAATGATGTCAAGGAAACAAAAATAGGTCTTCTCAATCTCAACTATGAGAATTTCAAGATGGAGCCGGATGAAGACATAACCAAGATGTTTGATAGATTCTCAATGATTTTCAATGGTCTCAAAGGGTTTGATGAGATCATATCGGAAGAGAAGCTCGTACGGAATCTCATCTACTCTCTTCCCGAGCCTTGGGATAGCAAGAGAATGACTATCCTAGAAGCAAAAGACCTCAAGACTCTCAAGCTTGATGCTCTTGTGGGATCTCTTCTCACCCATGAGGTCATGAAGAAAGAAAGAGAATATGAAAAAAAGAAGGAAGAAGTGAAACTAAAGAAACGAGAAGTTGAAAAAAATAAGGAATTGCTCTCAAGGCTTCATCCTTCCAATAAGAGGTGGACACAAGTGGAGAAGAAGAGCTAGAAGAATTGGCTATGGTAGCCAAAAGATTCACTAGGCTCATGAGGGCTAATCGAAATAGGAGATTCTAAAGGAAGAAGGAATTCAAAGGAAAGGGCAAAGAATATGAGAAGGACCAAATAATTTGCTACGAGTGCAAGAAGCCTGGCCACATTAGGACCGATTGCCCAAAATTCAAAAAGAATGGTTTTGAGAGGAAGAAGAAGCAAATGGATCATGTTGCCACATGGAGTGATGAGGAGTCATCATCCGATGAGGACAACAAAGTAGCCAACCTTTGTCTCATGGCTCATGATGAGTCTAAGGTAACCCTTGAACCATCTTGTAATGAGTTATCTTATGATGAACTATATGATGCATATGATGAGTTACAAAATGTTTATGATGAGTTAGTTTTGAAATTCAAAAAATCGGTTTTGAAAAACAAGAAAATTATTTCCGATTTAAAAGAGAAAAACGATTCTTTGACAAAAACAATTTCAGATTTTAAAGAAAAGGTTGTTGTTTTAAATGACGATTTAAAATTCTTTCAAAAAGAAAATATGGATTTAAACAACCTTATTTCAAGCTTGAGTGAGAATCCCCACAAAGTAGTGAATGAGCTTAAAGAATAAATCAAAGTGGTTGATAGTTCAACTTTTGAAAAAGGAAGCTCTTCAAAACTCAACCATGATAAAAAGAGTTTTCAAAACCACAAACAAAGAGGTTTTCAAAGGTATGCTAGACACAAAAGGATTAGGAGTGTATGGGTTCCTAAGGAACTCATTGTTTTCAATAATATGTATGTCATTGCATCTTGGATTCCTAAAGGAACCAAGCTTTTAGGAACTAACTCTCATGGATCCAAAATGATTTGGGTACCAAAAATCAAAAACTAAATTTTTGTTTGTAGGTTGAGCATTGCTTCAAAGCCAAAGCTTCAAGTCAAAACATGCGGTACCTTGATAGTGGATGCTCAAGGCATATGACCGGAGACAAGGGACAATTTAAGGAGTTAGAGCTCAAAAGTGGTGGAGTAGTAACTTTTGGTGACAACTCCAAAGACCAAATTGAGGGTATTGGCTCTATTGGTAATCACTCCTCTATTCTTATTGAAAATGTCTTACTTGTTAATGGTCTAAAGCATAATTTGTTGAACATTAGTCAATTATGTGATAAAGGTTTTTATGTCTTTTTTGATAAAAATGGTTGTAAAATAATAGACATAAAATCTAATAGAACAATGCTCATAGGTCATTGCATAGAAAATATCTATATGGTGCATCTAGATGACATTAACCTATCTTATGCAAGCTTGGTAGCTAGTGATAAAAATGATGCATTGTTATGGTATAGGGAAACTAGGACATGCTAGCATAAGTGTTTTAGAAAAACTAGCCTCCTAAAATCTAGTTAGAGGTTTACCTAAGCTCATGTTTTCTTTAGATAAAATTTGTGATGCATTTGCTAAGGGTAAACAAAAGAGAGTTTCTTTTAAATTCATTAATGATGTTTCAACTAGTAGAGTTTTACAATTGATTCATATGGATCTTTTCGGGCCTATTAGAACTACTGGTTTGGGTGGAAAATCATATGCATTTGTTATTGTTGATGATTACTCTAGATACACTTGGATTCTATTTTTAATTACTAAACATGAAGCCTTAGAAAAATTCATTATATTTTCAAACATTTCTCAAAATGATCTTGATCAAAGAATTTCTCATATTAAAAGTGATCATGGAACCGAATTTCAAAATTTAGGTTTTGAGAATTTTTGTAATGAAAATGGGATTAGCCATAATTTTTGGCTCCTCGCACTCCTCAACAAAATGGGGTAATTGAGAGGAAAAATAGAACTTTAGAAAAAATGTCTAGGACCATGCTTTGTGAAAATAATTTACCTAAGTATTTTTAGGCGGAAGCCACAAACACTTCTTGTTATATTATAAATCGAGTAATGATTAGGTCAATTTTGAAGAAAACTCTTTATGAGATTTTAAAATCCAAAATGCCTAACATTAGCTATTTCACACTTTTTGGTGCAAGTGTTTTTTTTTAAATAATGAAAAAGATAAAGGTAAATTTGATGCAAAAAGTGATGAAGCTATTTTTCTTAGATATTCTCAAAATTCAAAGGCTTGTAGAGTTTTTAACAAAAGAACCTTAGTTGTGAAAGAGTTTATACATGTGGTTTTCAATGATAACCTCTTTTCTAGGAAGGATTCTTGTGATGATGATGATGTAGGAATCATTGAAACCATTGATGATGGACAAGCATCAAAGGTGGATGGGTTTCCAACCAATGAAGAAACACAAGATCCTCCAATAGAAGCCTTAGGAGATGTAAAGCTTGAAAAAAGGAAGTGAGCTACCCAAGGGAGTTCAATTATGTCAAAATTGATAAAATCTTAGGTGATCCATCCAAGGGGTAACTATTCGTTCTTCTCTTAGATTAATGAACCATATTGCATTTATCTCATGCATATAGCCTAAAAATATCAATGAAGCTTTAGATGATGACTTTTGGATATTGGCTATGCAAGAGGAGTTAAATCAATTTGAGAGAAATAATGTTTGGACATTAGTTGATAGACCTGGTAATAAGTCTATTATAGGAGCTAAATGGGTCTTTAGAAACAAACTAGATGAGAGTGATAACGTTGTGAGAAATAAAGCTAGACTAGTTGCTCAAGGTTACACTTAAGAAGAGGGAATAAATTTCGATGAAACTTATGCACCCGTAGCTAGAATGGAAGGTATTAGGATGTTACTTGCATTTGCATATTATCATGAATTCAAGATTTTTCAAATGGATGTCAAAAGTGTTTTCTTAAATGGTTTTATAAATGAAGAAGTGTATGTTGAACAACCACCGGGTTTTGAAGATCCAAAATTTCCAAACCATGTTTTCAAACTAACAAAGGCTTTATATGGTTTGAAACAAGCTCCTTGAGCTTGGTATGAAGACTTTAAAATTTTTTAATTGAAAAAGGTTTTGAAAAAGGAAAGATGGATACTACACTTTTTATAAAAATGTTTAAAAATGACATTTTAGTAGTTCAAATTTATGTTGATGATATTATTTTTGGATCTACTAATGAATGTTATTGTCAAGAGTTTTCTAAGCTAATGCAAGGTGAATTCGAGATGAGCTTGCTATAGGAGCTCTCATTCTTTTTGGGACTCCGAATCAAGCAAAGGAAGGATGAGACCTTCATCAATCAAGCTAAATACATCAAGGATATGCTCAAGAAGTTTAGCTTGGAGAATGTGAAACTAATATAACGTGGAGTTCGTCGAAACGGACTTTCCTCATTTTGTTACGGATCTAGTAGTGTTGTAAGCACATTCCTGCAATAAAAACGATAAATAGATAATTAGACGACATGATTATATTGAATAGAAAATTTAAAGGATGAACAAAAAAAGACATAAAAATAATATATAGATGTATAGGTGATAATTTTGGCGTTTCGGAAAGGACTTCAACGATGGTGATGATGAAGACTTCAAAAACGGCCAGTGATGAAAAACGCTAAACTTGAAAGAACTCAAACAATATGTTGAACGAACCTGAATCAAATCAGTTTAACATCGTAGGACTTAGACTCGCTAAATATCAATTTAGGAACCTGAAGTATCAAATACAATTAAATGAATTGAGTATCGAATAGTTCTAAAAAGAACCGAAATGAGAAAGAACTCTCAAATAAATTTTATTCATTCAAAATGTGTAACCTTTACAAAGTGTTTGTTTTACATATATATAGGACACAGGAGAAATTGGTCGGTTTAGCATTTGTGTCAAGAAATCTATGAATTCAAAATGCACGGGTTGTTTTATCCATACAAAGCAGCAACACATGTTAAATGTGACCATTTAAAATTTAATTGAAATTCTAATGTGAATGTGCCGATTATTTGATTAGTACAAGATGGCAAAAAGGCATTTTAAATGTGATCAATTTGACGTTCTCAATTTGAATGGTGTCATCAATCGAATGGTATCATCAACTAAATGAACTTCAGCAATCGAATGGTTTTTCCTATACACTCAAATATAACAAATAAGTTAGATATATATATATATATATATTTAAACATACCTAATAAATAGTATAATCTAATATGCCATATTGTAACATGCAACACATTAAAAGTGTTATCTCCTAAGGCACAAACATTATTAAATAAATTAGACATATTGGTACAAGGAAGGAAAAGTGTTTCCCTGAAATATTTTGCCTTAGATCGAGTAATTGACCCTAAAGGCAAGACCTCCGGATCATCATCAAATTCTGGTGAAGATGTGCTCACATCAAAAACCCCAAGCCACTGCAATGAGCTCATCAACTAAGCTTGACAAAGATAAAGGAGGTAAGTGTGTTGATTCTAAATTGTATAGAGCAATGATAGGATCTTTGCTTTATCTTACCACAAGTAGAACGAATATTATATTTAGTGTTTGCTTGTGTGCTAAGTTTTAAGCTAGTCCTAGAGAATCACACTTAGTAGCCATTCAGAGAATTTGTAGGTACCTTAGAGACACACTTTGTTTAGGTCTTTGGTATCCTAAAGACTCTACCTTTAATCTACATGCTTATTTAGATGCAGATTATGAAGGTTGTAAGATAGATAGGAAAAGTAATTTCGGAACATGTCAATCCCTAAGTAGTATACTCATATCTTGGTTCTCTAAGAAACAAAAATAGTGTAGCCTTATCTACCACCGAAGCGTAGTACATATCTTTAGGGGGTTGTTGTGCTCAAGTGTTATGGATGAAACAAGAACTCTTAGATTATGGCATTAAGGTTGAAATTATACCTCTAAAATATGATAATACTAGTTTCATATGTCTTACTAAGAACCTCATTCAACACTCTAGAACCAAACACATTGAAATTAGACATCACTTTATTAGAGATCATGTGTCTAAAAATGTTGTTTTAGAGTTTGTTGACACCTTAAACCAATTAGCGGACATCTTTACCAAACCTTTAGACAAAGAGCATTTTTGGACTCTTAGGAGAGAGTTAGGTCTAACTATCCTTTCTTGACCTCTTAAGTGTTAGTTTTTTGTGCAAAATATGCTTGAATCTTGATTGAATCATGCCTATGTTGTTTTGGTATCTTTACCAAACCTTTAGACAAAGAGCGCTTTTGGAATCTTAGGAGAGAGTTAGGTCTAACTAGCTTATCTTGGCTTCTCAAAAGTTATTCTTTTTGCAAAATTTCCTTGAATCTTGATTGAAATCATGCCTATGTTGTTTTGCATCTTGTTGCTTCTATACATGTTGCTAGGGGGAGCATGAACTTGTTCATGCATTATAATCATGTCATAACATCATTTGCATGCTTCTAGGGACTTTAGAGACTCATTTCTAGTACTTTAGAAGCCTAAAATGTAAAGCACAACTAAGTGGTATCGAAACATGTACAACCTATTTCGATACCTGTTCTTTGTGTTCATCTGGAAGTTCTGGGAAGAACTGGTATTGAACCAAACTTCGATACCAGGGTATCGATACTGCCATCGAAATAGATTGTTTAGATACTTGTTCCGATACACGAGGCGGCAGAACATTTTAAAAGACTCTTAAACTTAATTTAACTCAAATTAAAACATTCCCATATTTTCTCTCAAAACCCTAGCCGATCCTCCTATAAAAACCTCTCAAATTCGTCAATTTTTACCATAAAATCAACGAATTCCTCTGGGGATTTTCATCTACTCATCAAAGCCAAGATTATATCAACGATTGGTGCTATAAAAACCACACATTCATCCTAATCTAAACTCAAGGTAATTTTTCGAAAAACCTATTTTCGTTTGATTTTAGAATGATAAAATTTAGATTTTGACTATATTATCATTACTTATTGTATGGGTTTTTATAATCCTACAAAAAAATTTCAAAATCAGAATTTTTTCATTCAAATATAAATTAATTTTATCGTGTTGGTTTTTCATTGATTTTTCAAGAAATTTTCAAAAATTTTTAAATACCTTGAATTATCGATTAATAGGATTGAATTAGGTTGATAGAACATACATATTTTTTGTGCCAAAACTAATCTTACATTATTTTAATCCTAGATAATGGCACGAAAGAAATGCCCACGCACCGAGGCCGATAGTTCTTCATCCTCTTGTGCCTCCAAGATCGATATTCAAGTGGTTTTCGAAAAGAGTTTGCATGGTCCTGGTAGGATTGACAACTTCAATCAATACCGCAACTACACACTTAAAAAAGGAGCATTGTGTGGATGTTCAGTGCATGAACTCTCTCAAGTTTCAATTCCGCTACTACCAACTCCTTATCGATTGGAATCTCTTGCCTTTTCTCACTTACTCAGGTAAGCTTTTCCCTACTCTTGTCCTTATTTTTTATGGTAATGCCTTATGCATTCTTTCGAAAGACAAGAACAAAGTGGTTACTATTGAATCCTATCTCATGGGGTAAACCTTCAGAATTGATGTTGACACTTTTGTCGATGTATTCGACCTTGAAGATAAGGGACTTGATGACGAAGACTCTATTGGAGCTTTCACCGGGTCGGTTATGTCCCTTGACGTCCATGATAGATTCTTACATCTTATCATCTCTTGGTGGATTTGTCCATCTAATGGTAAGTACTCTCAGATTCGTCAAGTGGATAGTTTTTGGTTGATATGCTTTTGTGATACTAAATGACCAAATCTTGTCCAAATTATTTTCTCCGACATCGTTTGTCATATCAAAAACCGAGCCACTCCTCTTATCAAATCCTTTCCTTATGCTTGCATACTTAGTTCTATCTTTTTGTATTTGGGAATTGATTGTTCCTTCGACAAGGTGGAATCTGTCAAAGAACTCATTGGCGAGGCTTCTCTTAATCGTTCCTACTTTTAGTATGCCTCTAATGGTGAATGGGTTCACGGTCCTCCTCCTCCTCCCGTCGATCCGGAACCGCTTCATCAAGTTGCTCCAAACGTAGACATGTTGACTTTTCTCACTCAAAGGTCTGGTAGTTTGGATGCTCAGTTTGGCCGTTTGGATGCTTGATTGGATGCCTTAGATGGAAGATTTGATTCTTTGAACACTCAATTCAATTCTCGTTTTGATGCCATTAATACGAGATTGATGGGTTTGGAGAACCAAGACATGTCCATGCGACTCTCCATTGAAGCTCTTCGGCATAGTCAAAAGCTTTTCAATCAAGATGGCGATGGTGATGAGGAAGAAGATAATGAGAAGGAGGAAGATTTGGATGATGATGGAGGCAACGAGTGATACATAGCGCTTATCATTGCTTTGCTATGGCTCTTTTAGGATTAGTTATATTTTTCTAAGTATTATGTTGCATTTTTCATTTATGTTAGAACATTATGCACCTTTGGTATTTGATTTGCTATGTTTTGAATATTTATGTTAGATTTGGATATTTTAATTAATGCTGTGGCTTATTTGAATTATTATTATTATTTCTTAATTTTTGCTTCCATGTTATTACTCCTTATATTAATTTTGATCTAACAAAAAGGGGAAGAAATATATTGTTTTTAAGTTTTTTTAAGGGACCATCATCTTTAACTATTAAGGGGGAGTTTTCAAGGTTTTTCAAAGTCTTAATATATTTCAAACTTAATCAATCCAAAATTTTGACTTAAAACTTAAAAATTTATAATGGTTTTGTTATATCAAAAAGGGAGAGATTATAAAACTAAAATTGATTTTGATATAACAATAATGTTCAAGGACTATTTTTGTAATAAATTTTTAAGTCCCTAAGTCAAATTTTATGTTTCAAGTCAAACCAAGAACTATGAAATAATTTTTTTCTAAGTGATTTTACACGCAAGTATCGATAACCCTCGAATAGGTATCGATACCACTTGCAATTTTAAAAGAATGTTCTTGAGATCAAGAATAAGTATCGAAACATGGTTCGATGTTGATACCTTACTACCGACCCCTGTTTCAAACCAGGTATCGAACCACATTTTATATTTTTAATTATTTTAATTATTTTAAAATTATTTAAAATTAAGAAACCTGTTTTGATACCAACATCGATATCCCTCTAAAATCCCAACGGCTCTTTTGGCATTTAATGAGTCGACCGTTGGTGGCGGTTAAAGCTTTAAATGATGGTTAGCCTATTCCAAAAATAGTTCGATACCAGCTTTTACAATTTCATAATGGTATCGAAGCATGGTTCGATACCCCTTTTAATAAATGCACAATGACTCTTTCTACTTTGGTATATTTTGAAACAGATACCCCTTGTTTCGATACCAGTTACTGCAGAGTGCATTTATTGTGGGAAGATGGAGCTCCAACGACCTTATTTACATTCCTAACAACCACAATTGTTAGAAATCAATGAGAGGGTATAAAATGAAGCATTTCAAGCAGCATTAAGGACTATTGAACTTCAAGCAACATCCAAGCAATCAAATCCAACGCCCAAGCACTTCTATTGAAAATCCTATCTGCCAAATCTTGTATTTCAATTTAATTCTTTGTAATTGAGTTTGAGGAGAGTTTGTTTTGTAATTGGGGCAATTTTTTTATCTTGTGAGAGATTTAAATTTTCCTTTCTTTCATTCTTTTATTTTGTGAGGTTGAATCAATTCTTGGGTAGAAGAATTGATTCGAATTATAACGGTTATCCCTTGAACCGAGAAAAAGGTTGAATTCTCTTAGTGAATTGTTTTCAAAGTCCTTAGTGGGAGCTAAGGTAGTGGATGTAGAGCTTGTTCCGAAGCTTGAACCATTATAAATCGTGTGTTCTTCAATTTCCTATTTTTACCAAAATTTCTTCCACCAAAAATTTTAATTGTCAATTTTCCCCCCTCTTGGCCAATTTCACAAACCGATCAACTCAACACAAATAAAAAATAACAAATAATTATATAAAATAAAATAAAATAATTTAAAATAAAAACTAAATAAAGATTGCACATTTTTTACCATGGTATAGACATGCACATTTTTTCAGAGTTATAATAGAACACGCCCATATACAACAAAATACATGCAAATAATATATTTCATGAAATAATATATATCTACTATGAATTTATCAGGGAAAAAGAACTTCATGAGTGGGAATAAAGTAACATCAAATATGTGTCCATGTAGCATATACATTACTTTAATCAGTCTACCACAAGCTGTTAAATACTTTAACTTTGCTGACAAGAGCCTTTTAAAGTTAAGAGGTGCTCAATATTGCTCCTACAAAAATAGAAAGACAAACACGTAAATTATGCCAACAGAGTAAACGCATTTTCTAAGGCAGATTGAATCCAAAATACGAGAAAGAACATTGAATCCAAGAAAGCAGATTAAATTCATAAAAAAATCAGCAAGTTACACTGGAAAACACTAAGTGAACATATTTCCCAGAAACATATGAACGCTAAAGCCAAAAAGAAAAACAAACGAAAGAAAACTTATGAGCCAAACATAATAAGTGTTGTCATCACCAAACTGGATGAAACACCATATCATTTGAAATCCAAGAAAGCAAATTAAAATGATAAAAATATTATTTTGACATGTTAATTGTCATCAAATTTATTGTGTCGTGCAGAATTGGTAGGGTTCTAAAAGTAAGACAAGCAATGCCTAAACAAAGAAAGGTATACAACAAACTGACAAAAACGATAACTCTCTTATTCCATTTTAACTGTCTTTAAACAAAAATGATAACATAACCAACATATAATATTACAAACAAAGCAAAAATTTTAGATAACTAAAACTTAGAACCCTAAAATTTATCCTTATCATATTTTAAATACTAAAACTTGAAACAACGAAAAACATATATGTAAAACTAAAGTGAAATATTTGTAGAAATACTTACCTGAAGGCGGCGTTTGGAGAAAGACAAAGCGAGCGTTGGAGTATTTTTGAGTTTTTTCTTCCGTCTATTTCCCTATATTTTGGCTGCTGTGTGCTTTTCAAAATACGAAGAGACGTGAAAGAGGAAAAACAGAATGTTGGCTGCTGGTATTACCCTAAAATTATTATAGTATTATTGGATTTGGGCCATTAATCCAAAATCATCTTATGAATGATGTTGGCTGCTGGTATGATGGGGCAAATCTGAGAGGTCCGGATCCATTTGGAGGTCCCTTTCTCTTAGTGAGTAAAATATGAGGAAGTTCAAAAATTATTGGAGGATCGGATTAAAATTATAAACTTTTTAAACATGAAATTATATGATAATATTATTTGACCAAAAAATATTTGAGAAAATTATTTAGTGAAAGTTTGAGAAAGAACGATAATAGAATTTTAAGGATTTTATAAGTTTTAATCTAGGATTAGTATATAATTAATTCCTATTGTTTTTAGAAAATCATAATAATAAATTATTTATGAAACACTGTATTGTAATTTATTTATTTATAGTTAACTTTTTAGTTTAATTTATTATGTTTTACTAAAAGTATTTTTAATATATTTATAATATATAATTATTCCGAGTCTGTTCACGAGCTTTTCGAGTCGAGCTTACTCCTCGACTCGGCTCGTTAAAGTCTCAAGCCGAACCTGAGCCTGAGTCGAGCTCACTTGAGTCGAGCTTTGATCGAGTCGAACCCGAGTAGCTCGCGAGCTGGTCAGGCTCATTATCGCCCCTAAGAACCTTAACTATATGTACGACTCAAACATAAAATTATGAATTAAATGCCTTGAAACTCTCATTTTTCTCTCATGGATATTGATACGGATACCTCCTATTTTTCCCGTCATGTAACATATATTATGAAAAAAATGTGTTTGTTACCATTTTATATTATTTATTATAACAGTAAAATTTTTTTATTACTATTATACTATCCTCAAAAAATATCTATAAAAAAATCATTTTCTCACGAGAAGTGCGTTTTGTCACAAGTAATTTATATTTTAATATATAATATATAATAGTTTTACGATGAAATATATTTTATGACAAAAAGTAATTTCTCACTTATATTATTTTGTTAGTAAATATAACTTAACAAGACAAAATATTTGTTAGAATAAAATATTTTTTTGTGAAAAGAATTAAAATGTTGTTACAATTAACTTAAATTATAACACCGAATAAAAATAATTTTTGTGACAAAAATTAAAATTTTGTTACAATTAACTTAAATTACAACACCGAATAAAAATAATTTTTTTAACAAAATACAGATTACAAAAAATTTTAATTTATCACAAAAAAAATTTATAAAAAAATATTTTTCATAAATTATTATCGTGACTAAATAAATATTTATAATAATTTTTTATTATAAATTTATTTTTGTCCCAAATAATATTTGTTATAAGTTATTTTTATGATAAAATAATATTTGTCATAAGTTATTTTTGTGATCAAAATATTATTTTTCATAAATAATTTAGTGATAAATTTATTTTTTTGACTAAAAATAATATTTGTAATAATATTTTGTGAATAAATAACTTTATTATAATTTGCTATTGTGAAAGATATTAATTGTCATAATTATTTTTAGTGATAAATCAATGTTTATTATAACTTTTTATTTTGATTAAATAAAATTTTCATTTATTATTGAGAAAAACTATATGAATAATATTTTTTGTAATTTATTAATTTTACTAAATATTTCTTTTATATTTTATTAGTATAAAATAAAATAATTAGAAAAATTCTACAACGCTCGACGAACATTGTTGAACACCACTAACGATGAACATTGTTGAATACTATTAAATTAATTAATAGAGATTAAAAATTTCAAGGACTCAACATATAATTATAAATTATTTAAAATAAATTTCAAATATATTATATTATATTATATTATATACCAACCTTAATTAGTTTTAAAAAATTAAATTTTAAACTCTAAACCTTAACCCCTAAATTCAAAATCTAAAACATAAGCCCTAACTCCATTGTCATACCGAACCTAACACCATACCCCTTAATTGTAGATTATATCTAAGAGACGATTGGTTGCTTTTTGGGGAGTAATCTGGTATTAATTTTTCATTGTGTCAAATTTTCCAGTTTCTATTGCTAATTCACAATCTTTTAACTTTAATCATCTTGCAGGATTGACTATTTATTTTTATTTACAAAGAAGAAACATATTAGCTTAATTATTGTTTAATTTCTTTAGATATTGTTCTTAAAATTTATACCACTCGACTGCAATATCACTTTTATACCTCTTCAATGGAGAAATCATGTACAAAATCCTTACTTTCCATTGTTGCGGTAATCACATTCATCTTCGTCTCAACCTCCTTCAAGCCTGCAATGGCAGTTTCGAAGAACGAAACTAATAAACTAGTTTTACTTGCTTTGAAAACTCAACTTACCGATGACAACCTCCTTCTATGGAATGTTTCACTCAGTTCTACGAACTTAAAAGTACTTGCTCTTAGTCGAAATAACCTCTCCGAAATTATACCTTCATTGAATTACAATCTTTCCGCCATGAACGATCTCAGGCTGGGCATAAGTAAGTTATCGGGTGGCCTTGAATCTCAATGTTTTTATTTAGGGTTTACTATCTTTGATTTGGGTTAGTTTTAGGGTTATAGATTATGATTTAGAGTTTTAGATTTTAGAATTATAAATTTAAATTTAGGGTTTCTAGATTTAAGATCTTTTATTTTTAAATTGATTAAGGTTTATATTTGATTCAACTATTAAAAAATTAAAAATATAATATATATATATATGAAAAATAATTTAATTAAATTTTATTTTAAATAATTTATAATTATACGTTGAGTCCTTAAAAATTTTAATATTTTTTAATTAGTATAATGATATTTAACAATGTTTAACGTTAATAGTATTCAGCGGTGTTCGTTGAGCGTGGTAGACTCATCCAAATAATTATCATAATTTGTTAATGTTACAAAATAACATTCGTTAAAGCTTATTATGATAAATAAAATAATTAGTTATAGAAAAATTCTACAACGGACGTCGAACACCGCTGAACACTGCTAATGATGAACATCGTTGAATATTATTAAACTAATTAATAAAGTTTAAAAAATTTAAGGACTCAACATATAATTATAAATTATTTTAAAAAAATATTAAATTATTTTCTATATATATTATTTTATTTTTTAAATAATTAAATAAAATACTAATTTAAATTAATTTTAAAAAATAAAAAATCCTAAACTCTAAACACTAAAATCAAAATTCAAAACCTAAGTCACTAAACATTAAACTCTAAACCCTAAAATATAAAAATTTCAAAACCTAAATCCAATACCTAAAATCAAAAATCCTAAAAAACTAAACCATAAACACTAAATCTAAACCCTAAAATAACCAAAATCACTATATCTAAATCTTAAATTAATTTTGGGTTTCAAGTTTAGGGTTTATATTTTTTAGAGTTTCAAGTTTTCTATTTTAGGGTTTAGACTGTGGTTATATTTTTAGTTTTTATGGTTCATGATTTTATTGTTTTAGGATTTAGAGTTTATGATTTAGTGTTTTGGATTTTAGAATTTAATGTTTAGTATTTTTAGCTTGAGTTTATGTTTTAGGTTTTGGATTTAATATTTTTATTTTTAAATTAAAAATTATTTTTAAAAAATATTTAAAAAATAAAAATATAATATATATAATTTGTTTAAAAATTTATTTTAAATAATTTAAAATTATATGTTTAGTCCTTAAAAATTTTAATTTTTATTAATTAATTTAATAGTGTTCAGTAGTGTTCATCGTCAGTGATGTTCAACAATGTTCGACGCTTGTGGTAACTCATACTTAGTTATAACAGTTATAAATATATTTAAAAACCTGTATTTTCAAAAAATAATATTAAATAGGATGAGTCTTCCACGTGCGTCACACACCGCTGAACACCACTAACGCTGAACACCGCTGAACACTATTAATTTTTAGCGATTCTTAAATAAAAAATTAAAGAATTTCACTTATAATTAAAAATAACTTAAAATAAAATAATATTTTACATTTAATAATTATTTTATATTTTTATTTTATAGTGTTTTAGGATTAAAATATTAGTATCAAAATTTAAATCTTCATCCATCAAAAATCATAGCATCAACCCTAAATTTTTCTTTTTCTTCTACTTGTTGTCTTCATTGCCGTCGTTGATCATGTTTTGTCGATGAACATGCAGGTAACCCTTTAGCGGCGTTCATACAATTCCAACACTAATTATGTGGTTGCATCTTCGCGCATCGCTTCTCCTCTGATTTCAACTGGGTGCCTCCAGGTTATTGAATTTATTTGTATCATTGTCGCTCAGTCCAGGATGTTATGCCGCTACACCGTGCTCCTCTTTTACTGGTTTCAGCCACGAAAAGGTAAGGATTTTTTAAATATATTTTCCCTACCTTCGAGCTTGATCAACCAATTTCCATTGTCATTGATCGTTTAGGGCCTTCGCTATCATCTCCCATCTTCCCTCGACCAACCAAAACCCGAATATTAACAATCCCAATACCATCAATAGTCATCTAAAACTCTAATTTTAAATTTCTAATTTCAAAATTTTCCAAACTAAAACCCTAATTAAAATTTTTCAAAAATCTAATTTTAAATTTCCTAAAATTCATAAAATTAACTCTAAAATTTAAAAAATTAAGAATCTAATTCAAGATTTTACCAATGTAACACCCCAAGTTTTCCCTTTTTGAAACCCTAAAATCTCTAATTTTAAAACCCTAATAATTTGGGGAGTTTTGGAAGTTAAGGGTTTCCTCTGAAGAGTTTAAATATTTTAGACCCTTATTGGGTAGTTTTACCAATTTTATTTTGGTAACGATTCCTCCTTTCCTTCTTTATCGATTCAGTGTTATTTACCTTAATGTTTCTCAATTTATTTGTACACATCAATCCACTTTCTCCTTTCTTTCCTTTCAATCGAGTACTTCTCCTATCTATCGTGTTCCTCATTCGATTCAGTCCTGAGTGTGCTCGGTAAGCCCTTTTGTTCTCTCTTTTCAGTTTTGCTTTGTTGTGGTTTGAAGAATTGTTGATTCTGATTTTCGAATGCTTAGTAAGTGAGATCTTTTTGGTTGTTTTTTATCCCGAGTAAGGTGTTAGGTTAGTTAAATTATTCTGTCCGATAGTTTTAAGGGGGAAAGTTTAATTTCTATTTAGTTTAAATCAAATTTGAGTTAAGAGAGTTTTGAATTGAGTTTTGAATCGAATCAAACAAGGGTGTGAGTGTATCGAATCTGGGAATCTGGAAATCCATCGATTTTCTAGGAGTAATCTGGAAATTCCAGATTTTCTCGAAAAATTTGGGTTTCCCAGATTTTCTCGGGAAAGTTGGTGAACTGACTTGACCCATGAACCGACCCAACCCGTTACCCGACCCAGTGGATGTCAATGCTGACATCATCTACTGACGTTAATACTGGCTGTTGATGTCAGCATTGACCAGTGTTGACGTCAGCGTTGATTTTTTCTAACCCGATCCTATTTCATGTTTTTCGACATCCTAAGCTCAATGGTGCAGTTTGTTTTTCTAAATTCAAACCCGAAAATTCGTTTTTGAGTCTTCTAAGTTCGAATGCTTTATTAGAGGTTTTCTTTATCTGAATATAAAATTGGTTTACCGTTGGGTTCAGGTGACGTGGATTCAGACCCTGAGTTTCTTTCTCCTCCTAGGTGACCCCCTGTTCATCAGTCTTCAGGACACGCACATTAGTATTCGGTTTACTTCTATTTCGTGTATTCTCTGATATATAGTGGCATAGTAGTGTATCTTACTTTGTTGTTACATGTAGGTTCTACGCATGCTAAACCTAGTACTAGGACTGGGCCTAGTAGACGTCACTATCGGCGTTAAGTGATCTGCTACAGGTGTGTCTCTCCTGATAATTTTCTGTTTACCTCTGTGTGCAATATTCTATATATCTGTTATATTCTGTATATTATATTGATTGTATCATTTTGTGAGTTTTTTTTTAAAGTAATTGAATAGTTGACATGCTCTGTGATAATAAAATGAATACCAAATTCTGAAATTGTTATACATGCATCCTATTATTCTTTTAGGCATGTATTTCGACTTTGTTATTTATTCCGACTTTGTTATCTATTTATGACATTACATCAGTTCGATATTGTATACTGGGGAGTTCATTGATATCATGTATTGGTGACTATCACTTTTGAACAGTGGCTCTACTTTTGGGTCGAGTATCCACTTTTGTTCAGTGGCTCCACCTTCGGATCGAGTAACCACTTCTGTTCAGTGACTCCACCTTCGGGTCAAGTAACTACTTCTGTTCAGTGACTCCACCTTCGGGTCGAGCTTCACTTTTGATGGTTTGAGGGAGTTAAAGTGGTTTAGGGGAACCTTCTCTTTTGATGGTGATCGGTGTTGGGTGCATGTCATATCATACATCACATATTATGTTCTGTTTTGTAATATGATATTCTGTTCTGAAATTATGTTATTATGTTCTGTGTTATGTTTTTCTGTACTATAGTTATGTTTATCTGCCTGATGCGTGTCAAATATGCGCAATTAGTGCAAGTGAACACATCACAAGTAATAAAGTGATAAGTATATCAGATATCGTCTCCACAGGGATTGGTGTACTTAATATGTCTTTTTTTATCTTCTTGCTCTGTAAAAAAGAAATAAAATAAAAACACAAGTGATTCGGTTGAGATTGAACTAAATAAGGTAATTAAAGAAAACTAAATAAAAGGAGATCAAATTGAGAAAGAGGGCATGATCCAGTTGCGTTCTATAGTAGATTTGATTGATCTGTTTCTGTCCAATGCAATTGGACTACACTACCTCGGCAGTACTGCAGATTACTGTCTAGGCAGCGATAGTGTCTTTTTCCGCGACAATCTCTTGCTCTTGGGTAGATTTTACCAAGGTTCGAAAAGTGTCCTTCGATGGTTTTTCTTATCCCTAAGTTGAAACACTGTTGATGACTAGTCCTTGATGATACCTCCCGGCGTTAATTAATTATAATCAACAACCAATCCCACATTTCTTTTAGCCGTTGAAACTTCAACCTATCCCTGGGCCGAGTTAGTATTTTCCAATCAAGTCAAATATCATACTTACTCCTTTTGTGAGTCTAACTCTCCCGAGTCTAGACAAATAGATTACTTACAAACTTCTCTCCCAAGCTTGGATGTAAGAACAAAGAATGGCAAAGAGTAAGCAAAATTTGATATTTTATTGCATTGAAACAAAAAACAAGATACAATCTCTTCTCACTAATACTCCACAACCTTCACCTAAACCCTAAGAAAGCTTAGAACATGAAAGAATAACAATGATTCCTAGGGTGAACTCTCTCAATTCGTCTCTCTTCTTCCCTTGGAAGGCTATGCCTTATATAGGCTTGGTCTAGGGTAAACCTTTCCTAAGTAAAATACAACTTGGAGTAGGCAACAAGTCATGTGCATAGGTTAAATATTTCCAAGTTTAATTCTTCTAGAAGGCTTTCCCGCGTGACCTTACCTTTGGTCTTTTCTTGCGTTGTCCAGCTCCAATCCTTGGGCTTTTTGTCCAGCAATGTTTTATTTCATTTTTCTCCTCAGTTTGCCTTCCATATTGCTATTTGTCCTCTGCTGCCTCGGCATCAGGTCCTGCCTCGGCCTCTGTTTGCTACCTCGGTAATACTTTTTCCTACATAGACATGAAAATGCAATAAAGTATGCCTTTTCTATAAATATTATCTTTAATAGCATAATCCCTAAATATATCATATTAAGTATATGCATTGGTCCAAGTAGGTGTGGAATTGATGATTAATGCCCATGAAAAGTGTAGAAAGTGATAGTGATTTGAGCACTTATCACACTCCTAAACTCGAACTATTACTTGTCCTCAAGCAATGCAAACTATCAATTTGTCAAACTCTATTCTTTATTGGTCTTATGTTTCCATCTATTCTCCCCACCATAACTATGTCTATTCTTTAGACTTAAGCTTTCGGTTGCCTAAGGGTGTACCTAAAAGACAAACTATAAGGTTGTGTGAGTGTGTGTGTTTTTGTGGACAAGTTTAATTAAAGGCCTTCTTAGATAAACTCTAAGTTCAAGACAAATAGACTTGGATTTAGTGTACTCTTCTTAAAACAATAATTCCTTGAGCCAATTTCGGGCACCTCAAGTATTGTGTTTTCTCCTTATTTCCTTATTTCTTTTGCTATTCTTTTAAGCATACTAGAGCCAATTTCGGGTACCTCTAGCATGAAGAAGAGTATTTCCTAGAGCCGGTTATAAGCACCTCTAGTCACCTTTCCAAAGATCTAAGTCTTTATCACCTAAGTTTATTAAAAGAATTTCTATAGCCAAACAAGTCCCAAAAGTGATTTTAAGTTCCACCTTATAGTAAGCTTCTAAATTTTTCTCCTTAAGTATCCTAGAATTAAGCCTTCAAAACAGAACCTAACTATGGTAAGGAGAAAGATTTTTATTGCCTTAAAGAATAAACTAAAACAATACCGATGATGGGTAGTGCAAGAGTATGGACAATAATTTCAAGTAAAGTGGTGGACATAAGAAAAAAAATTATCACTAAAACTCTCTTTTCATGGTAAGGCCGTGGTAATGGATTGTCTTAGCAGTGGCTCTACACCCCCAAACTCAAACCAAGCATTGTCCTCAATGCTTAATTTATGGGCAAACAGTAGGCAACAAAATATAAAAAGGAAAACAAGAAATTATATGAGCAGCAAAAAAATATCATAATGATTCTGAAGAGCTTTCTTCTATAATTTGTTTTCTTGATTTTGCTGCTGATTGTTGCATCCTTGGTGATGGCGATGACTTTGCTCGTCTTGGTGGCTGAACTCTTGTTGGTGTTACTCGTTGTATGGGAGCATTCACCTCTTTTTCTCCTTCATCTTTAGTCTCCATGATATTCGCTCCTCCTTTATTCTCTAGATCTGCCCCGATATTCTGAATGCTTGGCTCGGCAGTATCTGAACTCTGATTTACATAGGCATCTATCTCAGCTGATAGACTGCTCATTAGGATTAGGGATCTTGGGGGAGTACTGAAGACTGCCCTCTTCTCAGAAGGTCTTCTACTGGCAGATGATGCCGCGGTAGAATCTGCTGCCCTGGATGGGCCAACAGCATAAAATTGTTGCTGAGGGCCTGTGGGGAAGAATGGTCTCGGTCCTCTTGGAGCTGGTGTTGTTTCTTTATAGGGTGCAGCTGTCACGAACATGTTGGTTGGGAATTCTAGAAACTACATCCCTTGGTCTGGAAAGTTGTGGAGCATTATTTGAACAAGTGTGCTGTTGAAGTTTATTTGATACTCCATGTATCTCTGTTGTCTCAGGTTCATGGTTGTCATCCTTTGTAAAATCTCTTGGTATGGGTCTACTGCGGCAGTGGTATGGGCAGCGTCAGGCATGTCTGTCGTGTATTGTGCCCCGATAGCAGTGTCGACAGTGAACTGCTACGGAGTTGCCTGGACTGGTTCGGCCTTCGTGATCTGCATAACTTTGTGGCAAAAGTCTCTGGTCCATCCTTTTCTTTGGGGTGTGAATTCATCTGTCTTGGTAGTGGGTACACTTGCAACATTACAAATACCAGTGATTAAAGAAGGGAAATATAAAGGGCCTTTATCCTTCTTACCGCATTCATAAATTTCTCGTAAAATTATTTCTCCAATGTTGATGCTTCTTTTGTTGATGATTGATTGTACGAGCACTAATCTCTTTCGGTCCACCGTGCTGTTATGGGAGGTTGGAATGAGGCATCTCTTTACAAAGGTATTCCAAAGTTTGGCCTCAGGTTTTAAGTTTTACCTTCCTACGGATCCTTTGTGGGCACCGGTCTCCTATGGAGTATTGTCGTAGTAGAGGTCATCCTTTATTAGCTCGTAGTCTTGAGTGGCGACATCCTCCATGAATTCGGCATGTACATCACATATAGGGATTAGGCCATAGAAATTATTGATTATCTCGGCATCGATCCTGATAGGCCTACCTCGGTAGTGGACAAAGAGAGAGTCCTTGCTTGGCCCGTGCGCATAAAATTCTCGCACGATGGTGGCATTGGCGTGGGAGGTTGTAGGCAAAAAATATCTTATTCTTGATATTTAATCTTTTCAAAAAGTAATGTTCGATGCCGAAGTCTTCTTCCTCTGAATGTTAGAACCTTTGTTCCTCCCATAATTGCCGAGAGATAAAGAAGCTGTTGAAGCGTTCTTCAACAGCGGCAGGGGCGAATCTTTTGTAGGTGACCATCTATGAGCAATTAAAAATTGAGAGTCTTGGAGAATTTCTTGAAGGTTTTCTAAAATTTCCGAGAAGGTTGTGAGTAGGCAGAGTATTGTGAGAGCAAAATTATAAAAATATTCTAAAGGAAAAAAGAATGCAAGAGTGAATAGTTCAAGAGGAAGCAAGTGCTTATAAAGTCCTCGGTAGTGTGACAATTTTAACCACTAGTCGTTTTGATTTTTACTATCCGTTAGCATTTACTGTCGCGGCGGGAATATCGACATATAGTCATTATATTGTTTCTTCCCGTTGGGACTGCTGCGACTCTGACATTGTTTACTGCCTCGACAGAATTCCTACTATGAACTATTAACCCTTTATTCTTGCTTATTACCCCTTTATTCTTGCTTATTATCCTAAAAATTATAAACACTAAAAAAATTAAAAAGATAAGATGATAAAAACATAAATTCTAAACTAAGGCTAATCCTAATATAATAAATAAAATGATAAGGGAAGAGATTATGTTATTGGTGGAGTATATGTAAGTACATCTCTCAATCTGCTTATCTCTTGTTGGCCTGGATTATCCTTTAAGTGTAGGCCATTGGCTTTAAGTTCATCCTTTTTATTTTGATCTTTACTGCACCCTGCTTGTCTGGACAGTATATTGTGTTGTTGGTTTCCTTCACCTTTGCCTCATTTTTCCTGCCAAAGATCCTGTCATAGCAGATATCTAATTTTTTACCGAGCATGTTGCCCAGGCAGTGATTGTTACAGCAGGATTCCTTTTTGTCTGTATCTGTGGTGTGAAGGATTTTGCATTCTTTTGCATCATCATACCTTTTCAGACTTTGGAAGACATTGAGTTTAACTTGTTGGTCATTGACCCTCATAATTAGCTCTCTTTTTTCTACATCAATTAGTGTTCGGCCAGTGGCAAGGAAAGGTATCCCAAGGATGATCGGTGCATTCTCATCTACTTCGTAATCAAGGATAAGAAAATCAGTAGAAAAAATAAATTTATCTACTCTTACCAATATGTCCTCGATTTTTCCTTCGGGTTGCACGTATGATCGATCCGCAAGTTGGAGCATCACAGTAGTGGGTTATGCCCTTCCAATTCCAAGCTTGTGGAAGACAGACTTGGGCATTAAATTGATGCTTGCTACAAGGTCGCATAAGCCTTACCTTCATAGTGGTTACCTATCGCACAAGGTATGGTAAAGCATCCAGGATCCTTCAACTTTGGTGACATGCAGTTGTGTAGCATTGTCATGCATCCTTTAGTTGCTGCCACTGTTTCAAACTCACCAAGCCTCTTTCTTTTAGACACAATGTCTTTCAAGAATTTAGCATAGTTGGGCATTTGTTCAATTGCCTTAACAAAGGGTAAGTTGATGTGAACTTGCTGTAGGATGTTTAGAAATTTTTTTGAATTTGTGGTCCTGTTTTTTCTTTTTTAACCTTTGTGGGAAAGGTGGTGGTGGTCGCATCTCTTCCTGGATCTCATTGGTTTGAAATTTAATACTTGGAACCTTTGTGTTTATTACTGTCTCGACAGCTTATTGAGGTGCTGTCGAGCTTTCTGCTAGGCAGTGTTCCTGTTTTTGCTTTAGGATGTCTAGAAATTTTTTGAATTGGTGGTCCTGTTTTTTCTTTTTTAACCTTTGTGAGAAAGGTGCTGGTAGTTGCATCTCTTCCAAGGTCTCATTGGTCTGAAATTTAATACCTGGAACCACTGTGTTTATTACTGTCTCGACAGCTTGTTGAGGTACTGCCGAGCTTTCTGCTGGGGTAGTGTTCTCATGATCAGTTTGTTCAGCATCCAAGTCCTCCTTGTTTGATTCCTCTTATATTGCTAGTGGGGCTTTTTTTGTTGAACTGCCCAATGTCTCTTTAAGTTGTAGGTCACTTCTTGTAGTGATTGCTTTGCATTGTTCATGGCCCATTCCCTTAGCAACTTCAGTATTGCTAGGTAGTCCTCATTGTGGTCTAGTATTCTGTCTTTGAGCAAACTGACCAACTTGGGTTTCCAGTGATTTAATTTCTTCCTCTTGATTTTACAGCCTCATCTCAGTTCTATTCATGAAGTCATTAGTTCTCTTCATGAAACTGTTATTCTTAACCATGTATGATTCTGTTTTCATTATGAAGGCCTTGAGAGTGTTTTCTAATGAATACATGGGGTGTTGTTGATGCATCTGCTGCTGTGACATTGACTATTGCACCTACTGTTACGACAGTGTATGCTGATAACTTGAGGCTTGGTTAGTGGGGTTCAAGGCATTATTAGGATTGCTCCATGAAAAATTTGGGTGCCTTTTCTATGCCAGATTGTATGTGTTGGACATCATATAATTATTTCGATTGTAGTTTCCCACATAAAAACCAGATTCCTCATCTTGCATATACTCAGAAGAATTAATCGTTTTAACCTCATGAGTATTTTGCTGTAATTGCATATTCTGAACCATCTTGGTTAAAGAGGCCAATTGTGATGCCACAGAGTTGGTAGTTTCTAGATCATTCACTGTGGCTAGGCGTCTTACTCCTTCTCGCCTAGAAGTAGGTAATTGAAAATCGTTCATTGCGAGTTTGTTTAGAATCTCAATAGCTTCTTCTAGAGCTTTGTCAAGGAGTGTTCCATTTGCCGAGACATCTAACATCATCCTTGTCGGGGCATTGGTGGCATTATAGAACATGGTCACTTGCGTCCATAGTGGAAATCCATGCAATGGACACTTGTTCAGTAACTTTCTGTAGCGCTCTCTTGCCTCGTACATAGGTTCATCATCAGCCAGTCGAAAAGAAGTAATTTCATTATAGATTCGATCATATAAGTTGGTAAGATTAAAACACATAATGAATTCTCAGTAGAGTTCACTCTAGGATCCTATAGATCCTGCCGGAATGCTAGTTAACCAGGTCTTGACCCTATCCCTCAGTGAATAGGGAAAAAGTTTTAATCTCAAAATATCTTCATGAACTCCTTGAATTTTGAATGAGTTGCAAACTTCCATGAAGGACTTGAGATGTTGCTTGACATCTTCAGTTGCAGACCCACTAAATTGTCCAATTATTAAGCATATTGAACATCACAGGTTTGAGTTCAAAGTGGGTTGTTTCTATCTCTGGTCTAATAACTCCAAGGTTCAATCCATTCAGATCTTCCACCAGAAAATCTCTAACAGTTAACTGCCGCAATAGTGGTTGCTGTGGAAGGCCTTCATTACCGGCAGGTACGTTCTAATTTCCTTGATTTACTCCCATGGCTCCTTGGATCTGTCTCCTCAACCCTTGATAGGTTCGTTCAATTTCTTGATCAATCTCGTACAATGGATTGCTTGGGTTGGCCCTGGTCATACACCAAAAATAAACCAAGTAAGATAAAAATAAAAGAAAAGAACAAGAAAATAAAGAAAACAAAATTTAATTGTCAATCCCCGGCAACGGCGTCAAAAACTTAATGTGTGTCAAATATGCGCAATTAGTACAAGTGAACACATCACAAGTAATAAAGTGATAAGTATATCAGATATCGTCTCCACAATGATTGGTGTACTTAATATGTCTTCTTTTATCTTCTTGCTCTGTAAAAAGAAATAAAATAAAAACACAAGTGATTAGGTTGAGATTGAACTAAATAAGGTAATTAAAGAAAAATAAATAAAAGGAGATCAAATTGAGAAAGAGGGCAGGATCCAGTTGTATTGTATAGTAGATTTGATTGATCTGTTTCTATCTAATGCAATTGCACTACACTGCCTCGGCAGTACTGCAGATTACTATCTTGGCAGTGATAGTGTCTTCTGCCGCGATAATCCCTTACTCTTGGGTATATTTTACCAAAGTTCGAAAAGTGTCCTTTGATGGTTTTGTTTATCCCTAAGTCGAAACACTGTTGATGACTAGTCCTTGATGATACCTCCCTACGTTAATCAATTATAATCAACAATCAATCCCATACTTCTTTTAGCCGTTGAAACTCCAACCTATCCCTGGGCCGAGTTAGTATTTTCCAATCAAGTCAAATATCGTACTTACTCCTTTCGTGAGTCTAACTCTCCCGAGTCTAGACAAATAGATTACTTACAAACTTCTCTCCCGAGCTTGGACAAAGAATGAAAAAGAGTAAGCAAACTTTGATATTTTATTGCATTGAAACAAAAAACAAGATACAATCTCTTCTCACTAATACTCAACAACCTTCACCTAAACCCTAAGAAAGCTTAGAGCATGAAAGAATAACAATGATTCCTAGGGTGAACTCTCTCAATTCATCTCTCTTATACCCTTGGACGGCTATGCCTTATATAGGCTTGGTCTAAGAGAAACCTTTCCTAAGTAGAATACAACTTGGATTAGGGAACAAGTCATGTATATAGGTTAAATATTTTCAAGTTTAATTCTTCTAGAAGGCTTTCCCACGTGGCCTTGCCTTTGGGCTTTTCTTGCGTTGTCCAACTCCGATCCTTGGTCTTTTTGTCCATCAAAGTTCTCCTCATTTTTCTCCTTAGTTTGCCTGCCATATTACTATTTGTCCTTTCCTGCCTTGGCCTCTGTTTACTGCCACAATAATACTTTTTCCTGCACAGACATGAAAATGCAGTAAAATATGCATTTTTTATAAATATTATCTTTAATAGCATAATCTCTAAATATATCACAATAAGTATATGCATTGGTCCAAGTAGGTGTAGAATTGATGATTAATGCCCATGAAAAGTGTAGAAAATGATAGTGATTTGAGCACTTATCACTGCCCACTAGAGACACACTAGGTTCCCAAGCTTACACCCCCACAGTTTTTGTTTCAGATACTCAGATCTAGGCATCGATACTTGGAGGATCCTATTTTCAGAACTTCGTATATTTTATAGACTTCAGTTTAATAATTTTTATTTCGAATATTTAGTATTTCTAAAATAAATTACAAACTGCAAACATTTAATTGATTTTCAGAACTCTTTATGTTCAGTATAATCTTGGGTTGAGCCTTCAGTTATTTAAATGTTATGTTTTTAGTTTTTTTAACTATTACAGGTTTATAATGTCAGAATTTAAAACTTATTTAATTAAAATCCTAACGTACGGAACAAGTTTTGCTAGCGTAAACCTTAAGTTTTAATCTAAGAAATTTGGTTAAATTTAGGGGTTACATTTAATGGTATCAGAGCCATGTTCAACCCTCGGACTATGAGGTCTAAAATAAGTTTTAATCTGGATTCTCGTTTTGATTCGTATTTGAAATTTTCTGAAATATTTTGAGTAAAACTCAAAGTACCGATTCTAATATAACATTTTGTTTATCCTTCTGTAGATATAATACTATGCCACCATGTAGGGGTACATGTTTAGCGATTGGGAGAGATCGTGGTCGTGGTCGATGTCGTTCTACTGGTTCTGTAAGTGATGTCCCGACTCCTATGGATCTGCCACAGGGTCAGAGCTTAGCGCAAGATACAGGAGGGGAGGATCTACTTGAGGTTCAGAACGAGACTCAGCAAGCCGAGGTTAATCAACCAATCTAGAGTGAAAGATTGTATGCTTCTAGAGACAATGAGATTGCCTGATTAGATTCTGTCACCTTGTAGAGAGAGTTGTTCTAGTATCTGTGTTAGAATGAGGGTTTCAGGAAACCTAGTTTTACAAAGTTTTTGGCTGTCGGTATGATAATGTTCAACGGCAAGACTGATACGGAACCAGCAGAGGCATAGTACTACTTGAAAAGCTGCAACATCTTTTTGTTGAGATGGAGTACCCTTCTGATAGGACACTGAGGGCGGTTATATCTTTGCTTCAGGGTGAAGCCCTGAACTAGTGGAAGGCTGAGGAGCGAGTGACTACTATAGATAAGATTAGTTAGGAGCTTTTTAGGAAGGCTTTTTAGGATCAGTATATGGGTCTTAAGTATCTGGAAAAGTGTCGTGATGATTTCTTGAACCTGCAGCAGAATGATATATCAGTTAAAAACTAAGAGATTAAGTTTCTACGCCTACTTCGGTATGCTCCGGGACTTGTTTCGACCGAGAAACAAATGTGTGACCATTTTTTGAAAGGACTCCGGGTTCCGATAAAGATTGTTGTAGCCACTCACCATAACACCGAGTATAAAATGATCACTCGGCGTGCCCGAACAACCGAGTGTAATGAGAGTTTGAGGATTAAATAGGAATCTCAGGGCCATGATCGATCTGGAAAACAGCCTGTGACATTTGTATAGCACAATCCGGGTTTTTAGTCCAGAAAGAGGGGAAGAGATGAGTTCGAGCCTCAGAGTTCATCACGGGCTAGACCAATAGCGTCTGTTGTTCCTGCTGCTATTGGAGCTGGATCTACTAGTACGCGAGCCTCGTCTCAGTGTTCATTCTGTAAAAAATGACATTCAAGAGAGTATCAGATGAGGAGTGGAGCATGTTTTCATTACGAATCTTACGAGCATCATCTTCGAGATTGCCCAGTGTCACCTCAGTCAGTTTATACTCTGGGACAGTCTCAGGTATGAGTTCAGACCCCTGCTGGGGAAAGAGGTCAGGGTAGACCTACTGCATCTGGCACCAGTGGTAGAGGCAGACCTAGTCAATTCAGGGGATCAGCTAGATTAAGGCTATCTCAGCCTGGATTAGTTTATGCTACTAGAAGGCATGAGGATTGGAATGAGCCAGATGATGTCACTGGTACCTTTTCTAATTATTGCCTTTTTTTCTTTTTCTCACTTCTGGTTAATGATCCTACCAATCTTATGTTCTTAGTTAAATCTCTGGTTATCTGGAAAATTTCTATAAAATATCCTAGTAGTTCAGTTTCATTATATAGTCCTGTAGATAATCATGTTGAGGCTTTGTGAAATCCAAAATCTGTTACCTAAGTCCAATATTTGTATCTCTTTGGTCCTAGTAAATTTTGAGGACGAAATTTCTGTAAGGAGGTGAGAGTTGTAACACCAACTTTTTCCCTTTTGAAACCCTAAAATCACTAATTTTAAAACCCTAATAATTTGGGGATTTTTAGTGCTTCAATTGAAAATTTTCGGAAGTTAAGGATTTCCTCTGAAGAGTTTAAATATTTCAGACCCTTAATAGGTAGTTTTACCAATTTTATTTTGGTAACGATTCCTTCTTTCCTTCTTTATTGATCCAGTATTATCTTAATGTTTTTCTATTTATTTTTACATATCAGATCCACTTTCTCATTTCATTCCTTTCAACCGAGTACTTTTCTTGTCCATCGTGTTCCTCTTTCGATTCAGTCTTGGGTGTGTTCGGTAAGCTTTTTTGTTCTCTCTTTTCAGTTTTGCTTTGTTGTGGGTTGAAGAATTGTTGATTCTGATTTTCGAATGCTTAGTAAGTGAGATCTTCTTGGTTGGTTTTATCCCGAGTAGGGTGTTAGGTTGGTTAAATTGTTATAGTTTTAAGGGGGAAGTTTAATTTCGGTTTAGTTTCAATCAAATTTGAGTTAAGAGAGTTTTGAATCGAGTTTTGGATCGAATCAAACAAGGGTCTGAGTGTATCGAATCTGGGAATCTGGAAACCCATCGATTTTCTGGGAGTAATCTGGAAATTCCAGATTTCTCAAAAAATCTGGGTTTCCTAGATTTTCTTGGGTAAGTTGGTGAACGGACCCGACCTGTGAACTGACTCAACCAACTCGACTAGTGAACCGACCCAATCGACCATACCCGTGACCTAACCTGGATGATATCACTACTGACATCATCTGCTAACATCACTATTGACGCCATCTGCTGACGTCACTATTGACGTCAATGTTGACCAATGTTGACGTCAGTGTTGACTTTTACTAACCCATTCTCCTTTTATATTTTTCGATGTCTTGAGTTCAATGGCGTAGTCCGTTTTTTGAAATTCAAACACAAAATGTCATTTTTGATGCTTTTAAGTTTGAATGCTTTATTAGAAGTTTTCTTTATCGAAATCTGAAATTGGTTTACCGTTGGGTTCAGGTGACGTGGATTCAGACCCTGAGTTTCTGCCTCCTCCTCCTCCTAGGCAACCCCTGTTCATCAGTCTTTGAGAAAAGCACGTGAGTATTCGGTTTACTTATGTTTCGTTTATTCTCTAGTATATTGGCATAGTAGTGTATCTTACTTTGTTGTTATACGTAGGTTCTACGCCTGCTAGACCTAGTACTAGGAATGAGCCTAGTAGATGTCACTATCGACGTTAAGTGATCCGCTATAGGTGTGTCTCTCCCGATAGTTTTTTGTTTACTTTTGTGTGCAATATTCTATATATATATATATATGTTATATTTTGTATATTATATTGATTGTATCATTTTGTGAGTTTTCTGAAAGTAATTGAATAGTTGACATGCTCTGTGATATTAAAATGAATACCAAATTCTGAAATTGTTATACATGCCTCATGTTATTCTTTTATGCATGTATTTCTACTCTATTATTTGTTCCAAATTTGTTGTTTGTTCATGACATTGCACCGGTTGGATATTGTGTATGGGGAAGTTCAGTGATATCACCTATTGATGACTATCACTTCTGATCAGTGGCTCCACTGTTGGGTCAAGTATCCACTTCTGTTCAATGGCTCCACCTTCGGGTCGAGTAACCACTTCTATTCAGTGACTCCACCTTCGGATCGAGCTTCACTTCTAATGGTGTGATGGAGTTAGAGTGGTTCAGGGGAACCTTCTCTTCTGATGGTGAAGGGTGTTGAGTGCATATCGTATCATACATCACATATTTTGTTCTGCTTTGTAATGTGATATTCTGTTATGAAATTATGCTATTTTGTTCTGTGTTATGCTTTTCTGTACTATAGTTATGTTTATCTGCACACTAGAGACACACTAGGCTCCCAAGCTTACACCCCACAGTTTTTGTTCCAGATAATCAGATCTAGGCATCGGTACTTGGAGGATCTAGTTTTTAGAACTTCGTATGTTTTACAGACTTCAGTTTAATAATTTTTATTTCAGATATTCAATATTTCTATAATAAATTACGGACTGCGGACATTTAATCGATTTTCAGAACTGCATATGTTTAGTATAATCTTGGGTTGAACCTTTAGTTATTTAAATGCTATTTTTTTAGTATTTTTAATTATTCTTGGTTTATAATTTGTCAGAATTTAAAATTTCTTTCTTTAAAACCCTAACTTGCGGAACAAGTTTTGTTAGCTTAAACTTTAAGTTTTAATCTAAGAAATTATATTAAATTTAGGGGTTACAACCAAATTAAAAACCCTAATTATAAAATAGATCATTATCTAAATCCCTAGTTAGTTGATTAGAACCTGTTAATAGGTTACGTAGTTGAATCTGAATTGTTTTAATAGAATTTAGAATGATATTTAATTAAAGAGTTTAATTGTGAAAACCTGTTGAAATCAGATTAAATTTTATTTGTTATACAATGTTCTTGAAACTTCTTTTAATTTTTAGTTTGTGTATTATAGTTATGATGCAAAGAATGAATGCTTAAAATTGCATAGATTTTGAATAAAAAAAATCTTTTCCATCGTAATTATGTTATATGTGATCTTTTAAATTATCATATTTTTTAAGTTGTAGTTGTTCGTTACTTGAAAGTTAATTTAACAACGTAGTTATAAATTTTTTGACAGGTTTACTTGTGAGAGATCACTCTCAAATAGTAGACGTAGTGTGATATTATTAAAAATTATGAGATTATTTTTTGTTAATTTGACATTATTTGTTCAACAAATGTTTTGATTAATGCAATATTTCTCATGAATGATACTATTTTTACCAAAAAATAGTGTATAATACAAAACAAATTTTAATATCATGAGCTTTTGTTATTGTTCTCAAATTTGAATACCTTTAAAAAATAGAAGAATGCTTTTGTAGCTTAGGAGACAAACAAAATACTTTTTATTTATATTATTCTCAAACTTTAATATAAATTTTTTAAACTTTTTATTTATTTCATAAATCAATGAATGAAATAATATATCTTTTTTAATTTTATGTTATTTGAGCCTAAGTTAATAATTTTTTCATATCGTCTTTTGATTCATTTTAATTTTTTGAATCTTTCTGTTGCATTATATATGTTCATTTTTTTATGTATTTGGAGAATCTCAAATTCATATTATTAGATTTTTTTTTCATGTATTTGAAACTTGACCTACTTCACTTCCTATATCTTTTAGTTATGAACAGGGTAAGTTTTCTTTACCATTTACACCTCAATATAACTGCTAAAAAATAAAGTTATGCTTTTTATTAAAAAATTAACTCTTA
The DNA here is from genome assembly GCA_035048815.1 of Abelmoschus esculentus. Lineage (NCBI taxonomy): Eukaryota > Viridiplantae > Streptophyta > Magnoliopsida > Malvales > Malvaceae > Abelmoschus > Abelmoschus esculentus. The sequence continues at coordinate 10,933,594 of JAUCBN010000016.1, read as the reverse complement.
ATTATTTTGATTTTGATTTTGATGACATGTTATTTCATGGACATGGGATGCAGAAGATGAAACATGTGGATTTATAGGATGACCTTTGATGGTTATTGTTCGAACTATAAATTTTTTTGGATGATTTCTCGTTGATGGTTGCCCATGTGTTTAGAAGATCCTAGGACATGCCTTCTATTCGTTCATTTTAAATTTCTTTTTTCTTTACTAGCTGGACGATTGTGAGAACAATGTTACTAAATTTGTGAAATCCATTAATATATCGTAAACAATTATAATTAAAGATAAATACCATTGTTTATTCGAATTTCTCATGATTTTAATTATAGAATACATGTTCAAAAGCATCTTTCTCAAAGAACATTCAAACATGTTATAATTACAGTTTTTATTCACTTTTGATGTTTCAGATTTTAAAAATATAACTATTATTAATATATATAAATATAATAGCACATACAATACAATGTATCAATTCTCACTAAATGGTTAAATAGTAAAAAATCAGATTTTTGAAAATTATATAATAAATTATTCTTGCTAATCTATTTTTTTTATGATTTTCAGAATTATTGTATATGCCTTAATCACCGACGAAAAACTCAATACACAATGCTTCTTTGTGCTTCCATTTTATTTAATAAGTTCGTGATACGTAGACTAGTTGAGTCTACATGTCATCTCAAGTCGATTTCAAGGGTTGTAATCTCAGAGATGAGTATCATGAACGTGTGTAGCTGACCCTCTTCTGTCAACAGAGTATGTTACAGCTGCTATTGTTAGAAGATAGTGAACGACCTGTAATAAAAGATTTTAAGTTGGTTTATATCACGATAAAATGGACCATCATTCAACAACAAAAATACTTGCATACTTCATTCTCTCCACAAAAGGTTAAAACCAAATGATAATCCTAAGGTCAACAAGAAAGTAACCAACAAATACTTATCAAAAAAATATTCAACAAAATGAATTTACAACAATCTTTCACCCTCTTTTATATGTAATAGACAACAAATAGCTTTTGGACATATTAAAAATTAATTTTAATTGATATATTAAATAAATTTGTCTGAGGTTGATATCTGATTCCATAACATTTTACATATTTATGTGTTCTCATTCATTTGATAGTTAATTGTTCTACAATAAAAAGAGGGTAAATACCATAAAATATCAACTTCTTTTTGAGTTTTTTACGTAAGCTCCTATTGTTGTTTATTTCTCGGTTTAACCTCAACTGAATAAAATATTTATGAAAGTTTATATAAGATTAAAACTATGAGACAATATAAAAAATATTTCAATATTTTAAATCTATCAAAATGAAGTAAAGAAAACACTTTGTTTAACCAAGTCCTAAAAGAAGCATATTTCAGATATTGTATCCTATTATAGATAGAGATAGAGAAAGAGCTATCAACTAAATTTTCTTATAATTTAGGCATCTTAGTCTCAACAATCAAGATACTAACACAAAGATCTTTATTTGGTAGATGTATTCTCTAAGTTTGAGTGTTTCAACTAGAAATGCTCCAAGTATAATGACATGGACTATTTGATCCTTAATACTGATTAAGGTAGTTTAAGAGTTAAGACATATCATAGACTATCCATTGATCAAGCTTCTAGTGGGACAAATTTCTATTGACCTTGTCATGCACCAGATATCGATTATAAAACGGATATAATGGATACAAGGTCACAAGAGCATGTAATGGTGATACTCATTGTGATCGTCACACGAGATATAATTTGAGACAAACCTAGAAAATATTTATATAAAATAAACCTAAATTTATAATGTCGGAATTTGACCTTGTTAAAAGAATACACCTCTTAAACATGAAATTTAGTATGTTAAAATTTGCAAAATGAAGTTAAAACTAATGCATATTTTACCTACTTCATCAAATAATCTTTTAAGCTACTTAAACAGCAAACAAATAAAAATTATCACTGAACTAAGGCAACGGATTCAACATTCTATAAGGAATAGGAGAAATGCATTCAATACAAACATTAAAGCAGAGATAACAATCATAACCTAAAATCAACAACTAAAAATATACGGACAGTTTAAAAGCTAAATAACAAGCAAAATCAAAAACTGTTCGGCAAGAAAGAGAAAAGAACTCTTATTGGATTTACAGCACAAACAGAGGAGAACGATGGTCAGGTTACAACGAAGACGAAAACACGGTGGGGATAATCTTGACGGCGGACGATGGTTAACGGCGACAGTAGTTGGAACTGCAAGGAGAAAAAAGATTTAGGTTTTTTTTAATTTATAAGGATCGTTGAATATTTGTTTTATTTATTCAAAAATAAGGATAAAACTAAATATATAAAAAATAATTTAATTAAAATTTTATTTTAAATAATTATTAATTATAAGTTAAATCACTATAATTTTTAATTGTTCAATGATACTCAACGTTAATGGTGTTCAGCGGTGTGCGACGTCCATTGTAGAATTTTTCTATTAAATATTATTAAAATAAGCTTAAAATTTTTAGAAAAAAAAATTATAAAAACATAAAGTGACTATCAAAAATAAAAATAAATTAAAATCCATCGTGTTCCATAAGTTCTTCGCACCTACATTTACAAATTAAATTATATTAATTTATTAGTAAATCAATAAAAAAATATAAAATAAATTTTATTATTAAAAATTAAATTATAATATTACCTTGAATGTTCAAGAAGTGTTTCCTCCAAATCTTCCAAGCAATTGTTAAATTTGAATTTAGAGAATATTTTGGTTTTTCTTCAACTCATTGATTGTTGCATTCTGGTCAAGAATTTTTTGACTTTAGCTTTATAGTTGAACTAGTAATTCTTGGGTTCATTTTTCATTCCCAACTCTTTCGGCTTGTAATGCAGATTCTAGTTCTAATTCTTTAAAATTATTTGATTTTACTACGTAATCAAGTCTACGAGTGTAACCATATTTTGAATTTAAAACATTCTTTAAAATTTGATGCCCATTCATTGTAGTGTCCTTTATAATTTCTTCACTTAAGATTGTACTATTTTTTCTATATAAGTAAAATAAAAAATTAAAACAATTAATAAACAAAGATTATATTTTAAACTCAAAAAAATCTTACATAGTTCTCTTCTGCTCGTTGGTTAATCCATGTCCCATTTTTTTATGATGTGCATCAAAATATAACTTCATTTCAGTAGGTTCAACAGGTCCAACAAATTCAGTAGTCTCAACATTTTATTTTTTTGAACAATTTTCAATATTTTCTTAGATAGTTTCCCAAATTTAAAAAGTTCAAGCAAATAAAACATAAATATAAAATTGAATATAAAAAACAACTTATTAATTGATCTTATTCTAAATAAAATAAAAAAATTAAAACATACCAATTCATAAATTCGTTGGACAAATGATTTTGAACCTGAAATATGCGGGATTCTCGTTTTTTCCTATTATTCTTGATTGCTTTGCTTTGAACCTGTATAAATATTTATATGTTTATTTTATTTATAAACAATACACTATTAATAAAAAAATATTTTACCTAAAAATTTTCGCTTTCAAAATGCTTACACATGTTCTTTCAATCATCTATCTTGACATCGCTAGGATAATTAGCTTGTGCTTCTTCTAAAAAATTAAATTTCTTGAAATAAGTATGATATTTATGTTTAAAAGTCATAAAATATCTTGTCATTATTTTATTTATTACTTGTTTTGTACGTGGATCATCCAAAGATATATTAAATTCATCCTATAAAATATTTATTATAAATTTTATTATTAAAAGAATATAAATATTATTAGAATATAAATTATATTAATAAAAATTAAAAATAATACTACTTATTAATATATTTAACCTGTATTTTTTAGAACATAGGTACTTTATCTTCGTCCTTTACATTCTTCCAATAAAATGTTATACAATCTTACTTCTAAAACGATCATAAGAAAGAAACAACAGTTAGTAAAAACTAAACCGAATCTGAAAATTGGAAATGTAAAGATCAAACCGAATTTTTGTTTGAAAACGGATTGAAGTTGAGGCCTGCCGTAAGCAGTTTCCTTAAGACTGATTTGCAGCCATTCCGAAGGTGCCGAGTTGTTTGGCAGTCAGTCTCCCAAGATACAACAACTGGAAGAACTCCGAACAGTAGCACTTTTGCCGAGTTCTCGAATTGCTCTTATCTTTGCCTATCACCGAGAGAGAAAACGATTTTTGGATGATTGAAAACAGAGGAAATCAACTCCTTTATATAGTGGATTTCTAGGGCAAACAATGGTATAAAATTTCCCGATTTAATATCCGGAAAATCCGGGATTAAATTCCAAATCGGAAAATCCGGGATTGATTTCAACCGAAGAGAAAATGGAATTAATTTCTAATATCCAAAAAAAATAAGAATAATTGTTATTCAACCGGCATTTTAAATTTAAATTCAATACCATAATTAACAATTACTTCTTTAATTAACTAGAGCAGTCAACTGCTAATTAATTCAAATATAATTTTGAATTAACATTCTTTTTTTGGATATTTTCAAAAAATAAAATAAATAAAAAATATACACAATGGGTAAAATATCCGCAGGCCTCGGAAAGACCCGATCGGTCCGGACATTCGCGTCGCTCACGTCGTGCGGGTGTGCCCCAACCCGAATGGAATTGGATTCGCACCCCCTGCGCACGAGGCACAGTGTCATCTAGAGTCATTCAATGACTTCATTATGGGTAGTTGTATATAAACAACTCTTATATCATTTATCCTATCAATGTAGGATAAAGGGGTTCTTCATTCCTTATTTATTCTTGACCTTCCTACTTTGAGCATCAATTTCTCATTCACTACTCAACGATATTGAGCATATGAGCTACCGTTGTAAAGATCTCACGATGTAGAATAGGAATCAACCATTTCCTTATTCAAAACCTTATCTTTACTTGTTCAAAATATGCTCCAAAGATGGCCACATACCACTGTTTTTCCAACAATCTCCCACATGAATGAAATTGATGATTTTATCAAAATATTTTTGGCACATTGTGGTGATAGGCTCTACGATTGATAGATGCATAGGATAGGTAGGTTTTCTCCTTTGAACTTTCCCTTGTGAAAGTATATTTACTTTACTAGCTAATCAGTAGACGTGATGTCTTTGAACTGTCAGCCGTTGGTGTAAACGATGACATACTTCACACATCCATCTTTCTGACAAGAGATACAACTCTCATGGTTATGTCCTTAAGGCCATGGACATCTCTTGGTTCTGCAAGAATATGAAAGAACTATGCCCAATAGTCTCCTTGAAGCGGCCCCACTTCACTCTCACATAGGTGACTTATGTTGCTCGGCTCACCGAAGCACACAATGACTGCACAGGTCTATGCAATTAGGTTGTCCCTTTGAACTTAGATCTTGGGATCTCCAGTTAACTAGGTAGGGTTTTCCTTCACATAGCGCCTTTATTTTTCATGAGCTTTAGTCCCATTTCTTTCGATGTTTTCTCAACTTGATCTCGGTTTAACCTTTTGGTTAGCGGATCCGCAATGTTATCCTTTGATCTTACAAAATCAATAAAGATAACTCCATTTGAGATAAGTGTTCTAACGGTGTTGTATCGTCAACGCATATGTCGAGACTTACCATTATATATAAAGTTTTGTGCCCTGGCAATCGTTGCTTGATTGTCACAGTATATGCACACAGTGGGCACTTGTTTTTCCCATTCATGGATATCCTCAAGAAATTGTCTTAACCATTCGGCTTCTTCTCCAGTTTTATCTAGAGCTACAAACTCAGATTTCATTGTGGATCTGGTTATAATCGTTTGTCTTGAGGATTTCCATGATACGGCTCCTCCTCCTAGAGTGAACACATATCCGTTTGTGCCTTTGGTATCTTGTATGTCAGATATCCAACTCGCATCGGAGTATCCTTCTAAGACAGTAGGGTCTTTGGAATAATGCAATCTGTAATCTCGAGTATATCTAAGGTACCTCAGTACCTTTACTATTGCTTTCTAGTGATCTTTTCCTGGATTACTCGTGAATCTACTTAGACTACTTACAGTAAAAGCTATATCTGGTCTTGTGCAGCTTATAAGATACATTAAGCTGCCTATGACCCTTGCATATTCCACTTGATTGATACTTTCTTCTTTATTCTTGGAGTTTAAAATAAGGATCTAAAGGAATTGTAGTTGTACCACAATCATCCTTGCCAAATTTTTCAAGAATCTTATACACGTAGTGTGATTGAGTTAATATGAGACTTTCTGCTGATCGTTTTATTTGGATATCCAAAATTGTATAAGCTAATCTCATATCTTTCATGTCAAAGTTTGAATTTAACATGTTCTTGGTACGGTGTACCATCTCATTTTTGCTTCCTACAATGAGTATGTCATCTATATATAAACATAGGATAACGTATCCAATGTTTGTAGTTTTGACATATACACATTTATCACAATCATTTATTTTGAAGCCGTTTGGCATTATAACATTATCGAATTTCTCATGCCATTGTTTTGGTGCTTGTTTAAGTCCATATAAATATTTGACCAATCTACAGACTTTCATTTCTTGACCTGAAACTACATGACCCTCAGGTTGTTCCATGTATATTTCTTCGTCAAGTTGTCCATTTAGGAAAGCTGTTTTAACATCCATTTGATGTACTTCGAGATTTCTTAATGCAGCAATGGCAAGTATCATCCTAATAGATGTTATTCTTGATACGGGGGAAAACGTATCAAAGTAATCAAGGCCTTCCTTTTGTCGGTATCCTTTAATTACCAACCGTGCCTTGTATTTATCAATTGTTCCATCTGTTTTCATTTTCCGTTTGAAAATCCATTTTGAATTTAGTGGTTTAATTCTCGTAGGAAGATCCACTAATTCTCAAGTATGATTTTGCAAGATGGAATCAATTTCACTTTTTATGACATCTTTCCAAAAAAATGCTTTCAGAGGAATGTATAGCTTTATTATACGTTAGAGGTTCATCCTCTAGCATATAGGTTAGGAAGTCAGATCCAAAGGATTTTTCTATCCTAGCCCTTTTGCTCCTTCTTGGCTCTTGTTCAGATCCATCCTCTTGTTGATCATTTGAGGATATATCGTCCAATGTTCGTTTGGCAATAAACTGATCAACTTCCCTAGTTTTATAGGGAAATATATTCTCAAAGAAAGATGCATTTTTTGACTCCATTATTGTGTTTTTGTGAATCTCTGGATTTTTCGATTCATACATAAGAAACCGATAAGCATTGCTATGTTTAGCATAGCTTATGAAAATACAATCCACTATTTTTGGACCTATTTTCATTTGTTTCGGTGGTGGAGCCATTACCTTTCCAAGACACCCTCACATTTTTAAGTGTTGGTAGAAAGGTTTTCGACCTTTCCATAGTTCATATGGTGTCTTTTCTTTTCTTTTCTTTTCTTTTCTGTGGGACTTTATTTAAAAGGTAATTTGCCAAAAGAATGGCTTCCCCCCCACATGTTCTGAGGTAACCCAGAACTTCCTAATAAAGCATTCATCATTTCTTTCAGAGTCCGATTTTTATGTTCGACTACTCCATTAGATTGAGGGGAATACGGTGGTGTTACCTCATGAATAATACCATGTTGGGTGCAATATTCACCAAATGGATTAACATATTCTCTACCACGATAACTCCTTACCATCTTAATTTTCTTATTAAGTTAGTTTTCGACTTCTTGCTTATAGATTATAAATTTATCTATAGCTTCGTCTTTGCTTTTTAACAAGTATATGTGGCAATATATTGTACTATCATCGATGAAAGTAATAAAGAATTTATTTCCTCCTCTTGTTTGGACAAATTTTAAGTCGCAAACGTCGCTATGAATAAATCAAGCGGCATTGTATTTCTTTCAATAGTTTAAAATGAAGTTCTTGTTGATTTTACTTCAACACATATTTCACATTTTAACTTATAATCAATGTGAAATGAGGGAATATGGTCTATTTTAATTAACCTTTGTAAGGTATCATAATTTACATATCCAAGTCTATCATACCATAAATTAAATGACTCAAGCATATAAGAAGAAGAAGAAGAAGCTGCATTCTTATTCTTATTCTTAATATGGGATTTTACAGAGATAGTATTAAGTTTCCACATTCCATTTAGTACATATCCCCTACCCATAAATATTCCTCCCTTAGTTAAAATTAACTTCTGGGATTCAAAAACCATCATAAATCCGTGAACACTTAGAAGTGTTCCAGAAACAAGGTTCTTGCGTATGTCAGGTACATATAGCACATTCTGAAGCTTGAGTTCCTTTCCAGAAGACATCTTCAACACCACGGTTCTCTTCCCCTTTATCATAGAAGTTGCAACATTACCCATGTAGAGTTTCTCTCCATTATCGCATGGTGTCAGCTCATGAAAAGAGTTTTCATCACAATAGATATAACGTGTGGCTCCTGTGTTCAGCCACCACTCTCTTGGGTTTGAGTCAACCATGTTGACTTCAGATATCACAGCTACTAGGTCTTTATCTTCCACGACGTTGACCTCTTTTGCTTTTACTCTCTTTGGAAATATGCATTCTGTGGATCTCCACAATTGAAGCATGATCCTTTGAACTTCTCCTTTTTGAAGATCCCGCCACTTGGTCCCAACTTTGGTTTAGTTTAGGCCCTTTGCGGTTGCTTCCTTTTCCTGGTTTTGACATATTTACCTTGGCTTCTCTGATGTGAGATTTCTCGGCATTTCCTCTATTGTCTTCTTCAATTCGAAGCCTGGAGATCAGTTCTTCCACAGTCATCTCCTTCCTTTTGTGTTTCAAGTAACTCTTGAAATCATTCCATTCGGGAGGCAATTTTTTCGTGATGGCAGCTACTTGGAAAGGCTCGTTGATAACCATTCCTTCTGCAAGAATGTCACGAATAATTAGTTGGAGTTCTTCAACTTGAGTTACTACCGATTTTGAATCAACCATAGTAAAATTCAAGAATTTTGCGACTAAAAACTTTTTAGCCTCAGCATCATCTGCTTTGTACTTATTTTCCAAAGCATTCTACAACTTCTTAGCAGTTCCGTATACATTGTATATCGGATACAAAGAATCTTGTAATCCGTTTAGGATGTAGTTCCGGCACATATAGTTGTCGTCATCCCATTCTTCTTTCATCTTTATGGCAGTGACTGTGTCAACTTGCCCTTCTCCGTCTCCTACATTAATGACTGGAGAATCGACCGTTAAGTGATTCCTCAAACTCAACATGGCAAGATAAAACATCATCTTTTCCTTCCATGTCTTGAAGTTCTGTCCAGTGAATTTTGGCGGCTTTTCATTGGGATTAACATTCACAGCCGGTGCATTCGTATTCTAGACTTGTTTGGAGCTCTGTGCAGTTGTAGAGACCTTCGAACGTTCAGATTCTCCAGTAGTCATTTCTTTCTACGAAAGAACAATTGGAATTCAATTAATTTTGTTAAACAAAAATAAAGAATTTCTTGTTTAAATCTGACAATTTCTGTGAACAGATTTATCACAACTTTTGAGATTTTCTGCAAACTCGTTTAAGAACGGCAGGATAAATCCTAAAACAGATTTTTTGCAATCTCTTTGACGATTTGATCGTCTCGGCTGAAGAAGATATATATAAAAAATCAGTCTTAAGATTGTTATACAATCTTACTTCTGAAACGATCATAAGAAAGAAACAACAGTTAGTAAAAACTAAACCGAAACTGAAAATTGGAAATGTAAAGATCAAACCGAATTTTTGTTTGAAAACGGATTCAAGTTGAGGCTTGCTGTAAGCAGTTTCCTTAAGACTGATTTGCAGCCACTCCGAAGGTGCCGAGTTGTTTGGCAGTCAGTCTCCCAAGATACAACAACTGGAAGAACTCTGAACAGTAGTACTTTTGCCGAGTTCTTGAACTGCTCTTATCTTTGCCTATCACCGAAAGGGAAAACAATTTTTGGATGATTGAAAACAGAGGAAATCAACTCCTTTATATAGTGGATTTCTAGGACAAACAATGGTCTAAAATTTCCCGATTTAATATCCGGAAAATCCGGGATTAAATTCCAAATCGAAAAATCCGGGATTGATTTCAACCAAAGAGAAAATGGAATTAATTTCTAATATCCAAAAAAACAAGAATAATTGTTATTCAACCGGTATTTTAAATTTAAATTCAATACCATAATTAACAATTACTTCTTTAATTAACTAGAGTAGTCAACTGCTAATTAATTCAAAGATAATTTTGAATTAACATTCTTTTTCTGGATATTTTCAAAAAATAAAATAAGGAAAAAATATGCACAACGAGTTTGCATTCGTATTCTGGACTTGTTTGGAGCTCTGTGCAGTTGTAGAGACCTTCGAACGTTCAGATTCTCCAGTAGTCATTTCTTTCTACGAAAGAACAATTGGAATTCAATTAATTTTGTTAAACAAAAATAAAGAATTTCTTGTTTAAATCTGACAATTTCTGTGAACAGATTTATCACAACTTTTGAGATTTTCTGCAAACTCGTTTAAGAACGGCAGGATAAATCCTAAAACAGATTTTTTGCAATCTCTTTGACGATTTGATCGTCTCGGCTGAAGAAGATATATATAAAAAATCAGTCTTAAGATTGTTATACAATCTTACTTCTGAAACGATCATAAGAAAGAAACAACAGTTAGTAAAAACTAAACCGAAACTGAAAATTGGAAATGTAAAGATCAAACCGAATTTTTGTTTGAAAACGGATTCAAGTTGAGGCTTGCTGTAAGCAGTTTCCTTAAGACTGATTTGCAGCCACTCCGAAGGTGCCGAGTTGTTTGGCAGTTAGTCTCCCAAGATACAACAACTGGAAGAACTCTGAATAGTAGTACTTTTGCCGAGTTCTTGAACTGCTCTTATCTTTGCCTATCACCGAGAGGGAAAACAATTTTTGGATGATTGAAAACAGAGGAAATCAACTCCTTTATATAGTGGATTTCTAGGACAAACAATGGTCTAAAATTTCCCGATTTAATATCCGGAAAATCCGGGATTAAATTCCAAATCGAAAAATCCGGGATTGATTTCAACCAAAGAGAAAATGGAATTAATTTCTAATATCCAAAAAAACAAGAATAATTGTTATTCAACCGGTATTTTAAATTTAAATTCAATACCATAATTAACAATTACTTCTTTAATTAACTAGAGTAGTCAACTGCTAATTAATTCAAAGATAATTTTGAATTAACATTCTTTTTCTGGATATTTTCAAAAAATAAAATAAGGAAAAAATATGCACAACGGGTAAAATATCCACAGGCCTCGGAAAAGCCTGACTGGTCCGGACATTCGCGTCGCCCACGTCATGCGGGCGCGCCCTAACTCGAATGGAATTGGATTCACACCCACCCTGCGCGCGAGGCACAATGTCAACTTGAGTCATTCAATGACTTCATTATGGGTAGTTGTATATAAACAACTCTCATATCATTTATCCTACCAATGTGGGATAAAGGGGTTCTTCATTCCTTATTTATTCTTGACCTTCCTACTTTGAGCATCAATTTCTCATTCACCACTCAACGATATTGAGCGTATGAGCTACCGTTGTAAAGATCTCACGGTGTAGAATAGGAATCAGCCATTTTCTTATTCAAAACCTTATCTTTACTTGTTCAAAATATGCTCCAAAGATGGTCACATACCACTGTTTTTCCAACATAAAATACATTAGTTGGTATAAAGTTTCTAGTGGTAATTTCTACCTCCATTTTAAGTAGATGTTCATCATCACTAAACTATAAATGCAATCCATTTTCTATCTTTACATCTTTAATTTCATTATTTTGTTTAAATCTCTTTTTTACCTTGAAAATTTAACCAATCTGCGACCTCTTTTTGTTGTAACTATAAATATGTAACATATAAATGTGAATATATGATTATTATAAAACTAATATATAAGAGAAAATACAATATAATATACAAGAATCTATTTGGTTAAAATTAATTTATCTTGACTATTCAATGAATCAATTGGCATTGTCTCACTTGGCATATTTTATAAGTTGGTTGTATTGAACTTTTGGGGTACAACATGTCAATATTTTAATCGTCGAACATAATATTCTCTGAACATATCAAAATTATAGCAAGTAAATATTATAAAACACTATAAATTAATAAATGAAAAATATTGCTAGAAAATATTGATTATATATATATATTTGGGTTTATACCTTTATATTTTAACAAAGCAAAATTTATTATTAAATTGGAAAAAATACAAAGTATCAAACAAGAAAAGAAACACCTAAAATAAGGAATAAACCTCAACCAAATATAAGTAATCATCGGCTCTAGTTAATTGAAAATACACACTCAAACTAATTAAAATAGTACCTTGATTATTTATCGACTTATTATGTTTATTAAATTTTGATTTTTTTTTTTTGTAAATTAGAATCAACCAGAGTAGATGAAGAAATTTTCACTCTTTTGTTCTTATACATGATTACCTAGAAAAAAAAATACAAAATTAGATTATACCACGAATTATAGATTATAATATACTATATAAGATGAAATATAAAAGAAAAACTTGCAATTTCGTTTTTCTTCTTCAAGATGATGCTCAGATAATGACTTAAGACGGTTTGACAAAAATATATTTATAGGAAAAAGAATAATGTTTCTCTCATGTATTTTTCGCCCAAATCTAATATTTTTCGATTCATATTTAGAGGAAAACTTTATTAATATAAAATCAATTCTTGCTCTAAAAAAATAAAGAAACTTTATTTATTTATTTATTTTAAATAAAATTTTATTTTAGTAGTATTATTAATAAAATTAATAACAACAATAATAATAAATTTTAAATGTCTAACTAAGCGTAATCATAATAATATTTTTTAAAATATTTAACAATAATAATTTATTAACATTATTATAAATAATCATTTAAATAGGTTTTGTTAAGAAGTATTTTTGGAATTTTATTAAAAATTAACAGTTAAAATAAGTTTTGTTAATAATAATATAAATATTTAACTAGAAGTTTTGAAAGGAAGTGGGTGAATTTATAGATAATATTAAAAAATGTTAATGATAGATAACATAAAAAAATAAGTTTGTATATTATATCAAAATTTGGTGTGATTTATTTTAATTTCGAATCAAGTTATGTTAGGGTTGTATTAATCAGACTAAGTTGAGTTTGATGCATTACATACGTGTATTGTATCAACAAAATTTATATGTGTCTTACACGAATTTACAATGTCTTTTGAGAGATATGTTTTTTTAAGTATGTCTATTCATGTCTTAGACACATAAATTCATGTATGATACATGCTACTTGTAAGACATGAAACACAAAATTAGTATTCATGTTGAAACGCATAAACCCTAAAATTTCTTAAACCCATATACAAATTTGGTTTTCATGTTGCAAGCTTGATGGACAAGATGTTGGTTTCGAGTTCGTGAACCACATGGTTGTGGTTCATGTTCCCTGGTCTACTACTTACGGTTTGTCCATATCAGAGTATTTGTTTTAAGTGGTTTCTTTTAATGGACTTCCTAATAATAGATTTATTCAATCCAAATTGAGTGAAAATCAAATCACTTATATTACTTAAATGAAATTAAGTCTGATAGATTTACGAATTTAATTGAACGAAATTACTAGTATTTTCTATTTTTTAGTTAATGAACATAAATCTATGAATAAAATTATTTATTTAATAAACATAATTTATTCAAACTTATTTATTTAATTAATGAACATAATTTTTAAAATGAGTATAGTTTAGGGCTACATTGAGTATTAATAATGGAAATTATGGGTCTATGAATAAAATTTATAAAATATGGGGCCTAATTTAAAATAAAAAAACATTGGCAGAACCGAAAATGTCCCTTTGGTTCTTCTGGATTTTGTCCTAAATTAAAAATTTAGGTTTGTTCTTTATTTTCTCCAATCGTATATCCCTTTTCCCTCCTCTAAAATTATTGGATTTTTATTTTTTGTTTAATTTTATATTTTTCAGTTTCTTCAAACCCTCCAAAAAAAAAATTATATCATGGTCAGTCCCACCACGTCATTTATGAGACCAACCAATAGAAACTGTCCACCTTATTATTTTTAATTTTTCAAGTGATTCACTTGGAAAAAAATTATGACATAGAAAAATTGATGAAATAGATAATTTTTATTAGTTGATCTCATGGACAGGTGGTGGGACTGACCATATAATTTTTCCTCCAAAAAAGCCCCATAATCTCCTTATTATAACTCTATTACGACCCTGCCCTCCGTCTCTTTCCCTTCTCTCCGACTTGATATTCTTTGTTTTCTCAGAATACTCATCCGTCTATTATTTGATTACCTTCACTCGTATTTTCACATCGGGTCGGATTTAATTCGAAATCAAATGATAGTTTCGACTCTGAAGATATTGTCCCTTCCGTTCTTCTAGAATATTCTGTAAGTTGTTTTCTTTTAGCTTAGTAATGTTTTGTTAATTTAAACTCCGAATTTATCTAGTTAATTGGGTTTACTGAGATTTTCTTTAATTTGAATTGCGAAAACCCATAGGTTTGGGAGCATGATTTCTTATAAAGTTTTGTAAGTTGTTGATTGGGTTGTACGTATTTATCACTCTGATTTATATTTTTTGTTTTAAATTATTTCAAACTTGATTTATTTTCTTTAAGATTTAGAGTAATTCAACTTCTTAGAGGCTTCAAAGAATACTTAATTGATTTTTAGGGTAATGGGTAACTTAATTCGTTGTTTATACCTTTATAATTTAAAGGATTTTAAGTTATTTTCTAAAAATCTCTAAAGATTTAAAGTTAATTTCTTGAAATCTCTAAAGATTACAAGTTTCTGAAAATTTTTAAAGTTATTTCTTTCTTTGTAATTTTTCTTGGTGGTTAAGTAATATTTTTCTATTCTTTTATATTCGGTGATGCAAGATTTAATTCACAGGAAATAAGATGAAACAAATTTTTGTTTTAATATGAAAAAAATTATTCTTTAATAAATTTATAATTGTTGTTATTTTAATAGTAGTTTTGTTGTTACTTTAGAATCGTAAGATAAATTTTCAATAATAGGTTTATTATAAATTGTGTGATTGATTAAATTTTAATTTTATTTCATGTAATTAGGTAAAAAAATAATTGATTTTTTATTTCTGATGTTCAAGTTAGTACAATAGATAAAAGTTGGATGTCACATAAAAACAAATTTAGTACTGAATAACAAGGAGTTCGTGATTTCTTAAATCTTATAAAACAAAGAACAAATTGTATTGGTAGGATTCGTTGTCTATACAAAGATTGTAACAATTGCTTATATAAAAAAAATAGCAAATATCAAGTTTGATTTGTTTTAACATGGATTTGCAGAAGATTATACTCGATGGATACATCATAATGAGTCTTTTCGATCAAATAATGACCATCTGTGTGATTTAATTGATAGTGTTTACATTAGTGATGAAGTTCAACAAAAACATAATGATATGTTTGAAATGTTAGATGATATACAAAAATCAACTTTCATTGAAAATAAGATTGAAGGTTTATCTAAAAAAACTAAAATGGCCGAGTCAAAAGAAAAATAAAAAATTTTAGAAAATTGTTAAGTGATGCTAAACGAAAATTATATCTTGGTTGTAAGTATTCGAAGTTGTCAATTCTTATGAAGATGATTCACAATAAAACAATGACCAATTCGAATATCGAATTTTTTGATCTGAACTTAAAGTTGTTCAAAGATGCTCTCCCAAAGGGTGAAACTCTTCCTGAATCTTATTATGAGGTAAAATTTTTTTATGTGATCTTGATCACGGTTATGTCAATATTGATGTATGTGTGAATGATTATGTATATTGAAAATAATATGAGCATTTTGATCAGTGTCTTAATTGTCAAGCTTCAAGGTGGCAAATTGATTTAAAAAACTCTAAAAAGATTACTTGTAAGATAGTTAAATATTTTCCTTTGAAACCTAGACTTTAGAGATTATTTGTCTAAAGATGTTGCTGAAGACATGTGATGGCATAAAAAAACGTGTTAATGATGATATAATAAGACATCGAGTTGATGTAATAGCTTAGTAAGAGTTTGATAAAAAAAATATATTGGTTTATTTTAGATTCATGCAATGTAGGACTTGATCTTGCTAGTAATGAGTTTAATCCTTTTGGAAATATGAGCACTAGCTATAGCATGTGACTTGTTATTATCTTTTCTTATAATTTATCACCTAGAAAATGTATGAAAGAGTCTTTTTTTTTGTTTCTTTCTACTTAATCTCGAGAAAGAATTCTTCTGATAATAACGTTGATGTTTACTTACAACCTTTAATAGATGAGTTAAAAAGATTTATGGGAGAATGGTGTTGAAACATGACTCATGCAATAATAAAATGTTTTAATTGTTTGTTGTATTGTTATGGACTATAAATGATTCTCCTGCATATGGTATGTTAATTGGGTAGAGTATAAAAGAAAAGTAGGCGTGTCCTGTTTGCAACAAATGAAAACATTCTTTTACTTTAAAGAATGGACAAAAATAAAATTATATGGGTCATCGTAAATACTTAGATAAATTACATTCAAAGAAAAAAAATTTAAAAAATTGATAATCGATCAGAGTATAGAGAAAAGTCTCTAAAATTATCATGAGATGATATAATTAATAAACAAAATGTATTTATATAAACTTTGGAAAATTGCATAATAGTAGAAAGCCCAAACGTACAAATATTGCATGTTATATATAATGGTGAATTTAAAAAGAGTTACACTTAAAACATAATGGTAATAGGTTAGTAATGCCTGTTGCATGTTATACATAGACATTGTCTTCTTGAAAAAAATTCTGTGAATGACTTAAATCAATTAAGTTTCCTTATATCTATTGTTCAAACCTATCTCGATGTGTAAATATTGATGATGGCAAGTTATCTGGAATAAAAAACCATGAGTATCATGTGTTTATGCAACGAGTCCTTCTGACAGCATCATATGGTTACCTACGATATTTATACTGTGTTATCTGAGGTTTTTTTTTTAGAGATTTATGTTCAAAGACAATTCATAAAATTAAATTATCTAAGCTAAAAGATAACATAGCTTTAATTTTGTGTATGCTTGAGAGTATTTATCCTCCGTCATTTTTTGTAGTGATGTTACACTTGTTTATCCACTTATCCCGTGAAGTTGAGTTAGGCGGTCTAGTTTATTATCGATGAATGTATTTTATTAAAAGATAATATTAAATTTATACTCTAACATTTTATTTTTATTTACTTATTATTTTTTATTCTTATTTATTGTAAACATGTTCTTAGGTACATTGAAAAATTCTATGTGTAATAAAGTTCGCCCTGAAGGTTCCAATGCTGAAGCGTATATGAATAAAGAGTGTCTTAATTTTTGTTACATGGAGTTGAAATTAGATACAATAATTGGCGATATGTATTCTATTTTCTCATAAAAAATAAGAACACTGAGAACTGCAATATATGATATATTGCCCGAATTTAATTTTAGAATGATTCATGGTATATACTTAATAATTGTGAAGAGATAGAACAATACCTAAAGTAAGTTATTTTTCATTTAAGTATATGTAAACTTAAATATTGTTATACCATGATATTTACTAATTATAATTTTTCTTTTTGAATATACAATATGCATATAGAGGAAGTTCAAAAATAAGGGAAAGCTGACGTGCAACAAAGACATCAAGTTTAGTTTTTATCTTGGTTGAAGCAATATGTAAGTGTTTTTCATTTGATATAATATAGGTTAATAAAAATATATTTATTAATTACTTTTAAACTTAATTTCACAGGTTATTAAGTTAAATTTGGAAGGTTTACTTGAATTGAACAATTATTTTTATGTATTAGGTTTGGATCCTGATATACGTGTCGCTCGATATACTGGTATAATTGTGAATGGAGTTAAGTTTCACAGTATTGATCGTGGAGTTAATCATCACATTCAAGTATGGTGTTTTAGTGAAAGGAGTTCACAATTCAAAAAAAAATAATTTCTACGTCAGTTAACTAATATTATTGTAACGGGAATAAAGTTTTTATATTTGTGACTGGTAAAATGTTGGTGACAAGAAAAATGTCTAAGAACAAATAGAGACTTGATAAGTATGAACGTTAGTCGAAAATGGTATACAAGTGATCCTTTTATCTTGACTACTTAGGTGGAACAAGTTTTTTGCATAGAAGTAAAAAATGAAAATAACTGAAAAATTGTTCAAAATACAAATCCCAGACATATATACAATGTTTTAAAAATTGAAAAAAAAAATGAAAATGATTAGGCTCTTAATCATGATCCATATCAACAATTTGAACCTGATTCCAATGACATTCATCAAATTAATATCGAAAGCAATGAATCCTTGGATCAAGAAATTAAAGTTGTTGAGATTAATTCTAGTCATTTATCTTTGAACAATGGATCAATGTCGAATGAAGAAATAAATCATATCAGTTTATTTGATGAAGAAGAAGATCATTATGATGATACTATTGCTAATTACTTAGATGATGATGGTGTTGGTGATGAAAATGAAGATAATGAAGATCAATATGAAAATGAAGATGATGAGTTATATTTCAATTGAAGTATTTGTTTTAATTTAAAAATCTTGTTTAATTTAATTATTTATGAATATTTGTATTTTTTAAAATAAACTTATTTTTAATTTATTCAATTGTGCATATTAATAGTTTTTTTAATATTGTGAGCATTGTGGAGTATCTGAGAAATAAAGGTCATTTAGATATTTAACTATATACATATTTTATCTCAAAGAACTTAAATCTTATTATTTATTGTGATAGTATTTTTTTAAAAAAATAAATATAACTTATAAAATTTATCATTAAAAAATTTTTTGGCACCCAAAAATAAAGAAAAACATTTGTGATAATATATTTTGCAACCATATATAAATTATATAGATACATATATAATTTATCATTATTAATTGTACAATATTTTTTATAACAAAAACTATAACTTATAATTAAAATTTATTTTTATAAATATTTATGATAATATATTTGTCATTATGATAAAATAAATATCTAAAAATATAATTTAACATAAAAAACTTAAATCTTATTATTTATTGTGATAATATTTTTCTATAAAAATAAGTATAACATATAGTTACAAAATTTATCATTATATGATTTTCTTAATGCAAAAAAAAAAATTATGAGAATAAATTTTATCACAATAATTAAAATATATAACTACAAAAATAACTTGTCACAAAAATCTTGAATATCATTATTTGTTGTGATAATTTTTTATAAAAATATGTATAACAATAAATTTTATTATTATAACAATAAATTTTTTATAAAATATATAACTACAAAACTTATCACTATATAATTTTTTTCACCAAAAATTTGAGGGAAACAATTTACAACAATAAATTTTATCATTATAAAAAGCATGAATTTTATTATTTGTAATGCATTTTTTTATAACAACAACTACAACTTTTAGTTATAAATTTTGTCGCTATATTATTTTTTACGTTAAAAGAAATTATGACAATAAATTTTATTAGTATATCTCAAATATATAGACACAAACATAATTTATCATAAACAATTACTTTAATTATTTTTTGTGATAATTTATAATTGTCATCATATATCTAAATAAATAGAGGGAAACAACAACTATAACTTATATTTACAAATCTTGCCTCTTATTATTTTTTATGTTAAATTTTTTTATGACAATAAATTTTATTAGTACATCTCAAATATATAAACACAAATATAATTTATCACAAAAAAATACTTTAATTATTTTTTTATATTTTTTTAATAATATATATATAATGTATTGTTACAAAGTTTCTTATCGTATATCTTTTTTTGGCGCTAAATAAATAGAAGAAAATATTTATGATAAAAATTGATAAAAAAAATATATTTTTCATCATATATTACATAAATTTGTTAATTGTGTTAAAATATTATCACGATTTTAATTTTGTGATAATTATATATAATATATATTTCTAATTTAAAGTGACGCTAATTTATTTTATCACGATAAAAGTACTAATGGTGATTAAAATTATTTTGTCAAAATAAAACTTGTCACAGTAATAGAATTTTTTGTAGTGTGATCGATGATTATTGGAATGTTGGAACGGGATCCGGATACCCAAGGGGTGGCTTCCGATGCTGTGCAACTCCAGACCACTTATTTGAGAGAGTGTAAGTTCCGATGATTAGTGACTCTGGATACACTCAAGGTATATGGTAGTGTGAGTTTTTATTATTAGTGACCCTGGAGACAATCATCTATTGTATATGATTATTGATGTTGAGAACGTTACGAAATTGTTATGAATTTGCCATGCAAAAAACCATGTGTTTATGCGGCTATTATAGCGTCAATTTTTCTCTTTCATGTCAGCATGTTGCATGCATTTAATTATGAATTGCATAAATCATGGTTGAGTGGAGGTATATTCACTGAGCTTTCATTAGTGCTAATCCTTCCCCACGTGTATTCGACCCCCGAACCCATATTTTTAAAAAAATGAATATCTGGTTTGTTTTTATGACGTCTGACCTACTAAAGGGATCAATGGCGACTCTAAATTATTTTTAGATCGAATAAAGGATAAAATCAAATTTTTCTTAATCAATTAATAGGAATTTATAATTAACCTAATCTTCGTAATTAATTAAAATAAAAACCATTTTAACCTAAAAATCCTAATTTTCAAAATTGAATAAATAAAAGTGTAAAATACATATTTTCAAAAAATAATTGTCAGACTATTTTTCACTCCCGTTTTAGATGGTCACGAAATAGATTTTATAACCCATGTAATTTATTAAAATGGACCTCCTAATTTATAATTGCCAAGAGAGATTGGAATTTTTTTTAAAAAAATGTTGCATTGTAAAAGATATTATTATATTATTCTCTTGAGTAACAAAAGATTGACTTATAATTATCTAAAAATCAAACATTTTATTTATAAAATATTTTTTTTGTATATTTTGAAGTAAAATCATCTACAGTACTTTTAATTTCTTCTAAATGATCAGTTTCGATTTCCATTAAAGCAAGTTTATTTAATCTTTCGTGCGACATAGTTTTTCGTAAATATGACTAACAATTTTAATTTTTAAGAGTTTCGTTCTATAAAAATAAAATTAATAAATATAATCAATAAGATTTTATAAACAATTTTCACATTTAAGAAATAATTATAACGTTTTAATAATTTTAATACATTCTTTTTAAGAATATTTTTAAATTTTTTATAATAAATTTTGAAATTAACATCATTCAAAGAATACAATTTATCAAAATTTTAATTTTTTTTTTAAATTTTATACGATCATTCATATTATTTCTGTCCAAAACCCACTAACAATTAAGGATAGCAAGTGATTTCATTCATTCGCTTACAGCAGCCGCTCTGATGCCAATTCTGAAAAGGGCAGCGGTTCTTTAGCAACCTGAAAGTAACTTGAAACCATCATTCACAGAATCTGATCCTTGAAACACTTAAAAGTTAAATCAACACTTAAAAGTAGCAATAAACAGTCCTCCGAGCTATGCAAAACTTGGGTCAACTCATATGGCAATTTTTTCAGATGCTCAAATAAATCTATACCACACTATAAATTCATCAGGTGGGATGCTATTCTAATCTTACAAAAGGAAATTATTAGAGAACAGGCATTCTCATCCCTATAGGCTATACCCTATGCCGTAGTAATTAGCAATGCTTAATAGAACAATGGCCATTCTTCTAATTCTTACTTCCTACAATTCAGAGAGCTTAACGGACAAAGAGAAGCTTAAGGGCGTGGAAATATCATCATCAAGACAACCTCAAATCATATGGTGTATATAGTTTGTCATCTTATTATGTGTTTCTATTGGTATTCGTCCTACTTTAAAATAATAGGTTTAGGGTTTAGAGTTTAAGATTAAAAATTATGGTTAAAGTTTAAAAAATTAAAGATAGTGTGATTTTTTAGAGTTCAAAATTTAAGATATGAAAAATTAATATTAGGGTTTAAAATTCAAATTTTGAAATAAAATAAAATACATTTTATATTTTTTTGACAAATGCTATTGAATTTTTATTAAATACATCGAAAAATTATAATTATATCGTAATCAATAAACAAAATAATTGGATTAAAAAATCCAAAAATTCTTGCAACCCAGAAACAAAGAAAAAAAATTCTATGGAGATAAGCATATCAATAAAATTCAGAAGCTTTCTGAATTTCCTTGTCTTTGTCCAAACGAGACGCGGAAGCAGTTGTAGGCGATCCAAACTATCGTGCAAAAAGTACCGCTACCCAATACTAATTTTATCGGCAAACAACCATCAACCGAGTGGGGATAAATCTTTCCAAGTGACCACCGACAAAAACAATAAATCAAAAACTAGCATCGATTGAATCTTTGTGCGAACAACAATCGACCGCTAAAATATGTTGCAACATGTCACAAAGACAAATGAACCAAAACTCAAAATAAAAATAAAAACATGTCACAAGGACAGAAAAAAAACGTGTCACAAAGATAGAAAAATAGAGATTCTTATAAAAATAAAACAAAAAAGTAATAGATTCAATAGTCGACAATCAATATTAAAATTAATTATTGACCACCGATCAAAGAGATTGATCAAAACGTAAAACAATAAAAGATAAAATTTTAGAAGAAGAAAGCGACGCAACACATTTTATATTTAAATCTATCATATATTTTCATCGGAAACAAAGCTAAGATAATGAAGACAAATCTAAAATTATACATTGCATGATTATATGCTTGAGCTATGAACTTGTTCACTCCTCTCAATTTGGCATATATATATTAAGGGTAAATTACCTTTAATGCCACTAAACTAATAGTTTGACTCTATCTTGACCACTGAAATATAAATTTTGTCAATTAAATCACCAAACTAATATAGTCTAAGCACTTTTGTTACTATGTAAGCAATAATCGAGCAAAAACTCAACGGAAAATAATCATAATAAATACCTCCAGCCATTGTCAAAATCGTATACTAAAATGAGATGTGGTTGCACCACCGTCGAGCTCGTCAGACCACCGTGGTAACACCTCAAACCACCGTAATTATATAGAACTCGGCTACAAAATAACTAAAAATGCCAAGATCTTTTAAGCACTCGAGATATCTCACTAGATGGAATATGTGAATCTTGATTCTTGGTGCTTATGGACCATAGGCTAATGGAGTATTTATAGTGATAGTTCCCCATCAAAAACCAACACTTAATGGCCGGTTACCTTGAACCATAACCCCACGTCTACCACAATTGAAATGGAATGTGCTTTAGAAGGGAGAGTGGAAGCCACATGTTCGCTACACGTTGCTTATGAAACTGTCACGAACCATATCCTACATTCTCCCACTTGGTTCATATTTGTTCATAAGTACTTAAAGTCAAAACATAATGTATGAATCATGAAGATATTTCCACATATGATTGAGTTGTATCTTCTATGTATCACAATACATCAAGTCTTAATGCTTTAACCATATACTTAATGAATAAACACAATGTTTATTCTAGGTCCAAATTTTAGTGATATTTCTCGAAACAATAAACTTAATATGTACACAACATAAATGAGAAATATCAAACTTTATTAGAGTTTCAACAGAATTGTTCATACAATAAAAAATTACAAAGTAGGAACAAGTCCCATAGTGATAACATGATCTTATATTTATGTGGTGGCATGACCTTAGTCAAAGGATCAACTAACATTTGCTCAGTGTTAATGTGCTCAATGACTACTTTCTTTTCTTTAAAAATTTTCCTTATGGCTAGATACTTAATGTCGATGTGTTTACTTCGACTTCCACTTCTGTTGTTCTTAGCCATAAAAACAACTAAATTGTCATAATATATCCTTAATGACTTAGAGATTGAATCCACAAGTCTAAGACCAGAAATAAAACTCTTTAACCATATTCCATGTGAGGTAGCCTCAAAATATGAAACTAACTCGACCTCCATAGTGGAAGTAGCAGTTAAGGTCTGCTTAATGCTTCTCCAAGATATAGCTCCGTCGACAAACATAAATATGTAACCTAATGTTGATTTACGTGAATCTACACAACTAACAAAGTCTGAATCGGATTAGCCAATCACCTCTAAATGGGGGATCGTTTATATGTAAGCATGTATTTTTTGTCCCTTTGAGGTATCTCAAAACCTTCTTTGCAGCTTTCCAGTGGTCTATACCTGGATTACTCTGATATCTTTCCAATATCTCAACGGCATGCAATTTCAGATCTTATATAGACTTGAGCATACATCAGGCTTCCAACAACAGAAGCATATGAAATATTTTTCATTTGCTCATTCTCAAATTCGTTCTTCGTGCAATGGTTCAGATTAAAATTATCACCCTTCATGACAGGAGCAAAACTAGGTGAACAATCTTTCATCCGAAATCTTTCTAAAACTTTGATATAGTTCTTGAGATAGACCTAAAATACCTTTATGTCTATCACGATGAATCTTAATGTCAATGACATAAGATGCATCACCCATATCTTTCATATTAAAGTTTATAGGAAAAAATTGTTTCACCTCATGTAGCATACCCATGTCATTCATTGTAAGTAAAATGTCATCCACATATAAGATAAGAAAACAAATTTTACTTCCACTGACCTTCTGGTATATACATTAATCCATGATATTCTCAACAAAACCAAATGAAGAGATAACTTCAAAAATTTTAAATACCACTGTCGAGAGGCTTATTTCAATCCATATATAGATTTCTTTAACTTGCAAACTAAATGTTCACTATCACTAGAGGAAAAACCTTCAGGTTGTTTCATGTATACCTCCTCCTCTAGATCACTATTAAGAAAGGCAGTTTTCATATCTATCTATTATAAATAAAGGTCAAATTGAGCTACTAATGCTAACACAATGCGTAAGGAATCTTTCTTACATACTGGACTAAAAGTCTCAGTGTAATCGATTCCTTCTCGTCGAGTGAATCCTTTAGCAACGAGTCTTGCTTTATATCTTTCTATGTTGCCTTTTGAGTCTCTTCTTATTTTGAAGATCCATTTACATCCAATGGCTTTTACACCATTAGGAAACGATACAAGATCCCAAACTTCATTGCTCTTCATAGAATTCCTCTCATCCTTCACAATATCATGCCATAATTTTGATTCATTGCAGCTCATGTCACTTGAAAATAACTCAGAGTCATTTTCAACTCCAACATTATAGTCAAATTCTTGTAAATACACAAAATAATCACTAGAAATTGCTAATTTTCTTTCTCTAATAGATCTTTTTAATGTTGAACCAACATTCTCTTGTAAATCATGTTGTTCAACTGGTTGTTCAATAATTTTTGGATTTTCTTGAACAACTTGATCTACTAGAGTATTTTCAGCAGCTTGTGGAACTCCATTGATTGGTTGTTCAATACTCGATTGAGCTTGAGGGGTGTTATATATGATAACCAATCTCTTACTTGAAGTGGATGGTTGATCTACGAGTATTGAATCCTGAGACAGATCACTCCCACTAATTGAGTCATTCTCAAAAAATTTTGCATTTCTTGATTCCACGATTCTAGTGTTATTAGATAGACAATAGAATCTGTAACCTTTGGAGTTTTTTGCATATCCAATAAAATATTCACTAATAGTCCTTGGGTACAGTTTCTTTTCTTGAGGGTTATAAATTCTCACTTCATACAAGCATCCTCATACGCGTATATGTCGTAAACTAGGTTTCCAACCTTTGAATAACTCAAAAGGTGTCTTTGAGACAGCCTTGGTTGTGACCCTTTTTAATATATACACATCCGTCCATATGACATGGTGTATTGGGCAACTATCCGTTGGCTTGAAGAAATTTCACAAATGGACCATGTGCTTGTCCATCTTTTGTTTATCTACCATAATAATCACCACCTCTATCCGTTCTCACAATCTTTATTTACGTACCACATTGTTTCTTTACTTCAACCTTGAAACCTTAAAGGCTTCTAACGCTTCACTTTTATGATGAAGCATGTAGAGATACATGTATTGTGAGTAATCATCTATGAAAGTGATGAAGTATTTCTAACCTTGCACATCCATATCTGAGCAACAGATATCAGAATGAAAGATTTCCAACATGGTCAAACTCCTCTTGGCACCTTTCTTTGACTTGTTAGTCTGTTTACCTTTAATACAGTCTACACAAGTATCAAAATCAGTAAAATTCAAGGTATTGAGTACCCCAACATTTACTAATCTATTAATCATTTTAATGAAGATATGTCCTAATCTCTGATGCCATAAAGTAGAGGAATCTTCATTTATAACACAATTCTTAGTACCAGTTTGAATGTGCATAACATTATGAGTGACATTATTTTGTAAAACAATAAAGTAAAGATCATCACATAAAATTCCATTTCCAATAATTTTAGATTTATAAAATAAATTGAAACCAACATTTGAGAAATTAAAACAATACCCCAAGGATATAAGTCTTGAAATATAAATCAAATTTCTAGAAAAACTAGGAATATAAAAAGTCTTTTCTAAAATTAAAAAAAAAGCCACTACTAAGCACTAATTCAAAGGTCCCAATAGCTTCCACATGTGATTGTATCTTATTTTCTGAATAGATGTATCGCTCAGCTCCCACCGGTTCCCTTAGATTTTTTAATCCCTATAAGAAATTTAAGATATGGATTGTAGAACCAGAATCAATCTACCATGTGTTATAATTAACATCAACCATATTTGACTCATAGCAAATAAGTGAGATTAATTTACCTTTATTTTCAAGCCAACCCTTATACTTGACACAGTCCTTCTTTATGTGTCCCTTCTTTTTACAGAAGAAACACGTGGACACTTTCTTGATGTCAACTTAGGGTTGCATTTTAGCCTTCCCTTTTTTGCTTGGCTTGGACTGATTTCTTTCCTTGAGTAACCGTAAGTGCACTCTCTTCCATCTCTAATACGAGCCTACCCTCTTCTTGATCATACATTGTCAAAAGATCATCAATAAACCATTTATCTTTATGTGTTACAAGAGATCTTAAATGGTCCGTATGGAGGAGAAAGAGTTTTTAATATATAGTGCACCATGGAAGATTCATACATTTCAACCTCAAGTGCTTTAAGTCGAGCTGCAAAATCACACATCTTATTGATATGATCACGCACACCTTTCACCTTAGTGAGCCTTAAAGATGTGAACTTCATAATTAAGGTGCTAGTTAATGATTTTTGAGAAGTCTGAAATTGTTTCTCTATAGCCTTTAATAACTCTTGGATATTCTCATAATTTTCAATCGAGCCACGAACATCAGCAGGAATATTGCTCTTAATGAACATAATACTTAAGCGATTGGATCCGTCCTAGTTTTAATATAGAGCAAGATCAGCCTGATTGTTGGTGTCGCTGATATGTGGCTCAGATTTCCTTATAGCATAGTCAATAGTCGTACACCCTAATTGAAGAATAATACCTTCCTTCCAGAACTTAAAGTTCTCACTAGTTAATTCAGGGATATCTACTCTATTATCATAGATATTCACAGGTAATAATGCTGCAAAATAAATTAACATACATGCTTAATATAAATTTGATACATAACATAAGCTATAATTTACCAATGAAAATTATAGAAATAATGAATCTAGTGACATAAAAATTTTCTGTGGACTAAATTTTTAATTCGATTAGATTCATTTGATAGAATATTTGTTATCTTTAATATAAAAATTATTAAATTTTTTTTATAACTTTTGTGGATAATTATAAAAATTCATATAATAATTTTTAACTTAATATTAAGGGATTTAATATCTAAGCTTTATGTATGTGATTTTTTAACTTTAGTAATTTTATTTAACTAAAGATGTTGTGGCTAGTCTTTAACTAAATAAAATTATTAAAATAATTTAGCTAGATATTAACCCTAAACTTTATTTAATATTGTTGCTTATTTATTATGCAACATTTTATGTCTAGTCCTTATGAGTTCCTTATTATAATTTTATTTAATTAAAGTTGTTGTGGCTAATTCTCTAATTAAATAAATTATTTGGATCCCTAGACATATTCTATAGGTTTATTGCTAAAATTTTATGCAATAAGTCTTAAGGTTTATGTACCTAATTTTATGTATATAACTAATTACCGAATAAATTATAACATATCCTAATCTAGGCACATACTATATATATTAATTTTAAAATTTATTTAAGTAAAATAAATTAATAAATTTTAGAAATTAATCTTATGGTTTTAAAATAAAATTTCTGCAATATAATTTTTCTCAAAAATTTCATAATTTAAAGATCAAATTGATATTAATTTTGAGAAAAATTGACATGACAGGGCAGAGATATAACATGGCTCGCAATCAAATGTAAGTGCTAATCGAGCAAAAACACAACGAAAAACGATCGTAATAAATACCTCCATCCATTGTCAAAACCGTATGCCAAAATGAGATGTGGTTACACCACCGTCGAGCTCGTCGGACCACCGTGGTAATACCTTGAACAGTCGTAATTATATAGAACCCGGCTATAAAATAACTAAAAATGTCAAGATCTTCTAAGCACTCGAGATATCCCACTAGATGAAATATGTGAATTTTGATTCTTGATACTTAAGGACTGTAGACTAATGGAGTATTTATAGTGATGGTTACCCATCAAAAACCAACGCTTAATGGCCGGTTACCTTGAATCATAATCCCACGTCTACCACAATTAAAATGGAATGTGCTTAACAAGGGAGAGTGGAAGCCACATGTTCGCTACACTTTGCCTATGCAACTGTCACGAACCATATCCTACAATTAAAACCCAAGTTTATTGCAGATTTAGAGCTTACCCATGTTAGTTAAGGATTTCTATTTTTGGGTGTATTTACCCGTTGAATATTTTGCATCAAGGCATCACCACCTTACCATATCGTTATAACCCTTACCTATATAAATACATTTACTCTTCAAAATCATGGAGATTTGTTTCTTTAATCTTTCTGCAGGGGAAGAAAACCTGTTGCGATTATCCATCCAAAACCAACCAGAAACCTAAGAACTCATTTCTGTCTCTTCTTTATACCTTGTTGTGTCCGACGGTATATACTTCGACAAAATTGGACCAGGTTTCACTGAGTTAATTATCGTAACCTTTTTCTAGATATGAAAGTGTTACATTTTTGTATGGTTTCCCTAATTACTTATTAATGTACATATACGGATCAAATTTCAATTTTGCAGGTTCTATGATGCACTTTCGATGATATGTTCGCCTTTCGTTGTTGTAATCCCGATTTTGCTTGTCGTTGTCGTGGCTGTCATGGGGAAATTCACCAGATGTTTAAAAGCAAATCGGTAATCTGTGAACAGCAAGGGATTTCTCAGAACATTTCGCTGTGACAGATGTTGATTATAGGGAGGGGGAGTTCGCGGTGGATGTTAACTTTCGTTTCTTGAGGACGTTGAAAAGAAGAGATAAGATCTTGAATCTTGAGTTTAGACGAGAGAAAAAACAGTAAGAAGGGAACGTGACATGTATTTTATTAAAAAAGAACTCTAATATATACACATAAAAAAGACTTAACCAAAAATAATAATTCTATCTAACACCCTATACAACTGGAAAACATAACTAATGCTAACGTTAAAAGACTAACTCTAATACCCCTCAAGGTGGAGAATATAAATTTTGTATGACCAACTTGAGTATAAGCCTCTGAAACTGTGGAGAATGAAGAGTGTAATCACCAGAATTCATCCGGGGAGTCGCCACCAATCAATTTTTTCCGGGTGTGATTGGAACACCAAATTAGCGTCTACGAACCTGAGTGAGTCCGGCAGTCTGTTACGTGTGAGGAAGGGTGAGCACCCCCACAACGCCCGAAATCGGCACCTGTCGGTTGCATGATATTTTATACGATTGAAAATATTAATTCGTTATTAAATCTAAAATAAAAATAGTTAGTACCACTAAATAATAATAATCATAATAATGATATGAAAATAATAAACATGATAATAATAATAATTATATGAAAATTATAATGATTATTGCAAATCTATGGACTAATCTGCAAAAAACAGAAGTATTAGGGGTTAAAATGATAGTAATGGGGATAAAATTGAATGAAATTAAAATTATAGGGCTAAAATTAAATAAATCAGTGACCAAATCGTGAGAAAATCGCGATTGGATGGCTTGAATGCAAACACGCCGATAGGTTAGGGACTGCTCACGTAATTTTCCCTTTTCCCGGGTTAAACGCGGGTTGGGTTGCTAGGCCGAGTTTAGTGCAGGTACCCAGTGCCAAAACGACACCATTTTGGGCCCAATGAACCGACACCAAAACGGTGTCATTTTGGGCCTATGATAAATACCCCATATCATGTTTTGTGCATCATTTTGCTTCTTCTTCATGAAGCTAAGGGATAGCTTCTTCTGAAGCTCTCAAGTCCTGAGGAACTCCGACGCCAGACCGCTTCTTCTACGATGGATGACGGTTGCCGGCCGCCGTGCCAGAGCTCCGGCGAGGTAAAGGCAGCTACTTTCTTACGCGTTTCGAGGAGAGGAATCCAAATCTATCTTCGGATTTTTGAAAGGACTCCCGAGTTGTCCTACATCTAAAGGATAAGTTTCGAAAAACCCTTTTATTTCTTTTACCTTATTTTGCTTCTGATTGCTACCCGATTAGACTGATTTCTTCCTTCTTTTTTGTTTGGATGTTTACTCTGAATGTTGTTTGCTTTAGATTTGGTTTTTGGTTTGAAATATGCTTCTTGTATTGATTTTTTTAGTCGGTTCTCTCTCCGGTTGTAACCGGTGTTACATGTAGATGTTCATGGTATTTATACCCAGATTTACAAGCATATTATGATTTTAAAAACAAATTTTTATCTTATTTAGCTCTGTAAAGCTAGATCTAATCATATTCTCCTTTTTCTTTTGCAGGTGAAAGACGTTGGCGGTGAAGCAGATCTTTCACGTGATCGGGGCGATGGCCGTCCTCCTCAGCGAATAAGGGAGCGCGTGACCACCACGCGCTATTCGAATAGCCGCGCATGGCGGCCACGCGCAATAGTTGTACCTGGAGGAGACAAGGCGGCGGCAGCTAGGCTAAGAGGGGTTAGGGTTTAGCTTTCTTATCACATTTAGGGTTAGTTTTCTATTGGGTTTGGGTTATTTGCTGTATTGGGCTCAGTTTGTGGGCTTGAACTGTGGTTACCTTTGGATTGGATCATTGGGTTAATGTATTTGTGTTGGAATAATAAAATGGATTTGGCTTTTTGTCTAATTGGGTTATTACAAAGAGGTTCAATAAAACAATCAACAACTTGATTATGTGAGGAAATAGGCATAAGTCTCAGAAGTCCTTGATGTAGCTTCTCTCGAATTATATGACAGTCAATTTCTATGTGTTTCGTTCTTTCACGTTGAATTGGATTTTCTGCTATCTTTATGTCAGAGAGATTATCACAATATACATTGGTTGGAGGTATAGGAATCTGTAAATCAGAAAAGAGATATGTAAGCCATTGAATTTCACATGTAACAAAGGCTAATGCCTTGTACTCAGCTTCACTAGAAGATCAAGAAATAGTTTATTGTTTCTTTGACTTCCAAGATATTAAAGTTGAACCAAGAAAAATACAAAAGCCAGTAATAGACTTTCTAGAGTCTCGACAAGATACCCAATCAAAATCAGAAAAGGCACTTATTTGAAATGAACCTTCAGCCGAAAAAATAAACCTTGGCCTGGGTACCTTTTAAATACCTCAGAATTCTATGAACAACAACCATATGCACATCAGTGGGAGCAGAAAGAAATTGAGATAAATAATTAACAGCATAAGCTATATCCGGTCTTGTATTGGTAAGATAGAGAAGTTTACCTATTAGCTTTTGTAGATGAGGATGTATAAGATAATGGAACACCATCAGATTTAAAAATTTTACTTTTAACAATAATAGGTGTTGAAACAGGTTTAGATCCAATAAATCCAGTTTCTTCTTACAACTCCAAGGTATACTTTCTTTGACATAAATTGATACCTTTTGAAGACCTAACAATTTCAAATCCTAAAGAATCTTTTAGGTTACCTATATCCTTAATTCTAAAAGTGTCATATAAAAATTGTTTAATATTTTGGATCTCAACAATATTTAGGCTAACAAGCAATATGTCATCAACATAAACTGCTAAAGCAATAAAATTAGAATCAGTACCTTTAACAAACAGAGAATTATCAGCATCTGCTTATTTAAACCCTTGACTGAACAAGGTAGTGGTCAATCTCTTATTTCATTGTCGACTTGCTTGTTTTAGTTCATACAAACTTTTATTTAGCTTACAAACAAGTCCAAAACTTTTAGTTGAAAAACAGGAGAAAGATCCATATAAACTTCTTCTTATAAAAAACCATGTAAAAAAGCATTATTTATGTTTAATTGCTGAATAATTCAGTTTTTAGTTGCAGAAATAGCTAAAATAGTTCTAATTGTTGTTATTTTGGCTACAGGACTAAAAGTGTCAAAAAAATCTATTCCATTTTGCTGAGTATAAACCTTAGCAACAAGTCTTATTTTGTACCTATCTAGAGTACCATCAGATTTTAATTTTGTTCTATAAACTCACTTGCATACTATGGTGCTTTTGCTTAAAGGAAGAGATACTAAAGTCCAAGTTTTATTATTTTCTAATGCTTTAATTTCTTCATCCATAGTTTTCTTTCAACATTCAGACTTAATAGCTTCTTTGTAATTTTTAGATTCTTTCACTACATCAATATGACTTATATATGATTGATAAGAATCATATATGTTATGGTAGGATAAAACCTGAGATATGCTGTAAGGTGTTGACCTTGAAGAACTTTTTGTTGTAGGCAAGCTAACATGAAAATCCTTAAATCTTTGTGGTAGTTTAATAATTCTGGAAGGCCTAGGTGGCTTGGCTGCAATAATATCTGCACTTTGAGAAATATTAGTATTTAAAGTATTATCAGAATGACTGGATATGTCACCTTGTTGTATAGCAGATTGATGTTCTGAGATATCAAAATTGTAAATTTTGTTTCTTATAAGTTCATAAACTTCTAGAGGTAAAAGATCCTCACAAGTTGGCAAGATTATATTAGAATTGGAAAATTTATTTACCATATTCACAAGGCTCTAACTAAGGTAAATAAGAACCTAACCCTAAAAGCTTAACCTAATTAGTAACTATAGCAACAATTTTTAAACTTAGGGATTTCAAGAAAAGATCAATTAAAACTAATAATTAAAATTAACCAAAAATATTTACAAGTTCTAAATGCATATTTAAAAAATTAAAACAAAGAAAATCTTATGTACAAATTATGATTTAAATAAAAAATTTATAAGAGATAAAAAATAAAATTACATTAGATTTATAATACCCTAAAAATTATTCCTAAATTAAAAACCTAATTTTGAAATCCCTAATTAAAAACCCTAGTTTTCAGATTCCAAGATTTTGAAACCCTAATTTTTCTTTAGGTTTTTAAATTGATTTTCTAAATTTGAGAGAATTTTTTTGAGATAAGATTATAAAGTTTTGAAAGTTTTAAATGTGAATTTAAAGATTAAAAGTTAAAGTGATGTTTTGAAATTTGATGACTTTTGGATAACTAATTTGTTTTTAAATTGAATTCTATTTTTATTTAGATTAATTATTATTTTTTTTATTATTAAGAGTTTTTCTTTATTCAATCTTTTTATTAAAAATATTATTTTATTTTAATTATTGTATTATCAAAACTCTTTGTTTAATATTATATACATTATTTAAAGTCTCAGATAAAGAAAAGAATTCCCTTTGAAATTATACAACCTTATTTTTATATTTTTTATATTCATAATGTGATTTGATAAAATTTTAATTCTAATGGAATCATTTATTTTTTCTCCTATAAATACATAGTATGATCTAAGAGAACCATAAAATTATTTTTCTTCATCAAGAATCTCTAAAGCCTTTATTCTCACTCTTTTTCTGTTCGAGTACAAAATCATGTTATTCAGTAATTTGAGTCGCTTCGGCTAAGGTGTGTTCTCTTATTGGTGCTATATGTTTTTTTCTAAAAATATATATTTTTCTGTGACATGTTTAATATTGTGATTTTAGAAATATATAAAACTTTCGGATTTTGAAATCTCACACTTTTGCGAGTAATTATGATTTTAAATCTTGTGAATTTGTATTTTCGGATAAATTGAGATTTCAGATAAATTATGGTTTTGGATTGAACTGTGATTGAAGTATGTAGTTGTGAATTGTGTTTTGCGTATATCTTGTTTTGCATTGTTTTTTTCTAAAATATTACTCTTGAAAAATAATTTTATAAACCATGTTTTATTGTTTTTATCTACATCTTTGGGATGCGCTAAGTTTTTTAGGTTACTTCAGCTTAGTTTTCTCTTACAAATCTTTGGGCTTTAAGCAAAACGGTACCTAAAGAGTCTCATATTTTATCTAGTTATTTTATTATTTAATATAAAACTAACTTTTAATCATTATTATTATTTTTAGAAACTTTGATGCATTTGAGAATTATGGTTATTTCAATATATATAAATATTTTTCATACATTCGAATATTTTATTTGAACCATCTAACTATAATATTATTTTAATAAGTTTTGAGATAATGTATTTGGAGAATTTTAACTCTTTTCAAGTCATCAATTCTTAGTTATAATTTTAATTTTGGGTTTTAACGAATTATTAAGTATTTAAATATTTTAAAGTTATTATAAAATAATATAAATTAAATTGGTTTCGAGGATAAAGTTTTTAATGTTAACTTCTTAGGTTCAACCTATCTTTTTTATGCTAAATATGTGTTTTCTTTTTGTGCTAAATGTGTACCTTTCTCATGTTAAATATGTGTGTTTTTATGTGTTTAAATGAATATATATGTGTATTCTCCTTTTGTGCTAGATTATTTGTGTTCTGTGATTAATTGTTTATTATGAAATTATGATCTTGAGATACCCTATGATACTGTAATCTTGAGATAACCTATGATAATGTGATCTTGAGATAACCTATGATACTGTGATCTTGAGATAACCTGTGATATTGTGATCTTGAGATAACCTGTGATACTGTGATCAGATTATTTGAACTGTCTGTTTCATATTTTATATGATTGTGTGTGATGATACATGTGAGATCATTGACATTGTTTGCATAGCATGTGCATGGGGTGGATTTTTATGGAGGAAGGTGGTTTTATCACACAGCGTTTTGGTGAAATAAGGGGTGAGGGGTTCTGGGGAACTACTTCCACAGCGATCGGTTGGTTTAGCCACCACTATATTTGGCGTTCGGAGTATGGATTGCATTCTTTGTGATATTGCATTTTTTCTGTGATATAACATTCTTTGTGACATTGCATTCATTAGTATTTGTGATTATTTACCATGAAAAGTTTGATTATAATTGTGAACGTGAATTGAGTGACATTGTGATGTTTGACTGTACTTTAGAGACGCACTGGCTTTGTAGCTCATTCTTTTAATGTATTTTTTTCAGATATTTGGCCCTAAGAGTTGGTACTTGGAGATCTCTATCGGATAACATTTTTTTAGTACGGTTATTTACAACCATTTTTATTTTAGTTATCTTGGGATTATCACGGATGTAAGATGTTTTTAAACTTTATGCTTAAAACTGTTTTATCCATTTTTCTCTATTTTTTAATCAGAATAATTAATTTTAAATTATTTACTTAATATTCGGTTTACAAATTTTTATTTTGAATTACTTCATATGTTTACATGACGTTAAAGACTTAAAATAACAATTTTTAAAGAATGGATAAATGAAAATGATTTAAAGTTGAAAAACTAAGAGGTTGTGGAGATGGTGAATAATTTGGTTAGAAAACAATTTTTGTAAAATTCTCTTCAATGAAAAATAAATCAAACATCAAATCTTATTTTAAAAATTAACGAAAAGAAAAAAAAACATTTTTTATAAAAAAAACTTTGTATATAAGATTAAAAAAATAAAAATAAACTAATAAACAATAAAAATACCTCAAAAAACTTCAATCTTTTATTCATTCTTCGAATTCATATACAAAAGCTTGAAAACGATTCTTTTAAAAGCTCTCTCAATACTCTCAATATCCTCTAAAGTTGTGTAGAAGTTGTGGTGTGTGAGTTGTGGTTTCTATGTCTTGGTGTGTGTTTACAAGTAAAGGAGAAAGAGGTTTATGTAGCGGTTTTGAACCCACAAATACATAGAAAAAATCAAAATTAAAACTCTAAAATCGAGTAAAATATTTTCTTTAAATCTTTGGTTTGATTTATTCTTTTCTTCTTCAAATCTGACTAAATCTGGTGATATTCTTTCCTTCTTTGTTGAGTCAAGTCTCCCATAATTGTTTTTCTTTCCTTTTCTCTTCAAATCAGCTCAAATTGTTTTCCTTCTTCGATTCGATTTTGATCAGCTTTCTTTTTTTTTATTTGAGCTAAAAATCAGTGACAACAAAGGGTGCATGAAGCAACATCCAAAACCAACTTTTCATTGGGATCAAATGAGAACCTACTATACTCGAAACAAAAAAAAAAAGAATTACATGTGATGAGTATAGTCGAAACAACTAAAAAGAAGAATTAGTTGTTATAAAACTGAGGTCGATGAAAGAATAATTTAAAAATAATACACATCTAAATCAACAACAAGGACAAGAGATAAATATAATCAAAACCAAAAAAAGAGGAATTACTTTCGATGATGGAGTGAGAGAAGACTGGGATTGATGAGACAGGAATTAGGATTGTGGTTTGATTTGGGGATCGAGTGAAAAAAGCATGATTAAGATTGAAGATGAAAGAATTAGGTATTGGGATTTGATTTGGGATCAAGTGAGGAAGAGTGAGATTGAGAGAAGGTATATCGCTAAAATAAAAAAGCAAAGTTTATTACCTATTGTGGCTTTTATTTTTACAAACGTCACTGTATACCAAACTTTTTTTTTTTTGAAGGTTGTATACCAAACTTCTTGTATTGACATTAGTAGCGTTTTTAAAAAAACTCATTAAATACACATCTTGTGTGGCGTTTGTGGCAAAATGCCACAAATAATGATACCTATTGCAACTTTTGTCCTAAAATGTCAACAAAAAATACTTATGACAACGATTATAACAAAAAGTCACTGCATATAATATTTATAACAGTACTTATTACAAAATCGCTACGAAAAGTATCGCTACATATCAAACTTAGTGTAGTGAAACCCTTATTCAAAGTCCGCCGTGAATCAAATCGGACACTTAACTCATAGATAGCCTACCTTTTATGCTTGCATTGAAGTCCACATTTGACACATGAGGAAAAATAAATGAATAAAATAACAAAAATAAAACAAAAGAACGTTGACTGAGTAAGAATTTAAGGGAAAATGTGAAACCAACTAATGTTTAATTTTAATTAATTTTAGGCCCGGTTCTCACTATTCGTACGTAGTGCACATTAGAAAGAATTCCATTACATGTTAGAGCAGTTGACTCTATATTTCTTTATTTTAATTTTTTCATGTCCCACCATTAGTTTGGTCTGCTTTAGTTTTCATGTTAAATATTATATTTTAGAGTAATTTCAATATTAATTACAAATTTGGTTCTTTGTTATTACAATGATTATCTGATTTTGATAAACGAAAAGAAGGAAAGGGAAAAACTATCTTTGTAGTGTTTTCATCAATGCAAAATAATTAGAAGGTATTATTTGAACATTTCTAGGCATAATTCGTTTGTTATTTTATTATATTTTTATTGGTATTTTTATTTTAAAATAATGAGTTTAAGATTTAAAATTTAAGATTAAAAATTATGATTAAATTTAGTAGATTAAAGGTATGATATATTTTTAGGATATAAAATTTAAAATTTTAAATTTAAAAATTACAATTACAATTTAAAATTTACCTTTTTAATAATTTTACTCCCACTTATACGGCTGAAATTTGTTTGATCGTAGACCAGCCGACATAAACCCAACCGCATCATTTCTCCTTTGGGTCCTGTATCGACACTCTTAGCTCCTTTGCGCACTTATGCATTCTCATTATTTTAATTTCGTTGTTGATATTATAAGTATTAGGTTGAGTATATTACATGTTTGAATATTATTAAATATTATTAATACTGAATGCTGTTAAAACATTATCAAATTCAAGAGTTATTAAATATATTAAACCTAAAAAATCGGTATTTTTATCCGATAAAGAACTAGAAATCTATGAATCCATGCAGAATATACCTAGTAAACCAAACCATGTCAAGATTCTCCTTCCTTGATTTACAAAAACAATCCAATGATTTACTACTTACATCGCTTTCCCTTTTTTTGTTTTCTTACATCAAAATCGCATATCTCAGGCTGTCTCTCACCATAAAATGATTCATCTCCGATATCTGAGAAAACTCGGTCGACACCCAGACTCCATCAACTCCATTAACACGAGGTTGCGAGAAGCAAGACACTAGAGAAAGACCGTTCCAGGATCCACGTGATGCCGTACCGGTTACTCGATTTGGCATCTCGGCAGCTCCATTGTTATTCCCTCCTCCGTACATGTTCTCGTCGGCAACTCGAGGGCTTTTCTTCATGCTCCGAAGATTTCGTCGCAACACCAAGATTATGCGCCACATCTTTTTGTTTCCGAAGTTTCTGGGAATTGTAATGAGAGCTTCGGTTAATTTAAGGAATTTTCAAATTCTTGAACTCGGGGGTAGATTAATGGAAGGCCAACTTTTTATGAAATGAGATTTTGATAATGGCCAAGGCAGTGGTGGTGGTGTAAGTGCTTGTGGCTATCACAAAGTGTTCAATGGGTTCCTTTATAAAGGCCTGTTTCTCTCTCTTGTGTTTCTATAATTGTGGGGTCTAGTTAAGGCTAACATGCCGACAAGGTTGCTTGCATTGTATATCAAGCTTTTGTCACGACCTGCTCTTTTCGATACAGTCGTGACATCGCAGGACCGAGCGAGATGCTTCTGGTTGTGCTTAAAGCTTGGGAGCAGGATAGCATTGAGAGTTTAGTACGTGCCGAGCAGTCGTCCTATCTTAGGATGGGCGTGCTGATCGCGCACCACACTGGTCGGGAGCTATCCCCGCTTCCCTGATGAGCCCATGGGAGGGCGAAACCAGTAAGCATCAGAGATCGTAAAGGCTGAACCTTGGGCATCTGAGAGGCCTGAGGTGCCGCACGGGTAGATGTCCCTGCGCCAAAACTCTGACCCCGTGACAAGTGGTATCAGAGCGAGGCTGTGTGCTAGCTGTTGGGCTGACCAAGCGCCCCATTGCTGCGGAGCGAGTCATGTTGACGAGTGTGTTAGCTCGCACCCCAAAGAGAGGGTGTTCGCAAGTGGGTCCTCAAGAGATGAGGACGGGTAGGCAGGAAGCTGTAGCGAAAGTTCTCCGGAAGTGCGATCCTAATCAGTGGTCGAGTTTGGGGAATTACACACTAGTTCCTGGCGAATCTAAAGAGAAGGTTAAGAGTTCCTCACCATGCACGAGGGCGTGCATGAATCAAGTGGGGGAGTTTGTCACGACCTGCTCTTTTCGATACGGTCGTGACATCGCAGGACCGAGCGAGATGCTTCTGGTTGTGCTTAAAGCTTGGGAGCGGGATAGCATTGAGAGTTTAGTACGTGCCGAGCAGTCGTCCTAACTTAGGATGGGCGTGCTGATCGCGCACCCCACTGGTCGGGAGCTATCCCCGCTTCCCTGATGAGCCCATGGGAGGGCGAAACCAGTAAGCATCAGAGATCGTAAAGGCTGAACCTTGGACATCTGAGAGGCCTGAGGTGCCGCACGAGTAGATGTCCCTGCGCCAAAACTCTAACCCCGTGACACTTTCCATTGAGAAATTCTTCCTTTATAATAATAATTACTACCAGTTTTTATTAAAAAAATATTCTACGAATCGTCCAAATATGAATTTAAGGTTTATAAATTTATTTTAAGATTAAAATATTTAAATAAAAGTTTATTAATTTAAACTTTAAATTTTTAGGGTTATGATTAAAATTTATGATTTATGATTAAATTTTAGAAATCTAAAGTTAAAATTTAAAGTTTAGCTACGAATTTAAATTTTAACATATAAAACTTATATTCTAATTACAACTCTATATTATAAATTCATGAATTCTAAATTGAATTTATAAACCCCAAAATCCATATACTTGTAAAAAAATTGTTTTCACTGTTAGTAGTAGTGGTGGTATGGATAAATAAAATAAAAACGATCGCACAAGATTTCAAACAAGAGGACACCGAAATAAAAAAAATTAAATTAAATATTTATAATATATAAAAATATATAATTATATATATAATAATTATTTAAAATTTAAAACATCAAAAAAATGTCAGGTGAAAAACGAAAAATGTTTAATTTTTAGATGTTTAATAATTATTTTTTTTTGCTGATAATCTAATATATTTTTTATATTTAGATATTTAAAAAAAAAACTTATATATCTTTGAACAAATTGCATAAAGTCCCATAAAATCTTTAAGATAATAATATTTTGGCATAAAGATAGTTTTCACCCTTAACGTTTATATTTTGTGTCATTTTGGCCCTTATTCTTTTTTTGGAATAAATTTAGCCCTTAACCTATGTCTTTTTAACAAATAACTCATTTTTTAACTACCATGATAACTGAACCGTTAAAAATTTAATAATGATAACTTGTCATATATATGTGATACTAATATATTTTAAATGACATAGAATCTAACCCATTAAACATATACATATATATAATATAATTTTATTCCATTATAAAATATAAAATAATTAAAATTTAAATAAAATATTAAAAATTAATTAAATCCAAAACAAAAATTTAATAAATATTCTCAACCCTAACTAAACTAAAATATCTTTATAAAACCCTAAAAATCCGATTTAGATTAAAACTAAAATACCTAAATTCTAAACTAAAATAATAATAATCCAATAGATTATTATCAAATTAATTTATCTTTGATTCACCGGTAAC
Source organism: Abelmoschus esculentus (assembly GCA_035048815.1). NCBI lineage: Eukaryota > Viridiplantae > Streptophyta > Magnoliopsida > Malvales > Malvaceae > Abelmoschus > Abelmoschus esculentus. The sequence continues at coordinate 10,892,405 of JAUCBN010000016.1, read as the reverse complement.
AAACTCTACAAAACCCTTTCTTTTCAGATTATGTTCATATTTTTTTAGATAAAATTTTGATTTTACTATAGTTAAGGTTGAAAATATTTAGTAGCCTCTTATTTTAGATTTAATTAATTTTTAATAAATAAAAAATTAATTTTTAATATTTTATTTGAATTTGAATTTGAATTGCTTTATATTTTTAGATTAGAATAAAATCATATTCTATATATGTATATGTTTAATAGGTTAGATTCTATGTCATTTAAAATATATTATCACATATATATGATAAGTTACCATTATTAAATTTTTAAAATGGTAGTTAAAAAATGAGTTATTTGTTAAAAAGACATAGGTTAAGGGCTAAATTTATCTCAAAAAAAGAATAAGGGCCAAAATGACAAAAATTATAAACGTTAAGGGTGAAAATTATCTTTATGCCTAATATTTTCGATAAAGTAAGGGCTTTGTTCTAATAAATTGCTTAAAAACCTTAAATCTTTAAATCACACCTAACTGTTAATACACGAAATAATTGTTTTTTTATTATTATTCCTTCTTTTCAAATCGATGGCAAAGTCAATGAAATTGTTCTTCCTTTATGGTGCAATGGAGTACGTACGAATTCATAGAATATAAAAGAGAGGTACAAAAATGTATGGTTAGAGACAAAAAGTTATGCCTAAGAAGATCTTTCATTTAACTGGTGGTGTTGGAGTTCGTGCCCAAATTATTGCCTAATTTTATCATATCATTAAAATCATAACAACCATTGGGAAGTTTGGATTCAATCCCATAATGTTTTTCTTAGAAGTTTTTGTTTCTTACATATATATTCTCGTCACAAATTTTGTTTCTAGAATATTTAGATTTATGTCGATAGAGTCTTAATTCGACTAATATTTTTATTATTATAATACATAAAAATATATAAATTTATATATTTAAATATGTAATATTTTTCAATTTATGATTGTTTTTTTTAATTTTAATTATCAAAATTTAATAATAATGGCATTCGTGGTGATAATTGTCTAGTTAATTAGAAAATGTATTTTTCTATGTTAAAGAATCTTTTCATTTATGGGGACCCAAGTTTGTAGTCCATCTAAGAAGTATAAGAATCCATTCCCTGTATTAGCATCCCTTGATGTCGACCCATCACCCTTGGATTCGTTCATAGTGATCTTTCTCTTTTATTTCCATTTTATCAGCAACTTGAATATGCAATAATTCATGCTTACATTATTATAATGTGCATGGGTATGAACGGAAATAAACAATAAAAAAGGTATTATAATAGTAAGAGAAGCTAAAATGATGAGCAGTGAATGAATTTGGTTACGAAAAAACGTTGATTCAAGTGGTAAATATCATTTAAATATGTCTTAAGTTTAAGTTATTATGTATATATAAAATGGGTTAATCAATTTGGATTAATCACCGCAATATCCTAAAAAATCAAGATGATAACTAAAAAAATCATCATGTTTGCGAAAAGAGACTGTACAAGTAATATATTTAAAAAATGGATAAGTCTATAACGTGCGTCTAATATTGTTGAACACCACTAACGATGAACATTGCTGAACACCGTTAAACTAATTAATAAATATTAAACATTTCAAGTACTTAATATATAATTAATAAATATTTAAAATAAAATTTTAATTAAATTATTTTCTATAAAGAAAACTACACAAATGGTTATCCAACTATCAATCATTTTTGGGGTTGGTCACCAAACTAATTTTTTTCATCAAAATCATTGTTAACATTTTATTTTATTATTATTTTGGTCATCGACTATTAAATATTTAACAAAAATTATGACATGACATGGTTTTATAATAATTTTAGTCCTTAAAATTATCATATTATATCAAATTAATTCTAATAGAATATAACTTATCAAATATTTGAATTAAACCTCAATTCTTTTTCCTTTTTTTTTCTTGCAATATTACTTTATAAAATTAATTTGTCAACTCTCTTTATTTCTTTTGCGTTTTTGAGCAATTTATTAAATTTTAGATTATATAAAATCGCTTTAATTTTATGATTTATTCTTCTAAAACTTAATCTAGTTTCTTTAAGTTTTTCCAAACTACTAGTATATATTTTCTATTATTTTTTTATGTTTATCGGATCTATAAAAAAATCGATTTATCAATTCACATAAAAATTTATATGGATCAATAATCATAAAATCTTTAACATATAAATATAGATCAATTCGACGTATATCGTAAAATTTTTCTTGGGATTAAATAAAATTTGGTTTCAATTAAATTTTCATTGAACAACTCAACTTTTCGATCTTTATATGGATACTCCTACAACTTCACACAAATTTGGCATCAGTGGCTTTTCAGATGTCGGAACACGACCTTTCTTGATTAAAAAAGAAACTATTCGACGAAAGCGTCATCCCGATACGAAGAAAAAGAAACTATTCTTTTAACTTAGATTTTAAAAGAATAAATTATAAAATTAAAATAATTTTTTATAATCTGAAACTTAATAAGTTGTTCAAAGACACAAGAAAAATAAAGAGAGAGTTGACAAATTAAATTTTAAAGTAACGTTGCAAGAGGAAGAAAAAAGGATGAAAAATTTGGGGTTTAGTTAAAATATTTGGTGAGTTATTTTGTTTATTTGGATTAATTTGATATAATGTAATAATTTAAAGGACTAAAATTATTATTAAACCATACCATATCATAGTCTTTATTAAATATTTAACAGTTGATTACTAAAATATAACAAAATAAAATTTTAATGATGATTTTGATAAAAAAAATAGTTGGATGACCAACACAAGAAAAGAATGATAGTTGGATGACCATTCATATTATTAAATCATGTCATGTCATAATTTTTGTTAAATATTTAACAGCCGGTGACCAAAATAATAATGAAATAAAATATTAACAATGATTTTGATGAAAAATATTAGTTTGTTTACGAACCCAAAAATGAGTGATAGTTGGATGACCATTTGTATAGTTTTCCTTATAGAAAATAATTTAATTGAAAATTTATTTTAAATATTTATTAATCATATATTGAGTCCTTAAAATTTTTTATCTTTAATAATTAGTTTAATAGTGTTCAGCAATGTTCATCATTAATGGTGTTCAACAATGTTCGACGTCCGTAGTAGAATTTTCCTTAAAAATATAGTGAAATAAAAAAATCATAAATATTGTCAAAAATGAAAGTTTACAAATAATAAATTCAAATAATAAAATTATTTTTAAAATTATCTTTTTGGATAAATGCTATTAAATTTTTATTAAATCCATAAAAAATCATAATTATATTGCTTCCAAGAAGTAAAATAATTGGATTACACAACCCAAAAATTCTCACAACCAAAAACAAAAGAAAATAAAATTTATATAAAGATAAACATACTAGTAAAATTAAGAAGTTTTTTAAATCTCCTTATCTATATCCACGCGTAAAAAAAGAAAGGAGTTGTATGAGATCCAAACTATCATGTAAAAAGTACCGCTACATAAGACTGATTTCATCGACAAACAACCATAAACCGAGTAGGGATATAACTTTTCATCTGACAACCAAAAAAACATAAATCAGATACTAGAGTCAATTGAATCTGTGTGAACAATAATCGATGTCTAAGGAATATTGAAATATACAACAAAAGCAGATGAATCAAATCACAAAATAAAAACAAAAACAAAAATATGTCACAAAAACAAGAAAAACGTGTTATAAGGACAGAAAAACGTGCTATAAAAACAAAGATTCTTATTAAAATTAAAAATAAAAAAATAATAGATTCATAGATTTATTGGTTATTAAGATTGATTGCCGATCACCTATAAAAAGAATTGATCAAATTAAAAAACATCTTAAAAACAAAAGAAAGGTTACTGGTTACTGGTTAATTTTTTTTAATTACTAAATGAGCTAACTTGATAACTGGTTACTGGTTAGGTTAGACGGCATTTTATCATAAATATATGCTTCTTTGTCATTTCCATGGCATTATGTGGTCTTAGCCCACAGTTTATTAGCAAAGGAAAGGTAACGGATTACACCAATTTTATAAATTTGTTTCGATAATAATTTTTAGTACGTCATCAAATTGTAATAGAGAGGGTTTAATCATACTAGATTGCTTATTGACTAATCTTAAATATATATCATATTTTTTTCGATAAGTGAAAAAAATATACATCACGAAGATACGTCATAAAACCATCATAAAGATAGATAAAAATCTGTAACAAAAGTAAACAAACAAATATAATAAAATATTTAAAAATGAATTTAAAATTAAAAAAAAAAACTAATAATCCATAACAAAAAAACTAAAAAAGTGACGATAAAAACTAGATTTTCTTTCACGGCTTTTATTTTATATTTTAAAATAAGCAACTCGATAATTAACCCAAAATTCTAAAACTCTACATATTATAATAGAGCCTTATTTAATAAATCATAGAAAAAGTAATATCAAAATTTATCTTGAGAATATAAATATTTTAATAAAAATAATTTGATATAAAATTTTTAAGATTCATTAATTGTTCTAATAAATGAGGATACTTATATTATTCTATCTTGTATGAGTTTGAATCTTAATATAAAATGTAATGCCTCTAAATTTAGTAAAAAATAAAATAATCTTTCTTAAATAAATAAGAATTGAAATGATCTTAAAATTAAATAAATAAAAATTAAAATAATTTGAAAAAATAATTTTAAGTGTAAATTTATATAAAAATTATAAATTAAACTCAAAATAAATAAGGTATAATTATCAATACCTCATTTAAAATAAAATTGTCCACGTATTATTCTTGATTAATAAATTCATCTCATTCACCCAAAAGAAAAAAATAATCCACTCCAAAAAATTCCACTAACAAATATTCTAAATTAGAGATGATAAATGAATACAGTTTCGTGGGTTTCATACTATATTCATTCTGGTTAAGGTGAAGATGAACATGGGATGGATTGGTATTGGGTGGATATAGATGTAAACGGTTATAATTTTTATAAGTAATGAGTAGGTAATAGGTTTAAAATCTTATTCGAGCTTGAATTAATCAAATTATAAATTTATAAATATATTTTAACTAAGTTAGTTATAGATAATTAATTAATTGTAGTTAAGTAAAATGTATAAGGTTGAAAATATATTTTAGTTAAGTTGATTAACGTTATTTAGCTGGCTGTAATTAAATTTATATTGGTGAAATGTATTATATATACACTTGATTAGTTAATAAAATATTCAAAATTTTATTCTTCTTTATAAAATCCTATGATTTTTTTACGTAATTCAATACTAGTGATTGCTTATAAGTGGGTATGTTTTGGATGGTGGATGTCAAGTTGAGTAGTGGGCATGAAGATAAATTTAAGAATGTATTTGCATGAGTAGGTGCTAAATAGAATATTATACCTATTATAAGCGATGAGTATAAAAATTTTAGATAGGTATAGATACATGGAACGGTTATCTACACCCACCCTCCATATTTTAAATCATAAATAATTTAAATATAAATTTTAACCTTGACTCTTATAATTTTTATCATTTTAGTCTTTATTCTTTTTAGGATAAATTTATCCTTTAATTAATGTCTTTTTCATAAATATCTAATTTTTTTAATTACCATGATAATTGAACCGTTAAAAATTTAATAATGATGACATGTCATATATATGTGATAATATATTTTAAATGACTTAACGTCTAGTATATCAAATACATACACACGAAATATAGTTTATTCTAATATAAAATATAAAACAATTAAAATTCAAATAAAATATTAAAAATTAATTAAATCTGAAACAAAATAATATTAAACATTCTTAACCCTAACTATGGTAGAATCAAAATTCTATCTAAAGAAGTATGAACATAAAAAAAAAGCTTTGTAGAGTTTTTATCGGTGAATAAAAAATGAATGATTTTGATACTAATCAAGTGAAGATTCACTTGATAAAAAAAATAAGATAAAAAAACTAATTAAATGAATGTATTTGATTGGTTGGTCTCATGTATGATGTGACGGGAATAACCTATGGTATACTTTCTCAAATTTAAGAGAATTTAACAAAAATATATTATTTAAAAATATATTTAAATAAAATATTTTATTTTAAATATCGATCGAATATATATTGTAATATCTTAGATCTAAACTCCATCCAAATCAACTGGTTTTCATAGTTTATACAATATATTGTAACACTTTATTTTTTTATGTTACAATGTATATGGCACGAAATGTTACTAAATTAGACGTAGGAATACAATTTTGATATACGTATATATTTTTTGTACTACTCAAATATTTGTGCGGTTGTTCAAAAAAGATATTTCTGTGTTTGTTCATCTAAGCATGTACTTCATGGGACTTGATGGTTGTAATCTTATGTGCACAATTAAAATACAACTTTATGTTCACCCAACTCCAATATTGGAGGAAGATACGACAATAAAATACAGTTTTAATTTTGTTTTTCTTGAAATTAATCACCATTCAAAGCAAGACACCAACACTGCCTAAGTATTTAGTCTGTCTTGTGAGTGTGGTCAACAACAACACTGATTGGTTCATAAAGTTTATTTTAGAGATTCGGTTGGTGTTTGGTTACACATCGTTACTTTTTATTATTAATTATTTTTAATATTTAATATAGATTAATTGGAGACACAAAAATTAACATAGTCTAATAAAAAGGGTATGTTACTTTGCTAAACCTGTTCAGAAAATGGAAATTTCTTATCATCAATATATGAATTCATTGTTCAATTTTCAATAACTAGAGGTATAAATTAAGCCATTAATTTGAAGTTTATTATAACTCTTAGTTTTTTAATAGTGTATAATTTTTATTTTTATAATAACTATTATTTTTTATTAAAAATTATAAAAAGTACTATAGAATCAACGCATTTAAAAGAGAACAATAAAAATTAATCTATCAAAATTTCATATAAAGATTTAAAAGTATAAAAAATATTTCTATAAAAATTAATACACGGTCAAAATCTAAGAATTTTTTTAAATTTTATCTCTATTTAATACATTAAATATCACCACACAAACTTAACTCCTTAACGCGAACAAAAACTATCTCAGCAACATAGAAAACCACCTCATCCTCTGTAGGTATGTAAAAAGTTGATCCGGCCTGAAAACTTGATTGAAACATGTTCGAGTCAAAATTTTTTTTAATCCGAGGATGTAATGATCTGAACCCGATTGTTATTGACCCAAACTTGAGTTAAACATGTTACTGTTGTAACCGAACCTGAATTACATCCGACTGAGATCGACCCGAACCCAATTTGAACCAGTTATTGTAGACCTAAAACCCGACATGCAACAGATTAAAATGAACTCGAAATCGAGTATGATCTGGTATATAACCGATATTACCCAATTGAATCAACCCGAGACTTGATTTTACTCAACTTGTTATGAACCTGATCTGATAATTGACTCGACTTGTTTTGAACCTGACCTGTTATTGACCCGAGCTAATATTAACAAGATTTAATATTTACATGACATGTAATTAGGTTATTTGTGATTTAATAATTTAAAATATTATTAAATATAATTACACTTAAAGAATTGGAACTGAGAATGAACTTAAGCAATTATTTAAAAATTAATATTTAAATTTAGTATTATATATTTTATTTTAATTAATTACTATTTTATTTAATTAATTTATTATTCAAGCATTATACCCACAATTCCAACCTCGATTGTGCTCCTCCAGTCCTCGACTTCACCTAACCTACGCACAAAAACACATTTCTAAACGCTAAGCTACAGAAGCTCAATGGGTATACTGTCACTCGACCAACATCGTACATATCATGAATAAAGCAATGCAATACAAGTAAATGTCATGCATGATATGATGACACTATCATAACCGTCTAAATACACGACATAATGAGATGTATACTATCGCACACAACATATACATGTCAACCAAAAATCACAAAATAGTAAGGCTCACATCGACATATCATCGAGATCCTTCACTACGAGTGAGGCTCGCGTCCACACAACATCGATATGCTACAATTTTAGTAGGGCTCGCGTCCTCATAGTATCGTGATCTCTTACTCTAGGATGAATCTCGTGTCCATACAGCTTTGGGATCTTATATCCAGGGATTGAGACCCGTATCCATACATCATCGGGATCCTCCAAATCCCATACTCGGAATGTTACATCGAGCCTTATCGAATGAGGCTCACGTCCATACAACATCGGGATCTTCCATTCGAATTAATCTTCAATACATCACCCAGAATGTTATATCGAATAACTTTTTTTTGTTACAACACTATTTTGGATATTTAGATTTTCATCAAACAAGACTCAACCATGCAAAATGATCCACGTAGGATCTTTTCACCAAAACCAAACCAAAGACCAAGACTCGACATTCAGCATCACATTGGAGTCATTATCACCAAAACCAAGTTTTAATGTTAATGTTGTGGCTTAATTAACTCATTGGAACCTTTATCATAGTTTATAAAACCCTCAAGCTCATCTCTTAAAGACTTGGGCAAAATTGCCTAGGGGTTTTGATATGCCTATATGGGGTATCGAAACGACCCTATATCGATACACCTTCAAAGAGGGTATGGAAATAAACTTGTATCGATACACCTTCAAAGAGGGTATCAAAACACCCTTTTATCGATACACCTCCTTGGCGTATCGATATGCCTTGACAACTCTTACGAATTGACCAAAGGAAGCCTACCCGTTTTGTACTCCCTATATGAATTATTAAAAACGATTTTCTACTAGAATTTTTGGCATCGAAACACGGGCTAGGCATTCCGAAATTCCTACCTTCTAAGCCTTAGTTTTCTTTCTACGATATTGATACATGGACACCCGATATCGATACGTCTGCATGAAATGCAGATCTGCACCAAAAAACTTCTAAGAATCCTCCTCAAACTTAAGACATTTGATCTCAAACTATTCCCACATTTTATTTGAAGTGTTTAAGGTAAGTTACTACAAATTTTAATCCAAGAAACACATAAATTTGAAATCCATCATTAAAGATTCTTAAGCTAACAAACCAAGCAAACATGCATATCACAAGCAATGTAGCCTATTTTTATGAGATGTGTGATAAAATGAGAGTTAGAGGGATACTAACCTTAAGCCCCACTAGCTAAAAACGTCCTTCCTAATCAACTTGCTCCTTGCCCTTCCCAAGAGTTCTAGATGGTCCTCCCACTTCTTTCTTTATAAAGAAGAGATAAACCAACTATTAGACTTTTCCATGGATGATTTTGGCAACTAAAAACATCAACCAAAAACTGAGAACTCAACAATGAACTTCATTTTTCATTCTTGTCTCTACAAGCTTACTCAAGACCTTCCACCATCAAACTTCAACCTTTTTTCCTTGCTAGATAGATCTCCCCAAGATCTACAAACTTCCCTCAATAGTCTAAACGTGATTTGAAAGCTAACTCAACAAAGACTGTAACTTGAACTTCGATTTCTAGAGGAAGAAAATGGGATGAAGAAGAACAAAGATGACCTCACAAAAATAACTTTCCTGCAACACACCCTTTCCCCTCTTCCCTTCTCTTTGTCATCTAGTTGAGAGATTACCACAAAGCCCGTCACAAAGACCCCTAGGCCCAACAATAACTCCCAAACACTTATGATAAGCTTTAACTCTCCAATTGTTGTTGTAGAGAGAAACTTTGATTGTCCCGACCATGATTACAAGCAAGCCTTAATCCTCGTACGCTTTCCTTGTTATTTGATGAAGAAAAGATGGTGAAGTGGTGTAAAGAGGGTTGCGAAAGTGTAAGTTATATGTGTAATTGGCAAGGGAAATCAGAGTGATGTTTTGGATAGTTAAATAAATAGAAAAGGTGATAGTGAAGGCTAGGAAAGTCGGCTATGGTGATGGACAAAATGGTTAGAATAGAATGTATGTAAGATGGTAAAGAAATAGTATTCAAAGGTAACAAAAGTAGAACTTAGGCTATGAAAGCATAAACCCAACTTATAGTATGCTTTGAGGGTGGTATAGGACTTAAAACCTTAGGAAATAAGTTTCTAGAATCTTAAGTATGGATGGAAAAGATAGGAGACGCCAAAAACCTATATAATAGATTTGATAAGTCGATATAGTTCTAAAAAGAACAAGTTTAAGAGTAAACTCACAATGGAATTTTTGTATTGATCAAAGATATGTTTTACAAATGAATTTAAGTCCTATTTATATTTTTCTAAGAGCTTTGGCCAAAATGGCCTTTAACTATTCGACTAACCATTCATTTGAATGGTGTCTCCCTCCAAATCTATTAGAAAAGTTACAACTTCTTGGTTCAACTTGCATAGTCTTGAGTAATTTGGCCATATCTCGAGCTCTCGATATCGTATTAATATGATTCAAAATGTATTATAAAGATAAGAGATAGGGGAACAATTTTCATGAAGATACCGAAACCCTGTTCTACTTGGATTCTGCTCGAAAATGAAAAATAAGTAGACCATCATGAATCTGCGAAATGAAGAGTGTTATCTCTTTATTTTTGCACCCACTTTCTTTCCCTCCATGATCTTGGCGTCCAATGTGGATGATGGTCGGACATGATGCTTGATGAAGGGTAGGTGACCTTCAGGTGTTGAGCTGGGAGTGATAGTTGAAGTTGAGGTGAGCTAATCAAGCTGGAAGTGAGCTAGATTGAATTGAGCTATCTAGCTGAAAGACTTAGCTAAAGTTTGAAGCTGAAATAAGCTAATCCAAGCCTCCTTTAGCAAATGAGCTGGTCCATTAGCTTTCTTGTACTCTCTTCTAGTGTGAGGAGTGTTTTGAAGCTAATACGAATATCCTAAGGCCTCATTCTTAATTATGCTTTATTTGAGCTCATATGGGGTTTGTAAGCTGACATCGAGCTAGCCTTTAGCCCTTTAAGTACTGTAGGAGTGTTCCATGCATTTCCAAGCTATTCTGAAGTTGACTCATTCTGTTTCTAGCATTGCCTTCCGTTTAGCTTATTTTTAGCCGACTAAGCTGACACCGAGCAAATACTTACTCCTTGAGTTGTAAGTAAGTCCTATGAAAAAAAACATAATAATGGAAATAATGAGAATACTTAAAATAACTTAATATGAGTTTAGAACAAAGTTGAAACTTTAACAATATGGTTATAATATTTATTTATTTTTATAGCTTAAGTAATTTAACTCTTAAGTAGCTTAATCTAAAGTATATAAAAGTAATAAGTACTAAGATAAGCAAGATAATTCCTCATGCGTGAAATGAAGTATAAAAGCATGAGATAAATGAGCAGAAATCTGAATGTATCAACTTAAGCCCAAACCTAACTAACAACCCAACATTCAAACTCGGGGACCAAATAAGGCCCAAATGTTGAAGTCCAATGCTTTGAGTTAACCCGATACCCGGATCCAAAATCTGGGTCGTTACAACTCTCCCCTCCTTAAAGAAATTTTTTTCCTTGAAATTTAACTGAAAGGAAGAGATGTAAATAAGGGACTTTTATATCTTCCTCAACATCCCATGTTGATTCTTCAATCCCATGATTCCTCCATAATACTTCCACCTAAATGCGTACTCCTATTTTGAAGTTCTTTTACTTTCTGGTCTACAACTCTGATAGGTCATTTTCTAGAAAGTTAAATCCATATTAACTTCGATTTTCTCAAGGTGAACAATGCATGCTTGCAACACCTTTCCTTGATGATTTGTACTTTCTCCCCGATTTTATCTAACAAGCTCTGAACCCACTTTTCCTCGTTAAGCTCGATCTACCAAATGGGTTTCACACACCTACGCCCTTACATGACCTTAAAAAGAACCTTCTTAATACTTGACTGACAACTATTATTGTAAGCAAACTTCACAAGCGGTGACTGATCTTCCCAACTCTGAGCGAAGTCCACAATACAACACCGGAGCATATCCTCTAAGATTTGGATAACTCTCTCTCATATTGTCCATCAGTTTTGAGGGTGAAAAGTTGTACCGAAGTGTAACTTAATACACAAGGCCTCATGGATAAACTTGTAATACCCTAAAATTATTCCTAATTTTGAAATCCCTAATTAAAAATCTTAATTTTTAGATTCTTAATTTCTCAAACCCTAATTTTTTTGAGGTTTTGAAGTGATTTTCTAAACTTAAGGGAAACTTTTTAAGATAAGATTATAAAGTTTTGAAAGTTTAAAATGTGAAATTAAAGTTTAAAATTTAAAATGATATTTTGAAATTTGATAACTTTTGGATAACTAATTTACTTTTAAATTGATTTCTATTTTTACTGAGATTAATTTTTTATTATTAAGAGTTTTTCTATAATTAATCTTTTTATTAAAAGTATTATTTTATTCTAATTATTGTTTTATCAAAACACTTTATTTAATATTATATATATTATACAAAGAAAAAAATCTCTTTGGAATTATACAACCTTATTTTTATATATTTTTCATATTCATAATGTGATTTAATAGAATTTTAATTCTAATTAGAACCATTTACTTTTTTCCCTATAAATACATAGTATGATCTAAGTGAAAACCATAAATTGTTTTTCTCTATCAAGAATCTCTAAAGCTTCTGTTCTTACTCTTTTTCTATTCAAGTTCAAAACCATGTTATTTAGTAATTTGAGTCGCTTTGGCTAAGGTGTATTCTCTTACTGGTGCTATATTTTTATTTCTAAAAAAGTAAACTTTTTTGTGTCATGTTTATTTATTGTGATCTTAGAAATATCTAAAACTTTTCGGATTTTGAAATCTCACACTTTTGCTAGTAATTATGATTTTAAATCCTGTAAATTTCTATTTTTGGATAAATTGAGATTTCGAATAAACTATGATTTTGGATTGAACTGTGATTGAAGTATGTAGTTGTGATTTGTGTTGTACGTATATCAGTTTTTGCATTGTTTTTTTAATATTACTTTTGAGAAATATTTTATAAATCTTGTTTTTTTTTAATCTACACCTTAAAGATACGCTAAGTTCTTTAGGTTACTCCATCTTAGTTTCCGCTCGTAAATCTTTGGGCTTTAAGCAATACGATACCTAAAAAATCTTATATTCTATCTAGTTATTTTATTATTTAATATAAAAGTAACTTTTAGTTATTCAATTCATTATTATTATTTTAGAAACTTAGATGCATTTGAGAATTATAGTTATTCAAGTGTATATAAATATTTTTCTTACATTTAGATATTTTATTTGAATCATCAAACTATAATATTATTTATAATAAGTTTTTTATATAATGTATATTTGGGAATTTTAACTCTTTTCAAGTTATCAATTCTTAGTTATAATTTTAACTTTTGGTTGTGAGAAATTATTAAGTATTTAAATATTTTTTCAAATATTATGAAATAAACTAAATTAAATTGATTTTGAGGGTAAAGTTTGTTAACTTCTTAGATTCAACCTATCTATTCTTGTGTTAAATATGTGTTTCTTTCTGTGCTATTGTCAAATAAATTTAAATATGTGTTTTTTCTTGTGCTAAATGTATGTTCTTTTCTTGCGTTGAATGTGTATGTTTTTATGTGTTATTGTTAAATGAATATAAATGTGTGTTCTTTTTTGTGCTAGATTATTTGTGTTCTGTGACTAATTGTTGATCGTGATATCGTGATCTTGAGATACCCTATGATACTATGATCTTGAGATACCCTGTGATACTGTGATCTTGAGATACCCTGTTATACTATAATCTTGAGATACCCAGTGATATTGCGATCAGATTATCTGAACCGTGTGTTTTGTATTTTATACGATTGTGTGTGATGAGACATTTAAGATCATGGGCATTGATTGCATAGCATGTACATGGGGTGGATTTGTACGGAGAAAGATGGTTTTACCACATATCGTTTTGGTGAAATAAGGGGTGATGGGTTTGGGGGAACTACCTCCACAACGATAAGTTGGTTTAGCCACCACTATATTTGGCGTTCGGAGTATGGTATTGTATTTTTTGTGAAATTACATTCTCTATGATATTGCATTCATCATTATTGTGTTTTTTTACAACGAAAAGTTATGCTATAATTGTGATTGTGAATTAAGTGACTTTGTGATATTTGACTGCACTTTAGAGACACACTAGGCTTTGTAACTCATTCTTTTATTTTATTTTTTTTAGATATTTGGCCCTAGGAGTTGGTACTTTGAGATCTCTATCGGATAATATTTTATTTTTTTAGTACGATTATTTACAAACTTTTTTCCAGTTATTTTGGGATTATTAGGGATTTAAGATATTTTTAAACTTTATGGATAAAATTGTTTTATCCAATTTTCTCTATTTTTAATCAGAATAAATACTTTTAAATTATTTACTTAATATTTGATTTGCAATTTTTATTTTGAATTACTTCATAGTTTACATGACGTTAAAGTTTTAAAATTATGATTTTAACCTATCGTACACCTCAAGTCAAAATCGACTTAGTCAACCAGTCAACAATGACCTAAACAACATGCTTCCTTAACGTCATTGGTAGCCCGATGACAAAGTCTATGATCACAAGATCCCACTTTCACTATGGAATCTAGAAAAGTTGAATCAACCACAGAGAACTTTATGTTCCGCTTCCACTAGTTGACACTCCAAACACCTTTTCACAACTCGGGGACATCTCTTTTTATTTGTGGCTACCAAAAGAAACAATGAAGATCTTGATACATCTTGTTACTACCTGGGTGTACGAGAAACGACTACGGTGAGCTTCCCTCAAGATACAATACCTTAGATCAACCAAAGATGATACTAATAATTGAACCTTCAAGTAGAGGAATCCATCATCCCGTACCTCAAATTCTAAAAGCTCACCTCTCTAATCCGCCTCCATCTGAGCTACCAACCGCTCATCAAGCACTCGTGATCTCTTTAACTCTTTTACTAGCGTGGGTTCCACACACAAAAATGCCAAAAGACCTTTATACTCGGTCATACTCAACCGAGTAAACATATATCTCAAGGCCGACATGAACTTTTGACTTAAAGCATCGGTGACCACATTCTCCTCGCTGGGGTAATACTTTATAACGCAGTCATAGTCTTCCAACAACTTTATATATCGTCGTTGTCACAGTTTCAACTTTTTTCTTGGAACATAATAACCTACTCATAATTTGTCCTCAAAACTTTCCAACCTTAGACTCTCAACACTTACATTCACCACTTGAGCTAAGAAGCCTCACGATCTTGTCAAATTAATCGTTGAGCCAACAAGGCCGATACCATATTCGGTAAGCAAGGGTTTCTCTCACCTCACAACACTTGCTTCGACCCAAACACAACTTAGATCTTCAAACTCTTAAATCTATAATCCAAACTCATTTCATGTTCGAACAAATAACTTATCCCTAGGATTGCATCGAACTCTTAAAATGACAAAACCATAAGATCCACCGGAAAGATCGATCCTTGCACCTCTATCGGACACTTCTGATACACCATAACTACCAACACATCTCTCCCCCAACAAGCTTGTCACACGAACTCGTATATCTAGATCCTCCGTTGGCAACCTCTAGTACTGAAATATCTCGTTATGGATATACTAGTGGGTAAACCTCGAATCTACAAGAGAAACTATAAGAACTGAAAACAAGGTGAACGTATCTAAGATGACATTTATAGCTGTACAGTCCTCATGTTCTCTCGTCGCAAACTGTCTAACTGGTACTCGGGTAGTGAATGGGTAGTTGTCTCCTGCTGTATGGCTAGCCCCGTCACGCAAGAACTCTAAGCCCCTTTGAGCCTAACCTGGTGGTGACATCACTACCTTGGGACAGACCTTCACAAGGTGACTCGATGACCTACACTGGTAACAAACTATGCACTACCCCAACACTAACCCTTATAGGCTCGATCACCTTAATTGCAAACTGGTGCACCGACACTCTTTTCTGAACCTTTCGGACCCTTAACAGAAGATAACATAGGTTAGCTCATACGTCTTACAGATTTTGATCTTCGGTTCGATATTGGACCCTAGTTTGAAGCTCCCTTGTCGAAACGGTTTATTCTCCTACCAGAGTAAAAATGAGAGTTACAAGCATAGCTCTAATTGATCCCACCTGAACCTTCTTGGCCAACGAATGGACTAAACGTCAACCCTTGTACTTGCTCTAGGAACTTAGCACTAACAGTCAACTTTCAAAACACCTTAGGTGGTACAACAATGAGATACGTTCGAATATCCTTCCTCAAACCTTTCAGAAACCTCTACCAACTCATCTTCTTTGTTGTAACCAAATCCGGGGTATACCAGCTCAACTGCATAAACTTTTTCTCATAGACAAAGATTGGTCAATCCCCTTGCATTAGATAGGTAAACCGCTCCTTCAAGGTATCGATGTGAGGCTCACCCAAAAAATTTCTCTCAAACTCATTAAGGAAGTCATCCCAAGTAGGATGGTTAAGATAACACCCAACCTCCACGATTTCCCACCACTCTCGTGCATTGCCTTTTAGAAGCAATAAAATACACGATAATTTGTCTTCTGATCTTAACCTCATTTTCCTCAAGATCCATCGGATATCATGCAACATTGGTCAACTTGTACGGGATTTTCTTGACCCATGCCATGTATGTATATCGCTCCTTGCCTACGTACCCTCTTCATCGGTGCCTCTTGAGGCTTAAAAGATAGCCCCGGTATCACCCTCAAGATTCGGTGCAAGGTCCGATTTAACTATGAGAAGTAGTTAACACCTTAACCAATTGCATCATTCAACTGTACCTCCACATCGGGCACATACTCATTGCCAAAGTCCTCTTCTCGGCACCCCAAACTTTCCTCGGTAACTATGCCTCCTCTTGGCATTTTTCTTATTGCACAAAAAACTGACAAGGTTACACTATCAAAAATCTCAATTTTAAGAAAGTACGACATCGACTCATGGGTATGTACTTGTTTGAAACATATATATCATACTAGACTTTCCCAGTGAATTTCTAGAACTGACTAAACCTAAACTCTGATACAACTAAATGTAATACCCTCGACCCGGCGTCATATTGGACCTCCGTCCCAAAACCCTTATTTCAAAATTTTCATTTCAAAATCCCAAAAACGAATCCAAATCCAAATCATAACAAATTCGTTTAAACTCAAATCCAAATAGAAAAATAAATCCAAATAGTTGGAGCTTCATTTAATAAAAATCATAAAACATTTGATTCATTCAAGTTTAAATAAGAGTTACAAATGACAATATAGGATTCTATAAGTACTAGCCCATTACATCAATTAATTTTTACTCTGACACTAAGTCGATGCTAAAATTTCAACCTTAATGGTTCTCCTCCAGTCCTCGACTTCACCTAACCTACGCATGAAAACACATTTCCAAATGTTGAGCTATAGAAGCTCAATGGGTACATCGCCACTCAACCAACATCGTACATATCATGAATAAATTAATGCAATACAAGTAAATATCATGCATGATATGATGACGCTACCATAACCGCCTAAACACATGGAATAAAGAGATGTATACTATCTCACGCATCATATACATGTCAACCAAAAACCACAAAGTAATGAGGCTCATGTTGACACAACATCGAGATCCTTCACTACGAGTGAAGCCCGCGTCCATACAACATCAGGATCCCATAGTCTAGGATAAGGCCCGCGTCTACACAATATCGGGATCTTCCATCCAAGGATTGTGGTCGTGTCCATAAAATATCGAGATCCTTCAAATCCCATTGATAAGTGCTCAACTCACTATCACTTTCTACACTTTTCATGGGCATTAATAATTAATTCTACACCTACTTGGACCAATGCATACACTTAATATGATATATTTAGGGATTATGCTATTAAAGATAATATTTATAAAAAAAAGCAAGTTTTACTGCATTTTTTTATCTATACAGGAAGAAGAATTACCGTGGCAGCAAACTGTGGCCGAGGTAGAACCTGATGTCGAGACAGCAGAGGACAAGTAGCAATGTGGTAGGCAAGCTGAGGAGAAAAATAAGGAAAACGTTGCTGGACAAGAAGCCCAAGGATCGGAGCTAGATAACACGAGGAAAACCCAAAGACAAGGCCACACGGGAAAGCCTTCTAGAAGAAATAAACTTGGAAATATTTGATTTATGTACATGACTTGTTCTCTACTCCATGTTGTATTCTACTAAAGAAAGGTTTTTCCTAGGCCAAGCCTATTTAAGACCTAGCCGTCTAAGGGAAAAGGGAGAGAAGTTTAGGCTTAGGTGAAGGTTATAAAGTATTAGTGTGAGGAAATCAAACTTTGTTTCTTGTTTCCAATGCAATAAAATATAAAAATTTGCTTATTCTTTGTCATTCCTTTTTCTTACATTCAAGCTCGAGAGAGAAGTTTGTAAGTCATCTATTTATCTAATATCAAGAGAGTTAGATTCACGAAAGGAATAAGTACGGTGTTTCTATCACGAAACACTAACTCGGCCTAGGGATAGGTTTAGAGTTTCAGCGGTTAATAGAAGTGTGAGATTGGTTGGTGATTATAATTGATTCATGCCGGGAGTTATCATCAAGGACTAGTCATCAACAGTACTTCGACTTAGGGATAAGTAGAGTCATCTAAGGATACTTTGCCGAACTTTGGTAAAGTCTACCCAAGAGCAAGGGATTGTCGTGGAATATGAGTATCTTCACTGTTGAGGCAGTAATCTGCAGTCCTGCCGAGGTAGTGTTTTACAATTGCATTGAACAAGAACAAGTTGATCAATTCCACTATACAGCACAACTGGATCCTGACCACCTTCTTTATCTAAATTTTCTATTTTTATTTAGATTTTACTATTTAGTTCAATCATAACCTAATTAATTGTGCTTTTACTTTATTTCTTTTACATAGCAAGAAGATCAAAGGAAACATATTAAATATACCAATCCCTAAGGAGACGATACTTGATACTTATCACTTTATTACTTGGCGACGTGTTCACTTGCACTAAAATTGCGTACATCTAACACGCATCAAGTTTTTGGCGTAATTGTTGAGGAATGACAACTAAATTTTGTTTTCTTTATTTTCTTGCTTTTTAGTTCTTTTATTTTTTATTTTTATTTTACTTTGGTTTATTTTTGGTGTATGACCAGAGCCAACCCTACCAATCCTTTGTACGCATTAGATCTAGAAATTGAACGTACCTATCAAGGGTTGAGGAGACAGATCCAAAGAGCCATGGCAGTAAATCAAGGAAATCAGAACTTACCTGCCGGCAATGGAAGCCTTCCACAGCCATCACTGCCGCGGCAGTTAACTGTCAGGGACTTCCTGGAAGAAGATTTAAATGGACTAAATTCTGAAGTAGTTACACCAGAAATAGAAGCGGCTCACTTTGAACTTAAAACAGTCATGTTCAATATGCTAAACACTATTGGACAGTTTGGTGGGTCAATGACAGAAGATGTCAGACAACATCTTAAATCATTCATGGAAATTTGCAATTCTTTCAAAATCCAAGGAGTCCATGAAAATGTATTAAGATTGAAGTTATTCCCCTATTCACTAAGGGATAGGGCAAAAATTGGCTAAATAGCATTCCAACAGGATCAATAGGATCTTAGAGTGAATTATGCCGAGATTTCATTACGCACTTTAATCTTAAAAATTTATATGATAGAATTTGTAATGAAATTACTCTTTTCGATAGGCTGATGATGAACCTATGTACGAGACATGAGAATGCTACAGAGAATTATTACACAAGTGCTCATTGCATGGATTTCCACTATGGACGCAAGTGACAATGTTTTACAATGCCACCAATGCCCCAACAAGGATGATGTTAGATGCCTCGGCAAATGGAACACTCCTAGATAAAGCACATGAGGAAGCTATTGAGATACTGAATAAACTCGCAAAGAACGGTGTTCAATTTCCTACATCTAGGCGAGGAGGAGTAAGACGTCAAGTCACAATGAACGAATTAGAAACATCAAATTCAGTGGCAGCACAATTGACCTCTCTTACCAAGATGGTGCAAAACATTCAACTACAGCAGTATACCCATGAGTTTAAAGCCATTGATTCCTATTGTAATTTATGTGGAGGTAACCACAATTCTTCTGAGTGTATGCAGAATCAAGAGGCCATCATGTATGTTGGAAATTACAATAGAAGCAATATGATGTCCAACACATATAATCCTTCATGGAAGAGGCATCTAAATTTTTCATAGAGCAACCCAAACAATGCTTTAAATCCAACCACTCAACCCCTAGGATTCCAGTAACAAATGCAACATCTGCCGCAGTAGCAAGTTCAACAACCAATGCCGCAGCAATAGATGCAACAGCCTGTAAGCTCTCTGGAAAGTTCTCTGAAAGCATTCATGATGAAAACCGAATCATACATGACAAAGAACAGTAACTTCATAAAAAGAACAGATACATTCATCAGTAGGACTGAGATGAGGTTACAAATCCAAGAGGCTGCTATCAATGTACTAGAAACCCAGGTTAGGTAGTTTGCCAAAACATCAATACTAGACCACATGGAGGATTACCTAGCAATACTAAAGTTAATAAGGTAATGGGCCATGAACAGTGCAAAGCAATCACTACCAGAAGTGGTCTACAGATGAAAGAAAAGGTAGAAAGCTCAGCAGCCAAAGTTACAATAAAAGAACCAGAAAAAGAGGACTTGGAGGCTAAACAAAATGTTCATGAGAACACTGCCCCAATAGAGAACTCAGCCATACCTGAACAAGCTACCGAGATAGTACCAGACACAGTGGTTCTAGGTATTAAATTCCAATCTAAAGAAACCCTGGAAGAGATGAGACCACCACCACCTTTCCAACAAAGGTTGAAAAACAAAAACAGGACCATCAATTTAAGAAGTTTCTAGATATTTTAAAGCAAGTCCACATTAACTTACCTTTTGTAGAGGCAATTGAACAAATGCTTAATTATGCCAAGTTCTTAAACGACGTTGTGTCTAAGAGAAAGAGGCTAGGTGAGTTTGAAACAGTGGATGCTAAACAAGGATGCATGGCAATGCTACATAACCGCATGCCACCAAAATTGAAGGATCTTGGATGCTTTACAATACCTTGTGCAATTGGTAACCACTATGAAGGTAAGGCCCTATACGACCTTGGAGCAAACATCAATCTAATGCCTAAATTTGTCTTTCAAAAACTTGGAATTGGAAGGGCAAAACCCACAACTGTGAAGCTCTAACTTACGGTTCGATCATATGTGCAACCCTAAGGAAAAATCGAGGACATACTAGTAAGAGTAGACAAATTTATTCTTCTTGTTGACTTTCTTGTCCTTGATTATGAATCAGATGATAATGCACCGATCATCCTTAGGAGAACTTTCCTTGCCACTGGACGAACATTAATTTATGTGGAAAAAGGAGAGTTGACAATGAGGGTTAATGACCAACAAGTCAAACTCAATGCCTTCTACAATTTGAAAAGGTATGATGATGCAGAAGAGTGCAAAGTCCTTCATACAACAGATGCAGACAACAAGATATCTTGTCTAAATAGCCACTGTCTGGGCAGAATGATCGGCAAAAAATTATATATTTGCTATGGCAGAATTTTTAGTAGGAAAATTAAGGCAAATGTGAAGGAAACCACCAGCATAATACATTATCCAGATAAATAGGGTGCAATAAAGATCAGAATAGAAAAAGATGAACCTAAAGCCAATGGCCAACACTTAAAGAATAAGTCTGGCCAACAAGAGACAATCATATTGGGAGATGCATTTACATGCACTCCCCAGTGACATAATCTCTTCCCTTCTATTTTTATATTAGAATTAGTTTAGTTTAGATTTACTTACTATAATTATTTTTGTCTTTAATTAATTTTCTTGTTTTGTTTAATAATTTTTTTAGAACAATGAGCAAGAATAAAGGAGAAATAGTTCATAGCAGGAATTCTGTCGAGGCAGTAAACATTGTTAAAGCCACAGTAGTCCCAATGGGAAAAAATAATGTAACGGCTAGTCTGCCGAGATTCCTGCCTTGGCAGTAGATGCAACGATGATAAAAGTTAAACGGCTATAAAACGACTAGTGGTTAAAATAGCCACAAGGACAAGGCCTATATAAGCAATTTCTCCCTCTTGAACTATTCACTCTTACATTCTTGTTATCTTTAATTCTTTTGCTAATCTTGCTCTCACAATACTCTCTGCCTACTCACAAGCCTTCTTGCAATTTTCAGAAACTCTTCAAGAAAATATCCAAGATCCTCATTGCTCAAACAAATCATTAATTGCTACCTACAGACGCTTTACCCCAGCAACTGTTGAAGAACGATTCAACAAGTTATTCATTGCTCGACAATTATGGGAGGAAAAAAGGTTCTAACATTCTGAGGAAGAAAATTTCGGTATCGAACACTACTTATTCGACAAGATAAAATATCAAGAATGGGAGATTTTCTGCCTCCATCCGATCCAGGCTAATGCCACCATCGTGCGGGAATTCTATGCACATGGCCCAAGCAAGGACTCTCTCTTTGTCCACTGCCGAGGCAGGCCTATCAAGCTCGATATCGATACAATCAACGATTTCTACGGCCTTGTCCCTATACGTGATGTCTATGGTGAATTCATGAAGGAAATCATGACTAAAGATTACAAACTAATAAAGGACGGTCTCTGCTACGGCAATACCCCTTGGGAATTCGGTACCCATAAAGGATCCGTAGCAAGGCAAAATTTGAAACTCGAGGCCAAGCTTTGGAACACCTTTCTAAAGAGACGTCTCATCCCAACCTCCCATAACAGCATAGTGGACCGAAGGAGATTAGTGCTCATCCAATCGATCATCAACAAAAGGAGCATCAACGTTGGGGAAATAATTTTACGAGAAATTTACGAATGCGGTAAGAAGAATAAAGACCATTTATATTTCCCTTCTTTAATTACTGGTATTTCTAATGCTGTAGGTGTACCCACTGCCGAGATAGATGAATTCACAGATAGTAGAAAAGGATGGACCAGAGACTTTTGCTACAAGATCATGCAGATCATGTAAGCAGAACCAGTCCAGGCAACTCCGTAGTAGTTCACTACCGACACTACTACCGGGACCCAGTACACGACAGACATGCCTGACACTACCCACACCACTGCCGCAGCAGACCCATACCAGGATATTCTACAAAGGATGACAACCATGGATCTTAGGCAGCAGAGATACATGGAGTATCAAAGAGACTTCAACAGCACACTTGCTCAGATGATGCTCCACAACTTTCCAGACCAAGAGATGTAGTTTCTAGAATTCCCCACCAATATATTCGTAACGGTTGCACCCTACACAGAAACAACACCAGCTCTAAGAGGATCGATACCATTCTTCCCTACAGGCCCTCAGCAACAGTTTCACGCTACTGGCCCATCTAGGGCAACAGATTCTGTCGTGACATCATCTGTCAGCAGAAGACCTTCCAAGAGGAGGGCAGTCTTCAGTACTCCCCCAAGATCCCCCATCATCATAGGCAATCTATCAGAAGAGATAGATGCCTATGTACATCAAAGCTCAAACGTTGTCCAGCCGATCATTCCCCATGCTTGGGCAGATCCAGAAAATGAAGGAGGGACAGATGTAATGGAGATTGAAGATGAAAGAGAAGAACAGGTGAACGCTCTTATGTAACGAACAACACCCACAAGAGTCCAGCCACCAAGACAAGCAAAGACTCAGCCATCACCATCACCAAGGATGCAGCAATCAGCAGCAAGATCCAAAAAAATTAATTGTGGGGAAAAGCTCTTCGGAGTTCTTATAATTTTTTATGTTGTTTTTTTATAATTGCTTGTTTTCTTTTTATATTTTGTTGCCTACTGTTTACCCCTAATTTAAGCATTGAGGACAATGCTTAGTTCGAGTTTGGTGGTGTAGAGCCACTACCGAGGCAACGTACTGCCGTAGCCTTGCCATGAAAAGGGAGTTTTTAAGTGATAATATTTTATTTTTATGTCTACCACTTTACTTGAAATTGTTGCCTACACTTTTGCACTGCCCATCATCAGTATTGTTTTAGTTTATTCTTTTAAGGCAGTAGAAATCTTTCTTCTTACCATAGTTAGGTTCTGTTTTGAAGGCTTAATTCTAAGATACTTAAGGAGAAAACTTAGAAGCTCACTATCAGGTTGATCTCAAAACACTTTTGGAACTTGCTTGGCTATAAGAATTCTTTTAATAAACTTAGGTGATAAAGACTTAGATCTTTGGAAAGGTGACTAGAGGTGCCTATAACCGGCTCTAGGAAATACTCTTCTTCATGCTAGAGGTGCCCGAAATTGTCTCTAGTATGTTCAAAAGAATAGCAAAAGAAATAAGAAAATAAGGAGAAAACACAATCCTTGAGGTGCCCAAAATTGGCTCAAGAAATTTTTATTTTAAGAAGAGTACACTAAATCCAAGTTTATTTGTCTTGAACTTAGAGTTTATCTAAGAAGACCCTTAATCAAACTTGTCCACAAAAATGCACACGCTCACAAAACCTTATAGTTTGTCTTCTAGGTAAACCCTTAGGTATCGAAAGATTAAGTCTAAAGAATGGAAATAGTTATGGTGGGGAGAATAGATGGAAACATAAGACCAAGAAGGAATAAAGTTTGACAAATTGATGGTTTGCATTGCTTGAGGACAAGTAATAGTTCAAGTTTGGGGATGTGATAAGTGCTCAACTCATTATCACTTTCTACACTTTTCATGGGCATTAATCATCAATTCTACACCTACTTGGACCAATGCATAGACTTAATATGATATATTTAGGGATTATGCTGTTTAAGACATTATTTACAGAAAAGGCAAAGTTTTACTTTATTTTTGTATCTGTGCAAGAAGAAGCATTATCGCGGTAACAAACTGTGACCGAGGCAGGACCCGATACCGAGGTAGTAGAGGACAAGTAGCAATCTAGTAGGCAAGCTGATGAGAAAAACAAGGATAACGTTGCTGGACAAGAAGCCCAAGGATCGGAGCTAGATAACACGAGGAAAGCTCAAAGATAAGGCCACGCAGGAAAGCCTTCTAGAAGAAATAAACTTGGAAATATTTGATTTATATACATGACTTGTTCCCTACTCCAAGTTGTATTCTACTTAGGAAAGGTTTACCCTAGGCCAAGCCTATATAAGGCATAGCCGTCCAAGGGAAAAGAGAGAGATTAGATTCGACCAATTCATAGAATTAGAGACCTTAGATTTTAGTTTTTCTTTTCTTCTACATTATGTTCTAATTTTGTTTAGGCTTAGGTGAAGGTCGTAAAGTATTAGTGTGAGGAAGTCAAACTTTGTTTCTTATTTCCAATGCAATAAAATATCAAAGTTTGCTTATTCTTTGTCATTCCTTGTTCTTACATTCAAGCTCGGGAGAGAAGTTTGTAAGTCATCCATTTATCTAATATCAGGAGAGTTAGATTCACGAAAGGAATAAGTATGGTGTTTCTTTCACGGAACACTAACTCGGCCTAGGGATAGGTTTGGAGTTTCAGCTGCTAATAGAAGTGTGAGATTGGTTGGTGATTATAATTGATTCACGCCGGGAGTTATCATCAAAGACTGATCATCATCCGTACTTCGACTTAGGGATAAGCGGAGTCATCTAAGGACATTTTGCCAAACTTTGGTAAAGTCTACCCAAGAGCAAAGGATTGTCTCGGTAGATGAGTATCTTCACTGTCGAGGCAGTAATTTGTAGTTTTTACTACAAGAATAAGTTGATCAATTCCACTATATCTGTGTATGCATTGAACAAGAATAAGTTGATCAATTCCACTATAAAGCATAATTGGATCCTAACCACCTTCTTTATCTAAATTTTCTATCTTTATTTAGTTTTTACTATTTAGTTCAATCACAACCCAATTAATTGTGTTTTTACTTTATTTATTTTACAGAGTAAGAAGATCAAAGGAAGCATATTAAGTATATCAATCCCTGAAGAGACGATACTTAATACTCATCACTTTATTACTTGACGATGTCTTCACTTGCACTAAAATTACGCATATCTAACACGCATCACCCATACTCTGAATGTTATATCCAACATATTCGAATGAGGCCTGTGTGCACACAATATAGGGATCCTTCATTCGGAATAATCTTCAATACATCACCCAGAATGTTACATCGGATAACCTTCTTTGTGTTGTAACATTTTTTGGATATCCGGATTTCCATCATACAAAACTCAACCATACAAAATGATTCACCTAATATCTTTTTACCAAACTCGAACCAAAGACCAAGACTCGACATTTAGCATCACATTGGATTCATTATCGCCAAAACTAAGTTTTAGTAGTCATCTTATGGATTAATTAACTCATTGGAACCTTTATCATAGTTTATAGAACCCCCAAGCTTATCATTTAAGGACTTAGACAAAATTGTCCAGGTGTTTCGATACACTTATATAAGGTATCGAAACTCTCCTGTATCGATGCACCTTCAAAGAGGGTATCAAAACATTCTTCTATCGATACACCTTCAAAGAGGGTATCGAAACGCACTTGTATCGATAAACCAACCATTAGACTTTTCCATGGATGATTTTGGCAGCTAAAAAATCAGGCAACAATTGAGAAATCAACAACAAGCTCCATTTTTTGTTCTTGTCTCTACAAGCTCACTCAAGACCTTTCACCATCAAACTTCATCCTTTTTACCTTGCTAGATAGATAGATCTCCACAAGATCTACACACTTCTCTCAACACTCTAAACGTGATTCACAAGCTAACTTAACAAAGACTGCAACTTGAACTTCGATTTCTAAAGGAAGAAGGGATGAAGAAGAACAAATATGATCTCACAACAATAACTTCCATACAACACCCTTTTCCCCTCTTTCTTTCTCTTTGTCATCTAGTTAAGAGATTACCATGAAACCCTTCACAAAACATCATAGGCCCAACAACAACTCCAAAACACTTAAGCCCAAACCCAACTAACAACCCAACACTCAAACTTAGGGACCAAATAGGGCCCAAACGTCAAATCCCAATGCTTCGGGTTAACACGATACTCAGATTTAAAATTTAGGTTGTTATATTGTCATTTATTTTATTTCCCTTACAACCTCTAAAGAGAATAATTAATCTTTTATTTATTTTGTTTTATATTAATTTATTTTTATTTATGTTAATTTATTTTTTATTTATTATTTATTTATATTAATTTACTTTACATATTATTTATTTAAGCTTTATGTTAATTTATCCTTTAAAGAATATTATTACTTTCGGAATAAAATATAAAGTGAATTGTGCTTAATAGATAATTGTCACGGACCGTTCATCGTGACTATGCGGGACCGAGCGGGATGCTTTCTGGTTATGCTTAATGTATGGGAGCGGGATAGCAATAAGAGTGTAGTACGTGTCGAGCAGTCATCCTATCTTCGGAT
Source organism: Abelmoschus esculentus (assembly GCA_035048815.1). NCBI lineage: Eukaryota > Viridiplantae > Streptophyta > Magnoliopsida > Malvales > Malvaceae > Abelmoschus > Abelmoschus esculentus. The sequence continues at coordinate 10,864,925 of JAUCBN010000016.1, read as the reverse complement.
GGGTGTGCTGATCGCGCACCACACTGGTCGGGAGCTATCCCCGCTTCCTTGATGAGCCCATGGGAGGGCGAAACCAGTGACCATCGGAGATCGTAAAGGCTAATCCTCGGGTATGCGAGAGACTTGAGGTGTCGCACGGGTAGAAGTCCTTGCGCCAAAACTCTGACCCCGTGACAAGTGGTATCAGAGCGAGATTGTGTGTTAGCTGTTGGGTTTGCCGAGTGCCCCATGTGCTGCGGAGCGAGTTAAGTGGACGAGCGCGTTAGCTCACACCCTAATGAGAAGGGGGTGTTCGCAAGTGGTTCCTCTAGAGACGAGGATGGGTAGGTAGGAAGCCGTAGTGAAAGTTCTCCGGATGGTCGATCTGCAATGGGACACCTTGTTGAAGTGGCGAGTGGCCATGAGGTGGTTGCAAGTAGACCTGTGCCCGACAAGGAAGGCGGCCCCAATTGGTGGGCGTGTTTGGGAGAATTACACACTAGTTCCTAGCGAGTTTAAAGAGAATGGAAAGAGTTTCCTCCCCATGCACGAGGGCGTGCATGAATTGGGTGGAGGAGAATGTCACGGACCGTTCGTCGTAACTACGCGGGACCGAGCAGGATGCTTTCTGATTGTGCTTAATGCATGGGAATTGGATAGCAATAAGAGTGTAGTACGTACCGAGCAGATGTCCTATCATGGGATGGGCATGTTGATCGCTCACCACACTGATCGGGAGTTATCCCTGCTTCTTTGGTGAGCCCATGGAAGGGCGAAACCAATGAGCATCGGAGATCTTAAAGGCTGATACTCGGGTATGCGAGAGACCTGAGGTGCCGCACGGGTAGAAGTACCTGTGCAAAAACTCTGACCCCGTGACAAGTGATATCAGAGCAAGTTGTTCAATCAAAATGGCACCACAAAGTGTTAGTGAGATCCCAGCAACTGACCGAGAGACTCGTGTAGGAGCTGCGGGGAAGAAGCGCGAGAGTTCTAGGGACATTATTGCTACCTTGGACAAGAGGGTTGCAAGACTAGAGGATGCCTTGGGCAAGTTCCAAGAGACCCAAGATAAGGCCGAGGAGCGCCTCGAGAAGATGGAGTCCTAAAAGGACGAAGTCTTGGAGCAAGTTCAGTCCATTGTGGACAAGAAACTGAACAAGCAAGATGAATCCCTTCAAGTTTCAATGGAGGCAATGAAGAAGGAAATGATGGGGGAGATCAAGAAGATCAGTGCTTAGTTGCTCCTCTATAAGAATGCCATTGTAGGTGGCATGGTGGATGAAGTGCCTACGCCAAAATTCTGACCCCGTGACAAGTGGCATCAAAGCGAGGTTGTGTGCTAGTTGTTGGGTTTGTCGAGTGCCCCATATACTGCGGAGCGAGTCAAGTGGACGAGCGTGTTAGCTCGCATTTTAATGAGAAGAGGGTGTTCGCAAGTGGGTCCTCTAGAGATGAGGACGGGTAAGCAGGAAGCCACAGCGAAAGTTCTCCGGATGATCGATCTGCAATGAGACACCTTGTTGAAGTGGCGAGTGGCCACAAGGTGGTTGCAAGTAGACCTGTGTCTGACAAGGAGGACGACCCCAGTTGGTGGGCATGTTTGGGAGAATTGTACACTAGTTCCTGGCGAGTTTAAAGAGAAGGGAAAGAGTTTCCTCCCCATGTACGAGGGCGTGCATGAATTTGGGTGGAGGAGAATGTCATGAACCGTTCGTCGTGACTACTCGGGACCGAGCGGGATGCTTTCTGGTTGTGCTTAATACATAGGAGCGGGATAAGCAATAAGAGTATAGTACGTGTCGAGCAGGTGTCTTATCTTGGGATGGGCGTACTGATCGCGCACCACACTGGTCGGGAATTGTCCCCGCTTCCCTGATGAGCCCATGGAAGGGTGAAACCAGTGAGCATCGGAGATCGTAAAGGCTGATCCTCGGGTATGCGAGAGACCTGAGGTGCCGCACGGATAGAAGTCCCTACGCCAAAACTCTGACCCCGTGACACAATGCAAGTACTCATACTGTACATAAGCATAACGAATATTTTCCCTTTTAAAAAATGCAAGAGAGATGTAGGAAAATGTGAGTACTATATCAAAATGTACTGAAATATCAATCATTCAAAAGAGATCTTGAGACTTTATAAAAAAGTACTGAAATATCAATCATTCATAAGGGCTCTTGAGACATTATCTTTGATGGATAACCGATTTGATATGATACGATATATTTAATATTTTTTTATTCCCAAAAGTGAATGGTACAAAGCACATATTTTTCATGAGCAAAATCTGATGCCTCTTTTTGTGCCTCCTTTTATGCCTCCTTTGTAAATTTACTAAAAATTGAATTTTAAACCCTAACCTTTATTTTTTATATCCTAAACCCTAAACCTTATACCCAAAAATACACCTTACAGCTAATTCCCTATACCCTAACCAAACCCCCTAAACCCTAAACCCTTTAATTTGAAGTGGATGCATAAATGGAGGAATGAGGAAGGGGTAGACGATTTACACCCATTTTTCATTCTCCGAAGTGAATGAAATAAAGCACATATTAAAATATGCATAATTATGCATATTTCCCATTTTAAATGCAAAAGAATAATATTAGTACTATATCCGAAAGTAATAATATCATAGAAGGCTCTGACTGAGCAAATATGTTATTGTCAAATTGAACTTTATTTTATATTTATAATGCATTATACTCGTCAAAGTCTCAAAGAGATTTATTGAATTTTAAAGATATGTACATAAATATATTAAGAATATTAGTCAAGAGGATGCTGACTATCTCAATATTACGAGTATAGCTCAGGACAATAAGAAAATATTGACAAAATTACGTGCATTGTCATCCATATTGTACTATAAAAAAATTAGTACAAAGTAAAACTCATGCTATTATAAACTAAATGTTTACTGATAATTTTATTTCGCATGATCGGTTAGTAATTTAACATGACCTAACAGAATCTGACCTAAAAACAGTCCGATTACCTATTTTTATATCTTAGTCCTCTGCCTAAACTCTATGATTCACCAATCAAATTCACCCCCAAGCTTTGAAGAGTTCGTGTCGGATCAGTGTATCTTTGACGAGGCAATCAGCTATTCTATTGCTTAACCGAGGAACATGGAAGAAGCGAGTCCTACCAAATTGCCTTCTTCACTTCCTCAACCGAAAATGGTTTCTTTAATTTAGAAGCCTCCACCTGCTAAATCCTTTTAAATTTTAAATTTGACACTTCCCTCCATGCTCTATTTTTGCAGATGAAGTGATTGTTAAAGGAATCACTCAGCTTAAGCCAATTAGTTCTGGCCTTATAGACGTAGGCATCCTCAGCTCCTCTTGAAGTTTCAAGTTCTACCATAGTTATAGGCGATAGTGCTTCAATTCTTCCAACACCTCCTCCCTCCTTTGGACTGCCATCGTGCTCAATATCGTCCAATCTGCTTATTTTCTCCACAAGTTGTTTAATTTTGGAAGCAAAATTTTTACACAGTTTCCTATATCAAGATCTATTTTTTTTATATATAAAACTTTTAAATTAAAAATATTTTTCTATAAAATTTATTATTTTTTTGTTGCCCTTCAATTTTTAGGGCTTCGTCTTGACTAATCCAGATCGACCTGTGTTGTAGACTTGATTATGATAAGTGAGTTTTAACTGGGTTTTTTTTGCATATACAATACCTCAAACTCGAGACATGTTTAAACAATATTAAATTTCTCATTACTTGAACCAAGTTATTGATTATTATTTTCTATTATTAATCTAGTATATTGAAAGCTAGGGGTGTTCAAAATTACCTGACCCGATTAACTCAACCCGATGACCTAAAACAAAAATATCGGGTAATTCCCGAAAAAAATTACCTGATCGGGCCGGGTACCCGCCTCGAGAATTAGTGGGTCGGGCTTGGGCCAAAAATTTTGAATTCTCGGGTACTCGACCGGACCCGATTAGTTTTATTATATATATTTTTAGTTTTAAATTATATTTTTATTTTAGATTTTTTTTAATATTTATACTTAAAATTAAATTTAAATCTCTAATTTAGTTTTATGTTTGTATTATATATTTTTAGGTTTTAAAAAATTTAAATATATTTTTATTAATTTACTAATATCGAAAGAAAAACAGGATTAATACTTTTAACGTCATTTTAGTGATAAAATTTAATAAATATAGATGTATATAGAGTTATTTACAATTTAAATCATTAAACGTATCATTTACTTTCGTATAAGTCACAAACCTTTAATTTAATCAGATCAAATCATCAAACTTTTATTATTAACAAATTAAATCATTCATACTAACATCGTTAATTATTTTAATAGGAAAGTTGACTCAATAATCCTATAAGACATGTTTTTTTATGCCAACAAGTTAATATTAATTAAAATTAAAGAAAAATTATTTAAAAAATTTTTACATTAAATTATTTAAAAATTGTAATTCAATCGATATAAATTTAATAAATTTCTTTAATAATTTAATATAAAAATAATATTTTTTTAATTTTAATTAATATTAACTTTTTGACATATAAAAACATGTCTAGTAGGATTATTGAGTTAATTTTTTCATTAAAATATTTAACGATGCTAGTGTAAATGGTTTAATTTGTTAATAATAAAAGTTTAATGATTTAATCTGATTAAATCAAAGGTTTGTGACCTATACGAAAGTTGAGGCAAGTTCAATGATTTAAATTGTAACTCATGTATATATAAATTCAAATATTATAAAATTAACTTTAAATCATTCGTTTTTATGTTTGGTTATTTATTATAAAATTTTAAAACTTATATGTTTAATATATAATTTTTAATTTTAAAATAAAAATAAAAATTATGAACCAGGTACACGTTACTTGATTAGTCGGGTACCCAATAAATATCTGATTTAAATGACCCGGAATACGAACCGATTTTCTATGATTTGAAGGATTCGGATATCCGATTTTTCAAGTACCTTAAAACCGAGTATCCGATAATAAACACTTTGTTGAAGGCTGTAAAAATTTTAAAAATATTACATTTCGTCAACTAATATAACTATACATCGTAACGGATGAAAATGAATAAACTTGGTTAGCGGCTCTAATTAAGTCGTTCCAAATCATATAGAACTCTGAATGGTTCAATCACATAGACAATTGCTTACTATTTGTCTCCGCAGTAATCTGAATTTGTTTATAGCAAATTTGTACCAATTTCTCTTTTTAAAGTATATTTTTATCACTTATGTTTTAAAAAAAAATCTAATATTAATCTTATTTAAAGAGAAAAAATATAAAAAACAAAAATAATCAATTTAATTAATCTCCCAAACACATTTGTTCGTATCACTTTTATATTTAAATTATAAAATTTAAAACTTAAATTCTTAACTCTAAACTCTATGACCTAACCTTAAATCTTAAATTCTACTAATAATTTAAACCTCTAAATTTTAAAATTAAAAAACTTAAAGTGAAACTATTTTCCGTATTTTATATCTATTTTGTGTTTTTACTATATTGAATTCGTGCCGTGTGTAAAACTATTTGCTCAACCTCTAGTTTTTGTTTTTTGTTATTACGACCGAATAATACGAACCTAATCTATTGAATAATGTTCTATTGAATTTCAGCTTCGTTTTCATCACCAAGCTATCTCGAATAATACGAACCTAATCTTATATTAAAGCTCTCCACACTACACGAAAAGAAAACAATTAGCCAAACCAAATGGAGCGTCTTCCTCAAGAGCTTGTCCTTGACATACTATCAAGCCTTCCAATCCCAAGCCTAGTGAAATCCCAATGCGTGTGTCGAGCATGGCGTATCATAATTCGAGACCAAGTGCTCGTCAACAAGCATTCCAACTGCATGTCCGACAACGATCCGACCTTCGTTCTACAAATCAGCGATCAAGCCATCCAAAACAATCTTTATTTTGGAGATCTCTCGAGCGATCAAGACAACGGAAATGTTACCATGTTCACAAAGAAGCTTCCTATGCCACCCTTGCTAAACTTCCATTTAGTCAGCTCTTGTAATGGATTGCTATGCTTGCGTCGCACTCACCCAACCTTTGGTCTCATCTGTATTTATAATCCCTTTACAAGGGACTATATAGAGTTGCCAGAGCTGGTAACAGAGCACTCTAGTCCTCATATGAGGTTTGTAGGATTTGGTTTCGATCCGACCGCAAAGAAACATAAGGTTGTCGAGATATCATATAAATTGATCATTTCTTATGGAGTTTCATGTTGTCGTTTTGTTCGATCTGATACACGTCGCGTTTTGCACCATCCTCGGATGGTTGCAGCACCCTCTTCTTCTTCGATTGAATCCGAGGTTAATGTTTTGAGTGTCGGGAGCCCCACATGGAGACATTTGGGGAAATTTCCATTCCATATCATGGTGCAACAATCTCAGGTTTTGGTCAATGGAAAACTTCATTGGATTACTTATAATACTATAGGAAACAATTCTGCTAAGCGTATTATGTCCTTTGACTTGACTACTGAACAATTCAAGGAGGTCCCTAGGCCGGATTCCATCGGTCCGGACAGGCATATTCATGAACTTGTCGTTCTACGAGGTTGCTTGTCGACGGTTTCATTTAACAACGATACTAAAGAATTGGAGATTTGGATTATGTTGTATTATGATGTGAAGGAGTCTTGGGTCAAAGAATTTAGCATCGGAGCTTATGTACCGAAAGCATTGCAGTCGAATGATCAGCGTCAAACACTGAATAGTTCAAAGTTTTTTCTGCCTAAAAAACACATGCGAGTGTTGTGCATGTTAAGTAGCGGAAGGATCCTGTTGGAGTCCAACAATGAATCAATTGTTCTCTACGATTCTCATTGCAGGACATTCAACGATCTTCGAGTTACATTTGAAGGGATTCCCAGGTATTTCAGAGCAATATTAACTTGAGAGAAGGTAGGCTATTAATCTTATGTCGAAAAGAAAAAGAAAGATAAGATGTATAATTATGATATTGTATATCTATACTATTAGACATGTCTTTTAGAAATATAGTAATAATTCCGTAATAAATGGTATTAGAATGATTTTTTGACTATCCGATTGCAATTAAGTATAACATGAGTGAGATAAACATGATGAACAACCTTAACAATAACCAATCACAAGTATAATTAACTCGTGACAGTCTCACCACAGAATAGACATGTCTTCATAAGACTCCGTTATTTTTAGACTCTAATTCCGTGAAAATAACTTATATTTTAAGCTCAATCAGATCGATACCTAAAGGCTCTTTTTTCTTTCAAATTCTTAATTTTAATGAATTATGCGCTATCAATTTGGGTGGAAAAACAATGTGTAATAAGTTATTGTAATGGTTATTAAAAAGATATGAGAAGTGATGTATGTTTTTTTAGAAATAATTCTATAATTAAAAAAAGACATAGTGCTATGCCCAAGACCTCAAGCTAAGAGAATCCCCATGCGTTAAATATCTGTGTATGCATAAAAAATTTCTTATGTAATTATTATTTTTGTCTGAGTTTTGAATAAACACTAAATTAAAATACCAAAAAGATATATATCAAATTTAGAATAAACTAAAAATTCAAAAATCTTTTTATTAATTAAATATCATTTATAATCTAACCCAAATTCACCTATCCAATAACTAAATCAATTATTAAATCCTTAGCCCAATTCTTATACCCATTATTTTAAACCGGCTAACCCAAATAGCATAACCCAATTATCCCAATCTACCTACCTACCCTTTAACTTGTTACATCTAAACCCATCTGATCCATAACCCAACCATTTGACCCATAACCCAGTTTATACTAAATTTAACCCTAAACAAATACACCTACACTCTAACCGCCCTCACTTCATCATTTAGAACCTTCTGAATCTAATTACAATTGTTCATCCAACTTCCTCAGCAACATTAGTCGTCGCATCCTTGTCACGTCAGCTTCCTCAACAACTAGGGATGTAAAAAATTGATCCTGAAAACTCGATTAAAACTTGTACGAGTTAAAATTTGATTTGATTCGGGGATATAATGACCCGAACTTGATTTAAAATCGGTTGTTATTGATCTGAAATCTAATTGAACATGTTACTGTAGTAAATAAAATCAAACTGTATCCGACCGAAATTGACCCAACTCGATTTCAACCTGTTACTACAAACCAAAAACCCGACCTACATCTGAATGTACCCAACCTGAACTTGAGTCTGACCTGACAGATATTACCTGATTGAGTTGACCTGAGACCTGATTTTACCCAACATGTTTTTAACCCACTTGTTTTAAACTCAACCTGATAAATGACACGACATGTTATTAACCTGAACTAAAATAAATATAATATTTAATTGATTGATGATATTTATAATTTAATGATTTAATAAATTTAATATTTTAAATATCAAATATTAAGCAATAATAAAATATATTATAAGTGTTTGTAATAGTTTTTGCTTATTAATTTCTAGTTATTAATTACAAATATTAAGTAATAATTATAAAAACTTATATTATACTTAACATTAAGTGTTTGTAATAGTTTTTGCTTATTAATTTCTAGTTATTAATTACAAATATTTATATTATACTTATGACATACTTATATTTCTATTGAAATTAATACAACACATAATATTTAATTATCTGATATTACAAATACTTATTAATATTTTTGTTATATATTACAAAAACTTATATTATACTTATAACATATTTATATTTATAATGAAACTGATATTTTAACCCCCTGGACTTGATCTAAACAAAACCTGACTCGAACGAGCTACACGGTGAATACCGAAACTAATTCGGAAACTCGACCGAATAAACGACCCTTAGTTTTTCTTCTTTATTTTGTTTCTTTTATCTTAAGATCAACATAAGACTTTTGACAATCCGGTGTAGCCTTCAATGGATTAATAATGAGCTTAACTTTTTTATTAGTATCCTCAAGAATACTAGGCAAAGTTACGAACTTTTCACCAGCCTCAACGCAACACAACGGAGTATGACATCACCTACCATACAAAGTCTCGAATTGTGACATTTGTATACTTGCTTGATAATTATTATTATTATAAGCAAACTCAACTAACCGCAAGTGTTTCTCCCCAAAACCCTAGAAGTTTATGATACAACATCTGAACATGTCCTCCAAACTTTAGATTACCCTCTCAGACTGTCCATCCGTATGTTGATGATAAGAAGTGTTGAAACTCAACCGTGTACCAAGAGCTCGCTGCAAAGAAACCAAAAAACTTGATGTGAACCTTGGATCCCTATTAGACAAGATAGACTTTGGCACACCATGCAGCCTCACAATACCAGAAACATATAACACGGCTAACTTATCCAAAGAGTACTTAGTATGCACAAAAAGAAAATGTGCATACTTGGTGAATCGATCCAAAATAACCCATACAGAATCCTTTTTGGATGGTGTCAAAGGTAAACCCGTCACAAATTCCATAGTGACACTCTTTCATTTTTATTTTGACACTTTCAACGATTGTAACAAACCAGATGAAAATTGGTGCTCAACTTTAACTCGTTTGCAAACTAAGCATTTACTTACAAACTCAGCCACGTCCTTTATTAAATCAACATAAAAGTACTCACTCTTAAGTCCATGGTACATCTTAGTACTACCGAGATGCATGGCAAAAGGACAACTATGTGCCTCCGAAAAGATAGTGTGTCTCAAGTCAGCATCGTTCATCATTACCAATCGATCCCTAAAACACAAGATACCATTATCATGAAACCCATACTCGGTCGATACATCTTCAGCTAACATGAGGTACAAAGGTATCGTCTGGTAATTGTCGCTCCATGATCAACTCTATCAAATAAGGTCTCACCTGTAACTCGTTTACAAACCCACCATCTTTTGACACACTCAACCGAGCAAACATATCTCGTAAGTCAACCGCCAGTTTCCTTCTCAAAGCATCCACAACCATATTACCTTTACTCGGATGGTACTCAATTATCAGACCATAATCCTTAAGAAACTCAAGCCACCGAAGTTGTCTGAGATTCAACTCCTTTTTTGATATCAAGTACTTTAAACTCTTATGGTCGGTGTACACCACACATCGCTCACCGTAAAGATAAGGACTCCATATCTTAAGGGCAAACATCATCGCAACTAACTCTATATCATGCGTCGTGTAGTTTTTCTTATGTACCTTCAACTGATAAGATGCATAAGCTACCACTCACTTATCTTGTATCAAAACACAACCAAGTCCAACATAACACATCACTATAAATGGTAAACTTTTTCCCTGAATCCGATTGAACTAAGATCGGTGCTTGAGTCAAAGCCTCCTTAATCTTCTCAAAATCCTGTTGCCTCGCTTCTGTCCATTCGAACTTTACATCCTTTGCAACAACTTGGTTAAAGGTGCAGCTATACGAGAGAAACCTTCCACAAAACGACGATAATAGCACGCCAAACCTAAGAAAATATGAACCTCTATCACAGTCCTAGGCGGCTTCCAACTCACAATGACCGCAATCTTATGCGGATCAACCTTGATGCCCTCGGTTGAAAGCATATGCCCAAGAAAAATAAATTCCTTAATCCAAAATTTGTATTTACTTAACTTGGCATACAATTGATTATCAAGCAAAGTATGAAGAACCACTCGAATATGTTTGTCGTGATCCTCCTCAGTAAGAGAGTACACGATAATGTCATCGATAAAATCCATCACAAACTGGTCAAGGGATACATGAAACACCTGATTCATCATGTTCATAAAAGCAACTGATGTATTTGTCAACCCGAAAGGCATAACTAGAAACTCATAATTCTCGTAATGAGTTTGAAAAGTTGTCTTAGGTACATCCTTATTCTTAACTCGTAACTAATAGTACGCAGATCGAAGATCGATCTTAGAAAACACCTTCATACCCTGAAACTGGTCAAACAAGTCATCGATCTGTGGTAGGTGAAACTAGTTCTCTACCGTCAACTTATTCAATTGTCGGTAGTTTATGCACATACGTATGGTTCTATCTTTTTTTTTAACAAACAAAATTGGTGCACCCCATGATAATGTGCTTGGTCGGATGAAGCCATGGTCTAACAACTCTTGTAAATGGGTCTTCAATTCTATCAACGCCTTTGGTGTCATTCTATAAAGAGTAATGGACACTGGTAACGATCCCTCAATTAATTCAATGCGAAACTTAACCTCCTAGTTAGGTGGAAAACCCAATAATTCTTTAAAGAAAATCCTCGAAAACTCACAAACGGTGCTTATGTCGCAAGGCCGAACCTTTTTCATGTCCGAATTCATAACATAGGCCAAATACACACCATAGCCTCCACTCAACATCTTTAGAGCCACTAAAGCCGACACAAAATTCAATAAGAACTTCATATTTTCATCGGCTATGAGTAACTTATAATCATCGGTCAACTTCAACGAAACTCTCTTTGCCTCAAAGTCTACAATAACTCAATGCTCTACCAACCAACCCATATCCAAGATAAGATCAAAACCATAGAACGATAACTCTATAAGATTGGCAGCAAACACATAACCTTGCACAGTCAAATTACACCTTTGATAAACCTTTTGAACCACTACGGTCTTGTCAAAAGAACTTGTAACACTCATCCCAACATCCATATACTTAAAACTTATGTCTAAGGTTCATGCATGCTCCCTAAGGATATATAAATACGTGTAACTAGAGTCTAACAAAGCGAATAAGGACAAAGATTGTAAGAAGAAAGTATTTGCAACAATATTGGTGTCTTTATGAGCCTTTCGGTATGCAAAAATGTTTGTCTATCCTTCGTCACGACATTGAAAGCCACATCGCCATCAACCTCTCTAATGATAACTTGTGCAACCTTGGCCCTAACGGTCGCCTATCAACTTAGTATAGTCTCGCTTGGTGTGTCCAGCCACACCATAGTGTCACGTCTCGTATATTGAGGTTCATAACAGTCGCGCACAAGAGCGACAACAAGGTTTCATCGGGCTTGCCAAGACCACCAGACTTGGACCAACACTTGGAGAATGCTAGAGAGTTCGTTTTAGAAATAGAAAGAGATAACTTATCAGATAAAATAAGGAATAATCTTGTCATATTGGGGCAAATCAACTATCCAAGGAAACTTTCCTATGAATTGATGTAATTTGATAGGATTTGATAAAATTTCTTTAGTTAGCTGATTTTGTATTTAATTCGGGCAAATCCTGACCATCTTTGTAAATTGATCCTGACAAGTGAGAGCTCAACTATAAACAGAGAGCTCTCACCACCATTTGTACACACTCAATTTTATCCATTCTCTCTTTGAGAAGAGTAATAAAGCTCAGAGATATTTACTTTATTCTTTCTTGTTCTTTCTTTAAGCTTTTCGTTCTTAATGCCTCTTGAGTGACTAAGAGTAGCCACCCTAGTGCTAATAGCTTCTGCATCCATCAAAGCCTTAAGGGCTTGTCCAGGATTTTATCGAGCTAGAGTTCTCGCAAGACTAGTTGAAGGCTGACTTAGTCGTTGAGATCAGGAACAAGTAGTGTCATGAAGCGTTTAATATCGCATGTTTCAGACGAGTATCGAGTTTTACGAACGTGACAATAGTGTCAACATACTCCAGTACCCCAACAATGTCCTTCGTGATGTCTACCACACCTATTACACTAAGGATTATGAGCCCGACCTCCCTGATGTCCACGGCCAGCTCCTCTTTGATGATCTCAGTGATAACGCCTATCTCTATGTCTCTTAGATCTATTTGTCACTTTCAACACCCAATGGTATCTTCCCGTAACCAAAACTAGATGTTTTCAGTACCAAACTCTACTCTATATCTTTTGCCCAAGTAATCAACACGTCAAAGCTAGTATAATCCATAACTTATGTACAAGTCTTTACCTCCTTTAACAAATTAAAATAAAAAAAACTCACATCATGTTCTTTCATTGGGTAGCAATTCGGGTGCATACTAACTCAACCTCACAAAATGTACTTCGTACTCGGATACCGAACTATTCCTTTAAACTAGAGTCATAAACTCCAGCCATTTCTCATCTAAGTATCGAACACCCAAATATTTCCTCTGAAAGGTCTAACCGAAAAACTCTACCATGTGATGTTTGTAGCTCCCATCCCATGAGTTGTGGTATTCCACCTCTTATAAGTATATCCCTAGAGAAAATAAAAATATACATCCAATTTTTCTCTCATTTGAGTATCCCACCTAAACCAAGATACGTTGGTTGCTCTTAAACTATGCCTTAGAGTCTTCTAAAGCTAGTCCCCTAAACTCAACACCTCCAAACTTAAAAGTGTCTCCGAAGGTAAACCAGAACCTGTTATTGGTGGAGGAACTGCTGCTTGTATTCCTACAATTGCAGCCTGAAAGGTTCATGCTATAGCCTAAATTAACGGGGTCATATTACTGATATCCGATATAATAGGTGGTACAACTGGTGTTACCTCTGGCGGTAACGCAGGTGGTGGTGGCGGAGGTGAGAACTCCTCCTCACACTCTACCCCATCACTAATAGCCGCTTGGGTATTGATTCTTAGCTCTCTAAGAGGTTCCATATTACTAATATTATATAAACCAAACAAGATTCAAAACAAAAAGGGTCAACATGAAGCAAGTGCCAAATAGCACAAGTTTATCAAAACCGATAACCTAATAGTAGTGGAGCAATAGGTACCCTAATTATCTCATTGTTTATCATTAACAACATATAACAACCATCGTGCATCACATACAATAACATAACATTCATAAGCACTCATCGTACAAAGATAATAATTTAAGTATAAATCAACATTATAACATAACAATCAAACAGATCATCCCAAAAGTTACATAATCTAGGACCTGATACCATAAAATATAGCTCCCTTGACTCGGTCTAAACAAGACCCGACTTGAACGAGCTACATAAGGAATATCGAGGCTAATCAAGAGTCTCACCCCGATAAACAACCCTTAGTTTTTCTTCCCATTTTTTGTCTAGATGCTTTAATTTAGTTCTACATATTCATGCTTAAGATATGCTCAATTAAAGCATAAATGGAAGTGAAATAAGTCCTAATTCGATCAAAAATGCTTTAGGGGTAAAAATATAATTTCTATAAAAATAAGAACCAATTATGAAATTAATGTTACTGATCTTTAATGAAGTTCATTACATGCTTCATGTCAAATTTAAACTTAAAATAATATCTACAACTCATTTAATTGTCAACACAAGATTTAAGGACTAAAACGTAAAGAATATAAACTACTATTTTAGCCTTTAACTACCATAACAAACATTGGCATCGATGCCCTTTGGTCTCTATAATTTCTCTATATGTATATCTGATTTGGAATTTATGAAAAACTCGAATTCTGTTATTTTTGAAATTTTATGTTTGCCTCACGTTAATTTTAAGGCACGCATTCAAACTTAAATATCGGTTCATGTCATTGCATTGAGTTGAATATATGTTCGGAGAAATTCAGTGATATCACCTTTTGGTTAGTATCACTTGAGATTAGTGGCTTCACCTTCGGGTCAAGATTCCACTTCGGATTAGTGAATCCACCTTCAGGTCAAGTTTACACTTTAGATGGTGACGATAGAGTTAGAGTGGTTCAGGGGAACCTAATCTCCATATGGAGTTTGGAGTTATGTGCGTGGCATTTAGACATTACATATTCTATTTCAGGCATTTTATGACATTTGCATTCAGTTGATTTATGATATGTATTTAATACTCTCATTTCTATGTTTTTATTTCATTTGCACACTAGAGACACACTAAGCTCCATAGCTTAAACCTCTTCAATTATGGTTCAGATACTCAGGCTTAGACTTTAGTACTTAGAGTAATCTTGTTTCGGGATTTATCTATAGATCTTTTTATAGACTTCGGATTTAATAATTTCTATTTTGAACTTTTATTTTGTATGGACTTTAGACATTTATAATGGACTTTGAACATTTATTCGTATTTTTTAATACTTTTAATATTATTTATGAAGTTTGGTTGCACCTTCAGATTATTTTAAATGATAAGATTCAATATCATCATTTTTTTTGATTTGATAATTTATCTAAATTTTTTATTTATTTCTTTTAAACCCTAACTTGTAGAAAAAGTTTACCTAACATGATTCTTATTTTTAATATAAGAAATTAGGTTAAATCTAGGGGTTACATGGGTACTTATAGAGCCAAGTAAAGTTATACATGGTAACCTATTAATATGAATTCGCAACCTCATAATCTCCCATGTGTTGGCTCCTAAAATTGTTTGAAAAGATAGAACAAATTGATCCAATTTTCCCACTTTAGTTACTTCCTCAATTTCTTCGCAATTTAAAAATTTTTCTACCTCATTCTCTTCTTCTTGTCCTTCCACTATTAAATGAAATAACTGAGTTTTAGGACACTTATATCTTGGGGTGTACTTGACTACACACCAGAAACATAAATCTTTTCTTTTTCTATCTTTAATTTTAACAAAAAAAATGTTTTTTCATACCCCTTCTGACCAATCCTTTTGACAAATCTACTAAACTTAGGACTTAATGCATTATGAGTACCTCCTTTTGACATGTTTTATCCTCCGCTACTACCAAAAGTAAAACTGGACTTCTAGATAAAACTACTTTTCTAAATGGAATGTCTATAAATGTTGGTAGGGATGATCTAGGTGTAATGTTAGGTGTAAGGCTCATAGATTTCTTATGGTTATGGAACATCATCGATTCTACATGTCTAGCGAGGTCAAAAGCATCCATTAGATTTTTCGTTATATCAGTTTAGTATGCACTTATGTCTCTAAACATAGATGATTTTTAAATAAGGATAACACATATTTGTCTAGAATTTATACCTAGTTGATCGAGTGGATGAACTCCTCATAGTACACCCATGTCTCTAAACATAGATGAACTCTTAATCGTGTTGCCTCAATGCCACTATTTCTTCAAAAAAACATCTTTGAACCCTCTTGAAGCAAAACATTCTCGTATTTGATTCAATTAGTCCAACCACCCAATCTGGTAAGCATCCACATACGATATTTTGATTCATAAACACATGAAAATCGTTTCCGTCAAACATAGGACAAAGTAACTTGTAAGAAATCTACTAAAAATTCGTGTATTTTAAAGCAAAATACTATTCGAGTTTAAATAACATCCATAAAAATCGTTGCCGTCAAACATAGGACAAAGTAACTTGTAAGAAAAATTGTTGAATGGAAGATATTTTGATTCTCTGGGCTCTTTAGGTTCATTTCCATAACTCTCGATAGGAGTCGATTGGTATGCATACTTGTGTGAAACATAGTCGATTGTGAGAGAACCAACGGTGTTCCATCTAGAGGTTGTCCTAAAATTCTCATTGGCTCATCTAAAATGACATTGGTATCCAATTTCTTGCCTAACCCAGTTCTTACAACTTTTGAAAAATAGTCATCATTCGAGTTTTTATAAATATAAATCATTCACCCAAATTTCCTTTTAAATCGATTAATTTCATATTACAATCGAATAGATTCATGTCACCATTCTGGTGTGATAAGTGATTAAAATAGTTAATATTTTATACTTAATTACTCCTTGGTTTGATAAATATGTTATTGATCTTGTTGTTTTTCGTGTCTTTTTGTGCAGGACTCTGAATCTAAAAAATGCACATAAATCGCTAGTTTCTGAAGTTTTTTTTATTTTCTGGATTGAGTCTAGATTTGTGGGCATGACTTTGGCATAAAAATCTGATGTGACATTTGGTCAGCAGTTTCTAGAAGATGACGTTAGCAAGCGCGTGATAGCTTATCCTTATTCCAGATAGCTTATCAGTCGCATTTTGAATTTTAAACTAGGATTTATCTTTTATAATTTGAATTTAAATATTTTTAGGATTATCTTAGATTTATCTCTTTATTTTAGGGTTTGTAGAAGGCTATAAATACCCACCTTGGGTAAGCCTATAACTCATTCCTCTTTTAATTCCAAATCCTAGAGTTTTCTTTCATCTTTTATTTTCTTTATTTATTTTTCTTGTTTTTATTTTATTTTTTACTTTATTTTATTTTATGTCGAGCATAATTCTTCCCATAATTATGCTCGGCTAAGTTTTTATAGCCAAGGGCTTAAGCGATGACTCAATCCAAACGTGAGGATTGAAAAGCACATAAATAACTTCTTCTTTTTATTCTTCTAGTTTTCTTTTAAACTTATTTCTAAATCAAATTGATTTTAAAACTAAAGATTGAATTTGATCAAGACGTTGATTTGATCAATTTTGTGGGAGGAAAGATCGGCTATTGAAGCAATTCGATTTCCTGGGAACACATTAGCAAATTGATTGCTAAGAAAAAAATTAACATTGGATCAGTTATTATTGAAATAACATAATCCAAGTCGGTTTTGAGATTCAAATATTTTTTATCTACAAACATAAGTTGGTGGATTAATCCATGAAACCAATATCAAAGATAGCACTTGGGTATTCGGTTTGAAAGATTCAAATATTTTTTCGATGATCTATTAAAGTCGAGTCAAAGCGAAAGCCTAATGCTAGTTTTTATTTTATTAAATTACTTTCTTTGTTTCAACCTCTTCAATTACTTAATTTATTCAATTCACAACATCCCTATTTTACGTAAAACATCATTCAATATTCTTGGATCACCAATCAAACAAGCATAATCAGGAAGTTTCTAGTCATTGTGGGATCGACTTTTACTTCTACTTTATTATATTATTTTTTCCTATTATTTATTTGAGAATAAGAAATTTTTTTTGACACTTTATGATGCATGACATGATGCTTGTACCGCATTTATAGCCTCTGTTTGATCTTCTAATATAGTCGCACCTAGAGTTTATTTGGTTTCTGTTTTTCATCATTTTTCGAGGATATTGGTAACTCTGATATCCTTGTAACCCAACAAATTATAACCATAAAATAAGAGAAAAAAAAATTAAAGAGCAAAGAGAGACCATAGAAAAACGACGAGATTTTGAGAAAGAAAAATATAAAGAATTCATCAAACAATTTTTATTGAAAAAACTGGTGTTTACCCTTGAAAAGATGACGAAGAATATGTTTTGGGAAGGAAGAAAACTAAATTTTGAAGAAGGGTTTAAAGCTTGATATAAAAATAGAGTTTTTAAGTAAAACCAAAGAAAAACGAAAAGAATTTGAAGAAGAAAAATATAGGAAAATAAACCAACAAAATTTTATTAAAAAGAATGAATATTTACTTTTAAAAGATGATGAAGAGGTTGTCTTGGAGAAGAAGAAACCGAAATTTAAAGAAATGATATTTTTAAAAAGTGAATATTTGAGTTTTAGGTCAAAATTAGAGAATTTTGATTACTTGGGTTAAAACAAGAGATTAAAGGTTGTTTATATAGGCTCTTAGAAAGCCTAGATCAACTAGGTTTAGGATTATATAAAATTACCTTAAAGATTCAAAGTTTTGGCTTAGTTTATAAAATTATCCTCAAGTTTTCAGTTTTTACAACATAGTCACTAACTTCAAAATCTTAGAAATTCAAGGGTCAATTTTATAAATTGAATTTACCTAAGTCAAATATAAATCAATTAAGAATTTTAGAATATTTTTCTACAATTTATTTTTATTAAAAACTAATTATTAAGAATTTAGTTTCGAACTAGGTTAAACCGATAAAATCGATCCATTAGACCTCTAAATCGACCTCAAAATTTCTAGGCCCAAATTTCGGGTGTTACATGTCCCGAGTCTGAGGAGCAGGAGATCGTCCAGGAGGAGGAGGCAGAAACTCAGGGTCTGAATCAACATCACCTGAACCAGATAGCAAATCGATTTCAGATTTAGATAAAAACAACTTCTGACCAAGCATTCAAACTTAAAAGGCCTTAAAAACGACACTTTAGGTTCGAATTTTGAAAATGGACCGCACCATTGAACTTAAGACGTCAAAAAAATAAAGTAGGACCGGGTTGAAAAGGTCAACACTAACGTCAGTAACTTAGTTAGCAGTGACGTTAGTCGGGTCATGGGTCAGGTTACGGTTCGGTCAAGTCGGGTTATGAGTTGGTCGAGTTGGGACAGAATTTTCCGAGAAAATCTAGGTTTTCCAGAATTTTCAAGAAAATCTGGAAAAATCCAGACTTCTCCCAGGAGCAAAAACAGTTTGTGTTCGATTCTTTTCTCCCTATGCGATTCACACTTAAATTGAAATTACACCCTCTTAAACAACACCCAAAACCGAAATAACTTTTAAATCAATTCCATCCATAACAACCCGACCAAAGACAAAACAACACACCCTTAAAACCGAAACAGAAATGAATGGAAAAAGAATAGAAAAGGAAAAAGATGCTTACCAACGAGGATTTGATTTGAAGAGAAAAACGAATGAACAAACTTCACTTGGTTTGGAAAGGAAATAACGTAGAAAAAGAATGAAATAAAAGGAATTTAAGAGGAGTAACTAAGGCACAAAAACAAAACTGAAACGGGAAAGCTGAGAAAGAGAACTGTTACCAAATAATTTGTAAAATTACCTATCAAGAGTCTGAGATTTTTAAACTTTTCAACGGGGCTCTAGACTTTTAGAGAATTACCAAAAAAACATAGAAATTCCTAAATTTTAGGGTTTCGAATTTAGAATTTTAGGGTTTATGATTTGGGGGAAAATTAGGGTGTTATAACCATGAACATGTCAAATTTTGGATCAGCCTATATCTAACTATAGGCACCTATAGACCAATTTTCTAATTCAATTTCTTCCAAAACGAACTCAAGCGTTGCTCTAACCTATGTATACCAAACAATAAATGAGAAAAAAAAAATACTTAAAAGCTTGTATTTCTGGTGTATTAGTCTAAAGTCATTATTTAATAGATTAAGGAAAGACAACCCAAGTTATAGACTATTTGTTTAGATTTTTGTACCTGCACTTTTTCTATTGAAACTGGAAATACAACACCATGGAGGATTTGTATATCCTGCAATCTCTTGTTCAAATGATATTGCAAGGGTTGATAATTTTGGTGTAGAAAGTTTTAGTACTAACGTGCCAATGATTTTTTCAGTTTGATTGATAATTTATTTTAATTCGTAAAGTTTCAAAACTTAAATTATCCTTGTTATCCAAATTTGGTATCTGTTTACATAGAATGGTAAAAGGTGATATTTAAAAGGAACTGTTTTTAATGATTAGTTTTCGTGATTAATTTTTTCTTTTTTACTGTTTAATGATATCGGAAAAATGGTTATCTTAATTCTCCAGTCCTATAAAAATTACAATGAAGAATTGTTGTTTAAATGTTTTTTTATTTTGTATATATAGGTTGAAGTCACGTTTGTATTGTCATTGTTTCTTAAAAAAATAACGAACATAGTTGATCTATAAAAATTTATAGTCAAATAGGAGCTAATCTAGAATTTGACGAATTTATAATGATTCTTGTGAATCTTTATTTGTTTCTTGAGAAAATATAAGAAAAAGAGAATAATATTACTTGTTGCAGAGAAAAAAAAAAGGATAAAAAATTTGGGTTTAATTTAAATATTTGATGAGTTATTTTATTAGGATTAAATTAATATAATATAATAATTTTAAAGACTAAAATTATTATTAAACCATGTTATATTATAGTCTTTATTGAATATTTAACGGTTGATAATTAAAACTATAATAAAATAAATTATTAATGAAGGTTTTGATAAAAAATTAATTGGGTGGCTAAAAAATAATAATTGAGTGATCATCTGCATTAATTTTTCCTAAAAAGTAATTTAATTAAAATTTTATTTTATATAATTATTAATTATATATTAAGTCCTTGAGATTTTTAATCTTTATTACTTAATTTAATAATATTCAACAATATTTTAATGATTTTCAGTAATGTATGACGTCCATTGTAAAAATTTTTAAAAATATATATATAATTTAATCCCTTATTTTTGAGTTAAACCTAAAAATATTATTTTATTATTTATTTAATATTTTTAAATTTAATATTATTTTAAAAAATAAATTAATAATAAAATATTCTTAAATGATATAAACATTTAATATATAAAATTTGGTTTTTAAATAAAAAATTTAAAATTTAAATAATAAAAATAAAAGTGAGAATATTATTCAACGATGAAGGTGTCTTTTACCCTATTTTTTAAAAGGGATTCCCGAGAGCATTGATAAGGGAATACCGTGGTCACTTTGCTCAGCTAAGTTATCTGAACTCCACTAAGGGTAGAAATTCAAGAGCTTATATCAAACAAAACTGTAGAAAACCAAATGCTTTCTTCTTCCATCTCGCATGTACCTACCACCGGCCGCCGCCACCTCTAACTACGACGACGACCAAAAGTCACTAAATAGGCATCTTTTTTAATCGTATTTTCCCCCTAAGCTTGAATATTACGTAAGTTTTCAGAAGAACAAAGCCTAAATCGACAGATCTGAAAAAAAGGTCTGGAAAATACCTTGTTCAAACTCCAAAAGCCGCCATTGGATCGTGTTGTTCTCGGATTATGTCGGTTCCGGTGTTGTTGTGGGCTCTTTCACCGTTCGAATTTGGATTGTGATGCTCTGGACATCGGAAAAAGATAAGTGATACTTCGATTTCTTGGATGGTGATGCTCTGGCCATTGGATCGTGTTATTCTTTTTTTACTCGTTTCTTTGTTCTCCGGTCCCTCCCTCCATAATCTATTAGCTGAACTAACGGTGTAAGATTTTCAATCATGTTTCACAAGTTTCTTAGCATCATTAACTCGGTACAGTCCTCGAGAATTAAAACCCTAAACCCATATATTTCTATGCTTAGATTTTGTCATTTTAAGGCAACAAAGGTTTTTAATTCATTACACCAACCATCGATTCTGTCATCAAGAGCTGCTCAAAACAATGTTGCAGTATTCTGGGATTTGGATAATAAACCCCCAAATTCGTTCCCTCCTTTTGAAGCGGCTGTGAAGTTGAAAACATTAGCTTCTTCATTTGGGATTGTTCGTTCCATGGTGGCCTATGCTAATCATCATTCGTTTACCCAGGTACCTAGAGTTGTCCGGGAGCAAAGAAGGGAGAGAAAAGTGTTAAATCAGTTGGAAAGTAAAGGTTTGATCAAGTCAATTGAACCATATATTTGTAAAGTTTGTGGGAGAAGATTTTACACTAATGAGAAGCTTGTTAATCATTTTAAGCAAATTCATGAGCGTGAGCATCAGAAGAGGCTGAATCAGATAGAATCCGCTAGAGGGAGTAGAAGGGTGAAATTGGTGGGTAAGTATTCGATGAAGATGGAGAAGTATAAAAATGCGGCTAAGGATGTTTTGACTCCCAAAGTTGGGTACGGTTTGGCTGATGAGTTGAAAAAGGCTGGGTTTTGGGTTGGAACTGTTTCGAATAAGCCGCAAGCCGCGGATGTTGCGTTGAGGGATCACATGGTGGATGTGTTAGATAAGAGAAAAGCCGAGTGTTTGGTGCTAGTATCCGATGATTCAGATTTTGTTGGCATTCTGAAGGAAGCGAAATTGAGGTGTTTGAAGATCGTTGTTGTGGGGGATGCTGACGATGGTGCACTGAAAAGGGTTGCAGATGCCAAGTTTTCTTGGATGGAAATATTGAGGGGAAATGCTAAGAAGGAGGCGGTATCTGTTGTGGGGAAGTGGAAAGACCGTGATATCTTGAAGAGACTAGAGTGGACATATAATTTAGAGGTGGAGAGTAAGTTGCATGGCTCTAAAGACATGTCGGATGATGAGAGTGAAGATTATGATTTTGATAGTGGTGATGATGGAAACAAGTCTGATTATATGCGGAAGGAAGATTCTGGTGCATGGTGGGAGTTGGAAACTGAATCTGATGCAGATCCTTCGGAGTTGCAAGAGTAAGGTTCAAATTCTTAGCTTACAAAGCATCAAGTATCCATTTTTGTTACAAGTAACACTGTCTGCAGGGATCAAGTTCAATCCTTGAGATGCCGTTCAAATGATTCAGTTTTGTCATCTGGGGTTTCTGATGCAGATCCATGGACTTGAATTATGGATGTAGCCTCTATATTTTAATTTAGTTTTTTAATTTTTTATATTTAAAAGTTTGGTTTAAACCCTAACAGAAGCCAGTAGATAAAATCCAAATTTAATATTGTTCTTATACTATGCGTGGATTATAGATTTTGTTCTTATACTTTGGGGTGGGATTGATGTTTTACTGGGACATGGATCATCCATCAACATTATAACATAATGAGATAGACCAACATCCATGGATCCAACCATTACAACAATTCAAATAAACTTGGGTTAAGGAATAGCATTGGGCATTGGCAAGCATAAGATTGAAGGCCTTTCGGGTGTTTCAAAACCCAAATAATGACTACTTTTTTATGTTCTTTTTATATTTTAAAAAAATTATACATATAACTTCAAAAAAAAGATTGCTTTCACTATATAATGATCTTAAAAGTATTTTTAGTTTGGTTAACCATTCGTATCCAATTTATTGGCCAATTATTTAGATTAAATATTTAGAAATTTATTATGTGAACGACTTTTTCAACTTAATTTTCTCTATTCTAACTATCGAAACTCAAACTTTTAACCTTGTTTAAATAATCCAGTGCCTCATAATACTTGATTAATTGATTGTTGATAAGCATGTTTTGATTCATATATATATAAATTTTGATTCATTATAATTTTATATTGTGATTATAATATTATTGATTTGTTTAAAGAATTCAGTATCTCATAACACTTGATTAACTGATTGTTGATAAGAATATTTTGATTTATATTGTTATTATAATGTTATACTATAAGTTCTTAACTATTTGAATTGAAATGAAATAAGCTTGTGGGAGATCCCATGAGTTACATCTTAGACTTTCCTTTATTCTCTTGCTACTATAACCCAACAGTTATTGCTTTAAAGTTTAAATTATCACTATTAGTTAATTATATAAAACTTGTTAGAGGTCACTAAACTATTTTTAAATTACCGTTTTGACTAATAAATTTTAAAAATTATAAAATAATTATTATTTTTAATTATAATAAAATAGTCATATCAATTTTATATTCGTCGAGAGAGACTAACGTGATGCATTAACTTGATTAACATCTTTTGACCATAAATTATTTTAATATAGTTGGATTTGTTATTGCTTTGCAGATTGGGTCAAAAACCCGAACCCTGCTTTATATAGCCTTCCAGTTCTCTCCCACCCAACAGGTCCTCATTCCTACAGTTTTATTCTTTAGTTCTCATCGACTACAATCTTTAATATCTTAATTTCTCTTTTTACTCATTTCTTTGTTCTTCGATGCCTCCCACTACAATGATAAGCATATGATGTTGTGGAGTGATTCCTTGGTAGCTTAGTGTACACTAGGATCAGACCCTAGTGTCACGGACTCTGCGCCAAATCTCTGACCCCGTGATACTAGGGTATGGTTTATGATCACTATATTTAGTTATCAAACTTTTTTAATTAAATAAAGATATATTATATTGTCGTATCAAAATTTAAATTTATATAAGATAAAACAATGAAATCATTTTTAGCCGCTAGGCTTATCGATTATCAACTTTGATACGATAATGATTGCATGGTTTTGGAACAAAGTTTGATCCTTGAGATGCAGTTCAAATGATTATTTTTAGAGGTGTGCATTCGGTTAATTCAATCGGTGGCGGAACCGAATTAGTCGAAACCGAATTAACCAAAAATTTCGAAACATTAACCGTTAACCGAACCGAATTATCTATATAACACCCCAAAGTTTTCCTCGATTTAAATTCTTAATTCAAATCAAAATCCCTAATTACTAACCCTAGAATTTAGGGATTTTGAGTGACCAAATTGCAAATACTAGAATTTTAGGGTTTTCTGTTATGTTTTAAAATCTTGAGACCTTTATCATGTATTTTACCCTTTTTCTTTTGAGAATCAATTCTAATCCCCTTTCTCCCGCTTCATTTTCACATTAGAGATTAATTTCTCCTTATTTGTTCGATTACTTCTCCCTTCCAAATAAGTTTTGAAATCAAACTGAAAATCATCTTTCCTAGTCTTTTAATTTTTCTCTGGTCTCAGCTGTGGTGTGAAGGTAAGTCCATGATTCCCTCTCTTTCGGTTCTTGTTTTTCTATTCTTGGTGAGGTGTTCAATCTTTGTTGATTGCTTTGATATATATTAAGGTTTTGTTTCGGTCATAAGAGTTGGTTAATGTTGTAGCATGTTGAATCTAAAATACAAGGGGGTTGTTGCTTGAGTTTTCACATCGGAGTAAGAAAAAAGTTTTGAATCGGTTTTGTTGAGTTGTTGTTGATGGAAAGGTTTAAATCTGTTTAAAATCAAACAAAGGAAAGTTCGAATCTGGGGGTTTTAATTCGAATCGAAGAAGGGATTATAGGATCGAAAAATCAGAATTTTTGGCCTTGGGGAAATCTTGATTTCTCCAGAATTTTCCTAGAAAATCTGGAAAAAAAACCAGATTTTCTTGGGAAAATATGGAAAACCCAGATTTTCTCAGGTTTCTCGGGAAAATTCAAGAACCAAACGCGTGATTGACCCGACCTGATATGACCCGATCCGATTCGACCCGACCTGAATAATATCAGTGTTGACGTCAGCATTGACAATGTTGATGTCAACGTTGAATTTTTCGACCCGATCCCAGTTTATGTTTTTTGACGTCCTGAGTTCGATAACGTAGTTTGTTTTCAAAATTCAAACCCGAAATATCGTTTTTAGGACTTTTAAGTTCGAACGCCTTATCTAGAAGTTATCTTTATCGATTTTGAAATAATTTCTGTTTGGTTCAGGTGATATGGATTCCGACCCCAAGCATCTACCTCCTCTTCCTTTTGGACGACCTCTTGTTCATTAGTCTTCGGGACACGCACGTGAGTTTCAAATTATTTCTGTTACATGTAGTAGAGCCAAGTACAGTAAAAATCCTTCTCGACGTTGAGTCTTTTGCTTCAAGTGTCTCTCCCGCTATTTTATGGTTTTTTGATGTGTGCAGGTTCAGTTTTTCTACATAAGCATGTTGTTTACACCGTTTCTGTAATTCACTGTATGTATCATATTGTCATATTTTGTTATTTAGTTATATATCTGATCTTGTATATCATGCATGCCTCCTGTTAGAATTAAGGTACGCATTCTGATTCTGTATTTACTCTTAACATTCATTGGTTGGAGTTTTTGTACGGGGAAGATTAGTGATATATTCACTTTTGTTTAGTGGCTCCACCTTCAGGTCGAGGTACCACTTTTGTTAAGTGGCTCCACCTACGGGTCGAGTTTCCACTTCTATTGATGTGACGAAGTTAGAGTGGTTCAGGGGAACCTACTCTTCTAATGGTATTCGGTGTTGGGTGCACTTCATGCATACATTATATCATTTGCTCTGCTCTATTATCTGATCATGTTTATCGGCACACTAAAGAAACACTAGTCTCTCTAGCTTACTCCTCACGGTTTCTATTTCAAATACTCGTTTTTAGGCAACGATACTTCGAGGATTGTTGAATCTAAATTTTTGTTGAACTATACGGTTTAATGTTTTAAACTTGTACTTACTTTCAGTTAATAATTTTTGTATCGAACTTTGAATACTTATTTGGTTTTGGACTGTTTATTTAAAAATGGGTTGAATCTTGAATTGTTTTATATCAAAGTATTTTTAGTGTTTTAAATTATTAATTATTTAATAATTTATCAAAATTATTATATTTAAATTATATAAACCTTAACTTACGAAACAAGATTCAATAACATAAACCCTAAATTTTAATCTAAGAAGTTAGATTAAATTTAGGGGGTTACATTTAATGGTATCAGAGCCAGGTTCAACCCTAGAACTGTGAGGTTCAAAATGATTTTTGATCTGAAAATGATTTTGTCAATCTTATTTAAAAATCTAGATTCTCATTTTGAATCGTATTTGAAATTTTCTAAAATATTTTAAATAATACTCAAAGTATCGGTTCTAATATAGGATTTGTCTGTCCTTATGTAGATATACTACTATGTCACAATGTAGGAATACACGTTTAGCGACTGGGAGAGGTCGTGGCCGAGGTCTTGGCCAAGGTCGTTCTTCTGGTTCTGCGAGTGATGTCCCGCCTCTTGTGGATCTGCCACAAGAAAAGAGTTTGACACAAGATATAAGAGGGGAGGATCTACCTAAAGTTCAGACCGAGGCTCAGCAAGCCGAGGTTGATCAACCGATCCAGAGTGAGGGACCGCTTATTTTTAGAGACAGTAAGATTATTAGTTTAGATTTTGTCACCATGCAGAAAGAGCTGCTCCGTTATCTCTGACAGAATGAGGATGCTAGGAAACCTATTTCTACAGAGTTTCTGGTTGCTGGCATGACTATGTTCGATGGTAAGACCAGTACAGACCTAGCTGATGCAGAGTACTGGTTGAAGAAGCTTCAGCGTCTGTTTGTGGAGATGAAATATCCTTCTGATAGGAAACTTAGGGTGGCTATAACTTTGCTTTAGGGAAAAGCCCTAAACTGGTGGAAAGCTGAGGAGAGAGTGACTGCTTCAGATAAAATCAGCTGTGAGTTTTTTAGGCAGGCTTTTGAGGACTGGTATGTGGTTCCCGAGTATTTGGCAAAATGATGGGATGATTTCTTGAACCTGCAACAAAATGACATGTTAGTGAATGACTACGAGATTGAGTTTCTCTACCTACTTCAGTATGCTCTAGGACTTATTCGACCGAGAAATAGAAGTGTGACCACTTTTTTAAAGGACTCTTGGTGCTGATAAAGATTGCAGTTGCCACCCTCCATGACACCAAGTATAAGATGATCGCTCGACGTGCTAGGACGATCGAGCATAATGAGAGTTTGAGGATTCAGCTAGAATCCCAAGGCCATGATCGATCTAGACGACAACCTAAGGCATTTGTACAGAATAGTCAGAATTTTCAGTCCCGAAAGAGGGGCCGTGGTGAGTTTGAGCCATAGAGTTCTGCATGGGCTAGACCAGTAGCGTTTGTTGTTCCTACTACTAGTGGAGCTGGATCCATTAGTATGCGAGCCTTGCCTTAGTGTTCATTTTATAAAAAGTGGCATTCAGGAAAGTATCGTATGCGAAGTGGAGTTTGTTTCCGTTGCGGTTCTTATGATCATCATTTCAGGGATTATCCTGTGTCACCACAGTCAGGTTATGGTCCACGACAGTCTCAAGCATCATTTCAGACCCATGTAGGGGAAGAGGTCAGAGTAGACCTGTTGCATCTGGTACAGGTGGTAGAGGCGGATCTAGTCAGTACAGAGGATCAGCCTGATTAGGGGGATCTTAGCCTGGGTTGGTTTATACTACGAGGAGGCATGAGGATCAAGATGAGTCAGACGTCATTGCCAGTACTTTTTCTATACATGTTATTTCCTTTTTCGCACTACTTGATAATAGGTCTACTCATTCATGTCTCTAGTGGATGACCTCATGTTCATCAGTCTTCGGGACACACACGTGAGTTTTGAATTATTTCTGTTACATGTACTTATCGATTTAGTGGCATAGTAATATGTTTAATATTTTATTATTTATAGATTCTATACCCGCTTGATCTATTGGTGAAGCCGAGTTCAGTAGACGTCCTTCTCGATGTTGAGTCTTCTATTTCAGGTGTGTCTCTCCCGTTACTTTATGGTTTTTCGATGTGTGCAGATTCTGTTTTTCTGTATAAGCATGTTGTTTACACCATTTTTGTAATTCTCTGTACATGCATCATATTGTCATATTTTGTTATTTAGTTATATATTTGATCTTGTATTCATGCATGCCTCCTATTAGGATTAAGGCACGCATTTTGATTCTGTATCTGCTCATAACATTCATTGGTTGGATTTTCTGTATGGAGAAGATTAGTGATATATCTACTTTTTCTCAGTGGCTCCACCTTCGGGTCGAGGTACCACTTCTGTTCAGTGGCTCCACCTACGGGTCGAGTTTCCACTTCTGTTGGTGTGACGGAGTTAGAGTGGTTCAGGGGAACCTACTCTTCTGATAGTGTTCGGTGTTGGGTGCATTTCATGCATACATTATATCATCTGCTCTTCTCTGTTATCTGATCCTGTTTATCTGCACACTAAAGACACATTAGGCTCCCTAGCTTACGCCCTCTCAGTTTTTGTTTCAGATACTCATTTTTAGGCAACAGTACTTGGAGGACTGTTGAATTTGAATTTTTGTTGATCCGTAAGATTTAATGTTTTACTTGTATTTATTTTCAGTTAATAATTTCTGCATTGGATTTTGAATAATTATTTGGTTTTGGACTGTTTATTTAAAAATGGGTTGAATCTTGAATTGTTTTATATCAAATTATTTTTAGTGTTTTAAATTATTAATTATTTAATAATTTATCAGAATTATTATATTTAAATTATATAAACTCTAACTTGCAAAACAAGTTTCAATAATGTAAACCCTAAGTTTTAATCTAAGAAGTTAGGTTAAATTTAAGGGTTACAATCTATAACCAAATTAACCTAAACGAAATTATTTCGATTAATTATCCAAATTAATCGAAATTTATTATAAATTTTGGTTAAATTATATAATAGGTCACTAAATTATGCTAAAATAAGTTTTAGTCACTAAACTTTTATTTTATACTAATTTGATAAAAATTTAGTAACCATTTTCTAATATTAAAATATTTAGTGAATGATAAATACACAATAGTCATAGATTTTATACCATATTCAACTCAATTATTGCTTGTATTCAATAGAATTAGATGATGATAATAGACAATTTTATGTATTTTCTACATTTCAGCATTTATACATTTATTTATTGATTTTATACGATATTTGATAGAAAACAAGTGTTGTTATAGTTTTCTTTCTTAGACAGGAATTATGTCACCTAGATGTTAGATATTATTGAGAGATGTTGAATTAAGGAAGATGGAGAATCGAATCAGACAAGGACAAGATGCAAAGCAACACCCACTTTGGCAGCAGATTTTACCGTCGCGATAACACTAGAACAAACATAAATGGAGTGCGATAAAAAGAGAATAAAGAAAGGAATCATTTGAGACAAGTCCGAAGAAAAATAAAATAAGAAAAATGAGGAAAACCTTCGTCAATGTCGTGCAGAAAAAGAATCCTAATATGAATAAACTAGGAAATAAAATAAAAGTCTTTTATTTATGTACGTAAATTGTATTTTATTCTAATTCTATTTTCTACTTTGAAAAGATTAGACCTAGGTTTAGCCTATAAATATCATACCTTAAGTATAAGAGAAAACAAACAAGGAATCTTGAATATAAATCTAGTCGCCACCTCCATCGATATGTTCTAATTCTTCCCTAAGAATTTATTTCGTTTTAATATTTATTAATGCAAGTTTAATTCATAGTTTATTTACTCTTGGTTCGTACTATTTCTTGCACTCAAGCTCGACAAGAAGTTTGTGAGAAAAAATCCATTTTTCTAGACTCGAGAGAGTTAGAATCACAAAACGAGTGAATATGGTCTTTACTATTGGGTATCGGCTAATATGGTTTAGGAATAAGTTTGGGTTTCAACGAATAAGAGAGACGTAATATCGGTTGGTGTTCATCCTTTATTCATGTCAAGAGGTATCATCAAAATATGGTCATCAAAGGATGCCATGTCGAACTATGAGTTCCCAACTTGCCTTCGAAGCATAACCCCTTCGAGGCAGCCAAGGCGACCCTTCAGCGACCCGCCGAGACAATATTGACTTTGTATTAATAAGATAAAGATAATTTATATTCGGAATCCATAGTACGAAGTAGTCTAACATGGCCTATCCGTAATTCTAAACTTCTTCTATTATTATTTTATTTGCATTAGTTGATAGAATATTTAATTACAACCAACTTGGAATACGTGTGCAATTTAATTTTTCAACGTGCAGGATCAAATAAATTGCGTAGGTAAATTAATCTCTGTGGGTGACGATATCATTTACACTATAACTTGACAAGTTGTGCACATGTATTGAAAAAAGGTAGGACATCTTACGTATAACAATGAACATTTTATAATTTTTAAAAGTTGAATGACTAAAAATAAATATATAATATAATATTTAATATATAATAATTTGGTTAATTCGTCTAATTAACCAGTTTCAAATTGAATTAACCGATAATCGAATTTTTAAAAAAAATAACCGTTAATCGAACTTACTTAAAATTAACCGACCTAATTAACCAAAATAATTTCGATTCGTTCAATTAATTCATTTAAAATTGAATAATGCACACCCCTAATTCCTTTCTGTCATCTAGGTAAAGCATAACTTGGTTGAACATATTATATTTATTCTTTTAATCTTATTTTATAATGAATCGTTCATGTAATCTTCAATAAGTTTACTTCTTCTTTAGAGGAACTAATTCAGTTCTTGCCATATTTAAACAATAGTTATCATGAAGATGCAATCTGACACCAAACTTTAGTAAATATCGACCTCCTTTGAAAATGGAATGTAAGATAAGTGATTTGAAGCATGACAATTATTGTAGTTCATGTGAGTTTTTATCGTGTTTATCTAAATAACAACAACGTATATTAAATATTTCTATTAATGTTTGTATTATTTACGACGAAGATGTTTAAAACTAAAAATAAATACCTCTTTATTCATTTATTAAGTAGCTACATATGACTGAATGACATTTTTCACATACCATCTTAACTAGGCTTTCAGTATTTAAAGTTTCTTGTTTACATGATTCTTAATTTTTGCGTGAAATAACCCTCTACAATGTTGTGAGATAAATGAGATCATTTTCAATATAAAATAATGACGAAATATGACTTGGAAAAATAAATTAATTATTTTATTTGTTAATTCAAAAAATAATATTAAGGATATGTCGTTTATGTGTTAGTATATACATAGTCAACAAATAATAAAATATTGAGTTGAGTATTGTCTCTACAATGATTTCTCATGAATTAATTGTCACAATCAATACTAGTGAACTGAAAAATAAAAGAACTAAAAAATTAAAATGATAAAGAAAACTGAAGTAAAAATCTAAGTTGTTTGACAAACAACTAGTGTAAAGATGATTGAATAATTTGAAAAGGAATTTTTAAATATACGCTAGTACAAACGATAATTAATAACATTGAACTTTAGTTCTATTGCTGAACAGATTTTTAGTTAATATTCCCTCTGATGATGCTAATATCCTAGGTCAAAGATAAATGGACCATCTTTTTTTTATTTTTTGCATTTTCTTTCAACGTAAGACTTATAGTGTGGGTAAAATTGATCTTCAACAACTCATGATTTTAAAATCTTGAAGGGAACAGATTATTCATTAACTAGTGCTAACAAAAATATCTAGAGAAGTTTTTAAAAGATATTTATGAGTCTCATATTTTAAATTTAAAATCTTACAGTGATAAAAAGATTAACAAGAAGATACCATGTTCTTTATAAGATGGGATAAAAATGTGCTTGTTATTCCTATTTCGACTGTAGCTTCTGAGTTACTTTTTAACATGAGAGACCGTATCTTTGATCTATTCATACTTTATTAACTCAAAAAATGGTTGAAACACTCGTTTGTACTCATGATTAGTTACACTTTTTCTATCACCTGTTGTTGTAGAAAAAAACTTGCTTGCCTTAGAAGAAAAGGAAGAAGGTTAGTTTAGTTTTGATTATTTTTTATTATTTATTTAATATTTAAATATAAATATAAGTTTTAATCTTATTTTATTTCATGTGTTGTAGGTATGAAGATATAACTTTAAAGCAATTGCACATCATAATTGATAAAACAATTAATACTTTGGATGATTTTTAAATCTTGAACATAAATTTAGGGTAATTAGTAATGATTTTACTATTTTAATTTATTGTGTTGTTAAGACTTATAGTATTTTAATTTAAATCTATCGAGTATTAGACTCATAGAATTATGATTATTTTATCAATAATTTGATATTAAAATTTATATGATATCATGATAGATGATACACAGTGAACTACTCACTACTCACTTGCTCAACATATATTTAAGTAAAGCTATGTAAGTATGCAATATACACTATGTACTGTTTAGTTTATTTAATCGTGAAACTTTATTTTAACACTATTGTGTGTAATGTGTAGTATATATAATGTGTATATTTATTAATCCTACTATACAACCTATTCCAAAGTGTGAGACTATGAAGTTATGGTTTATGAGAATCAACAATTAACACTAATATTGTGTGTACTTTATATATTGTAGAATATGAAAAATGTGAATTTTTAATCTTGTGTGTAATTTAATAATTTATATATTGCGTGATAATAAAAATGTTTTTTAATCCAAAATAATATATAAAACCTTTAAAATTCATGTATGATTTTTTTTAAAATTACTTATGTGCATATCAAATATTTAGGTATCTAATCCTAAAATTTAAATATTCAAAATTTTGGATATTTATTTTTACAAATCCAATATGGAATGTTATTTAGGTGATTTCAATTTTTTAGATATCCAAAATTTTAGATCAGATCTGTTACAATATCCGAAAATGAACACCCGAACTCTTTATTTTGTAGCATCACAATATGGTTGAAACCTGGTGGTGCATTGATACTCTAACACTTTGCATTTAATTGTTTATCTTTTTGGTTCGACTATTAAACGTTCGGATATCGCTTTCATTCCTTATTATATGTATTCGAGTACGTGTTGTTAATGTAGTTGTGGGTAGTTCTAAGAGAAGCGCCTCAAAAAAAGGCTAAAAAGAGCCTTAACCGGTTTACCCGGTCATTTTGTGTACATAATGGTTACGAACTATATACACAGTTTCTTACAAAAATTATAAGAAAAACGGTACATACATAAATCCTTACAAAAACTGTAAGAAAAATGGTACATACATAAATTATTACAAACGTAAGGAATTGTATACATAAATAAATCATTACGAGAATACATAAATTGGCACAAAAATAGTAAGGATTTGTGTATGTACATAATTTCTTACAAAGTATACACAATGGCTTACGAAAAACGTAAGGAAAAAGGTATGTACACAAATCCTTACAACTTCTCCCCATGAGCTAAAGGAGGTAATCCAAGGGTAAGGATTTGTGTACATACACTATTGGTTACAAGTATACATAATATGATACAAAAATGGTAAGGATTTGTGTATGTACACAATTCCTTACAAAGTATACACAATAGCTTACGAAAAATATAAGGAAAAAATATATGTACACAAATCCTTACGACTTCGAAACCATGAGTTAAATGAGGCATCCAAGGGTAAGGATTTGTGTACATACACAATTGGCTACGAGTATACATAATGTGGCACAAAAATGGTAAGAATTTGTGTATGTACACAATTCCTTACAAAGTATACACAATGACTTACGAAAAACGTAAGAAAAAATGTATGTACACAAATCCTTACGACGTCAAAACCATGAGCTAAAGGAGGATATATAAGGGTAAGGATTTATGTACATACACAAATGGCTACGAGTATACATAATATGACATAAAAATGATAAGGATTTGTGTATTTACATAATTTCTTACAAAGTATACACAATGGCTTACAAAAAAACGTAAGAAAAAGGTATGTACACAAATCCTTATGACCTCTAACCATGAGCTAAAGGAGACCATCTAAGGGTAAGGGTTTGTGTACATACAAAAATAGCTACAAGTATACATAATATGAAACAAAATGATAAGGATTTGTGTATGTACACAATTCCTTACAAAGTTGTACACAATGGCTTACGAAAACCATAAGAAAAACGGTATGTACACAAATCCTTACGACTTTTAACTATGAGCTAAAGGGACCATCTAAGGGTAAGAATTTGTGTATATACACAAATGGCTACGAGTATACATAATATGACATAAAAATGATAAGGATTTGTGTATGTACACAATTCCTTACAAAATATACACAATGGCTTACGAAAAACGTAAGAAAAAAAAGTATGTACACAAATCCTTACGACTTTAAAACCATGAGCTAAAGGAGGTCGTCTAAGGGTAAGGATTTGTGTATATACACAATTGGCTACGAGTATACATAATATGACATAAAAATGATAAGGATTTGTGTATGTACACAATTCCTTACAAAGTATACACAATGGCTTACGAAAAACGTAAGAAAAAAATGTATGTACACAAATCCTTACGACTTCTAACCATAAGCTAAAGGAGGTCATCTAAGGGTAAGAATTTGTGTACATACACATATGGCTACGAGTATACATAATATGAAAAAAATGATAAGAATTTGTGTATGTACACAATTCCTTACAAAGTTATACACAATGGCTTACGAAAACCGTAAGAAAAAAGGTATGTACACAAATCCTTACGACTTCTAACCATGAGCCAAAGGAGATCATCTAAGGGTAAGGGTTTGTGTACATAGACAAATGGCTACGGGTATACATATATGACACAAAAATGATAAGGATTTGTGTATGTACACAATTCCTTACAAAGTATACACAATAGTTTACGAAAAACGTAAGAAAAAGGTATGTACACAAATCCTTACGATTTCTAACCATGAACTAAAGGAGACCATCTAAGGGTAAGGGTTTGTGTACATACACAAATGACTACGGGTATACATAAATTGCCACAAAAATGGTAAGGATTTGTGTATGTACACAATTTCTTACAAAGTATACACAATGGCTTACGAAAAACGTAAGTATGTACACAAATCCGTACAACTTCGAAATCATGAGTTAAAGGAGGCTATCCAAGGGTAAAGATTTGTGTACATACCTTTTTTCTTACAGTTTTCGTAAGCATTTGTGTATATTTCATAGAGATTTGGGTACATACATAAATCCTTACATTTATTGTACCAATTTTATGTATTCTCATAGTAAATTGTGTATGTACATAACTCTCCTTACCTTTGGATGGCTCCTTTAGCTCATGGTGAGAAATTGTAAGGAATTGTGTACATACATTTTTCCTTACGGTTTTTATAAGCTATTGTGTATACTTTGTAAGGAATTATGTACAATATTTATTCATATATTTTTTATTAGAATATTTTTATTTGAATATTTATTATACGGATATTTTTATTCGAGTATTTTTATTTGAATATTTATTATATGAATATTTTTATACGAATATTTTTATTCGAATATTTTTATTCGAATATTTTTTATTTGAATATTTTTATTTGAATATTTTTATTCGAATATTTTTTATTCAAATATTTATTATATAAATATTTTTATTCGAATATTTATTATAGAAATATTTTTATTCGTATATTTTTATTCGAATGTTTATTATATGAATCTTTTTACTCGAATATTTATTATACGAATATTTTTTATTTGAATATTTTTTTCGAATATTTTTTATTCTAATATTTATTATATAATTTTTTTTATTTGAATATTTATTATAGAAATATTTTTATTCGTATATTTTTATTGAAATAATTTTATTCGTATATTTTTTTATTCGAATATTTTTATTCTAATGTTTATTATATGAATATTTTTATTCGAATGTTTATTATACGAATATTTTTTATTCGAATATTTTTGTTCAAATATTTATTATACAAATATTTTTATTCGAATATATAAGAATAAATTGGATAACCATTACTTAAAAAAATAGTTGTTTGGAACCGGTTACCAACCGGTTATCAAACCCCCTTATTAGAGGGGCTTTTTTTAAGCTCTTTTTAAGGAGTTTTTTAGAACTCCTTGGCACAGGAAAAAAAATTCTACAACCAGGTTTTTACGCCTGTCGCGAATATATGTTTTAATAGCTCTAAATTATATGATTTAAATATTTTTATTCTAATATTTATTAAATGATTATTTTTATTCAAATATTTATTATATTAATATTTTTATTTGTATATATTTTATTTTAATATATTTATTCTAATATTTTTGTTCCAATATTTATTATACGGATATTTTTATTCAAATATTTACTATACGGATATTTTTTTTGTATATATTTTATTCAAATATTTTTATTCGAATATTTATTATATAAATATTTTTATTCATATATTTTTATTCGAATATTTTTATTTGAATATTTATTATATGAATACTTTTATTCGTATATTTTTTAGTCCAATATTTTTATTCGAATATTTTTATTCTTATATATTTTATTTGAATATTTATTATATGAATATTTTTATTCGAATATTTATTATAAGAATATTTTTATTCGTATATTTTTATTCTAATATTTTTATTTTAATTTTATTATATGAATATTTTTATTCATATATTTTTTATTCCATTATTTTTATTCTAATATTTATTATACTAATATTTTTTTCATATATTTTTTATTCGAATATATTTTTTCAATATTTATTATATGAATATTTTTATTCGTATATATTTTATTCAAATATTTTTATTTGAATATTTATTATACGAATATTTTTATTTATATATTTTTTATTTAAATATTTTTTTCGAATATTTATTATAATGAATATTTATATTCTAATTTTTATTGTATTAATTTAAAATTGTGTGGCCTAATTGATGATTTTTTAGTTGGATGAATAAAATAGGTATTCTTGATTAGTTGGGTGGTCAGTATTATAATTTACCATTTTTAATTTAGAAAACAATTGGGTAACCAGTTAAGGAACATTAAAACCGGTTACCCACTTAAATATCAGGCCAATCGGACGGTTAAAGTAGATACAAATCAATCCAACAGAGCTGTATATTAGGGAGCTTTTTTTTAAGTTTTTTTTAACTGGGTTTTTTAGCACTCCCTGTAGTTGTAGTTACCAATAAAATACACCGAATCTAGGTTCACCAGGCATTCCTCCAAGATAGGCTCATCATCACAAATAGTGTAAAATGATTCCAATGCCCTTACTGCTCGTACTTTATAAGATTTTTGTATTGTCTTGATTATATTAGTGAGGTTAGTAATTTAAGTATTAATTGATAAAAAGTGCGCTAATTTTTAATTTTTTAATTATTTTCGTCTTGACTCCTAATCGGGTGGTAGAATATTTGAAGATAATGATAGCAATCTTTTTAGGATGTCATATGCCTCGATATACTTATTATTCAGCAATAAATTATTAACATTGGCGTCTACAATGCTTTTGGTATAAGCACTAAGTATAACATAAAAAAATATTTATCTGGATTCAAATAGAAATTTCAGGCATAAGATATCTTATTAAAAGGTCTTTAAGACGCTACTAAATATCATAAAAAGTGTGATTATCATCTTTTCCTAAGATAATGAGTTCACTCGCAGCTTGATGTTTAAGTTTAATGTTAGTGGTTGGTATCTCAATAGAAATTTTTAGCATAAATCTATCTATGTAATGATTAAGCTAAATATAATAAATTTAATCATAATTTTGCTATATCTCACAAGAAAAATGAGAATAATCTTAACTTTATTGTTTCTTCATTCACACCAGGTTATTGAATAGTTGACAAATTTCTATGAATTACTTCGCATGTTGTCTTGAGTCTCCAATAAGTGCCATCAAATTGGCCTACATTTATTAACATTTAAATCAATATTGGTTACATTTTAAAATTAATCATACTTACCTCTTAACCAATCAATTCTGACATCAAATTATCTACGGTAGGTCTTAGGTGTTCTTTAATAGTTTGGTTATCTATTAATTCCATATTCTTAATTTGTGTCATCTTTTGACGTTCTTCCTTAACTTGAGTATCGATGGTCTTAAAAAGTTAAATTTTTACTCAATTGATGATTGTGTATCGATATAAATCAATTTTTGGTAGTGGAATATTTTTCCTAATAGTTTGGATTACTCATCACTCCTTCACTCGTTGTACATTTAGATTGGATTGAGACAAAGGGATTTAAAAAGCTTTTGAGTTTTGATGGTATGCTATCTATAAATATTTTATTTTTTTCTTAATTGATAGGAATTTTAGGTAAATTTAATTTCATCGTTTTTCTTCTTACATGCATTGTAATTGCGATATTTTCTATAAATTTAATAAAAATTTAGTGATTACTATAAAAATTATTAAATATTTAATATCCTAAACGAACATTTTAATGTGGTTTAACAAGTACTTAAAATTGAATTACAAATTTACGAGGCTTAATTAAAAAAATACTCAAATAATATTTTCTATATGTCTAAAATATTTTTTAGCCTAAGCATGTTTTTAACGTTTTCAATTTTAGTATTTTTGGTGTTTGATTATTGGCGATTGTTTAAAAAAATTGCTTTGACCAATCAAAATATGTCGCGTTGCTTTAATTTTAATTTCTTTTTTTATATACTAATTTCTTTTAAATTAATTTAAATATTCCTAACTTTTTCAAAATCTTTTGATCTCTAAATTCGACCTTTGTCATTGTCATTCATCACGCTGTCAATGAATTTTTTTAATCTTTTTGTTACAAGACTAGCACGTCAACTATCGTATGTTCGATTTTATTTACCGCTCATCATATATGGTTTTCTCTTATCATTGTTTAACTATATTTTCACATCAAACACCTTGATCGTCCACTTTTGACAATAAAAGAATGAGAAAAATGATCGTAGAGTCTGATGACAAAAGTGATAGGCACATCATCGACGATCGACGACAATAACCATTAGAATTGAGATTTAAAACTTCAGAATTTAGTGATTTAGAAATTATTTTGGGAGTTTTTAAAAAGTTTAAGATATTTTTATAATCTTATTTTTTTAAAATAAAAGATAAAATAAAATGTGTCATGTGTTATGTTTTATTGGTTAACAAAATTTTTTAAATGGTCATTAATGGTAAAGCACCTAGAATGATAACAATGAAAACATTAAATATTTACTTGGACTAAAAATACTTTAAGTACTTATCTAAAGAAAATATATTTTGTAAGAGAGTTCAAATGATTGATTAAACTGAATTTATCGATAAAATTGAATTATTTCAGTCAAATGATCAATCACCGATTAAATTTTTTTAAATTCAATTAACAATTAATTTGATTCAAAATTAATTGACTAACCAAATTACCTAAAATATAAAAAATAAATATATTATACATATTAACTCATACCCATTAAAATTCCAAAACCCAATTCTAACTCAAATGAAGAAATTTATTTTTTAATCTAAAATTTTAATGTTTTTATCTATATTTAAATATTATTTAAATTAAATACAAATTATTTTTTGTTAACTAAAAAGTTTTTCTAAACGATTTTTATTGCGTAGTAATTTGATTAGAAAAATAATGATAATGTTTTCCTATAGAAGGTGAATGATACATGGCAACGTTGATGAGAGCAAGAAAGCCTACGGAAAACATAAACTATACCGTAGAGGATAATTCCTTTATTGCCGAAAACAGTCCGGGTCGTCACTTTGTTCCGTTCCTGTACGGCTTAATTGCAGAACACGCTATTGTCATTTCCAGCGACTCCTCCCTTTTTCCCAACATTTCCCGGCTTTTCTCCCTTCCCAAACAAGAATTTAGGGACTCCTTCTCCACTCAAAATTCCAGTACATCTTCCTAACCGTCTCTCATTTTCAAAGCTCAAACCCTCCTCACGTACCTGATAATCTGAGGTTTTTCAGCCCGTTCCTTTGCCCTCTTGTCCGGAGCTTTCGTTTTTTTCCCTGGTCATTAATGTTTACATGTTACTTGTTTAAAGAAATTAAAGGAAAACGAGTTTTAGGTTTTTGGAACACACTATTTTTCTTCACGTTGAACTTGAAAAAATGCTTGTTATGGTTAAGATGTTTTAATGGCATATAAGGGAAAATTCGGTGCG
This sequence comes from Abelmoschus esculentus, assembly GCA_035048815.1. NCBI lineage: Eukaryota > Viridiplantae > Streptophyta > Magnoliopsida > Malvales > Malvaceae > Abelmoschus > Abelmoschus esculentus. The sequence continues at coordinate 10,824,086 of JAUCBN010000016.1, read as the reverse complement.
TGTTGTTTGTTTAACTTTTCATATGTTAGCACTGTTTTAAAGCGAATGCTGCGAGAATTTGCTTGAGTTTAACTTGATTGTTTTGTTATTTAATTCTTGCTCATGAACCTAAAAAGTACATTGTATTCAGAAGCAACCATTTCTTTTAGTTATTTTAAATGATATTTTTTTTCCTGAAATAAGAAATAGGTGATTTTGTGTTGTATGAGATGAACTTGGTTTATTTCTCACTGTTTTCTCTTATTTTTTGTTCAGTATTTTCCATTTTTCAATCAACAAAACTGCAGTGATGTGCTTTAATGTTCAACTTTTAGACACGACTTATTTGTTTATTTATTTAAATTTGTTTTGATGCCGTTTTCTTTCTCTCTTTTTTGTTTTTTTCAGATAAGTAATGTCATCTTCTGACGAAGAAGGTGAGATTTGTCCAGAAGTTCATATCTCCGAATATGCTTTTGTTAATAATGTCGGTCAACCAGTTTCATTTGTTATTTTGCCTCTCCATTGGAGTGAAAACGAAGTCATTGGCCAGAATAAAACCCAGGTTTTCTTAGACGGGGTTGCTGACAATGGTCTTGAGAAGATTTACAAGCAAGTTGTTGCGTGGAAGTTTGAGCTATCTTATGCGAAGCCTGAAATTTTGGTGCTCACCAATAACAAGAAATGGATAACACTGCAGAAGCCTAGGAGGAGTTTCGGAAGTAAGATTAGGACAATCCTGATCACTATTCATTGGTTGCATTTCATGAAAAAGAACTCAGATGAATTAGCAAAATCCGCATGGAGCCACTTGCAGAATGTCTTCAGGTTGCTTCCATCCGAATGACTCTGTTGCTCTCTTTGTTGCGAGTTGTTTTAATATTTTCTTTGTTAGTTTGTTGTTAAAGGATGATTTAATGAAGTTTTAATCTTTTTTCATACTACTCAATTTTGTGTCTTGCAGCTTATATGAGTTTGAGCCTTCTGAAGGTGACCTTTTGTCTCACAAGTTGTTAATTGGTGAAGCTGTGAAAAGGGATAAAGACCTAGCAAACTCCAAGGTTTGTGCTACCATGGCTATATTTATGTTCGTCATGTCATGACAATATCTCTCATTGGGTTTATATACATAATAAAATTACCATAGCGTTTACACTGTAGATAGTCCATTAAAATCCATATATGTATGTTACTCACACAGATGGTATCTCATACGTGTCTCGAGTCATCAATTTGGGGATGTATCTTAATATAAACATGCTAGTTCTTGGACCTAAATCCTTTATTCTGGCGATAAAAAAAGAGCCATTAATTTTGATTTACAAAATTTCTTCAATTGTATGATAGAGTTTCTCTCCCTGTCTGCAGTTTCTTTTTCTTAATTTGGTTTGTCTGAATGGCTATAGCTTCTGCAACTCTCATGTTAATGTTTGTCTAGCTCATTGGACATAATGTTTTTTTTTTCTGTGCGGAAGTTTAGAAGTTTCACTTTTTTTAGAAAATAATCTTGGAAACATATTTAGCTGGTTTTATTTTTGTGAAATCTATTCTAGCTCTGCGATGGAATTTGTCCTTTACTGATAAATTTCCCTTCTATAGGCAGTTTGATTCAATGTGCAATACCATTAATCAACCAAGAGTTGCTGTATAAACTAGCTTTAGATTCAATGCAAGGACAGAAAAAGCTTCCTCTACAAGCATATAATATATGCATGCTAACTTGAGCAAATAATTTGTCTAAGTCACATGCTCTATGCTCTATGCACATGTACAATATGATATATGAAAACTGATAAATAATTTATCTTTTACAGAATGTGATTAACTTTCTGCAGATGCCTCAGAGGAATATAATTTTTCATCAGGTTTGCAGAAGTGTTTCTCTTAGATTGTGAATTATTACCGTTACATGATTTTACCCTTTAAATTTTTTTTCTTTTTCCTCATTATACTGTAGATTTTCTTATGGTTTAACAGGATGTCAATATACTCAAGAAAGATAAGTTTATAGTCAATGGAGATGGAGGTCTAGATGAAGAAAACAATGATAATGATGATGACATAGGTGAAGAAGTTGGTGGTGTGGGGAAGTCCATTTTTGATCCTGTTTGTGCAATTTGTGATGACGGTGGCAACGTTCTAGCGTATGCCCCAACTTTTTGGTTCTTGAAATTTTTATGTTAACTTTATTGTTTTGTTTTTAATTTGCTATAAACTATTTTTTTTGTGTGTGTGGTGTATGTTTTAGTTAGTATGTACAACTGTATATTGTAGGAGTTTTAGATAAAATAGTAATTATATTTTATTTTTATTTGATCTTATCATGTAGTTTAAATTAGGGACTTATATTTCCTAATATCTAGTTGTTTTTTAGGGATTTGAAATTGTTGACTTTTTGTGTGATTTTTTCCTTAATTAGATTCTCTTTGTAACATATAAATAGGTACTATTTTATCAATAAAATATGAAGTATAACAGAGTACTTTTCCTCTGTTTTCTACATGGTATCAGTTAGTTTTTTTTCGATCCTTAAAAAAACTAGAGTAAATAGCCAGTGCAAAAAATTCTGCAGATTTCCAGAATCTTCTCAGCCAAATGACAACAGTCAATACCTTAGCTCTTATTTCTACTGAAGGTAATCTTTCTTATGTGAGCTTGGCTAGTATTGATACTCTATCCACTTGGATTGTCGATTCTGGTGCTTTTAATCATATGACAGGGAACATCACCTTGTTCAAAAGTCTTCAAAAATTGAGTTCTCCTTCATACATCAAAACAGCAGATGGTTCCTTCTCCGAGATTGCAGAAGGGGTTTTGTAACACCCAATCAGAATATTACTTTACATTCTGTTTTTTATGTACCAAAGTTAGCTTGTAATCTCCTCTCTATTTGTAAACTTTCTAAGGATCTCAATTGCACAATTAAGTTTACTTCCAATTTTCGTGAATTTCAGGCAATGAATTCGGGGAAGGTGATTGGCAATTCTAGGTTGTATGGAGGGCTCTACTTTCTTCAATGATAGAAAAATCAAAGTATTTCTCTTCATACTTCTATTTTGGATACTTCTAATGAAATCTTGTTATGACACTTCAGATTAGGTCATCCAAATTTCCATTACCTTACAAAGTTGCTACCTCAGTTATTCAGTCACAAAAATCCAAATCTTTTTCATGTGACATTTGTCAGTTTGCCAAACAAGCCTAATCAACATATCCTACTTCCATTTATAAATCTTCTCATCCTTTTTCATTTATACACTGTGACATTTGGGGCCCTTAGAGAGTAAAATATGTAAATGGAGCGAGGTGGTTTATAAACTTCATAGATGAACACTCTAGGATTACATGGATTTTTTTAATGAAAGAAAAATCTGAGGTTGAGGGGATTTTTAAAAGATTTGATGCAATGATCGAAACCCAATTTCAAAGTAAAATTCAAATGTTTCATTGTGACAATTGGAGTGAATATTTCACTAAAACTCTAGGATCATATTTTCAAACCAAAGGTTGTTCATCTCACTTCTTGTGCTAATACACCACAACAAAATGAGATAGTCGAAAGAAAAAACAGACATCTCTTGGAGGTAGCTAAATCCTTACTTTTTTCTGCCAATGTACCAAAATATCTTTTTGGGGAAGCATCTTACTGCTACCTATCTTATTAATAGGATGCCTAGTAAAACCTTGAAATTTTAAGTTCCTAGAGATGTGTTACTTGAACATTTCCCTAATTTCAAACCCATATCTTTTACATCACCTTTGAAAGTGTTTGGGTGTATAGTCTTTCTCTATAATCATCAACAACCCAAGAGTAAGTTAGATCCTAAGTCTACGCAGTGTGTGTTTTTGGGATATTCTTCAACTCAGAAAGGGTACAAGTGTTATTTAGCTATTACCAAAAAGATATACACCTCCATGAATGTAACTTTTTTCGAAAACAAACCTTTTTTTACCAAATCTGAAATTCAGGGGGTAAATATGAATGAAAAATTTTAATTTTTTGACAGATTCTAACGACCCATTGTTGTTAATAATTTTCAGTTGAGTTCAACCCTCTAGTAGCCCAATGTTGTTGATAATCTACAGACCAAATCAGCCACCTAGCAGCCTACTACTGTTGTTGATAATTTACAACAACACTCCAGCAACCCATTGCTGCTGATTATTTACAACCCTAAACAGTCATCCAACAGCCAAGTTCACCTTTGCAGCCTATTGTTTCACAAATTTAGGAAAATAAGAATGTTCAGCCTGAAATTTCCTCTCCTAATTCTCAAAATTCACATACTCATATCATTCCTTCAACACCCTTACCTCCTAATTCTAAACTCCCTAGAACTCCTCAAGAAACTCAATATACAACTCATGAAAAAGGAGAGACCAGTGTCTACCAAAGTAGAAAAAGGTCAATTTTAGAATCTACCATACAACCTAGTTTTTGCCAAGAACTCAACTTCAATCCTACTGCCTTTAAAGATGAGAAAGGTAATGAGTTACCTGATAAGAACTCAATTAATAATGACGTTCAAATTCCTTTTATTGATACTACTGATCTTCTTATTGCTTAGAAAAAAGGTGTAAGAAAGTGCATTAATCATCCCATACAAAGATTTATTACATATTAAAAATTGCAACCTTCTTTTTGAGCATTGACAACTAAAATTGATAGCATCCAGATTCCACAAACAGTTGAAGAAGCTTTGAGAGATCCTAAATGGAGAAAGGCTTTCGAAGATGAGATAAAGGCTCTTAAAAGTAATGAAACTTAGACCTTGATTGATTTACCATAAGGAAAAAAACTTGTTAGCTGTAAATGGGTATTTACAGTGAAGTAAAACTCTGATGAAAGTGTGGAGAGATACAAGGCAAGGTTAGTAGCAAAAGGATTCACACAGTCTTTTGGGGTAGATTATCAGGAAACTTTTGCTCCTGTTACCAAGTTAAATATAATAAGGGTTCTATTATCCTTGGCTGTAAATGAAGACTGGAAACTCCATCAGTTAGATATTAAAAATGCCTTCCTTAATGGCAACTTAGGGGAAGATGTCTACATGCAAGTGTGAGAAAGGGGCCATTGCGATCGAAGAACACGAATGCCTATAAACAATGAACAAGAAAATAAAAAATGCTAGAGTTTAACAATAAAGAAAAAATAATATTTTTCAACAGAGAACAATTTGTTTTTCTGTATTTTCTTATTATTGTTTTATATTAAATGATTACAGAATAAACCTTTAAATAGGCTAAAATAGAGTTTTAATATAACTAAAATTATATTTTATTTAAATAATATTTATTCCTAATTTAAATAAGATTTCTAACAAATCTAAACTACTAATTAGGAATAAACTCTAATTAAATATTAAATAAAAACTCTTAACATTCCTCGTTAATTTAGACTTCTGCTCAGACTCTATCACTTCTTGGATAACTAACACCGCCCCTCAAGCTGGTGAACAAACGTAGTAGAACTCCAACTTGAATCTTGGATGTGATACCCTACTCTTTTTTTCTTCTGTTGTTTCTTCGAGAAAAAATGCTCTTTGTTCTCGAGTCAGGAGTCTTTGATTGAGATGGTCTAACATGTGGTTCTTGATTAAAAAATTTGATGTGAATAATGTAAAAAGTGATCAAAAGAATCTACACTCCCCCAAGTTGTTAGTTACACAAACTAGAATTCTAAATTGAACCTTTGAAGTAGAATCTTTTAAAAAAATATTATCTAGTTTTTAAGGTTAAACTATAACTTTTTACCTGTCTTTTTGAATGGTTGGCAAATAGTTTTTTAAGGTTAAACTATAACCTTTTATCCAATCTTTTCTCATATCTTTTGAAACGGATGACTAAGATAGAACTAAATAGTTTTTTAAGGCTAAATTATAACATTTTCTTTAATCTTTTCTCTTCTATTTTGAAACGGATGGATAAGATACAACCAAATAATTTTTTAAAGCTAAACTATAACTTTTTCTCCAATCTTTTGAAACGGATGACTAAGATAGAACCAAATAGTTTTTTAAGGCTAAACTATAACCTTTTTTCTATCTTTTTGATTAGTTAAGATAGAACTATTAAATAAAGAACTAACAAAATTAAACGAGTAGATATTTTACCAGAGATGTAAGATTTTCACGAGGGAGGAGCTAGAGAATGAGTGTGATCCAATAACAACAATAAAAAAATAACGTGCATCTGAAAAGTCAGACCTTGATATATTTCAGATTAAAGATGACAGTAGCAGTGACATCGATATAGTTGTTGGCTCATGATACCATGTGAGAAAGGAGTCATTGCGGCCGAAGAATATGAATGCCGATGAACAATGAATAAGAAAATAAAAAATGCTAGAGTTTGACAATAGGGAAAAAATAATATTTTTTAATGGAGAACAATGTGTTTCTCTATATTTTCTTATCATTGTTCTATATTAAATGATTACAGATTAAGCCTTTAAATAGGTTAAAATAAAGTTTTAATATAACTAAAATTATACTTTATCTCTAATTTAAATAATATTTATTCCTAATTTAAATAAGACTTCTAATAATTCTAAACTACTAATTAAGAATAAACTCTAATTAAATATTAAATAAAAACTCTTAACATTTCTCGTTAATTTAAACTTCTACTCAAACTCTAACACTTCTTGGATAACTAACAGCAAGTGCCTCCAGGATTGGAAGAAAAAGCGACCAAAAAGTTTGCAAGCTAAGAAAGTCCTTATATGAACTAAAACAATCTCCAAGGGTTTCGTTCGAGAGGTTCACCAAATTTGTTGTTAAAAATGGTTACAAACAATGTCAAACTCACCATATATTGTTTGCAAAATTGGGACCAAGTGGAAAAAATACCATCTTAATTGTCTATGTCGATGACATTATCATTACTGGAAATGATGTTGCGAAATAGAGAACCTAAAGAGGCTATTATCCAAGGAATTTGAGACTAAAGACCTTGGAAGTCTTAGATACTTTCTTGGAATGGAGGTGGTAAGATCCAAAGCTGAGATTGTTATTAATCAGAGGAAGTACATCCTTGACCTACTCTCAGAAACAAGAATGTTAGGATGCAAACCTGTAGAAACTACTATGGACAACAACTTTAAGCCAAGGAAGGAGGAAATGTGAATTCCAGTAAACAAGGAACAATATCAAAGACTCGTAGGTAAACTAATTTACTTGTCTTTGACCAGACCTGAAATTGCTTTCTCTGTTGGAATTGTAAGCCAACATATGAATGATCCAAGGGAAGAACACCTTGATGCAGTCTAATATTGAGATACCTTAAAATAACCCATGGACATGGCTTAATTTTTAGAAAAAGTGATAATAGAACAATAAAGATTTTCACTGATTCTAGTTGGGCTGGAAAATTGACTAACGGGAGATTCGTAAGTGGTTATTTTTCTTTTGTCTAGGGTAACCTAGTGGCATGGAGGAGCAAAAAGTAAGATGTGGTGTCAAGGAGTAGTGCCAAGGCAGAATTTGGAGCTTTAGCTCTTGGAATATGTGGAAGAATATGGATAAACAGACTTCTCAAAGAACTGGAGTTGGAAGAAAAGACTGATTTCAAAATATATAGCGACAGTCAATCAACTATGAGTATTACTAAGAATCCAATGCAATACGACAGAACCAAACACATTAAAATAGATAGGCACTTTATCTATGAGAAAGTGAATGGTGGTATTACACAGCTAAATATATTCCTACCAAAAGCCAAATTGTTGACATCTTTTCTAAGGCACTTCCAAGAGTGAATTTTGATGAGTTCACAGCCCAACTGGGTTTATGCAACATATACACAGTTTGAGGGGAATGTTAATTATTATATACAACTGTATACTGTTGGAGTTTTAGATAAAATAAGAATTATATTTTATCTTTATTTGATCGTATCAAGTAGTTTAAATTAAGGAATTATATTTCCTAATATCTAGTTGCTGTTTTTTAGAGATTTGTAATTGTTGATTTTGTGTGATTTTTCTTTAATTAGACTCTCGTTGTAACCTATAAATAGGTACTAGTTTATCAATAAAATATGAAGTATAACATATTACTTTTCCTTTGTTTTCTACAGTATGACTGTATCATGCATAGATTTGGTGTTCCTTGACAAACTAATAAATTTTTGAATTCACCTGAAGTATTAGAAGGCTTTCTCAATATATCGGTGCACTTAATTTTGAATGATTGTGAGATGGTAGCAGGATTTGAACCATGATTCAACCCTTTTGACTTAAACTAGCAGAAAACAAGGAGAATATTGGAAAAATAGAAAGGAAAGACTAGACTTTAGTGTTTATGATCATCAGCTTTGGTACTAATAATTCATAAACAATATTTTTGTTTCACCATACTGGTGAAACATATAACTTTTGACTTTTAAGTGCTGAAGACAATGTTTGTCAAAATCATATTCATATTTCATGAAATTATGGAGTAATCCTTTTGTTTTGGTTAAAAGAGTAATGGGATTTTATTGAATTAGGCAGGATTTACTTTTTTTCTTTAAAAAATTCCTTTCATTGTGGTACCTTAAATTGGCCACCTGATTGGGGTTCTTTTAATAGTAAAAAGGAGGCAATATCAAACCTCTATTTCTCAATGATTTAGTATTCAATAACAAACATGGTATATAAGGAAACATGCATTTGGCCTAGAGAATAAAAAAGAAAATTGTTGTGTTTAGGCAATGTCGTTGGAGTATATCTGTTTATATGACTTCCTTATTTAATGTCAGTTCATGAATTATACTTTGAGAAATTTCTTTTCTTTCTTGAAGTCACTGTTTATGTGTCATTACTCATTATAATAATCTTAGCAAAGGTTATTTTTCCTATGTTCGAGTGTGCATATAAATACATGGAAGATTTAAAAAACATTAACTTGGCTTTTGGATTGAAATTTATCCAACATGTCCACATTGACGCTTCTGGCATTGTTCTATAGTCTCAATGTCCGACTTCTCTACGACATTTTTGCTTGCCATTACAATAATTTGTTTATTTACTTTGGTTCCTTTTGTTTACTGTAATTGATATAGTTGTGAAGGAAGGTGCTTGAGGTCTTTTCACCCAACAAAAGATGCGGGGATTGATACTTCTTGTGAATCTCTTGGCTTTGTCAATGATGCTCAAATTGATGTATGGTCAGCTTTGCTTCAGTTAATATGTAATTTTTTTGTTCATTTGCTACAATTCTATTAACTTGTATGTATTTCCATGTTTTTTATACATGCAGGCTATTCCGTCTTTCTTGTGTAAAAATTGTCTATATAAGCAACATCAGTGTTATGCTTGTGGTGAATTAGGCTCTTGTAACGATTCTTGTCAAGAGGTAAGTGTCTTTGAGCTTTGAAGGAACCAAAAGATTGTCGAATCATTAATTTAAAAGTCTTGCTTTTGGATAATCAAGGGACAAAGGATTTTTTGTTTTGTTTTTCACAATCGATTACTTAGTAATTTATATGTTACTTTTATGTTAAACGATTTCAGTGGCATTCATAACTACAGTTTAAATTTGGACTATCATCAATGAAAGCTTTTTTTTCTCCACGAGGTTTTTCCTTGTGTTTCTGCAACTTGTGGGCATTTCTATCATCCAAAATGTGTGGCAAAATTGCTACATCCGGACAATGAAGCCGAGGCAAAAAACCTTAGAGATAAAATTGCTGCGGGGGATTCATTTACCTGTCCTACCCACAAATGCTTTGTTTGTAAGCGAAGTGAAGATGCCGAAGTTTATGATTTGCAGTTTGCTCTATGTAGGCGATGCCCTAAGGCGTACCACAGGAAATGTTTACCCAAGTATACTCACTCTTAAATCACTATTTTCAGTTTTCTAGAACCCCTGTAGAGGATACGTTGACTTCATTTGATGTTTTTGCTTTGTTTTCAGGAATATTTGCTTCGAATATAATATGTATAAAAATAGTTTACAAAGGGCGTGGGAGAATCTCTTGCCCTATAACCGGATTCTAATATACTGCATGTAAGTTTTACTTTATATATAGTTCTTTTTGGATAAACTAGATATTTAACTCATGCATTATTTATCAATGGCCATGTTGCTGCTAAATATGCTGACCAGGGAGCATAAGATTATCAGAGAGCTTGGAACTCCAAGCAGAGACCACTTAATTTTTCCTGATCTTAAAGTCGAAGAAAAGATACGCAAAATGGAACTATCTTATTGTGGAAATAATTTGGCCTCAGCTAGAAGTGATGCTTTGGGAGTTTTTGGGACTAGAAATCTTTTGAAGAAGCCAAAGCTGGTTCAAAAGACCTATTATATTCATGCTGGAGCTTCTAGTCAAAGAACTGAGAAACTATGTTCCAGACAAGAATTTTCTCCGTTGAGGAAACAAAATGCTTGTACAACTGGTAGAAAATTCTTGAAGCAGGATGCGAGTGCTGACTTTGATATGTATCTTGCAAGAGGGAAAGACAAGCTATCCCCCCAAAAAGGTAACTTAAAAGTGAAGTTGCAGTCAAATGAAACTGGCCTCAAAACCAAGAATACCAATCAAAATATGCATGTGAGGGGCAAAGCGGAAAGGACTAAGCCTTCAATTGATGAAGAAGTAGAGAAAGGGTAATTTGCTTGCCTTTTATAATACTAGCCTTAGTAAATACTTTTTTCACTGGAAAAATTCAATGCTGAAGTGCTTTTGGTTTTGGATTTACGCTTTTTCATTAACAGTATTTTGGCTCTCATCAAAGATGTTGATTCTTCATTTAATGCTGAGGAATTTTTGAAAAGTCGGAAGCAAATCTCTGTTGCAAATACATGTAGCTTTCGGAGCAAGAGTATTACATCGGGTAGGGTGGAGGCCTCGGTTAAGGTATATATCCTACTTCTTGCTTAGTAAGGCGGATAAACTAGCATGAATTATCTAGATTCTTTTTCTTTACTTGTATGGAAATTTCTCACATGTTTTAGGCTGTTAGAGCTGCATTAGAGAAGTTAGAAAAAGGAGATTCTCTTGAGGATGCAAAAACTGTTTGTGGTCCAGATGTGATCAAGCAGATATTGAAGTGGAAGGTTTAAACTCTTTTCCCTCTAATTGGTAGCTATTTGTTTCCAGAGCTATGCTTTTGTTTTCTGGGTGCATGTTTTTATCATGTTAAGGAAGTTTAGGTGTTTGTTTCTTATACTGTAAAATCTTCATTTGGTTGAATTGGGTATCCTTTTTTCTTCATTTTGGCCTCTAGATTTTGTTCCTTTATCTTGTGATCTTTATTTGATTACTTGGCACAAATTACCATTTTCAAAGCAAAATGAAAAAAGGGGGTGTCTGATGCTGAGGGCCGTGGATTTTATTATACCTGACTACCTGTGTGATCACTAATTTCACACCTAATATAAAGGAATAATTAATGAGCTTAGTTACAAGCCTAATTGGTTAGCTTAGCATTCTTCAAATAATTACTCATTGGGACTTTAGTGTCCCGGGTTCTTTCAGTTATTGGTATTATATTCTCTTAGAGAAACTTCTTTGCTTTTGACAGAAATCTAGATCACCTTAGGAAATAGCATTTGGTTGTTAACTGCTTATCTCTTTTCGCTAAGCAATATGTGTGCATGATTTGAATAAGTTAGAGTATTAAAATGTACGAATATTGTGGGTAGCAATGTTTGAACTTACCACGAAAGTTTTTTTGCCAAGTTAAATGCTTATCTTTTACATTCTATAGGAGAGTCTTTCTGTATATCTTGGACCTTTTCTCCATGGAAGGCGATATACTTCTTTTGGTCGCCATTTCACTAAAGTGGAGAAGCTTAAAGAGGTAGTATTGCTTACTTTTGTACTTATTTCTAAGCAATTGAATTAGAGTTAGAGTTGGCTTTGTTTTTAATAACTGAACTTCTTGTTAGAAGAATATTTGTTGCCTACTAATTGAAGTTTCAGTCATTTTGAAACCATAGTCCAGAAGAAAAAGACTCATAACTGTAGACTTAAGAATAGTCTAAGCTTTTTTTAAAGTATTCTAATCTTGCTTATATTTTACTGACTAGTGTTGTGGAATTAACTTTTAAGTTGATATTCTTGGGGAATAATCTCAAATAAAACATGATAGGTAGAACTTTTCTCCCCCCCTCCTCCCCCTCCCAGTTCACCAGAAAGAGAAAAGTTTGACATCCCACAAAATTTGGTTGCAGTTATATGTTTCCGTGTTCTGTCACCTACATGGATAACTTGTCTACTGTTAGCTACCTCTTAGTTTTCACCTCCTATGAGAATCTGTTGCGGTTTGGTTCTCTACTTGCTTGCTCCATTAATATCTTTATGCTTGGTTAAAATATAGATTGGAGCTAATAGCACTTATTCTGCAGATTGTTGATAGGCTCCATTGGTATGTACAAGATGGTGATACTGTAAGAGTGTTCTTCATTTTTCTTTAGCTCACTAAATTTACATTCATAATTGCACATAATGCATGATTTTCTAGTAAAAAAACAGGTTACAATGGTCATAATTTCATTGTTCTTAAAAGCTGGAAAGAAATTCAGCTGCTATCTTATACCTTATATTTGCAATTGTAAATGCAGTATGTTTTTGCATTCTCTTAACATGTATCACATATAGCAATTCATAGATTTATCACATTTTTTTGTTGTATTTCACATTTTTCTTGTTAGCTTCATGACTAGTTTAGATTGCTGTGCTCAGTATTAAAAAACTTTGGATTGTTTATGCTGGGAGACAATTCTGTAGTTTGAGATAACTTGAGGATATTAATTTATGCTGGAATAAGTGATGTGTAAGCATGGTGCTTCTGAGAATGTGAAATTGGGAATGCAATGACTTTGATTTGAAATTAGCTTGCCTATTTTCTTATTCACACTTGCTATTACTTGGAATTTGGCTACTCATCTAAAGATGGAACCATAGTATTAGGTGAATGATACCACTGACTTTAAAATTTAAAATGTTCATATGCCCTTGAATTGTCATTCCTACTGGTCATAAAATGACTTGAAAAGTCTGATCGTCTTTTTTTTTTTTTTTTGTCCCTCCCAAATTATGACTTCGAATTTTTTCTAATTACTAGATTTGTTTTTTATATATATCTTGGTTATGTCAATATGGTCATCCTGTTTACACAATGAACACTACTTGAGCAGATAGTCGACTTCTGCTGTGGTTCCAATGATTTCAGTTGTTTATTGAAAGAGAAGCTAGAGAAAGTTGGGAAGTCCTGCTTATTTAAAAATTATGATCTTTTTCAGCCAAAGGTAAAGTTAAGTCTTTCCTTCATCTAAGGTCCTTTTGACTGATAATTTCTGTTGGTGTTCCTTTTTGTGTGTGATGAATTCTAAAGACTAGGTTGCGATTTCAAGAGCATGATGAATTATGATATTTTTTGGTGATGAAATAAATGTAAATTTTTTGTCCCTCATGCAGGTCAATATCATTTAGTCCACAAACTAATTTTTGAAAATATTTTTGTTGGAAGGAAAACCAGCCTCCATTTTCTTTATCTCAAATCTTTTTCAATCATGTAATAAAAAATTTACCTATCAAATTTTATTTTATTTAAAAATAGTGTATTGTCTGTGATTAAACACCTCTTGTTTATTTTGCATTGGTTTATAAGAAAACATAAATCAAATCTCACAATCCCTGTATTTCCAACTTCATTCTCTAATATGAATGAATGTGTTACTCTATCATCTAACCGAATCCTTTCAAGCATTAACAGCCAACAACATTTCCAAATTACTGTAGTGTAGAGTAGTACTAGTTGTAATTTATGTGCTAAAGGAGTTCAAAATTACCTTGTTTTTAGCATATGTATGAGTAACTAGCATTTTGCTATCATTATTGGCCATTTTGGGATTAAGTTTCCTGAGTAGTGGTGTAATCAAGCTGAGCAAACTCAAGCTCTAAGAAGCTTGGGTTTGACTTGAAATTAGAGGCTCATAGTTTTGGCTCAAGCTTGATTTAAGATAGGAACTCTTCAAACTTGCTTGACTAGGCTTGTTTACCTAGTAAAAGAATGAGCTTAATTCGTGCACAAGTTCAAGCTCAACTATTTGTGTTTAAGCTCGAATTGAGTTTTTTCAAAATTAATTAAATTAAAAATAAAAAGTTGGGTTTGGCTTGTGCGCTACTTGAATAAAATATTAAAATATATGAATTTGACTCGTTCGATAGCTTAGTTTAAAAAAACGCGCCTAGTCGCGCTTTAGGCGTCAGGCGCAGTGAGGCGTGGAAGAAAATGCCTTCACCATCAAAGACGAGGTGAAAAGTAAAAAGCACCGGTAGACACATAAAAGCGTGCTTTTCTACCAAGGCGATGGGCGTCGCGCTTTGTGAATTAAAAGAAAAACAATGCATTTTTTCAAACAACCCACGTCCAAATTAAACTCCCTTACTATTCTGTTACTTCTCGACATTTAACAAAAATAAAGAAAAAAACCTAAGAGTTCAACTCCTTTGTCACTTTTAGGTTTATTTTGATAATTTCATTCTTTTCATCTCTCTCTTTTACCCATTCTCTCTTGCCTAATTTGTTTCTCTCTTCAACAATAAGCGACAATAACTTTCAATTGCTTAGATAAACCTCTTTTTCTTTTTTTATTTGACTTTTATCTCTTTCCTTCTTTTTACCTAATTATTTTAGTTTAATTTATGTTATTTTATATTTTTTGTTTTTTCAACAATTATCTAGTGTAGAAAATCAACTTCCAACTTTATGGAAAAATAAAATAATGTTAAAAATAAAAAAAGAAAATTTAAGCTTTTTGTGAAAAAAAGAAAAAACATAATTTATTTTCTGTTGTTGAATAATGATTTTGTTTACCCATGCTAATGTTTTTTAATAGGCTTTAGAATAGGACTTTGAATAAGATTAGAAGTCCTAATTATTTTAGACTTTTAATTCTACTAAAATTATCTCTAAGTAATAGATCATAACTCAAGTTCTTACTAGTACTATATATATCGTATAGACTCGCACTCTATATAATCTTACACTCCCTCTCAAGTTGGAGAATATATATTGTATATTCCCAGCTTGAATAGAAACTTGTCGAAAGAAGCTTTCGGTAATGCTTTTGTAAACACGTCTGCCACTTGTTCTTCTGTAAGAACATAGGATAAAGAAGTTGTCACATTAGTAATCTTTTCTGAGATAAAATATCTATCAATCTCCGCATGTTTCGTCCTATCATGGTGAACTGGATTTCGAACAATTTGTATGGTAGACTGATTATATAAAAAATCTCAAACTTTTCCTCTTGGTTCACATCTAGCTCTTTCAATAGCTTTAATAATCAAATTCCTTCAAATATTTTCAATTCTAAAGCCCTATATTCTGCTTCAGCATTGCTTCTAGATACAACTGTTTGTTTCTTACTTCTCCAAGTTACTAGATTTCCCCAAACAAAGGAACAATAACCATTAGTTGATCTTCTTTCTGTCAGTTCGCTTACCCAGCTTGAATCTAAAAAAATCTGAACACTACTTTCTTGAGTCTTTTTAAATATCAGCCCATGCCCTGGTGTCCCTTTCAAGTATCTTAAAATTCTAATTGCAGCTTCCATGTGATCTTCCCTTGGATCAGTCATGTGTTAACTGATAACATTAATTAGAAAGATAATATCTGGTCTGGTTAATGACAAATAAATCAACTTTCCCACTAACCTTTGAAATTTACCCTTATCAACTTTATGGCTTGAGTCCTCTTTACTAAATTTTAATCCTGCTTCCATGGGAGTATCAATTGGTTTGCATCCTAGCATCCATGTTTCGTTAAGTAAATCAAGAACATACTTTCTTTGATTTATTACTAAACCTTTTAATATGACGCGGAGTTCGTCGAAACGGACTTTCCTCGTTTGTTACGGATCTAGGAGTGTTGTAGGCACGTTCCTGTAATAAAATCGACAAAAAACAACAAAAATTAGACGACATATTATGTTAAATATATATATAAAAGATGAACAAAATAACATAAAATAAATTTAATAATCTAGCTCTTTTGGAAAGGGCTTCAACGACATCAATGATGAAGACTTCAAAAACGATCGGTGGGAACGCTAAACTCGAAAGAACTCGAACAATATGCTGAACGAACCCGAATAGAATCTGTTTAACGCCGTAGGACTTAGACCCTTTAGATAGCAATCTAGGAACTCGAAGTATCAAAGACAATCAAGTGTGTTAGGTGTCGAATAATTCTAAAAAGAACCAAATTAATAAAGAAACTCTCAAGTAAATTTTATTCATTCAAATGTGTAACATTTCTTACATAGTTTAATTACATATATTTAGAAACAAAGAAGGGGTCGTGTGGGATACATGGCTGAAAATTAAAACCAATTGGATTGAGCACATGTTTAACGTGTCAATCGGTTTCAATTAACCAATTTTGGCACATGATAAATGTGCGTCAATTTCAAAATTTGAAATTGAACAAAGCAATCTGTCGATTGCTCAAATTGAAGCAATTCTGCTGGGCACCAAATCGAATGAATCTGGGCCCATTTACGTCCCCCGAATGGTGGCATCAACCGATCTATTATGTACCTATATATAATAAATAAGTTAGATCCACACTTAAACATATATAATAAATAGGATAATCTAATATCTTACTCGAATATAACAAATAAGTTATATATATAAAATAATACTCTCTCTACCCAAAAATAGTGTCCTTTATTGACTCTTTTTTGGTCAAACTTTTTGAACTTTGATTAATGATTATTTAAAATTTATTATTAATAAAAATATGAAAAAATATATTTTAGAAACATCTAATAGAGTAGATTTCAAATATATATTTTATAAAATTTAATTATTTAAAATATTTAATATAATTATAATCAAAGTTTAAAAAATTTGACTTTCAAAAAATCAATAAGGGACATTTTTTGTGGGACGGAGAGAGTATGTCACATATCAACATACAACACATTATATACCATATGTTCCAAGACATAAATATTATCGAATAAATTCGGAACTGAAGCACAAGTAAGGAAAAGTACTTCCCTGAAATATTTTGCCTTAGATCGAGTAATGAGTCCTAAAGGCAAGACCTCCGGATCAGTGTCAAGTGTTGGTGAAGATGTGCTCACATCACCTTTGCTCGACCTAGCAACCTCCATGCCTAGAAAGTATTTGCGTTTTCCTAGGTCTTTTGTTTCAAACTCTGTATTTAATAACCTTTTCAAGTGATTTATCTCTTCCTTATCATCTGTCAAAATTATATCGTCCACATACACTATTAAAATAACCCTTTTATTGTTAGAGGTTATCTTAATGAAGAGTGTGTGATATGCTAAGGATTGTTTGTATCTAGCTTTCAGAATCACCTTGGTGAATCTATCAAACAAGGCTCTAGGTAATTACTTCAAACCATAGATGGATTTATTAAGTCTACAAACTTTTTGATAACCTTTTATCGACTTCAAACCTTAAGGTACTCTCATGTACACTTCTTTCTCCAATTTTCCATTAAGAAAGACATTCTTAATGTCAAGTTGATGCAACATCCAGTCTTTGTTTACTATCAAACTTAAGAGAACTTTAATTGTATTTAGCTTAGCTACAGGAGCAAAAGTCTCATTATAATCAATTCCATAGGTTTGAGTAAAACCTTTGACTACCAACCTTGCTTTATACCTTTGTATACTACCATCAAAGTTATATTTTATGGAGAACATCCACTTGTATCCGACTGGTTTCTTGCCCTACGGAAGATCTGTAATGGTCCAAGTATCATTTTTTTCAAGTGCTTCAATATCTTCTTCAACAGCTCTTCTCCACTTAGAATCATTTAGAGCCTCCTCAATAGTGTCAGGTATTTGTTCTTTATCTAAGCAAGCTGTAAAAAACTTAAAAGATGATATTAGATTACCGTAAGCAACATACCTCTGAATGGGATGCTTTGTACATTCTCTTACCCATTTCCTTTTAGCAATTGCAAATCATCAACCTCAGGTAACGAGGAAGGAATCTCGGTTAGAACATTACCTTCATCATTCTCATTGGCAACTGAACTCAAGTCCAATTCTTGACTAGTGTCAAATTGCAAAACAGTCTCTGGAATAGTTTTCTGTTTTCTGGTGTAAACTTTCAATTGCTTAGAGGGTTGAGGAGTTTGTGAGGAAGGTTTAAGTGAGAATTGAGGAGTAGTAACAATAGGTGAAGGATGAAAAGTTGTAGGTGTAATAATAGGTGAAGAAGTGGAAAAGTTATGAGGTTCAAATGATAGAGGATTATTAATAAATAAATATGAAGAATAAACCTGATTTTTGAGAGGTTGAAAGACATCAGTATTCTCTCCCTAATTTTCAATCGAGTGAAAATAATATCCATGTTCAAAAAAGGTGAGATCCAATGAAGTAAAAAAAATTTGAGGAGGATGATAACATTTGTAGCCCTTCTTAAGTGAAGAATCCATACCAAGACACACTTCAAAGATCTAGGGTCTAATTTTGACATAGAGGGAGCATAATCCTTTATAAACACAATGCAACCAAAAACTTTAAAAGGAAGAATAGATGACAATGGTTTAAAATTTGGGTAACTCTAAAAAAAAGATCTAGGTGTTCTATATTGCAAAACCTTACTAGGTATTCGATTAATGAGATAGGTCGCAGTTAACAAAGCCTAGCCCCATAAATACTTAGGAGTGTTACCGGTGAATATCAAAGACCTAATAACTGATAACAAATGCCTATTTTTTTTCTTTCTGTAACCCTATTTTATTGTGTTGTATCCACACAGATGCTTATTTGAACAATCCCCTTTTTGTTAAAAATTCTCCCAATAACTTGGTAAAATATTCACTCTCATTATCAGATTTGAATATCTAAATTTTATATCCAAATTGGGTTTCAACCATATTGTAAAATTTTTTAAAAAAAGTGGCTACTTCAGATTTATCCCTTAACAAACATGTTCAAGTTATTCTACTATGATCGTCAATGAAAGTGACAAACCACATACTACCAGTTACATTCTTCACTCGAGAAGGACCCCAAATATCACTATGAATCAATGAAAAAGGTCGGGAGGGTTTGTAGAAAGTTGGTAAATAAGATGCTTTTGTCTGTTTAGCAAGAGGACATATATGACATTTAAAAGAACTTGATTTTTTATTAACAAACAATTTAGGTAATAATTTAGCAAGATAATGAAAATTAGGATGCATTAACCTAAAATGCCATAACATTATATTATCAATTTGTCCTAAAGAAGTAAAAGAGCAAGAAGTATTTGGTATGATAGATTGTTGATTACCGAGAAGGACATAAGGACCATTTTGTAAGCTAGCATTACCAAGCATTTTTCTCAAATTCATTGCTGTAAAAAACAACCAAATTCAGTAAACTGTAATGAACACTTCAAATTCTTGGAGAGTTTACTAACAGAGATGAGATTGCAAGCAAGATTAGGCACAAACAAAACATCTTCAAGCAACAAATTATCATTAACGAGGACCGAGCCATTTTCTTTGATAGGAGAGAAGGAGTCATCGACTGTTTTAATAGAACTTGTAGGAGATAAATCTAAAAAATTAAGGAATAATTCTCTGTTACCAGTCATGTGATTAGATGCTCTAGAGTCGATAATCTATGTTGATGTACCTTTAGAAGAAAAGAGTGCAGTAGGAGAACAAATATTTTGTATGCCGTTATCCTACATGAGAGCTAAATTTGTTTCACAGGTTACTGTTGAACCTGGAATTACTTGAAAAAACTTTAATCCAACCGTCTATTTTACTATGGGTAATATCTCAGAGGTTGAAAGGAATCCCATTAAGAATTCGGACTAAGATCGATATTAGCTCTGATACCATGTAGAAAATCAACTTCCAACTTTATGGAAAAAAATAATGTTAAAAAAAGAATAAAAGAAAATTTAACCTTTTTGTGAAAAGGAAGAAAAAACATAATTGATTTTCTGTTGTTAAATGAATGATTTTGTTTACACAAGTTAATGCCTTTTTATAGGCTTTAGAATATGACTTTGAATAGGATTAAGAGTCCTAATTATTTTAGACTTTTAATCCTATAAACTTATCTCTAAGTAAAATCAATGAATATATAATCTTACTAGTACTAAAATTATCTCTAAGTAATAGATCATAACTCAAATTCTTACCAGTACTATATATATCGTATAAACTCGCACTTTATATAATCTTACATCTAGACTCTTGTTTCAGAATATATAAGCTACAAGATAACAATATAGAATTATATAAAATCAATGAATATATAATTTTAAATCATTATAGAATTTTTATAAATGTATTTTAATAATTAGGTATAACCAACAACGTTATTTCTACTCAGAATAGACTAATGTTTTTTTTTACAATTGAGAACTTAGCCGATAATTCATGTTATATATTAATATTAAATAATATTTATAATTTTTGAATTTATGTGTAGGTTATGTCAATTTATAATTTTATTATATAATCTTCATACACTCCTTTTTCATTTTTTAGATTATTATTTTGTTTTTAAAGAGACTATATAAAATATAAATAACACTAATTTTAATATTCAATGATAAAAGAGAGATTGTAGTTGTTATTATAATATTTTCTTTATAATTATTTTGTCTGTTATTTGAACAAAATGTTACATAATTAATTTATAAATGTTTAGTACAAAGGGTGTAGTGCCTACTAAAGACAAGTATCTACGCCTAACGCCTAGGTTCCAATAACACTTTATGCTTCGGAGCGTCTAATGCCTCTTAAAACTAAGTGCGATAGCTTGAACTCGACTTGTAATAATCAATCCAAATACAAATCAAATTAGCTTAGAAGCATAGATGTCTCTCTCAGGAACAGTGAAATTAACTGTGAAACTCTTGTGGTTGAGTGTAAAGAATTCTGATGTTGTAAAAAGCTGTAAGTACGGTAAAATTTTAACTTACAGCTGTAGGTGTATTCCAACAGTGTGATTGCGGCTTCCAGTTTCTGCAAGAATGATAACCAAAGCTTGTGTTTCGTCAAGCATTTCCTGTGGCCAATCATTGACCCCTTATAATGGGGCCTCTTTTGGTTATTTAACTGATGTATCTGATATTTAGGCTCTGTTTCTTAAATGCGAAAATTGCGTTTTTTAATATTTTCATTAATGTTATATGATCATTACTGGCTTGTGTTCTTTTAGTTCTTTAGCATCTGAAACGGTAAAAAGTTTACCTGATTATTGCAGCTCATTTTCCCCCTTTAATCTTGAGCGAATGTCATTTTAAGGGTTCTCCAATCCTTTTTCTGCAGAATGATTTTAATTTTGAAAAGAGAGATTGGATGAGTGTGAACTTAGACGAATTACCAGATGGTTCTAGACTGGTAAGAAGCTTAAAAATGAAATATAGGAGATGTTGCATGTGCTTCCTCTTTCTCTCTTTGATATTCTTGTTTTAACATTTCAAGTAGATTATGGGACTGAATCCCCCTTTTGGGGTCAAGGCATTTCTTGCTAACAAGTTCATTAACAAGGCTCTTACCTTCAGACCAAAGCTTATTGTTCTTATTGTTCCTAGGGAAACTAGAAGGTAAAGGATTCAATTATAACCTTATTGTAATTGTTAAAATCTGTATTCATAAGGTAATTTTGCTGCTTCCTCTCCGTTGCTTTCGCATTTTAACAGGCTTGATGAGAAAGAAGCTTATGATTTGATTTGGGAGGATGACAGAGTTCTATCTGGCAAGGCACGCAAAGATTTTAGTTACCGTCTTCTTTACTTTCCATTGATTTTAGATTTATTTTCTACATTGGTGCTTATACGTATTCTTTTCTCCCCAGTCATTTTACCTACCAGGTTCAGTTGATATAGAGGATAAGCAATTGGAACAATGGAATAAAAAGGCACCTCCGCTTTATCTTTGGAGTCGCAGAGATTGGACTGCCACGCACAAGGCAATAGCACAACACCATGGTCATGCATATTACGGACCACCAGAAGAGTTAGATGGAAATGAACACAATGCCAAAGAAGTTGGATTTAATTACCTTATGCAGGAGAAACACGATTGTTACGCCGATTTCTCACTAGATGTACATGCTTGTGGAGGTATTTCGAGGATATTGGATGGTGTCCCTGAAGTGATGGATGGATTCGAATATGAAGGAAGAAGAGGAAAGCAACTGGAAGGCCAGTTTCCGAGCAGTAGTATTTGGATGAACAGTGATTTGTCAAAGCAGCAGATCCATGACAATGTAATCGGGATGCAACATGATGGACATGGTCATATGGATGCATTGCCAAAGGCAGCAGTAGATTATGAGACAGCTTTGGAAACTGATGACTTGTGCATTGATATGGAATTATCATCCCCAGACAACAGACCTGGTGCTGCCGAAACTTACGAGGTTCCTGTAACCGAAGCCAGATATGGGGTATTGGAGAACCGTGGAACAGGCAGTCTGAATATGGGGCCCAAAATAGAGTATAGGTTTAGGGATAAGCAAACCCCCAGTGAGTGGATATAAAAATAAACAAATAAAAAGGTAGAAGATTTCTACTCAAGACAAAATCTTAATTAAATCCAAGTGTAAGGCAATCAGCTTACGAAACAAATGGTGGCTTCTTATCCTAAAGTGCTTTGTAATCTTAGTATGCTATGTAGGGCCGTAAACGAACACGAACGAGGGTGTGTTCATGTAAAAATTATAGCTTGTTCATGTTCATTCGTTTAAATGATAAACGAACGTAAATGAACGAATATAAACGAACAAACATAAATGAATGTAAACGAACGTAAACGAACAAACATAAATGAACGTAGACGAACATAAATGAACGAATATAAATAACATATATAATATGCTAAATATTTAATATTTTGGATTAATTTGATTACTTAAACTAATTAACTAATTTTAAAATGAATTAATCGATAATTAAAATTAAAAAAACTCTTAATTATTAGACGAAATCTAAATTTAACTAATTTTGTTTTGGTTCGATCCGTTAACTTGGTTTAACAGAACAATGAACACCCCTAGCCTATAAAAAAGAAGTTTTTAACGAGTCATAAAGTAAGACTTCTCAACTCGAGTAAATAATTTTTTTTGACATGACTTACTTGATTTAATGTTCACCCTTAGATATATGTGAATAAATTTAAACGAACATAAACTAATGAACATAAACGAACATAAACAAATGAACATAAATGAACGAACATAAACAAATAGATTACCGAACGTTCACGAACATAAATGAACGAACGAATTCTTTGTTCGTGTTTGTTCGTTTAATTAAACGAAAAAAATCTTGTTCATATTCGTTCGTCTAATAAATAAACAAACATAAACAAAAATTTTGTCGTACGATTCACAAACGGTTCACCAAGCGTTCGGTTCGTTTACGGTCCCAATGCTATAGCGAAGATAGTATGTGGCGTATATTTTATATTGCATTTATCATGACGTGTCCTTCTATCAAAGAAAGTCGATGGTCTCTTATATTTAGATATTTTAGTAGTGGGTTGTGATGTGTTCAGAATCATTCGTGAAGTAATTAGTAATATTGATTTGCTTGATCTTTATTCTTATATTAATAATAGTGTCTAGTTTGAATAAAAATAAAGATTAGTTTTCTATGAAAGAAGATTGTATTCAATAAAAATTATTTAGTTTTGTTTCTTCACATCATTAGTACTTATGTTAGGAATGTGTTATGTTTGTTTCTACGTTTTTTTATGTTTTTATTGAAAGTTTAACAATTAATTATGTCAACTCTTATAGAGGCTCAGAAGTCCTATTGATTCCACCTTTGTCAGATTATAGTAATTAAGATGTCGATCTCACGAGGATTGACGTTACTTACGCAATTTATTCTTCCTGCACAATGGAAAAATAAAGACACAAATAATTGAGTTGGATTATAACTAAGGGAACTAATTAAAGCAATAAAGATAAATTATCAAGAAATCAAGGATAAAAAGGTGGGGCAGATTAGAATGCTTCGTAACGTGGAATCAGAATGTAATTGTCTCGTTCTTACAATGCAATAGGGTTGAACTGTCGTCTCGGCGGGTCGCACAAAGGGTCATCGCAGCTGCCTAGGCGGGGTTATGCCTTGTCGACAATTCAATAACTCATAGTTCAACAGAGCATCCTTGTATGTCTTCTTCCTTATCCCTAAGCGAAGAGAACTATTGAAACCCCCTTATCTTGATGATACCTCCTGACGTTAATCAAGGGCGGATAACAACCACACATGCATCTTATTAGTCGCTAAAATCCTAGATAACCGGATTAGTCAATGCCCTTGAGCAAAGACCGTATTTTCTCATTTCGTGGGCTCAACTCTCCCGATATTAGACAAATGAATATTTCTTCACATACTTATCATCTCGAGCTCATATGCAAAGAAAGTTAATGCCAAGAGAGAATAAACTATGAATTCTGGAGTTGCACTAATAAGAACTAAACAAATTACAAACTTTCTCCCACAACTACTCCACAAACTAACATAAACCCCAAGGGAGCGATGAAGGAGTTTAGGGTTTTCTATGAACACTTGATTTCGAGATGTTCTCCTCTCTACATAGGCTATGGTTTATATAGGCTTGGCCTAGGGCAAACCTTTCCAAAGTAGGAATACAACTTGGAGTAAAACACAAGTTAAGTACATAAATAAAAGATATTTATTTTATTTCTTAGTTTATTCCTATAAGGATTCTTTTCCCGCATGGCCTTTGACCTTGACTTTTTGTGTGTTTCCCAGCTCTGATTTTTATGCCGCTTGTCTTAAAACGTCCACCTTATTTTTCTCTTCTGATCACCTATCATATCAACATTTGCTTTTCAGATGCTGCCGCGACATCAATTGCCGTCATAATGGTTGTTGTTCTTTTTCTCGACTTGAAACTGCATTAGTACAGTTCTCTTGGCCTGGTTCGATCTATTCATTCCTTAGCGTGGCATGTCTCGGCAATATCTGGAGATAAATCTTGACTGTAGTTGCCATTTTGCTACCTTGGCAACCTCCGCCGAGGCAACCTTCCGCTGTGGCATTTTACCTGTCATGGAATAAAGACAAAAACAATACTTTTTCTACTAAATATTGTATAAAGTCTGTAATTGAGTGTATTGATGCTGAAATATGGAAAATATGCAGAATTATCCATTATTGCCATTAAATATGTCCTTTATTAACAATAATCGACTGGGAAAATGATATAAAAGTAACACTTTTAAGCACTCATCACACCCCAAAACTTAAACTATTACTTGTCCTCAAGCAATGCAAAAGATAAATTTAAGTAAAGAATTTTAAAGCAGTATATCGTCCTGCCTACCGCGGCAATGATCCTTTCTAAACTCAGCCTCTTCTAGGTTCTAGGAATTCCTCGAAACTGGACTATGAGTCTTGGTGAGTGTGTGCGTAGCTGTGTCAAAGTTGATTATCTAAGTTCTAATCCTATTTCTAGCTCAAGACTTCTGACTAAGATTTTTCTTCAATTATTTTCCTTCTCCCTGTTTGATATATAAATATATATTGCTATATACTTATATTGCTTGAGCTAGTTTTCGGGCACCTCAAGTGTTAACTACTCTTATTAGAGCCAGTTTCGGGTACCTCTAGTAAGTGAGAAAAAGGTTAAGTCCTAGAGCCAGTGATGGGCACATCTAAGAACTATATTAGAGCCGGTGATAGGCACCTCTAGTTAAAATCTAAGCCTAAGTCCTTATTGCTTTTCAAAGAAAAGAACTTTTAAAATCAACTAAGACTAGCAGTGTTTATGTGATTTCAGGCTCATAGTCTAATCCTAAGTACTAATCCTAAGAGACCTTTTTGAATTCAAGTCTGGTGAATGATGCATACTACTGTGGTGGCTGGAGAATATATTGCTACCGAGGCAGTTTCAGTAAAATTCAGCAAACTTAAATTTTTTTTGTATCAGATTGAAATTGTTGTAAAGACAAAATTTTAAGGCAACATTAGGATAATCCAAATATTTCCATAAATGACAGATATTTACACATTACAAATAGGATCAATACTCCCCCAAACTCGAGAGATGCATTATCCTCAATGCATATATCTGATTATAGGGCAACAATAAAAGACAAGATAAAAATTAGGAGTCAAGGAAAAGATAAACCAATATTTATATGTTGCGTCTGGCCTCTTCTGTATCGTGAGGGTCATCAGTTTGTGTGGAGTTTGTTGAGAAAGAAACTAAAAACTGCACTGAAAAATAATAATGAAGAAGTATGAAATAAAACGGTGGAGATTAAGTTTTAGGGACGTAAACCCGTCGTCATATGTTCTTGGGTGGCCAGCCCTCCTTCATATTTTGCCGCCGAGGCAACCTCCTCCATGGCATTATGTTGTCGAGGCAACCTTCTTGGGCGGGACGACGAGCTCGATTTCAGGGTCGTTTTATATGTTTCATGGCTTCTCCTTCTTGAAATTCCTTCCTAAAAAAAATAACTCAAACATAATTAAACTTATTTCCTAAGACAAATAACTCAAAAATAATTAAACTAATTTCCTAAGATAGTAGTGCAAGAAAAATAAAAAGGAAAGTTGGAATCGCCAATCCCCGACAACGACGCCAAATCTTATGGAGGCTTGAAAGTCCTATTGATTCCACCTTTGTCAGATTGTAGTAATTAACATGTCGATCCCACGAGGATTGACGTTACTTACGCAATTTATTCTTCCTGCACAATGGAAAAATAAAGACACAAATAATTGAGTTGGATTATAACTAAGGGAACTAATTAAAGCAATAAAGATAAATTATCAAGAAATCAAGGATGAAAAGGTGGGGCAGATTAGAATGCTTCGTAACGTGGAATCAGAATGTAATTGTCTCGTTCTTACAATGCAATAGGGTTGAACTGCCATCTCGGCGGGTCGCACAAAGGGTCGCCGCAGCTGCCTAGGCGGGGTTATGCCTTGTCGACAATTCAATAACTCATAGTTCAACAGAGCATCCTTGTATGTCTTCTTCCTTATCCCTAAGTGAAGAGAACTGTTGAAACCCCCTTATCTTGATGATACCTCATGGTGTTAATCAAGGGCGGATAATAACCACACATGCATCTTGTTAGTTGCTAAAATCCTAGATAACTGGATTAGTCAATGCCCTTGAGCAAAGACCGTATTTTCTCGTTTCGTGAGCCTAACTCTCCCGATATTAGACAAGTGAATATTTTTTCACATACTTATCATCTCGAGATCATATGCAAAGAAAGTTAATGCCAAGAGAGAATAAACTATGAATTCTGGAATTGCATTAATAAGAACTAAACAAATTACAAACTTTCTCCCACAACTACTCCACAAACTAACCTAAACCTTAAGGGGGCGATGGAGGAGTTTAGGGTTTTCTATAAACACTTGATTTCGAGATGTTCTCCTCTCTACATAGGCTATGGTTTATATAGGCTTGGCCTAGGGCAAACCTTTCCAAAGTAGGAATACAACTTGGTGTAAAACACAAGTTAAGTACATAAATAAAAGATATTTATTTTATTTCTTAGTTTATTCCTATAAGGATTCTTTTCCCGCATGGCCTTTGACCTTGACTTTTCGTGTGTTTCCTAGCTCTGATTTCTATGTCGCCTGTCTTAAAATGTCCACCTTATTTTTCTCTTCAGATCGCCTATCATATCAACATTTGCTTTTCAGATGCTGCCGCGACATCAGTTGCCCATAATGGTTGTTGTGCTTTTTCTCGACTTGAAACTGCGTCAGTACAGTTCTCTTGGCCTGGTTCGATATGTTCATTCCTTAGCGTGGCATGTCTCGGCAATGTCTGGAGATAAATCTTGATTGTAGTTGCCATTTTGCTGTCTTGGCAACCTCCGTCGAGGCAACCTTCAGCTGTGGTGTTTTACCTGTCATGAAATAAAGACAAAAACAATACTTTTTCTACCAAATATTGTATAAATTCTGTAATTGAGTGTATTGATGTTGAAATATGAAAAATATGTAGAATTATCCATTATTACCATTAAATTTGCCCTTTATTAACAATAATCGACTGGGAAAATGATATAAAAAATAGGACTTTTAGGCACTCATTATCAACAAAAAAAATAAAAATATTTTAAATTAGTAAAAAAATAATCTTAAATGATATGTATCTTAAAAGATTCAAATTTATATAATTTAATCTTTAATATATATTAATAAAACATTAAAAGAATATGAACCGATAGTAAATTTCTCTGACACAATTTATCCCAGTGCAATAGTATTGGTATGATTGGGCTGGTCGTACACTCTCCATGGCAGGACATGTAACACTACAAAGTCAGTTTTATCTGCCATCTCAGTTTACTGCATGCAAATATCAATCCTTCCAAAACATATTTGTAATGAAATAGAGAAAATAATAAGGAAATTTGTATATGATCTAATCAAGGAGGGATTCTAATCTCTTTTCTTCTCTACATAATCGAAAAAAATAGAGAATAATAAGGAAATTTGTTTGGGGATTTTCCGCTTCTACTTCCAAAGCTTCACTTGTTAATTAAGAATCTATATGTCAACCAGTTGATCGTGGATGAATTGAATTTAGGCAAATGTATGATTTTAATATCACATTTGTCTTGAAGATTTGTTTTACTCTTGTATCTAGCACCAACACCCTTTGGGTTAAACTATTACGCCAAAAATATAAGGTGATTGAAGTACGTCTAGAAACGGTGCACCGTACAATTTGCACACCTTTATGGAGGGCAAAATGATCAAATGCTTGGATTGAGTTGAGATCTTGTGTGGCTTGGTCAATCGGGAACGATGCAACAACTAATTTCTTAATTGTATATGGGTGTCGTCACTAGGTGCCTTGCGTGCTTACCTTAAAAATGATACTCCAGATAATAATGAGCTTACTTTCTTGGAATTCATTGATGCAAACGGGAACTGAAACATGAATACTCTAGGGACTATATTTTAGCCTGAGGTACTTTCATATATTATGTCAACTAAGTGTCTTGATCTTGGTGATATCGATGATTAGGCCAATTTGACAATCGAATAGCAAGCAACTCTTTGACATTCAATCGGCATATTCATACTTAGCAATCTCTACTTTAAAACCCATATCATTTTGTTGGAGAGTGTTTTGGGAGATGACGATTCTGCAGCGGCTTCGCTTCTTTTTATGGCTTTCTTACAAGGAAAAATTAATGACAAATATGAAATGATGTCGTCGTTCTATTGATCGTGATCCATCGTTATGCTCATGTTGTCATGTTAGCGAGGAGATTCCTCTTCATGTTCTTCGAGATTTCCTGGTACCCAAAATCCAGTGATATCTTTCTTTCGTTCAAATATTCATCTTTGGTTGTTGTCTAATTTGCAATATGTGCATACTCTTACTTCTTGAAACCTACCATGGTCGATTTTGTTTACATTAATTCTATGGAAAGTGTGAAAAAATCGAAATGATATGGTTTTTAATGGATATAGTTCCCAAGCTTAAACAATCCTCCATCATAGTGTCATTTGGGCAAAATATTATGTCGAGTCTCATAATACTGTCATACCTATCCGACATACCTCAAACTCACCATCATTAACTCATTTGGCAGTTGTAGGATGAGGGTTGAGTGATTCTTAATATAGACGTTGCTTTCTCTTTATTCGGGTTTGGATCAGTTGGAGGGGTCTTCTGTAGTAACGATGTCACCTGGATCATTCATTGACTTCAACAAAACAATCGGAATCACAACACCTTTACAGGTTGAAGTTTAGCTGATGTTTGAAGGTTTGAAAATGGCTTGGGAAAATATCTTCGAACAACTCTTGATACAGTCAGATTGTTTGGAAGCAATCAATCATTTGAACTCTTCAATGCAGGAAACAATTCGAACGCTCTTGTTCATGCTATTAATAGATTGCGAATTGCAGGATGGATAATAGAGTGTCATTGAATTTCACGTGAAGCCAAGAAAACTGTTGACACCATAGCAAAGCTTGATAACCTTCTTAGCCACACAATGTCCAACTGCTTCAACGTTTACAATATGATAGTCTCTATTTAATGTAATTCTTTTATTTCACTTTCAATTAAAAAGAGAATTAATTAAAAAAATAATAAAAGGTGTAATGTTCTTATTTTTTATATTTGTATTTGATTAATGCTAATATTAAAAATATAAAAACCCTCAATTTTCAAGTATCGGATTAATCGATAAAATATTTAGTATCAACCCCAATGTTTATCTAGGTTGATGGGAACTTAAACTATTACCAAAAGATTGACGAGCTTACATAGCATAGCTCTTTAATTCTTTTAGCATTTGTGCATCGTGGTTCGATATACTGAGACTAAATAATTGAGTTTGAAGGTAAGAAACCAAAGAGTAGTACTCAAATTGGAATGAAGGGTCGGTTTTACTAGAAAAATAACGTGTATATTAATATATTAGATATATAACACATTATATATAATATATATAAATATGTACGTAACTATGTATAACATATTAATATATGTATACTTATATATATGCAGATATATTAATATATATTAGGGACTACACCGTTACGAAGATGAGTTGCTCATTTTTGTCGCATTTCTCGTTTTGTTCCAGTCCCCTACTAAGAAAAAATTTTATTTAAGTGACGACGGGATGGTTGGCTCTGGTTTAGTACATAGACTATTCTTAAAAAAAATGTATTGAGTCGGGGTATCATTATTCTTTGAAAGAGGTTACGCTCCTTGCTTTTGTTCTCTGACCGATCAAGATAGCTTGCAATTTATTGATCTGAGGGACGATATATTGTATTTAACTCAAAACAACTCTGAGATTTTTTAACGTTGTGATGTTCCTATTGTGCGGCCTTCCCTTGAGACTGACTTCATCTTCCCACCACGCTATAGCAGGGCTAAATCTATATGTAGTATATAATAGGGGTGTGTAAAACCGGGTTCAGTTAACCATTAGAAAATTATTTCTGTTAACCGGTAAATTTGGGTCATCCACTTTTCGATCCTAAAACGTAACCATTCAACCGGTTAACTATTTATCCGGTTAACCGAAAACTTCGGTTCGGACTGGTTCGGGTAACGGATTTTTTTATTTTATTTATTAATGATATAAATTTTAATTATAAATTAAAAAAAACAATAATTTTAAAAAATAACACATGATATTAGTATATTTTTAATATTAGCAAGTTAAACACTTAAATTTTATAAAATAAAATTACAATTTTAATTTTTTAAAATTATAAAATAAATTAAAATATAATTTTAAATATAAAATATAATAATATATATTATATGACCGGTCAGTTCGGTTAATCGTTTTTTTCTAAAATCGTAAACCGTAACCGAAACGGGTTTTATTAAAAAATAAAAACTCAACCCTAAATCGAATTTTTCGATTCGGTTAACCATTTTTTCGGTTCGATTTTTTTGGGTTTTAGAATCGGTTTCGGTTTACCGGGTTTTTTGCACACTCCTAATATATAATGTATTAGAGGTATATTATATACTATATATATTATACATTATTATATGTATATTTATATACACATATATAAAGTATATTAATATATGTATTAATGTATATAGTATATAAATATATAATGTATATAATATAGGATAAAGTGCAATGGAAGTCACTTAATTATAGGTAGGATTACATTCGGGTTACTTAATTATGAGTAAGATTACATTTAGGTCACTCAATTAATAAATGTTACATTTACATCACTCAATTATAGGTAATGTTACATTTGGGTCATTCTTTAGATTTAAATTTTTTTTTATCAATTCGCGTATTAAATTAATTAATGATTTCAAATGAAGTACTTTAATGTTAACAAGGGTATACAAGTGATTTAGAAGAAAAATGACCAAATTGATATACTTTTTAAATATGAAGGGTGACCCAAATATAACATTACTTATAATTGAGTGACCTATATGTACCTTTAATAATTGGGTGACCCAAATATAACCTTACCCATAAATAAGTGACCCAAATATAACATTTAATAATTAAATGACCTAAATGTAACTATACTCATAATTAAGTGATCTTTGTTGCAGTTTACCCTATAATATATTAATATAAGTTGAGACTCAATTCAATTAAATTAAAACTTAAAAATGAACAATAAGGACTTAAATAAAAATATCTAAAGTTGAAAGAACTAAAATATAATTTTTTTCATTCTAAAAATTTGGGTGGGTTTTTCTCCCTCTCTTTCTCTATTCATTTTAATTAAAAATAATAATTGATTAAAAAAAAGGAGTGAATGATAAAAATTTTTAGGGATTATTTTTAGGTTAAAGGTTAATTAATTTTAGATCATGTTTTGTTTAAAATATTATATTTTAGTATTAATCTCAATTTTAATACCCTAAACCCAATTAAATATTAATTTAATTAAAATTGCAATAATTTTAATTATTATTTTAATTAAAATTATAATAATTTAATATTAATTTAAATTTAAAATTTTATAATTTTTAAAGAAATTTTAATTTATAAAAAAATACAATAATTTTTAATTAAATTAAATATTAATTAAAGAAATTGTGGATAATATCAACAAAATCATTTAAGGTTTCAGCTAGAAATACAATATTATTTTTCTATTCTATCAAATATTTGATTGAAATGGTGAAAGATTTAGAAGTCAAAAAATAATTGAAACTAAAAATAGAAATAAAACAACAAAATCAAACGGATAAAATTTGAAAGATAATAGAATTACATCCGAAATTAATTTTTTAAACAAAAAAAAACCTTTATCACTTCAAGAAATATGTTTTTTAATGTTTTCATACATCCTTTAATTAAAAAATGTAAAAGTACATTGAATCAGATTGTAGTTCTCCAGATCTTTAAGCCAACTCCTTTATCACAATGGTTTCTAGAAATTCACAGGTACTTACGAGGTTAATTATTGTGGAGTTCACGTTTGTTTATTCACAATACAAATTTAATCATCGATTTTGAAAATTAAACAATATAGTCACGTATATTTTCGTGTTGTAAACTTATAGTCACTTTGACGTTAAAAACCGTTAAAGGTCAACGGAAAGATGATTTGGCATAATAAAAAAAGATAAATTACTTAAATAATCATTAAATAATTATTTTATTTTTATTTTATCTTTAATTTAAC
This sequence comes from Abelmoschus esculentus, assembly GCA_035048815.1. Taxonomy (NCBI): domain Eukaryota; kingdom Viridiplantae; phylum Streptophyta; class Magnoliopsida; order Malvales; family Malvaceae; genus Abelmoschus; species Abelmoschus esculentus. The sequence continues at coordinate 10,790,993 of JAUCBN010000016.1, read as the reverse complement.
CTTTAAGATTTAAAAAATTTATATTTTCGTCATCACCCATGTTGAAATAACAAGGGTTTCTTCACTGGAAATCCCGGATCAACCCTTTCAGCAAATCCCAACGATTTCTGCTTTAGCATTCTCAGTGGAGGCTCTGTTTTGCTTGATTCTTTTCGAGTTCGATTTGTCATTTTCCGCTACAACCTGAAATGGATATCTATCGTTAGTTCCACATAGATTTTTTTTACATAATTCAAACAATTCTAATAAAATCCTTACTAATTTCTTCACCTTTGCATCAGCAACAACTGATGGTGGGATTTCTTTAACGTTTTCTCTCGAAATGAGTTTCCTTTTCCTATTACCGATATCATTTCATGCGATTTGCCAAGAAACCGAAGATTTCGCATTCTCCGATGAGGAAGATTAAGCTTAGGAGTATCAATATCATAACAAAAAACATCACTGAAAATATAAATGTTTTCTAACTTTCCAATCAGTTCCCTCATTATACTATTTTCTTCAGAAATAATAACATTGAAACCTGCTGGAGAAGACACCATAGAACTCAAAGTGAGTTGAGTAAGAGACAACTATGAGTGATATGGAGTTTGTTCTGTTGGTGCAAAAAAACTCAAGATTTAAAAGTTTGTGAAGTATTTATTGTGTATCCCATACCTAAAATCTCAGTCTCTCGAATGTCACCGTCACCTCCTTCCCTTTGTCATGTTTTCAATTACTGAAGATAAAAAGATTATTATAATCTTCCATTTCAACCTTCTCAAGAATAGTACTCACCACTTATCTCTCTCACTCTCTTTTTATATCAAATTAACTCTAAAATTTCTAACATATACCTTTCTCTTCCTCTTCTTCTTCCTTTCTCTTCTAATCTCTTCTTGTTGTTTTAATACTCTTTCTTTATTGTTTGTCATTATCTCTTCCTAAAGTTTTTGTTTTTTAGTGGATATGGCGAACGATTTTGAGCCCTACCATGTCCCACAACAAAGTAGAAGAGAAAAGCTAAGAGTTGGCTCAAAACCACCCGGCTTGTTTTGAATTCATAGCTTGTTTTCAGCTTCTTCGGGTTTTCTTCCTTTCTATGACTCTTCTCTTCTTTCGTCTGATTTGTTAATTGCTACTGCTGGGGGTAGTCATGGCTTCCACCACCAGACTAGTAAAAAATAGTACCATTTGTGTTGTTAAAGAAGGTGTGAATTTCATGGGATTTTAAGGAAAAAAACAAAAAAGAAATAATTAATTAGTGACTGTCTATGTAAATTATCCTTTTTTATTATATCGAATTATTTTTCCGTTAACTTTTAACGGTTTTTAACGTCGGAGTGACCCTAAGTATACAATACGAAAACATACGTGACTATATTGCTTGATTTTCAAAATTGGTGACTAAATTTGTACTGGGAGTAAACATACGTGATCTCCGCAGTAATTAACCCTATTTGTAAAGAAATCATGATAACAAAAGTTTGATCGTAAAGTCAGAGTTAGTATTTTTGTGTTCAAACAATTAAATAATTTAATAATTTTAATTTAGATATTAATAATTTTAATTAAATATATTATAATTAAATATTAATTAAAATAATTTGATAAGTTTATAATAGAAAATACATTTATTTATACTTATACAATATAGTTTAATATATTTTAAAAATGAAAATATAAAATTCATACTATATATGAAATGATACTATATATGAAAATATGGAATGTATAATACTAATACTAATACTAATACTAATATGTATGTATGTATGTATGTATTGCATGCATGTATGTATGTATTGCAAGCATGCATGCATGTATGTATTGCATGCATGTATGTATGTATGTATGTATGTATGTATGTATGTATATATGTATGTATAAATATACATTAATATATGTATATAATATATAAGTATGTACGTAATATATATTGTATGTATACTTATATACACGTATATATATTATGTATATACATTAATATATTCATACATTAACATATACTATGTTAGAGTATGCCTAAAGACCAATCATATGATGATTGTAAGGATACTTTTATTTATCAATTTTATTGAATAAAGGTATTACCATTGTTATTTTCAGATATATGTCAATGTATAACATAAACTAAAAAACAATAAGGTCCATATAATAATATATGTATTATTATGAAAAGATCCTTAGTCAAGTATTATTATGGGTATGGACAATAATAATACACTTAAGACTAACATGTGATTAATTGATGACAATGAGTTGTCATTAACATAAAGATGTCAAAATTAATACATTAATATATTAGTAGAGAATAATATATTGGATTGACTTACTATGAGCATATATCTTGGATTATTTTGTGACGGTCACAATATTGTTCATAGTGACAACTATATGTATGATCCTTAGACTTGATATTATTACTATCTCAACATATGTTGTTTTATGTTTTGATACAGTTAAACGTGTCTCGTAATTAATTACACTATAAAAACTAACATTGGACATATTACAATGTATGTAGTGAGATGTGAATGATCAAAATATGATTTGTCCTTCCTACATAATAAGAAAATATATCAAAGGCCACTTGATTGATTGAGATTCGAAATGCATGGCCATGCTTGAATATGTTGATATGAGATATCACAAATTATTCATTAAAAGTAGTCCACTCTAGATATCAAGAAATATTAAAATAGGCTATACAAGTGTGACTATTCCAAGACTTGTGCCTATTAAAGATATAAAAGGACAAAAGGATATAATACATTAAGATAGTTGGTCACGGACATGATACATCGAATCACGGTCTCTTGTAACTTAGATGACAATGATATATTGCTAGATATCACTCGTTATTTGTAATATTAGAATTGTACTAATATTATTACTAACGTTACAATGAGCCTACAGGGTCACACCCAATGGTTGATAATGAGCAAAAATATATATAAGTATAAGTAGATTATATTTAATCCTGAATTTTAAATAAAGGATATAATTAAAGTAATTATATCCCTTTTAAATTCAAATTAAATATAAATTCTGAAATTTAAGGAAATAATTAAAGTAATTATGTTCTATAAACAAATTCGGAATCAAACTCTTATACCTAGGGTTACACCTATATAAAGGATCTTTGATCTAGCAACCACTATAAAGAATTCTGAATTCTCAAACCCTAGAATTACGAAAATAGTTTTTCGAGATTTTACTCTATCAACTGGGTGAACTGAGTAGAGACCGAGACGATATTCGTGGAGGCTAAAGATTTGAATTGTCGAACGATCGTGATTGTCGCAAATCCAATTGTTGTTTTTGCTGTTTATTAAGGAACCCAATGTAAGTCATCGCATCTCTTCCTCCCGATTTCGGATTAAACGTACATGGATCACTAGAAAGACCGTCGTAATTTTGTTCCGCTGCGCCATGGGGTGGTCGGCGGTCCCAACATACTATAGTCTATATAATATATATTATACATATAATATATATATTAATATATACTATGTATATAATATAGTTTAATACATATATAATATATTTTAATATATATAATATAATTATATATATTATACTTTATGTATTATATACTCCATAATATATAATATTATATACATACTTAAATGTATACTAATATATGTTTAATTTGTTTATGAATTAATGTATGTATATGTATTTAATTAATGTACGTATATTATTAATTCTTCAAGCTCAACACTAATCCCTCAATTCAAAATCATTAAACTAGTTCTTTAAGATCAATTCTTCAATCACTAAACTAATTTTCTATGATCAAATTGAAATAATTTAAAAATATATAATCCGGTTTTAATTAAATGAGGACCAAATCGAATAAAAAAATAAAAGTTAATACTTAATTTTCGAGTGATCATAACCAAATTGAAATAATTGTAAAATAAGGTATAGAGCGACGCGAGATTCGATTTTTTAGATGCGAACTATATAAAATATGCAAAAAAATTTACCCGACCTAGAATAATGTCAAATTTATATTTTCAATTGATTATATTTAATCAAAGTTTATTACTTGATTATATATTGTAATAATAATAATCCTCTGAAATTTATTATATACATTAATTTCCTCCAATTTTTTTCTCTTTTTATATGATAATGAAAATTATTTCTAATTCTCTCCAAAATTTTAGGTAACTTATATTCCTTCAAAATTTTTACACTAAAAGTAAATTAATCTCAAAATTAAAAATGAGTGGCTTATTTCCCTCCAAAATTATTTTTTCACTCTTTTTTATTAATTGTCTTTTTTATCAATTGTTTTGGTTTAATTCAATCGAGTCATAATTTAGATTAATTTGATAAAAATCTACATTTTGATTATAGAATTCTTCTAATTATGTTTATAATTTATGTTTTGTTGTGAATAAAATAAAGAACAAGAATAAATGAATAAAGATGAGAGAAAAGAGAGAGATTTATTGTATTCTCAAAGGTGAGTTGTGTACAAAACTTTCTCCAAAAGTCTATATTTATAGGCATAAGATGGAAACCCTAATTTCGTGGGTATTAAACCATAATTATAAAGCCCATTAAACCTTCCTCAAATACATGAATATTCACCATAAATAAAATATTCTTAACACTCCTCCTTGAATATCCATGAAGATATTGTGCCTCGTTAAAATCTTACTAAGATAAAAACCCTGTGGGAAAAAAATGCTTAGTGAAGGAAAAAAAGTACACATATCTTTAATACACAAAAATATGTTGCCTCATTAAAAACCTTTTCCAGGAAAACCTAATGGGACAAAACATTGGATAAGGAAAAGAGTACAACGTGTATTTGAGTCCCCCTCATAAATACATCAGACAAGATCTATGACACGACGTAATCCAATATTGTAAGTTAGCTTCTCAAATGGAGTAGTAGGGAGCGCCTTAGTAAATAGATCTGCCAAATTATCACATGAATGAATCTGTTGCACATCAATGTCTCCATTCTTTTGTAGATCATGAGTGAAGAAGAATTTTGGTGAGATGTGTTTTGTTCTATCACCCTTTATATATCCTTCCTTAAGTTGGATGATACATGCTGTATTATCCTCATATAAGACTGTTGAAGAGATTTTTCGAGAGAGTAAACCACAATTTTCTTGAATATGTTGGGTTACAGACCTTAAACACACATTCACGACTAGCCTCAAGGATAGCCAAAATCTCAGCATGATTAGAAGAAGTGGCGGTAATAGTTTGTTTCATTGAACGCTAAGAAATTGTTGTACCACCGTATATAAATACATAACCAGTTTGTGATCGAGCATTATGAGGATCAGACAAGTATCCTGCATTAGCAAAACCGACCAATTCAGTTTTAGATATATTAGGGAAAAATAATCCCATGTCTTTCGTACCTTGTAGATAACGAAATATGTGTTTAACCCCATTCCAGTGTCTTCGGGTTGGGCATGAGCTAAATCTTACCAATAAATTGACAACGAATGATATATCAGGTTGTGTGTGACTAGAAAGATACATCAATGCACCAATAGCACTTAAGTATGGTACTTTTGGACCAAGAATGTCCTCATTCTTCTCTCGAGGACGGAATGGATCTTTGTTAACATCAAGTGACCTAACAACCATGGGGGGTTCTCAACGGATGTGCGTTACGCATGTAAAACCTCTTTAGCATTTTTCTATGTATGTTGATTGATGCACAAGGATTCCATCCTTTAAGTGCTCAATATGTAATCCAAGGCAAAATCTTGTTTTTCCGAGATCTTTCATTTCAAATTCTTTCTTTAAATATTCAACTATCAATGAGATCTCTTCAGGAGTTCCAATGATATTCAAATCATCAATATACACGGCAATAATGATGAATCCGGAGCTAAACTTCTTAATAAAAATGCATAGGGAAATTGGATCATTCTTATAGCCTTTCGCTAATAAGTACTCACTGGGGCGATTATATCACATACGCCCAGATTGTTTTAATCCATAAAGGGATCTATTCAATTTAATTGAATAATGTTCTCGAGAACTTGAATTGACTGCTTCAGGCAGTTTAAATCCTTCCAAAAGTTTCATATAAATATCATTATCAAGAGGCATATATAGATAGGCTGTAACCACATCCATTAAGCAGAAATGAAGTCTTTCTTTTACTGCCAGACTAATCAAAAATCAAAAAGTTGTTGCATCCACCACTGGAGAATATGTTTCTTCATAATCAATGTCAGGTCTTTGTGAAAATCCTTGTGCAACCAAACGAGCTTTATATCTTGCAATTTCCCATTTTTCATTTATCTTTCTCACAAAAACCCATTTATACCCCACGGGTTTTACACCTTCTGGTGTATGGACTACAGGCCCAAAGACTTCTCTTTTAGAAAGAGATTTGAGTTCCGCTTCAATTACCTCTTTCCATTTTAGCCAATCATCTCTTTTCTTACATTGTCCAATTGACAATAGTTTATGATCCACATTATCATCCAAAATCTCTAGTGCTATATTACATGCAAAAGTATTATCAACATCAATTTTATTTTGGTTCCATTTGTTACTAGACATGACATAATTTATAGAGATCTCATCATTATCAGGTACCTAAGTCATGTATAATGTCTCTACTGGAGATTTTTCAATCACTTCTCGAGATATTTCATGATTCGTTGACTCCACAATCGGATCATCACAAGATATAGCTCCTTTTCTTTTCCGTGGAATCTTATCTTTGGAACCTACTAGTCTACCACGTTTTAAGCGTGCGTTTAACTCATTAGCAACTAGAGTTTGTCCTTCTAAGACTTCAATATTAATCGGAGCATTCACAGCTGGAATATGTGACTTAGTCACTCTTTTAGGATCAACAAAAGCATCTGACAATTGATTTGCTAATTTTTGCAAATGAATTATCCTTTGAACTTCTAGATCACATTGTTGGGTACGTGGATCAAAGTGTGATAACGATAATTCATTCCAACTTATTTGGTTTCCTAGCTGTTTATTTTCTCCCGCTAATATTAGGAAAACTGATTCATTAAAATGAAAATCGGCAAATCTAGCTATAAATAAATTCCCTGTTAAAGGCTCAAGATATTTAATTATCGAGGGAGATTCAAATCCGACATATATTCCCAACCTCCTTTGAGAACCCATCTTTGTGCGTTGTGGTGGAGCAATCGGAACATAAACCGCACATCCAAAAATTTTAAGATAGGAAATATTTGGTTCCTGACCAAAAACTATTTTTAATGGGGAGAAATTATTATAACTTATTGGCCTGATGCGAATCAGTGATACTGCATGTAAAATTGTATGTCTCCAAGCAGAAATTAGTATTTTGGACTTCATCAATAACAGTCTTGTAATTAATTGAAGTCGTTTGATAAATGATTCTGCAAGACCATTTTTTTGTATGAATATGAGCTATAGGATGTAAAACACTAATTCTAATCTACATGCAAAAATCATCAAAAGCCTTAGAAGTAAATTCACCAGCATTATCAAGACGAATTGTCTTTATGGGAGAATCTGGAAAATGTGCTCGTAGTTTTATTAATTGAGCAAGTAACCTCGTAAATACTAAGTTGCGGGTTGATAACAAGGATACATTTTGATAGGCGTGGTATAAGCACTATTTTGAGTGCAAGTGCACACGTCGTCAAGTAATAAAATGAGAAGTATATCGTGTATCGTCTCCACAGGGATTGGTATACTTAATATGTCTTCCTTCATTCCCTTGCTCCTGAGAATAAAATAAAAATACTAATAAGATGGTTTGTTTTATCTAACTAAATAATTAAATAACAAAACATAAAATAAAGAGTTGAGAACGATTATAGAGAAAACAGGTAGGATCCAGTTGCGTTAATTAGTGGATTCAATTGATCTTCTTCTTGTCCGATGCAATCGCACAACACTGTTTCGATAGTACTACAGATACTGCCTCGGCAATGCTGATGCTCCTCTACCGCGGCAATCTCTTGTTTGTAGACAGAAGTATCAAAGTTCAGCAAAGTGTCCGTAAGTGACTCCGCTCATCTCTGAGTCAAAGTACTGTTGATGCTCGGTACTTGATGATACCTCTCGGCGTAAACCAAAGATAACCACCAACCAATCCAACACTTCTTTTAGCTGCTGAAACTCTTAACCTACCCCTTAGTGCCTCCATAAGGGTATAGACCGAGTTAGTGTCACCGACACCGTACTTATCCCTTTCGTGAATCTACACCTCTCGATGCTAGATAAATAGATTACTTGCAAACTTCCCTCTCGGGCTTGGATACAAGAACAAGGAATGACAATAGGATAAGCAAACTCTGATTTTATTGCATAAGAACAAGAATACAAGAATCAATCTCCTCTCACTAATATCAACAACCTTCACCTATCCCTAAGAAGTTTAGAACATGTTATCATGAAAGTACAATTCTTAGGGAGGAAGGGTTTTCTCTACAAATCGGCTCCCCTAGACAATATGGCCGGCTAATATATTTATAGTCTTAACCTAGGGCAAACCTTTCCTAAATAGACTTCAACTTGGAGTAGGGAACAAGTCTTCTTCAAGGATTCTGATATTTCCAAGTTTGTCGCCTTCTAGAAAGGGTTTTTCCCGCTTGGTCTTGAATTAGGCTTTTAGCATGCTAGCCTGGTCCAATTGATGCACTGTTTCTTACAAAATATTCTCTATATTTTTATCTTTCAATACGCCTCCATTGTTGGTGTTGCCACACTGGATTCTGCCTCGGCCTCAACATAGCTTTTCTACCGCTTCGGCTCTGGATATTCTTGCATGTACAAAAATTGTAATAATATCTGTATTCTCTATAAATATTAACTTTTTATATGGTGATAACGGAATATCCAATATTTGAGCAAAGAGTACATGATTTGGCTCAATTGGGTGTATAATAGGTGCATAAAGTACCATAAGAAGGATAGTAAATAACTGCCTTTTAGGCACTCATCACATTTGACCATCTAGCCGATGCATCAATTAAAACCATAAAATATCTAAATGGTCCACAAGAAGGGTGTGTGGGCCCATATATCACCATTTATCCGTTCCAGAAAGTTAATAGATTCATAATCTATTTTAGCTGGTGATGGTCGAGTAATTAATTTACCTTGAGAGCAAGTATCACATAAAATGGCATTACTTTGAAGAATCTCCTGGTTCTTCAATGAGTGACCATATGAATTCTCAATAATTTTTCGCATCATAGTCGATCCGGGATGACCTAACCGGTCATGCCAAATAATAAAGTTATTAGTAAACTTATAGTTTACAATAGCATGTGCTTCAATTATACTGATTCTTGTGTAGTACAATCCGGATGATAGTGCATGTAATTTTTCTAGCACTTTCTTATTGCCTTGAGTTACACTCGTAATATAGAGATATTGAACATCCCTTTGACTAATACTCTCAATATGATATCCATTTTTGCGAATATCTTTGAAACTTAATAAGTTTCTTTCCGACTTTGGAGAGTATAGCGCATCTTGAATATGAAATAAAGTTCCATTCGGGAATAACATATACGCTCTTCCGGAGCCTTCTATGATATTAGCACTTCCAGATATAGTACTCACATTATTCCCTTGCATTGTTAAATAGGAAAAAAATTCTTATGCTTAAGTATTGTATGAGTACTTGCACTGTCCTCTAAGCATAAGTTGTCATCATATTTTGCAGATTGTATTTGTGCCGTAATCATATTCTTCAATGAATAAATAAATAAATGTTACAACAATATTTAAAATAAATAATTAAATAACATCAATTATTTTAATAAAGCAAACATGATATTTATTCTTGAAAAAAATCTATGATAAAAAAAAAATAATTTCCTAATAACATAAAGTAAATACGAAATTAATTAAAAGGCATCAAATATTTCTCTCAGGGGATATGATAAAATCATCAACTTCTACGTTTGTAATGCCATAATTGTCCTGGTCACTACCGGAAATGCCATAATCATCTTTGTCATTGATATAAACAAAATTTGTTTTAATTCTTTTTCCTTTACCACTTATTGATTGTTGGTAAAGGTCTACAAGATGTTTTGGCGTACGATAAGCACGGGCCCAATGATTTATGCTGCCACATCGAAGACACGTAGATTCCTCTTTCTTGGATTGATCTTTTTCACCATTATCATCCTTATTGTTCCACTTGCGGTGGGTATAGTTACTTTTAAAACGACCACCTCGCCTATGTCCTCGACTGTGGCTATGACCATGCCCACGACCATAGTTATGACCACGATTATGGGTGTAGCCTTTATTTTTTCCGCTATATAATGTCGCATTCGCTTCAGGGAATGGAGCGGAGCATGTTGGGAGATATTCATGATTTTTCATGAGCAACTCATTATTTTGCTCAGCCACAAGAAGGAAAGAAATTAACTCAGAATATTTCTTAAATCCTTTTTCACGATATTGTGTCTGAAGGACAACATTGTTGGCATGAAAAGTGGAGTATGTTTTTCTAACATATCCTCATCAGTAATATTTTGACCATATAACTTCAATTGTGAAGTAATTCGAAACATAGCAGAGTTATACTCACTGATTTAAAATCCTGCAATCTCATATGCAACCAATCATATCGAGCTTTAGGCAAAATAACGGTTTTCTAGTGGTCATATCGTTCCTTTAGATTATTCCAAAGAATAAGAGGATCTTTCACCGTTAAATATTCAGATTTCAACCCCTCATGAAGGTGACGGCGAAGAAGTATCATGGCTCTGGCCTTATTTTGTGCAGATTCTGCATTCCCCTTTTTAATAGTATTTCCCAGGCCATTTGCATCTAGATGTATTTCGGTATCTAGGATCCAAGATAAATAATTCTTTCCAGAAATATCAAGAGCCGCAAACTCAATTTTTGCAAGATTTGTCATTGATATACTATAAAAGACAAATAAAAAAATAGATTAATTATATCTTAAATATATATATACAAACAAACAAAGATTTAATCCTCATGCTCGGCGTTGTTAAACCAGTCCACAAGGTCCTTTTAATAAAAGTACCTCCTTTGAGACCAGTAGCCTCGCAGAACGGGATGTCCAGCTAATATACTCGGATTAAATAAACAAAACAAATAACATGTTAATTAACAAATATATATATAAATATTTATAAATATTCATGGTATGAAATAAATATATAATAATATTAGACAAAACAATAATATACACAAAAAATTAAACACACTTATTTTTGTTTTAAATTATAATCACCATCATATATATTATTTTATAAATTAAAATATATAAGATATAGAAAAAAAAACATACCGGGTAAATCTTTGAAAAACTTGCAATAAAAATCTTCTGAGCAAACTCGTGCTGATAACGTGTTGTGAATAAAATAAAGAACATGAATAGATGAATAAATATGAGAGAAAAGATATAGATTTATTGTATTCTCAAATGTGAGTTGTGTACAAAGCTTTCTCCAAAAGTCTATATTTATAGGCATAAGATGGAAACCCTAATTTTATGGGTATTAAACCCTAATTATAAAGCTCATTAAACCTTCTTCAAATACATGGATATTCACCATAAATAAAATATTCTTAACATGTTTTTATATTTTAATTTAGCTTAATTAATCATAAGTTCTATAAGTTAATTTAACTTAATAAAATATTAATTTAAAATTATAATTAAAAGTAAATACATTAAAACTAAATAAAATAGTAAATAAATTAATTTAATTAAATATATAATACTAAATTTAAATATTAATTTCTAAATTAATTCTCATATCTAATTCTATTTTTTAAGCCTAATTATATTTATCATTATTTTAAATTCATCAAATTATAGATATACTTAATTATATGTCATGTAAATATTAAGTATTGTTAATATTAGTTTAGGTCAATAACATGTCGGGTTCAAAACAAGTCGAGTCATTTATCAGGTCGGGTTCAAAACATGTCGGGTAAAATCAGGTCTCGAGTCAATTCAGTCAGGTAATATCTGCTATATGTCAGGTCAGACTCGAGTTCGGGTTCATTTCAGTCGGATACATGTCGAGTTTCGGGTCTACAGTAACATGTTGAAATTGGGTGTAAATCATTCTCGGTCGTATATTGTTTGGGTTTGGTTATTATATTAACAAGTCCAACTCGGATTCGGATCAACAATAGTCGAATACAAATCGGCTTCAGATAATTATATCCCCGGATCAAACCTTGTTCTGACACGAATAAGTTTCAATTGAGTTTTCAAATCGAATCAACTTTTTACATCAAAAATATCTTCATCCTCAAAAAAATCTTTAGAATCTTGATCACCATCTGATTTTTCATCGAGTAAAGATTCCTTGTATGAAGGAATAGACTTGGCTGCAAACACTGTTGAAGAATCAGGCCGGGTTCAAACGATTTGGGTCCAAATCGGATAATTGACAGTTTTATTTTAGGTCGGATAGATTTCAGGTCGGATCTATTTCAGTTCGGGTTCATTTCAAGTCAATTTTATTTTAGATCGAATTAATTTTAGTTTTAAATTCATAATATTTAAATTATTAAGATTTATTTTGTAAAAATAAGTAAATAAGTTTGATTCTTAAGGTTGAAATGATTGTTTAGTATCTAACGTCTTTCACTAGCATGAATCACATTAAAAATAAATATTACACAGTAGACTTAACAAAAATATCATATAATAAATAATGATTCATATCTTAAAAAATAAAAATTATGCTAAATTAAAAAAATTAAAAATTGATATGAAGTAAATGTTGTACTAAAAATTCAAAGAATAAAAATTTAAATAAAACAATAAACATTAATAAAATAAAATATTATCTTATGATTTATTAATAGTTTAATACATTTTAAAAATGGAAATATGAAATTTAGACTATATATATAGAATTTATATTATAAATGTAATAATAGTATATATAAAATTTATATCATATAAGAAATTTATACTATATATAAAAATTATATTATATATAGAATAATACTATATATGAAATAATATTATTTTTAAAAATGAATAATATATATATAGAATATTATTATTTTTGGAAATAAAATAATACTATAAATAGATTTAATACTATATATGAAAAAGAAATTTACATTATATATGAAAATATAAAATGTATAACACTATATATATAATACATTAATAATTTAATATAACTATATAAGTATGTATATAATATATATTGGTAATTAAATGTATATATTAATATATGTTATATGTATATATAATTATATATTAATAATTAGATGTATGACGTATCAATTATCATGTAGACATTAATATATCATATATGTATAATGTATACATAGTACATTCATATATATTATAGTGATTAGATGTAATGACTATGTATACAGAGTAGACTAGACTAATAGTAGTACATTAATGTATTATACTTAGATAGTAGTGATAGTACATTAATATATACAATACTAGTATATGTATGCATAGAACATTAATATATATATTAATATTGTAAAACTAAAATTGACTTTGATATAACAAATACGTTTGAGGACTATTTTGAAATAAATTTTTAAGTCCCTAAGTCAAAAACTAAACCTTAAGTCAAACCAAGAACATCAAAATATTTTCTAAGTGTTTTTCAGACCGAGCGTTTCGATACTATCCAAAATGTTATCGATACCCATCTTTAAATTTTGATGAATGTTTTTGAGTTTTTCCAAGAGTTTCGATACAACCAAAATTAGTTTCGAAACAACTTTTATTTTATAACCAAGTTTTTGAAGTTTTAATAGAAGTTTCGAAACTCGTTCCGATACTGGGATGAAACTGCCAACGATCGTTTCAAAACACTCATCTAAGGTATCAATACTATGCTTTTAATTTTAAAACAAACTCAAAATAGGCTAAGTATTTCAATACGCATAGTCACAGTTTCGATACCCTTGTCAAATCCCCAACGACTCTCTAAAGTTTTAAATATTTTTACCGTTAGTGTCAGTTAAGCTTTAAATGTTAGTTGATCAGTTTCGAAACGGACCCAAGGACGGTTCGATATGATTGATCACAGTGTACTCACTATATTGAAACACTGTGTCGATACGCCCTATTTTAAAGACTAAGCGTTTTGATACCTTGACCAATGGTTTCGAAACCCTTGTAATAAATACACAACGTCTATTTCTTCTTTGTACTGTTTCTAAACAGGTACCCCGAGTTTAGATACCGTAAGCTGCAGAGGTGTATTTATGGTGGAAAGATGAAGCTCTAACGTCTATATTTACAATTCCAACAACCCAACGGTTAGAAATCAATGAGGGGATATAAAATGAAGTATTTCAAGCTGGATTAACAACTATTGAACATCAAGCAAACATCCAAGCAATCCAATCCAACTCCAAGCACTTCATTGAATATCTTTGTCTCCCAACTCTTGTGTTTCAATTTATCTCTTTGTATTTGAGTTTGGCGAGTGTGAATTTGTAATTGGGGCATACTTTTCTTGTGAGAGAAATTAAATTGTCTATCTCTTATCTCTTGTATTTTTTTGTGAGGCTTTAAGTCAAATTTGGAAGAAAATTAGCTTGTTTGTAAAGGTTAGCCCTTGAATCTTAAAAAGGTAGAATTTATTAGTGAATTGGTTAGAAAATCCTTAGTGAGAGTTAAAGTAATAGATGTAGAGCTTGTTTTGAAGCTTAAACCACTATAAATCTTGTGTCTCAAACTTCTCCAGTTTTCTTCCAAATATCCCAATCAAAATTTTAATTGTCAATTCACCCCCTCTTGACCAAATTCTTTGTGTGATCAACTCAACAAATATATGTATACATAATAATTATATGTATAATGTATATATAACTAGATGTATAATGTATAGATGTATATATATAATATACACTAGTAATTTAGTATAATAGACTACATTATTATATATATTAATATATTAATATATGTATATTATATAAATATAATATACATTAATATATTAATAATTTAATATATGTATATTTAATTATGTATATATTATATTATATTATATTATATTATATTATATTATACATTTGGTATATATCTATTATAGTATATATTATAATATACTTCATGTAAATTTATATTATATTAATTTTTAATGTATATGTATATGTATCATAGTATTACATATTTATATATTATAATATATTTATTATACTATTTATATATCATAGTATATAGTATAATATATGTATATTTGTATTATATATTATAAAATATATAATATATTATATAAAATAAAAAATAGTATATATAAATATAATGGAGTCTTGAGATGAGGAAAATTGAAGAGAAAAATGAGAGGAGGAAAAATCTGAAAATTAAAGAAAAAAATAAAAGGAGGAAAATTGAAAAACAAATAATGGAGTCTTAACTTTGGAGGAAAAATCAATCTCCTTTTATTTGGATCTTTTAGACTTTTCTCCATTGATTTAGAGTCGGATCATTATGCTAGCTTTCACTTTTTTGTTTAAAATGTGCTCTAGGTCCCTGTACCTTTTAACAAATTGAAATGTAGTCATATTTTTTTCTTCTTCGGGATTTTAGTCCTCAAATTTTTGGAATTGACAGATAAACTTTGGATTTAATGGTTGATCATTCATTTAAAATTAATTATTTAATATCTAACATCTTTAACTAGTATGAATCTCATTAAAAGTAAATATTACGCACTAAACTAAACAAAAATATCATCAAATGATTCATATCTAATATCTTTTTTATATTTTTAATTGATTATATTTTAATCAAAATTTATTATTTAATTATAAGTTATAATAATAATAATAATCCTCCAAAATTTATTATATAAATAATTCCCTCAAAAAATTACTATATATATTAATTCCTTTCAAGTTTTTGTTTTTTCCCACTTTTTTATATAGTAATCAAAATTTATTTTAATTCTTTCCAAAATTTTGGATAACTTATATCTTTTCAAAAATTTTACACTAAAAGTAAATTATCTCAAACTTAAAAAATGAGTGGCTTATTTCCCTCAAAAATTTTATTTTTTTACTCTTTTTTATATAATAATCAAAATTTATTTCTATTTCCCTCCAAAATTTTGGGTAACTTATATCCCTCCAAAATTTTTACACTAAAAATAAATTAATCTCGAACTTAAAAATAAGTGACGTATTTTCCTCTAAAATTTTGTTTTTTTTTAAATTTTGTTTATATAATAATAAAAATTTATTTCTATTTTCTCTAAAATTTGGATAACTTATATCCTCAAAATTTTTTACACTAAAAATAAATTAATCTATTTTATAATTATATCCCTCCAAAATTTATATAATATTAAATTTAAATATTAATCCCTAAATTAATTTTTATGTCTAATTTTATTTTTTAAAATTAATTATATTTATTAATATTTTAAATTCATCAATGAAAAACCCTTTTCAAATACTTTTCACACGGACTGGACATATGAATCGTTACTTTTGTCGCACTCATTTCATCTAGCTTGTGATTTAAATGTGCCTTCTGATCCTTTCTTCGGCTACAAGACTACTTGGGTACTATCACGACAAGGAATAAAAAACTACTGAACTTTGCGCTGCGACTTTTTCATTTGTTTATGTGCTCATCTCTGTTGTGTTTTTTGCTTTGCGATATATTTTCGACCATGGCTCGTCTCATAACTTTAAAAATGAGCTATTTTTATATTAATTTATAGTAAAGATTAGATTCATTTGGTGAAAAAAATGAAATAAAAAATTTAATTAAATAAATATATTTGATTAATTAATCTTATAAATAATGTGATAAGAATAACACATAATATAATTTTTCACGAAAAGCTTTGTTTATACTTTACCTCAACAATGCATGAGAAAGCGTGTAACTTTTGATAACTAAAAGGAAAGTTATTTTGATGGATAGATTATTTAAAATTTAAACTGCATAATTTAATTTCTTTCATTTCTAAAACCATTAATATTAAAATAAATTTATTTATTTTATTTAATTAAAATTTTATATTATTTATGTATAATTTTATTTGGTTACCCTTCCGATTTTTAGAGTTTCGTCTTGACTAATCACGACCAACCTATGTTATGTCAAGGTTATCCCTTACGACATTGCGATTCTGCCTTGACAAGCTCATCTGAGACCGAGTTGTGTGGACCCGAGTGAAGATATGAGCGATCCCTAAGGAGCAACCAAACTAGGGTGCAAGTTGTGATGCTTGTGGAAGGTCATGAAGACCTTGTTTAGAAAGTGTCCCCGGTTGGGACAAAGCATCATCTACTTGTGTCATACTTGATAAGTTTATTTAGCTCTTTAAGGGGAAGTGGTCTAATGTTGGATCTCCACCATCACTCTCGCTATGTGCTAGTAGTCGAGCTACCATGGTATAAATGACTTCTACTAGGTTCATGAAGGGTCTAGGTGTGCGAGCATTGGGACCAAGCAGATGACACAATGTCTCACTAGGATGAGTTCCTAAGGACAGTTAGGGGCCTAAAGGCCCCATATCGCGCTTGTGACTAGAATAAGGGGTTGGTTATCAGCATTCGCTAAGCTGATGTGAGCACAAATAAGACCCTTAAATTATTTTCTGCAACCTATTTGAGACCGTTTGACCGAAGCAAGTTGTTTACATTCGATAAGCTTCAAGAAGCTTATTCTTCCTTCATTTTGGATGTTCAAACTAAGGTCAAATTTTTGAAGGTGTATTTCAATCCGAATGAAGAACCTCTACCATCATCGAAGATCTTCAAGGCTAAGAAAGTTTTTCCTTATTTTATCTTTTAGTTATTCATGTCAATATATGCATTTGAGTGCTAACTTAGGAGTTTATTGCATGTAGTTGCATGAGCATTAATAAATTTGTATTTTTTAGAATGCATGGTAGTTGACATAATATGTTAGCTCATTTAAGCATGTTAGTTCATAAGCATGCTAATTCATTCAATATGTTATGTTCATTAAGCATGTTAGTTTATTTAAGTTCTAATTTGCATATAAGTTACATTATTTTAACATATGTTTTTGCATATAAGTTTATTTATGCATTAAGGTTGAATAAATACATGTTTGAAGTCTTTTAGGATTCAAGAAATCAAGTGAGAGTAAAGGTATGAATTAAAATAATACATAAAGAGGGAATTCAAGGAGTCTTGTATATTAAGTCAACTTGATCGCCATATTTGAGTTGGATCTAGGCCGAAATGAGTTTTTAAGTATTCTTAAAACTTGTTCCCCTATTTCTTATCTTTCCAACGCACTTTGAATAACATTGATCCGATATCGGGAGCTTGAGATATGGTCATTTTACCGAAGACAGAGCAAGTTGGAATTTTATTACGGAAAATGCATGCAAGGATGAACTTGAACCAAAGAGAGACTTTTCATATTCAGCAAGAGAGACAAGCAATTGAATGACATCTTTATTCATACAGAAAAAGCATTCAGAGCCCTCTTATCATCCATTTTGTGAGACTATTCAAATTCTACAATAAGACACACATTGAAGAGCTTCTTCATTCATACCATTATGACATTCAAGGAGGATAAATGAATTGTAGATGAGCATGGAATTTAATGAGACACTCCCCTTGGATAAATAGATGTCTACATTTATCCTAGTGTTTTCCACATTCATACTACATATTCTATAAAACTATTCAACTACCAAAGAAGATGGAAGAACACAAGCCTTAATGTTTTTTCGTCATTGTCATGTTTCTTTGTTAGACTTTTTTATTTTGTTTTCCTATAAATAGTCCTTAGAATTTCATTTGTAAGGAGACAAATTTGATTCTATTACACATTTCTGTGAGAGTTTTATCTCTTTGTTCTTCATTGAACTTATCCGACTTATCAAGGAATTCTCCTTGTGGCGTCATTTCTTATTTCCATGTACCAAGGTTCTTAGTTTTCTAATTAGAGGGTCACAATTTTTTGTTTATGAATATTATAGGAAACAGGTCTTCACTTTTATATAGTGTTGGTTCCTTCCTCGTTCCTCTAAACATCCAACAGAATTCAGATCGACATTCTCTATAGTGTCGGTTCTTTCCTTGTTACTTACTATCATTACTTTTTTCCATTTACACATATGCCTTCATCATCATCTTTCATTTATCTTATACATTCTCATCAAATCACTAAATTAGCTTCTACAATCATACCAATCCCATCATCAATAACCCCTTTGAATTCATTTCATCATCTTTTGAATTACTTACAATATTCACGATCGAGTAACTAGTGAATTTCGGAAATTCATGTAACCGAGATCATATCATTTGCTATCAGAGCCAGGTTGAACAAGTAAGTATTATCTTTCATTTTCTTGGAAGAAAAAAATTCAAAAAAGAAAGCTTGAAAAAATAATAAAAAAAGTTGAAAAAAGAGAGTTTGGCTCAAAAAGAGGGAAAGAATATCACATCATTTGGCATCATTTGTTATTAATTTGATTCCTGATTTTGAGCATCATTTGTGTTTTAAACCACCCTTCAATTTTAGCATCATTAGGTTTTATTTTTTTGCCTATCATATTACAATACATCTATCACCATACCCATTTTTATTTCAAGTCGATTCCACAATGAAAAATATTTGATCAAGTCAATCTATTTCCTTTAAGAACTTAGGGAGAGAATGAGTAGTAAAAGGAAAGAGTGTTCATCAAGGGAAAAGCCTATTCCGAGTGCAAACACGAGTGGAGTGATCTTTCTTCTTTTTGAGTGACTTAGTGAGAATTTGATTGAGTACAATTTTTTTGGAGTGAAATAGTGAGATTTTGATTTGTGAGGATTTTTTTAATCCTTGTTTCATTATGTCTCAAGATTTCAATTGTGAGATAAAGAGATTGTTACAAAAGTATTTGATCCAATCACAAGAAAATAGGATGACTTAGTTGAAAGAAGTTCTTGTTTAAAACCGACTCCATCGAAGGTTAATGGGCAAGTAAAGAGGAGAGACAACACTCAGTCTTGTTCTCTTTCTACACCAAATCAGATTCAAAAACCTTAAAAGAGTAATTTCACCTTTGAATCAAGAAGTGATGTTCAATATTCCAAGCCGAGCATGGCAAACACATTTGCCCTCACCCAAGAAGAAATGACTCATTTACAAGAAAGTTATCACAACCCTTTGAAAGGAAGTCAAAAGCAAAGTGAAAAAAAAAGGATTTGTGATTGAATATGAAAAAGAAATAGAGAGTGAAAAAGAAAAGATTGTTAATAAAGAAGAGAGAAAAGAGTTTGAAGAAAAAGAAAAAGAAAGTCAAAGTCAAAGTGAAAAAGAATTTCAAAAAGAAGATGAGAGTGAAAAGAATGAGTTTGGAAAAGAAATTATTTGTGCAGAAGAGAAAGAGAGTCAAATTTCATTTTATACTAACTTTAACCATTCTTCTTTTGTTCTAGATTTTTCATTGTCACAGGATTGCAGAATGATAAAATCAAGAGAAATTCAATGTTACCGGTGTTTGGAAAGAGGACACATCCCGAGTCAGTGTCCTAATCGCAATACCATGTTTCTTAAAGAAAAATAAAGATTTTCACCAAGGATGATTCAAAAAAAGATATCATAGAAGAAACAAGTCTAATCATCCCTTATTTATTTGCACCAATAATAATAAAATTATTTCTAGTGCAAGTAAAGGCAAAGGCAAAAATATATCCATGGATGTTTTGGAAAACAATGAGGCAAACAAGATTGTATTCTCTACTAAAGGAGATTTTTCAAATGTCAATCAATCCAAGATTGTTTGCATCACACATTAGAATTTGGTGGATCAAATTGATGTGCCAACAAAGGATATCAAACATTTCAAATTGGAGAGGTTGATCGATGGAGATATTTTTCAAAGGCCATGACAAGAAACTAATCAAATCTTGTTTGATAAAATTTTATAAGATATCTAGTTTTGTTTAATGGAAGGTTGATTTTTCAAACCATCTAGCACCTGAAACAAGAACAAGACACTTCATTTCAACCAAAGGAAGTTGGAATTTCACCATGAGAAGTTCAAAAAGACTTCTCCATCTATGGAAAAGAATTCTTTTTACTTGTTGATGAAGAATATTTTCCCAAAGATGCTTGTAATTTGGGGATGAACCATTATCAAAGGCAAGGAACTAATTTCAAGTATTCTACCTATGTCAAAGGATCTTTCTTGTTTTGCAATGAAGTTCGTTCTTTTTTCGATATTTTTATTCGAGGACGAATCAACTTAAAGAGGGAGGGAATGATGTGAGGACAAATACGATCTTTAAATTATTTATTGCAACCTATTTGAGACCGTTTGACTGAGGCAAGTTGTTTACATTCGATAAGCTTCAAGAAGTTTATTCTTCCTTCATTTTGGATTTTCAAACTAAGGTCATATTATTGAAGATGTATTTCAACCCAAAGGAAGAACCTCCACCATAATCAAAGATCTTCAAGTCTAAGGGAGTTTTTCCTTATTTCATCTTTTAATTATTCATGTCAATATATGCATTTGAGTGCTAGCTTAGAAGTTTGTTGCATGTAGTTGCATGAGTATTAATAAGTTTGCATGTTTAAGAATGCATGGTAGTTCACTTAATATGTTAGCTCATTTAAGCATGTTAGTTCATAAGCATGCTAGTTCATTCAATATGTTATGTTTATTAAGCATGCTAGTTTATTTAAGTTCTAATTTGCATATAAGTTGTATTATTTTAACATATGTTTTTGTATTATTTGTTGGATTAAAATTCAATAATAGTGGGCACATATGTATAATATATATTGCTATTATAAAATTTAACACGTAATTAAGTGACCAATTATGTTACACGTGTTATAGGTATTAAATTATCATGGAATTAAAAGTGTAGATACCATAAGGTGTATTTATAATTTGATGAGGGGCAGAGTTATAAATACTTCAGAGTTGGTTATTAAATCAACTACTAGTTGGTTATTAAATCAACTATATAAAGGGTTATGGTCCCCAAGAATTAGGTCAACTTGCATATCTCTTTTCCCCGTCTGAGAGTTGTGCCAAAAGAGAAAACCTAACTTCTTAGAAGATCAAACCTTCTGGAAAAACTCTATCGATTAATTCAGGTACGCTTCCGCATTCAGTTTATTTATTTTATTGTTCTTGATGATTTGACATATAGATCTTGGTTTTATATTCGTATTGAATATATTTTTAATTCTAACAAGTGGCATCAGTACCAGAATTATGTCGAATCGTTAAGATCATAAGTTTTTTGGTTTTAATTTATTGTTATGATTTAAAATTATGCATAATTTTATAGATTATTTACTTCGATATGGTTTTATATTTAATCGTATGAAATTAAATTATATATTTGTCGTATTTTAAGAACAAATCAATTTGATTTATTTTCTATGATTTTATTTTGGGTTTTCGCGGATTGTTTTTCCTTTTCCAATGAATTAACATTCATTGTTTTACGATAAATATATATTTTCGTGGATTCAGTTTGGTTTTACGTCCATGGGTTTGAATCGATTAATTAAGAAATCATAAAAATCAATCTAGATTTATATGAAGATTAGATTTTGTCTGCATGAAAATTTATTTATTTATTTTTTTGGGTTGCTATTGATTGGAAATTAAATTTTAAGTTTGGATTCCAATTACTTCGATAGTAACATATTTACTTTATTTTTATGAAATATATATTTTTAAATATATTTTATTTAAATTATATGTTTAATTTGGTTGGATCAAAATTTTAGTTTTGATCATTGGATATTAAGCTAAATTCGGTTAGATCAAAATTTTAGTTTTGATCATTGGTATTAAGTTAAATTCGGTTAGATCAAAATTTTAGTTTTGATCATTGATATTAAGTTAAATTTAGTTAGATCAAAATTTTAGTTTTGGTCGTTAATAATAAAGAAAAATATAATTAATTTCGGCTTTGTCATGATAAATTTATCATGATTCAAAAAAAAAATTATATTCAGGTTAGCTATTAAAGCTTTATATTCGGTTTATGTCTATTAAGTTATGATTGAATGATCTTTTGACATGTTACTTTTAAAGTATATTGTTACATTATTTATTTTACTTGGTTAACATATTCGGTATTTAATTTTGATCATGTGTTATTTTGGATTATAGAATATATATTTGATATTGATATATTCAATTTGGTTTGATCAAAAATTTATTTTTGATTATTATATTATTATGATTATATTAAAGTTTCAAGTAATTATTATACGAATTACTCACTTGAATGATATTTTTGTATTTTGTTTTTAGTTAAAGATTAAATGTTTGATCGAATTTAGTTTTGGTAAGAACATATTTAAGGAATTTTTGAAGAACAGTCAAAGATTTCGGTTATTTGGATTCTGATAGCCCCATCAAGACAACCTTAATTTGGTTTATTTTGAAAACTCAAGTGTTATCAGAAATTTCAACTTTGACTATTATAAATATTAAGTTTGAATATTGGTTATTTATGTTATATATTTTAAGATAAATTAATTAAAGCATTAAGTCACCAAAGTGATCTTTATTGTGGAAATTATTTTATTTTAAAATATAGAAGGTTTTGTGCATGTAATTCAGTTTATGCTAATATTAATGTGCCCAAAGGAAGATTAATAATTAGTAATGTTACATGTGCATCTGTGGTAATAAACATGTGATAATTATTCAGTTTTATATGTGAACAATAAATCGGCCAAAAGGAAGATTTTTGTTTAACATATTCTTATTATCAATGTTTGATTACTACATCAAGATATCACTTACAAATTAATATTTTTTTTAAATATTATTGGAGTGTTCGATATCTTGTGATGATGTTACCTTTATTCAAATTTATTATTATTTTGGTTATCTTTTATATTGAGTAAAAGATAAAATTAAGAAAAATATTTTGAAATAATTAAATTCATATTTTGGCTTAGGATATCTAATATTTTAATAGATTAATTGAAATATAATGTCACCAAAGTGACCGCTTTTGTGTAGATTAGTTTATTTAAAATATTAAGATAATTATAGGTCTTTGTAATTCATGCGTTTATTAATTGGCCTAAAGGAAAATTAATATTTGGCCGAATTACAATGACAACTGTGGCGATAAATGTGTGACAATTATATGGTATTTTATGTGAATAATACGTTAGTCCAAAGATTAATCTATTGTTTGACATAGTTTATTGTCAATGTTTGATTGCTACAACAAGAGTACCGCTTACAGTTAATATTACTGTCCAAAGACTTGATATTAATGTTGTGCTTGGCATCTTGAGGGGAACTAGCCATTATTTTGAATTTATTGTTTACTTATAGATATTTATGTGAGCTTGTTTATTTACTTATTTTTGTTCTATCTTTAGATGATTTATCTTTACTATCATAATATCTGTTGAATACATTCTATACTTATGTTTAGTGGAATTAATTTCAAGGAATAGAAAAGACACTTATATATAGTATTTGGTGGTATGAACATAGAACTTGCACTAAGTGAATAACAACTTGTACCTCTCACGGCGGTAAATATTCATAAATAGGATTTTGAGAGGTGAGTTTATTCAAGTTGCATAAGTCTAATGATCATAAAGTATAATATTTTATAATTTTTTTTAGGAGCACAAATCTAAAAAAAATATTCATGCTAAGGGTTTCCTTGATAAAAAAAAATATTAACTTTTTTAAAGATTAATATGACATTACTTTTGGTTTACTTGATGTCTATTAAGTATAAGGATCAAGGAAATGTGAGGGAGTATATTATATTGCTTCAAAACTTAAGGCACATAAGATCAAACTTTATAACAATTGTTTGTTCTTATAATTTTAGTATAGCTTCCTATACAGTCTAATTAATTCAAAATTAGTTACAATTATTAAAGGAGAAATAAACTTCAAATGAGATTATTTCTCATTGTGTTAAAGAGGAAGAAAAGTTGAAGCAATATAATTATAAAAATACTCAATCAGTTAGTGCTCTTTGGTTAGTGTCTCTAAGAATAAGGACAATAAAAAATATATATTAGAATAAAGTTGCTAAGGGTCATGCTCAAAAGGAATAACAATAAGTTATAAAGTGTTGATTCTTTTGTATAAGTTAGGATACATATAAAGAAATTAAACTTCAAAAGTAAGCAACAACTTAGGCTATTTTAAGTGATCCATGGGCTGTAAAGTTTATGATCCCATAATTAAGATTATTTTAATGAGATATTTATAACATTTTTAGGATGTTGAGTTTGGAGAGAGAATAAGGTTAGATACATTGTTGTTAAGGAGGAATTAGATATTAATTTAATTCCTACTATCACTTTTTACGATGTTTAGGTTTTCACACCTATCATTAATAAAAAGTGAATCAAGTACATCAGCAAAACAATGTTGAACAACTCTCGTTCAAGATAAGGTAATTATTTTTTAGAAGAACAAAACTCAACAACCTAAAAACAACCTAAAAAAATGTGTCTTTTAAGATATCCATGAGAGAAAAGAGAAATGCTATTAAGGATTATTACTTAGTATTTCATCAAGAAAATAAGTATAATAAAGGAATGATAGAAAATAACCTGATCAGTTATTTTTATCAAACCATAAATGTTTTAACTCTCAAAAGTGGATTGATGTTATTCAAAAGAGTATAATTTTTATACAAGACAATAAAGTTTAAGAACTTGTCGCATTACCTTAAGGTACAAACTAATTGGTTATAAATTAATATTTAAAACCAAGAGGGATGTAAATGATAATGTGGACAAGTATAAGGCATGTCTTGTATTTAAAGGATATACTCTAAAAGAATACATTGATTTTGTGAAGACTCTCTCTTAAGTTATATTGAAAGACTCTTTCAAAATAATTTGACACTTATTGCTTTTAATCTTGAGCTACATAAGATGGATGTTAAGCTTGTGTTTTTCAATGACAACATTAAATAAATTAATTATATGGTACAATCATTGATTTGTGTCTAATGATATAAAATTAATGATATGTAAATTAAAGATATCCATATATTAGCTTAAGTTTAACTCTCATTAATAAAATTATAAATTTTATATTGATTATGTCATTCGATTTTGAGATAAATTTGGTTGAAAATTGTATGTATTACAAGTTCAGTGGGAGTAAATCAAGGGACACTCATATTACTAAAGAAGATATTTTTTCAGTGCCTTACAAGTAACCTTGAAATTTATAAAATATAAAAGATTTCATAATTTATTGAGAATCTAATTTATGCTTAAGTATGTATGCATTTGGATATTGCGTACATTATTAGAATGTTAGACAGATATTTAAGTAAATCTAATATGAATTGTTGGATAGCAACAAATAGAGTTATGAAATAACTTTAGAGAACAAAATTTATATGCTCACATATCGAAGTTCTGGTAAGTTAGAGATCATCAAGTTTACAGGTTTCGATTTTAATAGAATATTGATGTAAAAGACTCTGTCACATGAGCTGCTAATTATAGATTGAATAGAAAGACCACTTCAGTTATTTTGTGACAATAAATATGCATCATTTATTCTATAAACTATAGGAACACTTTAAAATTTTAGTTCCTAGTTGTTAAAGAAAATTCAGAGTGTTTGTGTGTCTATAGAGCATGTTGGTACAAACTCCATAATTGCACGCTTATTGAGAAACTATCACCCTAGGTCTTTCATGAGCACACTACTCATATGGGTGTAATATTATTTAAGTATATTCAGTTTTAGTGGGAGTTTGTAATTTTGATAAATGCTCATTCGTTTTAGACACAATTTCGGTTACTTTAGTTTAAGGTTAATTTCTGCAGAAATAAAGTTATTTTGGCTTATGCACACTCTGAATTCAGTAAAGTTTGATCTCACTAAAGTTTAGGAGGACTAGTTGGAAATAGGCATGTTCGGTTCACATTTATATGTAATTTTCATGCTACGCATCCATGATTGATCTATGTCATTTGATTATGTTTTTATACGTGACCATTGATGGATCCAATCATGATTGATATGATGAAGACCGTTTTGATCCTATATGAATATAATTGATGGACGAGATTGTTTTAGAATACCTATTATATGATAGCAAATTTTTGAGCTCATAAGGTTATACATTTGTCAAGAAACATATGTTGCCCAAGTGGGAGATTGTTGGATTAAAATTCAATAATAGTGGGCACATATGTATAATGTATATTGCTATTATAAAATTTAACACGTAATTAAGTGACCAATTATGTTACACGTGTTATAGGTATTAAATTATCATGGAATTAAAAGTGTAGATACCATAAGGTGTATTTATAATTTGATGAGGGGCAGAGTTATAAATACTTCAGAGTTGGTTATTAAATCAACTACTAGTTGGTTATTAAATCAACTATATAAAGGGTTATGGTCCCCAAGAATTAGGTCAACTTGCATCTCTTTTCCCCGTCTGAGAGTTGTGCCAAAAGAGAAAACCTAACTTCTTGGAAGATCAAACCTTCTGGAAAAACTCTATCGATTAATTCAGGTACACTTCCGCATTCAGTTTATTTATTTTATTGTTCTTGATGATTTGACATATAGATCTTGGTTTTATATTCGTATTGAATATATTTTTAATTCTAACATTATTAGGTGCATTAAGGCTGAATAAATACATGTTTGAAGTCTTTGGGATTCAAGAAATCAAGTGAGAGTAAAGGCATGAATTAAAACAATACATAAAGAGGAAATTCAAGGAGTCTTGTATATTAAGTCAACTTGATCGCCATATTTGAGTTGGATCTAGTTCGAAATGAGTTTTTAAGAATTCTTAAAACTTATTCCCCTATTTCTTATCTTTCCAACACACTTTAAATCATATTGATCCAATATCGGAAGCTTGAGATATGATCATTTTACCGAAGACAGAGCAAGCTAGAATTTTATTACGGGAAATGCATGCCAGGATGAACTTGAACCAAGGAGAGACTTTTCATATTCAGCAAGAGAGACAAACAATTGAATGACATATTTATTCATACAAAAAAAAAACATTCAAGGCCCTCTTATCATCCATTTTGTGAGACTATTCAAATTCTACAATAAGACACACATTGAAGAGCTTCTTTATTCATACCATTATAACATTCAAGAATGATAATTGACTTGTAGATGAGCATGGAATTCAGTGAAACACTCTCCCATGGAAAAATAGATGTCTACATTTATCCTAGTGTTGTTCACATTCATCCTACATATTCTATAAAACTATTCACCTACCAAAGAAGATGGAAGAACACAAGCCTTAAAGTTTTGTCATCATTGTCATGTTTCTTTGTTAGACTTTTTTATTTTGTTTTCCTATAAATAGTCCTTAGAATTTCATTTGTAAGGAGACAACTTTGATTCTATTACACTTTTCTATGAGAGTTTTATCTCTTTTTTCTTCATTAAACTTATCCGACTTATCAAGGAATTCTCCTTGTGGTGTCATTTCTTATTTCCATATACCAAGGTTCTTAGTTTTCTATCTAAAGGGTCACGTTTTTGTTTATGAACATTATTGGAAACGAGTCTTCACTTTTATATAGTGTTGGTTCCTTCCTCGTTCCTCTAAACATCGAATAGGATTCGGGTCGACATTCTCTATAGTGTTGGTTCTTTCCTTATTACTTAATATCATTACTTATCCCCATTTATACATATGCCTTCATCATCATCTTTCATTCATCCTATACATTCTCATCAAATCACTAAATTAGCTTCCGCAATCATACCAATCCCATCATCAATAACCCTTTTGAATTCATTTCATCACCTTTTGAATTACTTACAATGTTCATGATCGGATAACTAGTGAATTTTGGAAACTCATGTAACCGGGATCATATCATAAGCCCTGCAGGATAAGAGATTCGATGGTTATGTTATCAAATGCCTAATGAGACAATGATTTCAAGATAAATCCTTAGTCAAGGTTGATACGAAGGCTGACTTGTCTTGGATGTGTTGCTTTTCAAGGGTCGCATGGTATGTCAATCCAGGCTTGGATGACATATCGTGACAGTTAGTATTAGAGCAAGGCTATGGAGCTAAGTTCGTGACATTTAGTATCAGAGCATAAGATACAAGGAGTGTCAGTTGGTGCCAATACAGCCTGGTCACAGCCAATATAGGCTGGCCAAAGCCATCTCAGTAGGGGACCATAGCCAATATAGCCTGATTAAGAGCCACCTCAGTAGGAGACCACTATCACCACTGTCAGTTCTGCAGAAATGTCATCACGTGAATGGGGGAAAAACTAGAATTTTCCCTAAACCCTAGGGTTTTCACCCCAATTTTGTAAGGCATGGTAACCTTATAAAAGAGCAACCTTTATTCAATAAAGGGAGGATCTTTGGAGCAGATTTTGAGGCACAAGGAGAGCAAAAGGCGGCGAAGAAAGCTTCTATCTTTCTTCCCTAACAACCATCTGAAGGGTCCCTTCGTTGATCAAGCTTGAAGGGAGTGGCGTGCTAGGCACCCGAGAGGGACTAGCACGCTAAGGCATCTCATGATGGTCGAAGAAGCCGGTAATTGCGTGCACCGAGGATGTATTCTATACTCTTCCTTTGCTTTATTTTATATCTTTGAGAGGTTTTACGTGGATGATTTAAGGATGGTATTAGTGGTTAATATTTGTTTTTATACTATTTCACCCACCATGTGTTAGCTTTATTTGGTGAATGATTTTGTGGATGATTATCTTTTGCTCTTTATTAATATATAACATTCTATGTGTTTGTATATTTTCTTTGCTCATTTTTGATAATCATTTAGGCATTGTAAGAGGCACAAAAGTGTTTTGTGTTTAGAAGCATGCTAGAGCACTCGGAAGATGTGTAGCTATAGGTCCTTAGATCATCCAGAAGGAGCTAAGGGAGGATCTACGTGAGAAATGTGTTCTAGACTGAAAATAGAGCCTAATCTAAGCCTAGAGCACTCGAAAGAGGCGTATGGGAGGGTTTCAATGACTAAAAAGAGTATGCTTTAACGATAGACTAGTGCTATTCGCGTGACAGGCAAAATACCATGGCATTTTAGTTTATCAGGTTCCTATGACTCGAAAGAGCAGGAACATTTTAGAAACCTCTTTCGAGTAGATATGCACCATAGTAGCTTTATGTTCGTAGGAGTAAGGGGTAAGAAGTCCATAGGAGTTTCCACTAGTCATTCCTGACAGAGTTAATCAATTGAGGATCATTGCAACATATTGCTCACCTGTGTTCTCTTATCTTGCTTTTGTCCTAGCATTTACAAAGTGTTCCTCTGTTTCCTCTGTTTTCGTTGTTCACTTACAATCATATTACCATACACTTCACACACTACATTCATACATCTATTATGCCACCACCATTCATCCCATTTTACCATGGCATATTTTAGTTGCTTGTATTCTGAAATTGTCATAGGATTTCACAATCACACCTTCACCGTACATATTCATATCCATATATCTATATCAGTTTATTTATTTATTTATTTTCCTTTTTAGTTAGTAACACCTTTTTGCCTTGACAAAATTGACTTACACTTTACCCCGATCCTCGTGAGAATGGTACTCACTCACCTTTTATTACTTGTACAACTTTATATACTTGCACATATGTGTTCGCATAATTTATAGCACTACACAGAAACATACCAAGTTTTTGGCGCCGTTACCGGAGATCTGGCGAGTAAAGTTTATCATTTTTATCTTGGCATTTTTTTTGTTTATTTTCTTAGTTCAGTTTTACTTGTTTTATTTGTTTTTATTTTTAGGGTTTTTCCTAGTGCATGATCAGAGGGTCTACTGACGGACCTCTCTACCCATCAGTACCTAAAATTGAGCAATTACTTCAACAATGGAGACATATTCAGCGTAGAGCTATGGATCCACCACCAATGCAGAACCTAGTAGTTCAAAATGTCGGGCTAAATCTGAATGTTGTTGCACTGCGACCAATGTCTATTAGGGATCATTTAAATCCTATCTTAGATGATCTTAATCCTAGCATCGTTGCACCAGAAATTCAAGCTTCGAACTAAAGCCTGTCATGTTCATTATGCTAAATTCTATTGGGCAATTTGGAGGTATGCCGCATGAAGACGCAAGGCAACATATTCGAGCTTTCTTAGAAGTTTGTGACTCATTTCATCAACAAGGAGTACATGAGGATGTATTGAAGATCAAGTTATTTCCTTATTCCCTATGTGGTCGAGCAAGGACATGGTTGAGTGGAGTACCATCTGGATTGATGAAGTCATGGACTGATCTATACAAGAGTTTTTTGCTTAGGGATGGGCACGGGTCGAGTCGGGTTGGATTTTCGGCCCACCCGTACCCGACCCAAAAAATCATACCATCCACTCGTCACCCGACCCGACCGGGTTTAGGGCAGAAAAAATCCGACCCGACCCGAATTATTAAAAAAATTAAAATTTTAGGGACTAAACTGTAAAAAAATAAAATTTAGGGATCTAATTATAAAAATATTTAATTTTAGTGACCTAATTGTAAAAAAATTAATTTTAGTGATCTAATTATATAAAATATATATAAAGAGGGGTCATTATTGAAAATATCCCTAAAATATATATGAAAAATTACACTATTAGTCCTAGGTCAAGTCAGATTTTTTCTACCTTAAATCCGAACCTGAATTTTTCACCAAAAAATCCGACTCAATCAGACTGAGTCGGGTCAGAACCCGTCGGGTTAGGGTTCCGTGCCCATCCCTATTTTTGCTGCGGCATAATCCACCAACTCTTAACACTCAGCTTAAAAATGACATTGCTTCTTTTCGACAAGGTGACGACGAGTCTATGTGCGAATGCTGGGATCGATACAAGGGATTGCTTCGTAAGTGTACTAATAATGGATTTCAAGATTGGACTCAAGTTGTGATATTCTATAATGGAGTCAATGCACCAACCAAAATGATGCTAGATGCCTTGGCAAATGGAATTTTGCTAGACAAATCACCCGAGGAGGCATTTGACATTCTTGAAAAAATTGTCAACAATGACTATCAATTTCCTTCTACAAGACTTGGAACCGAGAGGAAGGCACAAGGGACATTTGAGCTTGAATCTAAGGACTCATTATCCTCCCAACTCTCAGCCATCACCAATATGTTGAAGAATATATAGCGTTCCAATGAAATGAAGGAAGTGAAGATGAACAACTCAGCATGTCTGTTATGTCATGGTAATCACAATGAGAGTGAGTGCCCAGGAAATCATGAGACAGTCAACAATTTGGACAATTTTAACAGAAGGAACAACAATCTCTACTCCAACACATATAATCCAGGATGGCGTCTACATCTAAATTTTTCATGGGAAAATCAAGGAGCCAACAATTCTAATATACAACCGCAGAATCAGAATGCTAGTGAGCCCCAGAATTTTCAAGCGAATATGCCTTGGCATAATTCGAACGAAGGAGCATCATCATCTAACAACAGTTTTTTGGAAGCTACTATGCAAGAATTTATTCTACGTACCAAGATGATGCTTCAAGAGCATACTACAGTCATCAAGAACCAAGGAACTTTATTACAGAGCCACAGTGCTTTGTTGCAAAATGGAGAGTCATGTTGACCAAATTGCCATGGCATTACAGGAATGTCAGCCAGGATGTTTGTCGAGTGATACTGAAGTTACTAAGCCACACTGAAAGAGCACTATAGCGCGATCACACTAAGGAGTGGTGTAACATCCCGAATTTGGGTCTAGAAGTTTTGGTGCTAGTAGTTAGGTTTGATTTGGATCGAATCGAATTTCTTTGATTCATTAATTTCAAGTAATTAAAATATTAATATTTTAATAAGGTGGATAGTAAATTTTTAGAAAAATATTAAAAATGTTAAAATTATGTTTTTAGGCTAATGAAATATTAATTGAGTCTTAATTTGGTTGATTAAGTTTTATTTCTATTTTAGTGACTAAAATGCAAAATTTGAAAAGTTAGTGGCAAAATTGTAATTTTGTCAAAAATTTGGTTTTTGTGACTAAATTGAAAAGTAAGTCAAAGCTTAGAATCCTTAGAGTTCTATTAACCCAAATTATTTTAATTAGAGATCATTCACCAAAATTGGTTTTAATTGACGATTAATCTCATTTTCTTTTTCACTCCATTTCTCTTTCAAAATTTTCTCTCCATGGCTTCTCAAATCACTTGTAGAATTCTTCTCCATTTTTATCAAGATTCATCTAATTTTTTTAAGAATTTCATCCTCT
This sequence comes from Abelmoschus esculentus, assembly GCA_035048815.1. Classification (NCBI taxonomy): domain Eukaryota; kingdom Viridiplantae; phylum Streptophyta; class Magnoliopsida; order Malvales; family Malvaceae; genus Abelmoschus; species Abelmoschus esculentus. The sequence continues at coordinate 10,757,817 of JAUCBN010000016.1, read as the reverse complement.
TCAAATCCTCACAATTTGTTTTACAAAATCATCAACCGATTTCAAGAAAAATCAAGAGGAGAATTCACGTCAATTTTGGTGGATGCATATCAAAGGTAATCTTTTGTTTCCTTTTCAATTATAAGGTTCTTTATTTGATATTCACAATCATTTGGCTTACAAATCATTAATCTCAACTTGATTTTGTGTTTTAATTCAAGATTTTAGAGTTTTTATGAAAATTTCAAGGAAGTAAGTTAGATTTTGTTCAAGGCTGTATTTAGATGAATTTATATGAAATTATACTTATTTAAAGAATTTAATGAGTCTTGTAATGATCTCACATAGTTTTAATCCCAGAATAAATGAATCGGTGTTGTTAAATATGGTTTTCGGGTGGTTTTATGGGTTCTTTTTGATGTTCTGTTTTTGCTGGAGGTATAAGGATGGTTTGAAGGTGTTTTTAGTTCATAATTGAGGAGATTTATATGTTATATTCGTTAGATTAGGGGCTGATGTAGTTTTTGGGTGTTTTGGCTTAGTTTTTGGCCTTTTCGGCTTAATTTTCGGTAGATTTGTGGAGGTTCAATGTTGCTGCTGTGTTGAGCATGTTTTGATATTTATACGCTCTGTTTTGATGATCTAGAGGAAGTGCAAGAAGTCTCTTGAGTGGCTGGTACATTTGCATTACCGTTGGAGCGTCGATGAAGGCTCGTTTTGCTTGTCGGTGAGTAAATTTGGGTTAAAAGTGAATCACAAATGCTTGGATCTGTTTTGGAGATTATGGAATAGTGTAAAATGTTTCTATAATTCAAGATTAAGTGATTTCTATGTTTCAGAAACATTTCCTAAATTTTAACTATTTTGCATTGGTCTTGTGGAAGAGGTTTCATAGAGATTTATGAATGCATAAATGAGATTTTTGACATGATACATGCATATGTTAGTTGATGTAAATGCATGGTTTAGAATGAAATTCATGGAATTTGAAAGAATGAAAATGATTTAGAACAATATGTGGTTATTTTTCTTACATTTGATTAAGCCATTGAGCATGATTTTGGTTCACTCGATGAACATATATGAATGCATTATCAGCAACAAGTTAACATGCATGATCGGAATAATATTGGCTTGGTGACACTAACTATAGTTACGAATACAAATGACATATCATTAGGATAAAGTGCACTATAAAGATTATGAAAATGTTGATATTGCCTATACGTAAACAAGGGTGACTATGTGTCTGACCGTGCGTGTAGAGCTTGCCTACACGTAAACAAGGATGACTAAGTGTCCAACCGTGCGTATAGAGCTTGCCTATATGTAAACAAGGGTGACTTAGTATCCGGCCGTGCATATAGATGACCCTACATAGACAAGGGTGACTTTGTGTCTGACCGTGCATAGTGGGATAACATATATACAAGGGTGACTTTGTGTCCAACCGATGCATGTTGAGACCAAGTGTCTCTAATTATGGTATAAGGAATCCGAGTATTCGGTGAGCTTAATGTTCACAACGAGTTGTCACTAGAACGCCAATATGCATGATACATGAAATGATTTGAATTTGAACATGAGCATGATTTGTTTAGGTATACTTTGATTTAGCATAAAGAGTGCAAGTTATGGTTTTAAATTGGTTTTAAATGTTGCACTGATGAACTTATTTTAGATCTACCTCACTAAGCATGTTTTGCTTAAGCTCTCTTTTCATCTTTCTAGAGAAGTAAAGGCTTTAGAGGCAGCATTTGGAGCAAGTGGTCTAAGGGGAAAGACTTCACACATTTTGGTATGCTTTGACAAATAAAAAGGGCTTGGCAATGTGTAAACCGATTCCTTAAAGAGTGTGTTTTGAATTAGTTAAAGAACTGTAATAGAAACTTCTAGATATGCATTGCTTGTTGATTTGGTGGAATGATATGTTTTTTTTTTTTGAAACATGTTTAATCATGAATGATTTATGGTATCGAGTCAAAGCTAGGAAGCATGCCTATAGGTGTTTAGGGTCTTTGATGGTTATAATCGAATGATTAATTCACCCATTTTGTTTAGGGATTATACATATAGTTGATGGTGATCAATGGTTGTCTCTTGAATTTTTTGAATCCACTTAAAATGACTGATTTTAGGTTCTGGGAATAAAAGTTTCAAAACCTTTATTAATAGTTTCGAAACCTCAAAAATATTTCAAAACCTTTATCAAATAGTTTCAAAACCTATAGGAAGGTTTCGAAACCTCGCGGGCTAATTCGATTCTGGAACCTTACTGAATACGAAAAGTTTTGAAACTTTAAGGGAAGTTTTGAAAACTATATTGAAGGTTTCGAAACCTTTGGCTGTCATAAGTTAATAGTTGTTGAAAATTGCATTTTAGTCCCGGATATCTTTCTTTGTTCAATTATGGTAGCTACGAATGTTATTTTGAGCTAAAATTTTACATGGATGCATAAAGTTGACTTAATTTCAAGTTGGATGACTTAAATTGGATGTAGTCCCTATAAATTGAAAGATTTACATTTTGGTCCCTAATCAATGAAGCATGAAATTGATGACGTTAGAATGCTCCACCTGATTTGAAATTTATCATGAGTGTTATTTTTATGTTTAATTGAACTTTGATGGAATGAATTTCTACCTTGTCAATAGAATTTAAAGGATTTATGTTTTAGTCCTTAATATACTTTTGTGTTTAATTGAGTGCTCGATTGTGATTAGATTGTTTTCATTCTTGTTTTGCATGAAATCGACACATGTTGGAACTTAATTATGTCTCTAGATAAGAGAAAAATATATATAACGATTTTCAGGGTTGTTTATCGGATCAGGCCTTTGCGGGTTTGGTTCGGTATTCCTCGTGTAACCCATTAGAGTCAGTTCTGTCTAGGCCGGGCTAAGGGGGTTACAAGTGACACTCAAATTAATCAGCAAGATAAGTTTAGGGGAAGAAGACTGATTATTCCTTATCCAAACCTGTGCAAGAAGAAATGTCTGAGCAAATTCTAGAGGAAAAGAAGGAGGAAGGTTTGACAAGTGAACTTATTGATGGAGCGAGCAAAAATATCACAGTAAAATCAGTTATTACACCAGCAGTTGAAGAATTTATAACCCCACCACCATTGCCCCAAAGGCTGAAGAAGCACAATGATAAGGTTCAGTTCAAAAAGTTCGTTGCCAAATTAGATCAGTTATACATAAATGTCCCACTCTTAGAGGTAATTGACCAGATGCCCACTTACGCTAATTTTCTTAAGGACATAGTCATGAAAAAGCATAAAGTGGAGAAGCTTGAGATAATTGCCACGACAAAAGAGTATTGCTCGTTTTTGAGCAAATTGTCAATGAAGAAGAAGGATCCAGGTAACTTTATTATCTCATGTTCTATTGGAGACTCATTTGCTGGAAAGCACTCTGTGATCTTGGATCAAGTGTAAATCTGATGCCCAAGACAATTTTTGTGAAGCTTGGCATGAGAGAGGTGAGACCCACTTCCGTCATATTACAACTAGTCGATCGTTCCCAAGTGACACCATAGGGGAAGATCGAAGATATCATAGTAAGGATGGGAAATTCGTATTTCCAGTCGACTTCCATATACTTGATTGTGAGATTGATGCTAATACACCCATCATCTTAGGGAGGCCTTCCTAGCTACCGGTCGCATTCTCATTGATTGTGAGAAGGGTGAGCTCACTATGCAAGTAGCGGATCAAAGTGTGACCGTGAATATCAAAAACTCTCTTAAGTACATGAATGATTCTAAAGAATGTCAGAGTATTTTAAAAGCAGACTCTAAGTTGTCTTGGGAAGCTGGTCATTTTTGTCACAACAATTTTGTACAACTGAATTATTATGAAGAACTCATACATGAAGATGATGAAGAAGCTGGTGAATTTTCATGGGAGCTTAAACGATCAATAGGATGGACCATGACAGACCTGAAGGGGATTAGTCCGACCATCTTATGCATAAGATACTTTTGCAAGAATGTCATGGCAATTCCATAGATCCATAACGCATCTACACTAGGGCTCCAGTGATGCGTGACAAACCTACCACACATCTTCAGGATATTATCACGGGTTGCCAGTACAGACCCGAGGCATATGCACAATCAGCTTCCGATGGGGTTGCGATAGAGGAATTGTGCGAGAAAAGGCCACCAAATTTACCCCGGTCCAAGAAGGTTTTGGAATATTCTAAAAGATAAAATTATCTATTTGAATTATTTCAAATGATTTATTTAGATAATATTAGAGGTAATTAGAGATATTATAAGATATCAATGTAATCTCGTCCGTCGATGTAAATCAGTTCTAACCGTTAAATCGAGGGGAGTTCAATTATAAATAGGGAATCCCATCTCTGTTGTAAATCATCCATCCATTCTCTGTTTTTCTAGCTTTCAGATTAATCAAGGCATTCACTCTAAACTCTCTATGTTGTTCTTCGTATTCTTGTTTTCTTCTCTTTGGGTTTGCGAGTTTATCTTCTATAGTTAGCTTCCGCTTAGAATGATCTTACGTTCTTCAAGACTTGGGAGTTTGATCTTCCAAAGTGGGAAATAAGACTTACTTAGTTGTTTATCTTAAGGATTTGACTAAGGCCGCACGGGTTAGCTGGTTCACGAGTCTGACCCCATGACAAGTGATATCAGAGCGAGTTCGTGGACCATGGTTCGTAACGATAGAGTTCGTGAACTAGGTGTTCGAGGAAGAAATTTCGAAATGCCGCCCAAGAAAGGAGAAAATGCTACAGTGCAAAAGGGTGATGAGACCCAGGCTGCTGAAGGGAACCGAGGAAGATCGAGAGATATCCTCACGTAGTTAGAGGGCAAGGTGACCCGACTTGAGGAATCGGTGAAAGACTCGATGGGGCAACTCGATATGGTTAATACACGATTCAAGAAGCAAGACAACAAGAGGGATCATCTCAAGGAAGAGATGGAGGATCTTTTGACTAATTTTTTCGAGAAAGTCGGTAATAGAGGTGATGCCTTGAGGCCGAGTTGAAGGCTACGAAAGAAGAGATAGAAGAGATGAAGGCGGAAATGTTTATAGTGAAACTGCCTTGATGAATGGAGCTGGATCCACTATGTCCAAGCTGATGAAGGATATCCCAAAGTCGAAGTCGTATAATAGGAATAGATCGGCTCAAGATTTTGAGAACTTCGTGTAGGGCATGGAATAGTATTTTAGGGCCTTGGGCATCAAGGATGATACGGAGAAGGTAACTGTTGCTTCTATGTATTTGAATGAGGTCGCTTTGTTGTGGTGGCGACACAGATGCTCTGAGGAAAAGAGCAAGGACATTCTCATTGAGACATGGAAAGATTTTTAGGTTAAGCTCAAGGATCAGTTTTATCCGAGCAATGCTGAATTTGAAGCGCGAAAGAAGTTACGACAACTTAAGCATGATGGTTCTATCCTTGAGTATGTTAAAGAGTTCATTGAGTTGAAGCTTCAGATCTCGAACTTGAGTGAAGAAGAAGCTTCTTTACTTTCTCAAGTGGACTTCAACGATGGGCTCAAATAGAGTTAGAGCGAAGGGGAGTCAAGGTACTTTCCAAAGCACTGACCGCAGCTGAATCTATCTCACAATTTGAAGTTGGGAATTCTAAGTTTTCCAAGTCCCGTAACAAGGATAATGATGGGGAAGACGAGGATGATCACCATGACAGTGATGGTGATGAGAGGCCCAACAAGTTCGTTAGACCATGGGTGAAAAGGGAATGAGGACCCGTAAGGTGCTATCGTTGTGGCGGTCCACATGTGGTGAAAGATTGTCCCAAAAATAGCCGCCTCGATGCCATTGTCGATAGAGACAACGAGCAAGATGAAGGGGAATATATACTTGGTGCAATTGCGAGTGTGAAAGCAATCGAACCAAGGGTAGAAGCGAAGCAACTAAAGTGTTACCGATGTAAGGGACTTCATTTGGTTAAAGAGTATCCAGAACGAGTCAAGCCGTCCAAGGAGGAGGACAAACCAGAGAATAGTGAGGCTTTGAAGCTTGTTTCAATGTTGTTGAGTTCTGCAAAGGCGAGTAAAGGCCGAAAGCAGAAAGGGTTGATGTATGTTGACATCAATGTTGCGGGTCAAAAAAGTAGTTCCCTTGTCGACACAGGGGCATGTCACTTATTCGTGTCGAAGAATGCTATTGAGAAACTTGGTTTGAAGGTTAAAGATTCAACTGGGATAATCAAGACCGTGAATTCCAAAGATGTTCCGACAGTGGGAACGGTACAAGGCATGAAGTTGAAAATTGGAGAATAGAAAGGCAAGGAATCATTCGAGATAATTCACTTGGATGACTATGACTTTGTCATCGGTTTAAATTTCCTTGACCGAATTAATGCACTCCTTGTTCCTTTTGCCGATTGTGTTTGTATCTTGGATCCTCGCAAATAATGCATCGTCTCGGTTCATCGAGACGCGAGGGTTAGAAATAGGGTGCTGAATGCTGTTGAGTTAACCAAGGATGCTGACTTGGTTATTACCGATGAGGAGAGAACTTTGGAAGGGATAGTTAAGCCGAAGCTTTCGACAAACATGAGATCCGTTGATTATCCACCAGTGAGTAAGGTGGATGGTGTTAGAGTATGCCCAAAGACCAATCATATGATGATTGTAAAGATACTTTTATTTACCAATTTTATTGAATAAAGGCATTGTCATTGTTGTTTTCAGATATATGTGTCAATGTATAACATAAACTGAGAAACAATAACGTCCATATAATAATATATGTATTATTATTAAAAAATCCTTAGTCAAGTATTATTATGGGTATGGACAATAATAATATGCTTAAGACTAACATGTGATTAATTGATGAAAATGAGTTGTCATTAATATAGAGATGTTAGAATTAATACATGAATATATTAGTAGAGAATAATATTTTGGATTGACCCACTATGAGCATATATCTTGGATTATTATGTGACGGTCACGATATTGCTCAAAGTGACAACTATATGTATGATCCTTAGACTTGAGATTATTACTATCTCAACATATGTTGTTTTATGTTTTGATACAGTTAAACGGTGCCTCGTAATTAGTTACACTATAAAAACTGACATTAGACACATTACAATGTATGTAGTGAGATGTGAATGATCAAGATAGGATTTGTCCTTCCTACATAATAGGAAAATATATCAAAGGCCACTTGATTGAGTGAGACTAGAAATGCATGGGCATGCTTGAATATGTTGATATGAGTTATCACAAATTATTCATTTAAAGTAGTCCACTCTAGATATCAAAAAACATTAAAATAGGCTATACAAGTATGACTATTCCAAGATTTGTGCCTATTAAAGATATAAATGGACAAAAGAATATAATACATTAAGATAGTTGGTCACGGACATGATACATTGAATCATGATCTCTTGTAACTTAGATGACAATGATATATTGCTAGATGTCACTCATTATTTGAAATATTAGAATTGTTCTAATATTATTACTAACATTACAATGAGCCTACAGGGTCACACCCAATGGTTGAAAAAGAGCAAAAATATATATAATTATAAGTAGATTATATTAATCCTGAATTTTAAATAAAGAATATAATTAAAGTAAATATATCCCTTTTAAATTTGAATTAAATATAGATTCTGAAATTTAAGGAAATAATTAAAGTAATTATTTTCTATAAATAGATTCGGAATCAAACTCTTATACCTAGGGTTACAAATCTTTGGTCTAGCAGTCACACTAGAGAATTCTGAATTCCCAAACCCTAGAATTACGAAAAGTAATTTTTCGAGATTTTGCTCTATCAACCGGATGAACTGAATAGAGGCCGAGACGATATTCGTAGAGGCTAAAGATTCGAATTGTCTAACGATCGTGATTGTCGCAAATTCAATTGTTTTTTTTGCTGCTTATCAAGGAACCCAATGTAAGTCATCGTATTTCTTCCTCCCAATTTCGGATTAAACGTACATGGATCACTGGAAAGGCCATCGTAATTTTGTTTCGCTTCCCAATAGATAGGGTATTGAGCTTCGTGAACAAAGAAGCACAATCCGAGATTTTGGACTTCAAGATTGAAGAAGTACCGACGTTGTCAATGAGCGACGAGTTGCCAATAGGCGATGGTGCATCAAGCTTCACGAGGAAGGAAGCATTGATACGCGTTAGAGTGAATGCCATACCGATTTACAAGGAGGTATATCTCGAGCACAATGTTAGTGTTTTACAATGTATTTTGCCTAGTTTACTGGGTGTAGGAAATGGAAAGCCTATCCCATCAGATGGTGCCAAGACTTGGCGAGGACATAGACAACCTTTCAAAGTTCCGAGGGTCCGTTTTGTGTTCAATGTGATGGCATCCAAGTGTTAGAGCAAGGATCGAGATGATTCGAGTAGGGGCAAGTTACAACTGGTAGGAAGGTGTTCCTACGATCGAGATGTACGTCGTGAGTCAGTGAGAGATGTTACATGGCAGAGAGCATCGAAGCGAGCAGTCCTTATGGGGTGACAACCAAGTCAGAGTCGAGTGCTCTTTATGGGGAGAGTAATCCTTATGGGGGGACACCCAAGATCGATACTGAGTTGGAAACAAGCCAAGGTGCAGGAGCAAGTCTAGGATCGCATCTTCCAACTTCATTTTGAAGGCGCGACGAGGGCGTTACTAAGTTTGGTGGGGGAGATTGTCACGGGCCGCCAGTTCAGACACGAGGCATATGCGCAATTAGCTTCAGATGGGGTTACGATAGAGGAATTGTGCGAGAAAAGGCCACCAGATTTAGCTCGATCCAAGAAGGTTTTGGAATGTTCTAAAAGATAACATTATCTATTCGAATTATTTCAAATGATTTATTTAGATAATGTTTGAGATAATTAGAGATATTGTAAGATATCAATGTAATCTCGTCCGTCGATATAAATCAGTTTTGACCCTTAGATCGAGAGGAGTTCAACTATAAATAGGCACTCCCATCTCAGTTGTAAATCATCCATTCATTCTCTATTTTTCTATCTTTTAGAGTAATCAAGGCATTCACTCTAAACTCTCTGTGTTGTTCTTTGTGTTCTTGTTTTCTTCCTTTTGGGTTTGCAAGTTTATCTTCTATAGTTAGCTTCCGCTTAGAACGATCTTGCGTTCTTGAAGACTTGAGTGTTTGATCTTCCAAAGTGGGAATTAAGGCTTACTTAGTCGTTTATCTTAAGGATTCGGCTAAGGCCGCAAGGGTTAGCTGGTTCAAGAGTCTAACCTCGTGCCAATATACATAAGATACTTTTGAAAAAATGTCATGTCAATTTCATAGATCCACAACTCGTCTACACTGGAGCCCTTGTGATGCGCGACAAACCAACCTCCCATCTTCAGGATGCATGACATATGTCATGACATTTTCAGTTTACTGTTTTTCATAAATAAATTATTTTATTTTATATACTTTATTTTGTTTTTACCTTCTCTCAGATACCTTTGAAGAACCTCAGCATGAAATACTAGCACAACCAGAAAAGCAGCAAGAGCCATCAAAGGAGTCCAAGCACCGATTGAAAATGTCGCACTACCGCCACTACATAAGTCAAGGTACCTTGCATTCATTTTATTGCATGACATTTAGTTTAATTTTCTTTAGTTAGTTGCGTTTGGGACAATGTCTACCTCAAGTTTGGGGGAGGTGTCGTTCCCTACTTCATTTTCATAATGCATGATAGCTGTAGTTGTAGACAAATACCATGAAAAATGTTTAAGTTTCAGGATAAGTTTATAGGATTAAAGTTTGTGATGCCCGATGCTGATTTTTTTAGAAATATATGGCGAATACTTGAATTGAATATGCATGACTTGGGATTTGGATAGAACATGCTTTAAGGCTTGGTTGTTTGTGTTTATTTTATTGTTACACAAGTGTATGCTTTCTATGCTTAGGAAAGTTAGAATTTTTTTTATAGAATAAAAACTTGAATAGCTTAGCATGCTTTAATGAATTTGAATATTGATAGAAACCTCCCGATAATATAGTTTAGAAAATTTTGAATAAATGCTTAGGCAAATCTGTAAAGGGATGCTCCGCTATGCCGTGGCAAATCCATGTGCATATGAGTTAGTGAAAGAGGCACATGGTGACGCTACACTTTTAACTTGTCATTGCATTGTCTGGATACTGTGTTTTAATAAATGGAAGCTATGGAATGAGTAGAAGGTAGTGTAACAGGCTGGATCTCCTCATAGCAGTGTGTTTAACATGTTAAAAAAAGAAAAAAATATATATTAGGGGAGTATTAAAATTGTGCTTAAATGAGAAAACATGCTTTGCTAGAATAGTGAATCTTCCTTAGAATTTTTCTAAGTTAACTAAGCATAGATTAGATACACTCACGCACACACACTCACTTTCGATCTGATCCTGGAGTAACGTTCTTAAAATTTCCTCAAGTCTTATACGTTTATGCCATGACATTTTCTGAGGGCTAAAACTCTGACCATTTGCTTGACTGGATCTTGAATATTATCATGACATTTCTTCTCTGCTAGCTACTATCCATTGCTTGAGGACAAACAATAGCTTAAGTTTGGGGGTGTTATAACTCCGAAAAAAGGCTATATTTAGAGCCTTTTAACTTAAGTTATTTATTGTCTTTAATAATATAAAGGATCATTTAGATGCATTTAGGATCATAATATTGTATTTGGTGGTTGTTTATGTTTTAGCATTATTGGTACGAAAATAGATGTTATTTTACGGGAAAGTTCGTGTTTTTTGTTGATGTTGTGCAGGTAAAGCAAAGTGGGAAGTTGAGAAAATTTGTCATGACATTCGTAGAAGGATAGCAATGGAAAAATGTCATAGAAAATATGAAGAACTCCTGTGTTGCACTATAGGACAAGAAAATATTTTGAGAGGAGTGTCAGTTGGTGCCAATACAGCCTAGACACAGCCAATACAGCCTGGCCACAACCAATACAGGTTGGCCAAAGCCACCTCAGTAGATGACCACAACCAATATAGCCTGATTAAGAGCCACCTCAGTAGGGGACAACTGTTACCACTATCAACTCTGTAGAAATGCCATCACGTGAATGGAGGCAAAACTGGAATTTTCACTAAACCCTAGGATTTTCACCCCCATTTTGTAAGGCATGGTAACCTTATAAAAGAGTAACCTTTATTCAATAAAGGGAAGACCTTTGGAGCAGATTTTGAGTCACAAGGAGAGCAAAAGAAAACGGAGAAAGCTTCCATCTTTCTTCCCTAACCGTAGTCCGAAGGGTCCCTCCATTGATCGAGCTTGAAGGGAGTGGCGTGCTAGGCAACCGAGAGGGGCTAACACGCTAAGGCGTCCCATGGTGGTCGAAGAAGCTAGCGGTAGCTGATGAGTGCCCAAAAGTCCTCATATTTTATATCATTTTCCCACTCGATTATTGCTAATAAAGACAAAATTAGAGGCGATAATGGATATTTCTGCATATTTTCTATATTTCACCATCCGAATACGGATTTCATGAATTTATCTATTATTTACATAAAACAGATGCATTTGATGGTTTTTTTTCTTAGACAGGAAACTACATCATAGGAATTGTCAAACAAGAAGATGGATGCTAGAAGCTGAATCTGAAATACAGAAAAGAACTAGCCTCGGTAGCATTTTGAGGCCGCGGCAGGACCTGTTGCCGCGGCAGCATAGGAAACGCAAATATTGATATGTGATTGGTGATTTAAATTGCTACATTTTAATTGATAATTATCTTATTTTCATGAATTTATCACTGCTAATTTTAAGTGAATTTTGTATGTTTTATGTGCAGTGACCTGTTTCTATAATTGGTGATTAAAAAAGACAATTTTTGCAATTTTTAGAAGATTCTGGAGACGGTTCAGCAACAAGATTTGAGAAGACTTTTAGGATAAGATATTTTGTTTTTAAATTTTAAACTCAAGAATTATCTTTTTATCTTTTATTTTATTTTTGAATTAGTTTATTATTTTTAGGTTATTAGTAGCTTATAAATACCCTCTATGGGTAAGGCTTTAGATCATCCATCACTTTGTCTCTGAATTCTTGTCTTGCTTCTTTATTCTATAAATTTTCTTTTCATTTCTTTATTTTTAGTCTTTTTAATATTTTGCAAAAATATGCTAAGTATGATAATTGATATCATGCTTAGCTAATTTCTTTTAAGCCGAGAGCTAACAATGAATCAATTCAAAGCGTGAGAATTGAATAGTACTTAATTCCCTTCAGGAAAACATTCTTATTTTTCTGTTTTATTAGTTTGGCAATTAGTCTTACTTACAAAATTAAAACATTTTTCAAACCAAAAAGAGCTCGTTGGTCTGGATGTTGTTTTAATATATAATGGGAGGAAGGATTTGCCTGTGGTAATTTTGACTTCCTGTGAACACACTTAGCGGCGATCCGCTAAGGAAAAATGAGATCGGATTCGATTCTCGATGAGACAACATAATCCGAGTCGGGTTTTTCCAATACTTAATCTGATTGTTTTAACGATAATAGCTGTGGTTAATCCACTCAAGAATCATCTTTCAAAGATAGGCTTGGGAAGATTGGTTACAAGAGAGAAAGGCAAGTTACAATGGGTTGGTCCTTGTAGACTGTAACCGACATGAATCCCGAAGTAAAAATCATTTTCAATGATCGACAGAATTGAAACAAAGTTAGCTCAAGGCGATTTCTTCATTTTCATTTTCAACTATTATTTATTTCTCTCAATTTTTATTTTTATATTTTATTTGTTATTTTATTTTATTTATTTTTCATCGCAATCTCATCAAACCCCCCCTATTTAATTAATTATTTACAGCATCCTCGACTGAAATCAGTACAAAATTATATCAGAAGTTCCAAATTCTCTGTGGATCGACCCTCTTTACTATACTATCTTTTATTTATTTAATTTAAAGAGGAATATTTTATTTTGACTTGAAAAACGACGCTTGTCAAAATTGGCGCCGTTGCCGGAGAGTTTTCGGCAAATTACTGATTAAATTTTGTTTTGTTTTTATGACCAGGAGCAAACCGGGAAATCTTGTTGAACTTGACCCGGAAATCAAAGCAAGAGCTCGTAGAACTCACGGGCAAACACTTCGAAAGAAGAAACAACAACGAGAGCAAGACAAGCAATCAAATTTGGAATCCAATTCTGAATCATTATCTCAAACTCAATTTTACAGAGAGTCAAATCCAGACGCCCATCCGACTTCATCAAACACAATTCTTGAACCAAGACTGATGGCCAACCAAATGATTAGAGAATTAAATGCAGCCCCCGAGATACAACAACCACTTTGCATTACCTTTCCTAATGGCGAAACCCCGTTTCAACTTAAGACAGGATTGATCCATCTCCTTCCTACCTATAACGGCTTGCCTAATGAAAGCCCACATAAACATCTCGCAGAATTTCATATGGTGTATAGTAGTATGAAGCCTCAAGGATTTTCCGAGGATCAAATCAAACTGAGAGCATTTCCTTTTTCTTTATCCGGAACGGCTAAGGAGTGGCTATTTTATTTACCATTTAATTCAATTACTACTTGGGCTGAACTATCACGTGTTTTCCTTAAGAGGTTTTTCCTAGTGGCAAAAGCAAGTGAGTTAAGGCGATGTATTTTGGGAATTCAACAAAAAGAATATGAAACTTTTTATGATTACTGGGAGAGGTTTAAAAAATTGTGCGCCAGTTGTCCGCAGCATGGTCTTTCTGAGCAAACACTCCTTCAATACCTTTATGAAGGAATGCTTCCAGTTGATAGAAAAATGGTTGATGCCGCTAGTGGCGGCGCTCTCATTAACATGACAACCACGGCGGCAAGAACGTTAATTTCCACTATAGCGGCAAACTCACAACAATTTGGCTCAAGTGAATCTAGCCGACGAGTTCATGAGGTAAGTGTTGTTTCAATTGAAAATAAACTCGACAAATTAACTGACATAGTTAATTCGCTTGTTTCAGGAAAAATTGGCATAGCGAAAGCTTGTGGAATTTGCACAATGACAGATCATCCGAAAGACTGTTGTCCATTGTTACAAGATGTATCCGAAGCAAATAATAATACCATAGGAAATTTTTCGGGACCTCCTCAAAGAGCATATAACCCGTATGGTAATACTTTTAATCGAGGATGGAGAGATCATCCAAACCTAAGATACGGTAACAATCAAAATTATCAAGCGAGGCCCCCTCCTTTTCCAGCTCAAGCCCCACAGAAATCTTCCCTTGAGTCAATTGTTGAAAAGTTAGCCACATCCCAAGAGAAGTTCCAATCTCAAACCCAACGAGAAATTCAAGAACTTGGAAAGCAATTAACACAATTAGCTCAGACAGTAGGCCGCCTAGAATCACAGGGTCGGTTGCCTTCGCAAACCGAATCAAGTTCGAGAGAAAATGTGAGTTCAATTATTTTGCGAAGTGGCACCATCATCTCACCTGATCAACCGAACAAGTCTGCGAAAGAGACTGACGAACAAAAAGAGGATGTACCACCAAAGGACTCAGAAAAAGAATCTTCACCCTCAAATGATTCTGGTAAATTTGTTTCTTCTTCCTCGTCTTTTCCTTCTACTTACAATACTTTGCCTCTTTTTCCTTCTAGGCTTGTGAAGCATGACAAGAAAGCAGAAGAGTAAGAAATTCTTGACGTCTTCAGAAAGGTGGAGATAAATATTCCTCTTCCCGATGTAATTCAAAAATACCAAAGTATGCGAAGTTTCTCAAAGACCTCTGTACAAATCGACGATGATTGACTGGTCATGAAAAAGTAAACCTGGGCGAGAATATATCGACAATTTTTCAAAGGAAGCTACCTCCCAAATATAAAGATCAAGCTATGTTTGTCATACCGTGCAAAATTGGTAATGTTGGAATTAAGCGTGCAATGTGCGACTTAGGCGCATCCATCAATGTAATACCCCTTTCCGTCTACAACAAAATATCCAATGAAACTTTAAAAGAGACAAAAGTTACAGTTCAACTCGCTGATCGATCAATTATCTACCCTGAAGGAGTTCTAGAAAATGTTTTGGTAAAGGTAAACGATTTAATATTTCCTGCCGATTTTTATGTGATTGACATGGAAAATGATCGCAGTAATACTGGATCCGAAATACTTCTTGGTCGACCCTTTCTAAGTACAATGCAAATAAAAATTGATGTCCGAAGCGGCATCTTGACTATGGAGTTTGAGGGGAATTTGTTAAATTCGATGTATACAAAGCTATGAAATACCCAGATAGTGTGGCGAGTTTAAATTTCATAGATATTATTGATCCCTTGACTAATGAATTTTTGGAATCTAATTTAATTCTTGATGTTGGCAGGGAAGTGGAAATAGAGGAGTTACATGATGATAAGGAGCTTGAAGAGATTTTTTCCTTTAATATTTCTGCATCTAATTTTTGTTTAACACCTTCAAAAACTAAAATTCTTCCTTCGATATTGCAGGCGCCTCGACTCGAACTGAAGTAGCTGTTGTCTAACCTTAAATATGCCTTTTTAGGAGAAAAGGATGCCTTGCCGGTCATAATCTCATGCGAGCTGTCAACGGTGGAGGAAAAGGAGTTGGTTGTTGTTTTACGCATGTATAGGGAAGCAATCGGTTGGACCATTGCTGATATTAAAGGTTTAAAACCATCCACATGCATGCGCAAAATTAAGACGGAGGAAGACGCAAAACCAACAAGGGAAGGACAAAGACGGTTGAACCCACCAATGATGGAGGTTGTAAAAGAAGAAATCTAAAAGTTCCTTGACGCCGACATTATTTACCCAATCTCTGATCGTAATTGGGTAAGTCCAGTTCATGTCGTCCCAAAGAAGACTGGAGTAACAGTAGTTCAGAATATGGAAGGCGAAATGGTACCGACAAGAGTACAGAATGGATGGAGAGTTTGTATCGATTATAGGAAGCTTAATTCTTTAACCTGAAAAGACCACTTTCTATTACTTTTTATTGATCAAATGATAAAAAGATTAGTTGGAAAGTCTCACTATTGTTGCCTTGATGAATTTTTAGGATTTTTCCAGATTCCAGTGGTACCCGAGGACCAGGAAAAGACGACTTTTACTTGCCCTTTCGGAACATTCGCCTACCGTAGGATGCCTTTCGGATTGTGTAATGCTCCTGCAACATTTCAAAGGTGCATGATAAGTATATTTTTTTATCACATTGAAAAAGGTATCGAAGTGTTTATGGACGATTTCACCGTATACGGTAACTCTTTTAATGAATGCCTTTCCAACCTTTCTTATGTTCTTAAACGATGCATTGAGTTTAAATTAGTACTTAACTATGAGAAGTGTCATTTTATGGTAAGCAAAGGTTTGGTTCTTGGACATATCGTTTCATCTAAAGGAATTGTCGTTGATAAGGCAAAAACTGACGTAATTCGTTCACTACCATACCCCACTTCGGTGAGGGAAATTCGATCTTTTCTTGGCCATGCAGGTTTCTACAGGCGATTCATAAAGGATTTTTCCAAAGTAGCACAACCATTGTGTAGGCTCCTCCAAAAAGATGTTGCCTTTGATTTTCGATACATTAAAAGAAAAGCTAATTTCCGCACCAATTGTGCAACCACCGGATTGGAGTCTTCCTTTCGAAATAATGTGCGATGCTTAAGATCTGAGCGTTGGAGCTGTTCTCGGCCAACGGAACGGGAAGAAACCGCACGTCATCGCTTATGCATCAAAAACACTTGACTCGGCTCAACGCAATTATTCCACCACAGAAAAATAATTGTTTGCTGTTATTTTTGCATTAGAGAAATTTCGCTCTTATTTACTTGGAACTAAAATTTATGTTTTTTCTGATCATGCAGCATTAAGGCACTTAATGAACAAGAAAGAAACAAAACCAAGGTTGATCCGCTGAATCCTATTGCTCCAGGAATTTAATCTTGAAATTATAGACAAAAAAGGGAGCGAAAACTTGGTTGTTGACCATTTAAGTCGATTGCCGATCACTACAGTTGAACCACCTATTCGTGAGCAGTTTCCCGACGAAAGCTTAATGGTAGCACAAGTCTCTCATCCTTGGTTCGCCGATATAGTGAATTTCCTAGCCACAGGTAAATTACCGGTTGATTTGCCAAAATCCGCGATTAAGAAGATAAAAAGGGACTCTCGCTATTATATTTGGGATGATCCTTACTTGTGGAAGCACTATTCGGACTTAATTATTAGGCATTGTGTCAGTGAAAGCGGGGTACAATCGATACTTACTTTTTGTCACTCATATTCATGTGGAGGTCACTTCGAACCTAAACGAACCGCTCATAAAATTCTTGAATGTGGTTTCTTTTGGACTAATTTATTTCGTGACACTTATATTTTTTGTAAAGCATGTGAAAGATGCCAACGAGTAGGTAATTTAAGCCGGAAAAGTGAAATGTCGCTCAACCCAATTCACATTTATGAAATATTTGACGTTTGGGGATTAGACTATATGGGTCTATTTACTTCTTCTTTTGGGAATTTATATATTATCCTTGCAGTCGATTATGTCTTTAAATGGGTAGAGGCAAAAGCTACCCGAAATAATGATGCTAAGACAACGACTAACTTTCTCCGTGATACTATTTTTTCCAGATTTGGCACTCCGAGATCAATTATATGTGATAGAGGAACACATTTTGTCAATCGAGTCATGGATGCATTAATGAAAAAATACGGTGTGACTCAACGAATATCTACCTCCTACCATCCACAAACAAATGGGCAAGCGAAGGTGTCGAATCGAGAGATTAAAACAATCCTTGAAAAAATAGTTAAACCAAATCGGAAGGATTGGAGTTTGAAGTTAGTCGATGCTTTGTGGGAATACCGCACGGCATATAAAGGACCTATAGGAATGTCGCCATATCGACTTGTATTTGGCAAACCATGCCACTTACCGGTTGAGTTGGAACACAAGACATATTGGGCTGTGAAAGAATGTAACATGGAGATGGATGCAGTCGGCGAAGCGAGAAAATTGAATATCCAAGAGCTTGAGGAAATTTGTAAAAATGCATATGATAGTGCACAAATTTTTAAAGAAAGAACGAATTTCGTTTAAGTCTTTTTCCATTGGGCAAAAAGTATTATTATTTAATTCAAAATTGAAAATTTTTACAGGAAAGCTTAAATCGAAGTGGCTTGGACCATTGACGGTTACCAACATTTTTCCTCATGGAGCCATAGAAGTTGAAGATAATTCTGGTTCTCGCTTCAAAGTAAATGGTCAGAGACTAAAACCTTTCTACGAAAGTGCTCTGATCGGTTTAATTGAAACGCTAAATTTGGAAGAAGCAAAATTCTAGAGGAAGGTCGTCGATCTTAAATGACGTTAAACAAAGCGCTTTTGGGAGGCAACCCATTTAATTATTTATTTATTTATTTATTTTCATTGTTTAATTTTTTTCCCTTTTTATTTCTTTATTTATTTTTAATAAATTACATGGTTTAATTTGCTTCTAAACTTCTCAGATCAGCATATTTAAAGGTGCACGTTAGCGAAACCCAAGATGAGCAAGGGTGCACAGTAGCAAAATCCTTGATAGACCGGACATATCCTTTTTACTTATGACCTAGCCGTGGTTGTGGTCGCGGACGTCGGTGATCATGGGGAGTATTCTTTACCCTTCTTCTTTTATGCTTTAAATTCTATTTTGTATTGGGATAATACAATTAAGTGAGGGGGGTAAAGATTGAATCAAATTCCATCTTACTTGTTTTATAATTTGCTTGATTGGATGCCTTGATTGAATTGGTTGAATGCTTAGTTAATTTCTTTCCTTTTTATCAAATATCTTAAGCATGCTATGATTATCTAAGCTCTTTTAATTATTTTGGATTTAGAACACTCTTGATAGTTGAATTGCATGAGTAGGAATTTAATTTGACTTCTTTGTAACATACCTTGATTTTGTCTATTGAACTTTCGCCTAGCTTGATTAATGTAACACACTTTGGTAAGGTATTGAGCCTTGAGCATGTTTCATCTATTTTTATACTCGTTTTCCTTGTTTGAGTGTGTCGAATTAAATATTGGAAATCTAGAACTTGTGGCATGAATACATTTTGAGACTACACATGAAATATGATGTTTTGATATGATTTGGGCATAGGATTTACCCTATTTTTACCCAAGAAAAAACCCTACCCTTATAATTTTCCATTAGTGAACCAATTTTGAGACTATATCCTTTTTTTTGTTTCACCTCAACTTTAGCCTTTAAGCCATTCTTTTTATCATTTTTTTACCCTTTTTCAGGACAAAGAATTGAAGCGTATCAACGTCTTTTTCCACGAAAAAATGAAAGAAAGAAGAAGGAAAAAATGAAAAAAATGAAAAATGAAAAAAATGGAGGAAAATGTGAAAAAGAAAAAAAACAAAGAGAAAAAAAAGAAGGAAAAAAAAGAAGAATCAAAAAGAAAACGAAAAAAGAAAGTAGAAAGTAGAAAAAAAAGAAAAAAAAGAGTTTGCTCAATTTTGGTTTTATTTTTTGATGTAAATGTTCTTATTTATTTCATGCACCTTATTTGATCGTGGATGATGGTTATGAATTCTTTATCTTGATCACAAGCCTCATTTTAAGCCTTTTTCCCTACCTTTACCTAAGCCCCGTTACACCCTTGTGAAAGACTCATTGATCTTGCATCTTATTTCTTCTAAGTAGTGGAGAATTGATTATGTCACAAGCTTATGGAAATCCTTGTTTGATTGCGACTTTGAGCGAAACTTTGTACCCGAAACACATTTGAGAGATTTGAGTGAAACCTTGTGAGGAATTGAGCTAGGTTGAATTTTTGATTGATGAAAGATAGGAAGTTACAAGGTTATTTGATTTATTTTTACTTATGTTTATTCTCCTTGATCGATGTTTTGGTTCAATTAGTTATTGAGAGCATTGATTTTCATAAATTGTTTAAGTATGAGATGAATTTGAGGATTGCAAACTAGGTGTTTGATTGATTTGATTAAGGCATACTTGAGGGCAAGTATGAGACAAGTGTGGGGGAATTTGATTGGTGATTTAAATTGTTATTTTTTAATTGCTAATTATCTTATTTTCATGAATTTATCACTGCTAATTTGAGTGAATTTTGTATGTTTTATGTGCAGTGACTTGTTTCTATAATTGGTGATTAAAAAAGATAATTTCTGTAATTTTTAGAAGATTCTGGAGACGGTTCAACAACAAGATTTGAGAAAACTTTTAGGATAAGATATTTTGTTTTTAAATTTTAAGCTCAAGAATTATCTTTTTATCTTTTATTTTATTTTTGAATTAGTTTATTATTTTTAGGTTATTAGTAGCCTATAAATACCCTCTATGGGTAAGGCTTTAGATCATCCATCATTTTATCTCTGAATTCTTGTCTTGTTTCTTTATTCTATAAAATTTCTTTTCATTTCTTTATTTTTAGTCTTTTTAATATTTTGCAAAAATATGCTAAGTATGATAATTGATATCATGCTTAGCTAATTTCTTTTAAGCCGAGAGCTAACAATGAATCAATTCTAAACATGAGAATTGAATAGTACTTAATTCCCTTCGGGAAACATTCTTATTTTTCTGTTTTATTAGTTTGGCAATCAGTCTTACTTACAAAATTAAAACATTTTTCAAACCAAAAAGAGCTCGTTGGTCTGGATGTTGTTTTAATATATAGTGGGAGGAAGGATTTGCCTGTGGTAATTTTGACTTCCTGTGAACACACTTAGCGGCGATCCGCTAAGGAAAAATGAGATCGGATTCGATTCTCGATGAGACAACATAATCCGAGTCGGGTTTTTCCAATACTTAATCTGATTGTTTTAACGATAATAGCTGTGGTTAATCCACTCAAGAATCATCTTTCAAAGATAGGCTTGGGAAGATTGGTTACAAGAGAGAAAGGCAAGTTACAATGGGTTGGTCCTTGTAGACTGTAACCGACATGAGTCCCAAAGTAAAAATCATTTTCAATGATCGACAGAATTGAAACAAAGTTAGCTCAAGGCGATTTCTTCATTGTCATTTTCAACTATTATTTCTTTCTCTCAATTTTTATTTTTATATTTTATTTGTTATTTTATTTTATTTATTTTTCATCGTAATCTCATCAAACCCCTCCTATTTAATTAATTATTTACAGCATCCTGGACTGAAATCAGTACAAAATTATATCAGAAGTTCCAAATTCTCTGTGGATCGACCCTCTTTACTATACTATCTTTTATTTATTTAATTTAAAGAGAAATATTTTATTTTGACTTGAAAAACGATGCTTGTCAATATGATAGGCGATCTAAAGAGAAAATTAAGGTGGATATTTTAAGACAAGCGGCACAGAAATCAGAGCTAGAAAATACACGAAAAGTCAAGGTCAAAGGCCAAGCGGGAAAAGAATCCTAATAGGAATAAACTTAGAAATAAAACAAATATTTTTATTTATGTTCTTAACTTGTGTTTTACTCCAAGTTGTATTCCTACTTAGGAAAGGTTTGCCCTAGGCCAAGCCTATATAAACCATAGCCGCTCAAGGAAGAGAGATCATCAAATTCAGAGACTAGAGAATTCATCTCAGGATTTAGAGTTTTCTTTGTTCTAATTTTGTTTAGGCTTAGGTGAAGGTTGTAAAGTATTAGTGTGAGGAAGTCAAACTTTGTTTCTTGTTTCCAATATAATAAAATATCAAAGTTTGCTTATTCTTTATCATTCCTTGTTCTTACATTCAAGCTCAGGAGAGAAGTTTGTAAGTCATCCATTTATCTAATATCGGGAAAGTTAAATTCACGAAAGAAATAAGTACGGTGTTTCTTCCATAGAACACTAACTCGACCTAGGGATAGGTTTAGAGTTTCAGAGGCTAATAAAAATATGAGATTGGTTGGTGATTATAATTGATTCACGCCGGGAGGTATCATCAAGGACTAGTCATCAACAGTACTTCGACTTAGGGATAAGTAGAGTCATCTAAGGATACTTTGCCGAACTTTGGTAAAGTCTGCCCAAGAGCAAGGGATTGTCGCGGCAGGCGAGTATCTTCACTATCAAGGCAGTAATCTGCAGTACTGCCGAGGCAGTGTTGTACAATTTCATTGGACAGAAACGAGTTGATCGAATCCACTATACAGCACAACTGGACCCTAGCCATTTTCTTTATTCAATTCTTCTATCTTTATTTAGTTTTTATTATTTAGATAAATCACAATCCCAATTCACTTGTGTTTTTATTTTCTTTACAGAGCAAGAAGATCAAAGGAAGCATATTAAGTATACCAATCCCTGAGGAGACGATACTTGATACTTATCACTTTATTACTTGGCGACGTATTCACTTGCACTAAAATTGTGCATATCTAACACGCATAAGTAGCGCACATCGAGGGTGTCTTCTATCCTCTTTCTTTGCTTTATTTTATATCTTTGAGAGCTTTTATGTGGGTGATTTAAGGTTGATATTAGTGGTTAATATTTGTTCTTAAACTCTTTCACAAACCATGTGTTAGCTTTATTTGGTGGATGTTTTTTTGGATGATTATCTTTTGCTCTTTATTAATCTATAGCATTCTATGTGTTTGTATATTTGCTTTGATCATTTTTGATAATCATTTAGGCATTATAAGAGGCACAAAAGTGTCCCGTGTTTAGGTGCATGCTAGAGCACTTGGAAGAGACGTAGCTATAGATCCTTAGATCATCTAGAAGGAGCTAAGGAAGGATCTATGTGAGCAATGAGTTCTAGACTCAGAAGAGGCGTAGGGGAGGGTTTCAACGACTAAAAGGAGTATGCTTTACCGATAGACTAGTGTTATTCGCGTGATAGGTGAAATACCATGACATTTTAGTTTTTCAGGTTCCTATGACTCGGAAGAGCGGGAATATTTTAGAAACCTTTGTCAAGTAGATATGCACCATAGTAGCTTTATGTTCGTAGGAGAAAGGGATAAGAAGTCCATAAGAGTTTCCACTAGTCATTCCCGAGAGAGTTCATCAATTGAGGATCATTACGACATATTGCTCACATGTGTTCTCTTATCTAACTTTTGCTCTGGCATTTACAAAGTGTTCATCTGTTTTCTCTATTTTCGTTGTTTACTTATAATCACATTACCATACATTTCACACACTATATTCATACATCTATTGTGCCACCACCATTCATCCCATTTTACCGTGGCATATTTTAGTTGCTTGTATTCTGAAATCGTCATAGCATTTCACCATCACACCTTCACCGTACATATTCATATCCAGATATCTATATCAGTCTATTTATTTATTTATTTATTTTCCTTTTTAGTTAGTGACACCTTTTTGCCTTGACAAAATTGACTTACACTTTACCCCGATCCTCGTGGGAATAATACTCATTCACCCTTTATTACTTGTACGACTGTGTATACTTGCACATATGTGTTCGCATAATTTATAGCACTACACAGAAACTCACCAGACACTTTATGATATGAATGGTATTTGTTGATGTCACAACAAGTACTTCTTTGGATAGTGTGTACAAGGGGTCTTGCTTACGCCAAACGCCTCAATGGATAAATTAGGTTGGGTAGTTAGATTTTTACAACAATTGCTTCCACTAGTGAAAGTCGCCATGGTGATTGGGATCATCACTAAGCACTCTTATAAGAGATTAGGCAGGGTGGCCCAGTTTCACACCAATCGTTTCAGTGTGATAGGTAAGAAGAGTAATCTGATTTCACAACAAGCACTTTGCCATGTGAGGTAGGCTTGGTATGTAACACCCCAATTTTCCTCAAATTCAAAAACCCTAAATCCTTATTTCGAACCCTAGAAATTAGGGATTTAAAATTCTGATTTTAGTGGTTCTTTGGTAATTTTTTGAAAATTTGGAACCTTGTTGAAAATCTAGAAAACCTTAGACCCTTGATGGGTAATTTAACCAATTTTCATTGGTAACAATTTCTTCTTCCTTATCCGTTTCTGAATTCAGTTTAAGGGAATTAATTTCTCATTTAATTCTTATATAAACTTCAGATTTAATCCCTATCTCCTGCTCATTTATGAATCAATCGAAAATCACTATTGTTTCCTCTGTATCATTTCATTTTTGTTTCTGAAATTCATGTAAGTTTTTAATTCCCTATTGTTTCGTTTTGTTCAGTAGTTTTTCAGGGGGGGTTAATTTCGTTCGGTGTGTTTTAAAAAAAGATTTTGGTTCGGTTTTAATTGTATTGAAATTTTAGAAGAGTGTTTAAAGTTTGTTTCGCTCATAAGGGTTGGCTAATGTTGTATCAAGTTCAATATGAAAACAAGGGGAGGAAGATATCTCAGTTTAAATCGGTTTAAGATAGGATTTTGTTTGAGTTTTTGTTTAAAGGTGGTTCGAATCAGTGGTAGGTTTGAATTTGATTTTAGAATCGAGTAAGGGGAAAAATCGAAAAACTGGTTTGGGAAGAATCTGGATTTTTCTAGATTTTCCTGAAAAATCTAGGGAAAACCCAGATTTTCTCGGGAAAATTTGTCCCGACCCGTGACTGACCCGACTCGACCAGTGACTCGTGACTCGATCCATGACCCGGTTGACGTCACTATTGACGTCAGTGTTGACCTACTAACATCAGTGCTAACGTGAACATTGACCTACTGACGTCGGTGTTAACTTTTTCTGACCCGGTCCTACTTTATGTTTTTCGACGTTCTGAGTTTGACGATGCTTTCCATTTTTCAAAATTCAAACCCAAAGTGTCATTTTTAAGGCTTTTTAGTTTGAACGTTTATCTAGAAGTTATCTTTATCGAATTACGAAATAGTTATTGTTTGGTTCAGGTGACATGGATTTAGATCCTGAGTTTCTGCCTCCTCTTCCTCTTGGACGAACTCCTTCTCATTAGTATTCGGGATAGCACATAAATATTCGATTTATTTAAGTTTCTTGTATTCTCTAGTATAGTGACATAGTAGTGTGTCTAATGTTTTGCTACTCGTAGGTTCTACACCCACTCGATCTAGTGCTAGAGCCGAGTCTAGTAGACGTCATTCTCGACGTTGAGTTCTCTGCTTCAAGTGTGTCTCTCTCTCTCGACAACTCTGTTTTGTACTATATGTTTAGGTTTTATTAAATTCTGTATGATCATGCATCTTTCCTGTGATTTTCTGAAATAGTTCATCATGTTATACTCTGAGTTTTACAATTATATTTCTGATTCTGAAATTATCATGCATGCCTCATATTAGATTTTAAGTCACACATTCTGATTTTGTATATACTCATATCAATGCATTGGTTGGATTCACTGTACGGGGAAGTTTAGTGATTTTATCACTTTTGTTTAGTGGCTCTACCTTCGGGTTGAGTTTCCACTTATGTTCAGTGGCTTCACTTTCGGGTCGATTTTCCACTTCTGTTGGTGTGACGGTGTTAGAGTAATTTAGGGGAACCTACTCTTCTGATGGTTTTTGGGTTTGGGTGCATATCATGCATATATTATATTATATGTTTTATTATGTTCTATGATCTATTCATTTGCAAACTAGAGACACACTAGGCTCCCTAACTTACATTATCTCAGTTTCTGTTCTAGATTCTCAGACCTAGGCTACGGTACTTGGAGGATTCTGATTTTTAGAATCGTTACGTATGTTATTCAGATTTCAAAATAATCATGTTTATTCCGGATATTTTATTATTATGTATTGAACTTTAGACATTAGATTTTAATTCGGATTTTAGGACAATTAAGGTTTATTAAATTTATGGGTTGAAACTATGATTATTTTTATGCTAAACTTTTTAGTATTTTAAATTATTAACTATTTAATAATTTATCAAAATTTTTATATTCAATTCGTATAAACCTTAACTTGTGAAATAAGTTTTAATAATGTAACCCTAACTTTTAATATAAGAAATTAGGTTAATTTTAGGGATAACATTTAATAGTATCAGAGCCAGATTCAACCCTAGGACTGTGAGGTCTAAAATGAATTTTGATTTAAAAATGATTTTGTAAACTTAATCGATAATTCGGATTCTCGTTTTAACTCGTATTTGAAATTTTCTAAAGTTTTTTGAATAATACTCCAAGTACTAGTTCTAATATAGGATTTTGTCTCCTTCTGTAGATATACTACTACGCCATCACATAGGAGTATACGTTTAACAACCTGGAGAGGTCATGACTGAGGCCGAGGTTATTCTATTGGTTCTACGAGTGATGTTCCACCTCCTGTGGTCTACCACAGGATCAGAGTTTAGCTCAAGATATAGGAGAGGAGGAACAACCCGAGGTTTAGAATAAGACTCAGCAAGCCAAGGTTAATCAACCATTTCAGAGCGAGGGACCATATATTTTTGTGGATAGTGAGTCTGTGGGACTAGATTCTGTGACTATGTAGAGAGAGTTGCTCCATTATCTTTGGCAGATTGAGGGTGTAAAGAAACTCATTTCTACTGAGTTTTTAGCCGCTGGTATCACTGTTTGACGGTAGGACGGGTACAAATCCAATAGAGGCAGAATACTGGTAAAAGAAACTACAATGTCTGTTTGTTGAGATGGAGTACCCTTCGGATAAGAAATTAAGGGCAAACATATGTTTGCTACAGAGAGAGACCCTCAATTGGTGGGAGACCGAGGAGAGAGTGAGTGTTGCAGATCATATTAGTTGGGAGTTTTTCCGACAGACTTTTGAGGATCGATATATAGGGCTTGAATATTTGGCTAAGTGTCGAGATGATTTCTTAAACTTGCAACTGAATGACATGTCTGTTAATGACTACAAAATTGAGTTTCTACGTCTGCTTCAGTATGCTTCTGGACTTATTACGACAGAAAAGCAGAAGTGTGATTACTTTCTGAAAGGACATTGAATGCTGATAAAGATTGTTGTAGCCACCCATCATGACACTGAGTACAAGATGATCACTCGACGAGCTAGAACAGTCGAGTGTAGTGAGAGTTTGAGGATTCAGCAGGAATCTCAAGGCCAAGACCGAGCTAGACGACAGCCTACAATACTAGTGCAGCACAATCAAGGTTATCAGTCTCGGAAGAGGGGCCGAGATGAGTTTGAGCCTCAGAGTTCTTCACGAGCTAGACCAACTGCGGTACTAGTACGCGTGCATTGCCACAGTGTTTTTTCTGCAAAAATTGGCATTTTAGAGAGTGTCAGATGAAGAGTGGAGCTTATTTCTGATGCAGTTCTTACGATCATCGTCTCAGAGATTGGCTAGTGTCTCCATAGTCAGTTTATGCTCCGGGAAAGTCTCAGGCTTTGGTTCAGACCCCTACTGAGGGAAGAGGTCAAGATAAATCTTCTACTTCGGGTATTAGTGGTAGAGACAGACCTAGTCAGTTAAGAGGATCAGCCAGATCAGGGGTATCTCAGCATGGCTTGGTATATGCTACGAGAAGGCATGAGGACCGGGATAAGCCAGATGTCATCGCTGATACTTTTTCTATTCATGTTATTTCCTTTTTCGCACTGTTAGATAATGGGTCTACACACTCCTATGTCTTTAGCTCAGTATCTAGAGATTTGGAAATTATGGTAAAAGATAATAGTAGTTTTGTCTTTGTTTAAAGTCTAATAGGTAATCCTGTTGAGGTTATCAATGTATATATAGATTGTACTCTTAAGGCCCAAGGGGAAATCTTTTCGGCTAATATGATGGAGTTGTCACTTGGGGAGTTTGATTTGATACTTGAGATAGATTGGTTATCAGCACACCGTGTTACTCTGGATTGTGAGCATAAGAGGGCAACTCCAAGGACTTTTGATGACTGTTAGGTAATCCTTATGATTGAACGTAGAGGATTTCTGACTAATATTATCTCTACTCGGAAAGCTGAAAAGATTATCAGGAAAGGGTCAGTGACCTATCTTGCTTTATATCCTTGACTCGAGGCAATCTAATTCTGGGATGGATATAATCCGAGTGGTGAGAGAATTTCCAGATATATTTTCGGAAAAGTTACCGGGAGTACCCCTAAGCGAGAGGAGGTAGAGTTTGGTATCGAGTTATATCCAAGGACTACTCCAATATCTATGACACCGTATTGGATTGCTCCGAAAGAGCTTAAGGAGCTCAAAGTTCAGTTGCAGGAACTTTTGGATAGAGGTTTTATTCCACCCAGTGTTTCACCGTGGGGAGCTCTTGTTCTGTTTGTTAAAAAGAAAGATGGTTTGCTTCGTTTGTGTATTGACTACCAGAAGTTGAACAAGTTGACCATCAAGAATAAATACCCTCTTCCCCGTATTGATGACCTCTTTGACCAGTTCTGAGGAGTTTCTGTATTTTCTAAGATAGACATGAGATCTGATTATTACCAACTTGAGGTTAAGGATTCTTATGTGTTTAAAACAACTTTTCGGACACGTTATGGTCACTATGAGTTTCTGGTGATGTCCTTCGGTCTTACTAATACCCCTACAGCATTCATGGATATGACGAATAGGGTGTTCTGACCTTATCTGGATCAGTTTGTGATGGTTTTTATCATGGTTTAAGTGACCTTCTCCTAGGTTCATGAGAGGGCCTAGGTGTGCGGGCATTGGGGCCAAGCGGATGGCACAATATCTTCCTAGGATGAGTTCCTAGAGACGGTTTAGGGCCTAAAGGATCCATATCGCGCTAGTGCTGAGAATAAGAGGTTGGCTATTAGCATTCGCTAGGCCCTGCGGGATACGAGATTCGATGGCTATGTTATCAGATGCCTAATGGGATAATGCTTCCAAGATAAATCCTTGTTCAAGGATGAGATGAAGGTTGACTTGTCTAAGAAGTGTTTCTTTTTAAGGAAGGCACGGTATGTCGATCCGGGCTTTAGACGACATGTACGTGACACATTGCACACCTGATTTTAGTGAATAAGTTTCGGTCCTAATAAGATTTTTTATATATACGTTTCGAACTCAATATTTAATTATAAATTTTTCTACCTTCATTACATTTTATTCAGATTTAACGACAGATAAAAATAAGATTTATAAAATACTTTTTTAGAAAATAAAAAAAAAAATAAATTTTATCAGCTGACTCGATAAAAAGTACGATTCATAGAAAATTCTACTAGTGAACAATTCTACCAAAATAAATAAAATAGTAAAATACTGAAAGGTTAAGAACAGTAACCAGAAAGCAACAAACATAACCCCAGTAGCAAGCAAACTTTTTCTAGGCCAATCTGATGCAAGACATGTGCAAAAAAGTCATTAGAAAAGAAAAAACTAAGCAGCCCAGTCTTTTCCATATGATCTTTACTTTTATGAGTTTCTATTATTTTCCTGAATTTAAAGAACTAATTTCTGGATATAAAGCTATCAAATCCCAACATATTTGTTTTATTTAATCTTAAATACAGCTATCATATGGATTAATGCAATGCAAAACAGAAGATTTAGTTGTTTGCCTATCATTAAACCGAATGGAGAATGTCACAAAGCATTTTTCAGCTTTATTTCTTTCTTTCCTTTTTATCAAAAACCAATAATGATTCAAGGAATCTCCGGTGGTTGTCAATATAATTGCAGACAACCCATCTGAGGATTTTACTCATTGAATTTCTCAGGTCAGAAATTGAGAGATGGGTATCACTGGAGAGCTGGTTAGAAGTGTCTTCTCTAGGAACAGGTCTTTTGGGACTCCTAGAGACACAAACTTAGTAAGTTTATATATATAGCAGTGAACTCCTATAGCAGTGTTTGAATATATTTATATTGGTTTTTCTTGTGTTTGATCCTTTTAGGTAAGATGCAATGTGATAGATAAGAAAAGATGGGGTTCGGTCAGATCATACCTTTGTGGCGATGAGTTTAATTCAGTGGTTGCAGAGGAAGATTCAAGTTCAGTTAAGAGCTCTGAAGCCACTGTTGCTCAGCCTATACCGGAAGGGTCGAGGGACCTTGCTGAAAATCAGAGTGATGAGACTGAGACGAATATACCTGATGGAAAACACAAATCAGTTTCCAAGCTGTTTCATGAGGAAGATGCAGCCATGGTTATTCAGTCTGCATTTAGACGCTTTCTGGTTTGATTCTCCCGCCAAATTGATCAATTCACATCCTTTTGTTTTAATGATGGTCTATAGTTTCATGTAGAAGTTTATTATCCTGGCATGCTCAGGTTAATTTGATTTATTGGATTTGAACGTCTGAAATCTCTGGTATTATGGTTATTGAAATTCAGGTCAAGCGTCAGTATATGAAGATCAAAAGACGGAACGTTAAACAGGAGCCTCTCGAGGGTACCGGAAGTCCGAGCAGGGAGTTCATCAGTACGTCGATTGAAGTTCAAACTGGAAATTCTGTGGAAGTTTTCTCGGTTCAAGATGAAAGCAGAGATGTACATTACCGAGTTCAACAAAAAACAAAAGTTCAAGTTCTGCGGATAAAGGTAACACAAACAGTAATCCATATGTGATGTTCCGACTTCCACCAATTCATGAAAATGATAATCCAGTTTCAGCGATGATCTTTATATTCTCAAGTACTCAGCTGGATCGTCTTTAAATCGTGATAATGCTGATTTTGCTTCAACTATTTTTTTTTACAAAACAAACTGCTTCCTGCAGACTACAGAATTCGAGCCTCTATTGGCTGGATGCCACCCCTTAAGAGTGAATGGTTTAGAACCCGAGATTTTACTTAATTCTTCTTTGCTTTGATACCTGAAATAACAGGAAGACTGGGATGATAGCACGGTGAGTAGTAACATATCAAAAATGAGGACTCAGAACAAACTGGAAGCGATGACTAGGCGTGAGAGAGCTCTGGCCTATGCTTTTTCACAGCAGGTAACGCTACTTATTTGCCAACAAAACAAAAGAGAAGGTAAGTTTAGTCTGTGAACCGGTCTAACTTATCAGAATTCCATTCTTAGCTGCGAATCTGCTCGAGGAGAAAACAAGTAGAACCTGATGGCATGGAACAAAACACGAGCCTGAGTTGGAGCTGGCTAGAACGATGGATGGCAACCCGTGTTCCGGAGAGCTCACTAGGAGAAACCAATACAAACAAACAATTTGAACCTGTAGACAACAATAAAAGAATTTCTCTCAGGAAAGGAATTATAGATGCAGTTGGTGAAGAGAAAGAAAGTTGTGGATCTAATGAAGTATCCGTAGAGCTAGAAACCGTACCAGCACCAATGTGCAAGGAAAAAGATCAATACGGGCCACCAAGAAACCGGCTTAAAGCTACAAGAAGCATATCGAGGAGGAAAACTGTA
Source organism: Abelmoschus esculentus (assembly GCA_035048815.1). Taxonomy (NCBI): domain Eukaryota; kingdom Viridiplantae; phylum Streptophyta; class Magnoliopsida; order Malvales; family Malvaceae; genus Abelmoschus; species Abelmoschus esculentus. Next base: position 10,726,650 of record JAUCBN010000016.1, on the reverse strand, counting down.
CCAAGCTATCAAACATGGAAGGAATCCGGCAAGGTTAGATGCTAATAGTTGTATGTTCCATTTCCAGTTTCTATTAGTGCTTTTAGCGCTCCAATACTTAATTATAATATTGTTGCAGGTGAGCAAGACAGAAGGTTCAGGGGAGAGTGTAAAATATAAGAAGGCACAAGAGCAAGCAATAAGGAGGTCTGAAAGAAATCAATGTAACAATGCCAACCATCAAAAATCACTAGATCCTTTAACCTCTTGATCTTCTGATTTATATTCTGTTAAGGGTAAAATAAGATACTAGTGCTAAGACTTAATCTGTTTTATATGTGGCTTTGAGAAAATGGTACATTTCTCCTGTAAATGCCTAAATGCTGTCAACAAACCATTGGGTTCATTCTGTAAATTCCTCCAGTGTTGTCTGGCAAGTATCAAATAGTAAAGGCTTCTTAAGTAGCTTTACTTGCAGACCACAAAGGTTCCATGTTCATAGAAAGCTTAAAATTTCAATATCACTTCTGTATAAGAAAATAAGATATGGAACACACTTAAAGTTAACATATATCTAAGAATGACATGCAAGCTTATGCCTTATGGAAATCATAACACACATTATTCAAACATCACTAATTCCAAAACCCTAGATCTTGTCTATATCTTCATCTTCAAACTCGACGTAATCATCTGTACCTCCATCATCTTCCTCGTCGACAATGCCTTCATTGAGACGCGTGTTCTCTGGGAGCTCGCCGTATGCTTTCAAGAGCCTTGCTTCATCAGGCATGTACTTGAGGATTACATCAGCTTTGTCATCCTGATAGTCACGAAGCCCGACAAGTATTATATCACCACCAGCAATCCAAACCTTCTTGTGCATCTTACCACGGATGTGGCAAAGACGCTTAGTGCCATCGATGCACATGGCTTCACACCGGCCATTGCCCAACATCCGAAGCACTTGGGCATACTCTTGCCCATCTTCCTTGAAGACGAGTTCACGCTTCTCATCATCCGCTTCATTCTTTCCTCTCTTTCTGTTTTTTCCTCCCTTTCCCTTGTTCTTCGGCATGGTTTCCTCTTACTTTGTTGTGCCTAACAAAAAATCAGATACTTGACATAAGCCAAATAATCAAGATGCATGAAATATGATACTATTCCAATCTAAATAAATTTAATTTAATGAAATTAGAACAGAAACAAGGGCAAACAAAATATAGACATGAAATCAATATGAAATTCTGCACGCAAATCTTGAAGAAAGATGGGTGGGTACCAAAAGAATCATTATCACATAACTAAATTTTCCAGTAAATCCCATCTCAGAATCAAAATTTCCTGGGCTGTTAAAATTAAGCAAGTATACTGACTAAAATTTTGAAATTAGTTGTCTTTAATTTAATAGACAAAAGTGCAGTACAGTAAATAGAAAAAATGCACAAAAAATTCAGTTAATATAAAACAAATAACAAGGGGGAATGCTTTAACCAGTTGAAAAATCAGAATTGCATGATCAAGAAATTAAAGCAACAGAATCAACCAGAGTCTCCATCATCACACCATAACCCTAGAAGACAACTTATTTGAAGTTTAATTTGATCAAGATCAATTACGATACTGTTTCCGGATATAAAATGATACACAATTAATTACTGAAAAGGTGAAGCAAAAATAAGCATAAATTAATCAAAATAGGGAAAATTTTTACTTAAGGAAAACGAAAAATTAAAGAAAGTAAACGAAAACCTTTTGGATTTTGCTTGTGCTGGCGTAGTGCGTAAATAGTTGGGAAGGGATGAGGACGATAGAAGTTTATAGAGCCGAATCCGATTCTTCTTCGGTCGTCACCAAAAGCCAAACCCTTATCTTTGAAACGTCGCCGTTGTAGATCTGCAGCTACTAATACGTTAAATTCTAATTCTAAAATATAAATTTGGCATAAAGATAATTTTAACCCTTAACGTTTATAATTTTTATCGTTTTGACTTTTATTTTTTTGGATAAATTTAGCCCTTAACCTATATCTTTTTGACAAATAACTTATTTTTTAACTAGCTTGATGACTGGACCGTTAAAAATTTAACGATGATATATATATGAAATATAATTTTAAATGACATGGAATGTAACCTATCAAATCCATACATATATATATATATGGAATATAATTTTATTCTAATATAAAATATAAAATAATTAAAATTCAAATAAAATATTAAAAATTAATTAATTCTAAAATAAAAATTATAAAACATTCTTAACCTTAACTACGATAAAATCAAAATCTTATTCGAATTATGTTTATATTTTTTATTATAATTTAAAATTAAAAAATAAATAACATATTTTTTAAAATTTTTACATAATTATTGTGACACAATTGTCTCAGGGAAACCTTTTTCCCGTGAATATAGTTTATTGTATGTAATATTTAAGATTAAATATGATGAATTTTGTATTATTTAAATTATTGTCTAGAATTTGACATTTAAAATATTTGTTATAGAATTAAAATAAAATATTATATTAGTTTATGATATTTTATTTATATAATATTATTCCCGTTATTTTTTATTTGTTCATATATCTCAAATAAAAAATAATTACAATACACTATGATTACAAATTTTAAAATAAAAATATAAACACAATTCGAATATAATTTTGATTTTATTGTAGTTAGGATTAAGAATGTTTAATAATATTTTATTTTAGAGTTAATTAATTTTTAATATTTTATTTGAATTTTAATTGTTTTATATTTTTATATTAGAATAAAATTATATTCCATATATGTGTATTTGATAGGTTACATTCCATTTCATTTAAAATTATATTCTATATATATATTATCGTTAAATTTTTAACGATCCAGTCATCAAGCTAGTTAAAAAATAAGCTATTTGTCAAAAAGATATAGGTTAAGGGCTAAATTTATCCCAAAAAAAGAATAAGGGCCAAAACGACAAAAGCTATAAACGTTAAGGGTTAAAATTATCTTTATGCCTATAAATTTCTAAACTAAATTTATATATAGACAAAAAGATAGTATAAAATGTTTTCTATAAACTCTATAGTAATAAAAAGAAAATCCTAATTATAATGGGTATTAAACCCTAATAATAAAACCATTAAGTCTTATATATTTTATCCATCATAAATAAATATAATCATACCACTCCCCTTTGAATATTCATAAAGATAATATGCATCGTTAAAATCTTACTAAGATAAAAATCCTAAGAAAAAAAATTCTTAGTGAAGGAAAAAGAGTACATATATTTTTAATACGCATAACATGTTGGCTCATTAAAAAACTTACTAGGAAAACCCATTAGAACAAAACTTCGGTTAAGGGAAAAAGATTACAACGCATATTTACTCTCCATCATGAAAATATCGCATAAAATTTTTGAATATTCATAATTCAATATTGAATATAGTCTTCAAATATTGAAGTAGATTATGAATTAGTATATAAATTATTGAGTGAATCAATCGATCGAATTGACCAAGAGGGGGTGAATTAACAATTAAAATTTTTGTATGGAAGATTTGGTAAAAATAAAAAAATTGAAGACACAAGATTTATAGTGGTTCAAGCTTCAAAACAAGTTCTACATTCACTACCTTAGCTCCCACTAAGTATTTTCTAATCAATTCACTAATGAATTCAACATTTTTCTAGGTTCAAGGGCTAACATTTACAATGAAGTTAATCTTTATACCCAAAGAGTAACTTACACCTTACAAGGATTTCAAAGATGAAAATTCGCAATAAAACTTTCTCTCAACAAAAAAAATGTGCCCAAATTACAATTTGACACTCCCTAAACTCAAACACAATGAATGAAAATGAAGTACAATAGTTGAATGTATGAATTTAACAATAGAGTGCTTGGAGTTGGATTTGATTACTTGGTTGTTTGCTTGAGGTTCAATAGTTGTTGTTGCTGCTTGAATTGCTTATTTTTATATCTTCTCATTGAATTCTAACCGCTGAAGTTGTTGGGATCATAAATATAGATATTATTTTTTTATCTTCCCACCATAAATGCACTTTTGTAGCTACTAGAATCAAAACGCAGGATACTTGTATCGAAACAGTACCAAAATAGAAAGAGATGTTGTGTGCATTTAATAGGGGTATCGAAACGTTATGTAAGTGTATCGAAATGGTTTGTCTTTAAAACAAGAGAGTATCGAAACAACTACAGAGCTATATCAAAACGTTTTGGGACTATGAAAATCGGTATCGAAACTCCCCTAGGATTGTTTCAAAACGGGTTACCAAACTTTTAAAGTTTATCTGTCAAACAACGGTCAAAACATTTAAATTTAAAATAGTCATTGTAAAAGTTAATCTGGCATCAAAACACGGACAAGACGTATCAAAACGCCTTGAATTTTTAACTAATTTCATTAAATACAAGACAGTATCAAAACAACCAATGGCTGTATCGAAACGCATGTTCCGATACCAACTTTAAGTGTTTCAAAACCAAATTTTATAGTTTCAAAATAAATCAAAACGGTCCAAGATCGTATCGAAACGCCTGTGAAAAACATTAAGAACTTAGTTTAATTTTGAAGGTCGTATCGAAATTATTTTCAGGTGTATTGAAACACCTATAACAATAACACAAGTTTGGCTTTGAAAAAAACTTAAAAAATTTGTTTTGTTTTTTTGGTTTGACTTAAAGTTATTTGTTTGACTTAAGAACTTAAAAATATTATTTCAAATTGGTCTTGTAATATCTTTGTTATATCAAAATCAATTTTAGTTTTACATGAATCTTTTAAATTATTGTTTGAAATGATTCATCAAATACTATTCTTCTGAAGATCATGATGGACGAAACTTTAAAGAAATATGTTTTATTTTATCATATTTGATGTATCCACCTTGAGATATAAATTTTGCATTATCTCTACATAAGATAGCCTGCATCTTAACTTGTGAAAGTCATTCACATATCTTCTTAATATGTTTAGCCAAACACATATTTCGGCTTTGCCTTAAACATAATAATTGTTTAAAGGCAATGATCTCGTAGTACTTAAATAATATTTCTATACCAACTAAGATACAATGCTTACAGATCAATTAATGTATATATGGTGCTTTTAGACTAAGAATATCATCACCCTTTTCTTGAGGTATAATGGATCTTTGTTTACATTAAGAGACCTAACAACCATGATGGGGATCAATGAATATGCGTTATGCATGTAAAGTCTCTTTAAATATTTTTCTTTGTATGTCGATTGATGCACAAGGATTCTATTATTAAGAAGATCTCTCCTTGAGTTTCAATGATATTCAAATCATCGACATATACAAGAATAACAAATTCAGAGTTAAACCTCTTAATAAAAATCATCGGGAAAATAATTCATATTGCGTTCTACTAATAAGTATTCAATGAGACGATTATACTAAATATGTGTAAATTATTTCAAGCCATAAAAAGATATATTCAATATGATTGAATAATGTTTTCGAGAACTGCTTCTAGCAATCTAAATCTTTTCGGAAGTTTCATGTAAATATTAATATCAAGAGAAATATACAAATAGGATGTAACAACATCAATTAGGCAAAAACTGAGTAATTTTATTTATTGTCAAACTAATCAAAATCTAAAAGTAGTTGCATCTACCATCGATGAATATATTTTCCTCATAATCAATTTCATGTCTTCATGAGAATCTTTGTGCAACAAAATGAGCTTATATCTCATGATTTTTCCTTTTGATTTCTCTTTCTCACAAAGGTTCATTTATATCCACGAGTTTTACATATTTCAATGTACGAGCTATAAGCCCAAATACTTCTCTTTTCGAAAGAGATTTTAGTTTTGCCTCAATTGCCTCTTTCATGTTGGTCAATCATTTCTTTTTTTATATTCCGAATTGACAATGATACATGATTCACATCATAAAATAAAATCCCTAGTGTTATATTACATGCAAATATTTATCGATGTCGATTTAATTTTAGTTTCACTTATTACCAAATACGACATAATCTATTGAGATCTCTTTATTATCTGATATCTGAGTCATGTCAATATCTCTATTGGAGAGATTTTCATAATACGTTGATTTTTTTATCATATCATCATAAAATATAAGTCTTTTTTGAGGATTTTTATCTTTGAAACCTACTTGTCTACCACGCTAAAAGGCGTAAGTTAGAATCATTAGCAGCTATAGTTTGTCAGTCTAGGACATTAAATTTAATCGGAGCATTTATAGCTGGTATGCGCAACTTAGTCACTCTTTTAGGGTCTACAAAATCATCTGGCAATTAATTTGCTAAATTAATTATCATTTGAACTTATAGTTCACACTGTGTAGTACGTGGATCAAAATGAGAAAATGATAATTCATTCCAACATATTTTTCCCTAGCTATTTATTTTCCCCCTAATGTTAGGTAAATTGACTCATTAAAATGATAGTCAGTAAATCGAGCTATAAATAAATTTCTATTAAAAGCTCAAGATATTTAAATATAAAATAAATTCCTAACAAAACTCATCTTTGTGAATTGTGGTGGAGTAATTAGAACATATATCGCACACACCAAAAAAATCTAAGATGATAAATATTTGATTCCTGACAAAAAAACTTTTGAATTAAGGAGAACTTATGATCATTTATTGGTTTGATGCGAATTAGTGATACTACATGTAAAATGACATATCATCAATATTATCAAGACCGATTGTCTTTATAAGATAATCTAGAAAATATACTCGTAATTTTATCAACTGAGCAAGTAGCCTCGAAAACACCAAGTTGTGGGTTAATAACAATGATACATATGACCATTTAGTCGATGTATCGATTAAAATCATAAAATATCTAGATGAGTTGTAAGAAAGGTGCATGAACCCACATATATCACCTTGTATCTGTTCCAAAAAATTAATAGATTATAATCTATCTTAGTTGATGATGATTGAATAATCAGATTGTTTTGATAACAAGTATCACATGAAAAAATTGCCTCGACGAAAATTTTATTTCTTCAATAAATGACCACCACATGAAAGTGTAAATAAATTTTTGCATCATAATTGAATTGAGATGGCCTAATCGGTCATGTTAAAAAAATTATCAGTAAACATTTGGTTTACAATAGCATGAGTTTAAATTTGTACCAATTCTTATGTAGTACAATAGGATAACAATGCATGTAATTTTGTCAAGATTTTTTTATTGCCTAGAGTTATACTCGTAATATTGAGACAATTAACATCCCTTTAACTACTATTCTCAATATATTTATAAAAATATCTTTAAAACTCAATAAGTCTCTTTGCAACTTTGACGAGTATAATGCACTATAAATATGAAATAAAGTTCTATTTTGCAATAATATATTTGCTCAGTGGGAGTTTTCTGTGATATTAGTACTTTCGGATATAATACTCACATTATTCTCTTGCATTTAAAATAGAAAATATGTATAATTATGTATCTTTTAATATGTACTTTATTTCATTCACTTTGGAAAATAAAAAATATGTACTTTGTACCATTCACCTCGGGAAAAGAAAAAATATTAAATATAGCATATAATATCAAATCGAATATCTATAAAATATAAACTCTTAAGAGCTATTCCGAAGCATTGATACTTCAGTACTTTGAGATATAGTACTCACATTTTCCTACTTCTCTTTTGCATTTAAAATGAAAAATACTTCTTATGCTTAAGTACAGTATGAGTACTTGTATTATCTGCTTGTCATAAATAGCCACAATTTATTGTATATTTTATTTCAGAAGTAATAATATTCTTTAAAGGATAAATTAACATAAAGAGTAAATAAATAATATATAAAATAAATTAGCATAAATAAATAGTAAATAAAAATAAATTAACATAAAATAAAATAAATAAAATATCAATTATTCCTTTTAGAGGTTATAAGAGAAATAAAATAAATGAAGAATTATTCCCTTCAAAAGTTATGAGAAAATTACAATATTTAATTGAGTTGGATCAATAACGTCATAATTATTTTCACCATAAAGATAATTTTGTTTATATTTTATTTCATTTATCATTTATGATTATGGATAAAGTCCATAAAATTTCAACATTTGAAAAATACGAGATCAATGGTTTATACCATAACATTAATAACATAAAGATTTTGATATGATCTCTATCATTCTTGTCATCTTTATAATCCTACTTCTGGTGGATATAAACATTTTAAAAAAAATTATCCATGTATATTTTATGACCTCAATCACGGCCACAGTTACTAATGTGACATTTATTCTTTACGCTACAAAATGTCACATTCACTTCAGAGAATGGAGTGGATCCAGTAGGTCTTTAAATTCTTTTCATTATATTTTATCTATAGGACAACATTAATGTGTGAAAAGTGTTTTTCTAACATATCCTATTAATGATACTCTAGAACATAACTCAATTTTATTCATTAACCATATAGTGAATTATCATGTTTGCATTCACTTCAATGAATAAAACAAATTCAATAATCGTACGGAATAAACATCATGTTTGCATCCACTTTAGGGAATGACATAAATCCAATAATCACATGTAATAAACATCATAGTTGCATTCACTTTAAAGAATGACATAAATCCAATAATTGCATGTATTCATTTCAGGGAATGCCTCCCATAAAAATTCTTAGATTAAGATTTTCGTAACTTGAACTTGGGTAGAAGTCTATAGTCGACTTTTTCATACTATTAAATTATTGATCAACCAATATATACAATACATACAAAGAACAGAAATTTAATCCTCATATGTGGCATTGTTAAACCAATTCACAAGGTCTTTAAAAAGAACCTCCTTTGAGACTAGTAGCCTTGCAGAATGGGATGTCCAACCAATATACTCGGATTAAACCAACATACATAGAACATATTAATTAATCAAAGGATCAATATTTGTCCCAATATCATGTAATACTTAAAACATAATTAAAAATACAAACTTTTATCATCAAAATAAAGAAATATTAATCACAACTAAAGACAAAAACATCTCAAATTACATATATGCAAAATACTACCTGTATATGTCATTGTATTTTAAATACATGATAATTCCATGCTTTGAATAACCATCACTTAATTTGAGAATAATCAATTATCCATTATATCGAGATAAATAAGTAAAACATATCGGACTTTCCAAGGTAAGTTGAATATATGACAAATTTAATCACCAATATCTAGTTAAAATCCTTTTCGGAAAGTGTCAACAAGAACTATGGTAATTGAGCAACTCTTTGGCTACACAAACATCAAAGAACCAATGATTTTTCAAAAATTAAAAATCAAGTTAAAGATCAAGAGAGAAAAATAATCAATAATTAAAATATAATAGAGGGAGAAGAAACTATCTTTGATTCATTCTAGTAACAAATTCTTTTCAATAACTCCTTTAAGATTCGAACGTCAAACAACCTCTTTTGGTTAGAGTCTCGTACTGATAACGTATTGTAAATAAAGTAAACAATAATAACAAAATAAATGAAAAAAGATAAGAGACAAAAAGAAAGACATTTGTATTATATTCTCAAAGTATGATTTTTATCTTATACCTATAAATATAGAGTTTGGAGAAAGAATTGTACACAACCTTACTTTAAGAATATAATACAAGTCTTTCTCTTTTTGCTTCTCATCTTTGTTCATCTATTTTGCTATTATTCTTTATTTTAAATTCTCCATCATTCTCTCAAATTCTGGTTGTAGAAGTTGATATCCTGAGATAAAATATATGTTGTCAGCATTTATTAAATTTTTTGCATGTATTTTTTGAAAAATTTATATCAAGAAAGGAAAATTACCCATTCTTATAATATCACCACAAAGATATGGATTTTTGAACCTCTCAAAGCTATTTTTACCAATATATCGAACACAATATATCGGGTATGTATGTGGAGGTTTGCATCAACTTCCAACATGATTAATTGTTGCAATGTTAACGGTCCCTCGATCAGATACGATGCATACACCATCTTGTAGGATTGTAACCCCCTAGAACCGGTCTAGATATCACCCAATTAGAACGAGCTACGCGGGGAATACTGAGGCTAATCCGGAGACTCACACTGATAAATGACCGTAAAAAATATTCTTTTATCTTATCTAAATGCTTTAATTAGATCCTACATGTTCATGCAAGGACTGAGTTCATTTGCAACAAAAAAAGAGGTGAAACGAGTCTTAATTTGGTCAAACAAGTTTTATGGACCTAATTAAAATTTTCCAGCATTTTATACCCTAATTTTGCAATTAAAGTTACCAATATATAGTTAAGTATATTTTATGTTTGTACGTAAATTTACAATTTAAAATAATATCTGCAAGTCATCTAATTGCTTACTACATGTTTAGCCCTACAGCACAACCACGTGCCTCATAGATATAAAAGACAACCAACACCACAGCTAAAACCCATCAACACAACCTTAATTGTTCCCTGCACACGCCGCTCCACCAAACATCCAATAGCAACTTACCTCAAAACATCTTAACTACGAAAAATCTCACCTACAACTCTGTTACTAGACCAACACTTTTCGATAAACTTAATCGTTCCAACACTACTCTTGACTTCACAACACTCTTAACTTACTACACTAAACTGACACATCTCAAGACATAACCCTTAAACAACCTAAGTCACACTGAGCAACTTAGATTTAACTCATCATGCAACACAAGACACTTTTAATCCTTTTGTGTCAATACACAACATCATGCTCATCCAAAAGACAATGTCTCCTCTAAAGACTAGATCATCATATCCAACTCAGCAACACACCATTAACAACCTAGACGTATTACACACACAACTTTTTCCAAACAATAATACTAGAATGACCATTAAACAACACGACACTACAGTCAACCAACTCTTATTTCACTTAGATTATTCCAAGCTTCAAACTTGTGCCTCTCTAACCTAGTCACACATAATGCTACTCCTCCATCCACTCGCCTTAACATCCTTCTTAACGTTAAGCAACAACAACACATGAGAACATCAACCGTAAACTGAAAAACTCAACAAACACAGACCCTCACAACACTCTTGACGATAAAATAAGTCCAAAAGATTATTTGACCAATAATATTTACAAACTACCCAATGTTCCTCATCATACAACTTCTTCATATAGAGATATCCAACAATTACATCTGAAAACTCCACAACAACCTGACCATACCCAAGTAAAACTTGACACAACCCTTTAAGAATACAACATGCAAAAACTAAGCCAAACGAAATATTCACCACATCTCAAGGTCCACACAGGTCCGTTATGCATCCTTCAACACTTCAACTATTTTTTCAATATATTCTTTTCTTTCCAAAAACAAAACCAGTTCTTTCCAAAACAAAATACTAGATCAGTTACACCCTTGAAGTAACCACTTTTTGAAGCATACCAAACAAAAATACCAGGTGGTACTTCCACCAAACAAAATGATAACACAACACCTTTTATACAAACCAAAATCTCGCCGAATAAACCTTGTGAAACTCAACTTAGTTTTTGCATACTCTTTGCATATTGTTTAACCATCAAACTCAAGGCACTCATCCTTTGTTTAACCATCCACAACTCCAAGCCCAACTAACCAATCCTTATCAAGAATTACTTCCCAACCAGAATAATAACTCAAAGCACTACACAATAGGCTTGGCACCAACAAGAGCATCTTTCAAACACCTCTTTAAACCTACATCTTCTCCCTACAAGACTGACCACAACATAACTTCCATTTTCATGAGAGAAATATTTGCAGATATGGATAATGTATGTATGAGTCATGTATGTCACCCTAGATGTCTATGCAAGTGTATGCAAATTCAATCTAATGTAATATTCAAGAATGCATGCATGTCCTAATATGTCTAATGTATATGCATATAAGTGCTCTTATACTATGCATGATTATTATCATACTCACAAACAATATCATCAACTTTGGAACTTCAAATTTCTACCACTTTAATGTTCATGATCATAGAAACTTAGCACTCAAGAGTACACAACCATAGAATAACCCAAATGTTTCCAACACGTTCGATTCACCTTGTATACAAAGCACTTTGAAACTCCCAATGGCACTCTCAGTGATGTAGTCACCTACTACTCACCAGCACAATAAATTCTTAGACTAAACTGATTTAAAACCACTTTACACCCAAACACAAACGAGGATCCAGTCGACTCAAGTTTGAATATTGCAACACCACAAATAACCACAATACAAATTTGTCTACACTTTCTGATCTCCATAACTCTTCTATTACAAAGTTTTAGCTTTCTTTTCGGTCCCATATCAAGCACAATAAAAATAGTAAAAAGAATTTTAACATGCAAAAATATTTTGCAAAACCTGTGAGTCTAACGTGAAGCAAGTTCCAAGTAGCCTAAGTAAAATATAAAACAATTTCCTAGTAGTAGTTAAAGCAATTAGTACCCAAAATAAACCCAACAATATATACTGAATCTTCATATAGAACAATCATCAACTATGATTAGTGATAAGTGCTCAACTCACTATCACTTTTTATACCTTTCATGGAAAAACGTCACTAAATCTACACCTACTTGGATCAATGCATGTGTTTAATGTGAGATATTTAGATAAGTTGCTATTGTAACCTATAAATATGATATTTACAAAAAAGACAAGCTTTACTGCATTTTTATATCTTTGCAGTAAAAACTATTATCGCGACAGCGACTGAGGCTGAGGTAGGACCTGATGCCGAGGCAGCAGTTGAAGGACAAGTAAGCAATATTATAGGCGAGCGGAGGAGAAAAATAAGGAGAACGTTGCTGGATAAGCATCCCAAGGATCGGACACATGGAAAGACCAAGACAAAGGCCACACGGGAAAAGCCTACTAGTGGGAATAAACTTGGAAATATTTTATTTATGTACTTGACTTGTGTCCTACTCCAAGTTGTATTCCTACTTAGGAAAGGTTTGCCCTAGGCCAAGCCTATATAAGACATAGTCGTCCAAGGAGAGGAAGAATACACATACCTAGATCGATACCTAGACTTAGACTTAGAGTTTTCTTTTCTTTATATTATGTTCTAATTTTCTTTAGGCTTAGGTGAAAATTGTAGAATATTAGTGAGAAGAGATTGAACTTTGTTTCTTGTTTCAATGAAATAAAATATCATGGTTTACTTATTCTTTGTCATTCTTTATTCTTACATTCAAGCTCGAGAGAGAAGTTTGTGAGTAATCCATTTATCTAATATTGAGAGTGTTAGATTCGCAAAAGTAATAAGTACGATGTTTCAATCGGGAAACACTAACTCGGCTTAGAGATAAGTTAAGAGTTTCAGTGGCTAAAAGAAGTGTGTGATTGGTTGATTATTATAATTGATTCACGCCGAGAGGTATCATCAAGGACTGGTCATCAACAGTACTTTGACTTAGAGATAAGCGGAGGCATCAAAGGATACTTTGTCGAACTTTGATAAAGTCTACCCAAGAGCAAGAGATTGTCACGGCGGGCGAGTATCATCACTATCGAGGCAGTAATCTGTAGTTCTGCCGAGGCAGTGTTGTGCGATTGCATTGGACAGAAACAAGTCAATTGAATCCACTATACAACACAATTGGATCTTGGCCACTTTCTTTATCTGATTTTCTCTTTTTATTTAGTTTCCTTTATTTAGTTTAATCAAAACACAAATTTACCTGTGTCTTTACTTTATTTCTTTTTCAGAGCAAGAAGATAAAAGAAAGCATATTAAGTAGACCAATCCCTGTGGAGACAATATCTGATTTACTCATCACTTTATTACTTGCAACGTGTTCACTTGTAAAAATTGTGCATATTTGACACGCATCAAGTTTTTGGCTCCGTTGCCGGAGATTGACAACTAAATTTTGTTTTCTTTATTTTCTTGCTTTTAGTTAATTTTTATTTTTATTTTGGTTTGTTTTTTGTGTATGACCAGAGCCAACCCAACCAACCCTTTGTACGAGTTAGATCTAGAAATTGAACGCACGCGTCAAAGGTTAAGGAGATAAATCCAAGGAGTTATGACAGGAAATCAAGGAGATCAGAACTTACCTGCTAGTAAATCAATGCCGCGACAGCTCACTGTCAGGGATTTCCTAGAAGAAGATCTAAATGGGTTAAATCCTCGAGTGGTTACACCAAAAATAGAAGCAACCCATTTTGAACTAAAACTTGTCATGTTCAATATATTAAACACTATTGGACAGTTTAGTGGGTCTAGGGCAGAAGATGTCAGGCAACATCTTAAGTCATTCATAGAGATCTTCAATTCCTTCAAAATCTAAGGAGTCCATGAAGATGTCTTAAGATTGAAATTATTCCCTTATTCACTGAAGGATAGGGTAAAAATCTGGTTAAATAATATTCCAACAGGATCAATAGGATCTTAGAGTGAATTATGCCGAGATTTCATTATACACTTTAATCCTATAAATTTATATGATTGTATTCGTAATGAAATTACTTCTTTTCGACAGGCAGATGATAAACCTATGTATGAGGCATGAGAGTGCTACAGAGAGTTACTGCACAAGTGTCCTTTGCATGGATTTCCATTATGGACACAAGTGACCATGTTTTATAATGCCACCAATGCCTCAACAAGGATGATGTTAGACGCCTCTGCCAATGGAACACTCCTTGACAAAGCACCTGAGAAATCTATTGAGATCTTGAACAAACTCGCAAAGAACGATTTTCAATTCCCTACATCTAGGCAAAGAGGAGTAAGACACCAAGCCACAATAAATGAGTTGGAAACATCCAATTCATTGGCAGCATAATTGGCCTCTCTTACCAAGATGGTGGAAAAAATGTAAATACAGCACAATACCCATTAGGTTAAGGCCATAGATTTTTTTTGCAACTTATGTGAAGGTAACCATGTTTCTTCTGAATGTATGCAAAATCAAGAATCTAGACTGTATGTTGGAAACTACAACCGAAACAATATGATGTCCAACACATACAACCCATCATGGAAGAGGCATCAAACTTTTCATGGAGTAATCCAAACAATGCTTTGAATCCAACTACTCAAACCCCAGGTTTCCAGCAACCAATGTAGATATTAAATTCGCCATTGTCGCAGGTATAACAGCCTATGTCGCAACAGCAGATGCATCAACAATAGCCTGTAAGTTCCCTGGAGAATTCTCTGAAAGCCTTTATGATAAAAACAGAATCATACATAGCAGAAATAGCAACTTCATCAAAAGAATAGATGCATTCATAAAAAGAACTGAGATGAGGTTGCAAAACCAAGAGACGGCAATTAAAGCATTGGAAACTCAGGATGGGCAGTTTGCCAAAAACATAAATACTAGACCACAAGGAGGATTACCTAGCAATACTGAAGTTGCTAAGGTAATGGGCAATGAACAGTGCAAAGCAACCACTACTAGAAATGGTCTACAACTTAAGGAAAATTTAGGAAGCTCAGTAGAAAAAGTCCCACCAGTGGAACAAGAAGAACCATACAAAGAGGACTTTGATGCTGGACAAACTAATCATGCCACAGCAATCCAGTAGAAAGCACTGCCCCAGCAGAGAGCTCGGCAGTACCTCAACCAGCTGTCGAGACAGCAAAAGACCCAGTGGTGCCAGGTATTAAATTCCAAACTAATGAAACCCTGGATGAGATGAGACCATCACCACCTTCCCACAAAGGTTGAAAAACCAAAAACAGGACCATCAATTCAAAAAATTCTTAGATATTTTAAAGCAAATCCATATCAACTTGCCATTTGTTGAGGCAATTGAACAAATGCCTAACTATGCTAAGTTCTTGAAAGACATTATGTCTAAGAGAAAAAGACTTGGTGAGTTTGAAACAGTGGTTGCTACTGAAGGATGCATGGCAATGTTGCACAATCTCATGCCACCTAACTATGCTAAATTGAAGGATCCTAGATGCTTCACCATACCTTGTGCGATAGGTAACCACTATAAAGGAAAAACTCTATGCGACCTTGGAGCGAGCATAAATTTGATGCCTAAATCTATTTTCCAAAAGCTTGGAATAGGAAGGGCAAAACCTACAACAGTGATGCTCCAACTTACACATAGATCGTATGTGCAACTTGAAGGAAAAATCGAGGACATACTGGTAAGAGTGGATAAATTTATTTTTCCCGCTGACTTTTTTCCTTGATTGTGAAGCAGATGACAATGCACCGATCATATTGGGGAGACGTTTCTTTGCCACTAGACGCACACTCATAGATGTGGAAAAAAGAGAGTTGACAATGAGGGTTAATGACCAACAAGTCAAACTCAATGCTTTCCATAATTTAAGACATGATGATCCAGAGGAGTGCAAAGTTATCCACACAGATACAGGCACCAAGATATCCTGTTTCAACAACCAATGCCTCGGCAGTTAGCTCAGCAGTAAAATTGATATTTGTTATGACAAAATATTTGGCAGTAAGATTAAGCTAAAAGTGGAAGCAGCAAATAGGACAACACATTTCCCAGACACATAGGGTGCAGTGAAGATCAAAACGAAAAGGGATGAATATGAAGTCAAAGAGAATGACCAACATGTGAAGCATTATTCTAGCCAACAAGAGACAATCACCTCAGGAGATGCATTTGCATGCACTCCCCCAATGACATACTCTTTCCCTTATCTCTATTATATTAGGATTAGTTTTAGTTTAGAGTTAATTTTTTTTATGTTTGTTATTTAATCATTTTTATTGCTGATGTTTAATTTTTAGGATAATAAGAAAGAATAAAGGAGAAATAGTTCATAGCAAGAAAAGTGCTGCCATGGCAGAAAATAGTGTTAGAGCCACAGCAATCCCAACGAACAGAATAGTATAACGGTTAGTCTGCCGAGATTCCTGCCGTGACAGTAAAAGCAACGACAGTAAAGACTAACGGATAGTTGATTCAAACGGCTACATGGTCGATGCCTATATAAGCACCTTTCTTCTCTTGAACTATTCACTCTTGCATTCTTGATTTCTTTAGATTTATTTGCTAATCTCTTTCTCACAATACTCTTTGCTTAATTCCAAGCTCTCTTAGAATTTTCAGAAACTTTCCAAGAAACTCTACAAGATCCTAAACTCTCCACTACTAAACCATGGCCACTTACAACTGCTTCGCACATGCCACTGTTAAAGATCGTTTCAACAAGTCTTTCATTGCTAGGAAATTGTGGGAAGAACAAGGGTTCCAACACTCGGATGAAGAAAATTTCAGCATCGAGCATTACTTGTTCGACAAAATCAAGTATCAAGATTGATAGATCTTTTACCTGCAACCTACTCAAGCCAATGCCACCATCGTGTGGGAATTCTACACTCATGGACCGAGCAAGGACTCTCTGTAATTAGCATCACGAATATATAACCATCAAGTGTATTTTCCACAATAGCATTAAGCATTATATAAAATCATCACAAAATCTCATGCATTAACCAATGCAAATTCAAACAAGTTTCACATACTACATGGCATATCAAAAACTATAAATCTCATGAGATGTTTAACTTATAAATCATTTTTAAGATCAACTGACAGTAATGAATGCCATATTTAAAATCTGAACACTTTTCACTTTTATAAATTTTACATACAAGATAACCCTAAAACATGGTCAAACAATAGTCTATGTCATATAATATTCAATTCACTTAGTTAAGCAACTCACGAACATGTTCACATTTATATATAACTAATGTCATAACAAAGCAACAAGATTTCATTATGCTTACAAACAATCACCTATATATATAGTAGAATATTCAAGTCTATCAAAATTTAATCATGCTTGCATACATCATGCTAGAAAAACAAAACCCTAAGTTACTATGTCACAACACAAATCAATCATATATAGCAAACATCGTGCATCTCATAAAATAAGATTTCATTTTTAAACACTCAACGTGCATAAGTAACTTTAAGCATAAATAAAAATTATAATATATCAATCAAACAAAACATCCCCAAAGATTCATAAACCTAAGCTCTGATACCAACAAATATAACCCCTTCAACCTAGTCTAGACGTCAATCGACTCGAACGAGCTACACGGAGAATACCGAGGCTAATCCAAAGACTCACCCCGATAAATGAACTTAAAAATTTTCATTTATCTTATATAAATGATTTAATTAGATCCTACATATTCATGCAAGGACTAAGTTTATTTGCAACAAAAAAAAGATATGAAATGAGTCCTAATTTAATCGAATAAGTTTTAAAGACCTAATTAAAATTTTCTAGAATTTTATACCCTAATTATGAAATTAAAGTTACCAATATATATTTAAGTATATTTCATGCTTGCACGTAAATTTAAATTTTAAAATAATATCTAAAATTCATTTAATTGCTTACTAGATGTTTAGTGAATAAAACGTAAAGATTTCAAACTATACTTCAACCTATAATAACTTTAATAGTCAGGGGTATCGATACCCTTAGGTCCCATTCTGATACCTGTGTTCATAGAAAAGAATAGTATCAAAATGTTGGCCTAGCGTATCAATACTCCTTCGATAACTTGAATAATGCCCCACGCGACAAGCCCATATTTCGATACAATTATGATCCGGTATCGATACCATTTGAAAATATAAAGATTGGTATTAATACTTAAATCAAGCGTATCGAAACACCAATTTGTGTTCATCATACCATTTCGAAAGCAGTTCATGTGGTTTCGATACCCAAGCTAATTTTTCCAGAAAATCATCATATTTTTGCCTAGATATCGATACCCTATGAACATGTAACGAAATCCTCTACTCAAAAAGTACAAATTACACAAGTTTCATGCCTTAGACGAAAACAAAGGTTCTCTAGATTCATATAAGATCCTATAGGCTTAAACCACACTTCAAACATTATCTATAGATGCATAATCACCTAATTTCATACGCAAAACACATAATTCATAAGCATACTTCAACAATAACGAGCATGGTAAATCATATTTTAAAATTAACATATAATGAATCTCAGAATACCTTGTTAACATAAAAGTATATCAAATAACAAGTCTCATCATCATAACAATATTCTTAATATGATAATCTATCCCCATTGCTCTCTCACTACTACTAATTTTACAAAAAGATACTTGAGCTCGTACTTGGAGATTACATGGAATCCTTGCTTGCCCTTGCTACCTCAACATCTTTATCCTATATTTCGAGGTAAAAGAGAGGGTTAAGCATAAAGCTTAGTGAAGGAATAAACCACATTTAAAACTCATTTGAAAACATCTTGTAATGCAACCCATAATAAACCGATTTCATCAATTTAAAACACATGTCATGCTCTTTATGAAACAAAATGTTCATGGCTAACAACGCCACTTTTACAACTCAGTGACACCAAACCATGGCTAACAATGTCATCAATAAATTCTAGTAAATATACCACTTTGAAATCACATGCTTTATAAATAAAAACACAAGTCTTACATGCTACTCATATAGCAATGCTTACACATGCATCTGAATGCTTAAACCACATGCATACCAATGCACAAAACCATATAAAAAACACATGCATAATCCCATATGCAAACAATTAATTACCATGACACTTACCTTTGAAAATTAAAAAAATATTAGAGTTAGTGATCCAATTTGTACTATCCCAAATCGTTAGGATAAATGGACAACCGCATGATAGGTAAACATGACACTTACCTTTGAAAATTAAAAAAACACATTATAAACATACCAACATGTTCAAAATCTATAATTTAAGATCCAAAAACAGTGAGTAAAACCCTTGAACGTAAATTATAGGCTTTGATCAAAAACTGGGTTTTTTCTTAAACCAAAAGAGTAAAAATGTTTTTACCAAGTCAATAACTTTAGAATTTCAATAAAGAAGCTTTTAAAATCAGAGAATTGAATTTTTTTTACCTCCAATTCCTAATCAACCAACTTCCATGGTTTTTGAGAAGGAAAACGAGTGAAAAATAAGGTTTTTGAAGAAGGAAAAATTATAAATAATTATTAGAACAAAAATTAATGAAAAAAATCAAGTTTAGCTTGAAAAGACAGTCTTTCTCTGCATTGGGAAGAGGGAAAACGAAAATAATAAAATAAGGGTTTAGATTTTGATATAAAATAAGTTTTTAGGAATTAAATATAGTAATTTGGGTTATTAATTAAAATTTCAGGTTAAGTGTTAATTAAATAAGTTGATGGAAGTTTAAATCAATTAAAATTTGGATTGAATCAAATCCCCTTAAAGATTCAAAGTTTTGGCTTAGTTTATAAAATTATCCTTAAGTTTTAAATTTTTATAAAATAGTCACTAATTTCAAAATTTTAGGGATTCAAGGGTCAATTTTTGAAATTAAGTTGACCAAAGTCAATTTTATATTAAAAAGATTTTACGATATTTTTCATAATTTATTTCGATTAAAAATAAAAAAATAAAACTTAATCACGAACTAGGCTGAACCTGTCCACTAACTTCTAAGCTCAATTTTGGGGCATTTCAAGGACAACATTTTCTCGTAAATTGGTTCGAAAAAATTTCAAGCTTCCCCCGTCTCCCCTTCCACATTTGCTTATGCAATCAGAATGACATTGCTCTTACCATCTTACGCAACTACAATAAACAGTACGTGAGAGTACCTCCCATATAGTCACGTGCCATCGACTTGGATCATTCGCTTACAATACGGAAAACCTTCAGTGCATGACTTGAATGCCTAAAATAGTCTATGAAAATTTTTTGTACCTTCAATCAATTAGCCTTGTCGATCGTATACATCCTTTGTTTCATACCTTACGATGGTACCTGAGATAAATTGATTCATTGCTAACAATAAAGATGGTAGCTCATTGTACGACTTATCGTGATCATCGTACACCATATGTAACACCTTCTCCCTTGCAAGCCACCCTTTCTTGTATTTTATTTGATATTCAAAATGTTTTGCAATGGTTGCATGAATAGATGAAACAAGAACCCTTGAATTTGCTTCGACCAACTTCATCATGTGATGGCTTATGAAATTTGAGTCCAATTTAGTGTGATCTTGATCTACGGACGTTCTCAAACACGTGTGATTACCATTATACTTTGTTACCTCCCAACAATTAATTTTATTAACATAAGACACTTGTATCTTTCAATTGCACCCTTGTCCATAGTTCACACATTTTGCAAAGAAAGTACGTGGGTGGATTCCGCAACGACGTAGTCTATATATTGTATGATACTATACTCTTTAATTGCCAAAGTAGTTTCATTTTTTTATAAAATCGAAGACCAACAAATAGTTCACCCTTTTGACTTGAACTTAAATGGAGCATATATGGAAATTGTGGGGTCCTCATCGCATCAAAATCCACCGAGTTCATATGAGACGGTGGAGCATAAAATGTGATGCCTTCCTCTGATAAGTGCCTAAAAGTCCTATTTTTATATCATTTTTCCACTCGATTATTGCCAATCAAGGACAGATTTAAGGACAATAATAGGTAATTATGCTTATTTTCCATAATTCAGTATTCAATTGCATAATTTATGAATTTATTTATTATTTGGTATAAAACAGATGCATTTGTTGGTTTTCTTTCTTAAACAGAAAATACATCATAAGAATGGTCAGATAAGAGGATTGATATTGAATTGTAAAGGAGCACCCGCCATGATAGAATTTTGAAGGCCACAACAGTAGAGTAAAGATAACAATTGGTGCTCGACATAAAGCGAGGGAAAGACGAAACCAATCTGAAGGGTCAAGCCTCAGTCAAAAGTCAACACGGAAAGAAGAGATATTTTAGGAAATAGAATAAAGTGTCCTAGTTTAATTATGAGTTGAATTTTTTTCCTTGTACAATTCTTTTCTTATATGGAAGACTTTAACCTAAGGCTTGGCCTATATAAGGCACATATTAGGTTTAGGTTGTTTGTGGAGTAGTTGGAGAAGAATGTTGTATTATTTTTTATATTTATTAATGCAAAACTTATTTCATAGTTTATTCTCTCTTGGCAATTACTCTTCTTTACATATGAGCTCGAGATGATAGTATGTAAAGAAAAATTTATTTTTTTAATATCGGGAAAGTTAGGATCACGAAACAAGAGAATACAATCTTTGTTCAAGGGCATTGACTAATCCGGTTTAAAGATAAACCGCCCAAGATTTCAGCCACTAATAAGATGCATGTGTTTGGTTGTTGTTCATCCTTGATTCACGCTTACAGGTATCATTAAGACGTGGACTTTAACAGTTCTCTTCGCTTAGGGATAAGTAAGAGACATACAAGGATGCTCTATCGAACTATGGAAAATTGAATTGTCGACAAGGCATAACCCTGCCTACGTATCTGCGACAACCCTTTGTGCAACCCACCGAGGCGGCAAATCAACACATTACATTAATAAGTGAAACTGGATTCTCCTCTACAAAGCACTCAACCTGGCCTCACCTTCATTATATTCATTCTCTTCTTTTATTTTAGCTTTCAAGTAGTTAATTTAGTTATCTCAAGTCCTCAATATACTAGTGTTTTTATTTTCAATAGTGCAGGTTTAAGTAGTAGTAAAGTCGACATAGTCTCTGTGAGTTCGACATCTCAAATACTACAACTTGGCGAAAGATGAAATTAACAGGACTTCCGAGCCTTCACCATCCTCCGTGCAACACCGAAATTAAGTGTTTCACCACCATTATCGGGGAACAAACCAACATCTCGAATATCTTCATCTTCGCTTGAATCTTCAAGAGATTGTCTCCAACAACCACGTAGATTCTCAGCATTTTCTAGCATTGTAACAAACCTACCTCCGAATATATCAATTTCATTACCAAAACCTATATGACTGGTTTTTCCAACAACGTTTCTGGATGAGACAAAAATATCACGAACATCAACAATGAATAGGAGATCCATGTTCTACAATCATAATTTCAACATTTGTATTATCTTCGAGAGCTATTGTGGAATATCTGACCGGATTGTCACATAGACACCAATATTGCAAACTATGAATAGAAGATCCAATTTTCTCCGATATCTTCTCTTTCAAAACTCAAAATGTGATATCTTTTTTAAATCGCATCTTCTTAAGGCTTTCACATTCGAATACAATACTGGCATTAGTTTTCACTATTTTTCCATTATAATGAATATTTGCCACGAAGATATTTTGTTGCTCATTTTATTTGCATTTTTTATATGAAAAAGTTTCAATAATAATATATAGTGTAACTATACTAATTTTAAAATAATAATAATAATTAAAAGTAATTCCTAAAACTATAATAAAATGTAACTAAACCAAAAAATCATTTCGAATATATAGTGTAAATGATTTTCTAAAACTATACTAATTTTCAAAATATTAACACGTACATTGTTCATTCTAAAAATCAGAAAATATTATCAAAAATAATACATAACATAACATTTAAGATAAATTTCAAAAAACATCAAACTTATAACAAGAAATTAAAATTTTAGATTCACTTACAATATTTTCACCAAATATTTCTTCTTTCTCTTCTCTTCTTCTTTTTCTTCTCCTCCCTCTTTACTCAAATATTACACAATTTTTTCCAACTTTAAACAACAATGTCTCAGATTTAAAATAAAATAATAAAATTATTTTTACTTCATTATCCCTACAGGAAATTTAATATTCACTAATACATTTCAAATAAAAAATTTTATTACCCCTATAACAAGTAAAAATATTTTATTACCTACTCCCGATACCTCTCTACCCAAGACTTGCACCCTCTCTGCCCCTGCACCCTGTCATGGCTCTGCACGCTGAAGGATTCAGTTCAAAGACGAGGGAGGGTAGCTCGTCTTTGAACTACCCTTCCCAATGCCTTCCACGTGTCTTCCTCACCTGCAGCACAAAAAAAATTTATTATTATTATTCAAAGACGTATTGCATGTAACCCGTCTTCAAATAATGTACATGATATCATGTGTACTATTTGCATGCAACCCATCTTTTAACCAGAAATAATTATTTATTTATTTACTGCGTAAAAACGGATTGGAAGCAATTGGTTTTTGTGATTGAATATTAAAATATTATATTTTAAAAAATATTATGGGCTGAACAATATATTTGGAATTAAAAGTTCTAAATACAATATTGTGTAAATTTGTCTTATATTTTAGTTTATCTTCGGATTGCAAAATATGAAATTTGTTCATAAAAATGGTATTTTAATTTTTTTAAATATAACATTAATTATTTTTTAAAATATTATATTTAAACGATGAATATGAAAATAATTTTAAAAAATTGTCTTTAAATGATAAATGAGTAATATTAAATACAATATTAAAATTGAGATTATAAAAGTCTGACTTTAATAATAATTTATTAAATTATAATATATATATTTTATAAAATTATTATTTAAAGTTGGATTCTCTTAATTCCAACTTAAATATTTTATTTAATATAATTCATTTCCTTTATAAAGTCAAACCCTTTTAAAATCATCTTTTAGATTCATTATCCAAAATGTAAAAAAAATAAAAATAAAATGGTTGATGTTATATTTTAGTAAAAGAAAAAAAAAACGATATTTAAGTAAATTTCCCGCAAAATAGCTTCTAGAACAACATTTTGCCGAATAAAAATTCACCATCGATTTAAAATTAGACACAATTAAGGAAATAGCAATTCTTTAAGTAGAAAATAGAAGGACGAGTAAAACATCAAATACTAACAAGACTTCTTAAAAATAATCGTTTGGCTAAACATATTATCAAGCGAATATGTAAAAGAAAGACATTATCAAGCTTGGTACTAAACATTACTACCAAACTTAGTACCCAAAACTCGGGATTCTAGGAAAAGCCCTTTAAAAAAACTTAAAAAAAGTCTTGACCGGTTTACCCGGTCATTTGTGTACATAATGGTTACGAACTATATACACAATTTCTAACAAAAATTGTAAGAAAAATGATACATACATAAATTGTTATAAATGTAAGGATTTGTGTACATACATAAATCTTTACAAAAACTGTAAGAAAAACGGAACATACATAAATCATTAAACGTAAAGAATTGTGTACATACACAAATCATTACGAGAATACATAAATTGACACAAATATAGTAAGGATTTGTGTATGTACACAATTTCTTACAAAGTAAACACAATGGCTTACGAAAAACGTAAGAAAAAATGTATGTACACAAATCCTTACGACTTCAAAACCATGAGTTAAATGAGGCATCCAAGGGTAAAGATTTGTGTACATACAAAATTGGCTACGAGTATACATAATATGGCACAAAAATAGTAAGTATTTGTGTATGTACATAATTCCTTACAAAGTATACATGATGACTTACGAAAAACGTAAGAAAAAAGGTATGTACACAAATCCTTACGACTTCAAAACCATGAGCTAAAGGAGGACATTTAAGGGTAAAGATTTCTGTACATACACAAATACCTACGAGTATACATAATATGACACAAAAATGGTAAGGATTTGTGTATGTATACAATTCCTTACAAAGTATACACAATGGCTTACGAAAACAGTAAGGAAAAAGCTACGTACACAAATCCTTACAACTTCAAAACCATGAGCTAAATGAGGCATCCAAAGGTAAAGATTTGTCTACATACACAATTGGCTACGAGTATATATAATATGGCACAAAAATGGTAAGTATTTGTGTATGTATACAATTCCTTACAAAGTATACACAATGACTTACGAATAACGTAAGAAAAAAAGGTATGTACACAAATCCTTACGACTTCAAAACCATGAGCTAAAGAAGATCATCTAAGGGTAATGATTTATGTACATACACAAATGTCTACGAGTATACATAATATGACACAAAAATGATAAGGATTTGTGTATGTACACAATTCCTTACAAAGTATACACAATGACTTACAAAAACAATAAGGAAAAATGTATGTGCACAAATCCTTACGACTTCGAAATCATGAGCTAAAGGAGGCCATCCAAGGGTAAGGATTTGTGTACATACCTTTTTCCTTGTAGTTTTCGTAAGCATTTGTATATATTTTGTAGAGATTTATGTACATACATAAATCCTTACATCTCTTGTACCAATTTCATGTATTTTCGTAGTAAATTGTGTATGTACAAAAATTCTTACCTTTGGATGCCTCATTTAGCTCATGGTGAGAAGTTGTAAGGAATTGTTTACATACATTTTTCCTTACGGTTTTTGTAAGCCATTGTGTATACTTTGTAAGGAATTGTGTAAAATATTTATTCGTATATTTTTTATTCAAATATTTTTTATTCGAATATTTTTATTTGAATATTTATTATACGAATATTTTTATTCAAGTATTTTTATTCAAATATTTTTATTTGAATAGTTATTATACGAATATTTGTATTCGTATATTTTTTATTCAAATATTTTTATTCAAGTATTTTTATTCGTATATTTTTTATTCGAATATTTGTTATATGAATATTTTTATTAGAATATTTATTATACTAATATTTTTATTCAAATATTTTTATTTTCGAATATTTATTATATCAATATTTTTATTTGAATATTTATTATACGAATATTTTTATTTGTATATTTTTTATTTGAATATTTTTATTTGAATATTTTTTATTTGAATATTTTTATTTGAATATTTTTTATTCGAATATTTTTATTCAAATATTTTTATTCGAATATTTATTATATCAATATTTTTATTCGAATATTTATTATACGAATATTTTTATTTGTATATATTTTATTCAAATATTTTTATTCTAATATTTATTATATGAATATTTTTATTCGAATATTTATTTTATGAATATTTTTATTAGAATATTTTTATTCGAATATTTATTATATGAATATTTTTATTCGAATATTTATTTTATGAATATTTTTATTAGAATATTTTTATTCGAATATTTATTATATGAATATTTTTATTTAAATATTTATTATATGAATATTTTTATTCGTATATTTTTTAGTCAAATATTTTTATTTTTATATTTTTATTTGAGTATTTTTATTCAAATATTTATTATATGAATATTTTTATTCGAATATCTTTTTATATGAATATTTTTATTCGTATATATTTTATTATCTTTTTATTTGAATATTCTTATTCGAATATTTATTATTCAAATATTTTTTAATCAAATATTTTTTTGAATATTTATTATATGATGATTTATTATACAAATATTTTTATTTGAATATTTATTATTTGAATATTTTTATTCAAATATTTATTATATGAATATTTTTATTCGAATATTTATTATACAATTATTTTTATTCCAATATTTATTGTACAAATATTTTTATTCGTATGTTTTTTATTCAAATATTTATTTTATGAATATTTTTATTCGAATATTTATTTTATGAATATTTTTATTTTAATATTTTTATATATATATATTTTTTATTTGAATATATAAAAATAAATTGGATAATCATTATTTAAAAAAATTTAACAACCGGTTCCCATTTACCCCTATTATTAGAGGGGCTTTATTTACCCCTATTATTATTAGAGGGGCTTTATTTAGGCTCCATTTAAGGTTTTTTTAGCCCCACCCCAAAACTCGGTTATTAATTCACTTAAAAACAAAATAAATTACTGAATATTGGTCTTTACTTGTATAGAACAAAGATTAAAAACCTTTTATTTTCAGACACAATAATTATGGGATAAAAGAAAGAAGCAAAAATGCCAAACAATAAATCGATTTGTTATCAGAATTTCAACATGCAAAAATGTCTAACAATAACATGATGCCAAAAACAAAAAAATAAATCATGTGACCAATCAAGATGCTGTATTTAAACTGTTTGATCTTAAGTTATGATGTTATCAAAATTCCAAGAACATCATTTCTGCTTATTTCGTACATCTAACTGATACTCATTGTTTTAAAAAACACCAAACTGAACCGACAGATCAAATCGGTTCAACCACTGTAGGCTACTATAGACTGCAATACCCCCCAAGTTCACTTTCACCCTCTAACTAAACAGGATTACACAAATTACAGCATGGAAAAAAATTCCAAGAACAATGCTCAATTGCTCATGAATCAAGATCAAATAAACGGGGACATCTATTCACAAAAATGATTGTGTACGAGGATGAGGACCCAGAAATTATGCATCAGACCCTATGATATCCCTGGCCCAGGAAATTCCAACTGGATATGATCTGTGTACCTTTGTTTTCATAGCAGGGGCTTTTATTACAGGGGAATCTAAATTGATTTCGTCAGAGTTTACTGTTGGTTTCTGACTTGAGCCTGATTCATTGGTTTCGGTGGTAAGGAATTGTAATCCCTGAAATTGTATACTTGGACCATTTAGTTGGAGAGGGTACAGATTTGTGATAGAGAAAATAAGGCTTGACTTGGCATACCTTCACCGATTTTTCCTCAAATTTCACGGCTGGTTCGATTGCAAGCTTCGCACCAACATCCTGCCATTGAACAGAAATAACTAAATTAATAACGAGTAGGAAGCAAGTTAATGGACATACTGACGACCGGAGCAAGAATGTTCAACCTGAAGAAATACTATTGTCTTACACAAGATGACAGAACTAGATATGGAAACAGAATATGTTTGCAACATGATACAATTAGAACGGTTAGTAATTCTTTAAAATATGAGATTATGACAAACTCAGAATTTTAGCATGGACAATAATCATGATGAACGTACTAAACTCAGAAAAGGTTTAGTATTTAGCATCAATAAACAAACATTAAGAACCCATTCTGTATTTGGGCATAGTAAGCAGACCTGTTCCCAGTATGCCTATATATGATACCTATATGGAAATTGGGTTCCCAGCACCATTAAAATAATAATATATACAGATTACTAACCTGAAAAAGTTTAGCATTCCCTCCATCTTTAACTCCTTCAGCAAATTGGCACAGATACCAAAGACCTGAATTAGCCACATCCTGCATAGAGGAGAATAATATTTATCACTTCTACACAATTTTATAGTTTAGAGAGTAAATATTTAGTAACAGTATCAGAATTAACCTGTTTGTTTTCAAGAAGCTCAATTTTTCCTTCCTGCAGAGCTCGTTAACAAATGAAGCATCAGCTAAGTTGCAAGTACGATACCGGCATACCTGATGATTTAACATGAGAAAAGAAGTCCTACTTACCAACCCAGCAACCATTTTGTGAATAATTTCCACATTAAAACCAATTTCAGAAAGGTTTGATTTCATCTCATCAACCTGCATACAAGTAATGCTTCAATGTAATTATGAGCAGATCATAGGTTTCACTCTTTTCTCATAAACTGAATAAGCAAACTAAAATCTTAAATCCATAACTGAGACATAAAGCAGCTAAGAATCTTTGGCAAGTTCTCTATTAATTAAGATATTTAATAAGTTTCTAAAAGGGACAGAAAATCTTCAGAAAGTTTTATATCACTGCATTAGAAAGAGAATCATTTCTAAGAGCAAAGGGAAAGAGGGAATGGACTATAACTCAAAATAAATACAAGAAAAACATTAGAAAAATTGGAGGGGAAGGACCAAGCTTAAAAATTTCCTCAAAATGTTGCTGGAAAATCTTAAAAGACTCTTGGAAAAAAGAGACATTTGACCATCTACTAGCCCTAAGAATAGCTGATAGTTCAAAATAAAAGTAATGTTTGAATACATTATTTGCGATGAGCAGAGAGGTTTCCTTCTGCTCCTCCACTTTCCAGTCTAAGCTTTCCAATCTCCTGGATAGATGTCGCTTCGTTGTCTGCATGAATGAAGTAAAAACAAAACCAAAAGCTAAAAACTGTACCAAAAGGAGAATTGCTTCAAGGAGTGTTGTAATTACATAAAAGGAAGACCAATATTACATACATTTAATGTTTCAGATACATTATCTAACTGTTTTGACACAGCTTCTACAGCATCCATCATATTTTGCTTTGTGACAAACATCACATCTGAAAATGACAAGCCCTACATAAAAAGGGATATAAATAATACAACAAATATTTAGGAATGTTAAAAGTGCAATATTAATAGCACCAAGGACAAAAAAGATATTGCATTTTTTAATTCATCAGTAAAATAATTTTACCTTCCACCACATATAACAATACCCTAATGCTCCGAGCGCTGCAGCTGGCACAAGATAAGAAGCAATTCCCCCTGCATGCACCAAGGAAGGGAATAAATAGAGTTAGCAACCTACAGTTACGTTACTTTTTGAACTTGAATAAATGCAACAAAATTCCACTTCTAACTCTTCACAGCACAACATATTTATGACTCATACTCTCTCCAAAATACATGCACAGATCCATCATCCACATTTGTTATCCCCTATAAAACCAAAATAATCTAGAACATGACCAAGAATTTGAAAGATTTTATAGTCAAAAGTAAACATTCAAATAAATAGATCAGCCCATATCTAAATTGAAAAGATGCAAAACAGGAAGTGGATACATCTAATTTTAATTATTTAGAAACATTCATAAGAAATATATGTACATACCTCCAGAGTCTGAATTCCCATTAAGTATAGTTACCGGATTGGACATTGTCAAATCCTTGAGCTCCTGTGCTAGTTGTCTAATCTAAAAATACATAAACCCAAAATCATATGCACATGGTTAAATACAAATTTACAGAGGATGATTAAAAGAAATAAAGAGAACTACAACCTTATCCCCCCAACCCCACCTAAGAGAAAGAAAAAAGCTGCAAAATTTCATCGGCATTTACCCAAAACTGGTCCAACAAGTTCCACACCATGCTACCCGGACTTAAGGAGAATGTTGTAAATGCTTATCAGCATGTGTCCAATACAAGTATATTCATTTTTTCTATGTTTTTCCTTGAATAATCAAACCCATAATATAGGTTCTATATACATAATCAGCACTTGAAAAATAATCTTAAACGCCAAAAAAACTTGGGTACTTAGTAAACTGGAAAAGCGAGAATTCGATTGAAAAGGCTATAGATTGAGAGTACCTGAGCAGCAAGAAGCGTGTGATCATACTTATAAGGTGAGAATTGGACATCATCAACGCCTTTCAGTAATTCCTGAAGCTGGGAAATGAGTTCAGATAAACGCCCACTCCTCAAAACAATTGAACCAGTTAAACCTAAGCCCAAATTTTAAGAAAACCCAGAATTCAAAACTCTAGCAAAAAAGTAAAGAAAATCAAACCAATAAAAGAAGCAGCAGAAGGAGAGAGAGAGATTAGATCATTGATAAGGAACACCAACCAGCGCCCATAAGAATTAGAACTTTGGAGGTCTGAACCCCAGCTTGCATCGCCATCGTTCTTTCTCCTTTTCGGCTTCGTGCTTGAATGTGTAGAACAAAAGAAGGCGCAGCCTTCAATTGAGATCAACCCTTTTTCTCTTTTTCACTGCTAAATTTTTGTGGGAGACAAAAAAAGAATACTAGTAGAGAAAATATAATGCAGTGTCGAAAATACCCTTCATATTGCATTAACAAATTTTAAATAGGGTAAATTACACGGATAACCATAATAGTATAGGATTTATATTAAAATAATCACAATATTTTAAAACGTGTCAAATACACTAGTGAATTATTAAAATGGTATTAATTTTATTATAATAAAATAATATAATTAAGGTGGTTTCATTAGAAGATATTTTTTATATATATTTATTTTATTTTATTTTATTTATTTTTTATCCAATAAGGTGGTGAAGGAAAAAAAAAATTAATAAGCTTAATTTTAAAGTGATTTAAACTCGTGACCTCTGACTAATATGCTCAATAACCAAACAACTGAACCAAACTAATTTGTTTGTTAAAAAACGCTTCAACATATATATATGACATACGATTTTCTATTTATTCACACTAAGTCGTACATTTAATTCTTATTTAATTACATTATTAATAAAATTATTAAATAAATAATAAATTAAAATATTTTAATTATAATAAAAATTTATTTAAAAAACATAAACCCTAAAGTCATTTAAAATTTAAAATTTATTTAAAAATATTAAAGTCTAAACCCTAATCCTGTACCCTAAATTTAATTTAAAAGTTTTAAGTTTATGATTTAAGATTTAGGGTTTAGGATTTAAGTTTTAGTGTTTGTGATTTAAGATTTAAAGTTTAGTATAAATTTTTAAATATAATTTAAAATTTAAATGACTTTATGTTTTAGGGTTTAGAGTTTATGGTTTAAAAATTTTAAATTAAATTTAGGGTTTAGTGTTTTTAAATAAATTTTAAATATAATTTAAAATTTTAAATGACTTTAGGATTTAGGATTTTTTTAAATAAATTTTTATTATAATTAAAATATTTTAATTAATTATATATTTAATAATTTTATTAATAATTTAATTAAATCAAAAATTAAATATTTGATTTAGTATGAATAAATAGAAAACCGTATGTCATATATATATATATGTTAAAAGGGTTTTATAATAGACAAATTAGCTTGGTTTAGCGGCTTGGTTGTTGGTCATGTGAGTTGATGGTCATAAGTATATATAAGAAATGTTTTCTAATAAGGTGGTGACATTAAATAAATAATTATATTATTTTATTATAATAAAATTAGGACTAAAGTAAAAATATATATGAATGATAGGGGGTAAATATATAATTATTTTATTTTATTTTTAACTGTCACGTCATCAGATCCGTTAGTTTTTAACGGTCGATGATTATTTCGATAATATTTTAATAATTTACCGGTATATTTGACGCGTTTTAAAGTATTATGGTCATTTCAATACGAATTCTATAATATTCTGGTTATCCGTATAATTTACCTTTTAAATATATACATATTTTAGTAGTTAATGATGTTGTGCATAATTTCAAAATGGAATTTCATCGCAAATAGGGTTGTTATTATTATTATTATTTTATTATAATAAAATTAGGACTAAATTAAAAATATATATGAATGACAGGGAGTAAATGTATAATTATTTTATTTTATTTTTAACTGTCACGTCATCAGGTTCGTTAGTTTTTAATGATCGGTGGTTATTTCGATAACATTTTAATAATTCACCGGTATATTTAACGCGTTTTAAAGTATTGTGATCATTTCAATACGAATCATATAATATTATGGTTATCCGTATAATTTACCATTTTAAATATATACATATTTTAGTAGTTAATGATGTTGTGCATAATTTCAAAATGGAATTTCATCGCAAGATTAAAAATTCAATTTTACAGACAAATATGAACAATACAATTTTAATATCAAATTAAAAAGAATATTTAAATAAATGATTAAATGATACTTTATAAAAAATATTATGAACATGTATCCCTTTATGAATAGAAATTAAAATTAATTATTGAGTAAATTTGATTATTTTATATAAATAATCTTTCTTTTTCTCATTAAAAATTAAAATAAATTTGTTTTAAAATTAATGTTTGAAAATAGGTTATAAATGAGTTAGTACAAATTATAAATTATTTAAATTTAATTTAGTTAGAGTTTAATTAATTTTTGATTTGATTTGAATTTTTAATGAGTAGAATTATTCTATGCCCGACTTGAAAAACTCGTGAATTATTAAGAATAATACTAAATTTTTTAATTATTTTAAAATTAAAAAGAAATATTATTAGATAATGATAATGATGATGATGATGATAATAATAATAATAATAATAATAATAATAATAATAATAATAATAATAATAGTGTTATTATTATTGTAAATAGGGTTGTAAATGAGACGATACAAATAGTGAACTATTTGAATTCAATTTAATCAACACCCGACTTAAACTTTGATTTAATTTAAGTTCTTAAAGAGTTAAATCAAATTTAATATTATTAAACTCGACTTAAATAACTTAAATTTAAACTCAGTTTAAATTTTTAACGAATCGAGTTATACATTATTATGCCCTTATTCTAAACCAGAGCTCGTTTCAGTTAAAGATAATTCCTACTTCATTAGAACTCAATTTGTTTATTGATCACACAAGAGAGAATAGTTTTAGACAAGAAATCTTCACAAAGCACACATTTGTGTAATGATTACCTAAATTTGACTTTTACCATACTCAAATTCAAACGAATTATCAATAACAACAAAATTCGAATTCAACGATACTTTATTAAAAAAATAGTTCCAACCTACTGCTTGTAACGAGAATTATGCTTGTGTAATTTAGAATTTATTATATATTTTTTTGATGTACTTGTTTTTAAGGTTATAACGATAGTTAAGAGTTCAGAGTTTATTGATATTAAGTGATTTGGGTCTTATTTATCCAAAATGTTATATGACTCGATGTTATATGACTCGATTTTATCCAAAATGTACGTGCTGATACTATATAACCTAGTCTCACATAGAATGTATGTTCCGATATTATATGACTCAAACTTACTCCAAGTGTTGTGTGAATGTTATGTGACCTGCCCTCACTCCTTTGCAATATGGTATGGTACGTTGGGTTTAAGGAGCCCTTGACTTGTGATTATTTTGTTGATTTTTGTGATAACATATGTTTAGACAATTTTAAAAAGAGAATTGGTTTAGTAGATGAAAGCTATTAGCAGGAAAAAATTGCTTCATGAAATCAGTAAAATGACATGGACCAACACTGAAAAAAAAGTAACATTTTTTTATCCTTTTCTCCTAGTTCACTCCCTCCCATTTTCCCCATATTTTCATAAGAGTAAGAAATTTACTAGTCACTCACAAATTTGAATGCACGTTTCTTTTGGTAGAGACTGAACTGCATTATCAAGAAGTCTCTCTCGGGATGAGATGGGGTGGGAGAACAAGTTGAAGTTAACAACACTAATCACACTATAGCTTGGGCAGAGTTCTACTCCATTTAAATTGTGAACATCGGGCAAAAAAATGAATAAGACAAAAAATCCATCAAGAACAATTTCAAACTATCTTGTCACTTTCGAATATTATTGCATAAATACCCAAGCATAAGTTTGCCTAGAATGCTTAAGATTGTGTTCTCCTAGATTTGATCAAAATAGTGAAACTTACCTTTGTTAAGGAAAAGGCCAAAGAACCAGATGTTGCATGGTCAGAGAATATGGTTTCGATTGCATTTGCTTCAATTGTATCGCCTAAACAAGATATTTCAGAAATGACTTGCACAAAAATCAGTGTGAAGAAACTTTAGAACATCAAATAACAACTTACCCAAAGGTGTAGAAGTAGCATGAGTGTAACACCTAAAATTTTATCTTAATTCGAAATTTAATTTTAAAATCCCTAATTTCTAAAATCCTAAAAATTTAGAAATTTTGGTTGAAAACCTTAATTTCTGATTTGTGACCAAATTTTTTTAATTTAATACTTTAAGTTTTATTTCAAAAAAATCAGTGACCTTTTTGTTTAAAAGGTAAAATTTTGAGATTGTTTTGAAGCTCTTTTTAATTCAGGGAACCTTACCTTATGTATAATTTACCCATTTTTCTTAGGGTAAAGTTAAATTTCCTTTCTCCATAACATGAAATCTGTTTTGTCTTTAAACATTTCATAGCCGCAACCTCACTCTCTTCTCCCTTTTAGTGTCCTCTTTTTTTCCTTCTCCGACGGAGCATCTTCGATATCAAGTAGTAGGTTGTCATTCAACAGTTCGTTGTCTATCTTCGCAGTATACCACAGGTACCCTCCACCTTTCATTTAACCCCTTTTCTTGAGCTTGTTCGTGGAGATCGAAAATGAACCGTTTGGTTCACCCTCTAGTCACCACCGTCTTGCATTTTTTCATTGCCAGTGATCAAACCCTTCTTATGTTTCTTGATATCGACGTTGTGGTTCAGAAAATAACAGTGTTCGGGTTGGACTTTCCTTTGCGCCAACGCTATTGTTTTGTTCTCTTCTAGTTTGTATAAAAGTTTGGTGTTCAGAGTTGTTTCATGGGTTGATAGAATGGTTAAGTTTGGTTATATGTTATGTGGTGTTTTGGTTCCTTAAGTCGTTTTATTAGAGTAGTTGCGTGGATCACTAGAGTTGTCGTCGGAGGGCTACTCCCTGCGCTATTTCGTGATTGTGATGTTGTCGTCTTAGGGGTTTAAAACCCCTAGTCTTCTCAAGTAGGGAAAGATGTTAGGTTATGTTTGTTTGGGCTAGAGGTGTAGTGTAGTGTTGGTTCGAGTGGTGTGAAGGAGTGTTGGGTTGTATCTTGTGGTTTGAGTGTGTATGTTTGAAATCGGGAGTTGGGCTATTTGTTTCGGGCTAAGGTGTTGTGAGTATTGTTTTTAGTGATCCCATTGTTATCAGTTAGATCACACTTGTGGAGTGATCCGAATCGAAAATTTGAATCGGTTTTGACTTGACCCGAGTTTGTTGGACTGACCCACTTTGACCAAATAGACTTTAGACTTTAAGTTTGACCTTGACCAGCTTTGACCTTGGGCTTTAACTTTTGACCTTTGACCAGTCAAGTCAAAGTTCACTTTTACTTTGACTTCTAAAGTTGACCTTTGACCAGTTTGACCAGTCAAGTTAAAATATACTTTGACCGATTGATTTTGACTTTGACTTTTGATCAAAAGTTGATTGTAACACCCCGAACCCGGGTGCCACATTTGGTCTATAAGCTCAACCCGTATCTATAAAATTTTCACAAGTTTTCAAATCAAATCCAAGTGTGCCATCAAATACGATAAGAATTTAAATCTCACATCGTGTAAGGCTCAGACTCTTACATCGAGCAAAGTCATCACCCGAAATCTCACATCAGATGTCCTTCAATAATATATCACCCAGAATCTCACATCGAATACCTTCATTGTGTTGTAACACTATCTCTCACTGGGTATCCGAATCCCACCAAACAATGACTCAAACCACACAAGGTGATCCACCAAGGATCTCATATCAAAATAATACCAAAACCAAGCTAAGACCAAGCATGCATGTATAATCACTCATATTAAAGTCCTTATTATCAATTCCAAGTTCCATTAATCATTTTATGATTTAAACAACCCATACGAACCTCTAGCATGAAATATGGAACTCCCAAACTCGACCCTTAAAACTTGGGAAAATTTACCCAAGCGTATCGATACACCTGTATAGGGGTATCGAAATGCCCTAAGTATCGGAAAGCTTCCCTTGCATTCCGATACGCTATGGCGATGATTCAAAACCAAGGGAGACCAACCCGTATCGATACACCTATATGGGTATCGATACAACTCTTTGTTTCGATACGCCCTAAAGGCGTTCCGAAATGCCTACCTTAAAAAGCCTATTCTTTCCTCTCAGCGGTATCGATACCATACCAGAGGTATCGATAACCTCTGCATGAAATGCAGGTCTACAATATGAAAAGCTCAAGAACTTTAACCAAAACTACATCAATCAATCCCAAAACGTTCCTACTCATTATTGAAGCAGTTTAAGTGAGTTTTTAATCAACTTTACTTAATTTCAACAACTATAAATCAAGACATCATTAAAGCATACAAAGTCTCTATACTATCCAAACCATCACATAATCAATAAAATATGCCAAAAATGATGATGCACATGAAAATGCAAAGGATTTAAAAGTGTATCAACCTCCCAAAACAAGCTGAAGAACTCCTCAACAACTCCCTAAGCCTTCTCCTTGCCCAAGCTTGTGGATGACTCCAAGCTCCCCACTACAAGAGGAGATTACCACAAGTTACCAAACCATCTAAAACGATCCTAAGAAGCTAAAAACAAACTCCTAACCATCTAAAACTCTCCTAAAACCTATTCCCGTTCTACTACAAAAACCCATTAAAAATCTTACCTCCACCATTTGAAACAAAGTTTACCTTCATAGAAAGATCTCTCGAAGCTGAACAAAAACCTCTCCAACCTTAAAACGTGATTCTACAAGCTTGACTTCCAAAAATCAACCTTTGATGAACTCTTGTAATGGCAAAAAGATGAAGAAAAGAAGGTTTAATGGGTGATCTCATACCCTCTGCAACAAGCAGAAAATAAATGCCCCAAAACCACTTTTCCATCTTTTAGCTAAATACCAAAAATCCCCTAAGGCCTCATCTACTCAACTCAACCAAAGACCACTAAACCTCAAGCCCGAAAAGACTCTTGAGACCCAAACACGAGGCCTATAACCTCGAGTTAACCAAACTCCGAGTCCTGAAACTTGGGTCGTGATATTGACTTTTTTAAACAAACTTATCTTTGGCTTTTTCTAACGTTGTGAGTTAGAATCCGTTATCTGTTTTATAAAATTCAAACCTGAAAGCCCATTTTAGTGTTTTTCATCTGAATTGTTCTTAGATTTTGAAAGGTTGTTTATGAGGAATCTAATTCAGAATATTATTCCATTTAGGTAACAACATTTTTGAGGCCTCTAGTTACCTTCAGTTGTTTGAATCGATCGGGTACATTCTTCGAGATCGTCATATGAGTAAGCTCTCAGATCAGAGTTTTGTTTTAGTCAGTGGCTTAGTCTTAGTTTGTTTAGTAATACAGTTATTTTACCTCGTAGGTCCTGATTCAGTTAGACTGGAACACGAGACACATCTTTCTTAGAGTTGGAGTTTTAGTTGCTTAAGTTGTGTCTCTTCTTATGCTATATTCTATTATGTTTTCTGTGTGCTATATATATTTGAGAAAGGAGATTTTTTACTTGCTTGACTTATTATTGGATTATGATTGGGAATGTTTGAAACATCATATATAATATATTAAATTGTATTTTAAATCAAGCATCAAATTTTCGAAAATGTGTTACTCGTAAGAGTTCAGATTAATAATTTTACAAATCAAGTTTCGGATGAGATTTCAGAATTTAACTTCCACATCATATCATTATGAGTACATGGGTTGAGATATCATATCGGAGGAAGTTTAGTTGCTTCAATTTTTGGATTGAACTCCACTTTGGATTATTTAGTGGTTTCACCGTTCGGGCTGAATTCCATTGCAGATCAGTGGTTCCACCCTTCGGGATGGGTTCCACCTCGAATCGTGACGATGAAGGAGTAGATTAGGTGGAATCTTAATCTTCAGATTATCAAATATTCAGATATTGAGTCTTGAATCAGATATCATATCCTCATGGTTTAGATTTACTTGTTTTCAAAAACAGCTTTATTGAGAAACAAAATATGATTTTGTTTGTGTATGTTTTGCATGTTTAGAGACACACTAAGCTCTTTAGCTTTCCCCTTTTAGTTCTTCTTTTAGATATCTCAGACTTATTACGCAGTTTGATACTTGGAGCACCTTGCACAATACTCAGATAATTTATTATTCAGTATGATCTTCTTTCAATTATTTTAGAGTAATATTTTTATCTGTTATGGAATATGTTGTATTTTCAAACTATGGTATGTTTTGATTTGATACTTATTGGATGTATGTTTTTACTAAATTATTTTCAGATGCCTTATTGATCATTAAAATATTATTTAAAGCATTTTAATTATAAGTTTGAAATTCCCAAGAACTTTACTCAATTGTCAAAATAAATCTAATTTTAAAATTTTTTAATCTAAAATATTTATTTGAGGTAAAAGTTTTGGTAATTTGATTCCAAAGTTTTGACCTAAGAAATTAGGTCAGAATTGAGAGTTACAATGAGCGTTGACATAGTCCAATTGGTTAGGATGCAGACCAGACTAAAACGACATTTTATGTAAGCGTATTGGAAAAAGATAACAATATCATCAAGCAACTAGTGAGAGTACCACAAGTAACTGCCAACGAAATGAAGCCACCAAAAAATCTAGAAGTGTTCATTTAATTGTTAAGAAGCTAACATGCTGCTCTTTGTGGTCGTGGATCGATGAGGTTCACTGACAATTTTTTTGTCACAATGAGAGGTCGAAGGACGGGAAAATCAACACCTGAAATTCAAGTTATAAGAAACGAGGCCGTTTTGGTTACTGAAGAAACAGACAAAGGACCAGAGGAAGGGACAAAAGAACCAACTTGTCTGAAGCAGGGACTAGGAAAGCTGGCAAAGGCTGAGCTGAAGGACAACAACTGTCATTACCGTTGCTGAAAGAGGGGAAATTCCGACACGTATGAATGAATAAAACTGTGTCGTTGGAATAGTATATGAGTCTAGCAAAACAACAGAAAAATTAGCTGGTCATTGATGTAAAAACACTCATTTTTCTTAAATCTATACACCCTTCTCCCCTGCAATCTCTTTTTCTTCTACAACTTTCCTTATTTCCATTCTGAGTTGTGACAATTGGTATTCAGATCCATTAAAGATCTCTCAAACTGGGAAAAGTTAAAAGTCAATCGAAAATGGCTGACTCCGGTGACCTTGCGAGCATTCAAAAAGCTTTAACAGCTATTCAAGATAGGCTTAGTATCTTGGAGGATGAAGAAAAGGTTCCTAAATGGTGGACTAAACTACAGGACTCTTCTACAGTAAGGATAACCATTCTGGAAAGTAGGATGGATACTAATCAAGGGTACCTAGAACAAATTCTAGCAGCTGTGCGAAGAAAAGAGGGAGAATTTAGTCCAAGAGCTACAGATAGGCCTACAAATGATGGTAAATGGCAAGCAGGAACCAGTGACAGAGCTCCCACAATGGTGACCATTTTGGATGACAAAGAGAGATACTCTTACAGGCCTAGTGAACCAGGATTGTTGGCTTCCAAGCCAACTCACACAACCTTGCCTCAAATGAAACTTAAAATGAAAATGGATGAACCTCTTAAAGAAGAAGGGTTCCAGACAGAAACATCACCCCTGACCATGGGAAATAATAAAGGTACTACCTTTAGACCCAAACTGGAATTATCAATGTTTGATGGCACGAGTCCAAGGGTATAGGTTAAGAAATGCCAAAAGTACTTCAAACTTTTGAGCATCCCAGAAGAGCAGAAAATGGATCTGGTTTCTATGCACTTGGAGGGAAAAGCAGAGGTTTGGTTCGATGGCTACATATTACAAAAGCACATGATAACTTGGCCTGAGTTTACAGCCGACTTGTGTCACAAGTTTACAGATAGAACTTATACTGATGTGGTAGAAGAATTCAATAAATTGAATCATAGATCAACAATGGAGGAATAACAATGCAGGTTTGAGGAGCTAAAACCTTATGTCATTTTACAAAATCCTTACCTAGATGAACCTTATTTCGTTTCAAGTTTCCTGAGTGGTTTAAAGGAGGAATTTAGGCACAAGGTGAAGGTTCATCAACCTAAGGAGTTGAATGAAGCTTACAGAATAGCTAAGTTACATGAGTTGACAATGGAAATCGAAGCAAAGAAGAATAAGTCGAAAGTGGTTACCTAAAACACCCAGTTCACAAACACCAAGCAGTGGTCACCAACTACTAACATACCCCAAAAGAACCTTCCACAAACCACCACCAAGCAAACCCTAATTGAGTATAGGCGTGCCAACAACCTCTGTTTCAAGTGTGGGGATAAATTCACTTCAGGCCACCAATGCAAGACAAAGCAGCTCAATATGATGGAGGAAGAGGATGAAATAGATGAACCTGAAGAGCAGAAAGAAGATCATATGGAAGAAACTGAAGTTAATAAAAATGAAGGCTTAGAGGTATTTATCAATGCCTTGATAGGCAGTGTGGGCCACAACACTTTGAGAATCCAAGTATCCATCCGAGGAAGACCAATGAACATATTGATTGATAGTGGAAGCACTCACAGCTTCATCAATCTAGGATGGGCTAAGAAAGGGGTAGAAGTTATACCAACTAATCCTTTAGTGATCACAGTTGCGAATGGAGAAAAGTTGTACAACAGTGTAAAGGCAAAACAATTCAAATGGAAGATGCAGGGGCACCAATTTGAGCATGACTTTAGAGTACTATTGATGGGAGGCAGTTATATAGTCCTAGGAGTGGACTAGATGAGAAGATACAGTCCAATTAGCATGGACTTTCAAAAGATGACATTGAAATTGAAAGATGGCTAGGAAATTACTTTGAAGGGTGGTTAGAAGCAAGCCACACTAAAAATCATTTCTGGGGATAAATTACAAAAACTGATAGTGAAGGATGCTGAGATATATGGAGAAATGTACCTGTTGAGTAGCATGGAAGCAGATTATGCTGTAGAGCCTCAACTGTAATCAATTTTAGATAAATTTTTAGAAGTTTTTCAAGAAGCAAAAGGGATGCCACCTCCTAGAGATCATGATCATACCATAATTTTAAAAGAAGGGGCTCAACCAGTAAACTTGAGACCTTATCGATTTCCCTACTTAAAAAAATAGAAGTAGAAAGGCAGATATCAAAAATGCTTGCTGCCTCAATTATCAGAACAAGTAAGAGCCCATTTGCATCCCCTTGCCTACTTGTAAAGAAAAAAATGGATCTTGGAGACTATGTGTTGACTATAGAAGACTGAATTCCTTAACTGCGAGGAATCAATTTCCTATTCCTATAGTTGAGGATCTACTAGATGAGCTAGCAGGGGAAATTTTTTTTTCAAGTTAGACCTCAGGTCAGGTTATTGGTAAATAAGGGTCAAAGAAGAAGACATTGAAAAGACAGCTTTTAGA
Source organism: Abelmoschus esculentus (assembly GCA_035048815.1). NCBI lineage: Eukaryota > Viridiplantae > Streptophyta > Magnoliopsida > Malvales > Malvaceae > Abelmoschus > Abelmoschus esculentus. The sequence continues at coordinate 10,684,078 of JAUCBN010000016.1, read as the reverse complement.
ACTCACCATGACCACTATGAGTTCAGGGTGATGCCATTTGTATTAACAAATGCACCAACAACTTTTCAATCATTGATGAACTCCCTGTTTGGACCCTATTTAAGAAGGTTTGTACTTATCTTCTTTGATGACATTTTAGTTTACAACAAGTATTTATCTGACCATACTTCGCACCTAGAAACAATTTTAAATATCCTGAAAGCTAACCAATTATTTGCCAAGAAGAGCAAATGTTTTTTTGGTCAGCAGTAGGTTGAATACTTGGGGCACATAATTTTCAAGGAGGGAGTAACCACTGACTCCTCTAAGGCGGAAGCTATGAAATCCTGGCCTATGCCTAAAACATTGAAGGCTCTCAGAGGCTTCTTGGGCTTGACAGGTTATTATAGACGATTTATTCAAAACTATGGAAGCATGAGTAGAACCTTGACGAACATATTAAATAAGGATAGCTTTTAGTGGTCAAAAGAGGTTGCTGATTCTTTCATCCAGCTGAAGGAAGCCATGTGTATTACCCCTCTTTTAGCACTGCCAGACTTCACCACCACATTTTATCTTGAAACTAATGCAAGCTCCAGAGGTATTGGTGCAGTGCTCTCCCAACAAGGTCGATCAATTGCATTCCTAAGTAAAGCTCTAGGCCCTAAACACGCAGACCTCTCTATGTATGAAAGGGAGTACATAGCCATTCTAATGGCTATCACAAAATGGAGACATTATCTTGAAGGGAAACAATTCATTAACAAAATTGATCACGAGCCCTTGGAACATCTATTGGAGCAAAAGCTTACCACTACAATTCAAAAGAAGGGATTATCCAAATTACTTGGGCTAGACTACTTGATTCAATATCGAAAAGGAAAACAAAACATTATGGCAAATGCTTTCTCTCGAAAGGATTCTGAGTTATTTCAGTTATCTACAACCAAGATTATTCCATTCTGGGTAAAGGAAGTGGAAGATAACTACAAAGGGGATGAACTTGCAGTAGATATTATCACTGCTTTGACAGTGTCAAAAGATGCCAAACCAAACTAGACCTTGTCTACTGGTATTCTCAGACACAAACAGAAAGTTTATATTGGCATCAATGGTCCTCTAAGAAATCACATTTTGACTCAACTACATAATTCTTCTATAGGCGGACATTCTGGAACTTAAGCAACATATTTTAGAATCCATTCTTATTTCTACTAGAAGGGTCTCAAATCACAGGTTCAACAACATGTGCAGCAATGTGATATTTTCTAGAGAACTAAAGTGGAACATGTCTCTAAGCCAGGTCTTCTACAGCCAATACCGATACCTACCAGGCATGGGAGATTATTTCCATGGACTTCATTGATGGGTTACCTCAGTCCAAGAAGTTTAACTCGATTCTAGTGGTGATTGAAAGATTCACTAAATATGGACATTTTATTCCATTGCAACATCCTTACACAACTTCTATAGTGGCTATTGCTTATTTGGATCAGGTCTTAAAGCTTCATGGTTGTCCAAAAGCTGCAATCTCGGATCGAGATAAACTTTTCACTAGTAGCTTTTGGAAAGAACTAATGACTCATCTGGACACTCAGCCATAGTTCAGTACAACTTATCACCCTGAAACCGATGGCCAAGCTAAGCGACTGAACCAGTGCCTCGAGCAATACTTGCGGGGTTTTTGTTTTTTATAACAAAAAAAGTAGGCACAATGGCTCTCCCAAGCTGAATAATGGTACAACACCAGCTTTCATTCAGCATTGGGTACAACACCTTTTGAGGCGTTGTATAGGTATAAACCATACTATGGCTTGGGAAATCGATTCTTCAGTATCAATGATAGAGATCACGATAGAAAGGGAGACAATTAAGAAAATGTTATAGGAGAATCTCAGTAAACCACAAGCTAGGATGAAGCAGTATGCTGATTTAAAAAGAACAGAAAGAGAGTTTTAGGTAGGTGATTTGGTTTACGTGAAATTACAACCTTACCGACAAACATCAGTTGCTCTCAGAACCAACATCAAACTCGTTGCTCGCTATTATGGCCTTTACCCCATCACAAAGAGAATCAGCTCGGTCGCCTACCAATTATTACTTCCACCCTCTGCGAAAATACACAATGTATTTCATGTCAACCTCTTGAAGAAAAAAATTGGAAATACTACTACTACTTCAATCGACCCACCCAAAGTAACTGAAGAGGGCAGTTTGAAGATCTATCCCCTCAAAGCCCTCGACAAAAATATGGTGAAGAGAGACAATCGTGCAATCACCCAGTTCCTCATTCAATGGATAAATCTCGGGCTGAAGAATGCGACTTGGGGAGATTTTTCCATTCTCTAGTCACAATTTCCTGAATTTGACCCTTGGGGACAAGGCTCAAGTGAAGAAGAGGTATTGTCACAATGAGAGGTAGAAGGTCGGGAAAATCAACACCTGAAATTCAATTTATAAGAAACGAGGTCATTTTGGTTACTAAAGAAACAAACAAAGGACCAGAGGAAGGAGAGAAGAACCAACCTGTCTGAAGCAAGGACAAGAAAGCCGATAAAGGCTGAGTTGGAGGAAAACAACGGTCATTACTGTTGCTGAAAGAGGGGAAATTCCGATACGTGTGAATGAATAAAATAATATTCTTGAAATGGTATATGAGTCTAGCAAAACAATAGAAAAATTAGCTGATCATTGATGTAAAAATACTCATTTTTCTTAAATCTATACACCCTTCTCCCCTGTAATCTCTTTTTCTTCTGCAACTTTCCTTATTTTCATTCTGAGTTGTGACATTTTTTTACATTTTAAGCAATTTATTCTCGAGCACGATTGTATTATATGCAACCACATGCAACCTAGATTGCCACTTAAAAGGCTATTAAGACCAAAAGATATGAATATTAACATGAAAAGTTGACAGGCCTTGATGTGAGCATATCATGTCACAACAAGAAAGCTGATTCGGAGGTATTACCATTAGGAGCTATTACTCGTTCTAAGGCAAAAAAATCCAGGGAAGTTCTTTTCCTTTTTCTTCAATTCTAGATTTATTTGATAATGTTTATGCCTTAAAACAAAGGCTTTATAATGTATTGTATGTTTATATGTGACATATTAGACTATACTATTTATATATATATTTTTAAGTATGTATATATATTATTAAGTATGTTTTAAGGATTGGTTTGATAATTTTTATTATATTTCTAACTTATTTATAAGTTCATGTATGTTATTGAATAAGTTTGTTAGTGTTTATAACTTATATTTATGTTTCCATTGAGTTTACAATACTTTGATAGATTCTTGTGATGTTTACATGTAGGAAAATAGAATAACACCAGCTCAAGAGAGTGTATATAGCTCAACTACAGCTCAAGAGAGTGGATGCAACTAAACTCCAGCTCAAGCGGGTGTATGCAGCTGAACACTAGCTCAATTGAGTTCTATTCAGCTTAGAAGAAGCTCCACAACGTGCATGCAACTCACTTTAGCTCGAGGCTGCCCAAAGGCTTAGTTCTAAGCTCAATCAGCTCCTAACACTCTCAGCTAGCTTGTTTCAGCTCAACTCAATTTCCAGCTAGTTCAACTCAAACTGAAGTGACCTATTACAGCTGGAACCTATCCTACACGAAGGAAAGGTGTCCTAAGCATGTGCCATGCATGTAGGACACTCATGGCAGCCTTGTGCACATGTATGGGCTTTTAAATGCATGAAAGCCAAATAAGACCCTTGCTTTTGAAGGCCAAAATGTCCAAGGGATAAGAATGAGTGGTTTCTTATTCAAATTCAAACATTAAACACATGTTTAATGTGTTTTAAGTGCCAAAAAATGTGGCTGAGATGCATGGTGCCTAGAAGGGAGGTTATTACCCATTTTTTAAATTCAAAATTTACTTTTAATTATAGCCATGTATTCAGAATGCCTAACTCCTCTCTCATGCCTATATATTTCCTTAATTTTGTAAACACAAGGTTAGACATTTTGAAACAAAATTATACTTGAGATTTCTTTTCTTCTTTGGTTCTTCTTAGAACTTTTTGACATTCAAACTTATTTTTGAATTGTCAAAATTTTGATACTTCGGGTTCCTAGATTGCTATCTAGAGGGTCCAAGTCCTTTGACGTTAAACAAATTCGATTCGGGTTTGCTCTGTAAATTGTGTAGCTTCTTTCGAGTTTAGCGTTGCACTTTGATTCCAGCAACAAAATTCACCATTGTTGAATGTTCGAGTTGCTTCCATGGATGTTTCTTGAATCATTCATCTTCCTCGTTTTGAAATCCATCAAAACGCCATCTCTTTCTTATTTTTCTTTTAATTTTCGTTCTTCCCTTTATTCCTTAAATTCATCATGAATATAAATTTGTTTCCTTGTTGTTTTTATGTTGTTCTTGTTGTAGGAACATACTTACAACATTCCTAGATCCGTAACATATAAAGAAAGTGTTTCGACAGGCTACCTCGTATCATATGGTAATTAGAGTTTTGGTTCGAATTTGTTGTATTTTTTATGCAATTTAGTGTAAAAGAAAAAATTAAAAATTCCAAAGGCATCATTGCCTAAGAAAACAACAAAGAAATGATATCAACCAAAGTCACTTGACTTAGAAGATTGAACAATGGTTAGACAATATTTTTTTTGGGGGGGGGGATTTTATTTGGGGTGCAAGAATGACAGGTGATAGTCCCATGACGAAGCCTATCCAACCAGAAAAGTGATGACATGAAAATGAAAAGATTTAGCAAATTGTATGCAACTATGCATCCTCATTAATAGTAAGAATAGTGCTTTACATGACATATACATCTTTGATCATGCTCATACATAATCTTTGATCATCCTCATTAATAGTAAGAATAGTGTTTTACATGAATATCCAAGAAGATGAGTTTGTAGAAGAATTTTGTGCACCTTTGCATGAATCAAGACATAAGCTTGAGTTCCATCTTCCTTGATCACTACAGAAATAAGAAAGGAGAAAACATCCAATGTTGAGTCATCACCAATGACAAGACCTTTTGACGGACAGAACCGAGGTATCATTTTATAGATATTTTCTAAACGAATTTCTTAATTCGGTCCATACTTAAGGATACATTTTGATGTCAATACGGACAGAACCAGGATATCATTTTACATTATACAAGGAAGAGATCATCTGATATCGAGCTATCACCAATAACAAACTTTTTGATATCAAGAAGGACAAAACCGAGACATCATTTTATAGAATATTTTTTAAACGAATTTCTTAATTCGGTCCATTCTTAAGGATACCTTTTCGACAACGAATTTCTTAATTCGTTCCTTTCTTAAGGATACTTTTTGATGTCAAGACGGACAGAACCGGAGCATCATTTTATAGGATAATTTCGAAAATGAATTTCTTAATTCGATCATTCCTTAAAGATACTTTTTTGAAAATGATTTTCTTAATTCGGTTCTTTCTTAAGGATACCTTTTGATATCAAGACAGATAAAATCGAGGCATCATTTTATAGGATATTTTCTAAACGAATTTCTTAATTTGGTCCTTTCTTAAGGATACTTTTCTGAAAACGAATTTCTTAATTTGCTCCTTTCTTAAGGATACATTTTCAAAAGCTAATTTCTTAATTCAATCCTTTATTAAAGATACTCTTTTGAATTCAAATTTCTTAACTCGATCCTTTCTTAAGGAAATTTTTTCGATCCTTTCTTAAGGTAACATTTTCAGTTAAATTTCTTAATTCGATCATTTGTCGATGATACTTTTGAAAATTGAATTTTTGATCCAAATCCTTTCATAAGGATGTTTTTTTATAAAATTAAACTGGATCTTTTCAAAATAAGGTTTTTCAAAAGAAGGTTTTTCTTAAAACCGAATTCGATAATTTCAAAATAATATTTTTCTTAAAACCAATTTTGAAATCCTTCCATAAGGATGTCAAATGATTCACAAAAGATGGGGGACTATTCAAATATCCATTAAATCCATTTTCACAAATGGTCAAAAGAAAATAAATCTTTTGGAAAAATTCAATCTCTTGATTGGTACAAACTGATTGTACCCAAGAAAATGGTACAACTAGCCTGGAGAAAACAACTAACGGTAAAGGCAAACCAAATTCGTTAATCTCTGTATATTTGGGAAAAATGCAAAGAAGATCATATGATCGATTAAGATGAGGACCATTCAAATGTCCACCAAATCCATTTTTACAAATGGTCGAAGGAAGATAAATCCTTCAGAAAAATCCAATCTCTTGATTGGTGCAAACTGATTGTACCCAAGGGAAATGGTACAAATAGCCTAGAGCAAACGACTACCGGTAAAGGCGATTCAAATCCGTTGATCCCTGTGCATTTGGGAAAAATACAAAGAAGATCAAATGATTAATCAAGATGAGGACCATTCAAACGTCCATCAAAATCCATATTCATAAATGGTCGAAAGAAAATAAATCTTTTGAAAAAATTCAATATCTTGTTTGGGACAAACTGATTGTACACAGGGAAATAGTACAACTAGCCTGGAGCAAACGGCTACCGGTAAAGGCATTCCAAATCCGTTAATCCTTATGCATTTGGGGAAAATGCAAAGAAGATCCAAGAGCCGAAATGAAGAGAGATGATATTCAAGAATCATAAGAGAATTTGGATCCACGCAATAGAGAAGAAAGAACTCACGATTCCGAAATGAAGATTGCATCAAGAACCAACAAAGCTCAAGATTCAAGAGGAGGATCAACTGAGAAGTTCAATACATGAAGGACTCTTACCTCAAGCCATAGAAAATTCTATATAGGAAGAATTTGTGGCGTCCACATTTAAAGATGAAGAGTTCAACAACAAGAAGAACTTATAGCCTAAAGACCTTAACGAAGACAAGCAGGACTCTACAACAGGAAGAATCTGCTCATCCAAGGTACATGATAGAGGAGAAAATAAGGAAGAAGTTGCGGGCTCGAAATCCACTTTTGAAGAATTTTTTCCCGAAGAAGCAGAGAAGACCAAGCGAAAACTGAGAAGAGGTAGTGGCCAGAAAAAGAACTCCAACCTCATCCTTATCTTACCAAAAGAACTCCAACCTTATCAAAAGAACCCAAGCTTACCAAAAATCCTACATTACCCAAAAGTCCATAAAACATACCAGACGAAATGGGTTATTTCTTATCTTTGCACTATTGTCGTTACACAACAATGAGGGGCAACTGTATTAACCCATTTTAAACCGATAAACCCATGACCCATTACGATAGCCCAACTCAGCCCAATAACCTAAATTAAACCCTAACCCTAAAATAATCTAAACCTAAATAAACGCTAGTCGTCAACCATATCCCCTTCAACAACACTACAGCCGCCAACCACTCAAACCACCGACCTTCGACCACCAAGTTGTCACCTTACCTTGCCTCTAATGTTACGCTTCCTTCACCTATTGAAGAGACCACCGCCCACACTGCAGCACGGCCTTACCACCACCCAGATCTTTAAAAAATAAAGAAGGATATTAGATCAAAAATCTAATCAAACTTTATGCATATTTTATGTATTTACATCTGGGTATAAAACCCAAATCGAGACTTGTAATAGTTTTTAAGGGGAAATAATAAAAAAAGAGATATTCGAGGCCAACAATATTACAATATCATATCCAAAACCAAACAAAAAAAGAGAGAAAAATCAGGAAGGAATCGGAGCAAAAATAGAAGAAAAAAAGGTAAAAAGAAAAAGAAAACTAAGACTTATCTTTCTAGATCTAGGCCGATTCATAGCTTATTTCAAAAATCCGAGGTTAGATTCAGATTCCCCTCATCGAGACTCTTCAGAAAAGGCCAAGCTTTTCATCTTCCACCGCCGGTGATGGAGGTCGACGTGGTGGCCGTCGAGAGCCCGACGGTGGCTGACGACACCAACTTGACTGGAGAAAAGAACGAGAAGGAGAGAGGGGAAAGCATTCTGATTTCTTTATTATAATGAAGATACAAATGATTTTGGGTTAAAATTATAGTATTTAAAGGATTACAAAAACGATGTCGTTTTGGTGTTAACCCTTAATACCCAAAACGACGTCGTTTCATCTTTTGACCCAGAGAACGACCTGTATCCATGCTCGACCCACTGTAGAACCCATATAAATGGGAAAATCGCTACTTTAGTCATCCATGTTGCATTAATATCTGCTACATATATTATATTAACACATTGTTTTATTGTTACTACGTTATTTATTATTGTAAGATTACTATATTATTTTGTAATATTATTATATTATATTATATTATTATAAGTCATGCTATCAAAGTTATGTTAATATTATTTTGATTTTTATAAGTTTATTATAATTTTCTTATTTTTGTTAGGTTATTGTTACTAGATATTTATCATCATTGTATTATCATATTTTATCTTATTATCGATATGCATATTACAGAGTATAGGTTTTTGAATAATAAATTGTTCTATGCTTGTTTTTTTTAATTTTACTTTTTGTATTTATTTGTATATTATTACAAAATTAATATAATTGTTACATCTTATTAGAAATTATTATCCTGATATATTATATTGGAAGTAGCATCCCGGTCTCCGGATGTTATCTTCTTTGAATTGTTGTAGATATTAGGATATGAATTTTAAAATTAAAAATTTATTTAATTCGAATTTTATATTTTCTTAAATATTATGAGACGAACCTTTAGGTACCACTTTCTGGGCGTTTTGGGGTGTTAATCCTTCCTTAAACGTAACCAACTCTCGAACCTAATTTTCTCTGGTTTTATTTTCTCGGTGTTTGATCTACCTTTTTGAACGGTCGATGGAGACTCCAACCGATTAACTAATTTTCTAATTTTAACGGTATTTCAATGGGAGTGACATCATGTTCTTCAGATGTTATCTCCCGGGATATCAAATTCTTAATATTACCATGAAATTTTAAATTTTAACGGTATTCTATTAGGAGTGACATCCTGTTCTTCAGGTGTCATCTTCGGATACCAAATTTTCAAATCCCACCGAACCTTTACACCGAACTTTTGAACCTTTAAACCTTTCTTAAATATTTTTGAAAAAATGGTCGCTACATCTTTATTTTAAAAAATGATTTTTACAACTAAATCATTTTTTATCATTCTTTTTTATTTTATTTTCCTATCTTTTCATAAAATAATTCCCATTTTATTTTTAAATAAATATTTCCCAAGTTTTTTTATTTTCAACATAATTATTTTATATATTTCATTTGTCCTCTAATTTTTCAAAATTTCATTTTTAAGTGCTAATTTTGAAACGACCTCATCCTTATGAAAACATAATAATACTTGTTATTTAACCCCTTCGGCTCAGCATAGACACCACCTGACTCGAACGAGCTACACGAGGAATACTGAGGCTAATCCAGAGACTCAACCCGGTAAAAGACACTAAATTTTTATTGCCAATTTTATTTTATCTTATCTAGACGCTTTAATTAGATCTTATATTTTCATGCAAGAACTGAGTTCAATTGCAGCGGAAAAAGATAAGAAACGAGTCCTAATTGAACCGAACAGGTTTTAGGGATCTAATTATAATTTTCTAAAATTTAAGGACTAATCGTTAAATCAAAGTTATCAATCCTTAATTAAGTTTATTAAATGCTTGTATGTCAAATTTAAACTTAAAATAACATTTATAGCTTATATAGTTGCATGCCCAAAATTTAGGGACTAAAACGTGAAGAATCAAACTATTTTCCAGCCTATAAATATATTAACCGTCAGGGGTACCAAAACGCCTTGACCCTGTTTTTGTACCAAGGTAATGTTAAAACAAGTATCAAAATGGTACTTAAGTGTTTTGATACGCCTTCGATTAGCCATTCGATGCCCTGTGTATCAAGTTCGCATTTCGGTACAACACTAGCCCCATTCTGATACGTTTTAGCACTGTCCAAAAGTTCTGGAACTCAGATTATGCATATCGATATGCCTTCTTGTGTTTATGCTATCGTTTCGAAATGATAACTTATTGTTTCTAAACCTAGGCTTATTTTCTCAGATTTCCCTCGTGTTCTTGCTCGAGTATCGAAACCATAAGGTTCCATTTCGAAACCGCTATCTAGAAACGACAGATTACTCATATTCATATAAGTACTTAAGGGCAATATCCACATAACTTAACATATTTCCTAGATACAATTCGACCTATATAACATTAATATAATTCAACTTGAATACAACAACATTGTTTACTCAGAGTATTCATGAATTGAAATTAAAAATACTTTATTATCGAATACATAATTTTATTTGCAAAATCACAGAATACCATGAATTAACTATTTGATGAAAAATCACAAATACCATAAGGTTCCACAACTCCTATGCACTCAACTACATAAGATTCAAACTTAAAAATAGCATACTTGAGTTAAATATGAATTAAGGTTACAAAAAAGCTTTTCTTGCTTCTTCGTACAATCGTCACACTATTTCTCTACATTAGAAGAAAAAGGGAGGGGTTAAGCTGAAGCTTAGTGAGTGAAATATAAAACATTTAACTACTTACAATGCAACCCATAATATACTGAAAAGATTAGTAAAAATCAAGTAAATTAAAAATTAAGTCATGCTTAAAGAAAAATCACTTGTGACTACAAGACCATTAATATAAAATCAACAAGTGTTTTATCATATGGCGTAAGCCACAAAACCAAGGTGATGAGTGCCTAAAAGTCCTCTATTTTCACATCATTTATCCACTCATTTATTGCTAATAAAGACGGAATTAAATGCAATAATAGATATTTCTGATTATTTTCCACATCTTAGCATCTGAATACTATTTTTATGAATTTATCCATTATTTGGCATAAAACAAATATGTTTGATAGTTTTCTTTCTTAGACAGGAAACTAGATCATAGAAAGAGCCAAGAAAGGAAATAGATGCTGAATTGCAAATGAAGCATCTGCCACAGCAGCCTAGAAAGACGACAAGTGATGCTCAACAGGAAGAGGAAAAGATACCGAAAGAAAAGGAGTAAAAGAAAGAAGAAAAACTCAATTAGAAAGTCAAGCCTAAGTCAAAACCGCAGGAAGAGACATTTTAGGAATTAAGATTTATTTAATATAATTTAATTAGGAATTAGATTTCTCTTCTGTTTAGAACTCTTTCCTTGCATGGAAAGATCAACTTAGGACTTGACTTATATAAGGCACTGATTATGTTTAAGTTTAGGGGAGAAAAAGTCAGTTTACACACATAACACATCCTTAGCCGCCGACCATAATATGTTCTAAACTCCCTTAGAGGTTTAGATTGTTGTGGAGTAGATGGAGATGAAGGTTATATTGTTATTGATATTTATTAATGCAAATCTTATTCCATGGTTTATTCTTTCTGGGTACTTAACTTTCTTTGCATATGAGCTTGAGATAATAAGTATGTGAAGAAATATCCATTTGTCTAATATCGGGAGAGTTAGGCTCATGAAACGAGAGAATACGGTCTTTGCTCAAGGGCATTGACTAATCCGGGTCGGATTTCAGCGACTAACAAGACGCATGTGAGGCTGTGATCTACCCTTGACTAACGTTGGGAGGTATCATCATGACACGGGGATTTCAATAGTTTTATTCGTTTAGTGATAAGGAAGAAACATATAAGGTTGCTCTGTCGAACTATGGAAAGTTGAAATATCGACAAGGCATAACCCCGCCTAGGTAGTTGGGGCGACCCTTTGTGCGATCCGCCGAGGCGGCAGTTCAACCCATTGTATTAATAAGTGGATTAACAATATAACTGAATTCTCCTCTACAAAGCATTCAATCTAATCTCATTCTTCTCATTATTATTTTCAATAATTTAATATAGTTTAGTTAATGCAATTAAAACCAATCCAATTACTTGTGTTTTTAATTTCTTAAGTGCAATTATAAGAAGTAGTAGATCGACTCAGTCTTCATAGGATCGATATCTTAAATATTACAATCTGAGAAAGATAAAATTAATAAGGACTCCATAGCCTCCATCAAATTTGGTGCCATTGCCGGGGATTGGCGCTCAATTTTACTACCAATTATTTTTGCATTTTTTTATTTTAGTTTATCTATTTCGTTTTAGTTTTAGTTTAACTTCCATAGGTTGTTTCGTGCATGACCAGGTTCAACCCTATCATTGATCAATACCCTTACGACTCAGAAATCAAAAAATACAGCACGAGATCTAAAACGAAGGGCACACCTAAGAATGAACGTAGATCCTGGCCAAAAAAATAACGCGGGTATGAATGCCTCCCCGACAGACAACTGTGGTGCCTTTGCAGTTGTTGATCCAGTAAATATTCCAAAACAGGAACACGCTATAACTGTTCGAGATTATTTAGAGGAAGATTTAGATGGGTTAACTCTTGTTGTTGTGATGCCTAATATATAGGCAGAGCATTTTGAACTAAAACCGGTCATGTTCAACATGATCAACATCCTGGGCCAGTTTGGGGGGTTTGGCCAATGAAGATGCCCGATAGCATCTTAAGTCCTTTTTGGAAATTTATAATTCGTTTAAGCTGCCGGGAGTCTTAGCCGACATCCTTAAGCTAAAATTATTTCCCTATTCACTGAGGGATAGGGAAAAAGCATGGTTAAACAACCTTCAACCGAGATCGTTGAATTCATGGACAAAACTATGTCGAAGCTTCCTTGCCAGATTCAGTTATACCAATATGACTGACAAGATTAGAAACGACATAACATCCTTTAGGTAAGATGAAGATGAATCAATGTATAAGGCATGAGAAAGATACAAAGAATTATACAGAAAATGTCCCATACACGGTCTGCCTGAGTGGACCCAAGTAACCCTACCATTGATCAATACCTTTACGACTCAGAAATCAAAAAATACAGCACGAGATCTGAAACGAAGGGCACAACTAAGAATGAACGTAGATCCTGGCCAAAAAAAATAACGCGGGTATGAATGCCTCCCCGACAGACAACCGTGGTGCCTTTGCAGTTGTTGATCCAGTAAATATTCCAAAATAGGAACGCGCTATAACTGTTCGAGATTATTTAGAGGAAGATTTAGATGGGTTAACTCTTGCTGTTGTGATGCCTAATATATAGACAAAGCATTTTGAACTAAAACCGGTCAAGTTCAACATGATCAACACCCTGGGCCAGTTTGGGGGTTCGGCCAATGAAGATGCCCGATAGCATCTTAAGTCCTTTTTGGAAATTTATAATTTGTTTAAGCTGCCGGAAGTCTTAGCCGACATCCTTAAGCTGAAATTATTTCCCTATTCACTAAGGGATAGGGAAAAAGCATGGTTAAACAACCTTCAATCGAAATCGTTGAATTCATGGACAAAACTATGCCGAAGCTTCCTTGCCAGATTCAGTTATACCAATATGACTGACAAGCTTAGAAACAACATAACATCCTTTACGCCAGATGAAGACGAATCAATGTATGAGGCATGAGAAAGATACAAAGAATTATACAGAAAATATCTCATACACGGTCTGCCTGAGTGCACCCAAGTATCCATCTTCTACAATGCAGTTAACACCCCTACAAGGATGATGCTTGATGCTTCCGCTAATGGAACCCTCTTAGACCGCCCACCCCATGAGAGTATAGAAATTCTGGATAGGTAAGCGAAGAATGACTATCAACACCCAACCACCAGAAGAGAAATAAATAGACTAGGCATGACAAATTCAAATTCTTCAGATTCCATTTTAGCTCAACTATCGGCTTTAACAAATATGGTGAAGGATCTACAAAAGTCATGTCACGTTCGAGAAGTAAAAGTAGTCATCGTTCTCTGCGAAGCATGTGGTGACAATCATGACTCGAACGCATGCCCGTACAATCCAGAATCTTCCTTCTATGTTGGAAATTTTAATAGAAACAATATGTCCAACAACTATAATCCATCATGGAGGAAGCAACCGAATTTTTCATGGAGCAATCATAATAATGCACTTAACACCCAACCTCAACCAGTGCAAGCTATTGGATTCCAGCAAAATAACAGGTTTGCTCAGTAACAGATGCCGCAACAGGCACCGCCTCCGCAGCAAACAACAGAAGTCTAGACTTTGGAAGATACACTACAAAAATTTATGGCCCAGACTGCTGCATATATTGCAAACACAAACAAGTTCATCCAAATAGCTGACACTTTCATGGACAGAACAGAAATGAGAATGCAGAATAACGAAGTTGCTCTTAAGGCGCTAGAAACCATAATAGGACAAATAGCACAACAGATGAAAAGCAGACTCATAGGAGGTCTCCCGAGAGATACTAAACTCGCTAGAATTGGTTCTCATGAACAATGTAAAGCCATATCGACCAGAAGTGGATTACAACTAAATGACCCTGAAATACCTTCCCAAACAGTAGGTAAGACCCCTAAAACAGTAGTCCCTAAAGAAACTACTAATGAAATATCTAAGGCAAAGGAACCAGCAGATACTGCCAAAAACACTACCGTAGCATATGATGCCATATCCGCTCCATAGATAAGATTTTAGTGCGATGAAAAGATCGAAGATCTGCGGTCACCACCACCTTTAGGAAATTCTTGGATATACTTAAACAGGTACATATAAAAATACCTTTAGTGGAGGCAATTAAGCAAATGCTCAACTACGCCAAATTCCTTTAGGATATTATATCCAAAAAGATAAAAATTGGGGAATTTGAAACAATTGCTGCAACAAAAGGGTGTGTGGTAATGTTGCATAACAAGGCCACTGCCAAACGAAAAGATCCTGGTAGCTTTACTATACCATGCGCTATTGGTGATCAATACGTGGGTAAAGCACTATGCAACTTAGGCTCCAGCATAAATCTCATGCCTAAGTCAGTATTTCAAAAGCTAGGCATCGGGCAAGCAAAACCTACAACAGTGATGCTGTAGTTGGCAGACCACTCTTGTGTACAACCTGAAGGAAAAATTGAAGATATTCTGGTAACGATGGATAAATTTATTTTTCCTGCTAACTTCTTAATTCTTGATTGTGAAGCACATGAGCACGCTCTGATCATATTAGGAAGGTCGTTCCTAGCCACAGGAAGAACATTGATCGACTGTGAAAAAGGAGAATTGATCATAAGGGTCAATAATCAACAAGTAAAGATCAATTTTTCAACAATCTAAAGCATCAGAATGAATCAGATGAATGCAAAAGAATTGAAGTTAAAACTGAATTCAACTTCAATCCAGAAGCAGATTTCTTGAACAATATCTGCTGAGGCAACCTTTACCAAGGCAGCACCCCCTTGAACAACAATACATTCGAAAGAAACCACCAGATGAGGAGACAACAACTGGAACATCAGCTTCTTCTCCAGACAAAAAGGGGAAGATGGTTGTTGTTGAAGATGCAATTTATTGCACTTCTGCAGGAACCTAATTTTTTAATTTATTAGTCTCTAATTTAGTCTTGGGAATTAGAAAATTACTTTCTAGTTTTAGGATTAGATTTTAACTCTCACAATTTAGTTTTAATTTTTAATTTATCACATCTTTTATTATTCAGTTTTTAGGTCCAATAAAGAAGTGAAATGAAGATGAAGAAGCCCGAAAATGTAGCCTAATTCAAGAAAAAAATATCTCGACGGGAAACTTGCCGCCCAAGTCGAAGCCGCATTGTTTCTTCCGCCAGTGCAGGCTAGCTGGAATACCATAGCGTGCACGCCAAGAATAATGATGACATTGTTGTCGTTTCCAATGGTTGGTCGCCTTCGCCTATAAATAAGAAGAAAGCCTCATCTTTTCCACACTTTCTCTCTATTACAATTACTCTACCAAAATTCTTCTTTATTCTCCACAAAATATGACAACTCAACCACAAAACTCCACCGGAGCAGCGAAGTTCAAAAGGTTCTCCATATCGGCAGTGGAGCATGAATACGAGCGAAATTTCAAAAATAGATAGATCTAGGAGGAGCAAGGCTTCCATTATACAGAAGAAGAGGATCTAGGTCTGGAAGCCTTCATCTTATCAAAAATAACCTTTCAGAGATGGTAATAGTTCTCTAGGCAGCCAGATCCAGCAAATATCGAATGGGTACGAGAATTTTACACCCACCGACCAGTGGTGAAGAACCCGTATACCTTCCTCAGAGGAAGGGCAATTCTAGTGGTCGATGTCATCATCAATGCCTATTTCGGCCTTAACATCGAAAAAGATGAACATGAAAAGTTTGTCGCCGCCTTGACGGTAGATGATTATGAAGCAATGAAAACTGAACTCTGCATACCCGGAGCTGAATGGAATACGGGGAAACATCACGGATCTATCAGCCGCCGTGATCTCCGCCCAGAAGCTAAACTCTAGAATGCCTTCATCAAAAGGAATCTACTACCAACCTCTCATAATCAGACGATGGACAGACCATGATTGACACTCATCCACTCTATCATCCACAACCGAAGGATCGACGTTGGCAGCATCATAAGCAAACAAATATTTGAATGCGCAACAAAGGTGAAAGGTATCCTAATTTTCCCTTGCCTCATTACTACTTTAGGAAATTTAGAAAGGGTTGCGAACATGCCCTTGGACACATACACACCGAGACGTGTGGGCTGGACAAGGGAAATTTATATGAAAATGATGCAAGTGGAAGAAGCAGTTCCACAAGCTTTCATTCCACCCTCGGCCGAAACAGAACCCGCCGAGGCTGCCCAACTAACAGACCAGTGGAACAAACACCAACAGGACTCCTAGAGATCCTGTAGAGGATGGAGAGAAGATAGTTAGCCTTCATGAAATATGTAAAGGAGTTCAACAATGCTATTATCACCACCATCCAAGAAAAACTCCCTGCATGTACAACTCTGTTTCCAGACTTCACAGTCAATCTCTCTACACATCAGCCTCCCCTTGCTACACCAATTGTCTCAGCTACTATCCAAATCTCTCTTACCACCGCAGCGACTGCAGTTGCAATCGAACCACTCTTAATAGACTCAGTAGCTGATTTTCTCCGAATAGACTCCACCAATAGAGGAGCGACACCAGAGCAATCAACAACTTTCACTTAGAATGATTCGGAAGAAGATTTGACAAGCCAACTTAGAGCTGCCGATGAATTTATGGATGCAACACAAGGAGGGCAAAAGAGAAAGGCAGCCGCTTCATCCTCAATCGACTTGGATCCAGAAGAGGAACAGCCATGAGACCCAACTCATATCTGAGTCCAGCCACACCGTTCTACCAAGAAGCCAATGGTGAGCCCGCCAAAGGCAGCAGCCCAACAACCGCCAAAGCCAACCACCCAACAGACACCGAACACTCGTTGAAAGCTGATAATTGACAGTGATTTTGAGGATTCATTTAGATCCTCCATATCTTTTTAAGGGCGGTAGTTTTCTTTATTTTTATCTTTTTCTTTTTTTATTTTCTTTTATTTTATTTTCGGTTATATCCATGTACATGCATTGAGAACAATGCATCCCTTGAGTTTGGGGGAGCATTTGTCTATTTTGTAATATGAAAATGCAATGTATGGAATTAATCGAAGTATCTCATTAATGCTTTAAATATTGTCGTAGTTACTTAAGTATTACTGCAAAAAATTTTAAGTCTGTTGAATTTTATTAGAACTGCTTCGACAATGATATATTCTCCAGACGCCGTACTAGTATGCACCATTCACCAGACTTGAAATCATAAAGGTCTCTGAGGATTAGTACTTAGGATTAGACTATGAGCCTGAAAATACATACACACTGTTAAGTCTTAGTTAATTTTAAAAGTTCTTTTCTTTGAAAAACAATAAAGACTTAAGCCTAGATTTTAAACTAGAGGTGTCTATCACCGACTCTAGTTAGTCCATAGAGGTGCCCATGATTGGCGCTAGGACTTAGAATTCTCTCACTTACTAGAGGTGTTTATTATTGGCTCTAGTAAGAATATGCTAAAATGCTTGAGGTGCCCATGACTGGCTCAAGCAAGTATAACTATATAGCAATTTATAATTATACATCAATTTCAGGGAGAAAGAAAGAAAAAGAATTAAGAAATCTTAGTCAAAAGTCTTGAGCTAAAAAAAGGATTAGAACTTAGAAAATTAGCTTTGACACAGCTACGCACACACACTAAGACTCATAGTCCATTTTCGAGGAACGCCTAGAACCAAGAAGAGGCCGAATCAAGAAAAGATATAAAATCAGCAAGTGTTTTATCATATGGCGTAAGCCACAAAACCAAGGCTTATATGCTTCACTTAGCAAGGCTTACAGAATATTTGAACTCTTTAACAAAACACATGCAATTATCGGATTGCACCAAAATAGTAAATAGTTTACACTTACGTTTTTCATATATTGGTTAAGAGACATGATTACACCTACCTCTAATTGGGATAAAAGGACACACGTGATGGAATCATACACCAAGTTACACTGATTGACTACCACAATCAAAAGATCCCACTTTAGTGTCCGGGATAGTTCGCCATACCCGAATGTAATATGAATATCATATCAAGAGCACTAGGCTAACCTCTAATGCATCACTCAAAGGATTTATAACATATACAAATTTTGTATATATAGTGCACTATACATCCTATTGATCGATTAATTTATCCTTTAAACATCAACTTAATATCCAACAACAAAAAATAATGCTCACGTTTCACATTAAAAATAATAAGTAAATCACATACTTCCCTTTAACTCATGCCTCAATTGACATAAACCGATAAAATCCATATTTAACGTATTTTGAAAATAAACTGAGGAAGCTTTAAAATCAATGTAAAAACAGTCTAATGAGCATCTAATATCACGCATAATCATGAATGTGCAAACATATAACGAGCATGACCTACACATAGTAAAATAGTATAATATGGGAAAACCCTTTTATGAGAGCAAACGTAAAACTTACTTCAGATTATAGGGAGGTTTCTCGAACCATCACTACACCCCAAACCTTTGAAAAACAAAGTAAAACACCGCCGAAGTAGCCCACTCTCAAATCCACTCACCAATATTTGTTACTTGCTCGATAAGTCATCAAACTAAACCGATCTCCCACAAACTTGATCTCGAACTTATTGTCCAATTTTAAGCATAAAACTTAGAGGGTTTAGTTCCTTAAAATGCACCCAAACAACCCTTATCTCGGACCAACACTCAACAACCCGTAGAACCCCTAAAAACCATCCAAACTTCTCCTAAACCTTTAGTCCAGGATTAGCGACTTTAAAAACACATTATAAACATCCTAACACATACAAAATCATGAATTTAGGATTCAAAACTGTGACTCAAAACCCTTGTACAAAAATTATGGTTTTTGATCAAAAACCGATATTTCTTAAACTAAAAGTTAAAAACAATATTTACTCGGCCAATAACTTAGGAATTTCATTAAAGAGCTATTAAATTCAAAGTTTTGAATATTTTCTAACCTCTAAATTTGATCCAATCCATTTTCAAGATTTTAGAGAAGAAAACTATTTAAAAAACAAGACTTATTGAAGAAGAAAAGTTATAGGGATTAAACCAAAAGAATTTAATTGAAAAGTTTAGTTTTTTACCGTTAATAGATGATAGTTATCAATCTTGGGAAGAGAGAAAATGAAAATAATAAAATAAGGTTTATGTTTTGAAGTAAAAATAGGTTATTATGAATAAAATTTGGGTATTGGGGTTATTTAATTAAAAATATGGATTAAGAGTTATTTAAATAGGCCCTTCGATGGCTTAGATCAACTAGGATTACAATTGTATCAAAGACACTTAAAGATTAAAAGTTTTGACTTAGTTTATAAAATGGTCTTCAAGTTTTCAATTTATACAAAATAGTCACTAATTTTGAAATCTTAGGGATTCAGGGGTCAAATTTCAAAATTGTCTTGACCAAAGTCAAGTTTATGTCAAATAAAAATTTCAGGATATTTTTTCCAAGATTTAATTTCATCAAAACCAATTTTTAAGTATTTAGTCTCGAACTAGGCTAAGCCGACAAAACCAATTCACTAAACTTATAGGCCCAATTTTAGGGAGTTACAGCTCTCCCCACATAAGAAATTTCATCATAAAAATTACCCAGTGGATACAAATAAGGGAATTGCTCTTCCATGTCCGTCTTTCGTTCCCATGTGGCTTCCTCAACACCTCGATATCGCCAAAGCATTTTGACTAACTCAATGGTCTTACCACGCAGAACCTTGGTATTTGATGCTAAGACCTCTAAAGGCTTCTTATCGTAAGAAAGATCTGGATTAAGCTCGACTTCTCCATCGATAAAATGATAGATCTGATTTATACCTTTGAAACATCGATACATGAAACACATCATGGATCCTCTCAAGCTCGGGCGATAACCTTAGACGATAAGCCATTGGTCCAAACCTCTCCAAAGCATCAAACGGACCAATAAACCTCGGACTCAACTTCCTTTTTTTCCCAAAATGCATCGTCTTCTTCTACGGAGAAACCTTCTCACCCACAACATACTCTACCTCCTTTCGCTTAAGATCAACATAGGATTTTTGATGATACAATGCAGCCTTAAGTCTATCACTAATGAATTTAACCTTCTTATTGGTATCCTCAAGAAAATTGGGTAAAGTCACGAACTTTTCACCTGTCTCAGTCTAACACAACAGGGTATGATATCTCCTACCATAAAGAGCCTCAAACGTTGTCATTTGGATACTCGTTTGTTCATTATTATGATAAGAGAACTCTATCAAAGGCAAGTGCTTCTCCTGAGAAACCTAAAAATGTATCACAAAATACCTCAACATATCTTCCAAAACCTAGATAATCCGTCTAGACTGTCCATCTGTCTGTGGATGATAAGATGTACTGAAACTCAACTTAGTACCGAGAGCTTTTTGTAAAGATTTCTAAAACCTCGATATGAACTTCGGATCATAATCAGATACTATGTATTTCGACAATCCAAGCAGCCTCATAATACTAGAAACATAAAGCTCAGCCAGTGTATCCAAAGAATACTTAGTATGCACTGGAAGAAAATATGCATACTTCGTAAACCTATCCACGATAACCCATGTCGAATCCTTCTTGGACTGTGTCAAAGGCAAACCCGTCACAAAGTCCATAGTAACTCTTTCCCACTTCTATTCTGGAACTTTCAAAGATTGCAACAAACCTGAGGGAACTTGGTGTTCAACCTTAACCCGCTGACACACTAAGCACTTACTCACAAGCTCAGCCATATCCTTTTTCAAACCAACCCAAAAATACTCACCTTTCAGATCGCGGTACATCTTAATAATACCTGGATGCATAGCAAAAGGACTACTATGCGCCTCTGCAAGAATACTACGTCTCAACTCAACATCACTTGGCACAACCACACGATCCCGAAAAAACAAAAGATCGTCTCCTTAAAAACTATACTCCATCAGCATACCCTAACCTATATTCTGAACATGATGTACCAAAGATTTATCCAACAACTGTTTCTCCCTGATCAACTCAAACAAAGAAGGTTTAACCTGTAACTTAATTATCAAACCACTATCCTCTAACACACTCAACTTAGCAAACATGGCGTGCAACTCCACGACCACTTTCCTACTCAAAGTATCAACCACAACATTAGTTTTCCCTAGGTGTTACTCAATAGTCAGATCATAATACTTAAGCAACTCAAGTCATCGACGTTGCCTAAGATTAAGCTCCTTCTGGGACATCAAGTATCTCAAACATTTATGATCGGTATACACCACACAATGCTCACCATAAAGATATTGTCTCCATATCTTAAGAGCAAACACAATTGCGTCTAACTTAATATCGTGGATCAGGTAGCTTTTCTCTTGTAACTTGAACTAACAAGATACATAAGCTACCACTCTTCCATCTTGCATTAGTACACAACCAAGCTCAACATACGATGCATCACTGTAAACTCTTTCCCTGGTTCTGGTGGAACTAGGATCGAAGCTTAATTCAGAGCCTCTTTTAACTTCTCAAAAGCTTAATCTCTTTTCAGTCCACTGAAACCTAACGTATTTCTGTAACAACTTAGTTAAGGGTGCAACTATATGGGAAAAAACCTACACAAAATGATGGTAGTATCCTGCTAAACCCAGAAAGCTATGTACCTCAATCATAAATATAGAGGGATTTCTAACTCACAACAACTTTAACCTTATGCGGATCAACCCCAATGCCTTCAGCCGACACTACATGCCTAAGAAAAAACACTCATTGATCCAAAACTCACACTTACTCAACTTAGTATATAACTGGTTATTTAGCAATGTCTGCAAAACAACTCGTAAATGCCAATCATGATCCTCTTCGGTATATGATTACGCAAGAATATCCTTGATAAACATTACTACAAAATGATCTAGAAACTCATGGAAAACCCGATTCATCATATCCATGAAAGCAACTAGTACATTAGTCAAACCAAAAGGCATAACCAAAAACTCATAATGGCAATAACGAGTCCGAAAAACAGTCTTAGGAACACCCTGATCCTTAACTCTTAACTGATAGTACCTAGACCGAAGATCAATCTTGGGAAATATTATCACACCTCTGAATTGATCGAATAAGTCATCAATCCTAGGCAGGGGATACTTTTCCTTTACCGTCAACTTATTCAACTAACGGTAATATATAAACACATGCATGGTTCCATGTTTCTCCTAAACAAACAAAACCAGTGTACCCCACGGTGACGTACTCGATCAGATAAAACCATGATCCAACAACTCCTACAAACTGAACCTTCAACTCTTTCAACTGCTTTGGTTCCATTCGATAAAGAGTGATGGAAACAGGTAAAAGATCCTTTAATTGAATCGATACCGAACTTAACCTCTTGATTAGGTAGTAAACTAGGTAACTCTTTAGGAAAATCTCCTAAAATGTCACAAACAATGCGCATGTCAAAAGGCCTAACTTCCTTCATATCCAAATTCATAACATAAGCCAAATACGCGTCACAAACACTAACTAACAACTTTTGAGTTTCCAAAGCTGAAACAACATTAGATAAAAACTTCACACTCTCACCGACCATAACTATCTCAAAGTCATCGATAACCTTAAAGACACTCTCTTAGTCTTAAAGTCCACAACAACCTTATGTTCAACTAACTAGTACATACCCAAAATAAGATCAAAACCTTGGAATGGTAATTCCATAATGTCAGTAGCAAAAAACATGACCTTGAACAGCTAAAGCATGTCTCCGATAAACATTCCTGACTACTACGGTCTCACCAAAGGAACTAGTAACACTGATACAAAAATTCATGATCTCAAGAGGTATATCTAAAGCTCTAACATGTTCATTAAGGATATAAAAGTGAGTAAATCCAGAATCTAACAAAACGAACAATGATAAAGATTGCTAGGAAAAGATACATACAACCATATCGGTTTCGTTCTAGACCACCTTGTGGGCATAAACTCTCGCTTGACCATCGTCACGGTGTTATTGTCCCTGATTCTCGTCTCGACACTGAAAATTACCTCGTCCTCTACCTCTACCTCTATTCTGATCGCCAACACGACCATGGCCCTATTGGTCGCCTGTCAACTGCGAACATTCTCTTTTGGTATGCCTAACCACATCACAATGCCAACACAAATTGGTATTCCAACACTAACTCGTATGATGTTAGCCGCACCTGTTACACTTAACACCAAGAACATGACCTTATTGATAACCACGGCCAGCTCCTCCTCCTCTATACTTGTTTCAACCATATCATCCATCTCTTTGTTTCTTAGACTTATATCTATTATTTCCATTATCAGATGGCCTCTTACATTGAAATTTGTATAGTCCATAGCTAGCATATAAGTTTTTACCTCTCTAACCAGACCATAACAGAATCGCTCAAAGCGAGCTCTCTCATTAGGTAACAACACAGGAGGTTGTTAACTCAGCCTGATAAAATGCACCTCATACTCAGTTACCGACATTTTTACCCTGAACCAAAGCTATAAACTCTCTCTTTTTGACATCCAAATAATTGACTCCCAAATACTTACGCTTGAAATCTTCACCAAAAAACTCACAAGTTATTTCAGGTTATTTCCTCAGTCTCCATACCATAGGTTGTGGTAGTCTACCACTTATAAGCATCTCCTTGGAATAAAGAAACTGAGTAACAAAGTTTCCTTTCATCAGAATAATCCATTTGAACCAAAATATGATTAGTTCTCTTTAACCAAGCCTCTAAGTCTTCTGGGGATAACCCCTTAAACTCAACTCCTCCTAACTACGGAGTCTCCCCAAAGGTAAACTAGGATTCTCTATCAGTGGAGCAACCATGGCCTGTATTCCAGCAACTACAGCCTAAAAAGCTCTTACTATTGCCTGAACTAACTAAGCCATATCATCGACAGTCGTTACAGCAGGTGGAACTTTTAGCGGTTCAATTTGTAGTTCACTGGTGGTGGTGGCAGATGTGGCAACTCTTCCTTCTTACGCACTTTCCTTTCATTAGTAACGGACCAAGTGTTCATTCTAAGCTCTCTATGGGTTCCCATATTAGTATTACTATGCAACCAAAATAAAATCTAAAACAAAATGAGTCATCCCAAAGCAAGGTGCCGAATAGCTCAAGTTTTTTTTAAGAAAAATCAACCTAAAAGTAGTGGAGCAATGTGAACCTTAAGTATAACATGCTTAACCAAGATTATCATACAAACATATCATGCTTTAATATTATCAACAAGTAAAGAAAACATCAAGCATATACTACACCTTAGCATTTATAACAAACACCGTGCATAACATCATAGCACAATTATTCAACAAACATATCCTAAAGTTTCATAAACCTGGATCTGATACCAACAAATGTAACCCCCTCGACTTAGTCTAGATACCACCTGACTCAAATGAGCTACACGTGAAATATCGAGGTTAATACGAAGACTTGCCCCGATAAACGACCCTAAATTTTTACTATCACTTTTTATCTTATCTAGATGCTTTAATTATATCCTATATGTTCGTGCTAGGACTGAGTTCAATTGCAGCAGAAAATGATAACAAACGAGTCCTAATTTAACAAAACAAGTTTTAGGGACCTAATTGTAATTTTCTATAAATTTAAGGACTAATGTTAAAATCAAAATTATCAATCCTTAATTAAGTTCATTACATGATTGCATATCAAATTTCAGCTTAAAAATAATATTTATTGTTAATCTAATTACATGCCCAAAGTTAAGGGACTAAAACGTGAAAACTAAAACTATTTTCCAGCCTATAACTATATAAACGTTCAGTGGTATTAAAACGCCTTAGCCTTATTTTGATACTAAGTTAATATTAAAACAGGTATCGAAACGATACTTAAGTGTTTCGATACGCCTTCGATTACTCACTCGATGCCCTGCATAGCAATCTTATGTTTTGATACAGCATCAACCCCGTTCCGATACGTTTCAGCACAATCAAAAAGAGTTTCGGAATTCAGCCTAATTGTGTTTATATTATTGTTTTGAAATAATAACTTATCTTTTCGATACCCAAGATTATTTTCCCCAGATTTTCCTCGTGTTCTTACCCGAGTATCAAAACCATAAGGTTCCGTTTTAAAAACACTTATCCAGAAACTGTAGATTACACATGTTTCAAGCCTTAAACAAATTTTCGAGTCTCTCTAGAGGCATATAAGTAACTAAGGGCAATATCCACGTAACTTAACATATTCCCAGATGTAATTCGACCTATATTACATTAATATAATTCAACTTGAATACAACAACATAGTTTACTCAAAGTAGTCATGGATTGAAACTCAAAATACTTCATTAATATTAAAAAGTATCGAATATGCAAGTTCATTTACCAAATCACAGAATATGATGACAAAGCACAAATCACAAATAACAAACTTAAAGAAATAACAAACTTGAGCTAAATATGAATTAAAGGCACAAAATAGCTTTTCTTGCTTCTTCGAACGATCATAACACTTTCTCTACACTACAAGAAAAAGAGAGGGATTAAGCCGAAACTTAGTGAGTGAAATATAATATATTTAACTACTTGCAATGCAGCCCATAATATACTGAAAACATTAGTAAAAATCAAGTTAATTAAAAACGAAGTCATTTAGAAACCAAGTCATGCTCAAAGGAAAATCACTTGTGACTACCAAGGTCAATAATTTAAAATCATCAAGTGTTTTATCACATGGAGTAAG
The DNA here is from genome assembly GCA_035048815.1 of Abelmoschus esculentus. Classification (NCBI taxonomy): domain Eukaryota; kingdom Viridiplantae; phylum Streptophyta; class Magnoliopsida; order Malvales; family Malvaceae; genus Abelmoschus; species Abelmoschus esculentus. Next base: position 10,657,923 of record JAUCBN010000016.1, on the reverse strand, counting down.
CCACAAAACTAAAGCTTATATGCATCACTTAGCAAACATATAACGAGCATGACCAACACATAGTAAAATAGTATAATATGGGAAAACCCTTTTACAAGAGCAAACATAAAACTTACTTCGGAGTATAGGAAGGTTTCTTACACCTTCCCTACACCCTCAAACCTTTAAAAAACAAAGTACAACACTGTTGAAGCAGCCCACTCTCAAATTCACTCACCAATAGTCGTTACTTGATTGACAAGCCACCAAACCAAATTGATCTCTCTCAAACTTGATCTCCACCTACTTGCCTTTTTTCAAGCAGGGTTTAATGTCTTAAAATGCACTCAAACAACCCTTACCTCGGACCAACACATAGCAACACTCAAAAACCTTAAAACCCTTAACAGAAAACCCTTGAAAACATCTAAACTTATCCTAAACCTTTAGTCCAAGATTAAGGACTTTAAAAATAAATTATAAACATCCTAACACATTAAAAAAATCATAAATTTAGGATTAAAAAATAATGACTCAAAATCCTTGTACAAAAATTAAGGGGTTTGACCGAAAATCGATTTTTCTTAAACCAAAATTTAAAAACAATATTTACTTAGCCAATAACTTGAGAATTTCACTAAATAATTTTTAAATTCATAGGTTTGAATGTTTCCTAACCTATAAATTTGATCCAATCTACTTTCAAGGTTTTAGAGAAGAAAACTATTTGAAAAATAAGACTTTTTGAAGAAGAAAAGTTATAAGGATTAAAACAAAAGAATTTAATTAAAAAATTTAGTTTTTTACCTTTAAAATATGATAGTTCTCTGTCTTGGTAAGAGAGAAAACAAAAATAATAAAATAGGGTTTATGTTTTGAACTAAAAATAGGATTTTATGAATAAAATTTGGGTTATTTAATTAAAAATATGAAATAAGAGTTATTTAAATAGGCCCTTAGAAGGCTTAGATCAACTAGAATTAAAATTGGATTAAGGCCCTTAAAGATTTAAAGTTTTGTCTTAGTTTATAAAATTGTCCTCAAGTTTTCAATTTTTATAAAATAGTCACAAATTTCAAAATTTAGGGATGCAAGGTTCAATTTTTGAAATTGGCTTCACCAAAGTCAAGTATATGTCAAATAAGGATTTTAGAATATTTTTCCAAGATTTAATTTTATCAAAACCAATTTTTAAGTATTTAATCCCGAATTAGGCTAAACCAACAAAATCTGTTATATGCATTTTGATTTTAAAAGGGTTGTTATAGATGTGATAGGTTATTCAATGTTGTTTTTTTAGTGTTTTTTTTTTATAATTCTTATCATATACACTGTTTTTTTCTCTGTCTAAATTTAACAAGTTTTTTTTTAACTAAGCACATGGTAACATTTTTTTCCCTAACAGAACCCAAAAATTTAGTATTTTTTAAACAAAACTATAAATTTCCGTTCTACCATCGTAGAACATCATATCGTCGATGCAATAGTGATATCTCCTATATTCATCACATGAGTGACAAAGTTTAGTTCATTCATCCGGCATCTGTTGAAGATTTTATGTTCGATTTTTATAACTTTTTTATTATATATTTGTCAATTTTTTACGATATAAGGTTAGAATTATCATATGTCAGGTAGGTGAAGAAAGAAGTCGCTGGTTGGTGGTTGAATTGAAAATCGAACGAGAGAAATTTAAGTATTTAGGATTAGAGAATTATTTTTTTAAAAAAATTAAAGATTTTAGATTTTTTTATAATATTAAAGATTTTATGATTTTTCTAGAAAAATTAAAATCATAGAATAGACCATATCTCATATTTTAATTGACTGAATAAAACATTCTAACACCTATTTTGCCTATAAATATTTTACATGGTTAAGCATTTATATTATTAATTAGGGGTGGGCAAAAAACTCAATTATCTTGTCTTGGATCCGGTTAGATTTAATAGATTTTTATTCAGTATTAGTCTCGGTGGGATCGAGACTGGATCTAAAATTTAGGTCCCAGCATCACTAGGAGAGGGATTGAATCTTGATTTTCTACACCCGTTACCCGGTGGGTACCAATAAGATTGAAACCAATACCAAATGCCCAGTACTAGTTTTCTTTCTTGTAATAGATAATGGTTTTTGTTTATTTTTTCTTATTAAACTTTATATATATATGAATATTATGAATATGACTCATTTTAATACTTTAATTTTCAAGCCTACGATGTTCTAATTTTATTATTTAATAATATTATTGGTGATTAATTTTTTCTCCTATTGTTCATATTCTCTGAATTATAAATCAATTTATCAGGTACTCAATATTGGTATCGATTCCTACTAGTAACGACATTGGATCTTAGAAATTAGGATCCGATGTGAATGAGACCAGAACTAATTCTAATTTTTAAGAACCAGTAATTATCGAAACCGAAATCAATTCTAATCAAATTGATTGGAAATTTATCTTACCCACCCCTATTATTAACATGACTATATTATTAAATAATAAAACAAGTTATTTATGATATAAAAACATTTATTGCAATGATAATTTTATTTATTATGATTTGTTTTACATTTAGATACTCTTTTCTAGAACTGCTAATCTGATTAATAATCGTTTCCTTTTAAAATTGAAATAATAAAATAATTTTTAATTTGATATTTTGAATTTTTAATTAACATAAAAAAGATATTTTATTAATATTAATTCTGAGAAATTACTTAAATTAGAAATAGGTGATTAAACAATATTTTTTAAAATAGGTGTCTAATTTTTTGGGGTTAAAATAAGTGCCTAAAGTTTTATTCCGTTAATATTTTAAAGTAATATCATTAAAAGAAATTTTATTAGCTCAAAAATAGGTGTCCAAATTATACAATTTTTCTGAGATAAGTGTCTAATGATTTTTTTAATTAAAATAAGTGCCTAAAATTTTATTCCGTTAAGATTTTATGGTAATACCATTAAAAAAATCATCAACTAATCATAATCTAATATGTGGTTATTTTAATTTTTTATAAATAAACCGAAAAAGGAAATGATTTTTTTAAATCTAGAAAATCTTAATTTGTTTAAAAAAGTCTTAAATTCATAAAAATTCAAGCCTTAAAATCTCAAAAATTAAAATACAATAGTCTCATTGGATCTCTTTGTCATCTGAGGTTATCGCCCATTTTCTCCAACCACCCATCCCCGATAACCAACAAGAGACATTGCAATCGAACATTGAACGACTAGAGTCTTTTGCGTTCGTTGTTCGACGTCTGATTAAAATCTTTCATACCAATTATCAATGATGGATGATTGGAGAATATTGATGGTCCTAAGACGATGGCGACGATGGGGTTTGAGAAGGCTATCAACGATAATAGTGACACCAATTTTGATTTTAATGTTTATGAATTTTAAAGATTTTGGGACTATTTTATGATTTTTAAAAAAATTAGAATATATTTAAATTAATTTATTTTATTTAATATTTATTTTTAAAATAAAAATAAAAACTACATGTTAATCTATTATTGGATAATCATTTTTTAACAGTGTTACCTTATAATACCAACAAAATAAAATTTTAGGCACCTGTTTCAACAAAAAAAAATATTAAATACTTATTTTAAAAAAATATATATTTTAGACACCTATTTATGAGTTAAGTAATTTTTTAATAGCATCACCTTAAACATTAATAAAACAAAACTTTAGATACCTATTTTAATAAAAAATATTATATATTTATTTTTAAAATTATATAATTTAAACACATATTTTTGAATTAAGTTAATATTTAATTTAATTTTTTCTTAATTTTAGAAATTATTTATTAGAAAAAGTGATGTAGATAAATTCTCGACAATTTGCTTTCTAAATTCAGTAAATTAAGACAAAATATTGAACAATTATCTCTTTGAATCAAGTCTCTGTCTCGCTCTCTCTTGATCAAGCAAAATCTCTCTCGATGCAACAAGGACTTGCCTTCAACTAAAAAAGCCTTCGATTCAAAAGCAAAACTCTGGGTCTTTCGATTTTCGCTTCCTCCATCAGTATTTAATCGGAAAATCGAAGCTTTTTTTCTTCTTATTTTATTTGGTGTTTGTTGTGGTGGTCTGTGTGGATGAGGAAGAGGGTGAGGGAAAATCCATGTGGGGTATGCGGCCACTATCACAAGTACGAGGAAGGGGAAGTTTGTGGGATTTGTGGGCACCGACCTCCCGTTTCTTCCGACAGAACATCGCTTCAACTCAGTGCTTTTCCGTCTCTGATCTTGCCCGACTTTCTCTATTTGGGTAGCTACGATAACGCCTCCCGCTCTGAGCTTCTCAAGACTCAAGGGATTACTCGCATCCTTAATGTCAGCCCCTTTCTTCTTCATCATCCACTTATTTTCTTTTCATTGTTATTTATATTTCTGCTTTTGGATGTTGGATTTATGGATTTGATGAATGCAAATAATTTGGGGGACAAGATTATTTATGATTGTTTTCTGATTGGAATAAGAAAAAGATGAGTTTGTGTTTTTTATAAGTTCAGGTTTCTATTCTGCTGTTTGAACTTTTATGAGATTTCTTCTTTCTAACTATTTTGAATGTAGGGTAGGGAATTGAGTAGTGAACTAATTCTTTATATGTGGAACATCTTGTAACTTTATTGATCTAGAAAATTCCTATTTTCCTGTACAAGTCTTATTGTTATCTGGGAGATTAGGGGTGTGAAGGAAAGATTTATTGCAACTTTCAGAATAAGAGTGGATTTATCTTGAGTTAGAAACATAGGGAAGAAGTTTAGAATTGAATGTATGATTTTGGTACGAGGTAAGACCAGAACATGATGTACAGGTGCACTTGAGTAAAATTAAAACTAGAATAATAGTATGGTTTGATAGTCATGCAGTCCAAAGATTAATTGTTTTCTTTTTTAGTTTTGAGTGTTAAAGGAGAACCTGATGGCGTTGTCAGATATGTTAGTGAAGTTGTAAAAATTTTCAGTGTGTTTACTTGAGACCTTTTATTAGGATAATTGTTATTTCCAATTGGTAGTATATAGGCATAGAATGGCAGACAGCTCAAAGAAAAAGGGGCAAATGATGTCCAGAATTAAACCTGTCACAATATTGGATCTAATTTATCATTACTAGAAATTAATAGATGTGTTGGAGGAGCGCCTTTTAACCATAGTGATGGGATTTTCTTTTGGAAGAAAATTAAGATTCTACATGAGCCATTGAACATTTAGAATTAACCAGCAGGTGAAGAATTACAGCAGCCAGTAAAATCCCGGTTTGTTAGATTTTCACATTTTGGAAGTTTATGGACATTGAATTCTCTTTTTTCTTTTCTAAAGGCACAAAATGGAGTTTTATTTGAGTGGGTCAAAGTTTAAAAACTTATTATTGTCAAAGAATGATGAGATGATAATGTTTTGAACCTAATTTAATTGGTACTATGGTAGGAATGTAGAGAAACTGGGATTAACTTTGATGACTGCAGAGTTGTGTTTTTTCATGTTGTAAATCGTACTTTTAAACTAAGCTAACAGATAGTTGCTATCATCCAATTGCTATAAGTGATGTAATTGAAAGATACATAATGTGGTTTAAGAAGAAAAACGGCAACAATCGAAATAAATAAGGCTGAACAAACGATTGGGATAGAAGATGGAATTTTAGAAAACTTGGGTTTTAAAAAAATCTCTAGTTTCTTTATATTAACTCAGAAAATAGTAAGAATAAGTTGTGACTGTAATATTTTACATCTAATTTATACTAGGGTTACAAAGATAATACAACTCTAGCCTTAGGTTTTAAACATAAAGGAAACCTGTAATCCTAGCCATCCAAAATATCTCTAATATTTAATAAATGGGTTGTGACTGTAATACTACCTTAGGTTTAAAGCTCTTGCATCAATACAACTTGAAAAGTGATCAGATTGATGGTGTCAAGATACGCTCTTTTTATTTCCTATCCTGCGATTTATTCTGTTCCACTTTTTTGGATGTTGTGACTGCTGGAATACTTAAAGGCTGCCAAGTTTCAAAAATTGTAGATTGCTTGTAGGGCATAACCTTTTTTTTTACATTATCTATTTGCAGACCGTACCTGCTTGTCAAAATCTGTATAAGAATTCATTCGTCTATCACTGCCTGCAAGATGACAAAATTTTACAATTTGATGATGCAATACAATTTTTAGGTGAGTTAACCTTTGTCCTGCATTTTGAGTCTGTTGTCAAAAGCTCGACACATTCACAATTTGGAAACATGTATAAGATAATTGAGTTCTCCAACACTTTTCTCAACGTGTTTTCTTTCTCTCATGGTTTGCTCTTCTTAAATCATGATGCCTTCGTTACCCTAGTGAAAAATGGCTGTTGGAGAGTTTGCTTAGTTAATTAATGCTTGTTGGTTGCACTGCTGTAGCTCAGGTACTGCCAATTGACATGTATTAGTTCTATTCTCATTGGCAAACTATGACCTGTGGTTCGTTTCTGAATTTGCAGAACAATGTGAGAGGGATAAGGCTCGAGTTCTTGTGCATTGCATGTCAGGAAAAAATAGGTTGATTTTTATTGCTTTTCATTCCTTCTTATCCCTTAAAAATTTTGAATGCTGAAAATAGGATTTTCAATTTTGTAAGAACCTAATTGAAGATCAAGAATCTTTCCCTTAAGATACCCTGCCGATAAGCATTAGCCAACTTTGTTCTTTTGTACAACGGAGATAAACTGGTTTGCATTTTTTGTATACACTTTTCTATTTTTTTTCATCTTCTTCAGGAAGTTGGGCATTTTTATTCCTTGAAATGGTATATACTTGCACCTATCAGTGGGCCAAATGCTTGGGGGTGTATGCCAATTTAGACTTATGAAACCGTTTACGAGGATGATTATACTCTTTCTGCAGGTCGCCAGCTATTGTAATAGCTTACTTAATGAAGTCTAAAGGATGGAGGCTTCAGCAAAGCTACCAGTGGGTGAAAGAACAAAGATCATCTGTGGAGTTAAGCCAAGGTATTTACCAGCGTTGACCGAAATCACCTAATAAGTCATTTTAGTTGATTGAATGCTTGAGAAGAATATAGTAGTGCCACTTGATATAGCATGATATAGGTGGATATTGTTTCATAGTTTTTAGGCTTTAGGGGCATTTTTGCCCTCAAACTCGCACCTAATAATCAATTTAGCCATGCATCCAATTAGGTTCTCAAACTTGCGAATTGCATCAATTTCCCCTCTGATCAGCATTGGTCGTTATTGGCTGAGGTGTCCGTTAACAATGTTGATGCGACATTTTGCATGTGAATGATCATGTGGTAGAGGGGCAACATTGATTTTTTAGGAGTTTGAGGGCTTAATTTATTTTTAAGAAATTCAAGGTGTAATTGATTGTTTTGTAATATTTGAAGAAAAAATTGACATTTTAAAAATTAAAAATATAAATATTATAAAATTATTAAAAATAAAAAAAATACTGTTAGAAGTTAAAAAAATAAAATTAAAAATATCATAAGCTATAAAATAATAAATTAAAGATTATAAAAAGATTAAAATTTATTAAAAACTACATTGAAAGTACTTGACATTATAAAAATCCAAAAATTCAAAAAAGTATATTTAAAAATTTTAAAAATCCAAATGCCATCATTAGAGGAATCTTCGATCATCTTGACAATTTTAGTCTATCATCTTTTCTCAAACATGTTGTGAATGGATTCAACTTTGTATTAGAGCAACACTGACCTATAAGACTCCCTCTTATGATTTAGAACTATTAGAGCTTTTTTACACCAAGTTTGTGCTCATTAATTTAATTTGGACCTCAAATTTGAGTTCTTTTAGAAGCAATCACTATAGAAAGGCAACTTCAGTTTGAGTTTTTGCATGACTATTTAGTTTATTGTGATTTTTTTTATTATTTCATGCTAATATATAATTGAAAGTTTGATTTTATAGTGGAGAAACTCAAACTAGTGTCATTTATTGTATCGATTACATTTGAGAAGTAAAGATTCATGACTATCACTTTGGTGCAAACTCTATCCCATCAATTTTAAATGATGGAAAAACATTAAAAGTTATTGTTACTCTAATGCAAGGTTGATTTTGTTGAAAATATGTTCAAAGAATAGTAGTAGGCTCAGGCTGACGAGAGAGTCACAGACAGTTTGTCACATCATCATTCATATATGGACTGTCACGTAAGCGTCGTAACGGCCACGTTAGGACAATAATGATCAATACTGGTCGAAGGGAAAAAACTAAAGCAATTTGCGAGTTCAATGATCTAATTGGGCACATTTATTTTTGGCGGTGGGACTAAATTGATTATTTCGTGTCAGTTCAAGAGCAAAATTATCCCTTAATCCTAGTTTTTAACTGACAAATCGTCTTTTCCTGCAACTCAAGAGGAGTAGAAATGCTTCATTCATGAGCAAACCATGCATGATGTGCTTCTGTTTCTGAAAGTAATTCTTTGGTAGGATTGAAATTGAGTTTTAAGGATTATAGATTTGTCGCTGTATTTATATTAGTGTAACCTTGTAAATATTGTTAATTTTTCATATCATTCACACAAGTGCTATTTTTGACACGTAAAACTGGTATTACCTTCTGATTTTCATATGTTGTCCATGATTCGCAGCTGTATACCAGCAATTGCAGGAATACGAGCAAAAGCTCTTTGGATCCAAAAGTATCAATCCTGCACTCTTCCCACCTGCTGGAGCCCCATCCTTCAACTTTGGTCTCCCAAACGATCCAATTCCTGTTCCTATTCCGGCTTTCAGCAATCTTGTTGCTACTTCTATTTTTGCCCGTCCTCCTTTAGAAGTTCCTCCGCATGGGTTCACATTCGGTGCAGTTCAGACCCAGAAAAGTATGTCTGAAAGCCTGGGGAACCCTAATGCCAGTGATATTCCAATGGATAGCACTTAAATCCCCAAAGTTTCTTTAGCAAGGCCAACCGTTTCACCAGAAAATCTAAAGAGACTGACTTTTATGAGGTTCTACGTGACATGTGGGTATAAATTCCGAGTAAATCTTTAGAAGTTTTCTGGTTTGTAAGATCCAATGAGTTGATACAGATGTTCTCGGTGCCTTGAATGTTAATTATTCGTACGCTATCTGTCCCTTTCCAACTTTCATATTGTTATGATCGTTGCTACAATAACAAGTAACAATAAGAAATAGAGAGGAAGGGAATAAGAAGAAATAGATTGAAGAAATAGATTTAAGAAGAATACTGAATTTAAGGAAGAGAATAGCTTCAGTCAAAAGTTTAACAATTTTCATAATCTTTCCCTAGAGTCTTTAGGTTTATTTATACCAATAAAACTAACTAATTTAAGTGATCCCTACTGTATTATATTTTCAAGTTCATAACGTTTTCTCCACCTTCGATAGAACCTTGTCCTCAAGGTTCCAACATAATAAAGAGCAGAAACCATGAGAATGAAAAATTGTATGCAGTCCTATTTGATTATGCAATTGTTTAACCACCGTTGCTCGGAAGTTTTGTAGTGTGAGCCGATACATTTGTAGATAACATCATACCAAGAGCAAATCCATACCAAACAAGACGATTGTTTCAACAAATCATGATTTCCCTCAATTTCACCAATTATGTCTTTCAAGATTTCAAGTGTCACTGTCACATCTTTTTTTATAATTTTTCCTCCAACTGAAATGTCATCTTCAAAAACAAACTTATTGTCCGCTGAATCAACCAATAGATTGCGAAGATAGCTTCCGAGATAGTTGGAAGGATTTTGTGAACTTAATAACTATGTGTATAAGAACTCGACCAAGGCAGATTGATGCTCACAAAACACCTTGCCATGTGAAAATGCTCGTCTCAAAACACACTGTATATATGCATGGCCTTCAAATGCAGCCGAGGAGCCACTTTCATAAGGATACACATACAAATGTTCCTTAAGTATACATCTAGTTACGAGATTGGCATCGTGAAAGGCATGTGATGAAGGTTGAGGCATGGATGCAACTAGTTTCTTAACTGATAATGCTGAACCGATGTATCTAGACAATGATGTGAGAAATGCAGCAAAAATTCTTGCTTCTGTTGACTGAAGAGCAGCTGTTAATACATCGCTCGCCATAGAATTAAAGTGTGATAGCAGAAAAATAAGAAGATTTCTAGCATTTGAATCAATCACAAAAGACAAAGAGCCGGAAGATTGGTCTATGCTCTTGAAACTCAAATCATGTATAAATTCACATAATTCATAATCATTTCCAAGAGTTTTTCCATCAGAAATATAAAATTTCCCAAGCTCTGAGTTTGAGAATTTAGGAGAATCATATTACCTAATATCTGCAGTTGCTTTATGACTATCAAATTTGAATTCAAGCTTCTCTTTATCATGATATACCAGGTTTCTAGAGTTCAAATGCGAAGAAGTTGAACAACTATTTGATGTCATCAAGGTCTCTTCCAAGTCATTTGCCAAGGACTTAGATGTCCATAGCTGGTTCAAAATGCTATCATGAAATCTTATACTCTTCACAAATTTTAACTCAACTCTAAGCAATGCAAAGTAAAATTCTCGAGAAGAAATAGATTTACTCACTCGTAGATTATCACCATCACCATGAGAAACTTTTGCGATTGAGATTCCCCTTAGGTCAAAGTTTATAATAATCCACCCATGATGATATCTGTTTTCTTGATCACTTTCACCCAATTTCAAATCCATAACAATGATTTGAAAATTCGACATCAAACCTAACAGAACTTGTGGTGGTTCAAACAGTCCTCTCATCGAATAAACATTCTCTGCAGAAACTGAAACCAATCTATTTTGAATCAGGATAATATTATTCTTACCTATCATATTTGAATCTTTAAGATTTAAAGTTTGCAGCATCAACCGCTTCACTTGAAGTTGATCTTCACAGCTCATAGATGTTATGAACGGTGTTTTGCTCTTCTTCATGCCTTCGTTACCTTTCTTGTTTGCATTATCCGTTGCACCTATGTCCCTAGCAGGTTCTTCATCCGTTGGTTCTGGCAAATCATCAAACACATGGTAGGACTTTGGGATTGAGTCTTTTGTTCCTTCATTTCTGGTGTATGTTGTGGAAGTCACTCCCAATTTTAATGAGATAACAGCCAATTGACGTAGTATATCCTGAAGCGTTTGTTTGTTTTCTACAGCGGTGTTCTAAAGCGCGATCAATGATTGTTCATGACGCATAGATGTTTCTTGGAGTGTTTTGATTGCTTCAATGTCGCTCATCATCTCTCAATGAAAGTACCAATGTTATGATCGTTACTACAATAACAAGTAACAATAAGAAATAGAGGAAGGAAATAAGTTGAAGAAATAGATTTCAGAAGAATACTGAATCTAAGGAAGAGAATAGTCTCAGCAAAAAGTTTAACAATTTTTATAATCTTTCCCTAGAGCCTTTAGGCTTATTTATACTAATAAAACTAACTAATTTGAGTGGTCCCTATTGTATTATATTTTCAGGTTCATAACATATACATAATTTGAGTGGTCCCTATTGTATTATATTTTCAGGTTCATAACATATACATAGATCATTTTCAATATGATCAATGAGCACATTTGTGCATTCATTTGGCCTTTTCATGATCATAATATTTATCGGATCTCCTGAAAGATGTTCGATCCCTTGATGCATCCTGGAGAGTTTATGTTGCTGGTCAAGAAACTTGATTCTCTTCTCTTTACAGATGATTATATCAGATCATAACTGTTATGAGATATTTGCCTTTTTCAAAAGTGAACAGTATCATCCCGATTGTATTTTCTTAAGAAACACGCTCATAGGGACGGAGTTGGATTTTGATCTAGAAACTCGTAGCTCAATTCTTGATTAGTAGATGTAGGAGCGTACATTCAAAAATATATAGAAAATATAGGGTTAAGGTGTAAGAAGCTTTGAATTCAAAAAATATATATAAATTAAATCCCTGAATTTTTTGTTTTCAATTAAACTTTTTTACCAATAAATTAAATAATTAAGTCTAATGTTATTATTACATGATATACTATTGTTCTATTGTAATGATCCAGATTTTAAGATTTGAAGGTCGGTTTAACCCGAAACATTTGAACTTCATCGTTTGAGTTTAAAGGTCTTGTTAGGCCAATGTTGGGTCTTGGGGTTGTGGGTTCTGTGTTGTTATTAGGCTAAGGAAGTTGACTAAGTGTATTTGGGTAATCTCTTAATTTGAGGAAAAAGAGGGAGAGAGGTTTAATTTTTTTTATAGAAAGTAAGGGTGATATCACCCCTTGTCCTTGTTACTCTTCCTCTTTGTCCTATCATTTACAAAACTAGGAACTAATTCGTCCTATGATTTACAAAACTAGGAACTAATAAATAAACTTTGAGAGTTTAGTTGAGATCACGTTTTATAGTTGAAGGAAGGTTGTAGAGCTTTGAGAGATCTAAAAAACAATGTAAAAAATGTGTTAGTTTGGTGGAGGAAGTGTTTTGATGGGGTTGAAGAGACAAGAACGAGAAAAGGTGATTTTGAGGTTCTTTCTCAGTTTTGTTAGTGCTTTAGTTCCTAAAATCATTCCTAGCAATGTCTAATTGTTGGTTTTAACTTTTTCTTATAGAGAAAGAGGTAGGAGAATCATCAAGAGCTCTTGGGAAGGAGAAGGTTTGAGATTGGTTGAATCTTTGTTTTCATCTGTTGTAACTTGAGGTTAGTATACGACTAACTCCCATAGCATCATACATCTCATGAAAATAGGTTGTGTTGCATGTTGATGGCTTGCTTGGTTGCTTTGATAGCTTAGAGATTCTTTAATGGTAACTTGTGATTTTAGATTGAAAATAACGTAAAATTGGTAGAATCACACTCAACTAACTTGAAGCTGTTTGGGGTTTAACCATATAGGTTAAGTGATGATCCTTGATGAATCTTAAACCCAAAATTGTACTTCTGAACGCTCATACAGATACGGCCAGAGGTGTATCGGTACGTTAGTGTAAAATAAGGAGCTTAATTAAGAGAGACGTATCAGTATAAGAGCTAGTGTATCGGTACCCCTTGTATATTTCAAATTCTAGTAATGTTTTCGTATGCTGGTACGAGGGAGCATATTGTTATTACTGTTGCACTGGTTGATAGTGCTTAGGCCTACCGGTATACCCTGTAGGTGTATCAGTATAGGTGAAAATCGATACCAGTACGTGGGTTAGCCGTATCGATATGAGTAGGTACCTTTGGTTGTTCGAAGCTAAAAAAGCATATTGATATGGCTTGGAGCATATCGATACAAAGTGACGTACCGATAATCTATATAGACGTATTGATACTCATTGTGCAATTTGTCCAAGAATTAGTGTTTGAGTTCAGGGATTCTATAATTCGTGATAAAAGATCCTAAGGGTCTCTTAAGGTATGAAACAATTATAAAACTAAGAAACTAATAAATTAATCCTGAATATAAATAATTAGACTAAGGACTCGGTAAACTTTTGGTGATTTAAATTTATAATAGAAACCCATAGGGATCCTTGATGGATCTTTGGTGTTGTGTGCTAGTTAGGGCCTTACTCTGTGCTGATAGGTTGCTTAGCTTGTTCAGTCTTTGATTGGTGAGAATCCAGATACCTAAGAAATAATGTTGCAACACCTTGAAGACTCTTGAATAGAAGATCCCGATACTGTGTGAACATGTGCCTCATTCGAAGATGATCAATGTGACATTTTGAGCATAGATTGGAGGATCCCGACGTTGTGTAAATACAGATCTTAATCTTATGAGTGTAGGATCCCAATGCTGTATTGACGTGAGCTTCACTGTAGTATAGGATCCTGATACTATGTGGACGTAAGCCTCACTACTTAATGCTTATATTTTTCTATGTATATGCTGTGTGCGATACTATATATTCATGATGTTATATGTTTAGGCAATTATGATAGCGCCATCGTATCTTGCATGATATCACATGTGTTGTATTGCTTTATTCATGATATGTATGATACATGATTGAGTGACGGTGTAACCACTAAGCTTTTATAGCTTAGCCTTTGGAATGTGTTTCCGTTTGTAGGTTTTTAAGTGATAGTGTGGATCATAGGAGCACCATCATGGTTGGATTTTCAATATTGACTTAGTTTTAGAGTACAATTACTTGATGTATTGAGCTATGCACTTGTAGGACCCTATGTAAGTATTTTATAACTCTTTTTGGTATTGGGATTTCAAATACTTTTAAATGATTGTATTATTGAAGCTCTATTTATTTTTTAAATTGTTGGTTTTTAATATTTTAATTGAATGGACGATGTTTTCAACATTGGGTTTTGAATATTGAGTTTTACGAGCAAAATTTTATAAGACAGGTTTTGTGTCGGAGACCCAATATGACATCCAGGTTAAGGGTGTTACATTTAGTGGTATCAGAACTTAGGTTCAGTTAGTTTTGGACAATCTTTAGGGGTGTCTAAAGTAGTATATAGGTGTCAAACAAGTATATGATCATGAGTTGATGTCATACTTGCTTAAGATGAAAATTCGATAGGGTGACCTTTCTTTATTTTTGTACAAAAACGAATCATGTCAAGTGGAGGAAGGGACCCTGAAGAGAGTTGGGGTTCCTAGGAAGGGAACTATGATAATGATTATGTTCCTGACATAAAAGAACCTTCGAAAGATGCAATTGGACAAAGGACTAACTACTTCTTATAACTGAATCAGGTATTGTAATGGATTAGAGCTATTCCGAGGCCATCTACTACACCTCGATAAACATCAATTGAGAAGGTGCGAAGGTAAGGTACCATGGACTTTCATGGGATGAGACAAGAAATTCCAGTTCAAGTGGATCAATGGTTGCATGATATGCGCTAGATTATGAGGTATATGAGGTTAAGATCGAAGGACAAGTTGTTGTGTATCCTATTTCTTTTGAAAGGCAATGCTAGAGAATGATGGAAAGCTGTGAAACTTGGATGGTGTCCTAACCAACCTATTTGGGATGACTTCCTTGAAGAGTTTGATAAGAAATATATGAGTTAGACTCATTAATACCTTGAGGGATCGATTTACTCACCTTGTGTAAGGGAATCGATTGGTCTTTTCTTATGATCAAGAGTTCTTGTAGTTGAGTAAATATGCTCCGTAGTTGGTTGTTACTGAAAATATAAGATGCAAGAGGTTCATGAAAAGTTTAAGAAAGGAGATCCATACTTAACTTACTGTTGTACCCCTAAAGTGTTTTCAAAATTGATCGCTAGTGCTAAGTTCCTAAAATAAGTGCAAGGGTTGACCTATGGGCCATCTGTTGAGCAAGAAGGCTAAAGTGTAAAAAGTCAGAATCATGCTAGCAACTCACAATCTTACTCGGGGAGGAGTAGAAATAGGTAGAACTAGAATAGAGGGGTTTTGAATTAGGTTTTGAGGTTGAACTGAAGGTCAGATTCTACAGATTGTAGGATTTCATCTATCTCATCTTTAGTTATGATACTAAAAGGCTAAAAAAATCAACGTGCCAATCTACAATCAGTGTAGACAGAGATACAAGGGTGAGTGTTGAGGCACTATTAGAGTTTGTTTCTAGTGTGGGTCACTAGACCACTTTGTGAAGGATTATCTAGAGATTACAGTGTCACCTTCAAGACATGTTCAGAGTTTGTATATCCAGACCAAAAGGATTGAGGGTTCTCTTATGTTGAAGCTAGCCATGCTATGAAAGGCACCTTATAGTCCATTGTAAGAGCACTAGCTAAGCAGTATGCGGTTAAGGTACAAATGTTATCTCAGTTACATTTAACTTGTTCTCAATTTTCATAGTCGCTCTTTTGAACTTAGGGTCTACCCACTCGTACATCCATAATGAGATCTGTCAATAGTGGGGTGTTCCTGCTGAGGATCTTGAGGTAGGAATTCATGTGACAATTCCCCTAGGTTATGATGTGTTAGTGGATCAAGTATATTAGAGATATCTAATCGAGCTGCAAGGGTCAATATTTCCTAAAGATGTTATAGTCTTACTGTTTCAAGATGCAATCTGATGCATGCAATAAAAGTAAAATTAAGTGCAAGTGTACACGTCGTCAAGTAATAAAGTGATAAGTATATCGTGTATCGTCTCCACAGGGATTGGTATACTTAATATGTCTCCCCTTGTTCCCTTGCTCTTGAAAAATAAAGTAAAAACACAGATAAATGGATTTGTTTAACTAACTAAATAATTAAATAATAAAACATAAAATAAAAGATTGAGAATGATATAGAGAAAGTGGGTAGGATCCAGCTGCGTCAATTAGTAGATTCGATTTTTCTTCTTCTTGTTCAATGCAATTACACAATACCGCTTCGACAGTACTGCAGATACAGCCTCGACAGCATTAGTGTTCTCTACTGCGGCAATCTCTTGCTCTTGGGCAAATGCATCAAAGTTCAACAAAGTGTCCGTAGTTGACTCTGCTTATCTCTAAGTCAGAGCACTGTTGATGACTGGTCCTTGACGATACCTCTCAGCTTAAATCAACGATAATCACCAACCAATCCAACACTTCTTTTAGCTGTTGAAACTCTTAACCTATTTTTAGGCCAAGTTAGTGTCTACAACACCGTACTTATCCCTTTCGTGAATCTATACCTCTCGATGTTAGATAAATATATTACTTACAAACTTCTCTCTCGAGCTTGAATGCAAGAACAAGGAATGAAAATAGGATAAGCAAATTTTGATATTATTATTGCATTAGAACAAGAAACAAGAAACAATCTCCTCTTACTAATATCTATAACCTTCACCTATCCCTAAGAAATTTAGAACATAATATCGATAGGTACAATTCTTAGGGGGAAGGGTTTCTCTAAAATTGGCTCTCTCAACAATATGGCCGGCTAGGCTATATATAGTCTTAACTTAGGGTAAACCTTTCCTAAATAGACTCTAACTTGGAGTAGGGAACAAGTCTTCTACATGAGATATGATATTTCAAGGTCTGCCGCCTTCTAGAAGGATTTTCCCATTTGGTCTTTGACTTGGGCTTTTAGTGCGCTAGCCTGGTCCAACTGACGCGCTGCATCTTCCGTAATGTTCTTTATATTTTTATCTTTCATTGCGCCTACAATGTTGATGCTGCCACTCTAGATGCTGCCGCAGCTTTGTCCCTTGCCTCGGCCTCAACACTGCTGCACTGCTGCCTCAGCCCTAGATATTCCTGCATGTACAGAATATGTAATAATATTTGTATTTTCTATAAATATTGTCTTTGTAAGTAGTGATGATGAAATATCCAATATTATGCAAAGAGTCCATATTTCAGCTCAAGTTGGTGTATAATAGATGTAAAAAGTATCATGAGAAGGGTGGTAAATAACTGCCTTTTAGGCACTCATCAAATACCCCCAAACTCGAACTATTGCTTGTCCTCAAGCAATGCAAGACATCAAATTGCCGAACCTTACTCCCCTTTGGTCTTACTTTTCCATCTATTCTCCCCACCATGGTCATGTCTATATGTCTGTTTTAGCCACTAGTTTACCCAAGGACTTTTACCAAGAAACAAGCTATAAGGCTAGGTGAGTGTGTGCGTTTTATGGACAAGGTTGATTCAAGGCTTTCTTAGATAAACTCTAAGTTCAAGACAAATAGAATTTGGACTAAAGCTGTCTCCTTAAAACAACAAGTTTTGAGCTAATTTCGGGCACCTCAAGATATGCGTTTTCTATTTTCTTTTTTTTCTTATTTTTTTTCTTTTTAACCACCTATTTGGCATACTAGAGCCAATTTCGAGCACCTCTAGTATGAAGGAGATCAAAACTAGAGCCGATGATAGGCACCTCTAGTTATTTTTCCAAAAGGTTCTAAGTCTTTATCACCTAAGTATATTAAAAGAACTCCTAAATCAAACAAGTCCAAAAAGTGTTTATTTTCTTTCTAAGCAAGCTTCTAAGTTTTATTCTATGAGTATCCTATGGTTATCCCTTCAAAACAGAACTTGGACATGGTAAGGAGAAAGATTTCTATAGCCTTAAAGGAGTAAACTAAAGCAAAGCCGATGTAGAGTAGTGTAAGATTAAAAACAGTAATTCAAGAAAAGAGAATATTGCAAAAATTTCAGAAAAAATTTACTCCTTTTATGGTAATACCGCGGTAGTGGATTGCCTCGGTAGTGCTTCTGCACCTACAATACCCCCAAACTCAAATCGAGCATTATCCTCAATGCTCAATATATAAGGTAAACAACAATTGCAATAACGAAATAGACAAAAGCATTAAATGAAATCAATTATAACGACTTCGAGGAGCTGCTTGTACGAAGCATTCTCCTAGGCCTTACCGCCGATGCTTTTCGTCTGGATCCTTGTGCTGGTGATTGCTATTGTTTGGCTTGCCGATGCGGCTGAACTCGACTGGGCGGTGTGCGGTTCGTTGGTGCAATAATTTCATCCCCTTCTTCCATTTCGTCCATATTTTTTGTGTGCACGATTTCTGTCCTGCCCCCTCTCGTGATAGTGGGTATTGCTGATTCATGTGACGAACTGTGGTATTCGTCAATCTCTCGAGACAGCGTGTCTCTGCTGATACTGGGTATAGGGATCGATTCCCTTTGGGGAGAGTTAAAAATAGCTCGCCTCTTGGACGGCCTTTGGCTGGTAGATGATACTCCGGCAGAACTGGCCGGCCTGGAAGGTCCGACAGCATGAAACTGTTAAGGCGACCTTGGCTGGAAAAATGGTTGCGGCCCTGGGGCAGGTGTTGTCTCTGTATAAGGGGCGGCAGTGACGAATATGTTAAATGGGAATTCGGGGAATTGCGCCCCTTGATGTAGGAAACTTTGCATCATTATGTTGGCTAGAGATATGCTGAAGTCGTGCTAGTACTCCATGTAGCGTTGTTGGCGAAGGTCCATGGCTACCATCCTCTACAGAATTTCTTGGTAAGGGTCCGCTGCGGCAGTTGGCTCGACGGAGGCTAGTGCTTTTGTTGAATACGGCCCTCCTGCAGTGAAGTCTACAATAAACTGCATGTGTTGCTTGGACAGGTTCTCATCTTTTTGGTGGATAGATCTCAAAGGTAATTTGCTGGATTTTTACTCTTTTTCTAAGGTTCTTTATTGAAATTCTCAAGTATTAGCTTGCTAATCCTTAAATGAAACTTGATTTTATGTTTTCAATGCTAGATCTAATGATTTTATGAATGTTTTTGTAAAATCTTTTTAGATCTCATTCAATGCTATAATTAGATGGATTTAATTATTTTATTATGTCAATTAAATGATTGATTGAGTTTTCAATTGATGGCACATTAATTAACCCCAGAATAATGCAATCGGTGTTGTTTTAAGATATTTTTCGGTTGTTTTAAGTCTGTTTTAGGTGTTTTAATGTTGCTGGAGGTATAAGGAGGGTTTAGATTTGTTTTTTGGTTCATAATTGGTGTAGATTAGATTTTAGATTCATTAGGTTTTAGACTGATGTTGTTCGGATGCGTTTCAGCTTAGTTTACGGTCTTTTCGGCTAAGTTTTCGGTAGTTTTGTAGTGATCGGATATGGCTGCTGGTTTGAGCATGTAATGATGTGAAAATTCTCTATTTTTAATCTTGTTGAAGAGGTACAAGAAGGAACTTAAGTGGCTGGTGCGTTGGTGTTGTCATCGGAGCATTGGTGAAGGCTTATTTCGCTTATCGGTGAGTGATTTTCGATTAAAAGTGAATCGCATTGGTTCAGTTCTGTTTTGGGGACTATGGAATAGTGTAAAAACTTTCCATGGTTTAAGATTAAGTGTTTTAAATAATGTTGATGCATTACCTCAAGTTTCGACTATTTTGGTAATGGCATATATGTGAACAATGTTTCAATAAGATTTTGAAATAGCATATCTTTGATTTTGAAATGATGCATGCATATGCCAATTGCTGGAAATGCAAGGTTATAAAGACATCCATGGATTATGGAAGCATAAAAATGAATTGGAATAATATGTGGTTATTTGCCCTACAAATAATGGTGCCATTGCGCATGACTTTTGGTTCATTTGTTGAACATATCATGGATGCATTATGAGCTGAAAATGAATTGGAATAATATGTGATTATTGCCTTATATTTGAAATGCCGTTGAGCATGATTTATAATTCACATGATGAATATTATATGAATGCATTATGAGCAGCAAGTTAACATGCATGAATGATATTGATATTGGCTTAGTGACACTAACTTTAGATTCGAATACAAATGACATGTCATTAGGATTGAGTGCACTATAAAACAAAGAGAATAATGATGATGCCTACACATAAACAAGGGTGACTTTGTGTCCGACCGTGCATATAGTTGATCCATACGTAAACAAGGATGACTTTGTGTCTGACCATGCGTAGTGGGGGTAACATGTATACAAGGGTGACTATGTGTCTGACCGATGCATGTTGAGACCAAGAGTCTCCAATTATGAAAAAAAGGATCCGTGTATTCGGTGAACTAAAAGTTCAAATTAAGTGATCACTAGAAAGCCAATATACATACATGAAGTGAAATGGTATTCTTGTGCATGACACATGAAATGATTTGACAATGTTGATGAACATGATTTTGTTTTACTTACTTCAGTTAAGCATAAAGGATGCAAACATGACATTTAAAAATGATTTTTTTTTTGTATTGATGACCTTATGTAGAGCTTCCTCACTAAGCATGTTTGCTTAAGCTCTCTTTTCATCCTTGCAGAAAATAAAGGCACTCTGGACTACATTCGGAGCAAGGAAACCAAGGGGAAGGGTTACTTCAAATTTGGTATGTTTTGACAAATAAGTTGGGGCTTGGCAATGTGTAAACCCAACCTATGTGAGGAGTGTGAACTTTGACTTTGGTTTATGTTGAAATAAGACCTATGTTGCTTGATTATTAATTGATGGACTATGGTATTGTTTGGATTGTTGAAGCATGTATTTGCATGACCGTTATGATTTAAATCATGTTCTAGGTAGCATGCCTATAGTTTGTTTGATATTCTTGACGTTGATAGTTAAGTGTTACATATTGCTATTTATACTTAAGATTAATGCATATAGTTAATGGTGATTGAAGGTTGTGTTTGAGCCGATGATGTTCACTTAGTGTGATGGAATTTTTAGGTCCTAGACCTAAAGTTTCGAAACCTTAGGGAAGGTTTCGAAACCTTGCCGACAATTTCGATTCTAGAAAGTTACTGGACGCGAAAAGTTTCGAAACTTTCAGGAAAGTTTCGAAACCTTTTACTAAAAGTTTCAGAACCTTTATGAAAGGTTTCGAAACCTTAGGCTGACAGAAATTGATAGTTGCTGGAAATTGCATTTTAGTCTCGAATATCTTTCTTTGTTCAATTAGGGTATCTACATATGTTATTTTAAGCTGAAATTTCACATGGATGCATAAAGTTGACTTAATTTCAAGATGGTTAACTCAATTTGGAAGAAGTCCTTATAATTTGGAAGATTTACATTTTGGTCCCTAAATTAGTGAAACATGCAATTGATGATGTTAGAATGCTCTGTTTAACTTGAAATTTACCGTGGAGGATATTTGTATGTTTAATTGAACTTTGATGAAAAGAATTTCTACTTTATCATTAGAATTTAAAAGTTTTATGTTTTAGTCCTTAATTCACTTAAGTGTTTAATCGGATACTCGTTGTGATTAGATTGCTTTCGTTAATGCTTTGTATGAGACCAAGATATGTAGGAACATAATTATGCATCTAAGAAAGAGAAAGAAAAAAAATATATCGATTTTCAGGATTATTTATTGAATCGGACCTTCGCGGGTTAGGTTCGATATTCCCCGTGTGACCCGTTAGTGCCGGTTTCATCTAGGCCTGACTAAAGGGGTTACATGTACATTATGTTCAACAAGTGGAATTTGTTCTCTTGGTGGATCATCCATGACTTGAAACAGGTTGCACCTCAGATGGTGTCCTGTACGTTCGATTTCAGGGTCCAACTTGTACAATGGACCACTCGGGTTTTCCCTAGTCATACACCAAATAAATCAAAGTTTAAAAAAATAAATAATTAGAATTAAATTTAGATAAAGAATGGTCCAATTGGTGCGCTGCATCTTCCAGAATGTTCTTTATATTTTTATCTTTCATTGCGCCTACAATGTTGATGCTGCCACTCTAGATGCTGCCGCGACATTGTCTTCTGCCTCAGTCTCAACACTACTACACTGCTTCTCGGCCCTGGATATTCCTGCATGTACAAAATATATAATAATATCTGCATTCTCTATAAATATTGACTTTGTAAGTAGTGATAACGGAGTATCCAATATTGTGCAAAGAGTCCATATTTCAGCTCAAGTTGGTGTATAATAGATGCAAAAAGTACCATGAGAAGGGTGATAAATAATTGCCTTTTAGGAACTCATCACAATCATAAGAATAGATTGGTTATTCAAACATGATGCAAGTCTTGGTTGAAGATCAAAGAGCTTGAAACTCCGTGTTGCAGATGGATCTAAGTTGTTTGTGAGAAGTAAGAAGAACCCATGCTTATCCAATGTGATTTTAACTTTGTCGACTTAGTGATTGATCCAACAAGATTGTAAGACTTTCTTAGATTGTAAGACTTTGTCTACTATCCTATTGGTTAATCTTGAAAGTAGTATAGACTTATAGATGATGAGGCTCCTACACCCAGTATATAAGTTGATTGACGGACGCCTAACTAATCATCTATTCGGGGTATGCTTGGTATATAAGTTGAGTTCACCATCTTGACGCAAAATCAATTAGGTTAAAATCATAAGGGTTGGATGAACCAATAAATTTTGATGCTTCGATGCTATAACTATACGAATTGTATGTTGAATGTTGTGTTTAAGGCATATTATAGCTTAAGTCGAATCTTGCAACGTAAGAATGTCTTAGTCTATTTGTAAAAGATGATGGAGTTTCTTGATTGTCTGTAGTTAGAAGGTTGAAGTCATGTCTCAAGCCTGCTATTGGGATATTATTATTTGGGTTGAAGTCAAGCTTTTCTTGAATCTAATTTGAAACCTTAATATATCCTCCAATGTTTTCTTTAAAAATATTGC
This sequence comes from Abelmoschus esculentus, assembly GCA_035048815.1. NCBI lineage: Eukaryota > Viridiplantae > Streptophyta > Magnoliopsida > Malvales > Malvaceae > Abelmoschus > Abelmoschus esculentus. The sequence goes on along the minus strand of JAUCBN010000016.1, from coordinate 10,634,897 downwards.
TACAATCTTGTTTGGCCATCTTAATAAATAGTTGTATGTATATCCAACATCGTATGTACATTGCCACCATCCTACACATCGAAGATGGTAAAGTATAATGAATTTAATGATAAAGATAAACGATACCTTAGAGATTAGATCTCCCTCCTAAAACCATGAGGTACTTTCATTGTTATCGTTTTCCTTATCCTGTCATATGGTATACGCCTTAGAATACATATCATAAAATTGTTGGAAGATTGAAATATGAAACCTATTTCAGTATTAGGGATGATCTCACCATTCTAGTATACTACGTCAATTATTTTTTCAATTTTTGAACACTTAATTTGGGTGGATTTAAAACTTGACTAGGAAATATGTTGATGTTTCTTTCTAAAACATTTATGAAATATATATAGGGACCAAATTAGCATCCTACAAGATGCAAATTTGTACGGAAGACTCCACATTGTGTAGGATGTGAATTTGTGTCAACTTTGCAAAATTCCTGACACAAAGGTAAATTCTCATCCTACACAATATAAAGTTCATCCTACATATACTAAACACACCATAAACGTGTAAATAATCATCTTCTTCACATTGCATCTATTTCCAAACATTAAATCTATGACTCTATTTTCTGCTACTGTTTTTATCGTGGAGCTTATGCGTACACATCGTTAAGCGAAAAGATCATAAAAGATGGTCTATTTGATTTAATTTCAACCATGGTAGTCGACTCACCCTACAAAAACATCAAAAAAATACACGTCAAAGTACTAGTCCTAGAGCTTGGACTCGAAAAACATTACGTTCTTTCACTATCGATTGAGAGATATGCGAATGATGTTTCGAGCATACAAAGGTATTAGCGGAACAATCATAGAGATAACTTTAGTGTTTGTTAATGGCTCAGGTTCCTCTACTATCAATTATTTAAAAGATGAAGTTGTCTTGTCAACACATAATTATAGAAGACGGGAGGAGAGAACAAATAATAGAAAAACTAAACTTATCATCTAACTTAAGTACAAGTTACGAGAAAACCAAATCAGATTTTTGTTTTATTCATTTTAACTAGAATATAATGCTATTTTGAGTTTCTATTTTGTAACATGTACCGTTAAACATTCTATTAGACATAAATTTTATAAACGTAATATCCAAATAAGGAGGATTAAAAATAAAAATAATGTCTCAATTTTAACATACAAATAATATCTTCATTTTATATAACATGATAACAAAAATTCTTAATATATTTCAACATACAAATAATATCACAATCTTGATCCAAGAAAAAAATATTATGGAGGATTAAGATTTTTTTCTGGAATATACTATTTGGTGATACCATATAACATATCTTAGTCTTTATCCAGGAGAATTATATTCTAGGGAATGTCCTACACATAACCCTCCTTTCTATCTCATCTACCATGATAGGGTCTTCGACTACGGATGAGCATGGTGGCCTTAATTGTGACGATATCGACAACAAACCCCATCTACATCCAATAGGTCATGGTAGAAGCTTTGAATCCAAGATAAGTAATGTTGGCCTTCACCTTGAATTAAATGTTAGAAACATGACTCCAGAATAAGAATTTCTCCACTATTATAGTATACGATGACAACGGATACTATATTGTTGGATTAAAATTCAATAATAGTGGGCACATATGTATAATGTATATTGTTATTATAAAATTTAACACGTAATTACGTGACCAATTATGTTACACGTGTTATAGGTATTAAATTATCATGAAATTAAAAGTGTAGATACAATAAGGTGTATTTATAATTTGATGAGGGACAGAGTTATAAATACTTAATAGTTGGTTATTAAATCAACTATATAAATGGGTTATGGTCCCCAAGAATTAGGTTAACTTGCATATCTCTTTTCCCCGTCTGAGAGTTGTATCGCAAGAGAAAACCTAACTTCTTGGAAGATCAAACCCTTTGGAAAAACTCTATCGATTAATTCAGGTACGCTTCCGCATTCAGTTTATTTATTTCATTGTTCTTGATGATTTGATATATAGATCTTGAGTTTATATTCATATCGAATATATTTTAATTCTAACAAGTGGTACCAGAGCCAGAATTATGTCGAATCATTAAGATCGTAAGTTTTTTGATTTATCGGCATGAATATTAGGGTTTGTTTTTTCAATGTATATTTAATGAAAATATCCCTATTTGAATCTCTCGAATTTTGGTCTTCCAATTTACAATTGGTTTAGAATTACTTTAACGTAATTCATATCAAATTTAATGTAATTGATTTTTTTGTTTAATTCTTTAACATCATTTGCATTAGATTTGATAGAATCACTTTGCATTTTGCATTTGTTCGATAAGTCAATCTTGATATTAATTTTATATCGATTGATTAATATTTTTTTGGGGTTTGGTTTTAAGGATTTTCTAACTGTGGATTTAATATAAGGTTATTAACCCTATATTTCATGATTGCTATGAATGAATTTAGGTTTCTTTACGGTGAGAATAATATTACAGAAAAAGGGTTCACATTTGATTATTTATTAAATATGGATTTCTCCTTAATTTTATGTGCTTTTTATTTTAGTAATTGCACAACCATTTATGGTTATAAAATATATATTTTAAATAAAATATATATTTAATTCGGTTAGACCAAAATTTTAGTTTTGATCATTGGGTATTAAGTTAAATTTGGTTAGATCAAAATTTTAGTTTTGGTCGTTAATAATAAAGAAAAATATAATTAATTTCAGCTTTGTCATGATAAATTTATCATGATTAAAAAAAAATAATTTATAATCAGGTTATCTATTAAAGCTTTATTTTCGGTTTATGTCTATTAAGTTATGATTGAATGATCTTTTGGCATGTTTTTTTAAAGTATATTGTTACTTTATGTAATTTACTTGGTTAATATATTCAATATTTAGTTTTGATAATATGTTATTTTGGATTATAGAATATATATTTTGTATTGATATATTCAATTCGGTTTGATCAAAAAAGTATTTTTGATTATTATATTATTATGATTATATTAAAGTTTCAAGTAATTATTATACGAATTACTCATTCGTATGATATTTTTGTATTTTGGTTTTAGTTAAAGATTAAATGTTTTGATCGAATTTAGTTTTGATAAAAACATATTTAAGGAATTTTTGAAGACCAATCAAAGATTTCGGTTATTTGAATTCTGATAGCCCCATTAAGACAACCTTAATTTGGTTTATTTTGAAAACTCAAGTGTTATTAGAAATTTCAACTTTGACTATTATAAATATTAAGTTTGAATATTGATATATTTATGTTATATATTTTAAGATAAATTAATTAAAGCATTAAGTTACCAACGTGATCTTTATTGTGAAAATTATTTTATTTTAAAATATAGAAGATTTTGTGCATGTAATTCAGTTTATGCTAATATTAATTAACCCAAAGGAAGATTAATAATTAGTAATATTACATGTGCATCTGTGGTAATAAACATGTGATAATTATTCAGTTTTATATGTGAACAATAAATCGACCCAAAGGAATATTTTTCTTTAACATATTCTTATTATCAATGTTTGATTACTACATCAAGATATCACTTACAAAATAATATTTTTTAAAAAATATTATTGGAGTGTTCGATATCTTGTGATGAGGTTACCTTTATTCAAATTTATTATTACTTTGGTTATCTTTTATCTTGGGTAAAAGATAAAATTTAAAAAATATATATTTTAAACAATTAAATTCATATTTTGGTTTTAGATATCTAATATTTTTATAGATTAATTAAAATATAATATCACCAAAGTGACCGCTTTTGTGTAGATTAGTTTATTTAAAATATTAAGATAATTATAGGTCTTTGTAATTCATGCATTTATTAATTGGCTCAAAGAAAAATTAATATTTGGCCGAATTACAATGACAATTGTGGCGATAAATGTGTGACAATTATATGGTATTTTATGTGAACAATACGTTAGTCCAAAGATTAATCTATTGTTTGACATAGTTTATTGTCAATGTCTGATTGCTACAACAAAAGTACCGCTTACAGTTAATATTACTGTCCAAAGACTTGATATTAATGTTGTGCTTTGTATCTTAAGGGGAACTAGTCATTATTTTGAATTTATTATTTACTTATGGATATTTATGTGAGCTTGTTTATTTAATAATTTTTGTTCTATATTTAGATGATTTATCTTTACTATCATAATATCTGTTGAATACATTCTACACTCATGTTTAGTGAAATTAATTTCAAGGAATTAAAAAGACACTTATATATAGTATTTGGTTGTATGAACATAGAACTTTCACTAAGTGAAGAACAACTTGAACCTCTCACGGTGGTAAGCATCCATAAATAGGATTTTGAGAGGCCAGTTCGTTCAAGTCTAATGATCATAAAGTATAAATATTTTATAAATTTTTAGGAGAACAGATCTAAAGAAATTATTTATACTAAGAGTTTCCTTGATAAAAAAATATTATTTTTAAGGTTAATAAGACATCACATTTTGGTTTTACTTGATGTCTATAAAGTATAAGGATCAAGAAAATGTGAGGGAGTATATTATATTGCTTCAAAACTTAAGACACATAAGATCAAACTTTATAACAATTGTTTATTTTTAAAATTTTAGTATAGCTTCCTATACAATTTAACTAATTCAAATTAGTTACAATTATTAAAGGAGAAATAAATTTCTAATGAGATTATTTCTCATTGGATTGAAGAGGAAGAAAAGTTGAAGTATTATAATTATAAAAATACTCATTTATTTAGTGCTTATTTGGTTAGTGTCTTTAAGAATAAGGGCAATAAAAAATATATTATTAGAATGAAGTTGCTAAGGGTCCTACTCAAAAAGAATAACAATAAGCTATAAAGTGTAGATTCTTATGTATAAGCTAGGATACATGTAAAGAAATTAAACTTCAAAAGTAAGCAATTACTTAGGCTATTTTGAGTAATCCATAGGCTGTAAATTTTATGATCCCAAAATTAAGATTATTTTAATGAGAGATTTATAAATTTTTTTAGGATGCTGAGTTTGGAGGGAGAAATAAGGTTAGATACATTGTTGTTAAAGAGCAATTAGATTATAATTTGATTCATACTATCACTTTTGATGATGTTTAGGTTTTCACATCTATCATTAATCAAAAGTGAATCAAGTACATCAACAAAACAATGTTGAACAACTCTCATTCAAGATAAGATACCTATTTTTTTGAAGAACAAACTCAACAATCTAAAAAAAGTCTTTAAAGATATCCATGAAAGGAAAAAAAATATTACTAAGGATTATTACTTAGTATTTCATCAAGAAAATAAGTATAATAAATGAATGATAGAAAATAACTTGATCAGTTATTTTTATCAAACCATAAAAGTTTTAACTCTCAAAAGTGGATAGATGTCATTCAAAAGAAAAGAAAGAGTATAATTTTATACAAGACAATAAAGTTTAGGAACTTATCTCGTTACCTTAAGGTACAAACCAATTGGTTGTAAGTTAATATTTAAAACCAAGAGGGATGTAAATGATAATGTGAACAAGTATAAGACATGTCTTGTATCTAAAGGATATACTCTAAAAGAATACATTGATTTTATGGAGACTTTCTCTCAAGTTTTACCGAAAGACTCTTTCAGAATATTCTTGATACTTGTTGCTTTTAATCTTGAGCTACATAAGATGGATGTTAAGCTTGTGTTTTTCAATGGCAATATTGAATAAATTAATTATATAGTACAATCATTAATTTGTGTCTAATGATACAAAATTAATGATATGTAAATTAAAGAAATCCATCTATAAGCTTAAGTTTAACTCTCATTAATAAAATTATAAATTCTATGTTGATTATCTCATTCGGTTTTAAGATAAATTTGGTTGAAATTTGTATGTATTACAAGTTCAGTGGGAGTAAACCAAGTGATACTCATGTTACTAAAGAAGACAATTTTTTTCAGTACCCTAAAAGTAACCTTGAAATTTATAAAATCCAAAAGATTCCATAAGCTATTGAGAATCTAATTTATGCTTAAGTATGTATGCATTTGGATATTGTGTACATTATTAGAATGTTAGACAGATATTTAAGTAAATCTAATATAGATCATTGGATAGCAACCAAGAGAGTTATGAAATGTCTTTAGAGAACAAAAATTACATGTTCACATATCGAAATTCTGGTAAGTTAGAAATCATTAAGTTTACAGACTTCAATTCCACTAGAATATTAATGTAAAAGACAATAAATATAGATTGAATAGAAAGACCACTAGAAAATTACATGTTCACATGAGTTGTTAATTATAGATTGAATAGAAAGACCACTTCAGTTATTTTGTGACAATAAATATGCATTTATTCTATAAGCAAAAGGAAGACTTTAAAATTTTGTTTCTAGTTGTTAAAGAAAATTCAGAGTGTTTGTGTTTCTATAGAGCATTTTGGTACAAACTCCATAATTGCGCATTTATTGAGAAACTATCACCCTAGGTCTTTCATGAGCATACTGCTCATGTGGGTGTAATATTATTTAAGTATATTCAGTTTTAGTGGGAGTTTGCAATTTTGATAAATGCTTATTCGTTTTAGACACAATTTCGGTTATTTAGTTTAAGGTTAATTTCTGTAGAAATAAAGTTATTTTGGCTTATACACACTCTGAATTCAGTAAAGTTTGATCTCACTAAAGTTTAGGAGGACCAGATGGAAAATAGGCATGTTCGGTTCACATTTACATATAATTTTTATGCTACGCATCCATGATTGATCTATTTCATTTGATTATATTTTTATACGTAACCATTGATGGGTTCAGTCATGATTGATATGATGAAGACCGCTTTGATCCTATATAGATATAATTGATGGACGAGATTGTTTTAGAATACTGTAACATCCCGATTTTGGGTTAGTAGTTTGGGCATTAGTTAGGAGAATTCGATTCGGGTCGAATCGAGTTTTTTAGTTCCTTATTCCAGGGAAATAAATATAAAATAAAAAAATTTTAATTAGAAAAGTAATAATTTTGGAATATGGTTTAAAAATATTAAAAAGATGTTTCAAAATTAAAAGAATATAATTTGAATTTTAAATTGATTTTTAATTGTGTCTAATTATGCACTAGTGATCAAATTGTAATTTTTTGAAAAGAATAGAGGATTTAATTTGTAATTTCTAAAAATTGCTATTTTAGTGACTAAATTGGAAAGCAAACTATACTTAGAATCTTTAGAGGGCCATAAACTCAATTTAATTTTTAATTAATGATTTATCTATCAAAATTATTTTTATTAGTTTATTAAAAGATGATAATTTTATTTTCTCACTTGATCACTTATTTTCTCTCATTTTTTTTATCATTTTCTTTCCATTTTTCTTCATCTATTTCCTTCAATTTGTTTGCTGATTTTTTCACCTTTTTCAACAAAAATTACTTCATTTTAATCATCTCTTCATTCTTTACAAAGCCTAATCATTAATTTTACTAAATCAACAACAATTTGCAAGGAATCAAGAAGAGAAATTCTCATCTTTTTGGTGGATAGATCTCAAAGGTAATTTGCTGGATTTTTAATCTTTTTCTAAGGTTCTTTATTGAAATTCCCAAGTATTAGCTTGCTAATCTTTAAATGAAACTTGATTTTATGTTTTCAATGCTAGATTTAATGATTTTATGAATGTTTTTGTGAAATCTTTTTAGATCTCATCCAATGCTGTAATTAGATGGATTTAATTATGTATTATGTCAATTAAATGATTAATTAAGTCTTCGATTGATGGCACATTAATTTATTCCCGGAATAATGCAATTGGTGTTGTTTTAAGGTGATTTTCGGTTGTTTTAGGGACTATTTTAGGTGTTCTAATGTTGCTGGAGGTATAAGGATGGTTTAGATGTGTTTTTGGTTTATAATTGAAGTGGATTAGATGTTAGATTCTTTAGGTTTTTGGCTGATGTTGTTCGGATGCGTTTCAGCTTAGTTTTCGATCTTTTCGGTAGTTTTGTGGAGGTTCGATGTGGCTGTTTGTTTGAGCATGTTATGATGTGAATATTCTCTGTTTTTAATGATGTAGAGGTAGTGCAAGAAGGTGCATAAGTGGCTGGTGCATTGGCGTTGCCATCGGAGCATCGACGAAGGCTCGTTTCACTTGTTGGTGAGTGATTTTGAATTACAAGTGAATCGCATTGGTCCGATTCTGTTTTGGGGACTATGGGATAGTGTGAAAACTTTCCATAGTTCAAGAGTAAATGAATTAAATAATTTTAATGCATTTTCTTAAGTATCAACAATTTCGGTAATGGCTTTGATGATGATGATTTAATGAGATTTTGGAGATGTATAACTATGGTTTTGAAATGAAGCATGCATGTGTTAAATTGCTGAAAGTGCATGGTTTATAAAGACATCTATGGATCATGAAAACATGAAAATGAATAGGAATAATATGTGGTTAATTGCCTTACAATTAATGGTGCCATTGTGCATGACATTCGGTTCATTTGTTGAACACATTATGGATGCATTATGAGCTGAAAATGAATTGGAATATGATGAGGTTATTTGCCCTATAATGATAAAGTCGTTGAGCATGATTTATGGTTCACATGATGAACATTATATGAATGCATTATGAGCAGCAAGTTAGCATGCATGATTGATATTGATATTGGCTTAGTGACACTAACTTTAGATTCGAATACAAATGACATGTCATCAGGATTGAGTGCATTATAAAAATAAAAAGAATAATGATGATGCCTACACGTAAACAACGGTGACTTTGTGTCCGATCGTGCGTGTAGAGCTTGCCTACACGTAAACAAGGGTGACTTTGTGTCCGACCGTGCATATAGTTGACCCATGCGTAAACAAGGGTGACTTTGTGTCCGACCGTGCATAGTGGGAGAAACATGTATACAAGAGAGACTAAGTGTCCGACCGATGCATGTTGAGACCAAGAGTCTCCAATTATGAAAAAAAAAAAGATCTGTATATTCGTTGAACTAAGGGTTCACATTAAGTGATCACTAGAAAGCCAATATGCATACATGGATTAAAAGAGAACATTGTGCATTATTCATGAAATGTATTGATAATGTTGCACATACTCAAGAAAGTGATTTGATTTTATAGACATGAACGTAGAATGTTAAGCATGCATGTTTTTAATGATGCATTGCAAACTATGGTTTCACTATGGTTTTAAATAGATGCATTGATGATCTTGTCTAGAGCTTCCTTACTAAGCATGTTTGCTTAAGCTCTCTTTTCATCCTTGCATAAAAATATATTGATAATGTTGAACATACTCAAGAAAGTGATTTGATATTATAGACATGAATGTGGAATGTTAAGCATGCATGTTTTTATTGATGCATTGCAAACTATGGTTTCACTATGGTTTTAAATAGATGCATTGATGATCTTGTCTAGAGCTTCCTCACTAAGCATGTTTGCTTAAGCTCTTTTTTCATCCTTGAAGAAAAATAAAGGCACTCGGGACTTCATTCGGAGCAAGGAAACCAAGGGGAAAGATTACTTCAAATTCGGTATGCTTTGGCAAATAAGTTGAGGCTTGGCAATGTGTAAACCCAACCTAAGTGAGGAGTGTGAACTTTGACTTTGGTTTATATTGAAATAAGAATTATGTTGCTTGATTGTTAATTGATGAACTATGGTAATATTTGGATTGTTGAAGCATGTACTTGCATGATCGTTATGTTTTTAATCATATTCTACGTAGCATGACTATAGTTTGCTTGATGTTCTTAACGTTGATAATCATGTGTTATATGATGTTAAATTTGCTTAGGACTTATGCATATAGTAGTAGTGACTAAAGGTTGTGTATTGAGTCGTTTAGGTTCACTTAGTGTGACGGAACTTTTGGGTTCCAGAACCTTAGTGAAGGTTCCGAAACCTTTGTCAAATAGTTTCAAAACCTTCAGGAAGGTTTTGAAACCTTGCGGGCAATTTCAATTCTAGAAAGTTACTGGACGCGAAGAGTTTCGAAACCTTTAGGGAAGTTTCGAAACCTTTTACAAAAAGTTTCGAAACCTTTATGAAAGGTTTCGAAACCTTTGATTACCAGAAATTGATAGTTGTTGGAAATTATAGTTTAGTTCCGAATATTTTCCTTTGCTCAATTAGGGTACCTACAGATGTTATTTTGAGCTGATATTTCACATGGATGGATAAATTTGATTTAATTTCAAGATGACTAACTTATTTGGACGAAGACCCTGTAATTTGAAAGATTTACATTTTGATCCCTAAATTAGAGAAACATGCAATTGATGATGTTCGAATGATCCGTTTGACTTGAAATTTACCGTGAAGGATACTTGAGTGTTTAATTGAACTTTGATGAAGAGAATTTCTACTTTATCATTAGAATTTAAAAGTTTTATGTTTTAGTCCTTAATTCACTTAAGTGTTTAATCGGATACCTGTTGTGATCAGATTGCTTCCGTTAATGCTTTGTTTGAGACCAAGATATATAGGAACATAATTATGCATCTAGGAAAGAGAAAGAAAAAATATATCATTTTTCAAGGTATTTATTGAATCGTACCTTCGCGAGTTTGGTTCGATATTCCCCGTGTGACCCGTTAATGTCGGTTCTGTCTAGGCCGGGCTAAGGGGGTTACAAATACCTATTATATAATAGAAAAATTTTGAGCTCATAAGTTTATATATTTGTCAAAAAACATATATTGCCCAAGTGGGAGATTGTTGGATTAAAATTCAATAATAGTGGGCACATATGTATAATGTATATTGCTATTATAAAATTTAACATGTAATTAAGTGACCAATTATGTTACACGTGTTATTGGTATTAAATTATCATGAAATTAAAAGTGTAGATACCATAAGATGTATTTATAATTTGATGAGGGACAGAGTTATAAATACTTAATAGTTGGTTATTAAATCAACTATATAAATGGGTTATGGTCCCCAAGAATTAGGTTAACTTGCATATCTCTTTTCCCCGTTTGAGAGTTGTGCCGCAAGAGAAAACCTAACTTCTTGGAAGATCAAACCCTTAGAAAAACTCTATCGATTAATTCAGGTACGCTTCCGCATTCAGTTTATCTATTTTATTGTTCTTGATGATTTGATATATAGATCTTGGGCTTATATTCATATCGAATATATTTTAATTCTAACATATATATCCCAATCGTGATCCCGAGAAAAGAAAAACCCATGATTACAAGATCGAGCAATTCCATACATTGTCATTTTTCGTTAAACATAAAAATACGTTAATATGTAAATTTTAGAGGGTAAAAAACAATCGAATACATATAAAATGGAGGGTGAAAACCCTAGGGTTTGATGGAAATTCCATTTGCACCCCCATTCACGTGATGACATTTCTGACATGGTGATAGTGGTCCTTTCCAAGGTGGTTGTAGCCAACCTGTATAGCACCAACTGACACTCCTCTCAAAATATCTTCTTGTCTTTTAGTGCAGCACAAAATGTCTCCAAATTTGTCATGAAAATTTCCCATCGCTACCCTACTGTGAATTTTAACATGTTTGTATCATTCTTTCATTTTGAGCCTTTGGATTATGTTCTTAATTTTTTTGTTTGGTCCTCTTATAATCTCGTGACACTTTTGTTTACTATGTATATTTCTTGATTTAAATGATTTATTTACTAAATTATAAACTTTTATTATAATTTTTAAATATATCCTCATTTTAGTAAAACTAGTGAATGTATATTCAAAAAGACCATCTATAATTAGGCAAGTGAAGTGTCAATTACCTGTCCAAGTCTCAAAGTTCATCTGAAATTTGGGAGTCTGGAAAAAAAATATTTGGTCAAAGAATGATATTAAAATAAAAACAAGCTTATTTAAAATATGTGTTAATTTTGTGCTTCAACGTTGGGTTTAAACTTAGATTTAATTTTTAAGTTGATTATAATTATTTTATTTATTTAAAAAATAATATGTTATTCTTATTTTATTTTTATATATTTTATATCACATAAAATTAAATCTATAATATATATGCCATAATATAAACATTAAAAAATGTTGAGTTACTTTTGTATAAAAAAATATAAAACATAGTATATTTTGATTGAGTAGTTAAATTGTTTATCTTACCTCTCCATATTTCTGTAGGACCGGAGCTGACCGCACAGAATTCAGAAATGTAGTTTTATAAAGCAAGCAACAATGAAACAAATACTAAACACTTCCAAATCCAACCACGACAAATAAGAAACAAACAAAAAAAAAACTGCAACAACTAGTCAAGATCAACTGCAACAAATAAGATCACAGAGCTGTTTGCAACCAACATCGCTTTTATCCTTTCCAAACTAAATCCCACCACCACCACCCATCACTAGATGGTTATCTTGACGTTATCGACGATCTTGAAAGTGTTATCGAAATCGTCTTCGTCTTCGGGGGTATCTTCACATCGTTGGTTGTCGTGAGTCTGACCATGGTGACGGCATCCTTTGCCTTTATTACTGTTGGCGATGCTGGATTTAACTAAGAAAGAACACATCATGAGTGTAATAAAACAGAAGACGACCATTCCTCTGAATACAGACATTGTTATTGGCACTATTTGTTGCGATTTACGGCCAAAATCAATACAAAAGATTTGGGATTGCTTTATATGTGTTGATGAGGGGATTCCGGCTTAATAAAGTACTGCTTTAGTTTTCTTTTTCTTCTTCTTCTTCTGCATTTCTGGTCATTTAAATAGTGATTTGATTTACTATTTGTGGAGTGGTTCAGTAGTTGAGGTTAGAGTTAATCAGTGAGCTGGTATTTAGGTGGACTCTGCAACTTTCAAGCTTGACTTCCAACAACATTATCTTAAGTACACTCCAATTTGTTATGAATTAATTAGTACTAATCAACAGTGGGGTAATATAATGAAGAAAATTATTTTCATGTAGTTTCTTACGGTCCAAAAAGGATATATTTGATGTATTGTAAGTATATAACAACGTTTAAACAATTTAATTTTAATTAGAACATCATGTTTACTTTTTAGATTTTTTTTTTGTAAAGTATACAAATGGCAACTAGATTTTCTAGATTATAGGAACTAAACCTAGGGACGTCAGACGGATACAATTTTGTGGATTTCGTACCTCATCCACGTTAATTGGAGTAGGGATGGGTATGTGTTTAGTGAGTAGTGGGCGGGTGTGGGTGTAAAATGTCATACCCACCGTGGGTAGTGGGTAGGTAATGGGTTTAAGACCTTATCCGCACCGTATCCACCCGTCCCATATCCGCCCACTATATATCCGCCCGTCATATGAATTTTAAACCATTTGTATTTGTAGACTTTGATTATACTTTTATTATGATGTTTTATGTATTAAGATATTAATTTTTTAAATCTATGTTAATCCTTAAGCTTGTAGACCATGAACTCAATCAATTTAGTTTAAAAAATTGATGATTTATGATTGTGCTTAAATTAATCAGGTTGAAAATTTGTAATGTATGGATAAGTAAAATTTATAAAAGTGTAAATGTACTTTAGCTAAGTTAGCTATATATATTAGTTAATTGTAGTTAAGTAAATTTTATATCGGTAAAAATTGTGATTTAATTAAATTAGTTATCGTTAGTTAGATGTAGTTAAATTTATATTGGTGTAAATATGTTATATATACACTTAATCAGTCAATAAAGTATGCAAAATTTTACTTTTTTTATAAAAGTCTATGATTTATTTTTACATAATTCGATATTAATAGCTGCTTATAGGCATGTACAAACGAATACGTTTAAGTGATGGGTGTGGGGATGAATTTAAGAATGTACCTGCGTGAGTGGGTGTGGATTTGAAAATTGTACCCAACGTGAGTGATGAGTAGGTGATGGATATTAAAGTTTTAGATGGGTATGGGTATGGGGAAGGGGTATCCACACCCGCCCCACCCATTTACCATCTCTAAGTCTAAACCCATTATTATTTTTTAAATAAAATCTAAAAATAATTTTTATTTTTTAAATAAAATCTAAAAATAATTTCTATTTTTCTTTTTATATTTTTCCTTTTTGGATAAAGTACACAAATGTAACTAAATTTTGATAATCAAATTTTCAATTACTTCAATGTTAACAATAAACTTTAAAATTTGCTCCAAATTGGTTACTAACCCGTTAATGACGTTTAATACAATATTTAGTCATTCACATCTAGTAATTCACGTTTTCACATTTAAACAATTTTATGATTGTTTAAAAAATAAATAAATTTATCCCTTATTATTTACACGCTATTTCAATTTTGGATAATTTTAATTAAAAATACTTTAACCTTAAACTCTAAACCTTAAACCTTAAATAGTAAACCTAAAACTTAAACCCTAAACATTAAACCTTAGTTTTTAATTATAATGACTCGGATTTCGAGATCCGAGAGTCGGGTTAACCCAGAGCGTTTGAGCTTCGAAATTTGGGCTTAGGGAGTCATGTTGGGCCTTGGACTTGAGTGCTTTTGATTATTGTTGGGCCTTAGGCTTAAGATTTTTAGGTTGTTTTTGAGCTAAGAGAATTAAGTAAGGGCATTTGAGTAATCTCAGTGAGGATGACAAAGAGAGGATGTGGAGATTTATTTTCCCATGCAAAAGTTTGTGCGGTGAAATCACCATTAGTCCCCTCTTCTTCATCTTTCTTTCCATCAAAAATCTGAGTTGAAGGTCTTGTCTTGGTTTGTTTGAGGTGAAACCACGTTTTATAGCTAGAGGGAAGGTTGTAGAGATTTGGTAGATCTACAAAATAAGATAAAAATGTGTTAGTTTGGTGGAAAAAGTGATTTGGTGAGGTGGAAGAGGCAAGAACCGAAAAGGGTTGTAACCCCCTTAGCCCGGCCTAGAGGGAACTAGCACTAATGGGTTACACGGAGAATATCAAACTAAACCTGTGAAGGTCCGATTCGAAAAATAACCCTAAAACTGATATACATTTTTTCTAGATACATAATTTTGTTCCTACGTGTCTTGGTCTCCTACAAATCATTAACGGAAACAATTCAATCACAAACAAGCATTCGATTAAACACTTTAGTAAATTAAGGACTAAAACATAAAACTTTTAAGTTCTAAAGACAAAATAGAAACACATTCCATCAAGGTTCAATTAAACATACAAATATCCCTCTTGGTAAATTTCAAATCAAACGGAGCGTTCTAGTATGGTTAATTGCATGTTTCACCAATTTAGGGACCAAAATGTAAATCTTTCAAATTAAAAGGACTTCATCCAAATTAAATTATCCATCTTGAAATTAAATCAACTTTATGCATCCATGTGAAATTTCAGCTCAAAATAACATCTGTAGGTACCCTAATTGAACAAAGAAAGATATCCGGGACTAAAATGCAATTTCCAGCAACTACATATTTCTGGCACCCAAAGGTTTCGAAACCTTTCATAAAGGTTTCGAAAATTTATGTAAACGGTTTCGAAACTTCCCTGAAAGTTTCGAAACTTTTCTCGTTCAGTAACTTTCCAGAATCAACATTGCCCGCAAGGTTTCGAAACCTTCCTGAAGGTTTCGAAACTGTTTGGCAAATGTTTCGAAACCTTCCCTAAAGTTTCAAAACTTTAGGTCTGGAACCTAAAAATTCCATCACACTAAGTAAATATTATCGACTCAATACACAACCGTCAATCACCATTAACTATATGCATAAATCTTAAGCATATATAACAACATATAACACTTAACTATCAACGTCAAGGACCCCAAACAACCTATAGGTATTTTACCTAGAACATGATTAAAAACATAACGTTCATGCAAGTACATGCTTCAACAATCCAAACAATACCATGGTCCATCAATTAACAATCAAAGCAACGTAGGTCTTATTATAACATAAACCAAAGCCAAAATTTACACTCCTCACATAGGTTGGGTTTACACATTGCCAAGCTCTAACTTATTTGCTAAAACATACCAAATTTGAGATGACCTTCCCCCTTGGTTTCCTTGCTTCGAATGTAGTCCCGAGTGCCTTTATTTCTCTGCAAAGATGAAAAGAGAGCTTAAGCAAACATGCTTAGTGAGGAAGCTCTACACAAGATCAATAATGCATAAAACAAATCATTTTTAAATGTCATGTTTGCATCCTTCATGCTTATTTAAAATGAGTAAAGTCAAATCGTGCTTATCAACATTGTCAAAACATTTCATGTGTCATGCACAAGAATACCATTTCACTTCAAGTATGCATATTGGGTTTTTAGTGATCACTTAATGTGAACTTTTAGTTCACCGAATACACGGATCCCTTTTTCCATAATTGGAGACTCTTGGTCTCAACATGCATCGATCGGACACATAGTCACCCTTGTATATATGTTACCCCCACTACGCACGGTCGGACACAAAGTCACCCTTGTTTACATATGGGTCAACTATATGTATGGTCGGACACAAAGTCACCCTTGTTTACATATAGGCAAGCTCTACACGCACGGTCGGACACAAAGTCACCCTTGTTTACGTGTAGGCATCATCATTATTCTCTTTATTTTATAGTGCACTCAATACTAATGACATGTCATTTGTATTCGAATCTAAAGTTAGTGTCACTAAGACAATATCAAGTACAAATATACATGTTAATTTGCTGCTTATAATGCATCCATAATATGTTCAATAAATGAACCAAAAGTGATGCCCAATGGCACCATCATATGTAAGGCAAATAACCACATCATATTCCAATTCATCTTTCATGTTTCCATAAATCATGGATGTCTTATAAAACATGCATTTTCAGCAAACTTTAACACATGCATGCTTCATTTCAAGATCATAATTATACATCTCCAAAATTCTCATCAATTCATCATTATAAAAGCCATTATTGAAATTGTCGATACTTGAGAAAATGCATCAAAATCATTTAATTCACTTACTCTTGAACTATGAAAAGTTTTTAAACTATTCCATAGTCCCCAAAATAGAACCGAACTAATGTGATTCACTTGTAACCCGAAATCACTCACCGACAAGCGAAACGAGCCTTAGTCGACACTCCGATGACAACGCCAATGCACCAGTCACTTAATCTCCTTCTTGTACCTCTTCTAAAACATTAAAAACAGAGCATACTCACATCACAACATACTGAAAACAGCAGACACATCCGATCAACACAAAACTACCGAAAACTTAGCCGAAAAGACCGAAAACTAAGCCGAAATGCATCCGAACAACATCAGTCCAAAACCTAATAAATCTAACATCTAATACACACCAATTATGAACCAAAATCACATCTAAACCATCCTTATACCTCCATTAACATTAGAATACCTAAAATAGCCCTTAAAACAACCAAAAACCACCTTAAAACACTACCGATTACATTATTCCGAGATTAAATTAATGTGCTATCAATTCAAGGCTCAATTAATCATTTAATTGATATAATATCATAATTAAATTCATCTAATTACAGTATTGAATGAGATCTAAAAAGATTTCACAAAAATATTCATAAAATCATTAGATCTAGCATTAAAAAAATAAAATCAAATTTTATTTAATGATTAGCAAGCTAATACTTTGGAATTTCAATAAAGAACCTTAGAAAAAGAGTTAAGATTTAGCAAAATTACCTTAGGGATTTGATCCACCAAAAGATGAGAAATTCTCTCCTTAATTTCTTGAAAATTGATGCTGATTTGTAAAAATTAATGAGTAGGCTTTGAAGAGAATGAAATGATGAACAAAATGCAATAAATCTTATTGAAAAAGATCAAGAAATGAGCAAGTAATTGAAGAAAATGGAGAGAAAATATGAGAGAAAATGATGAGAAAATAAGTGGTTTTGGAAGAAAATAAAATTATCATCTTTTAAAACTATTTATAAAAAAAATTTTGGTGGATAAATCTTTAATTAAAAATAAATTGGGTTTATGGACCTATAAGGATTCTAAGTATAACTTGCTTTCTAATTCAGTCAGTAAAATTAGCAATTTTCGAAAATCACACAATTAGTCCCCAAATCTTTTCCAAAATTACAATTTGATCACTAGTACATAATTAAGCTCAAATAAAAATCAATTTAAGTTTCAAATTAAATTCTTTTAATTTTAAAACATCATTTTAATATTCCTAAACCATTTCACAAAATTATTACTTGTCTGATTAAAATATTATTATTTTATATTTTCCCAGAATAACGAACCAAAGAACTCGATTCGACCGGAATCGAATTTCCCTAACTAATACCCAAACTTCTAACCCAAAAATCGGGAAGTTACAAGGGTATTGTTGAGCATATTTCTTAGTCTTGCTAGTGTCTTTAGTACCTAGAAACATCCTTAGCAATGTCTAATTGTTGATTTTAACTTCTTATAGAGAAAGAGATGGGTAAACATTCAAGAGCTCTTGCGAAGGAAAAGGTTTAAGCTTGGTTGAATTCACGAGTTTAGCTAATATAGCTTGAGGTTAGTGCACTACTAACTCCCATAGAATCATACATCTCATGAAAATATGTCTTGTTGTATATGGTTGTTTGATTGCACGATGATGCGTGTAATAATAACGCAACTGTGCAGTGTACACGTCGCAAGTAATAAATTAATAAGTATATCGTGTATCGTCTCCACAGAGATTGGTATGCTTAATATGTCTCCCCTTGTTTCCTTGCTCCTGAAAGATAAAGTAAAGACACAGATAAGTGGATTTGTTTAACTAACTAAATAACAAAACATAAAATAAAGGATTGAGAACAATATAGAGAAAGTGGGTAGGATCCAGCTACGTCAATTAGTGATTCGATTGATCTTCTTTTTGTCCAATGCAATTACACAACACTACTTCGGCAGCACTGCAGATACAACCTCGGTAGCGTTAGTGTCTTCTTCCGCGGCAATCTCATGCTCTTGGGTAGATACATCAAAGTTCAGCAAAGTGTCTGTAGTTGACTCCGCTTATCTCTAAGTCAAAGCGCTGTTGATGACTGGTCTTTGACGATACCTCTCAGCGTAAATCAACGATAATCACCAACCAATCCAACACTTCTTTTAGCTTTTGAAACTCTTAACCTATCTCTAGGTCGAGTTAGTGTCATTGACACCGTACTTATCCCTTTCATGAATCTAACTCTCTCAATGCTAGATAAATAGATTACTTACAAACTTCTCTCTCGAGCTTGAATGCAAGAACAAGGAATGGCAATAGGATAAGCAAACTTTGATATTATTATTGCATTAGAACAAAGAAACAAAAAACAATCTCCTCTTACTAATATCTACAACCTTCACCTATCCCTAAGAGATTTAAAAAATAATGTCGATAGGTACAAATCTTAGGGGAAAAGTTTCTCTAAAATCGGCTCTCTTAACAATGTGGTCGGCTAGGCTATATATAGTCTTAACCTAGGGCAAACCTTTCCTAAATAGATTCTAACTTGGAGTAAGGAACAAGTCTTCTGATATTTCCAAGTTTGCAACCTTCTAGAAAGCTTTTCTCGTTCGGTCTTTGACTTAGGCTTTTAGTGCACTAGCCGAGTCCAATTGGTGCGCTGTATCTTCTAGAATGTTCTCTATATTTTTGTCTTTCATTCACCTACAATGTTGATGTTACACTTTGGATGTTGTCGCGACCTCGTCTCGGCCTCAACACTGTTCACCACTACTTCGGCCCTGGATAATCCTGCATGTACAGAATATGTAATAATATTTGCATTCTCTATAAATTTTGACTTCGTAAGTAGTGATAACGGAATAGCAAATATTGTGCAAAGAGTTCATATTTCAGCTCAAGTTGGTGTATAAGGGATGCATAAAGTACCATGAGAAGGATAGTAAATAACTACCTTTTAGGCACTCATCAAATACCCCCAAACTCGAACTATTGCTTGTCCTCAAGCAATGTAAGACATCAAATTGTCGAACCTTACTCCCCTTTGGTCTTACTTTTCCATTCTATTCTCCCCACCATGGTCATGTCTATCTCTCCGTTTTAGCCACTAGTTTACCCAAGGACTTTTACTAAGAAACAAGCTATAAGGCTAGTTGAGTATGTGCGTTTTATGGACAAGGTTGATTCAAGGCTTTCTTAGATAAACTCTAAGTTCAAGACAAATAGAATTTGGACTAAAGCTGTCTCCTTAAAACAATAAGTCTTGAGCCAATTTCGGGCACCTCAAGATATGTGTTTTCTATATTTTATTTTATTTTATTTTAAGAGAACTTTAGCATACTAGAGCCAGTTTTGGGCACCTCTAGAATGAAGGAGAGAAAAACTAGAGCCAGTTTTGGGCACTTCTAGTTATTTTTCCAAAAGGTTCTAAGTCTTTATCACCTAAGTTTATTAAAAGAACTCCTAAATCAAGCAAGTCCAAAAAGTGTTTATTTGTTTTCTAACCCTAAAGCAAGCTTCTAAGTTTTATTTCATGAGTATCCTATGGTTATTCCTTCAAAACAGAACTTGACCATGGTAAGGAGAAAGATTTCTATAGCCTTAAAGGAGTAAGTTAAAGCAAAGCTGATGTAGAGTAGTGCAAGATTAAAAACAGTAATTCAAGAAAGAGAATATTGCAAAAAATTTCAAAAAAAATACTCCCTTTTTTCATGGTAATGCCGCGGTAGTGGATTGCCTCGGTAGTGCTTCTTCACCTACAATACCCCCAAATTCAAAATGAGCATTGTCCTCAATGCTCAATAAATGCGGCAAACAATAATTTCAATACGGAAATAGACAAAAGCATTAAAAGAAATCATTTATAACGACTCCGGGGAGCTACTTGTACGGAGCTTTCTCCTAGGCCGTGCCGTTGACGCCTTTCGTCTAGATCCTTGTGCTGGTGATTGTTGTTGTTTGGCTTACCGATATGGCTGAACTCGACTGGGCGGTGTGCGTTGCAGTGGTGCAGTAACTTCATCTCCTTTTTCCACGTTGTAAATATCTTCTGTGTGCATGATTTCTTTCCCGCGCCCTACCGTAACAATGGGTATTGTTGGTTCATGTGACAAATTGTGGTATTCGTCAATCTCGCGAGACAAAGTGTCTCTGCTGAGACTGGGCATAGGGATTGGATTCTGTTGGGGAGAGCTAAAAATAGCTCGCCTCTTGGAGGGCCTTTGGCTTGTAAAGGATACTCTGGCAGACCTGGTCAGCCTGGAAGGTCCGGCAGCATGAAACTCTTGAGGCGGTCATGGTTGGAAAAATAGTTGCGGCCTTAGGGCAGGTGTTGTCTCGGTATAAAGGGCGACAGTGACAAAGATATTAGTTGGGAATTCTGGGAAGCTTGTCATCATCATGTGGGCGAGAGATGTGTTGAAGTCGCGCTGGTACTCCATGTAGCGTTGCAGGCGAAGGTCCATGGTTGTCATCCTCTGTAGAAATTATTGGTAAGGGTCTACTGCAGCAGGGCCCTGGGTAGATGTGGGTACTTTTGTCGAGTATTGCCCTCCGGCAGTAAAGTCTGCAGTCTGCATGACTCGACGATAGAAATCTTTAGACCATTCCGGCCGATTCGGTGTGTACTCGTCTATAGCCTCGATTGGTACACCTACGGCAATACACAAGGCAGAGATTAAAGAAGGGAAACATAAAGGGCCTTTGTCTTTCTTACCGCAATCATAAATTTCTTGGAGAATAATTTCTCCAACGTTGATGGTCCTCTTGTTGATTATGGACTGGATGAGCACCAAACGTCTCTTATCGACTGTGCTGTTATACGATGTGGGCTTTAGACGTCTTTTGACAAAGGTGCACCACATCTTGGTCTCGGGTTTAAGACTCTGCCTTGTTACTGAACCTTTATGGGCACCGGTTTCCCATGAGGTGTTGCTGTAACAAAGCTCATCTTTAATCACTTCATAGTCTTGAGTGGTGATGTCGTCTACGAATTTGGCATGAACATCACGTGTGGGGGTGAGACCATAAAATTCATTGATAACCTCGACATCAAGTTGAACAGGCTTGCCTCGGCAATGGATATAGAGGTTGTCCTTGCTCGGCCCATGTGCGTAAAACTCTCTCACAATGGTGGCGTTCGCCGGTGGAGGCTGTAGGCAGAATGCCTCCCAATCTTGATATTGGATCTTGTTGAACAAGTATGATTCAATGTCGAAATATGCCTCATTGGTTTGGTGAAATCTTTGCTCTTCCCATAACTACCGAGCAACGAATGAGTGGTTGAATCGGTCAACAACAGTGGCCGGGGCGAATCTTGTGTAAGAAGCTATTGATTGTTCGTGGAGAATAGTTTGAGAAAAAAATTCCGGAGTAGTAGAGAGGGTTCTGAAAATTTCAAGAAATTGGAAAGATAGTGAGAGCAAGATTTTTAAAGAAAGCAAAAGTAGCAAGAATGCAAGAGTAAATAGTGCACAGCAATGAAGCTGCTTATATAGGCTTTGGTAAATATGATCGTTCAGAACTAGCCGTTAGGTAATTACTGACCAATCAACAATTTACTATCGCGGTAGGAATCTCGGCAGATAGTTGTTACACTTTTTCTGCCCGTTATGAATTTTGCGGCTTTGACACAGTACTGTCATGGCAGCAGACTTCCTGCTGTGAAATAATTTTTCTGCATTCGTTGTTTTATTTATCCTAAAAAAACAAAACTTAAAAACATAAAATACTGAAAATAAAATAACAACATATAAGACTAATCCTAATATAATAAATAAAATGGAAGGGAAGAGATTATGTTACTTGTGGAGTGCATGTGAATGCATCTCCCAATTTGATTATCTCTTTTTGGCTCCTATCTTTCTTCACGTGTTGGCTAGTCCCTTTAGTGCATTCGACTTCTCCTTTGGGTTTTATTCACTTACCGAATAATCTGCCGAGCATGCTGCCCAGGCAAGATGTTTTAGTATTATGGTCTGGTGTATGGAGAGCCTTACATTCTGCTAGAGCGTCTGAATTAGTGAGATTGTAGAAGGCATTCAACTTGACTTGTTGATCGTTTATCCGCATCGTGAGCTCGCCATTTTCTACATCGATGATGGTGCATCCAATAGCAAGGAAAGGTCGACCCAATAAGATCGGTGCATTGTTGTCTGCCTTACAATCAAGGACGAGAAAGTCGACAAGAAATATAAACTTGTCAACCTTAACCAGAATGTCCTCAATTTTGCCTACAGGATGTACATAGGACCGATCCGCAAGTTGGAGCAGTACTGTTGTTGGTTTTGCTCACCCTATTCCAAGTTTTTGAAAAACTGATTTGGGCATTAGGTTGATGCTTGCTCCCAAGTCGCATAGGGCATCGTAACTATCCCCAATCGCGAAAGGGATTGTAAAGCATCTAGGATCCTTTAACTTAGGCGGCATGCGATTATGTAGCATGGCCATGCAACCTTCAGTGGCTGCCACTGTTTCAAATTCCCCTAGCCTTCGTCGTTTGGATACTATGTCCTTTAAGAACTTGGCATAGTTGAGCATTTGTTCAATAGCCTCAACTAATGACAAGTTGATATGGACTTGATTTAAGATGTCTAGGAATTTCCGAAATTAGTGATCATGTTTGTGCTTTTTTAACCTCTACGAGAAAGGAGGTGGTGGTATTATGTCCTCCAGGTTTCCTTGGATATTGAGTTTAATACCTGGGGTGAACTTATCTGCAGCTGCCTCGGCAGGATTTTCAGGTACTGCTAGTTCTGCTACTGGGGCAGTGCTTTCGGTAGGGTCTTTCTCAGCTTCTGAGTCCTCGTGATGTTGCTTTTCTGGTTGGACTCTATCGGTTGAGGGATCTTCTTTATCTTTTAATTGTAGGCCACTTCTTGTCATAATTACCTTGCATTGCTCATGGCCTAATACCTTAGCAACCTCAGTATTTCTAGGTAAACCGCCTGATGGTCGAGTGTTTTGTCGTTGGAAAAATAGACCAACTTGGGTTTCTAAAGACTTGATTGTAGGCTCCTGGTTCTGCAGTCTCATCTTAGTTTGATTCATGAAGTCATCAATACGCTTCATGAAGCGGCTATTCTCGGCTATATATGAATCAGTCTTTGACATGAAGGCCGTGAGAGAATCTGCTAGTGCATTCATAGACAGTTGTTGTTGTACCTGCTGCTGTGGCATGGACTGCTGTACGTGCTGCTGCGGTAGGTTCTGACTTTGGTGCTGGAATCCAGGGGCTTTGTTGATTGTATTTAAGGCATTGTTGGGGTTACTCCATGAAAAGTTTGGATGTATTTTCCAAGATTGGTTGTAATTGTTGGACATCATTTGATTGTTCCTATTATAGTTTCAAACATATAGTCTAGTTTCCTCATTTTGCATGTAATCAGATGAGTTAACTGCCTTAACCTCATGAATATTTCTCTGGGCTTGAATATTCTGAACCATCTTGGTCAGAGAAGCCAATTATGCTGCCACCGAACTGGGAGTGTCTAATTCATGGGTTGTGGCATGACGTCTCATTCCTCCTCGCCTTGATGTGGGAAATTGGAAGTCGTTCCTTGCAAGTTTATTCAGAATCTCAATGGCCTCCACGGGTGCTCTATCCAAAAGTATCCCATTTGCGGAAGCATCTAGCATCATCCTTGTAGAGGCATTGATAGCATTATAAAACATGGAGACTTGTGCCCACAAGTGAAAACCATGTAGTGGGCATTTGTTTAACAATTCTCTGTAGCGTTCCCATGCCTCATACATCGGTTCATCATCATCCTGCCGGAATGATGTGATTTCATTACGGTTGCGATCACAGAGATTTATCGGATTATACCTCGTAATGTATTCTCGGCAGAGTTCATCCCAAGATCCTATGGATCCTGCTGGGATACCATTTCACTAAGTTTTCGCCCTATCCTTCAGTGAATAGGGGAACAACTTTAATCGTAAAATATCTTCATGGACTCTTTGGATCTTGAAAGAATTGCACACTTCCATGAAAGATTTAAGATGCTACCTTACATCTTTAGTAGCAGACCCACTAAACTTTCCAATTGTATTCAACATGTTGAACATCACTGGTTTGAGCTCAAAGTGAGTTGCTTCAATTTCTGGGGTGACTACGCCAGGGTTTAGTCCGTTTAGGTCTTCCACCAAATAGTCTCTAACAGTGAGCTGCCTAGGTAATGGTCGCGGCGGTGGCTGTTACGACATTGTTGGTGGCAGTACATTATGATCAATAGGTGGAATTTGTCCTCTTGGTGGATCATCAATGACTTGAAATAGGTTGCGCCTTAGATGGTGTCCTGTGCGTTAGATTTCAGGATCCAATTCGTATAATGGACCACTCGGGTTTGCCCTGGTCATATACCAGATGAGTTGACTGCCTTAACCTCATGTATATTTTTCTTGGCTTGCATATTCTGAACCATCTTGGTCAGAGAAGCCAATTGTGCTACCACCGAATTGGGTGTGTCTAATTCATGGGTTGTGGCATGACGTCTCATTCCTCCTCGCATTGATGTGGGAAATTGGAAGACGTTCCTTGCAAGTTTGTTCAGAATCTCAATGGCCTCCACGGGTGCTCTATCCAAAAGTGTCCCATTTACGGAAGCATCTAGCATCATCCTTGTGGAGGCATTGGTAGCATTATAAAACATGAAGACTTGTGTCCACAAGGAAAAACCATATAGTGGGCATTTGTTTAACAATTCTCTGTAGCGTTCCCATGCCTCATACATCGGTTCATCATCATCCTGCCGAAATGATGTGATTTCATTACGGTTGCGATCATAGAGATTTATCGGATTATACCTCGTAATGAATTCTCGGCAGAGTTCATCCCAAGATCCTATGGATCCTGCTGGGATGCCATTTAACCAAGTTTTCGCCCTATCCCTCAGTGAATAAGGGAACAACTTTAATCGTAAAATATCTTCATGGACTCCTTGAATCTTGAAAGAATTGCACACTTCCATGAAAGATTTAAGATGCTGCCTTGCATCTTCAGTAGCAGACCCACTAAACCGTCCAATTGTGTTCAACATGTTGAACATCACTGGTTTGAGCTCAAAGTGAGTTGCTTCAATTTTTGGGGTGACTACGCCAGGGTTTAGTCCATTTAGGTCTTCCACCAGATAGTCTCTAACAGTGAGCTGCCTAGGTAATGGTCGCGGCGGTGGCTGTTACGGCATTGTTGGTGGCAGTACATTATGATCAATAGGTGGAATTTGTCCTCTTGGTGGATCATCCATGACTTGAAACATGTTGCGCCTTAGATGGTGTCCTGTGCGTTAGATTTCATGACCCAATTCGTATAATGGACCACTCGGGTTTGCCCTGGTCATATACCAGATGAGTTGACTGTCTTAACCTCATGTATATTTTGCTTGGCTTGCATATTCTGAACCATCTTGGTCAGAAAAGCCAATTGTGCTACCACTGAATTGGGTGTGTCTAATTCATGGGTTGTGGCATGACGTCTCATTCCTCCTCGCCTTGATGTGGGAAATTGGAAGTCGTTCCTTGCAAGTTTGTTCAGAATCTCAATGGCCTCCGCAGGTGCTCTATCCAAAAGTGTCCCATTTATGGAAGCATCTAGCATCATCCTTGCGGAGTCATTGGTAGCATTATAAAACATGGAGACTTGTGTCCACAAGGAAAAACCATGTAGTGGGCATTTGTTTAACAATTCTCTGTAGCGTTCCCATGCCTCATACATCGGTTCATCATCATCCTGCCGGAATGATGTGATTTCATTACGGTTGCGATCATAAAGATTTATCGGATTATACCTCGTAATGAATTCTCGGCAGAGTTCATCCCAAGATCCTATGGATCCTGCTGGGATGCCATTTAACTAAGTTTTCGCCCTATCCCTCAGTGAATAGGAGAACAACTTTAATTGTAAAATATCTTCATGGACTCCTTGAATCTTGAAAGAATTGCACACTTCCATGAAAGATTTAAGATGTTGCATTGCATCTTCAGTAGCAGACCCACTAAACCGTCCAATTGTGTTCAACATGTTGAACATCACTGGTTTGAGCTCAAAGTGAGTTGCTTCAATTTCTGGGGTGACTACGCCAGTGTTTAGTCCGTTTAGGTCTTCCACTAGAAAGTCTCTAACAGTGGGCTGCCTCGGCAATGGTTGCGGCAGTGGCTGCTGTGGTATTGTTGGTGGCAGTACATTATGATCAATAGGTGGAATTTGTCCTCTTGGTGGATCATCCATGACTTGAAACAGGTTGCGCCTTAGATAGTGTCTTGTGCGTTAGATTTCAGGACCCAATTCGTATAATGGACCACTCGGGTTTGCCCTGGTCATATACCAGATGAGTTGACTGCCTTAACCTCATGTATATTTTGCTTGGCTTGCATATTCTGAACCATCTTGGTCAGAGAAGCCAATTGTGCTGCCACCGAATTGGGTGTGTCTAATTCATGGGTTGTGGCATGACGTCTCATTCCTCCTCGCCTTGATGTGGGAAATTGGAAGTCGTTCCTTGCAAGTTTGTTCAGAATCTCAATGGCCTCCGCGGGTGCTCTATCCAAAAGTGTTCCATTTTCGGAAGCATCTAGCATCATCCTTGTGGAGGCATTGGTAGCATTATAAAACATGGAGACTTGTGTCCACAAGGGAAAACCATGTAGTGGGCATTTGTTTAACAATTCTCTGTAGCGTTCCCATGCCTCATACATCGGTTCATCATCATCCTGCCGGAATGATGTGATTTTATTACGGTTGCGATCATAGAGATTTATTGTATTATACCTCATAATGAATTCTCGGCAGAGTTCATCCCAAGATCCTATGGATCCTGTTGGGATGCCATTAAACCAAGTTTTCGCCCTATCCCTCAGTGAATAGGGGAACAACTTTAATCGTAAAATATCTTCTTGGACTCCTTGGATCTTGAAAGAATTGCACACTTCCATGAAAGATTTAAAATGCTGCCTTGCATCTTCAGTAGCAGACCCACTAAACCGTCCAATTGTGTTCAACATGTTGAACATCACTGGTTTGAACTCAAAGTGAGTTGCTTCATTTTCTGGGGTGACTACGCCAGGGTTTAGTCCATTTAGGTCTTCCACCAGATAGTCTCTAATAGTGAGCTACCTAGGTAATGGTCGCGGCGGTGGCTGTTACGACATTGTTGGTGGCAGTACATTATGATCAATAGGTGGAATTTGTCCTCTTGGTGGATCATCCATGACTTGAAATAGGTTGCGCCATAGTGGTGTTCTGTGCGTTAGATTTCAGGATCCAATTCGTATAATGGACCACTCGGGTTTGCCCGGATCATATACCAGATAAGTCAACGTTAATAAAAAAATAAATAATTAGAATTAAAGTTAAATAAAGAATGGTTAAAGAGAAAGAAAATAAAGCAAATAAAAATTTAGTTGTCAATTCCCGGTAACGGCGCCAAAAACTTGATGCGTGTAATAATAGCGCAATTGTGTAGTGTACACGTCGCAAGTAATAAAGTGATAAGTATATCTTGTATCGTCTCCACAGGGATTGGTATACTTAATATGTCTCCCCTTATTTCCTTGCTCCTGAAAGATAAAGTAAAAACACAGATAAATGGATTTGTTTAACTAACTAAATAACAAAACATAAAATAAATGATTGAGAACGATATTGAGAAAGTGGGTAGGATCCAGCTGCGTCAATTAGTGGATTCGATTGATCTTCTTCTTGTCCAATGCAATTACACAACACTGCTCCGGCAGTACTATAGATACAACCTCAGCAGCGTTAGTGTCTTCTACCGCGGTAATCTCTTGCTCTTGGGCAGATGCATCAAAGTTCAGCAAAGTGTCCGTAGTAGACTCCGCTTATCTCTAAGTTAGAGCGTTGTTGATGACTGGTCTTTGACGATACCTCTCGGTGTAAATCAACGATAATCACCAACCAATCCAACACTTCTTTTAGCTTTTGAAACTCTTAACCTATCTCTAGGCCGAGTTAGTGTCATCGACACCGTACTTATCCCTTTCGTGAATCTAACTCTCTCGATGCTAGATAAATGGATTACTTACAAACTTCTCTCTCGAGCTTGAATGCAAGAACAAGGAATGGAAATAGAATAAGCAAACTTTGATATTATTATTGCATTAGAACAAAGAAACAAGAAACAATCTCCTTTCACTAATATCTACAACCTTCACCTATCCCTAAGAGATTTAGAACATAATGTCGATAGGTACAAATCTTAGGGGAAGGGTTTCTCTAAAATCGGCTCTCTTAACAATATGGTCGGCTAGGCTATATATAGTCTTAACCTAGGGCAAACCTTTCCTAAATAGATTCTAACTTTGAGTAATGAGCAAGTCTTCTGATATTTCCAAGTTTGCAACCTTCTAGAAAGCTTTTCCCGTTCGGTCTTTGACTTGAGCTTTTAGTTCGCTAGCCTGGTCCAATTGGTGCACTGTATCTTCCAGAATGTTCTCTATATTTTTGTCTTTCATTCGCCTACAATGTTGATGTTGACACTCTGGATGCTGTCGCGGTCTCGTCCCTGCCTCGGTCTCAACACTGCTTCACCGCTGCTTCGGCCCTAGATATTCCTGCATATACAGAATATGTAATAATATTTGCATTCTCTATAAATTTTGACTTTGTAAGTAGTGATAACGGAATAGCAAATATTGTACAAAGAGCCCATATTTCAGCTCAAGTTGGTGTATAATAGATGCATAAAGTACCATGAGGAGTGTAGTAAATAACTGCCTTTAGGCACTCATCACACGGCCTTGGTGAATTGAGTAGAGGCCTTGTTTCATATGCTTAGAGACTCTTTAATGAAAAACTCGGCCTTTACTCAATTGACCTGGTTGAGAGCAAACCTCGAAAACTATTTTTGTGATTTTCGGTTTTGAGAATCAAGATTAGGTTAAAAGTGGCTGCTAGACCAAAACCTCCCTTATATACGTGTCTCCAAAGAAATTAAGGTTTTATTTTGAATTTGTTATAGGAAATAATTACTTTAATTATTTTCTGAAAATTCGGAATCTATATTTTATCTGAATTTGAAAAGGGATACAATTACTTTAATTATATCCTTTGATTAAATTCGAGACTAAGTATAGTCTACTTATACATATATTTATTGTTCCTTTCCATTTGTAAGGAATAAAAGAAGATAATAGAGCTTTGAACAACTTAAGGGGTACCTTAAAGAGGATCTAGTCTTAGTGCAACCTGAACCGAGAAAATATTATATGGTATTCAGTGGTACTTCGTTGAATATGCTAGGTTGTGTGCTCATGCAAGAGTTTAAGATGGTAGATCATGTCTCGAGACACTTTAAACCCATGAAAGGAACTATCTCATACATGATCTAGAGCTTGTCGCGGTTATATTCTTGTTGAAGATTTAGAGGCACTATCTGTAAGGTGAAAAGTGTTATATCTACATCAACCATAAGAGTTTGAAGTATTTGCCCTCCCAAATTGATTTGAATCTAAGACATCGGTGGATAGAGTTGTTGAAACACTACGACTCTATCATAAAATATCACCCTAGTAAGGTGAATATAGTCTTCGATGCTTTAAGTCAAAAGTCTTTGTTAGACTGAGAGCTATGTTTGCCCGGTTGAGGATAGTCAAAGACGGAGATCTTTTGGCAGAGTTACATGTTGAACCCATGTTGGTTGATGAGGTCAAAAGGACAACAATGCTTGATGAGGAGTTGATAGCTCAAATGAAGGTTTTTTAGAGAAGTGAGGTGTCATACTTAGAGGTATGAGATGATGAGTTCTTTTATTTTAAGGGTCATTTGTGTGTTCCAGCTTTAGAGGATCTAAGAGATCGCATCTTAAGGTAATCTCATCGTAATCTATTTTTTGTTTATCCGGGAAGTAATAAGATATATCAAGATCTTTACCCTTTTTTGGTGGTCGTGTATGAAGCGAGATATCTCTGAGTTTGTAATGAGATATTTGGTGTGTCAATAGGTTAAGGTGGAACATCATGTTCTTTCAACCCATAGAGATACCATAGTGGAAACAGGATCGGGTGACCATGGACTTTTTCATGGGGTTGCCAATGACACTACGAAAGCATGATGCTATATGGTTTATAGTTGACCGTTTGATCAAGTCGACTCACTTCTTGCCCATGAGTATGGACTTCAACTTGGAAAAGTTAGCACGATTATATATCAAGGAGATCGTAAGGTTGTATGGTGTACCATCCTTGATCATATCGGATATGGATCCTTGGTTTACGAAAAGGTTGTGGAAGTTGATCTGTGAGGATTTGGATACTAAGTTGCATTTTAACGCATCTTTTCATCCTCAAACCGATGGAAAGTATGAGCGAGTAATATAGATCTTAAAAGATATGGTCTAGTGTTGCATCGTGGATTTTTCTCAAAATTAGGAGAATTAGTTTCCGCTTGTAGAGTTCACTTACAACAAAATTTATCAATAAAGCATTAAAATGACTCCTTTTGAGGCCTTAAGCATAAGTGTAGGAAACCTCTATGTTGGATCGAGCTTAATGAAAGAAGAATAGTGGGTTTCGAGCTTGTTAAGCAAACCGAGGAAAAGTTGCAAATTATCAAGGAAAGTCTGCAAGTAGCCTTTGATTGACAAAAAGCTTATGTAGATCAAAAGCATAAGAACATCGAGTATGATTTAGGAGAGAATGTATTTCTCAAAGTTTCTCCATAGAAGGAAATCATCTGATTTAGGCATAAGGGAAAGTTGAGCCCAAGATACATTGGACCGTAGAGGTTCTTGAAAGAGTTGGACCAGTGGCTTATTTTCTAGCTTTACCTTTGAAGCTAACACTTATCCATGATATTTTCTATGTATCTATATTGAGGTATTACCGTTATGATTCTTTGCACATCATCTCGTATCTTTTTTCATCATGTAAATTTTGAGGATAAAATTTTCTTTAAGGAGAGAGAGTTGCAACAACCTGAATTTTGATATCCCAGAATTCTGTTAACCCAAAGCATTTAGGTTTCATCATTTGGGCTTAGGGAGTCTTGTTGGGCCTTAGACTTGAGTTTTTTGGATTGTTGTTGGGACAAGGGAGTTAAGCAATGGAATTTGGGTAATCATTCATGAGGATGACAAAGAGAGGGCGTGGAGAGTTATTTTCTCCTAAAGGTTGTTTGTTTGGTTACGGGAAAGGGTGCTATTGAGCTTATTTCTTATTCTTGCTAGTGTTTCTAGTACCTAGAAACATGCCTAACAATATCTAATTGTTTGTTTAAACTTCTTATAAAGAAAATGGTGGGTAAACCTTCAAGATCTCTTGGGAAGTAGAAGGTTTGAGATTGCTTGAATTCACGTTTTTAGTTGATGTAGCTTGAGTTTAGTACACTACTAATTCCCATGGCATCATACATCTCATGGAAATAGAACTTGTTACATATGGTTTTTCGATTGCTTGGTATGAATGCTCAGAGAATCTTTAATATCAACTTATGATTTTGGATTGATAATGTCATAAAATTGATAAAAATGATAAATGCTCAACTCACTATCACTTTCTATACTTTTCATGGGCATTTATCATCAATTATACACCTACTTGAACCAATGCATGTACTTAATGTGATATATTTAGGGATGATGCTATTAAAGATAACATTTGTAGAAAAGGCATACTTTACTATATTTTCATGTCTGTGTAGGAAAAGTATTGCCGCGGCAGCAACCTGAGGCCGAGGCAGTAGAGGATAAAAAGCAATATGGCAGGCAAACTGAGGAGAAAAATGAGGAGAACATTGTTGAACAAGAAGCCCAAGGATTATAGCTGAACAACACATCAAAAGCCCAAGGACAAGGTCACGCGAGAAAAAACCTTCTAGAAGAATTAAACTTGGAAATATGTAACCTATGCACATAAATTGTTCCCTACTCCAAGTTGTACTCTATTTAGAAAAGGTTTGCCCTAGGCCAAGCCTATATAAGGCATAGCCATCCAAGGGACTAGGGAGAGCCGAATTTGAGAGAGTTTACCCTAGGAACAATTCTTCCCATCATGTTCTAAGCTTTCTCAGGGTTTAGGTGAAAGTTGTTGAGTATTAGTAAGAGGAGATTGTATCTTGTTTTTTGTTTCAATGCAATAAAATATCAAAGTTTGCTTACTCTTTGCCATTCTTTTTTCTTGCATCCATGCTCGGGAGAGAAGTTTGTAAGTAATTTATTTATCTAGACTCAAGAGAGTTAGACTCACGAAAGGAGTAAGTACGGTATTCAACTTGATTAGAGGATACTAACTCGGCCTAGGGATAGGTTGGAGTTTCAGCGGCCAAAAGAAGTGTGGGATTGATTGTTGGTTATAATTGATTAACGTCGTGAGGTATTATCAAGGACTGACCATCAATAGTGTTTTGACTTAGGGATAATTGGAAACATCAAAGGACACTTTGCCGAACTTTGGTAATTTTGTCCAAGAGCAAGGGATTGCCGCAGCAGAAAACACTATCGCTGCCGAAGACAATAACCTGCAGTACTGCCAAGGCAGTGCAGTGCAATTGTATTGGACAGAAACAGATCAATCAATTCCACTATACAACACAACTGGATCCTACCCTCTTTCTCAAATTTGATCTCATCCTATTTAGTTTTCTTTAATTGTTTTATTTAGTTTAATCAACATCTAATTTACTTGTGTCTTTACGATTGTTTTACAGAGCAAGAAGATCTAAGGAAGCATATTAAGTATACCAATCCCTGAGGAGACGATAACTCGATAATACTTATCACTTATTACTTACGACGTGTTCACTTGCACTAATTGCGCATATTTGACACGCATCAAGTTTTTGGCGTCGTTGCTGGAGATTGAAAACTAAATTTTGTTTTCTTTATTTTCTTGCAACTTTTTATTTTTTACTAATATATATCTTTTTCTTTTTCTTAAAAAAATAAAAAAAATAGGTGTGTTTCAAGATCAAGATGCAAGAAGAATGAAAGAAATCTATTCGGTTGTTGATGTTGGAAGATATGAATCGAAACAATCAAGAATTTCTAGATTAAATGATGATTATCTATGCCAGCCAAGAGTAACCCAACAAGTTCATGCCTGGGCAAATTTTTGTTTTAATTGTGGAGATGATCACTTGGTTAGCAATTGCCCATGTAGTACTAGAACATATGGCCACAAAGAGGACCATAGATGGAACCAACAAAAAAATTCTTCATGGTATGATCAAAACGCTCAAAATTTTTACTATGACAATTTTGTTGATGTTACAGATATGTCATGGAAATATAGTTCTTCTCAAGAGTACCCAACTTCATTTGAAGAAACATTGAAAACATAAATGGCTAGAATGAAAGAATTAATGACAGAGCAAACAAAGTATATAGATAGATTGGATGCACCCTTGCAGGATTCAGAAGATCAAGTGCAGAGATCTATATATACCATGGATACCGTGGAATTTGAGGATTGCTCTCACTCAAAGTTGCCTGGGCAATTACATGACGACATGCTCGATCAACAAGATGGCGATGCCATGATAATGGAAGATGAGAAGGTAATGATTGAACCTTTTGAATTCTTTAAAAACTCATCTTTTCCATTACATGTATATTTTGAAGAGTCAACGTTACAAGATTTGAAGCCATCACAAAAAGGATATGATTATTTGGAAGATGATATTTTATCTGTGATAATTCCATCTAATAGTAGCTCTAAACCAAAATCCCTACTGATGGAGATTTTTGAGAAGCATAAAGAACAATATGGTTTGATTCTTGAAGACATCAAGAAAGATGGTTCTTCACTTTACTTACACCAAATTTTGGCAAAAAATTGTCACGACAATTGGCTGTCATAGCAATTGCTACGACAACGAAGGCTATATCCAACTCTGATGGAAGTCAACAAGAATGAGGTAATTAAATGGTTGGATATTGATATATTTTTTCTAACAAGATATTCATGCCTTCAGAAATAATATCAAGTTGGAGGATAGGCATGGACTACAAAAGAACACAAACGGAAGACACCTCCACCATGACCGCATAAATAGGAGTATCCGTACCCGCATTAGCCCATATCTTTTTGAATAGAATTGTCACTCGATGGAAGGTGCAGATGGACTATAAGAGATATCAGAAATGACCCTTCATAAATTTTCTTTATATTCTTATTTTATATCAATTTTCTCTTTGGTATTTTCATGAGTTTCTTAATTATGGTGTTTAGGAATAATTATCCTCTCATTACTTGAATGTTTCTTTCTTTATGTTTATCTTTTTAGGTTAGGAAAATAAAGTAAGAATAAAGGAGAAATAGTTCACAGTAGGAATTCTGCCGAGGCAGTAAATAGTGTCAGAAGTCGCAGCAGTCCCAACGGGCAGAACAGTATAACGGCTATCTGTCGAATTTTCTACCGCGACAGTAAATGCTAACGTGCAGTAAATTCAAAATGGCTACAAGGCCAAGGCCTATATAAGCAACATCCTTCTTTTGAACTATTCACTCTTGCATTCTTGATTTCTTTAGAATTCTATTAAATCTTGCTCTCACAATACTCTCTGCCTACTCATAAGCATTCTTGAAATTTTCAAAATATATTCAAGAAATTATCCAAGACTCTCAATCTTCATCCATGGCAGCATACAATCGATTTGCCCCCGCCACTATTGCAGATCGATTCAATAGATCTTTCGTTACTCGGTAGTTATGGAAGGAACAAGGGTTCCAACACATTGAGGAGGAAAACTTCGGCATCGAACATTACTTGTTCAACAAGATTAAATATCAAGAATCGGAGATTTTCTGCCTACAACCTCCCTAGGAAAATGCCACCATTGTGCGGGAATTTTATGTACATGGGCCAAGCAAGGACAATCTCTACGTCCACTGCCGAGGTAAGCATGTCCGCCTTGATGCCGAAGCAATCAACGATTTCTATGGCCTCATCCCCACCCATGATGTTCATGCCGAATTCATGGAAGAAGTCACCACTCAAGACTACGAGCTAATCAAAGATGACCTTTGTTACAGCAACACTCCTTGGGAAACCGGTGCCCATAAAGGTTTTGTAAAAAGGCAAAGCCTCAAGCCCAAGGCTAAGTTGTGGTGTACCTTTGTCAAGAGACGCCTCATCCCCACTTCTCACAACAGAATGGTGGACCGCAAGAGATTGGTGCTTATCTAATCCATCATCAACAAGAGGAGCATAAATGTTGGAGAGATTAGTTTTCAAGAAATACACGAGTGCGGTAAGAAGGAACATGGAACTTTATATTTCCCTTGTTAATCTCTGGTTTGTGCATTGTTGTAGGAGTACCAGTAGAAAACACGAATGAATACACACCAAACAGGCAAGGATGGACAAAAGAATTATACCACAGAGTTATGCAGATCACACAGAAAGAGCCTGTCCAGGCAACCCCTCAGCAGTTCACTGTTGACTACACTGTCGGCACCCAGTACACGGCAGAGATACCTGGTACTGCACAAGCCACTACCGCAGCAGACCCCTACCAAGAGATTCTTCAAAGGATGGCAGCTATGGACCTTCGCCAGTAGAGACATGGATATCAGAGAGACTTCAACAACACTCTGGCCCAAATAATGATTCAGAACTGTCTCAGTCAAGGGGCATAATTTCCAAAATTCCCTGCAAACATATTCGTCACAGCAGCACCCTACATAGAAACTACTCTAGCCCCAGGGCCGAGCCCATTCTTTTCCTCCAGACCATAACAACAGTTCGATGCAACTGGCCCATCTAGGGCAGCATACCCTGTCGCGGCATCATCTGCAAGCAAAAGACCTTCCAAGCGAAGGGTGGTCTTCAACACTCCCCCAAGATCCCCAATCCCAATGGACAGTCTATCAGTTGAGATAGATGCTTATGTCAATCAGACCTCAGACACTACCGATCCAAACATCTAGAATGCTGGGGCAGATCCAGAGAACGAAGGAGGAACAAAGATAATGGACACTGAAGATGAAGGAGGAGAAGAGATTAATGCTCCCATGCAACGAGCAACACCAACGAGAGTTCAGCCACCAAGACGAGCAAAGTCATCGCCATCACTAAGGGCACAACAATCAGCAGAAAGATCAAGAAAACAAATTGTAGAAGAAAGCTCTTCTAAATCATTATAATTTCTCTTATTTCTTTTATTTGTTGCCCATATAAATTTTTTGTTGCTTATATTTTGTTACCTACGGCCTGCCCCTAAATTAAGCATTGAGGAAAATGTTTGGTTTGAGTTTAGGGTGTAGACCCACTGCCGAGGCAATCTACTATCACGGTCTTGCCATGAAAAGGAAGTTTTTAGTGATAAAATTTTTTATCTTATGTCCACCACTTTACTTAAAATTGTTGCCTATACTCTTGCACCGCCCATCATCAGTATTGTCTTAGTTTATTCTTCAAGACAATAGAAATCTTTCTCCTTACCATAGTTAGGTTTTGCTTTGAAGGCTTAATTCTAGGATACTTAAGGAGAATAACTTAGAAGCTTACTATAAGGTTGAACTTTAAAACACTTTTGGGACTTGTTAGGCTATAGGAATTCTTCTAATGAACTTAGGTGATAAAAACTTAGATCTTTGGAAAGGTGACTAGAGGTGCCTATAACCGGCTCTAATAAATACTCTTCTTCATGATAAAGGTGTCCTAAATTGGCTCTAGTATGCATAAAAGAATAGCCAAAGAAATAAGGAGATAAGAAGGAGAAGACACAATACTTGAGGTGCCCGAAATTGGCTCAAGAAATTGTTGTTTTAAGAAGAGTACACTAAATCATAGTCTATTTGTCTTGAACTTAAAGTTTATCTAAGAAGGACTTTAATCAAACTTGTTCACAAAAACGCACACAAACACTAATATTACAGTTTGTCTTCTAGGTACACCCTTAGGTAACCGAAAGGTTAAGTCTAAAGAATAGACATAGTTATGGTGGGGAGACTAGATGGAAACATAAGACCAAAAGAAAATAGAATTTGACAAATTGATGGTTTGCATTGCTTGAGGACAAGCAATAGTTCGAGTTTAGGGAAGTGATAAGTGCTCAACTCACTATCACTTTCTACACTTTTCATGGGCACTTATCATCAATTCTACACCTACTTGAACCAATGCATGTACTTAATGTGATATATTTAGGGATGATGCTATTAAAGATAACATTTATAGAAAAGGCATACTTTACTGCATTTTTATGTCTGTGTAGGAAAAGTATTGTCGCGGCAGCAACCTAAGGCTGAGGCAGGACCAGAGGCTGAGGTAGCAGAAGATAAAAAGCAATATGGCAGGCAAACTAAAGAGAAAAATGAGGAGAACGTTACTGAATAAGAAGCCCAAGGATCGGAGTTGAACAACACATCAAAAGCCCAAGGACAAGACCACGCGGGAAAAAGCCTTCTAGAAGAATTAAACTTGGAAATATGTAACCTATGAACATAACTTGTTCCCTACTCCAAGTTGTACTCTATTTAGGAAAGGTTTGCCCTAGGCCAAACCTATATAAGGCATAACCGTCCAAGGGACTAGAGAGAGCCGAATTTGAGAGAGTTAACCCTAGGAACAATTCTTCCCATCATGTTCTAAGCTTTGTTAGGGTTTAGGTGAAAGTTTTTGAGTATTAGTGAGAGGATATTGTATCTTGTTTATTGTTTCAATTCAATAAAATATCAAAATTTGCTTACTCTTTGCCATTCTTTGTTCTTGCATCCAAGCTCGGGAGAGAAGTTTGTAAGTAATCTATTTGTCTAGACTCGGGAGAGTTAGACTCACGAAAGGAGTAAGTGCGGTATCAACTTGATTGGAGGATACTAACTCGACCTAGGGATAGGTTGGAGTTTAAGCGGCTAAAAGAAGTGTAGGATTGGTTGTTGGTTATAATTGATTAACGCTGGGAGGTGTCATCAAGGACTGACCATCAACAGTGTTTCGACTTAGGGATAAGCGGAGCCATCAAAGGAAACTTTGCCGAACTTTGGTAATTCTGCCCAAGAGCAAGGGATTGTCGCGGCAGAAAACATTGTTACTGCCGAAGACAATAACC
Source organism: Abelmoschus esculentus (assembly GCA_035048815.1). Classification (NCBI taxonomy): domain Eukaryota; kingdom Viridiplantae; phylum Streptophyta; class Magnoliopsida; order Malvales; family Malvaceae; genus Abelmoschus; species Abelmoschus esculentus. The sequence goes on along the minus strand of JAUCBN010000016.1, from coordinate 10,595,964 downwards.
TGCAGTATTGTCGAGTTAGTGTAGTGCAATTACATTGGACAGAAACAGATTAATCAAATCCATTATACAACACAACTGGATCCTACCCACTTTCTCAAATTTGATCTCATCCTATTTAGTTTTCTTTAATTGTTTTATTTAATTTAATCAACATCAAATTTACTTATGTCTTTACTTTTGTTTTACAGAGCAAGAAGATCAAAGGAAGCATATTAAGTATACCAATTCTTGAGGAGATGATAACTCGATAATACTTATCACTTATTGCTTGCGACGTATTCACTTGCACTAATTACGCATATTTGACATGCATCAAGAAACACACTCAATACTATCCCAATAACTTCTAGAAGCAATTTTGGGCTTCACCATATAGGTTAAATGATGATTCTTGGTTAATCTCAAGCCCAAAATTATATTTTTTAGGTGAGCATACCGATATGGTTAGGGGTGTATCAATATGCTAGTATGAAAAAGGATGCCTTTTTAGGAGAGACATATCGGTACATATAGGAAAGTATCGATACTCCTCGCTTCTTTCAAATTCCAATAACGTTTTCATACATCGGTATAGGTGAACGTATCGACACTACTGTTGCATTGTGTGATAGCAGTTAGGCATATTGATACACTATGTAGGCTTATCGGTAATACCTTGGATCAATACCGATATGGGGGTTAAGCATATCAGTACATGTAGGCATTCATGGTTTTTTTAACCTAAATAGCTTATCAGTACGTCTTTGAGGTGTATCGATATGAGGTGAGATACTGATACCCTCACGTAGGCGTTTTAGTACTCATTGAGTAATCTATCAAAAAAATAGTGTTTTAGTTTGGGGCTCGATAATTCGTGATAGAGAGTCTTAAGGGTCTCTTAAGGAGCAAAATAAATGTAAAAAATGAGAAATTGATAAATTAACCCCAAATACGAAAATTAAACTAAGGACTTGATAAAATTTGGATGGTTTAAATGCATGATAGAAACCCATAGGGATCCTTGATGGATCTTCAGTGTTGTGTGCTAACTAGGGTTTTGTTGTGTAATGATAGGTTGCTTAGCTTATTTAATCCTTGATTGATGGGAATCTAAATACCAAAGAAATAATGTTGCAACATCTTGAAGTCTCTCGAATAAAGGATCCTGATATTGTATGGATATATGCCTCATTCGAAGATCCCTGACGTGACATTCCGAGCATGGATTGGAGGATCTGGATACTATATGGATGTGGGCCTCAATTCCACGAGTGTAGGATCTCAATATTGTATAGACGTGGGCCTCACTCGTAGTGTCGGATCTTGATATTGTGTGAACGTGGGTCTCACTACTTTATACTTTTATTTTTTATGTATATGTTGTGTGTGATAGTATATATTCATTATGTCATATATTTAGACGATTATGGTAATGCCATCATACCTTGCACGATATCACATGTGTTGCATTGCTTTATTCATGATATGCACGATACATGGTCGAGTGATAGTGTATCCACTGACCTTTAGTTGTTCAGCATTCAGAATATGTTTCTATTTGCAGATGTTTAAGTGGCGGTGCAGATCGGAGGAGCACAATCGTGATTGGATTTTCAACATTGAGTTGGTGTTAAGTACAAATTATTTGATGTAATGGGCTAAGTACTCGTAGGACCCTATATGTGTAATTTATAAATCTATTTTGATATAGAGTTGTTTCACATGCTTTTAATTAATTATGTTATGGGAGGTTTGTTTACTTTTGAAATTATTGAGTTGTGATATTTTAAATGAATGAATCATTTTTTCAACATTGAGTTTTGAGTATTAGGCTTTATAAGCATAATTTTATAATACGGGTTTTAGTTAGAAGTATTAATGTGACATTCGGTTCTAAGGTATGACATTCGGTTCTAAGGTTTTAGTTAGAAGTATTGAGTTTTAAGGTTTAAGACTTGGGGATAAATTATTTTTAATTAAAATTTTTCAAAATTGAAATGATGTGTAGATGATATGGTTAAAATTTATTATTATTTTTGAACTAGGATAAAATTATTTGAATGTACACCCAGGATGACTAAATGTGTTATTATACAAAATAATTTAATTATTGTTTCACCCTTTAACTCGGTTTCTTGAATTATAGGTCTTTTAAATTCAAAACTTATTTTTGGTAGATTGCACAATGGGCATCAAGACCTACATATGTCTATCATATACCATTTAGGGTATCGATACACATTAAAGGGTATTGATACCTAGCTTTACACATACACTGTTTAACTAGTGACCATGTATTGATAAGTGGATTAAATAGTAATATTTTTATATTTAAGTATATCATTAATGATAAGTTTAAAGTGCTTAAATATTCATTTTCATTTGTTTTCTATGACTTCAATTCTAGAAAATGTACTTAAAATGGCAAAAGTCTATAATTTTTCCAGATTCAAGGCTAGATTAATTGGTATAAATTTGGGCATGAAAAATTCCTCATGGCACTATGTCAGCAACCTTCTAGAATATGACGTCAGCAACACAGATAGCTTATCCACACGTCTGAGAGCTTATCAATTTGAATTTGAATTTGAATTTAGGATATTATATTTTAGGATTTAATTCAAATTATTTAGGATTTATCCCTTGTATTTAATTTGAATTATCTTATTATTTTAGAGCCTTTTTATGATTTTAGAAGACTATAATTATCTTTAGTGGGGTAAGCAAAAATCATCTTCCATCTTATTTTTTATTTTTACTCTAGTTGTTTTAACTTTGGGATTTTTAATAAATTTTTTTCTTTTTCTTTCTTTTGTGTTCTTATTTTATTTTCTTTACAATGCTAATATGATTTTTATCATAATAATGCTTAGCTAAAAATTTTTTGCAGCCATGGGCTAAAGTAATAACTCAATTCTACTTGCGAGAATTAAAAAGCACTTCATACTTGTTTGGGTTACATTTTCAGTTTTTGAGAATCAAGGATCGATAATCAATCGACCTTTTACAATCAAAGAAATTTTAATTTCAAAAAGTGCATATTGCAATAAATTTCGATTTTAATTTATAGTTGGGAGGAAGGATCGGCTTGTAGCAAATTCGACTTCCTGTAAACACATTTGGCGACAGATTCGCTAAGAGAAACTGAAATTAAATTAAATTCTCATTTGAAAAGGTGGTGTGAGCTTTGGTGTCTTATACTTATGTGTGAAGCTTTCACCTCTTGTCAATTTGTAATACTTAAGATATCGATCTCATAGGGAATGGATTACCTAAGCAGCATGTTATTCCTACACTTAAGAAAAATAAAAGAAACACAAGTACTTTGGTTGAGTAATGATTGAAGTAAAAAAAATAAACTAAGTAAACTAAATATATAAGTAAAATCACGATAGATGGATAAGGCCAGGTTGATTGCTTTGTAGAGGGAACTCTAGTTGTACTTATTATCAATTTATTAATACATTAGGTTGATTTACCGTCGCCGCGGGTCACACGAAGGGTCGCTTTGGCTTACTCGGTAGGGTTATGCCTTATCGACAATTCAATATTTCATAGTTCGACAGGGCATCATTGAATGTCACTTCCTTATCCCTTATTCGGAGAACTATTGAAATCCATGTCTTGATAATACCTCCTAGCGTGAATGAAGGATGAACAAAAACCAATGATATGTTTCCTTTTAGTCGTTGAAACCCTTTCGGATTAGTCAATGACCTTGAGAAAAGATTGCACTCTCTCGTTTCATGATCCTAGCTATCCCTAGTCATAAATGGATTTTTCTTCACAAACTTATCTTTGGAGCTCATGTGCAAAAAAGTGTGAGAAACAAGAGATAATAAATTATGAAACTCGGAATTGCATTAATAAATATCAACTAAAGTATAACTTTCTTCCCCAACTACTTCGCAAACAACCTAAGCTTTGGGGAAAGTTTAAAAAATAATGAGCTTGTCGGCGGCTTAAGATTTTTCTATGAGAACCCACTTCTTCTCTAGACCTAAGAGCTTGGTTTATATAGGCCAAGCCTAGGTTAAAGTCTCCCATAAATGTAGGAGTTCTAAGAGGAAAAGAATACATGTCCATATTAAATTATAGCTCTTTATTCTATTTCCTAATTTAAGACCTTTTTAGACTTTTTAATCTTTCATTGACTTTGACCACGATTTGACTCTATTTCCTCACTTCTATTTCTTCTCGCATTATGTCCATTAGAACCGACACTTTATTCTCTATCTTTCGAGCACATGTTGTTATCTTTGCTTTACTACAGCAGCCACCGATGTGTTGTCGTGGGTGCTTATCTGCATTTTATCGTCAGCTTCCAACATCCATTGTATTATCTGACATTAACTATAGGGTTATTTCCTATCTAAGAAAGAAAATTATTAACCGTACTTATTTTATACCAAATAATAGATAAAGAGATGATTTAAGTGTTGGGGTACTGAAATATGGAAAATATGCAGAATTATCCATTATTGCCATTAAATTTATTTATTACTAGCAATAATTGAGTGGAGAATTGATATAAATAATAGAACTTTATGCACTTATCAAATACCCCAAATTCGAACTATTACTTGTCCTCAAGTAATGAAATAATATCCTTAAGTAAAAAAAATTATAGTAATATATCATCTTGTCTGCTACGGCAGGGTTCCTTTCTTAACTCGGACTCTTCTAGGTTCTAGGATTTCCTCGGAATTGGACTATGAGATTTTGTGAGTGTGTGCGTAGTTGTGTCAAAGCTGATTTTCTAAGTTATAATCATTTTTCTAGCTCAAGACTCCCGACTTAGATTTTATTTAATCTTTTTTCTTGATCCCTATTTTGTATATAAATATAAATATATGACTATATACTTATACTGCTTGAGCCGGTTTTGGGCAGTTCAAGTGTTCACCTACTCTTACTAGAGCCAAATTCAGGAACCTCTAGTAAGTGAGAAAAAGAACTAAGTCATAGAGCCGGTGATAGGTACATCTAGTTAAAATCTAAGGTCTAAGTCCTTATTGCTTTTCAAGGGAAAGAACTTCCAAAATCAACTAAGTCCAACAGTGTTTACTGGAATAGTGGCTGAGAATGGCTCGGTGGCAGCAGTAGTGGTGGCAGCAGGAGAAGTTTTTACTAGAACATTGGCTGAGGCAGTTATCGTTGAAGTTGGCTGTGGCATGGAGGTGTTGACCGTGAATGTTAGGAAAACAGTCGAGCAGTCCGAGAATTATTCTCGAATAGTTGCAACGATGGTACAGTTAAATTTCGAGACATATTTCATGAAGGCCAGCTACCTTCTTTCCATGCGCTGCAACATTGAGATGATGCCTCATTCTTCTACGGCATCAGTAGACTCTGCTTCGGCAATCGAAGCTACAAAGGCCTAGGGGAAAACATCTTGGAATTGTATTCTTTTCATGTAAATGTCCTTTATCCAACCTTTCTGCACCAGTGTGAATATGTCAGTTGATAGTGTTGGTACCCGTTCCATGTGTCCTAGTGACGTAATTAAATAGGGGAAGTATAGCATACCTCTTTCCTTAGCTACGTACTCGAAGATTTGTTCTCTAATGATGCATTCGACATCAATTCGGCGATTGTGCATAATGGAATGTATGAGTGCCACTCATGGCCGATCTTCTATTTAGTTGCAAGAAGTAGGCAACATATTCTTCTTGAAGAATGTGTTCCATAGTTTTTCTTCTGGCAGGAGGTCTCGACGGTTGACAAAGATGCAGTGTTTTTTGGTGTTCCACTTTGCTCCAAGAATGCAGAGTTTTGCCTTCATCATCTCGTATTCATTGATGGTCAAGGCAGCGACGAAGTCAGTATGTTTTTCGTTTTTAATATAGAGTCCAAAATAAGAGTTAATGGGTATATCGGACACTAGAATCACTCTCCCTCTCAGGTGTGTGTAGGGGTTGTTCGGCACAGGTCGGTGGGCATAGAACTCTCTTACCTAGACTATGTTTGTCGAATCTGGTTGCTTGGCGAACCTCTACCATCGCGGGAAAGTTATCTTTGATAAGATGAAAGCTTCGATACGGAGATCATCAACATTGGTGTAGTGGAAGCCCTTCTCTTCCCAGACCTGGCGACCCTTGAAATTACGTTGGTACTCTTGTTCTACCGCTGGCTTCGAGAATCGGTGGTACTTCGACGTGGCCTCTTCGGTAGATTATTTTCGGTGGTTTTCCATAATAACTTTTGTAGAGAAGAAGAAGATGAAAAGAATAAACTTAAGTGAAAAATCAAAATAAGAAATGAAAATGTTCATCGGTTGTCATGGCTTTGAAAGGCATGAGGCAGAGTGGCGTTTGAGGAGTGTCATAATTATTGGTCGTTGGCGTGTATGCGACGCAACCACAGCTGGCATTCACTGACAGCGGAATCAATGTGAAATTCGAATCTAGGCAGAATAATTCTCACCTGGAATTTTCTGCCGCTTTGATGAGGCCGATAATAGATTGGTCCGGTTAATAATTCTTATTCTTCTTCATTGAACCTAAGGTAAATAAAATATGAAAAATACTGAAAATGCAGAATAATAAAATGTGAAAAATTAAATCTAATTCCTAAAGCATAAAAATAAAATATGAGGATTTAAAATAAAATTAGGTTATTGGAGGAGTGCAATTGAATGCATCTCCTGAACTAAACATCTTCCCCTTTTTTGATGGAGGAGGATTTGATGATCCAGTTATTGTCTCCTCATCAGGTAGTTTCTTTCTTGTGTGCTTTTGCTCAAGGGTTATGCCGTCGCGGTAGTAGTTGCCTTGACGGGTATTATCTAGGCTTCGTTTTTGTATCAAAGTTAAATTCAGATTTAATCTCAATCTGTTGACATTCGTCTGGTTCTTCTGGATACCTTAGTGCTTTAAACACATTGATCTTCACTTGTTGGTCATTAACTCGAATAACCAACTATCCATTTTCACAATCGATCAATGTTCTTCATATGGTTAAGAACGAGCTTTCTAATATGATCGGAGCATTTTTCATCTTCTTCACAATCTAAAATCAAGAACTCAATAGGAAATATGAATTTATCAACTCTTACCAGGATATCTTCTATTTTTCTTTCAGGTTGCACGTAAAAGTGGTCTGCTAGTTACAATATTATCGTGGTTAGTTTTGTCTACCCGATGCCTAGCTTCAGAAATACTATCTTAGGCATTAAATTAATGCTGACACCTAAGTCACACAATATCTTACCTACATATTGATCCCCAATAGATTATGGTACCATAAAACTACAAGGGTTTTTTCTCATTATTGTCGCGCTGTTCTGCAGCATTGCCACATACCCTTCTGTTACGGTAGCAGTATCAAACTCCCCAATTCTTTTCCTTTTTGATATAATATCTTTAAAAAATTTTGCATAGTTGGGTATCTGTTTGATTGCCTCCACTAAAGGTATATTGATATGTACCCTTTTAAGGATGTCTAAAAATTTCTTAAACTGGTACCCCTACTTTTGTTGTTTTAACCTTTGTAAAAATAGTGGTGAGAGTAGTAGATCTTCAATCTTTTTAGAATATTGTAATCGTATTTGCGGTGCTACTACGATATCGTCTGTTGAGACATTATCATCGACAGCTTCTGTGATTCTTTTGCCTCATTTTTTCTTCAGTAACCTCCTTAGAGATTATTGTCTCAGATTTCTGACCCACTGCCTTAGTAGGTATCTCAGGGTCTTTCAGTTGTAGTCCACTTCTAGTGATTATAGCTTTACACTGCTCATGTGGACCTGTTTTAGTGAGTTCAGTATCGCTTGGTAGACCTCCTAAGGGTTGATTGCTCATTTGTTGGGTCATCTGCCCTATTGTTATTTCTAGATTTTTTAGAGCTGCTTTATTATTCTATATTCGTATCTCAACTCAATCCACAAATTTGTCGGCTCATTGAATGAACTTATCCGTGTTTGCTATGTAAGTACCAGTTTGAGCCATTAACATGTTTAGCGTGTTTTTCAGGGTTCAAATGTTAGCTGGCTGTTGTTGCGGCAGCTATTGTTGAACAGATCTATTTTTCTGCTGGAATCTAGAGGGTTGCAAAATCTATTGTTGCAGATTTAGTACATTGTTAGGGTTACTCCATGAAAAGTTTGGATGTTTACTCCATGCTGGGTTATAAGTGTTTGACATGTTGTTTCTATTGAAATTCTCAACATAGAAGTTGGATTTTGGATTTTGCGGCATTCATTCGAATCATGATTGTCTCCACATGTTTCACAAAAAATAGCGTCTGCTTTTACCTCTCGAACGTGACTAGGCTTTTGCAGATCCTTGATCATATTTGTTAGTGCTGAAAGTTGGACCAATATAGAATCTAAAGAGTCTAGGGTTGCCATACCTCGTCTCTTTGCTTCTCTCCTTGTGGTTGGGTGCTGATAATCGTTCTTTGCAAGTCTATCCAGAATTTCTAAACTTTCATGGGGTGGACGGTCAAAAATTATACCATTGGTCGAGGCATCAAGCATCATCCTTGTGGGTGTGTTCACTAAATTATAGAATATAGATACTTGAGTCTATTCGGGCAGTCCATACATTGGTCATTTTTTATAAAGTTCTCGATATCTTTCCCATGCCTCGTACATGGATTCATCATCATCTTGGCTAAATGATGTGATGTTGTTTCTTAATTTATTTTTCATGTTTGTGTAATTGAAACAGGCAAGGAAGCCACGAAATAGTTCTTTCCATGAGCTTAATGATCCAGGCTGGAGATTGTTTAGCCAAGATTTCGCCCTATCCCTCAGTGAATAGGGGAAAAGTTTCAGTTTAAGTACATCGGCAGACAGTCCTCGGCGATATTCATTCCAGCGTTGTTCCATGTTGGCTAGGTGCTGGATTCATCCTTTCTCGTAACCTTTGTCAAAGATTCCTTATGGTTTGCTCGATTTTAGGGTTAAAAGGATAGTTGTCAACTGATGGATTTGATCTATTCATACAACAGAACAACTCAGATTATATACGATAAAAGTAAAAGATGAAAATAAAAAGAAAAGGTGCAAAAGTAATATGCGATTATGTTGGAATGACAGTCCCCGACAACGACGCCAAACTTGGTGTGAACTTTGGAGTTTTATACTTATGTGTAAAGCTTCCACCTCTTCCCAAGTTGTAATACTTAAGATATCGATCCCACAGAGACTGGATTACCTAAGCAGCACGTTATTGCTACACTTAAGAAAAATAAAAGAAACACAAGTACTTTGGTTGAGTGATTATTGAAGTAAAGAAAATAAACTAAATAAATAAGTAAAATGACGATAGATGGATAAGGCAAGGTTGATTGCTTTGTAGAGGGAAATTTAGTTATACTTATTATCCACTTATTAATGTATTTGGTTGACTTGTTGCCACGACGGGTTGTACGAAGGGTCGCCTTAGCTACCTCGGCAGGGTTATGCCTTGTTGAAAACTCAATTTTTCATAGTTCGACAGAGCATTATTGAATATCTCCTCCTTATCCCTAATTCGGAGAACTATTCAAATTCATGTCTTGATAATACCTCCCAGCGTGAATCAAGGATGAACAATAACCGATGATATGCTTTTTTTAGTCGCTGAAACCCTTTCGGATTAGTCGTTGCCCATGAGCAAAGATCGTACTCTCTCGTTTCATGAGCCTAGCTATCCCTAGTTATAAATGGATTTTTCTTCACAAACGTATCTTTCAAGCTTGTATCCAAAGAAGAGTGAGAACCAGGAGAGAATAAACTATGAAACTCAAAATTGCATTAATAAATATCAACTAAAGTATAACTTTCTTTCCCAACTACTCCAAAAACAACCTAAGCCTCAAGGAAAGTTTAGAACATAATGAGCTTGTCGACGACTTAAGATTTTTCTATGAGAACCTACTTCTTCTTCTCTAGACTTAAGAGTTTGCTTTATATAGGTCAAGCCTTGTTAAAGTCTCCCATAAAGGTAGGAGTTCTAAGAGGAAAAAAATACGTATTCAAATTAAATTACAACTCTTTATTATATTTACTAATTTAACTCATTTTTAGACTCTTTAATCTTCCGTTGACTTTGACCATGACTTGACTCTATTTCCTCACTTTTGTTTCATCTTGTATTATGTCCATTAGAATCAATACTTTATTCTCTATCTATCGAGCACCAGTTATCAACTTTGTTCTGCTGTCGCAGCCACCAATGTGTTGTCGTCGTGGGTGCTTATCTACATTTCATCGTCAGCTTCCAACATTCATTGTATTACCTGGCATTAAATATAGGGTTATTTCCTGTCTAAGATAGAAAACTATTAATCTTATCTGTTTTATACCAAATAATAGATAAAAAGATGATTTAAGTGTTAGGATGCTAAAATATGAAAAACATACAAAATTATCTATTATTATCATTAAATATGTTTATTACTAGCAATAATTGAGTGAAAAATTGATATAAACAATAAAACTTTTATGCACTTATCAGACGGTACAATTTAAGAGTTTTTCTAGTTTTTAACAAGTGTTTGATTAATAAAATGATTGACGTAATTAATTCATAAAAGAATTTAGATCTAAAAATTTATTTTAGATGCTTGATTTATTTGAGAGAAAAACAAGTTATAGGGGTTGATCCCTATAAATTGTAACCGACTTGAACCCAGTGGTATAATCATATTCAAGGATCGAATTGAATTAAGGAAAAAGGTTTAGACTAAGACTGATTTTTATAAATTGAATTTTAAACTTTTAATTTAAAATGTTTCCTTTATTTTAAATTATGTTTAATTTTATCTAAATTACTAACAACCCCTAGTTTACTATCTAAATTCACCACGGTCGGAATCAAGCACGTGAGTATTGGAAGCTTCTTAGTCCCTACAGATCGACCCTACTTCTCTCTATACTATTTAAATTCTTTTATTATTTATTTTTGAGAATTGAGAATATTTATTTGACAAATTACGACGTTTTTCAAATTTATTTTTTTGTCAGAGACTTCGATAAAGTTACTAATATAGTTTGTTTGATTTATGACCATGAACAATCCAAGAGAATTAACAGATTTTGAACTGGAGATTGAAGTGTTAGCCCGAAAACTTATTGGAGAAAGAAAATGAAGGTTATGACAACAACAATAACTCGAACGTGACTTAGAAATATCTTTTAAATCCGAATCACACTTTGAGTACACCAATGAAGAATATATTTCGATGACGAACGACAACCAAACAATCCAACAACTTGTGGCACTTGATGATCAACAACCTATATACATTACATTCCCGAATGGCAAAACACCATTGTGCTTAAAACAAGCTTAATCCACCTCCTACCGGTTTATCATGCTTTTCCCAATGAATATCCGCACAAACACCTGAGCACGAAACCATAGGAAGTATTTGAAGATCAAATAAAACTTCATGTTTTTCCATTTTATTTAGCCAATACAGCAAAAGATTGATTATTTGATTTACCTTCAAATTTAGTTATCACGTGGACTGACATGGCTTGTTTATTTCTTGACAGATTCTTTTTGTGGTAAAAATGAGCGAACTTATGCATAATATACTAAGTATCTAACAAAAGGATACCGAATCATTATACGACTATTGGAAATGATTCAAGTAGTTGTGTACAAATTGCCCACAACATGTTTATCCGAACAAACACTTTTGTAATACTTTTATGAAGGCCTAGCTCTTATATAAATAATGATGATAGATACGAAAAGTAGAGGAGAGAATGTTAATATAACCACAAACTTAGCAAGAAACTTGATTTCAACCATGACGTCAAATTCTCAACAATTTTGACCATTGGATGAACCTTCTCGACGGGTTCACGTAGTAAGTAAAGTTCTATTAGAATATAAAATTGATAAGTTGGCTGAAATAATTCAATCTCTTATTATATATAAGAAAGATAAAGCTCGAATATGTGAAATATGTGCAATATCGGATCATTCAAGGGATTGGTGTCGATGTTGTAGAAAGATACTATTGCACAAGCAAATACAATATGCAACTTTCCAAGACCTGTTAAAGACCTTATAATCCGAATAGCAACATATACAATTCGGGATGGAGAGATCAGCCAAACTTTAATTATGTGCAAAACCAAATACAAATTCAAGCGTATTAGTCGAGATCGCCTCCACAACAACCTTATGAACAACCAAATTCCTCGTTAGAATCCATCGTCAAAAGGTTATCACTATCAAAAGAGAAATTCAAGGATCACATCTAGGCTCATTTACAAGAGTTAGAAAAGCAAATGAGTCAACTCACTCGAGTAGTAGAACGAATCGAGTCTCAAGGTAAGTTACCTTCTCAAACGTAGCCAAATTCGGCAAAAAATATAAGTATTATCACCTTAAGAAGTGGAACTATAAGCGCACAAAAAGCCATAAAGGAAAATAGTAAAAGAAAGGTAAAGAAAAAGAATCGCTACCAAACATACAAGGTACGTCAAATTAAACCATATAAGGTACATTTGATCCTATTTATACTCATTCTCCTTATGATATTTCACCTATTTTTCCTTCAAGACTTACGAAACAATTTTTCAACAAGCAGAAGAAAAGGAAATCGTAGATGTTTTTAGGAATATGAAAATCAATATACCACTCCTTGAAATAATCAAAAAAATGTCACGTTATGCTAGATTCTTGAAGGATTTATGCACCAACAAAAGTAAGCGTACCAAACTCGGAAAGATAAATTTGGGAGAACATATGTTAGTCTTTTTTTAATGAAGCTTCCACCAAAATTGAAAGACCAAGCTATGTTCGTTATTCCCTATAAAATCGGTTAGATTGGTATAAAACGTGCCATGTGTGATTTGACTGCATCAATTATTGTTATCCTTTGTCTTTATACAATCACTTTTTGCTGAGCCTTTGAAGTATACTAAAGTCACAATACAGCTAGCCGATCGATCTATAATATATCCAAAAGGACTTTTACAAAATATATTAGTAAAGGTAAAAAAAACGTATTTTTCTTTCGGATTGTTATTTTATTAACATGGAAATTGATCGACCAAACAATTTTTCAGAAATCCTTCTCGACCATCCATTCCTTAGCAAATACAAAATTTGATGTAAAAAGTGGAACTCTTAAAATAGAGTTTGATGGTGAGGTTGTTAAATTTCACGTTTATAAATCTATGAAACATACAGATTTTATGGCAAACTTTATCTTTGTTGGTATTATGAACTCTTAATTGATAAATCTGTGAAAACTAACATGTTTAATGATTTGTGCAAGAAATTAAAGGGTCACGATAAAAAAAATAAGAAGTTAGAAAATATTTTTTCTTTATTATGATTTGCGCCCAACCTTTCAAAATCTAAAATATTATCTTCCATCTTGCAGGCATCAAATTTTGAGTTAAAATTACTTTCGGATAAATTGAAGACCAAAAAATATATTTCATCAAGAAAAATGGAAAATTAATGATTATAAAATTTTACATATGGAACCTTTTAATTGTACAAAATGCAAAAGTTAGAGGAATTATTTGTTGTAACATTTGCAGTCTGAATTAGGTCGTCGAGCTAACGACGTTAAATAAAGCGCTAAGTAGGAGGCAACCCATTTTATTTTTATTTTATATTAATTTTATTTTTATTTCATTTTATTATTTTAACTTTTAATTTTAATTTTTTAATTTTATTAATTTATTTGTTTTTGAATTTTTTGGTACCCAAATTTATTTTGAATAATTAGCGTAATAAGCTAAGCCGAAATACTATCACATCGCAAGTAGCATAGGGAGTATTCTATTCCCTCTGTTTTGCTTTCCACAAGATGACTAAAGTAGGGTAGAATTAGTGTCAAGTTCTTTTTTTATTTTATTTGATTGTTTGGATTTAAGCTTTTCTTGATTTTGTATTGGAAGTTGATTGTTTATATATCTTATGTTTTTTACTATTCCCTTGTCTTTGAGAATTTTAATCTTGCCTTTGTTGGAATTTATGAAGTATGATAGTAATTGACATGATTAATTTTGCATTAAAAAATTTATGATGTCCCACGCATTTGTTAGTCGAAATATTAGCACGACTTAATGCAAATTAACCTTTTATGTGTGTTTTGAGTTTAATGATTATATATTTTCTTTCTTGTTCTTTGTTCTTGATTGAGTGTGCTGATTAATCTATTGCATTCTAGAACTTGTAGCATAATACTTATCGAGACTACATAATTGAGTATGATGTTTTAATATAATAAAGGTATTAGGATTTAGGAACGAAACCTACCCTTTAAATATTTATCCCTTAGTGAACCAACTTTGAGCTTTGCCTTTTCTTTAATTTATCTTTAAATATTTATCTCTCAGTGTGTCGACTAATTTATTACATTTTTGGAAATTATGAAAAAAAAGAGTTTTGAATAAAAACTAGATTAAAAAAAATAAAAAAAAATAAATTTACTTTGAACAAATACAGAAAATCAATGTAGAAAAATCAATAAATAATGAAAAACGGTAAAAAAAAAAAATATGAGTGAAAATATTGTTTGATTTAATACTATGGTCATTTCTATATAATTTACCCTAAAAATTATCATAATAGAGGACTATTTACATAGTTTACCCCTATTCATTCCTCCCAAAACAAATAAAATAATTTCCAAAAATGTAACGCCAATCATCCAAACATGGAAGAAATCTCTACTGGAACCGACCCTCGTGTGCCGACGGTGAAGCCGGACAAGCCATCTCCGGTCGAGGAAGCTCCACCGCTGTTCGAATCACCCGTCTTCGCCTCCGCGTCCGTTTCTGAAGATGCGGGCGTGGATAAGGACTTATTATGCCCGATTTGTATGCAGATAATTAAGGACGCGTTCCTAACGTCTTGTGGTCACAGCTTTTGCTACATGTGTATCATTACTCATCTTCGGAACAAGAGTGATTGCCCTTGTTGCTCTCAGTTCCTCACTAATAATCAACTTTTCCCCAACTTTTTGCTCGATAAGGTTGGTTTGATTTACTCTTTATTAGCTCGAATTTTGGATTTATGTATGGTTTCGAACAGATTTGATTGAATCAATTTCAGAATCATGGTCCTTTTTATGATTTCTTGAGAATAGGGTTTGACTTCGTATCATTGGAATCTTCTTGTTACTAGAAACGCACCAACCCTTTTAGATGTCTCCTGTATAGTGACCAAGTCTAGTCGTGTGATTCAAGTTTAGCTTCTGTGAACTGAAAGTAAATATTGATCGCCTCAATGATAATAGACATGGCTGTTATTTTTCCCATATTTCAGGATCTCCAATTTCTTAGTTCAAACTACTTCAGATAACAATGAAAGATCAAAACTGTACATTTCGGAATTTAGATCATCTTTATTGTTTTCTTATGTTGACTGAATGATTTCAGACTTCCTAAATATTGCAGTTAAAACTGTTTGTTTTATGATCATGTAATTATATCTTGAAATGGCCTATTCTATTCCAGAATGCTGCTTTTCATTATATGATTTCTCTGTACTACATTTGTAGCTTTTGAAGAAGACATCAGCTCGTCAAATATCAAAAACTGCATCCCCTGTGGAACAGTTCCGTCAGGCGTTACAACAGGTTACTTTTTTTTTGGAATTGATCTTATTTTTTTTTTAATTCTCTTATATCAAGGAATACATGCATTTAGCTTTCCTATTCTTTTTTTTTTTTTGTTTTTTGGGAGGGGGTGTTCTTCTGCTAATGATGCCTCTTTCATTCGCTCACACACAGACTCAGACTAACAACAGAATACATCTTCAATGCTGTTTTTTTTATCATCCTTTTGGAATGAGATTCTCAAATAAGGCTTGCTAAATTAAGTGCATTAGTTTTTCATCATCTTCATCTTTCATTGTAGTCAATTTAGTGTTTTGCTTGCAGTATATTTAAGTTACTTAGGTTATGTTTGCTAGGCATAGTGATGCATACGGGAGGATAAAGGTTATCTTATACCATCCTTTTCCTAATGCATGAATGATCTAGAGGTGCTAGAATGATCAAAAGTAAGAATTGAGGTTACTTTTTATCTTATAGCTGGGAGCTGATCCTGCTTTGTTATCTGTAGATGTGTATGTAGGTACTCTATAGCCATTATCCTTAGGAACCAATATTGATTTCTGTTATTTTTTCCCACCCACTGTTGTCTTCTAAGCATCACATTTGATGTCTCTCTAAATGGAACAGGAGCGGATGATCACATAATTTCTTGCATTTAAGCATTTTCCAACTAAACTTGATTCTTTTGTGTTCTTGAAGCAGGGTTATGGGGTCACAATCAAGGAACTGGACAACCTTTTGTCCCTCCTTGCAGAGAAGAAGAGAAAAATGGAACAGGAAGAAGCTGAGAGAAATATGCAAATACTGCTTGATTTCTTACAGTGCTTACGGAAGCAAAAAGTTGATGAATTGACTGAGGTTCATTGCACGTATTTTATGCTACTATTTTTTGTGATTACACATTTTTGTACCATCATTCTGTTCAACCCAATTCTTTCACCAGTTTGACTGATCAATTCTGGTTGTCTTGTTTTCACCTAATTGTAATATTTGTTCTTCAGTAGCTCTAGCATATTCTTACTTTAATTTAACAGTTTTGTACAAATAACTAATTAATTAATAATTATTTTGATCTGATTTTTTCTTTTCTGTAGGTACAAACTGATCTTCAGTTTATTAAGGAGGATGTAAATTCTGTGGAGAGACATAGAATGGATTTGCACCGTGCAAGAGATAGATACTCTGTGAAATTGCGGATGCTTGGGGAAGATTCTAGCACAAGAAAGCCATGGTCTTCATCCACAGACAAGAACAGTAGTGGAATTGTCTGTAGTTCTCCGAATATCAGAGGGATGTTTGTGGGGAATCTCCAAAACAAGAAAATGGATGGAAAGACACAGTTGAGTGGTCAGAGAAGAGATGCCTTAAGTGGAGCAGACTCACAAAGTTTCAATCAATCTGGTCTCTCTGTTGCAAGAAAAAAACGGGTTCATGCCCAGGTTTGTGATTTTAGAAGGTTTCAGTAGCAACATTTTTGTTTGGTATATGTTTTAATCATACATAGTTGTAATTGATGATAAGGCAAAATAACATTAAGACTTGAATTCCATTTGATTGCTGAAATTTAAAAACAGGCCAAAATCCTATTAGTTATCATCATTAACACTTCTCTTGGCTTGATTATAATACAATCTAGTTGGAGTTTGCTACATGTATCCAAACCTTTTATTTTAAATTGAACTGGCCATTTATTTTGGTCGGTAAAATAGAAATTTTGTTTAATCCCCGAAGCATTTAATGGGGATTTTCCGAAATCGTAACAATTGTTGGGGATGGAGTGGGGACCCCACCTGATTCCCACCCCTACATAAAAGGATTGTTTTTGTTTTGCATTAATTGTTTCTAACAACATGTTACTATATCTAGAATATCTGCCTTGCCATTTACAGTTAGAGGCCCAAGCTAGCCATCTTATAGATTATATTTGGAGAAAAAAAGAAGACATAACTTCAAAATTTCATCATTTCATATCAAAGGTTTCAATCATCTGGCAGTGTTCTAATTGGTTTATTGAACTATCAACTTTGTCTGGGGATGGCATTTATAGTTGTCTCAACTCAAATCATTAAACCATGAATGTTTCATTATTCCTTTTAGGCCTAAATTTATTTTAGTTTTTCACACGTTGCTGCAGTTTAATGACCTGCAAGAGTGTTACCTGCAAAAGCGACGTCAGTTGGCAAATCAACCGCATATTAAGCAAGAAAGTGATAAAAATGTTATACATAGAGAGGGTTATAATGCGGGTCTTGCAGATTTTCAGACTGTGCTGAGTACTTTTACTCAATACAGGTATGGATGCCATTATTCAATCATGCAGTGTACATAAGTGAATATTATCACTGATCATCCCCTTTCTCCCCCTTTTCTTTCCTTAATGTACTTCAGTCTATCACCAGTTTTTCCTTTTGCTTTCTCTGTACCAGTCGACTAAGAGTTATTGCTGAAGTGAGGCTTGGAGATCTTTTTCATTCTGCCAATATAGTATCAAGGTGAGATTCTTGCATCTGAATGTTTATTTGAAATCGTAGAAGAATGTATTTTTCTGTTATGCTACACAGTGCTGCTAAAAATTGAATTGAATTTATCATCCATGGTAGGATATGTTTATGTGTTTTAAGTCGAACTGATTTTGACTTGCTCTGGAGAAATTATAACAGTTTTTATGAATAGAGGCACATGTCAACCCCAATCAATGGTTTGGTTCACCATTTTCTGTTGGTTATACAAATTAGAATAGTCCTATTTAATAGGGATTTGTCGATTGTGATAAAGACCTATATTCTAGGAGTTTTATTAGTCTATTTTATCTCTTATCTTACTAAGAGATTAGAGACTTATTTAATTAGGTCTTCTAAATATTGTAAAACTCTTATAAAGAAGTCTATAAATTAAGACTTCTAGTTTATGAATAAAATACATAACAGAGAATAAAAAGACTCTGTTTCAACATTTTCCAAACAATTTTACATATTTGTACCTTTCTCATGTTATTCTGTAATCTAGATTAGGGAGGTTAGTTCCCTGATAATCTTTTTTCTTGCAAACAAATCAACTCCAGAATCGGTTTAGTGTTCAAGCTGTGTATATTTTCATGCAACACATATACATCTATACATGTATGTGTATCTTCTTACTGATTAACCAGATGTATATGTCTTGAATGGATCATGGAACTTGCAGCATAGAATTTGACCCTGATGATGAGTTGTTTGCTACAGCTGGGGTGTCTCGGCGCATTAAGGTTTTTGATCTCTCTATGGTAAGATGCTAAATTTCCGAAACCTTCAAAAATCGGTTTGGTTAATGTTATTGTTCGTCGCAATTGGCAAGGAAATGTACCATGACATATTACTATTCTCTGCCCCAATTCTTTTAGAGGAACCAGAAAACATGAAATGTTTGTGTTTTAGAGCTTCTTTTGTGGATGGCTTTCCTGTACATTTGACAATCATTTTTGTTCTGGGTTAGTCTTGCACCCACTATGGTTGCCTTTTCAAGTATTGATTTGTGAAAAACTTGAGGAGTCTGGCATTTTGTTTGATAACAATGTTGATATCATTTCAAAGGATATGCACGTTGTCAAAGAAAATTCACAGCTGACTGTTTGCTATTTTAATTTTCAATCCATCTGTGGCCAACTCTTACTGACCATGTTTTTATCAGAGAGAGACTCTTATTG
This sequence comes from Abelmoschus esculentus, assembly GCA_035048815.1. NCBI lineage: Eukaryota > Viridiplantae > Streptophyta > Magnoliopsida > Malvales > Malvaceae > Abelmoschus > Abelmoschus esculentus. The sequence goes on along the minus strand of JAUCBN010000016.1, from coordinate 10,576,775 downwards.
ACTGTACAGTAGTTTTCTAGGTTCTAAATGAACCAGCAGATGTACACTGTCCTGTTGAGGAGATGTCCACACGTTCTAAACTAAGTTGCTTGAGTTGGAACAAGCATTGGAAGAATCATATAGCCAGTAGTGATTATGAGGGTATAGTAACCGTCTGGGATGTAAAAACTCGTCAGGTATTGAAGAATTGTTATGTTTACTCATTTGCTTGACACCATAGTCAAATTCTTGGAGTTTCTTGTTATAATTTTCATTCTAAATAAAATTTACCAGCCTTATCATTTTATATTTCATATTGTTTTTTCTCTTACAGAGTCTGATGGAATATGAAGAACATGAAAAACGAGCATGGAGTGTTGATTTCTCGCGGACAGACCCCTCAATGCTAGTGTCTGGTAGTGATGATTGCAAGGTACGTGACATATTCCTTATACTAAATCAAGTGCTATTACTGGTTTGCAAAATCAATTTATAATATATTACCTTTGCATCTTGGAATGAGAGAAGATAATTATGCGTTGGCGGTGTGTGTGTGTGTAAAAGGTCTATTATGGATTAACCAGTATTATTCTTATCATGTCAAGACACGTGTGTAACAGATAAATTTGTTAAAACCTACAAATTAATTTTGTCAAGGTTCTTGACATGGATACTGGATATGTATTTTACAAGTTCCATTACATGGTATGGTTAATCTATTTAAATCTGATAAACCTACTTAAACAGGACATTTTGAACCTGTTTAAACTTTAAATAATATTAATAAGTTGAATATATTTTAATATTGATGTCTTCTAATAAAACTTAAATGAGTTATTAGTCACATTGAGTTATGTGGGTTAACCTGTTAATACAATCAATTCAGTGTGCCTAAATGAGATAGGCAGGAAACCAACGTAAGACACAAAGTTTTCACTTCTCATGTCAGAAAGTGGTTGAGACAAACATATGATTATACAAAATCCAAACCCACTTAACTCCCAAGTTTTATTTGTTTTTATTAGTAAGCTATTTTACAAGACATTTAACTAATCAATCTTGTACACGACACAACATCGTTAATCTATTTACATCAATTAGTTGAATAAACCAACTTAAACATGATATTTTAGACCTGTTTAAACATTAAATAATATCAATTAGTTGAATATATTTTAATATTAGTGTATATTAATAAAACTTAAATGAGGTATTAGTTACATTGAGTTATGTGGGTTAACCTGGTAATACAATCAATTTAGTGTGCCTAATGAGATAGGCAGGAAACCAGCATGGGACAAAGTTTTCAGGTCATAAAGTGGTTGAGACAAACATTGTGATTACACAAATGCCAAACCCACTGAACTCAAGTTTTATTTTTTTTCTTGGTAAGCCATTTTAAATTTTCCAGGTCTATCTCCATGCTTGAGAAACTAATATTTGTTGTGTGTACTGTACTTCATATACTGTAATGTGTCCTTTATGATGTATGCAAGATCTAAGAATTGGAGGGTGGTGTTTTTGACTTTTATGTGTGTGTAGTGTTTGTAGAAATTTTCCTTTACTTTCTAGCTAGGAAGCACCTTAGTTTGAAAAAGCATGCCTAGGATCGCCTTAGGCGTCAGGCGATGAGAAGCGGCCGGAAAAACGCCTTGGCCGGCCAAGGTGAAGCGGCGAACGGAAGGCGTTGTTAAGCGCTGAAAAGCGCGCGCTTCCACCAAGGCGTTAGGCGTCGCGCCTTTTCCGCTTTACGTGCATCACAGCTTGAAAGGAGAAACACTAAGATTTTAAACGAAGAAGAATGGAAGAAAGAAGATGAAGTCTGGTCTGATAGAAAAGATGAGGAAGAAGATGAAGTGGTGAGGGGTTAATAAATTTTGTGGGGCCCGAAAAAATTTAAATCATTTTTATTTTTGTAGGGTCCGAAAAAGTTGTCATTTTTTAGTACTCTAAAAGACGTGCAACACCAAAAAATAAACCATGTGATTTGTTTAATTTGGTGGGGGTTAGATTTTTTTTTCTACTTTAATTTTTATTAATTTTTTATTTATAATTATATATTTATATATATCATGTGATTGTTTTGTGTTTAATTATAATAAAATAAACCATTAAATATTTTTTTATTTCTTTATTATATTTTATAAATTATATCATATAAAACTAAATATTTTTATTTTAATTTATTTTTAAATTATTGTTTATGACTCTTATAAGACCCAAAAATTATTTTAATGGTATTTTTGTTGACTTAATTCATTTAATCTTCTTCTTATTTTATTTAAATGATCATTATTTTTTTAAAAAAAATAAGAATAAAAAGAATATATTTTTTATATTCATATTATAAATATATTTATTAGTTATATTTATCACCTAATGCAAAAATATATTTTTTATTCCCATGTTATTTTATTTATTTTATATTTAATTCAAAATAAATAATATTTATAATATTTTAATATAAAACGCCTCGCCTACGAAAAACTCTCGCCTTCGCCTAACGCCTAGCGCCTCGGCCTTAAAGACCTGTAGCGCCTCAGAGTGTCTTGCGCCTTCTAAAACTAAGGGAAGCACGGGTACGACACTTATATGTCGTTTCAAGTACCAAAAACGTTTTTGGGACGGGTATGGGACGGATACGGCTTGGGTACGTACCTGAGACGTTCCACGTCGACGGGGTACGACTGAAAACAATTGGGGACGGTTGGCATATTTCTAGGGACGTTTCGGGAACGTCATGTGACCTTCATGGGCGTCCCCAAGGTTGTTTTGTAGTTGAGAACCTCGCTTGTCGATAATCTCGTCGACTGATGTGGAGCGGCCAACTTAAAAATTTGCAGACAAAAGATTGACGAAGACTTGAATCGTGAAGAAGATAGACAAGAGAAAAAAGCTTCTAAATTATTATATTAAATAATTAAATGGTGTTTTTTATGGGCTTTATAGGTCCAATATAATAAATTACTTGTAGAAAACAGAGTAATTCTCTGTACTCTATCATTTTTTAGGGTCCAATAAAATGTTACTCACATTTACTTTTATTTAGTATTTTATTTTTATTAATTTTTAATATTATTATTAATTTGAATAGTTAGTTATCATTATTAATATATAATTTTATTTTATATTTGTCGTAATCTTATTCTATTTGTACCTTATATTTTTTTTTAAAAAATCGATTTTATTATTATATATAATTTTGTTTTATATTTATCATATACTTATTCTATCTGTACCCTATCATTTTAAGAATTATAGTTGAACTTCATTTTAATTCAAGAAGATAATTATTTTTTTTAATTTATAAAGAAGAATAATGATTTTTTTATGATTAGATGTATATTAAAAAAAATTTATATTAGCCATAACCATACCCTATTTTTTTAAAAATTATCGTTTTTCGTACATGTCCTTGTATCTGTATCAGTGCAACATAGATTTCTAGTGTGTCTATGTTTAAGAAATTTTGGGTAATAGAGACGGAGTATGTTTAATTAGATAATACAAATTCAAGTCATTTAATCTGCTAGCTAAGTGTGGTTTCATCCGTTATTGATATGGATTATATTTATTTTGTTGGTAGCATCCTAAAGAAGCTACTTAAGCTATATGTAGATCATAGGCTTAGCTGTCTTTTTTCTATTATTTGTATCTTAGAGATTGACAGCTCTTTTTTGTCCACTTGGTCTTTTTCTATTATTTGTATCTTTGAGATTTACGGCGCTTTTTTTTCCCACTTGGCTTATATAAATTCATGTTAAATGAGTATCAATGTTTAAAGCTTGAAACGCACTTGTATGGATGAAAATATTACTCTGTTATGTCTTGGGACAAATATTACTGTTAAGCTCCTTCATAAAATGTGTGGTTGTTTACTTCTTTCTATGCCTTAATGTGTTGCATTCATCTTAACCTCCTGTTTTAGGTTGGGAGGATAACCCTAATTCATGGTTTTATTTGCTTTAAACTTTCATCATTAGTTAGGGAAAGTTCGTCGTTGACTAACCGTATCATGGATGTATTTTTATTGACCGACCAGGTGAAAGTTTGGTGCACAAAGCAGGAGGCTAGTGTTCTTAACATCGACATGAAAGCAAATATATGTTGTGTCAAGTATAATCCTGGATCTAGCAATTACATTGCGGTATGGGGATATTTGTTTCAATTTCATAATGGGTGGAAGATTGTGTTTTGCAGCAAAGAAATCTCTCTCTCTACCTACCTACCTATACAGTACTTTAACAAAGCTACTTTAAAGTCACAAAGCCAAATTTGAAGAAATTAATATTTGAAATAGCTATATATGCATATCTTCCCATAGTATTGTGATTGCTAGCGTACTAAATGGAAAATTCTATTCTTATATGTGCAAAAATGATCTAGAAAACCCTAAAACTTTGTGGGGTTATGCAGGTTGGTTCAGCAGATCACCACATCCACTATTATGATTTAAGAAACATCAGTAGTCCGCTTCATGTGTTCAGTGGGCACAAGAAAACTGTCTCATATGTGAAATTCTTGTCTGAAAATGAACTTGCTTCTGCATCTACGGATAGCACGCTAAGGTTATGGGATGTGAAGGAGAATTTTCCAGTGAGTTATATGTTTCTATTGGTTCGTTATTTTATATTTTTGCCTTAAAGTTAAAAACTTCAATCTCTAAATTGATGCATTCGATTATACGGCTTCTTGAAAAGCAGCGAAGCTTGAGTTACTCTACATTCTGAGTAGTCGGTTTGGAAATACATAATATAACATCTCATGGATAAGGGCCTTGTAAATAAGATAACTGTATGGAGCTAGATTCATAACCATTCCCGTTGAAATGTTTTTAAATAAAGCACATCGAATTTGATACTAGGAATTGGACACAATAATTTGAATATTGGGTATTTAAGAAAATATCTGCATTAGCTATTGCATAGTCTTGGCACTTTGCATCTATCGACCTGTTGATACATTTTTACATTTTCCTTTGTTTGTTTCATATTGTCTTATTTGCTCATCTGTTTGGGAAAAAAGCGGCGAGTACTTTTTGGGATTATTCCATTGATATCATTTGGTTTACTTACAGCTTCGTACTCTTAAAGGCCATACGAATGAGAAGAATTTCGTAGGCCTCACTGTAAACCGAGAATATATTGCTTGTGGCAGCGAAACAAATGAAGTGTACGTTTACCATAAGGTAAGGAAAACCATCAACTGACTATCTTCGTTATTTTTATTTGATTATCGATATTTAAGGTTGATAAGGTTTAATAGTTTTTCCTTTAATGCAGGAAATATCTAACCCTGTCACACGGCATAAATTTGGTTCCCAAGAGATGGAGGATGCAGATGAAGATGGTGGAGGATCACATTTCATAAGTGCAGTGTGCTGGAAGAGTGATAGCCCTACCATGCTTGCTGCTAACAGTCAGGGAACCATAAAAGTGCTTGTCCTCGCGGCTTGAGCAAACTTATAATAATCAACACAGTTTTATTGCCTACAATCTGCTGATTCTTCCTTCCTGTGTGTATATATATAGTTTTACGAAGAAAATACGATTAGAGAGTTAGAGTTAGGTCTGTTAAATTATTATTTACCCAGATCTAAGGAAAACTAACTTACATATCTTGTACTTATATATATATATATATATATATATATATTTATAAGTGAATACGTTGTTATTAATACCCAACAAACATGTTAGTGCAGCCATGTTATAAAAAATATAGCCCGGATTGATCTGTATATTTGAGTTCGGTTTTTGTAGGATCTTTCTTTAACAAACGAATGTATTCTATTGCAAACTATTCTACACTGGTTGGAATTTTTTACCAACCAAACTAGGGATGAAATTGAAGCACTTTTGGAGATATTGGAGTTGATGTCTGAATAGTTGAAAATGAGTGTACAGTTCGGACACTAGGGTTTTGTTCGGTAGAGCTGGCGAAATCCAGGTTTGGGTAGGTTGGAGAAATTAAAAATTCAGTTATTTTAGTAGGCGTTTAAGATCAAAATTAGACCTAATACCACGGTGAAAAGATGCAAATGTAAGTTGTTTGACGATTTTTTTAGTTCAGCAGCCTATTTTCCTCTGAACACTTCTTAACGAGAACGAACCAATAATCAAACGAAATAACAAGCAAAATTTTTAACATAACAAGCAGAATTTTTAACAAAGCAAGAGTTAGAGAGAAATAGACTCAGAGGGTTGAAGAAGAGAAAATAAAAAAGAAAGCAGTTTTTCATTTCTCAATCAGAATTTGTACAAACGATACTTTCTCTCCTTTTATCCTAACCAACAAAACATTGTATTATCTATACACAGATCTCACAAAATGCTGCGCATAATTAAAGGCATTAAAACAATTAACAGAAAATTAACTAAAAGAAAAGGATACTAACAGTAGCTGCCAACAGTGATATTTTCAGTTGAGCCTCCTTACAGTCCATTCCATCAAAACCTCCGTGACAGCCTGTTCCCTGGCCTACCAATCCTTCGATCCAAAATTTTCACTAGTTCTTTACTTATACTGCCATTGGGATCGATCACCGATAATTCGGATTGAACTAGATCAGTTCCCAACCTCTTCTTTAGCTGAGACGCATGAAACACCGGGTGGACTCTTGAATTATCAAACAATCTCAACTTATATGCAACCTTCCCTACCCTAGCCACAATCAGAAATGATCTAAACCATTTGGGTGCTAATTTCTGACAATTTCTAGCTACCACAGTTTGTTATCGATAAGGTTGTAGCTTAAGGAACACCTAATCTCCAATATGGAATTTAGCTTCACTTTTTCCTTGTCGGCTTGGTTTTTCATCCTATCTTGGGCTCTCTTCAAATGAAATTTTAGCATCTTTATGATCGCTTCTCGATGTTGAAGATCTTTGTCCACAGCAACCACTAACGATTCCCCAACAAGATAAGGATTGTGTACAGGAGGTGGTTGTCCATACAAGGCTTGATAGGGAGTGGTCTGAATTATCGTGTGAAAGGTGATGTTGTACCACCACTCAGCTAAATGCAACCAAATCCCCTATTCTTTTGGTCTCTCCCCCGACATACATCTCAAATAGGTTTCAAGGCATTGATTAACTCTTTAGGTTTGGCCATCCGATTGAGGATGATATCCAATGGATGAATTAATGATCACTCCTAACTTCCCCAATAACTCCCTTCAAAAGACACTCATGAACACCTTGCTCCTGTCACACACAATATCCTTGGGCAAACCATGCAGCTTAAAAACATTTTCCAAAAATATTTTATCACCTCCTTGGCCATGAAAGGATGAGATAAGCCAATAAAGTGGCCATATTTTATCAACCGGTCTACCACCACCAAAATACAATCCTTTTTCCTTGAAATCGACAACCCTTCAATGAAGTCAAGACTAATTGAGGACCAAATGGTTTCAGGTATAGGCAAGGGTTGGAGTAGCCCTTTGAATGTTTTAACTCACTTTTGTTTCTTTGGCAAACCATACATTCTTGTACCAAACTTTTAATATCTTTCCTAAGGCCTTTTCAATAAAACACAACAAAAATTCTTTTAACAGTGGCTCCAGATCCAGAATGGCCTCCTATCATGCTTCTATAGAAAAATTCATTAATTCCTTCCGCAATTCTAAGTCTCTGCCCACTATCACCTTGCCTTTCCTCCTTAAAACTCTTCCAGTCTAGCTGTATTTAGAATGTCGACTGCTTCTACTATCTAAATCCTTGATAATCTTGGCTACTTTATCATCATTATATCAAGATGTTGCAACTTTTTTAAACACATCAGTCCCCATAAAACTCACTATAATATTCAATAAACTCCCATATCCTGGCCTCCTAGAAAGCACGTTTGCAACTATGTTGTTAATCCCTTTCCTATATTGATTCTCGTAGTTGTACCCTATCATTTTGACGACCCATTTTTTTTGAAAAGGGTGATCGCTTGATTTTCTGCTAGGAACTTTAGACTGTGATGATCGATCTTAATTATAAATGTCTTTCCACCAAGTCGGCTGTCCATTTTTTACGGCCATCAATGTAGCCAATATCTATTTTTCGTACACTGAAAGTCCTTGGTATTTAAGTCCTAATCCTTTGCTGAAAAATGCCAAAGGTTTCCATTGTTGTATCAAAACAGCTCCAACACCTTGGTCAGACGCATCGGTCTCCATCATAAAAGTAAGGTTAAAATTTGGCAAAGCCAAAACGGGGACTAAACTCACTGCTTGTTTTAGCTTTAAGAAGGCTTCTTTTTCTTCTTCTTCTTCCCCCTACTTCCAAGCTCCTTTCTTTAACAAATTTATTAAGGGCCTGCCCAAGCATCCATACCCTCTCATAAACCTTCTTTAATATCCCGAAAGGCCCAAAAATCCCCTCAATTCTTTCACTATTTTAGGTGTTGGCCATTGAAGAATGCACTCCACCTTGGTTTGATCCATTGAAATAGCACCTTAAGAAATAATATATTCTAAATAATCCACCTCTTTAGCACCAAAACAACATTTTGATTTCTTTGCATATAGTTGATGACTTTGCAAAATTTTCAAGACTTCCCTAAGATGCTGTAAATGCGAATTCCAGTCCTTAGAGAAGACTAGAATATCATCGAAGAAAACCAACACGAACTTTCTTAACTTTTGCTTAAAAACTTTATTCATTAATCCTTGGAAGGTCGTCGGGGCATTGGTGAGTCCAAAGGGCATCACCAAGAACTCGTAATGCCCTTTATGAATCCTGAAAGCGATTTTAGGTATGTCCTCTTACCTCATTCGAATTTGATGGTAACACGATCTTAGATTCAATTTCAAGAAGTAAGTAGCTTCCCCCAACTCATCTAGCAACTCCTCGATTATTGGCATCAAAAAATTGTCCTTGATAGTCATTTGATTGAGCTTCATGTAATCGACACACATGCGCCACGACCTATCTTTTTTCTTCACCATCACAATGGGTGAAGAAAAAGCACTGTTGTTGTCTCGAATAATTCCTGCTTCCAATAACTCAACCACTATTTTTTCAATCTCATCTTTCTGATGTGTAGGATGCCTATAGGATTTTACCTTAACCACCACCTTATCATCCTTCAATTCTATCTTGTGTGTGTATCCCCTATCGGGAGGTAAAACCTGTGATTCCATGAACACCTTCTGGAATTGTATCAAAAGATCCTCCATCTCTGCTGTCAAATGATCCTCCTTCTTAACTTCTAAGTGTGGACTCATCAACCATAAGGTTGATGTGTAAGGGCTGTGAGTGTCTCGGAGTAATTTACAGCAAGACTTGCTACTGATTAAATGTATACTGCCCCATTTAATACCTTGTAATGTCATCTCCTTCCTTTACCAATTAATTCCTATTTCAAACTATGAAAAATTCCACTTAATGGTGCCTAACTGAGACAACCATTGAACCCCTTAAACCATGCCAAAATTCTTCATAGGTAAAACAAAGAAATCTGTTGCGAAAGTAAATCCTTGTACCTCCCATTAAACTGACTTGCACCTACCCATAGTAGTCATCCAATTGCCATCCGCCACAGTAACTTTCACATGCTTTCTCTTGTCCAACTGCAAATTCAGTTTCTTTACCATAGACCAACAAAGGAAATTATGGGAGTTGCCTGAATCCACCAAAGCCACACAACTTCCCCTTGACACCACTAACTTTAATTTCATAGTCTCTCAATTTGTGTCTCCCCACATCGCATTTAAGGATAAAGTATGACCCTTCTCTTTAACCACCTCTCATTGTCCCTTGTCATTGATATTCTCACAATCCAAGAAAACCTCATTCTCAGTTTCTTCTTCTCCTCCCTCAATCATAATTTGATATAGTTGAGTCCTAGCATACTTGTGGCCCGAAGTGTATTTTGCAGCACACTAGAAGCACAATCCCTTCTGCCTCCTTTCTTCAATTTCAGTAGAAGACAACATTTTACCACTTCCTTTTTGACCACTGGGTATTCGTACTCTTCGATTATGGGGACTAACTAAATTTGATCCTCCATAATGAGTCTGAGTTTGAGCTAGTACCGCTGGAGCTGTAGAACTTCCTGATCCCCAAGAATTATTATTCCTCAATCTGTACTGAGCTGGTGGAACTGAGAGGTAAAAAGGTGGAAGTCCCCTCGACTGAGATAAAGGTAATCTCCTCTGTCCTGCACCCACCATAATCTCCACATGTTTTGCTAAATGGAAAGCATCCAATATTGTCTTTGGTTGCAACAACTTCACCATCGACTCAATCTCGATTCGTAAATGCTCCTTGAACATGCTTAACACATATTCACCGGGCAGTTCCACTTGATTCAACAAATGTATAAATTCCTCGTAAAATTGTTCAACTGAATCTACTTGTCTCAAAGCCATTAATTCAACAAACGGGTCATAAAATCCATCAGGAGAAAAGCTTTCTTTCATCATTCTCAAATAATCATCTCAATTCACCTGGTTCAAGTTACCTAAATTCTTTGCAACAAATTGATACCATTTAAAGCCTTACCTTCTAAATTGATCATCACCAGTCGTACCCTCTCCTGATCTTGAACCATTTCCACTTTAAAATATTGCTCCAATCTAGCTACCCATCCTAAAAAATCAGTGCCATCAAACTTTAGAAAAATTAATTTGTACACAAAATTTTGAGTCGTCTCGACACCACCATTTTGAATTTTTGGATTTTTTCCGGCTCAGGACATCTGGGTTGGGGTTGCACTTCCACATTCATCTCAGTGGGCATCCCTGTCATTGGAGCCAATGACCCTGGGCGAGTCACTAGAGTCGATGATCTTGGGCGACCTACTTGAGGTCCCCCCAATATTCCGTTGTGTTGGGTTAGTAACTCTCCAGTGTCAATTCTCTTTCCCAAAGCTATCTCAAGCATCTTGTGAAGATTAGCCAACATCGCGGTCTATATCTACTAAAATCGGGTGTTCATCGTAACTTCCAAACGTTAGACATCCTCCTGAAGCTTGTCCGTTATCGTTTGCAACTCCGGTGCTTCCACAGGATTTGAAGGTTCGGAAGGCGTGGGCTGAGTCACCGCTGCTATCAAAGCCGATTGACTGCGTGTTTTAACCATGATGCAAGATTCGTAGGCTCTGGTACCCTTGTAATCAAACGAAATAACAAGCATAATTTTTAATAGAGCAAAGGTTAGAGAGAAATAGACTCAGAGGGTTGAAGAGAAAATGGGAAAGAGAACAATTTTCATTTCTCAATCAGGATCAGTACAAATGATACTTTCTCTCCTTTTAACCCTAATCAGCAAAACGATATCGTATTATCTATCCACATGCCTCACAAAACACTGCGTATCATTAAAGGAATTAAAACAATTAACAGAAAATTAACTAAAAGAAAAAGGATATTAACAGCAACTGCCAACGGTCATATTTTCAGTTCAGCCTCCTTACAGAACCCAAGTGAAAGGTCAATACGAGGTTAAATGCAGGGGATGGGTAGTACAATCTGTAAGAGTATGTACATAAAATAGTATAATGTATGCTAATTCTTTATATAATCCGTAAGGAAAACAATATGTACCAATTTTTTTTACTTTTTTACCATGTCTCAAAGGGGCTCAATTTAGCGTAAAGAATTATGTACATACATAATTTTTTACATGAAAACATGATTTTATTACAAGAAGTGTAAGAATTTGTGTATGTACACAACTTACTATAATGTATACACAGCTCTTTACAAAGGTTGTAAGAAAAACAATGTTACTAAGTTTCTTATGCCTACTCACCATCCAAAGGAGCTCAACTTATTATAAGGATTTGTGTGTATACATAATTTCCTATTAGAAAATATAATTTGGTACAAGATATATAAGGATTTGTGTATTTACACAAATTAGTACAATATAACATAATTCTTGACAAATATTGTATAAAAAAATATATACTGAATTTCTTAGACCTATCCACCCTAACCTAAAAAGGCTTAAATTTAGTATAATAATTTGTGTACATACGTTATTTTCTACGAGATAATGTAATCTGGTATAAGAAATATAAGGATTTGAGTATGTACATAAATTAGTATAAAGTATGTACAATTCCTTACAGAATTTTTAAGGAAAATAATATGTACCAAATTTCTTACACATACTCATCACCTCCCAATAGGGCTTAACTTAGTTTAAGGATGTGTACATACATAATTTCCTATAAGAAAACATAGTATGTTACAAAAAAATGTAAGGATTTGAGTATGTACACACATAAATTACTATAAAGTATACACATTTTCTTATAGAATTTGTAAGAAAAATTGTATGTATCAAATTTCTTACATATGTTCATCATTACCCAAAGGGGATAAATTTAGTAAAAGGATTTGTGTATAAAAAATATAAGGATTTGTGTATGTACACAACTTACTACAATATATACACAACTCTTTACAAAGATTGTAAGAAGAACTGTATATATCGAATTTCTTACACTTTTCATGGCCCAAAGAGATTCAACATAGTATAAGAATTTGTGTACATACCTAATTTCCTACGAGAAAAATATGATTTGGTACTACAAATGTAAGGATTTTTTATGTACACAAATTACTATAATTTATACACAATTCCTTATAAAAGTTATAAGAAAAAATGTATGTACAACTATTGAGCATTTTTCCCTTGTAAAATTATTATTAGTTTCTATGTCATTCAACTACTGTGCCAACATATTTATTGCTACAATTAATTTTCACACCAACCTACTATTTTTTTATTTATATAAATACCACCATTTGTCCACGTGATAACATTTTGTCTTCATCTACTTCTCTTTCAATTTTGATGTTCAAGCAATTTTATAACCCTCAACAATTTTAGAAGCAATAGCTTTAACGACTTTTATGTTTACCACAAGTAAATAGAAGAGCAAAGTAATGTAATATAAGAAATTTTGTTTACTTCATATTATGATTTTTTAGTATCCTTTGTATAAGTATGATTTTTATTTTCGTCGGATTTGTTCAACGTTGACGTTGAAACATGGCGGACTCATTGGGAAAGGATAATAAAAACTAAAGAATTGATAGTTATATAACAATGAAAAATGTGATTCCCGAAATTTTAATAGGCGTGGTCTTTGAATCTCTTAATGATAGGTGGGAGTTTTATAAGGATTATGCAAGAAATATTGGGTTCAATGTGTGCCGCTCAACAACTAGGCATGATTAACATGGCAATGTGAATGCACAAGAATTTTGTTGTTCACGAAGAGTCTTATGAAAACTAATTGTTAATGATTTGGAATAGAAATGTGCACCCCGTACTATAGATTTTGTTAAGTGGAGGATATCATTTTCTCATATTGAATATAATCACCCTTTATGTTCGCCTGTTATACGCCATTTCTTCGATCGAATAGATAAGTGAATGAAGACGATATAGTTAAAGCACAAGCATTGAAAAATGTTGGTATCAGAATATCACAAATAATAAAATTTTTCATACAACAATCAGGTGGTTTTCATAATGTTGGTTTTATAAGGAAAGACCTGTACAACGATTTACAAAAGTTTGCGAATGTTTAAATTCATGATGGTGATGTAAATGTCCTCCTCGTTTACTTTGACTTCAAGAAAGAGCAAGATGTTGAGTTATACATACAATACAATGTTGATGAGTCAACGAGATTGCATAATGTATTTTATTCTGATTCAACGTCAAGGTTTAATTATGCATGTTTCAGTGATATCATTGTATTTACCCAATGTACAAATAAAATGCGTATACGCAACCTGTAATGCATATAGTTGATGCGAATCACCACCATCAAACCATTGTCTTTGTCATTTCATTTCTAGCTAACGAGACTCCCGATACTTTTGAATGGGTTTCTAGTATATTTTTTTGGCTATTGTAATAAGGCTCCGGTCTCAGTCATGATATATGGTGATAGGTCCATGCATAGGGCTATAAAAACTGTGCTTTTTCTTGCTCAACATCGCATATGTTCATGACATTTGTATTGAAATGCTCAAGCAAACATAGGTGATAAGAATTGTACTTCTATGTTTAGTAGATGTATGTCAGCTTGATGGAAAATTAACAAATTTGATCAATATTGAAGATCAATTACTCAATAATTTAACATCAAAAACCATCCATGAGTTGTTGCATTCTCTATTGTGTTGAAATGTTAGAAGATATATCTAGATTTTGTCATGCAATTGAAAATAGGATTAATGAGATGTGAATTAAAATGTTAAATGAAGATTTTTTAATTCACAGTTGAAGCCCTTCCCGATGATGAAATTGAATGACCTTGAAGGGAATGTGGCTGACCTGTACACTCGTACATTGTTCAAAATAGTTCAGACGAAACTTGTAATATACATCATAAAAATTACATATGTTTTTCTAAATATTAGTTTGTTTCTTGTTTTCTACTCTTCAATTTTACCGTATGATTTGAAAGTAAAACGTTAGTACTCAACAATCAGTGCACCATTAGTAGCCTTCATATATAAGCTGATCCTGTAAGATAATCAGATTTATTTAGCATGATTCTTAAACAACATATGTTTACGTTTAATATACACTAACTTAGCCAATAGTTAACATACACTTAATGCGCAAGGTAGGTACTCTCAACTTACCTTACATTCAGTCCTATTATCTTTAACAATAATCGATCATCCAATCACATCAATAACCATTGAACATATCCAACTTCTTGGTCGTAAGGTATTGTCATCACTAACAGACATATACATGTGGCAAAAATCTATATTCCACTAAACTATATTATAGCCTCATTATAGATTACTTACCCTTCGAGCAAAGCTTTATTTCAACATACGTCAGTACCTACAATGCTTAATCACTTATTAAGTATTACACCTTCTAACAATTTATATATAATGTCAAACATATAGAATTAAATAACTCATAAGAAGATAAATTATAAACGATTTACGCTATAAACGAACGTTTACAAGATCAACCATCCACATACATATCAAATACTAATCAAATAGATATAGATATTTAAAGTAAATCAACGAGTTTACAATACAATCACTCAAGTTTTTTTCTCACTACTTAAACTAGAAAAAGCTTCACATGATACTTCATTGAATGATGACTTATTTCATGTTTCGAGTTTTCATTCATACTCGAATCCCTTTTTCACTAATCTTTGATATAGCTTTCACCATTGGCTTACCCTGCAAGTTAACATCAACTTTATTAACAACATAATTATAGCATGTTAACATATATTGACACTGATCAAAATTTAAAACTTTTAATGTGTTTATCTTATTTTCAAGCCAGTAACAACATTGTCTTCTTGGAACGGGATGACACCCTCAACCAATGCTATAGAATCAACATAATGTGTATCTTTTGGGTTTGACTATTAAAATTCTACTTTATCCTCCATTGTTTCTTCTTTATCAAGGCTAGTGTCAAATTTTGCATCGATTATATGTAAAGCCTTCTTCATATACATTATATCGACACCTAAACTAGTAACTTACTGAAGAACGTTCTTATATTTTGTCTTTAAAGTCTCTAAACTCTTATTTTATTCTCATTCTTTATGCGAAAGTTAAGACTCTGCTTGATCTCACCCATTTCAAAAGTAGCCTTCTCCAAAAGGTATGCAAGCCTATTATTAGTAGCATTCGTCCTGCCACCTTCATTTTTTCTTTTATAGCAATCATCATCAGACTCAAGTACCTACAAACATTATCATTATTTTATTTTATGGCATTACAACTCCTATAGAATACAAAAATTAGTAAACCAATTACTTTCATTTTTTTGGCAGGTTGTTCTCCTTTTAGCCTGTTTTCAATCTTACCTACCTCATTCTTCTTCCACACATAAATTTGAGCATGACCATCAGCTGAAGCATATACTCTATTCGAAATTCTACTCTAAAAATTGAATGACCTATTCTATATTTTAAGTTAATAAGAATATTATAATAAATAAAATTTAGGTGAATAAAGTAATACGTTATAAACGAAACATGATTAAATAATATATTACCTCGAGGATAACAATACATTCGATCATATAAGTTAACCCAATACAAAATTAACATTTAGCTACTCCATCAAGTAACCTATCATACACATATTTATAGCCATTGAGCTTCACACTCAACCTAACTAAATACAATAACTTGAAATGTTCCATGGAAGACACAAGGTTACCGTTTGAACATAAGAACACACCAACAATATACAAACAATACACAAGCTTTCAAATCACCCCCTCAAAAGACTCGCTCAGTAAATCACCCAAAAGTTGTTGATAGATAGCCTTTAGAATAATTTTATACTTTTGCGCTTGTTCTTTTAAACTTAATTTTTCTGTAGTCTTTTAAACATACATACCTTCGTTCTACAAACTCAAAACCTCTTTCACATCTTCTACCAAAATAGAAATTTTATATCCACTAAATTCTATCATAAAGATTTCAAGATCAAACTTTTCTGTTAACTCACAACATAAGTCATTATAAATTGCTCGTGATTTTATTTCAAATAAAGGGTCAAACTCTAAATCTATAAGAACACTGTCAATCTTTAGCTTCTGCATCTCTTTAAACATAATGAACAACTTCTTTATACTACATCTCGATGACATCTCCTACAACTTTTATACAACAATAATTATTATTATGTTACGCTTAGATATATTATGTTAGGACATGTTTTAACTTTAACCACTTTCTTTAACAAAAAGTATATACATTAACTTTTTTATTTTTTTCTTCTTTATTTTTTAATATTTCCTTCACCTTATTAAATTAAGACTACTTATGCTCCTCGTGTCTATCAATATAAAGCTTCTTTTTTGCATCGGTCATTTCAGCCCATCTCAAACTTAGTGTTTTCTTCGTTTGTATCACTCCAATACTTATTAAATTTGAATGATATGTAAATATTATAAACTAGTACAAAATATATAATCGTATTTTCTTTTTCTTACTTACACTATTGTTTATTTTCTTTTTATTATCATTTAGTCATGTACATTCACTTATAATGAATAAAAATAATTTTAGAGTTAGAGTACGCAATACAATAAGCTAACCAAATAACAATTTCAACAATATCATATACTTTTAAATTTAACTTATTATAAGTAGAGATATGGTACCAATGTTTTAGGTGCCTCCTGTACGCCTTCTACTTCTTTCTCGCTACGATACTCTACTATTAATAACTTTAATTTGAAAGGTAAGAATGAAAGGAATTAATGATAACAAATGATAATTATTGTATTAACAAAACTTCCTTTCAAACGATTGATCATTTGTACAAAAACCCTCGTGAAAAAAAATAAAACTAGTATTATCCTCAAAATATTGACCAAGAGAATTAAAATGTTCATTGTGATGGATTCATCCTGTGACGATAAGCCAAAGACTACAGACCTATTCATATTTAATAAAATAACAAAATTAATAGTAAGATGACATATAAATATTTTTCATAAATTAATTACAGTACATGAATAAAAAGATTCATATTTTTTAATTTTATGGAAAGAATAATTTACAATCTAAGACGAAATTCTATGAATAACTTGAAGAGTAAATGCATGTACAATTACAAAAAAACATTAGTAACAAATACACTCTAAGAGACATAAGTACTGAAGATATGAAGGATATCAAAATAGTTAGTATTATAATCTTTTCTAAATTTCAGTCATGCAAACAAAATGGTAAAACATTTAAAAAATCAAAGAGATGAAAACATTGAAAAATTAGAAAAGTTCCATGACAAAGATGAATAAGTATTTCAATCCCAAATAAAAATATAAAATAGATTCAAGATATAAATTTAAAAAACTCAACAAAAGGGTAATAAATTATTTTTTTCTCTTCGAGAGTAATCATTAAAATTAAAATCTGTATATATTTTTTTTATCTTCACTCTAAAAGGAGTCAATAAATCACTACAAAAGAAATAATATACATGTATAAATGTGATACTAAAATAAAAAAAAATAGTATAAATATATTAACTTGATAGTTTGAAGTTTCACTATTTACAAATAAATTAAAATTTAAAGGACGAGGGAATTCACAATAATAACAATATTTAGCATAAACAAGAAAAACAACATTAATACTAAAATTCTCTAAAGATGCAAGCATGAGACAACTAAAAAATAGAAAGGAAACCATATCAACACTCTTTATTCTTCATTTTTTAAGTATTATGTTACTTCATTCCGGAATGAAATTAGTTTCAGCTTTATCCTCTTCACAAATATGGATTAGATGTCTCACATACCGTTCTATTATTTATAAAATATTATAATTTTTTATATATTTTTTTAAGATTTTCTGTTTAACTACAATTAACTAAAGATGTAAAGTTACTCTTATTTACAATGTTCTCACATCTACTCTTTTGTTCTCACCTAGCTGATACTTTAAAAAATAAACTTAATAAACTTGTTAGCTTTCAGATGACTTGCACCTCAACTACTCATGGTGCGTAGATTTTTACTATAGTTATTAAACTACATGAAAGAGGAAAATAACATAAGAAACCTCATGTTGATCCAAAGAACAATTACAAACATAAAATAGTATAAAGTGGAGTGAGGATGGATTACACCTTCAAATCAAGCAAAGAGTGATCAAAGATGAAAAAAAAAGAAAAATCAATTATATAACATAAATATTCTCTTATTTATTTTTTATTTTTTTATCCTTTCATGGTCCTTCTTTGCGCTAAAATAAATATTTCGATTCAATCCATGACAATTATTAAAAAGTATAACTTATTTTTAATCCACGTTGAAGAAAATAAAGAGTATATATGTTTTTGAATTTTTTGTGTCAATCTTGACACTAGAATTGATGCTTATATAAAGTCAACAACATGTCATCTACTCACCAAGCTCATCTCAATAGGCTTAACAAACCTACAAACATAAAAATAAGGAAATTTTAAGTTTGATTTGTATTCTCTGTCTTTTTCTATATATCTTTCAACTACGGTCATCTTCAAGCTTATTATTCCAAGTATAGCTTGCACTCAGTTATACTTTTAACTCCTCTTCCCCCTTACAGACGCACGTCTGCACATATACACACACTTAAAAAAAATAGATGAAGTAAATAAAAAAATAAAAAAATAAAAGTATGAAACAAACACAAGCTACAAATAACGAAATTATACAAAAGAAACACAATAGTTCCAACAAAAATTAACTCATTATTTCCTTTAAGATTTTCTTTTAAAATAAAAAATAAATTTATTTTCTTTAAAATCATACCACAATCGCGGCTAATCTAAGTAGGTTTGGAACTTAAAATAACATGTACCTTACCTCAAAATCTTTCTTTCATTTTCAAAGATTGAGATGTACGTGAAGTATGGTATTAAAAATATTAAGTTCAAAATTAAAGTTTAGTATTAGGATTTAGTAGTTCCAGTAATAATAATAATATTCATCATAATAGATTCGAATTTAAATAACTTTATTGATAAGGTCTTTAACACTTTCAATACTGTTTAAGTATTTAAAAATTATTAAAAAAATATTGAGTGGCAAAATTGTGTATCAAAGACAAGGATCAAGTTACATATCAAAGTCAATGGCCTAAAAGTATATTAACCCTTAAAATAATCTTAAAATTTTAATTGATAAATAATAATTTGCGTTAAAATTAGATGTTGAACTAATATTAGAGGTTTGACTAAAAAAATTATCTAATATAAATGTTTGAAGAGCGGATTGAAGTCAAACCTTTAATTAAAAAAATTGATAGGATGTTAGGATATTTATTTTGGCATAGTAATGGAAAGATATTTTAGACTACTTTAAAAAGATTTCAAAAATAATTCTTATGTCTAAGTGATTTAAAAATAAGTTTTAAAAGTTTTTGAGAGATTTTGAAAGTGTTTGAAATATTTTAAAGTAACTAAACTTGTATATTTTTTAAACAAATTCTTTTGTAAAAGTGGAGGTTTCAGTTTAGCATTAGACAAAATTAGAGTTGTTTTATCTTAACCAAATCCAAAAAATAGAGGTTATAAAGAATTCCTCCAAAGCCTTGAAACTGGGATGAATTCTTAGTGAATTGGTTGAATTCTTTAGTAGCGTGTTAAAAATAATGGATGTAGGTGTGACTAGGGGTGCTTATCGAGCGAGTTGATCATGAGTTGGGCATTGCTCGGCTCGTGCTCGTTAAAAATTTTTACTGCTCGACTCGACTTGTTGCTCGTTAAGCTCGTTAAAATTATGCTCGATTCGTTCTCGTTAAAATATTTTGTTACTCAATTCGACTCGTTGCTCGTTAAGCTCGACTTGTTGCTCGTTAAGCTCATTAAAAAACTTACATTATTTTTAACTAATAGTAAAATTTAATAATACCATATGAGGCTTAATATTAACATAAATTAAAAAATTTGACCAAAAATATCAAAAGAGTGTATAAAACATTTTTAAAGTCTAAATTCAAAAGTAGCAATCCATAAATATATCAAACTAGCATATTAAAATTAAAATAACAATTCAGATATTAATAATTATTTAAATTTATTTTTTTAAATAAAATTATTTAAAGTAATTACTAAAAATATATTTTAAAAAATTAACGAACTGCTCGCGAACTTATCGAGTCAAGTTAGACTTTATTCGATCTAACTCGTTAATGTATCGAGTCGAGTTCGAATATGAGTCAAACTAATCTGAGTCGAGTATTTATCGAGTCTTGACTGAGTCGAGTTCAAGCAACTCACGAGTTGCTCAACTCGTTAAACACCCCTGGGTGTGAATGAACTACTCTAAAATTCTTGTGTTATTTGTCAAACCTTTCAATTTTAGTAAATTTAACCAAATATATATATAAAAAAAACAATCCACTTAACGGTTATATATAAATGGTTAAGCTTGTGCATCACTCTTTTTCATAGAAACTTTTTAAAATTAAAATTTTTAACATAGGGATTATAAATATTATTTTATCTTTAATAATTATAAAAAATATCATTTTGATATTTTTTATTTTAATTTTTTACCCTCTATATTTGTAAACTAATATTTATAGTTTTATTTTTATTTTTTATTCTCATAAATTTATACATGTATTTGAATTTAATAATTAATTAAATTATATTAAAAATATTTATATAAATAAAAAATTAAGGTATAAATTCTTCAAATATGCTTAATAATATTATATTAAAAATTACTTTTCATAACCAAATTAAACTAACAAGTAATGATTATAATTATATCCTTATATGCTATCTGTTTGTTTAAATAATCAGTTAATTATAAGTTAATTTTATTAAGTATTTTTATACAATCAAATAATATAATTTATTAATTAAATTAATTAATACAATTAACTATTAACTAATATAATTCGATACCTTCCTATCCATCTAAATTTGTTACATTTTAACTTTCGGTGGTCAAACGGGTTACATTTTAACATTCGGTGGTCAATTTTTTTTAATTTTTATTATTTTAAATTTATTATTAATAAATTAATTGGATATTTTTGTGAACAAAGTAAAATATAAGAAAAAAGTAGGAGAACAAAGAGGAGAGACAAAAGAGAGAGATTTGTATTATATTCTCAAAGTAGGGTTGTTTACAAAGCTTTGGCCAAAAGTCTATATTTATAGGCATAAGTTGGAAACCCTAATTCCAATAGGTATTAAAACCTAATAATAAAGCTCATTAAAGTTTAACTTAATACATGGATATCCATTATAAATAAATATATTCATAACACTCCCCTTGGATATCCATGAAGATAATGTGTCTCGTTAAAACCTCACTAAGATAAAAACCCTGTGGAAAAAAATCTTAGTAAAGGAAAAAGAGTACACACATATTTGATACGCATAACATGTTGCCTCATTAAAAACCTTACTAGGAAAATTCATTGAGACAAAAATCTTGTTTAAGGGAAAAAGAGTGCAACGCGTATTTACTCCCCCTCATAAAAATATCATATAAGATTTTTGAATCTTTATAATTCAATATTGAAAACAATCTTCAAATGTTGAAGTAGATTATACACTAATGGATAAATCTTCCAAATTATTTCTTGAAATGAATCGCGAATATTATTCTTATGAAGATCATGAGGGACGAAACTTGAAAGAAATTTGTTTCGTTTTATCACATTTGATATATTCACCTTGAGTTTCTTCAAAAAAAAAAAGATATATTCACCTTGAGATATAAATTTTGCATTATCTCTACACAAGATAGCTTGCGTCTTATCTTGTTAAAGTAATTCACATATCTTCAGGATATGTTTAGCCAAACACATATTTCGGCTTTGCCTCATGCATAACAACTATTTAAAGGTAATGATCTCGTAGCACTTTAATAATATTTCTGGATCAGCTAAGATACGATGCATTCAGATCAAATAATGTATATATTGTGCTTTTAGACCAAGAATATCATTACCCTTTTCTTGAGGTAAAAATAATCTTTGTTTATATTAAGAGACCTAGTAACCATAAGGTTGATCAATGAATATGCGTTATGCTTGTAAAGTCTCTTTCAACATTTTTCTATATTTCAATTGATGCACAAGGATTTGAGGAGATCTCTTCACGAGTCTCAACGATATGGAATATAGTTCCATTTGACAATAAAATATTCGCTCAGTCGGAGCCTTATGTGATATTAGTATTTCCGGATATATTACTCACATTATTCCCTTGAATTTAAAATAAGAAAATATACATAATTATGCACCTTTTAATACATGCTTTATTTCATTCATTTCGGGAAATTAAAAATATGTATTTTGTACCATTCACTTCAAAGAATAGAAAATATTAAATATAGCACATTATATCAAATCGGTTATCTATCAAAGATAAACCCTCAAAAGCTCTTCCGAAGCATTGATATTTTATTACTTTGAGATATAGTACTCACATTTTCCCTTGTATTTAAATAGGAAAATATTTATTATGCTTAAGTATATTATGAGTACTTGCACGTCTGCTTAACATAAATAGCCATAATTCATTGTAGATTTTATTCCAGAAGTGATAATATTATTCAAAGAATAAATTAACATAAAATGTAAATAAATAATATGTAAAATAAATTAACATAAATAAATAATAAATTAACATAAAATAAAATAAATAAAATATCAATTATTTCCTTTAGATGTTATAAGGGAAATAAAATAAATGGCGAATTATTCCCTTCAAGGGTTATGAGAAAATTAACAATATCCAATTGAGTTGGATCAACAACGCCATAATTATTTTCTTCATAAAAAAATTTATATATATTTTCTTTCATTTATTATTCATGACTATGGATAAAGTCCATATTTCAGTGTTTGATACGTACGAGATCAATAGTTTGTATCATTGTATTGATAACATAAAGATTTGATATGATCTCTATAATTCTTGTCATCTTTATAATTCCACTTCTTGTGGATATAAATATTCTCAAAAAAATCATCTTATCCATATTTATTTTATAACCTCAATCGCAATCATCATTACTAACATGGCTTTTATTCATTTCGCGATAAAATATCACATTCACTTCAGGGAATGGAGTGAAGACTATTAGGTTTTTTAAAACCTTTTTATGATATTATGTCTGCAAGACAACATTAATGTGTGAAAAATGGAGTATGTTTTTCTAACATATCCTCATCAGTGATACTTTGACACATAAAGAGTTTTATTCACTAATCATATAGTGAATTATCACGTTTACATTCATTTCAAGGAATGAAACAAATTTAATAATCGCATGGAATAAACATCATGCTTGTATAATCGCATGGAATAAACATCATGTTTGCATAATCGCATGGAAAAAACATCATGCTTGTATTCACTTCAAGGAATGACATAAATCCAATAATTGCATGGAATAAGCATCATGCATGCATTCACTCCAGGGAATGCCTCCCATAAAAATTCTTGGATTAAGATGATTTTCATAACTTGAACTTGGGAGAAATTTATAGTCGAGTTTTTCGATATAAAATTAGAATTGCTTTCAAGCAAATATAAACTTTATAATATTCATATTATTAAATAATAATTGATTAACCAATATATATATACAATACATACAATGAACAAAAAATTAATCCTTAAATGCAGCGTTGTTAAACCAGTTCACAAGGTCCTTTAAAAATAACCTTCTTTGAGACCAGTAACCTCGTAGAACGGGATATCCAGTCAATATACTCGGATTAAACCAACATAATAAAAAACATATTAATTAATTAAAGGTTTAATATTTGTTCTAATATTATGTAATACTTAGAACATGATTAAAACATAAACTTTCATCATAATAATAAAATAAACAAATATTGGTTATAAATAAAGATAAAAAATCTTAAATTAAATAAATAAAACATATTGGATTTTCCACTAATTTGAATATATGTTAGATTTAGTTACCAATATTGTGTTAAAATCTTTTTCGGTAATTATCGACAAGAACCACGGTAATTGAATCACTTTATCGCTACACAAACACCAAATAATAAAAGATTTTTAATAAATTAAAAATAAAATCAAAGATCAAAAGAGAAAAATAACCGATAAATAAAATATAATTGAGGGAGAAAAACTTATCTTTGATTTATGCTAGTAACAAATTCTTTTCAATAATTCCTTCAAGATTCGAACGATAAAAACCTCTGTTGGTTAGAGTCTCATGTTGATAACGTGTTGTGAATAAAGTAAAAATATAAGAATAAAATAGGAGAACAAAGATGAGAGATAAAAAAGAGATTTTTGTATTATATTCTCAAAGTAGAGTTATGTACAAAACTTTGACCAAAAGTTTATATTTATAAACATAGGTTAAAAATCCTAATTCTAATGAGTATTAAACACTAATAATAAAATCCATTAAAATTTAACTTAATACATAAATATTCACCATAAATAAATATATTAATAATAGATATTAATTTACGTTACTGTTGGGTGTAATTTAAGCATTAATAACTTATAGTTTGACTTTAAAAAAACCAACCGTGACAAGTTTAGCGGGCCAAAGGAAATAATTTTTTATATAAAATTTTTAAACCTTGAGCTTTTTAAATTATAAAATCTTTTTAAGTCATGAAACTTACTTTATCCAAAATACAAAGATTTTTTCCATTAATGTGCATAGTTTACTAATATTAGGAGGAAAAATATATTTATATAAATAGTTGAAACTTTAACTTTCTAAAGTAAATGAACTGATTTTTAAAAACAATTGCAAATTTTAATTTTTAACTAAAAATCAAAGTGCATTTATAATTTTGAATAAAATACAGATACAGTGCTGCCTGATATTTTAGTCATAATAATTATTTCTTTAAATATATCATAGTTTAAGAATAATTAGCAATCAATAAAATTTTCCTAATCCTCCCCGAAAAGAACGTAAAATTCTTTTTCCTCTCCGCAAGGACCCAGAGATTGGATCTAGCTATAAGAAAAATACTTAGCTGATAAAGATTAGTACTCATATTTACAAAAATGTCCATTTTTTTATAAATGTACATGTAAACTGTACATCATATTTACAAACCAGAGTTGACAACTTAAATTAACACAAACACAAAGAGAGAAAATGGCCAATCTGAGACAAAAGAATAAAAGAATGAAACGAGCTCTAACCTAACCGTTCCATGTTTTCTCTCGGATCCTAAAGATTGTAATTCCGTATCAAATTGCTCAGTTATCTTCGATTATGCAAGTTAAGAAATTCTTTGCATCCTTCAAGCTCGAAATAATTGTGTGGTAAGACTCGATTTACTTCGTACAAGTGTTCACTTCTGACTGCAAAAAATGTCCACAATAGATGTTATCAGCCTAAGAAGTTGCACACCATGAAGTAATGAATTTCGAGTGTGTCGGAGCGTCTACTAAAAAAGCCATGTCTGGCATATGAATGTAGATATCATGAGGACATGAGAGCTGTGTATTAAATGAAGATCAAGCATATGATTGCTTACCTGATATTGATTTCCATCTGGTGATTTATTATATCCCCGGTCTGAGACTCGTGATCTTGGTACTCCTCGAGTTGGTCTTTGAACAAAACCCTGTATGTGATTATAAATGCTGTACACCGTTGCACCAAAAAGATCATGCAAGTACAAGCTTAGTTCAAAAAAGGAAAGGAAAGAAAAGAAAATGCCAGTAAATTTAAAGAATCTGACATTCAAGAGTAAAATATGGGTCCTTGTGCAGGGTATTTTAAAAGATGTTGAAGTTGGTAATCGTCCACTGATAAAACAGTTAAAAGTGGTGAAGCATCTAGCCAGTCCCCGTACTATATTAAAAAGTAAATCTTAGTCCATGTACATGTACTATAGAATCGAGTACGATTGGTGCAGATAAGTAAAAAATGGTACTAACAGAAAACAGTCAAACACTAATTTGGTTCCAATGTAATAAAATCAACTGCGACTTATTTCCACTCATTTCTTGGGGTGATTCAACTTCATCCTGAGCTAAATAGGATGAATACAGAGATGATTACTCAACTTCCATGAAACTTGCATAATGACTACTAAATTTTAGTTGAAAGCATCATTTGAGAAGAGGAATGATAGGCCAAAATCAGGTAAATGTCTGTATACTTAATGTGCAAATTTATAAAACAGGACCAAAAAGTAATTATATTAAAACATATAAGGTATAAGTTGAAATGTGACCTAAGGCGATGTCTGTTGCAGGCATCAAAGAAAGCAGCAAAACCATATAATATACTTCTGAGAGCGTGGAATATCTGAAAAGATGGCAAACAAAATATGTAAAAGAAACATTAAGAAAGATTTATCAAGAGAATAATATCTGTTAACCTGGGAAAGAAGGTCACTCCAAAGTGACTGCCACATCGAAACTTCTTGAGTGCTACTCACTGTAGTTTCAGCTTCTGAAGCAAACTCTATCATGCTACTTAAAGACTCCCATACATCTCCGATCACATCAATGATGAAGGCACACACGTTAGCCAAAAAACTGGCTAATGCAAGGACCAGGCGTACTGGGGCATACAACATTTCCCAAAGAATCCAAAACATGGGATACAGGATGGAAGTTGCTGCAGTTGCATGAATATAAGAAGAATGAACAAAATTTAACATACTGAATGAATGGAATTTCAAAGATCTGGTGCCCTACCCATGTTACTGAGAACTGAGCCAATAAACCATACAGGCATTAGTACAACATCCATGAGATCATCCAGTAAACTGTAGATGAAACCAATCACAATGCCTATGATCGAAAAGAAGCTTTCTATTACTTCACTAAACACTCGCCAAATAGGAAAGAGGAATTCCAAAATTTCCATAAGTGGTCCTGCTAATGGTATATTAAGAAAATTGAAAAATGACCGACAAGCACGCAAAACCACCCACAACCAGTGCATGGCCTTCTCAAAGTTTTGTAGAAATAGCATAGTTCCCAAGTACTTGATCCTCGTTACCATCTCCCAGTTCTCAATCCAATCAAGAAGTGGCCCACATAAATGAGAAGCAGTTGCCTTAAGCAGAGGGACATTTTTGTATAGGTCAAAAAATCCTATTAGAACAGTAATGATTGAAATTAAAACATATAGTGCTCTGGCCAGAGGGCACATCCATGGGCGATAGATATGGCAAAGACCAGGATATGATTGAAGAAAAAGGGCCCAAGATGGAAGACCAGCCTCTAACAAACGAAGTAACCTCAGGTCAGGGGTTATTATTTGCTTTAGTTTAAATGGGAGATCTCTATCATCAAACCTGAACAAAATAAGAACATCCCTATACTCCGTAGCTTCGAGTTCAACCGCTGTTTCATTAGATTTGTCTAATGAATTTTCAGCTTCCCTTCGGGTTTCCTCACAATAGATATCAACTTCAGCTCCAGTGATAGTTTTCGTAGCGACTTTCCTTCTGCTATAGATCCCAACAGGAGCAGAGGCGTGTGGCTCAAAAATTTTCGAGTCCACGGTTGCAGAACTAATCTCAAAACTGTCAAAACGATCATGGGGGAAACTATCCTCAATGCTGAAACCATCACCATTATCACCATCATAAGTGATCATCATTGGAAAATTTTCTTCGACATCATAGAAGACCTCTCCTGAAAATAAACCAAATTAAATACTGTACCAACTCAGCAAATTTATGTCACAGAGATAAAAGTATGATGTAAAAAAAAGAAATCAACACACACTGGGTTGAAGTTCAGAATTCAAAATTTATTTGCCTATCAGTTATCCGAGAGAGATAAAGGGAAATACCCAGTAATGAATATAAACCATGGTAGATACTAAGATTGATATACAGACAACAGTTAAAGGCATCCAGTAATTTATTTGACCATTTTCCAAACAAATTCTGTACCTACCAGGGTGAACAGACATAATGGTAACTTCACCAGAAAAATGTACTCACTACGTCAGACAAAGGCATAAAGGATGCTGCTGCATATAAGCAGATCAATGTTTATTGTGCTGTTTCCAGCATGTAAGAGATTTGAGGGCACAATACCTCAATTGAAGAGGAATGAAACATATTAGCACCTACTGTATAAGAGAAATATAGGAATAAGATAGCATAGAATTTATTAATAAACCATACACGTACATATTCAGATGAAAAAACTGACTTACAGGTTATAATCCCAAAGCAGATTTTTAGCAATGATGCAGAAAACTTACAGGTTTAAGGTCATTTCTAAAAACAAATTTATCAGGTTAAGCCAGAATAACTGGAGATTCGATTTAATCACGCTTAAGAGATGAGTATTTCCAGGTTTGACTGAATTAGCTGTCAAGTGAAAAAGCACAACATTGGAAACACATGTACACAGCGATGACTTGTTCCTAGTGTCATACCGTTTCTCGCACACTGTTATAGGAAAACTAGTTACCACCAACAAAGGCAAACTAGAGCCACGTGCTTATGTGCCCGCTAAGTTTCAGAGACTGAGCTCTGAAGGCTCTATAAAGCTTTTCAGAAAGAATAAAATCTTGGAAAACCTTGAACCAAAAAATACCGGAGGCCGAAGTTTAGAAAAATGGTAACTGTAGAGAAAATTAGAATTCTGGCAATCACAATTTCAATACCTCATAGAACTTTACTATAGCGTAGTAATACCTTAATACAGGTAAATACCTTAATAAAAGATTCAAATACAGGCAACCCCTAGAAAACATATTTAGGAAGAAAATAGAAGCTAAACTCATAGATAAGGATACTAAAAGAGTAACCAGTAACAATTCTCGATTTAGGACATTGTTTGGTTTGTCACCGAACTCTTGAATGATGTAACCAATCTATCCTTCTCAAAATTACTTTCAATTGAAAGATAACAATCATCTGAACAGGGATTCTAAGGTCTAGGTTGAGGACAACAAAGGAATTGCTACGCCCAATCCTCCAATAACTCATTACCACTAGTAGTCTCAACTGTTAACAATACATGTTGAGTTGAAAGGGAACAAAGTGCAGAGCAACTGAGAGGAAGCTGAAGAGGATGTCTAAGAGGTAACAACTCTACCTTGCCAGGGAATAAAAACTTATGAGCTAATATTACTAAATTTCACTTAATGCGCCTTCAACTGGCTTTCTCCAATAAAATTTTGGAAAGAGATCTTCACTGTAGACTTAAAGGTTGATTTGACCCTCAATCAATTGTAATACACCTAGTGAGTCATTAAATAACCAAATATACCGTACTCTTAACAGAACTATGAGCTTCTAGTAAACAAGCATCTCCAATTTGCATTTCTAAGTTTATTACAGATTTTTGCATTCTAAAAGATATAAATGCCATGGAAAGGCAATCCTGATCAAGTCTAGAATCATAAAGATAACTCTTATCCTAGTGTCCTCAAATATGAAGGCAAAAATATACCAATTATTGACACCAGGTGCTCTTTCAAACAATGCTTCTCCGAGTCTGTTCCAGAGAACCATGTAGATATACAGCTTGCTGCTTGATCTACGCTGTCAAATTCCCATCTTTTCATGAATTTTGCTTCTATGGCCAAAGAGGTATCCGTCTGTAAGTAATAAAAGTATTCTGAATAGCAAATACAAATACCTCAATGGTGAATCACAAAGAAAGAGAGCAAATACCTGAAGCTCATTGTAGTAGTTAATACCTCGAACATTGGACCATGCGACTTCAAATACGATGAAGCCATGCAATGTCCTATGCACCTCACTGGTAAGAAGCAAAGAGGTTTCCAATTCCTTCTTTCTGGACAACATTTCAGCATGAATACAAGACAACCATCTCTCAAAGTTATTGGAAACTTTAGCGTTTGATCTGGAAGAAGCTTCCTTTAACTGTTTTGTCTCCCTACGACCTTTGGTAATAGCAAAAGGAGATAACCTGGACTGAAAATAATTATAAATGACTTAAATTCAATTATTATCTTCTAGCCTTTAAAAGAACCCCCCCCCCCCCCCCCCCCCTCTCTCTCAAAAGACAGAAAGGTGTTTCAAATAACCTTGGTAACCATCAAATGCCACAAGAGAGCTGGTCGTGTACTTAAGTCCCCAAGCCATGGTTGGTTGTCCACCAAAATGTAGAATTTGTTACTTTCAAGGGCTAGGAAAATGCTAAGATCAGAAAGATAAGACTGCAAATCTCTGCAATAAGACATTCCACAACAAAAGTTCATATCAGTCAGCTCAATAAGATCACATATGTTTGATATAATACACACAGACATTGGATTGAAACATATGTTTTTCATCACCCTAGCCTATAATTTGCAAATTACAAAAATTCATCTCAACGCTAATAAAAACTAAAAAGAAAACCTCAATAAATAAATTGAATTTTTTGCTTGGACTCTATTAGGAAGATATCCATTTAAAAAATCTCCAACAGTAAAATGTAATTAGAATTTGGAGAGAGAAAAAGGGCAATGTATGAAGAATCTTATTCATAAATTCAATTATAAAAAAGTTAAGCCCAAGCTTAAACATGATGAAATTCAACATAAATACCCGATTTGGAGAGTGGTTAAAGGGAAAACGTTTCGCCCATCATCGTGTTTTCCCATCAAAACTGCGTTCTATGCACCGTTCAGCAAATCACTCACATTGGAGAAAGGAAACAGTTTCTCATAAATAACAAAAATAAAGAGCATCATTGTTTAAAAATATAAAGAGAGGGGAAAGGGAAAGGAATTCCATGACAATGCAAGAGAAGAAAAAGGAAGAAATGCAAATATCAACTTTGTTACACAAATGGAAAAATAAAACAAATGTGTTTTTTTCCTTTCATGTATTATAGTAGCTAATATTTTGCTATTTACTTTTTGAGGATTTTCTTTTTCTCGGGAGCCAATCAACCTGGGATACAAGGGAGACATGCGCGGGAACTAATGTTACGCTGTGCTACGGCGGTTTCTATCCTTTTTATTGTTAAAAAAATCATAATTTCATGCTCTTAAACATTTTTATACTTAATTTAATTCTTATAATTTAAATTAGGAATAATTATATATACAATACTTTATTTTTATTTATCTTTTTGTTTTGGTATTTGACTTACTTTTTGATAAAATAATACACATTGTTATATTTTGTTTTTATTTTAGTATTTATCTTAAAAAAATAATGATAGACTGATTATGAGAAAAAATCATACATAACAACGTTATCATATCATTTTATCTCTCATAATTAGTATATCACACAAGCTAAAATCATAAAAAACACGAATGAGTCTACAACGGGCGTCGCACACCGCTGAACACCGTTACCGCTGAACACCGCTGAATATTATTAATTTTTTTTTAAAAAAATCAAAATCAAAAGGACTTTAATTGTAATTAAAATTATTTGTAAAATAAATAAAAATTAAATTAAATAAACATTAAATATTCTATTTTATTATTTTCTTAAACAAAATCATAAAAATAAATTGAAGAGCAGCCTCACGTTTAAAAACATTCACGCAAACTATACTCACGACCATCGCCATCATCGTCTTCCTTATCTTCCACAGAACTCAGCCACAGACCATAACGTTATTTTTCCGGCGAAGAATTTTTCTCGTTCAAATAACCCAACACCGACGGAGTATTTTTTTTCTGTATAGATCATTCTCTCTTTGAGTTTCATCCATTGCTTTCATCGTGGTTCGAGTAGCCGCTCGTCGTCGCTTTCGTCGTGGTTTGAATCGTTGTTTGATTTCATCTCACGGTGCAGGTAAATATTCTCATTCTTTATGAATCGAATCATCAAATTGAAATATAATTTCATGAATCTTTTATACAAAATTATAAAACCCTAAATTCCCAAATCAAAAATCTTAATTTTAATATTAGCCAAATCAAAATTATAATTTTTCTAATTAAAAAACTTAGATTTAAGCCAATGTTGATTCTGATTGAAGTCTTGTCTACCATCGTCCTTGTTAATTATAAATTCCACCAAAATATTTCTTACCCAATCATGTAAAACTCAATCAGTTATGTTAGAAAGACTTGTATTGAGAGTTTTGTTTTAATATATTGTATTGATATGGATCTAGTTTTACCCCAAGTCATTAGTTTTTCCCTGCAATATTAGAAATTAAAGTCATTTGTTTTAACCTTGTTGATCATTTTAGCATAAAAGTAGTATTTGTTACAATTGTCTTTCACAGTGTGTTTAAATTGAGGAATTCATGTTGGACATGTGTATGTTTTATATAGAAGCAACTAGGATGCTTCTGACTTTATATGTTTGCTTAAAATTTACCCCTTCTAATATATTTGCTCTTTTTTCTGTTTGTATATGATTTCTGTTTGGCTTTAAGTACTTGGATTTTGTGTATTTCTATTTTAAGTGATTTATGTTTTAACTGATGTTTATTTGTAGGTTACTTTTTATATTATTAACTTGTTGGAAATGTCTAGTGATTCTCCTCGGCTATTTGTTGACAATTATGTTATCTTTTAATTCTTAATTATTTTTAGATTCAAAAAATAATATTAACAATTTTAATATAAACTTATTTATATACATGTTTAGGTTTTGTTATCCTCAAAGTTAGGGGTATTCTTTTTTTTTCATTCTTTCTTCAATGCATACTCTCTTTTTGGGATCCTAGTCACTCGATTCATGCATATCTTATTTTGACTATTGTATGAAATTTAAAATTTTGATTTATTATTTTATTTATTTAGGATTGCTATTTGATTCATCATTTTAATAATATTATTTTTTTATTTTTTTTAATTTATAAAATTTAATAGATATGAGAATGATCAAGATACCGAAAATAAAAATATTGAGTTGGAATATTATAATCAAGACGAAGGTAGCTATTATCATAATGAAGATGACTACAACAATAAATCAGAGTATGAAACGTTTGCCGAAGAACAACAAATTGAATGTAATAGTGATGATGGAAAATATATAGATGATGAGAAGACAATTGATTACTTTATTGACGAGAGTATGTGGGACAAGATTGGAAAGGAATTAAAAGATTACGATGAAAATGATATGGATATGCTGAAGTGGAATACTTTAGAAGATTGCATTGAGTTTTATTTAACATATGCAAAAGTGAAAGATTTTGGAGTTCGAATGAGCCAGACAGTGAAAAGCCGAAATGGTGGTCATATAATTCAAGAAAATAGATTACAAATTCTGCAACATCTTTAAATAATCTACCCAAATGAGCATATCGTTTATACATAATCGGAGCTTTAGTCAACTGTTACAATAAATAATAACAAAATTTAAAATATGATTAACTAAAATTGGATTAATTCTAAAATTTTTTTATAAATGAAGAAAAAACTTACTATATCCTTTGTAATGTTTTTACGGATTTTATTTACACCGAGAGAATCTAAAACATAATTATGTTGCTCCACAACATCAATAACTAGTAGAAACATTAACCAATGTTTGCCTTCTTCATCATATAAAGGAACATATACCTATTAAATCACGTGAGTTAAAAAAATCAACTATATATAAGCAAGTACTAATTTATAGATATACCTATTCAACATTAATACTATCAGTAGGTATAAAGTTCTCTATCCACCGGGAATGAAATTTGAAAATGGTAGTAGTATTTTCAATCTTTCGAGTTTGTATAGAATTTTCAAAAATTATACTCTGAGACAAAAAATAAAGATAAAATTGTAAAAAAAATCATAAATTTTAAATAATATATTTACTAACCCATAAAATATTTTTTACCTGAAAGGAGAGTGACAAATATAACTTCTTTGGCATAGGTTCTTGTCTCAAGTGTAAATCATACACATAAGAATCGATGAACTGTGAAATATTCAAAAACTATATTAGTATTTGTCTTAATATTAAGCAAACAAAAAATATTGAACATATAAACATATTTAATAATTAAACTTATAATACCCAATCAGATAACCATTTTCCTGGAAAAATTGTATGAGCATTGCCAACATCTAAAAAATGATTTTTGGACATGTAAAGAGTGTTGGATGTATTCTTCCAAGTAGCAATATTCATACAAACTATACGTTCTTCAGGCGTTAGATACTTCAAATATTGTTTGTATGCATCAGTTATCATACTACTTTCTTTGCAAAGTTCTGATAACAAGTTACCAGCTTCATATTTTTCCTGCAAGAAAAGTGTATCTCTTATTATTATTATTATTATTATTATTAATAATAATAATAATAATAATAATAATAATAATAATAATAATAAAAAAAGTAGCAACATTCATAAAAATGTATTTATATTATACCTTCATTGTTTTACACTTAATATGAGTTTGGGCGAATAAATCTTGTAATTTTGGTTTAATCTCCAAATTATGGATATTGTTCTCTTTTTCAACCTGCATAATCATAAAGTAATTGAACATGCATTCAATTCAAATAAATTATTTTTATAATATTAATTATAATTTTTTATTAAATTATAAAAATATTTTTTAATCATGTTACTGCCTCATTTTTCTCTGAACGTTCAATCTTCAATTTGTCTCTATTATCATAAATTTTTGTGAATTTTTCCTGTATTTACATATCATATAACAAAAATTAGTTTTAAACAAAAAATAATAATATAAGATAAAATATAACCAATAAAAAATAATTTACCATTGTATTCACTTTATGAGTTTGAGTTCTCTTTTTCGATGCATCTTTCGACTTTGAACCGTCAGCAAATTCAGAATATGTAGCTGAACATCTCACACTTTTTTTATGTCGAAAGTCTTTACTATTTGATAAATTCTTGTGATCATTTAATATTTTAGACCTTATTTTTATAGTCATTGGAGTATCTTTTATTGTAACTAATTGACTAGGGAATCTCTGATGACTAAATTGAAAGTTAAAAACCTCACTAGAAATTTTTGGAAGACTATAAGTATCAACCTTGTTTTGTCTTCAGAATTAACTTCAAGTGTTCCTCTATCAATAGGTTCTAATAAGGGATAAGAATAACCAAGATCATAATTTACAAATGGAGACACACTCGAATTTCTAATATGACTCATAGTTTCTTCCTTTATTGATGCTACACTTACTCTTTTTTCCTTATATGATTTATTTTCTAAAACCCCATCTTTCAATGAACTGCTATGTAAAATAGTCTTCTTTAATCTATTATTTAAAGCATCCTCGTTTAATGATCGACTATATAAATCTTTTCCATTCCTTGAATCATCATATAAACTCTCACCATGTGATTTGCTATAACATACATCCTTAAATGGTTCACTATGTATATCTTTACCTTCCAATGAAACACCATCTTGTATTGAACTTTTAACATTATTTGATGTTAATATAGTCAATAATTTTTCAAATTGATTATTAAATTTTTCAAATTGACCGGTCATTTTAATAAATTCTTTCTTAATATTTTACACCGAATGAATATCTCTAACTTTTTTCACTATGATAATGAGTTCTTGTGTTTTCCTCAAGTATAACTTCAGCTTTTTCCTATATGTAAATAAAATAAATAAAATGTTAAATGATAATATTAAATATAATAAATAAAATAAAATAAATTACACAATATTATTAGAATTTGAGTTATTTATAATAATTTACCTCGTTGTTTATCTTCTCTGTATTCATATTTATATGACGTTTACACTCGATCATCTTAACTTGTTTTGAAGGAGTTAAGTTTAATCTATCGACTAGTTCAAAAAATAAAATCTAAGCTTGCATATATTCGAAACGAAATAATTCTAAAATAAACATAAATTTTAAATATGGAAAAAATAAAAAGTAAAAATAAGGATTATATAGAAGGTATAAACATAACACATATTGAAAGTTCACTGTAAAAGTTAAAATGCCCTATAGATGTTTTCTCACTTTACATATACTAGTATGTTATTGTAAGCAAGCCTATAAAAAATTTCAAAAATACCATCACTTATAAAAAACATAAATTACACAGAACTAAAGTTTATAATTAATTTTATACAATTATATGTCATTCATAGGAGTTATAATCAAGAGAATTTACACAAAATATTAAAGAAGAATGACTTGTAGCTTTTAAAAAGACGATTCACTAACTATTAATTTAGATCTCTTAAAAAGATATACAAATGAACTATTAAATACTTTTTAATTTAACGAGGTAACAAAATTATACACATTTTCTAAATAATACATGAAATATCAAAAATAACAACAAACCTTATTCCAAAGATAATATAAATTATATAAAAAATATGTAATACAAAAGCGAACAATGAATGCTAAGGGAAAAGAATAAACTAGGACTACATAATTGTTGCAACTATTTTACGCCTATCAATTTCAACCATTGAATTATCTTTTATATACACAATCAATTTGAAGCATTCAAACACAAAGTAAATAAAAGATTAGATGTTGACCCGAGAAATAAGACACTTCCTTTTTTTTATATAATTAGTGGATTAGATAAGATGTTATTGAAAGGTATAATCCCAAATCTTATCAGATTAAAACATAATACTTCAATTTTTTGAGAAATGACTATTTATTCATGCTCGTCATATGAAAATATAAAGAGAGCAAACATATAGCAGTTAAGAGATAAAAAAATATTTTTTTAAAACTCAATCAAACATGAACTAGATGATTTGCTAAGAGAATTATTAGGCATTTCCAACAAGCTAATAACATAAAAAGTATCCTACGAATAAACATCAGTTAAAATATAAATCACTTAAAATTGAAATGCATGAAATCCAAGTACTTAAAGCCAAACAGAAACCGTATACAAATAGAAAAAAGAGCAAATATATTAAAATAGATAAATTTTAAGCAAATATATTAAAATCAGAAAGCATCTTAGTTGCTTCTATATAAAACATACACATGTCCAACATAAATTTCACAATTTCAACACACTGTGAAAGACAATTGCAATACATATCACCTTTGTGCTAAAAGGATTAACAAAGTTGTTCACATCTCCAAGAATTTTCTTTCCTAACTAAAACAAAAGAAATAAAATCTAATATTGCAGAAAAAAGCTAATGACTTTAATTTCTAAGTCGGGTCAATAGGGGTTAAAACCATACCCATATCAATACAATATATTGAAACAAAACACTCAATACAAGTTCTTCTAACATAACCGATTCAGTTTTAAAGATTTGGATGAAAAATATTTTGGTAGAATTTATAATTGATCAAGGACGATGATAGACGAGATTTCAATCAGAATCAATATTTGAACAATTATGATTTTAATTTGGCTAATATTAATTAAGATTTCTAATTTGGGAATTTAGGATTTTATAATTTTGTATAAAAGATTCATGAAATTAAATTACAATTTGATGATTCGATTCATAAAGATTGAGAATATTTACCTTGCACCGTGAGATGAAATCAAACGAAGATTCGAACCACGATGAAAGCCACGACGAACGGCTACTCGAACCACGATGGAAACAATGGATGAAACTCAGAGCGAGCGAGCGATCTACACAGAAAAATACTTCGCCGGTGTTGGGTTATTTGAACGAGAGCAAACCTTCGCCGGAAAAATAACGTTGTCTGTGGCTGTGGAAGATAGGGAAGACAATGACGATGGGCGATGGCAGTCTGTAGAGTATAGTATACGGGTGAATGTTTTCAAACGATAAGAAAATAATAAAATAATAAAATAGAATATTTAATATTTATTTAATTTAATTTTTATTTATTTTACAGATAATTTTAATTACAATTAAAGTCCTTTTGATTTTGATTTTTTTAAAAAAAATTAATAATGTTCAGCGGTAACGGTGTTCAGCGGTGTGCGACGCCCGTTGTAGAATTTTTCAAAAAACACATATGGTACACTACTTAGGAGAAAAAATGATATGACAATCTATCATATGTGATTTTTCTCTCTTTGTTAACATATTTTTCTCTCTTAATTATTATGTTGTTATTTTTTTAATATCGAGATACAAAAATAAAACATAATATTAGATATTATTATCTCAAAAAATAATTAAAATATCAAAATAATAAATAAATAAAAATAAAATATTAAATATATAATTATCTCTTTAAACTATAATCATACTCTTATCATTTGCATCATCATAATTAATAAGTTCTTTTGTAATGACCGTTATGAATAACCGTTAACTTATAAATAATTAATAAAATGATATATTTTGCATCACTAAAAAGTATTACGACTTGTAAAATATAATAAATTTATAAAATAATATATTAATTCTGAAAATGTTAAATATATGGAAATAATATGAAAAATATAAAAACTATACGGAAAATTACGAAAATTATAAACTTTCAACAACTATTTTTATAGGGACACCATAATCTGTTAATTACAGTCGAATGTCCTCTTAACCCTGTGCTAAACTTTATCCCCTTCGTAATCCATAATTTACGAATATTTAAATATATTTAATCATGCCACATCACCAACAATTCAATTTACGAATATTTAGTAAACTACTTATTTAATCAATAAAATATGACATTGGTTTTTATTTTGATCACTAAACAAAAAATATCAATTTTCTATACAAGGCCTTGAGCTTTGTCACTTTATTTGAATATTAAAACGTTACGGTAAGTTTACCTCTAAAATATCCTTAAACTTTAATTGATATTAAACACTATCTTAAACTTTATCACTTTATTTAAAATAAACACTAAGACTCCTTTTATATGCTTTTTAAAATTGTTTTTTTGGAATCAGATCCCCTAACAAACAAGTATAATCTTATCTTATAATCCGGAGTCATATTCATATATCCTAATTGACAATCTGTATTCGAATGTAATAAGACTTTAAAATAAATATTTGAACGTATTTAACCCTGTCAATTCTGAATTTGTTGCGGATAATAATTCTTATATTTAAATTTGTAAAATGAAGATATGTTAAAGTGTGTAAAGTAGTTACTTAGTTAACCGAATTAGTTAGGTTGTTGTAATATATTAGCTAGGCAGTCAGTTGATCATCTTTGTATATAAATACACCTTAGATATTTAATAAAGCTGAGACATCTTTTATATTAATTCAGTTTATTCAACATGATATCAGATGTTAACTCATTGCTTTGAGATTGATTTCTTTTCGATGTTTTTAGTTCAATATTTTTTTCTATTTTTTTTCTTCTAATTTTATTCTTTAGGTTTTCTTTTTCTCAATTCTGTTCCTCGAAATTTCCTTTTTATATTTTTTTTGGAAATTGATTTCAATCACCTATTGTATCTTCATTTGTTAAACACTCATGATACCATTTTGGTTTTTCATCAAAATATCTTTATTGAGAATTATAGCATTTGGAGCTGCTCAATACAAATCGTTTTAACCCCTAAACTCGGTCTGATCGAAACCAAACTAAAAGAGCTACACTAGGTTTATTGAAGCAAACCCAAACTAATAACTTAAATTAGTCTAATTTTTTTTTATCTTATTTAATG
Source organism: Abelmoschus esculentus (assembly GCA_035048815.1). Taxonomy (NCBI): domain Eukaryota; kingdom Viridiplantae; phylum Streptophyta; class Magnoliopsida; order Malvales; family Malvaceae; genus Abelmoschus; species Abelmoschus esculentus. The sequence continues at coordinate 10,536,885 of JAUCBN010000016.1, read as the reverse complement.
TGATGATTAATATAATATAGTGAACATGCAAAAACGGATAATACTGCAAACAAGTAGATCTCTAAACATGGTTCAATTGCTAAACATGCATTTTAGGAACCAAATTGTAATTTTAACAAAATATAGAGGCTTACCTACTTTCCAAATTATCATATATTAATTAATTAATTAGATTTTATGCTTACATGTTAATTTTTAGCTTAAAATGAATATTAAACTTCATACAATTATTTATATAATATTCAAGGACCAAAATATAAGATATAAACTTCAAGCTAACTCAATAACTAACAAAATAACCTCTAATATCGATACACATGTTACTGTATCGATATTAGATTTTCTAGATAAAACATACCGATATTAGAACTTGAGTATCGATACCCAATTAAATTTTCACTATTGGTATTGATACAAAGACTTGGGTACGTATTGATACCCCTAGACATGTGATATCAAATTTGGCTAGTGTATCACAATTGAAGCTACTTAACATTCTCAAGTTTAAGGGATTAATTAGGTTTTATGCTTACATGTCAATTTTTAGCTTAAAATGAATATTAAAACTCATACAATTACTTATATAATATTCAAGGATCAAAACATAAGATATAAACTTCAAGCTAACTCAATAACTAACAAAATAACATCCAATATTGATACACATGTTACTGTATCGATACAAACTTTTCTAGATAAGGCATACCGATATCAAAACCCGAGTATTGATATCCCAACTAAATTTTCACTTTTTGTATTTATACTGAAACTTGGGTATTGATACCCTTAAACATGGGAGTATCAGAAAATATTGATTAGAGATTCTTTCTTTAATTAGATAGGATCCTGTAGATCCTTGTTAGTGATTATAATCTCAAACTTTAAGGAATTTTAATTTACCTAGAACACTAAAGGCATAATTTTCACAATCATACATGCGTGTAAGATAACTCAATATGCAAGACTCGAATCACCATAACACCATAATGTCTATAGGTATGTTTCTTACTCAAACATAATAAAACATGTTTTGAAGCCAACATCAAGCATATAAAGCCTCATAAAAATCTAAAATAACAATTATAACTTACACAAACAGGGAGTTTAACGAACAACCATCCTAAACCATTGATAAAGTTGAGAACTGGCTTCAGGTTTTGAGATCTCGGGGGAATCCAACCTTTGGTAAGAAAACATAGAACCATTGCCCCTTTACCATGATTTTCATAGTGGTTGTATAGAGAATAGCACAATGGAGTTGTAAAACGTGTTAATCGTTTAAGGCATGCGAAGGTACCTAGTTCAACGTTAAAGAGTTTTTAGATCATCTTGGTATTGGGTTTAACAATTATTCAAGCTTCAAGTCGGGTTCAATAATTATTTAAGCTTCAGGTCGGGTTCAGGTGGCTAAGAGACGAAGATAGTCAAAAAGCGCATATTTGACAGTTTAATTAGGGGCATCCTAAGGAACTATCAAAGGATGAAGATGAGAAATAGAAGAGAAATTCAAAAAGTACAACACGACATGTAGAAAATCAGTTTGTAAGTTTTGAATCGGCGTTTCAAGTAAAGAACACGTCAAGAGCCATGTCGAGATGGTTACTCGGATGATGCGTAGATAGAGTTGGTGATCAATTTCAGAACCAAGTACAAGAAATGTCAGATATACATGGATTTTGCCTGATAAAGCAAAAGACACATCAATAGATTCTCATCAACATACCAGGTGATCAACCAAGAAGCTTGGGCCAGCTATCTATCAACAAATTGGCTTCTCCTTGTATTCGATCTTTTGGTTAGATGAGTATTGTCTAACAATTAGCTTTTGAAATCGATATCTCCTACATTCATGCATTGCATTATTTAAATATTGCATTTTTAGAAGAATATAAAATAACAAAAAATATCGCATTGTGTTTTAAATATTACTTTTAAAGTAGCATTGTATTTTGACAAGCATAAATTAAGACACGTTAAGATTAAGAAATTTTAGTATAAATTAAAATATGTTAAGATTAAAAAATTTTTTGAGGATCACTTGGGTGATATGAAAGATCAACCGGTCTAAGAATCAAACATCAATTTTCACATTGCTTGGTCATTCAAATGAAATGTAGATACGGGAGATTGATATGAAAATTCATCTCACACAAGGGTTCAATTTAAAAGGTTCTTGCAAGAAAATGAAAAAAAAAAACGGAGAAATGCAAAAAGAAGTTGAAAAGAAAAATAACGGTTGAATTTAATAGTTGGGCATCTATTGAAAATTTAGAAGATCAAACTTTGAGCTATTAAAAACAGCAATAAAGTGTTCAATCATGATGACGATAACGTGAGAAGACCTGGGGCATCTGATCACCTTAAGCGATAATAATGAAACATATTTTGTCAAATAATGAATTTATCAGTGTCATCCCGAAGAAGAAATCCAAGTAAAGACCAAACGGAGAGTAGTTCAAATGACTACATAGACAAGGCCTATATAAGCACCTTCTTTCTCTTGAACTATTAACTCTTGCATTCTTGTTTCTTTAGAATTGTTTACTCAATCTCTCTCTTGTTATATTCATTACAATCTCAAAACTCTCTTATTCTTCTCAGAATCTTTCCAGGAGACTCTTCCTTTATTATCTTTTATTAATTTTATCTGTTGTGTGATTTGAGCATTGAGGATAATGCTCGGTTTGAGTTTAGGGGAGATTGAAGGTGCAGAAGCACTGCCGAGGCTACCCAATGTCGCGGCAATACCATAAAAGGGAGTAATTTTTTCTAAAAATGTTTTGTATATTCTCTTTTCTTGAATTAAAGTTTGTAATCTTGTACTGCCTTATGTCAGCTTTGCTTTAGTTTACTCCTTTAAGGCTATAGAAATTTTTTCCTTACGATGGCCAAGTACTGTTTTGAAGGGATAACCATAGGATACTCATAGAATAAAACTTAGAAGCTTACTTTAGGTTTAGACAAAAAAAAACTTTTTGGGCTTGTTTGATTTAGGAGTTCTTTTAATAAACTTAGGTGATAAAGAGTTAGAACTTGTTGAAAAAATAACTAGAGGTGCCTACCACCGACTCTAGTTTTGCTCTCCTTCATACTAGAGGTGCCCGAAATTGGCTCTAGTATGCTAAATAGGTGCTACAAAAGAAAAAGAATAAATAAAAAAAACAAAGAAAAAAAAAATAGAAAACACATATCTTGAGGTGCCCGAAATTGGCTCAAGTCTTGCTGTTTTAAGGAGATAGCTAATCCAAGATTCTACTTGTCTTGAACTTAGAGTTTATCTAAGAAAGTCTTGAATCAGCCTTGTCCATTAAACACACACTCACCTAGCCCTAGAGTTTGTTTCTTAGTAAAAGTCCTTGGGTAAACTAGCGGCTAAAACGGAGAGATAGACATAACCATGGTGGGGAGAATAGATGGAAGAGTAAGACCAAAGGGGAGTAAGGTTTAGCAATTTGACGTTTGGCATTGCTTGAGGACAAGCAATAGTTCGAGTTTGGGGTATTTGATGAGTGCCTAAAATAAGTTGGAAAATGGTCACATCAGAGTTGATCTTTGCAAATTTTTTCGAAGGCTTTGCTGCACTTAGTATTTAAATGCCTAATTTTTGTATTCTCTTGTTTGCCATGACAATCAAAATTTTTCAATATTTTCAAAATTAGTAAAATTATTTTTTTTGCATATTGTTTTAACAAGCATCTTGTAGTTAAATTGATTAGATACAAAAAGCAAAGGATTTCATGAAAATTACTATGATGTAATTAATCCTTTAAGTGCAGGCAGAACAAGAGATGACCTTGGTACTTGATTTATGATGAATGGTATGACGAGAAACAAATGAAGCTTTAAATGTCAAAATGTCGAACAACGAAGATAACACAAGTAAACATGGGGCAATTACATTCAGACTGTAGTCATTGCCGAGTTTCATAGTTATAATGATGAATATTAGTCCAGCTTGATGAAAATTTAGGGACTAGAAAAGGTTAGGGACTAGAAAAGGTTAGGGACTAGGAGAAAATTCAGGGACCTATGATATTTTGCACACCCTAAATGATGAAAGTGGAGCAAACTCAACATGATAAAAGATCAGCAAAGCATTATTGCACGTGAGATTTCAAATCAGAATGGACAAGGGAGGTACAGATTTCAAATCAGATTTAAATGTTTTTAGTGTGTCATCCGAGTGGTGTTAATTTAATTAGGTGTTAATTTAATCAAATATTAGATGTGAATTAGGTGTTAATTTAATTTTAAGGCTTAAAAATTATTTAATTAGGTTCTTGGTTGAATTTAATTTAATTTCTAAGGTTGAATTTAAAATTATTTTAATCTAATTAAATCTAGTTTGAACCTAAATTAAACCCTAAAGCTCAAAATTAGTTAATTTAGATATTAATTAGGTTAATTGTTTTTAAAACGCTTAGAAATTATTTAATTAGGTTCTTAGTTGAATTTGATTTAGTTTCTAAGATAAAATTTAAAATTAATTTAACCTAATTAGATCTAATTTAGCCTAAGTGAACCTTAAAACTGAATTTTCATCAAGTTTGACTTTAATTAGGATTAATTAAAATTTAAAGCTTAGGAAAATTTGATTAAATTATTAATTTAATTAAAAACTCTAAACCTTAAAATTAATTAAACTTAAGTAAATCTAATTCATCCCTTGAAATTGAAATCTTATCTTTTTTTGTCTTTACCATATAAGTCCCTTTGTGCTCAATTTCGATCATCTTGGTTGTAATTCAAACTCCCATATTTTCTAATGAAAATTAATCAAGTTCCTTTATTTTTCTTATTTGTTTTATTTTATTTAATTATGTTTCGTTTTAAAAAATCACATGGCATATTTAGGAGATCACTTAATCATCATTTAGTTAATTAATTTAGAGCCTTCTAGGATTAGTTGCTTTAATTAATTAATTAATTAGGGACATAATTAGTAACGATAGTATTTGAATCTCATACCTCGGATACACTAAGAGACCGGTGTTTTGACGTACCATGATGTTGGTCTAAAGAGTGTACCTTGATATCGACTGCATGTGCTATTAAAAACCTAGAACTTGATAAAATAACTTAGGTTTAGAATTAAATAAAATTGGTAACTAAAAATTAGTGATATTAGTAATTTAAATAGGTTTTAATATTTAATTAATGGAAGCTTCCTAGGTTAGAACTTATAATGAACATGATAAATAAATGGTCATGCATTTAAACCTTTTGAGGCGAAATTTATATTTCTTTAAATTTGGGTGAGATTTCCTATCTAGAGGACGTCTCATTCGGCCCGAGTTTAAAAGAGATATATTTTCTTAATCAAAAGGATATCCTCAATTCAAGTAGTGTTTCTTTAACAATAAAGAATTAAATTAATATCTATATTCAAAATATCAAAATGCCACGTGTAATTAATAAGGTACCAATTTTTGGGCGTTTGTAAGGGTCGTCCTTACACGTAATCGACTCCCGAACCTAAATGTTCTTAACGAATCTCTAGTTTGTTTTATGGTGTCTGACCTACCAAAATGGCAGGTGGCGACTCCAAGTCAATTTTTAAAATTAAATAATAAGTTTATTCTAATATTTGGGATTTTCAAGATTAAATTCGTATTTTTTCAAAACCAATTCGCTAGGTTATTTTTCCACACGTTTCCGGTTTTAAAAAGGTCGCGACAGCTTATATAGGCTGTAAAAAAATATGACTGTTAAAAATTAGCCGTTAGGCATTTACTGCCTTGCTGAACAGTTACTGCCGCGACAGATTTCTTAGCAGAGAGCCGTTATACTGTTTCTGCCCGTTAGGATTTCTGCGTCTCTAACACAATGCACTGTCGCGGCAGCAGACTTCCTGTTGTGAAATAATTTTTCTGCATTCGTTGCTTTATTTATCCTAAAAAAACAAAACTTAAAAACATAAAATACTGAAAATAAAATATAATAACATATAAAACTAGTCCTAATATAATAAATAAAATGAAAGGGAAGAGATTATGCTACTTGTGGAGTGCATGTGAATGCATCTCCCAATTTGGTTATCTCTTTCTGGCTCATATCTTCCTTCGCGTGTTGGCTAGTCCCTTTAGTGCATTCGACTTCTCCTTTGGGCTTTATTCGCTTACCGAATAGTTTACCGAGCATGCTGTTCAGGCAGAATGTTTTAATACCCTAGGCTTGTGTATGGAGAGTCTTACATTCTGCTAGAGCGTCTGAATTTATGAGATTGTGGAAGGCGTTCAACTTGACTTGTCGATCATTTATCCGCATTGTGAGCTCGTCATTTTCTATATCGATGATGGTGCATCCAGTAGCAAGGAAAGGTTGACCTAGGATGATCGATGCATTGTCGTCGGCCTCACAGTCAAGGACAAGAAAGTCAGCTGAAAATATAAACTTGTCGACCTTAACCAGATTGTCCTCAATTTTGCCTTCAAGATACGCATAGGATCGATCCGCAAGTTGGAGCAGTATTGTTGTTGGTTTTGCCAGTCCTATTCCAAGTTTTTGAAAAACTAATTTGGGCATTAGATTGATGCTTGCTCCCAAGTCGCATAGGGCCTTTCCTTCATAAACATCCCTAATCGCACTAGGGATTGTAAAGCATCCAACATCCTTTAGCTTAGGTGGCATACGATTATGTAGCATGATCATGCAACCTTCAGTGTCTGCCACCGTTTCAAATTCCCCTAGCCTTCGTCGTTTGGATACTATATCCTTTAAGAACTTGGCATAGTTGGGCATTTGTTCAATGACCTCAACTAATGGAAAGTTGATATGGACTTGCTCTGATATGTCTAGGAATTTCCGAAATTGGTGATCCTGTTTGTACTTTTTTAACCTCTGCGAGAAAGGAGGTGGTGGTCTTATGTCCTCCAGGTTTCCTTGGATATTGAGTTTAATACCTGGGGTGAACTTATCTACATCTGCCTCGGTAGGATTTTCGGGTACTGCTGGTTCTGCTGCAGGGGCAGTGCTTTCGGCAAGATCCTGCTCAGCTTCTGAGTCCTCGTGATGTTGCTTTTCTGTTTGGAATCTATATGAGGGCACTTTTTTATCTTTTAATTGCAGGCTACTTCTTTTCGTAATTACCTTGCATTGCTCATGGCCTAACACCTTAGTAACCTCAGTATTGCTAGGTAAACCCCCTGGTGGTCGAGTGTTTTGTCGTTAGGCAACTTGACCAACTTGGGTTTCTAAAGACTTGATTGCAGCCTCCTAGTTCTGCAGTCTCATCTCAGTTCGGTTCATGGAGTCATCAGTATGCTTCATGAAGCGACTATTCTCGGTCGTGTATGAATCAGTCTTTGACATGAAGGCCGTAAGAGAATCTGCTGAGTGTGCTGCTGCGGCAGGTTCTAACTTTGGTGCTTGAATCTAGGGGCTTGGTTGACTGGATTTAAGACATTATTGGGGTTACTCCATGAAAAGTTTGGATGTCTTTTTTAGGATGGGTTGTAATTGTTGGACATCATATGATTGTTCCTGTTATAATTTCCAACATATAGGCTGGTTTCCTCATCTTGCATGTAATCAGATGAGTTGACTGCCTTAACCTCATGTATATTTTGCTGGGCTTGCATATTCTGAACCATCTTAGTTAGAGAAGCCAATTGTGTTGCCACCGAACTGGCTGTGTCTAATTCATGGGTCGTGGCATGGCGTCTCATTCCTACTCGCCTTGATGTAGGAAACTAGAAGTTGTTCCTTGCGAGTTTGTTTAGAATCTCAATGGCCTCCGCGGGTGCTCTATCCAAAAGTGTCCCATTTGCGGAAGCATCTAGCATCATCCTTGTGGAGGCATTGGTGACATTATAGAACATGGAGACTTGCGTCCACAAGGGAAAACCATGTAGTGGGCATTTGTTTAACAATTCTCTGTAGCGTTCCCACGCCTCATACATTGGTTCATCATCATCCTGCCGAAATAATGTGATTTCATTACGGATGCGATCATAGAGATTTGTCGGGTTGAACCTCGTAATGAATTCTCGGCAGAGTTTATCCCAAGATGCTATAAATCCTGCTGGGATGCCATTTAACCAAGTTTTCGCCCTATCCCTAAGTGAATAGGGGAACAAGTTTAATCTTAAAATATCTTCATGGACTCCTTGGATTTTGAAAGAATTACACACTTCCATGAAAGATTTAAGATGTTGCCTTGCATCTTCAGTAGCAGACCCACTAAACTGTCCAATTGTGTTTAACATGTTGAACATCACTGGTTTGAGATCAAAGTGAGTTGCTTCAATCTCTAGGGTGACTACGCTTGGGTTTAGTCCGTTTAGGTCTTCTACTAGAAATTCTCTAACAGTGAGCTATCTTGGCAATGGTCGCGGCAGTTGCTGCTGCGGTATTACTGGTGGCAGTACATTATGATCTATAAGTGGAATTTGTCCTCTTGGTGGATCATCCATGACTTGAAACAGGTTGCGCCTTAGATGGTGTCTTGTGCGTTCAATTTCAGGATCCAATTCATACAATGGACCACTCGGTTTTACCCTGGTCATACACCATATAAGTCAAAGTTAATAAAAAAATAATTAGAATTAAAGTTAAATAAAGAATGGTTAAAGAGCAAGAAAATAAAGACAACAAAAATTTAGTTCTCAATCCCCGACAACGGCGCCAAAAACTTGATGCGTGTAATAATAGCGCAACTGTGCAGTGTACACTTCACAAGTAATAAAGTGATAAGTATATCGTGTATCATCTCCACAGGGATTGGTATACTTAATATGTCTCCCCTTGTTCCCTTGCACCTGAAAAATAAAGTAAAAACACATATAAGTGGAATTGTCTAACTAAGTAACTAAATAACAAAACATAAAATGAAGGATGGATATCGATATAGAGAAAGTGGGTAGGATCCAATTGCGTCAATTAGTGGATTCAATTGATCTTCTTCTTGTCCAATACAATTATACAACACTGCTTCGGCAGTACTGTAGATACAACCTTGGCAGCGTTAGTGTTCTCTGGCGCAGCAATCTCTTGCTCTTGGGTAGATGCATCAAAGTTCAACAAAGTGTCCATAGTTGACTCCGCTTATCTCTAAGTCAGAGCGCTGTTGATGACTGATCTTTGACGATACCTCTCGACGTGAATCAATGATAATCACCAATCAATCCAACACTTCTTTTATCTTCTTAAACTCTTAACCTATCTCTAGGCCAAGTTAGTGTCGTCAACACCGTACTTATCCCTTTCGTGAATCTAACTCTCTCGATGCTAGATAAATAGATTACTTACAAACTTCTCTCTCGAGCTTGAATGCAAGAACAAGGAATGACAATAGGATAAGCAAACTTCGATATTATTATATCATTAGAACAAAGAAACAAGAAACAATCTCCTCTCACTAATATCTACAACCTTCACCTATCCCTAAGAGATTTAGAATATAATATCGATAAGTACAAATCTTAAGGGAAGGGTTCTCTAAAATCGGCTCTCTTAACAATGTGGCCGGCTAGGCTATATATAGTCTTAACCTAGGGCAAACCTTTTCTAAATAGACTCTAACTTGGAGTAGGGAGCAAGTCTTCTACATGAGATCTGATGTTTCCAAGTTTGCAGCCTTCTAGAAAGATTTTCTCGTTTGGTCTTTGACTTGGACTTTCAGTGTGCTAGCCTGGTCCAATTAGTGTACTGCATCTTCCAGAATGTTCTCTATATTTTTGTCTTTCATTCGCCTACAATGTTGATGTTGCCACTCTGGATGCTGCCGCGGCCTTGTCCCTACCTTGGCCTCAACACTGCTTCGGCCCTGGATATTCCTGTATGTACAGAATATGTAATAATATCCGTATTCTCTATAAATTTCGACTTTGTAAGTTATGATAACGGAATATCCAATATTGTACAAAGAGTCCGTATTTAAGCTCAAGTTGGAGTATAGTAGATGCATAAAGTGCCATGAGAAGGGTAGTAAATAACTGCCTTTTGGGCACTCATCAAGTTGGGATGTTGAAGTATCGCTCAAGTAGCGGGTAACTTGTTAAGTTATGGTGAAAGATCATAAGTTTTCTCTCAAGAGAATAATTCATATGACTGACCATGAAGTATCTATGTGTTTCAAGGGTTAGGAATGAAGATGTGATGCTCATTGTTAAAGTGTTAGAGGTTGGTAAGTTAATGATGAAGTCGAGATGATAGATTTCTCCCTATGGGTGTAGGTTGGTGATGCTTTATGCTTATAGTGACAGATATGGTACTTAAATGATTATAGTTTGAGCATAGTGATGCTCTTTAAATATAAGTTCAATGTTGGTGCGACACGTGTTAGTGAAATATTAGATAATAATCCTATATGTAAGAAAGATCAATTATCATAGAATCAATTTGGAAGGTAGAAGTTTAGTAGTTATGGAATGCTTGATCAATGTGATGGTGTCTTTGAGGAAGTCGAAAAATAGTAGTGGAGGTTTGAGTTGCATGAGACCACTACATCAGGAAACAATACTGTGATTATGTGCAAGCCCGATATTTTGGATGATCATAAGATCTTTTAAGTGTATTTTGGGAAATAAGGTATCAATGTAGGGTGTTTATTAACATGACTTAGTGGTAAGTTCGTGGTGAGTTTTGGGAATGACAATTATACTGAACCATTCTTTTATATTTTGGGAAATGATATGAAATCACTACAGCCAAACAGGTCTATAGCGGCGTTTTTAAGAGATATAGTGGCATTTATTAGCGCCGCTAAAAGTCGCCAAAAACGCTACTAAAATCTGTGTCGCAAAAAGTAGCGACGTTAATTTTTAAAAAAAATACCGTTATAGTATACGATCTGTAGCGGCGTTTGAATATTAAAACACCGCTAATTTACAAGCTATAACGTCATTTAATTTCTAAAACGCTGCTATGAATTCTATTCTGTAGCAGCATTTGAAATATTAAAACGCCGCAATTTCCTTATTTTATAGCAACGTTTTCTTTCAAAAATGTCACAATTTGTCCTATACTTTTGTGGCGTTTTTGTATATAAATGCCACTGTTTTAATTGGTTTTCTATGGCATTTATCATAAATGCCACTAAAGGTACTACATTGTAAAAGACCAATTTTATAATATTATTACTATCCAAAATTTTCTTGTAATAATCCAGTAATAATATAATTAAAAAATAATATATCTAGTATATAAAAATACTTAATCATCAAAAAAATTAAAGTCTAATATCAAATAAAGTGAAACATAATTCAGTTTTTAAGTGAAATAACAATTTAGTAACAAGTACAAACCAAATAAACGTAAAATCAACTAAGGTGACGGATTTCTTGATTGGTTCTGCTTTAACATCGCCATCATATCTTGAAATTGTTTTTGAAGATTCTAATATGATGCTTTTCTCTCTACTTCTCTTGTTGCTCTCTCAGCTTCTATCTATTCTCTCTCAACTTCTTTAGCTTCCATCTCTGCTTGGAATTGAGTTAATTGTTGTTTTTTTAACGCTGAACTTACGCTTGAAAAGACTGACTTTGTGATGACATGTACTGAGATGAGTTTGATCCAAAATATTTAGTTGGTGTCACGAATGACCCTTGATAACGCACTTGACCATATCTTTTAGGACCCAAAAATTCAGCAAAAACTTGATTCTCGATATCAACAATATTAGCAGAACCATCAATTAAAGCCGTAACTTTCATCTCTATCTTTTTTTCCTTCATTTTCGTCTGATAATCATTTATGAAAAATAATAAATGGAAATATTATTTACAACATAATACAAATTTAGGAGCAATGAATATACCAGAATTTCTTCAGCTTCAGGATTCATTGGGGAGCCATCCTTTTTGGTGTGAGTAATGTCAAATAGCTTTACCCGTTCAATGCTAGAACCAATCGTCACAAGCTACAAAATATAATAAACATGAATATTAACTTTAATATAATACAAATAAAAATAATATTTTAAAAAATAATACCTCTTCATTAGCTATGCGAGCAAAGCTCTTCGTCCCTACTGTGTGAGTAAATTTTTGTTTTTGTCTACTAGTAACTCCTACACGATCTCTTTCTTGTTTAATTTCCAATTTTTATTACTGTTAAATATGTGAATATAGTTTGTATCTTGTATTTATGGAAAGTGAACTTTATTAAAATATTAGGTCTAAGATTTTACTTTTTTATTAATTAGTTACCTAGAATATTAGGTTAAATCTTGTATATAATAGCTAGCCACCCTATGAATAAAATCAAGGAAAAATTTATTTTACATGGTATCAGTTGTCTAGGTTTCTCTAAAATATTTTCTAGGTTGTTTGGTTTTGAAAAGAAAATTCCGTTTTTTTGGTTTTTGGTCGTTCTTAATTGGCCACCTTCAGAATCTCTTTTGTCATTACCACCTCCGTCCTAGCCGCCGATCCTTGCATTCGGACTGTTTTTGGGTTGGACATTTGATTTTTTGGTACCGATAGGTTTTTTTTCCTGGTATTTTTTCTTAGTTTTTTGGTTTGGGTTGTTTTTTTTATTTTTTTAGATTTTGTTAATTTAATCTTATGGCTGACAAGGAAGTTGGTATTATGTCTGACATTGTTCTGATTACATCTAAAATTACCGATCACAAATTAAATGGATTTAATTTTCTCGATTGGAACCATACAATCGAGTTGTATTTGTTAAGTCTTTCTATGGACAACCATCTGATTGATGATCCTCCTACGGATGACTCTCGCCTTCCATGAATGCGTGAAGATGCTCGTTTTTTTCTCCAGATTCAGAATTCTATTGACAATGAGGTGGTATCTATGACGTTTGTCAGAAATTTTATAGGGCTGACAAAGAAGATCATACTTAAACTGGTTATTTTATGGATTTTAGAGGAAGTATGAAGAACTTAATGATGGCAGTTATGAGTTTTCTAGATGGTCTTCCACAGAATTTGAGACTACCAAATCTCAGATTCTCTTTAGTTCTAACATCTCCAGTCTTGATGATGTTTTTCGTAGGATACGTCGTACTGAAAATTCTTTGCCTTCTTCATCTCCACTATAGAATAATTCTCTAATCAGTCATGCTCCTTCCGACCTTGGTAAGCAATACTTCAAGACTGGTGGTCCTAGTCGTTCATTTGGATCCATGCCCACCAAAACTGATCTACAGTTTGGAGCTTGGAGTTAGGATTACGACACTATTATCTGTCATTATTGTCACAAACCAGGACATACAAAACGTGATTGGTGGAAACTGCAGTTTAAGAAAACTTCGTCCGTTCATATTGCTTCTAGTCTAGACACTTCTTTATCGGTTGTTACGATATTTTCGGATGAGTATGCCAAGCTTCTTCACCTTCAAGACACAGTAAAGCCTACTTTTGATCCTGTTTCTGCCCTTGTTGATTCAGGTAAACCCAATACATGTCTTGTTTCTACATCTTCCAAATGGGTTATTGATTCTAGGGCCATATATCACATGAAAGGTAACCCGAATATTCTTTTTCATTATACAATCCACCCTTCCATCAATAATGTTACTTTAGCCGATGGGTCCACGTCTTCTGTTATTGGCTTTGGCACTTCGTGTCCAACTCCTTCTCTTGCTTTGTCCTTTGTTTTGAGTTTACCGAATCTATCATTTAACTTGATGTCTGTTAGTAAACTTACTTGTACCCTTAATTGTTGTGTCTCATTTTTTCCTGGTTATTGTGTGTTTCAGGATCTTTTGACGAAGAAGATTATTGGTAAAGGACATGAGTCTGACGGTCTCTACATCCTGGACACTCGTACTTCGAAACCTATTTCTTGCACTAGTAGTGTTAATCCTTTCGAAGAATATTTTCGATTGGGTCATCCCTCCCTACCTTCTTTGAAGAAACTTTATCCTTAATTTTCTAGTTTAAATTCGTTAGATTGTGAGTCTTGTCATTTTGCTAACCATCATCGTTTTAGCTCTGGTCCTAGAGTCAATAAACAAGCTTCTGCTTCTTTTGAATTAGTTCACTCTGATGTTTGAGGTCTTAGTCCTGTTATTCTAAACCTGGTTTTCGTTATTTTGTTACTTTTATTGATGATTATTCTAGAATGACTTGGCTTTATTTAATGAAATCTCGTTTTGAATTATTTACTCATTTTTCTTCCTTGTGTATTGAAATTCGTACCCAATTTGGTAAGACTGTCCAAAATTTAAGAAGCAATAATGCCAAAGAGTATGTTTCCGATACTTTTCAAAAATACATACTTGAAAATGGTATTCTCCATCAAACTTCTTGTGTTGACACCACTTCTCAAAATAATGTTGCTGAACGTAAAAATAGACATCTCATGGGAACTGTTAGGGCTTTACTCTTTCATATATAGATTCCAAAATGTTTTTGGGTTGATACCGTCTCTACGACTTATTTTTTGATCAACCGTATGCCCTCTTCTGTTTTGTTGGTTAATATTCCCTTTCTTATCCTTTTCCCAAATAAAAATTTGTTTCCTATATCCCCGTAAATTTTTGGTTGTACTTGTTTTGTTCGGGATATCCGTCCTCAAGTCACCAAACTTGATCTTAAATCTTTGAAATGTATGTTTTTTTGGGTATTCTCGTGGACAGAAAGGGTATCGTTGTTATTATCCAAGTCTGGGTAGCTATCTTGTGTCTGCTGATGTTTCTTTTTTGGAGCATAAATCTTTTACTTTTTTGTCAGGACCTATCGAACAGAACGACGATGATTTCTTGTTTTTTCAAGTCTCTTCTCCTTTAGAGTTGTCTTCACCCTCCTTTTTCAAGCCCCCCATTAAGAACATCTACACCCGTCGACCACTACCACCTCCTTCCGATCCAATTCAGCATGTTCTAGTTGTTCCAGATTCATGTCCTGATGAGACAATTTCTTCGTCATCGGATCCACCTCCTCTAGATGATCTTGACCTTCCTATTGCACTTCGGAAAGGTAAACGTACTTGTACTTACCCCATTTCTTCTATTGTTTCCTAAAATTGTTTATCTTCTTCTTCTTCTCGTGCTCTTGTGTCGACCCTCGATACTATTTTTATCCCTAAAACTGTTAGCGAGGCACTATCTCATTCTGGATGGCGTACGGCTATGCTTAAGGAAATGACTGCTCTAGATGTTAATGGAACATGGACTTTGGTTCCGTTACCCACTGGTAAACGAGATATTGGATGTAAGTGGGTGTTTACTGTTAAATTTAATCCCGATGGCTCCCTTCATCGCTTAAAAGCTTGCTTGGTTGCCAAGGGATATGCTTAGACCTACGATGCAGACTTTTCAGATACGTTCTCTCATGTTGCTAAGGTTGTTTCTGTCAGGTTATTTATCTCTATTGCAGCCACTTTTGACTGGCCTTTGCATCAGTTAGATATCAAGAATACTTTCTTTCATGGTGATCTTCAAGAGGAAGTATATATGAAGCAACCACCTGGGTTTGTTGCTCAGGGGGAGTCTGGAAAAATATGCTTTCTGAAGAAATCTTTATATGGTCTTAAACAAAGTCCTTGGGCTTGGTTTGGTAAGCTTAGTCGAGCTATTGAAAAGTCCGGGATGCAAAAAAGTGAATCGGATCACTCTATTTTCTTTAGAAAGTCTGTGGGGGCATTATTCTATTAATCATATATGTAGACGATATTGTGCTCACTGGTAGTGACACTAAAGGAATCTCCTCACTGAAGTCTTTCCTCCACACTCAATTTTATACCAAAGATCTGGGGTGTGTTAAAATATTTTTTTGGGGATTGAGATAGAGTGTTAAAAGTAGTCTTTCCTCCTGGACGTGGAATTCTATATGGCAATCATGTCCATACTAGAATTGAATGTTTTTCTGACTTAGATTGGGCGGGATGCAAGGATGATAGAAGATCTAATTCAGGATATTGTGTGTTTGTTGGAGGAAACTTGATTTCGTGGAAGAGTAAGAAGCAAAATTTTGTCTAATGATCTAGTGCAGAAGCCGAATATAGAGCGATGGCCAAATTCGTATGTGAGATTATATGGGTATATGAGCTCCTTGATGAGGTTGGAATAAAAGTCCCAATACCGGAAAAACTTTAGTGTGGCAATCAGGCTGCAACACACATTGCTTCGAATCCGGTGTTTTATGAAAGGACAAAACACATTGAGATTGATTGTCACTTTTTTCGCGAAAAAATACAACAAGGCTTGATATCTACAGATTATGTGAAAACCAGAGAACAACTAGGCGACATCTTCACCAAATATCTCAATGGAGTTCAAATCAATTATCTATGTAACAAGTTGGGCATGATCAATATCTATGACCCAACTTGAGGGGGAGTGTTAAGTATGGGAATATAGTTTGTATCTTGAATTTATGGAAAGTGAACTTTATTAGAATATTAGGTCTAGGATTTTATCTTTCTATTAATTAATTACCTAGAATATTAGGTTAAATCTTGTATATAATTGATAGTCACCCTATGAATAAAATCAAGGAATATTTTACAATTACATTTAAAGTTGAAATTGTAATAATATAATGTTATTTTACAAATTGGAGATGTTACCTCCCCTTTTGTTAAACTCCAAAACCTAACTGCATCTTCCCATTGATACCATAGTATTCCTGGGGAACATTTTGAAATTTCTCTTGAAGGCTTAGATCGTTCTTAAAATATGTCTTCTTCAAGAAGCTTTTATGGTCTCTCCATTTTTTTCCTAAGGCATGCTTAACATAATCGTCCGAGACCTCCAAAGAAAATTTATCTTGAAAATCACAAAATCAAAAATAAATATTACTATTTAAATGTAATGAATTAACTACTATAATAATATTATTACCTTAACAAGATCAAGAGTTTGGTTTTTGTTACTATTTGGGATCTAATGCCATGACTCATAATTGATTGGCAAAATTGAAGTATTGCGTGCAACAATGCCTAAATAACTTGCCAAAACACATGCTTCTGCCCCAATAGGTTGGCCGACATCATTTCTTGAATCTTTTACATGTTCTCCAACGGGGAGATCATATAATTTCGTCAAAGTCGTCCTCCCTCTAGTCTTTCGCTTTCGACCATTTCCTCCTATATATCAAATATATCAAGTCAGAACTTATTAAAATAATTTCAACAATAACAAATAAGTATGATTCAAATAAAGTTTAAAAAATATCTTCTATTTCTATATTTTTAACCGTTTCAGGAACTTGTAAAGATCCAAAACCAAAAAACTCATCTTCATTTATTTCTTCCTCTATTCGAGGAATTTGAACAATATTTAAGCTATTTAATTTCCTCCTCGATATAATACCTGCAATCAACAAAAAAAGTCATTAGTGACAACAACTCTACTAAAAAAAATTAATAAGGCTCAACAGAAATCTTACTACAATATGCAATTAATTTTCATTAAAATCTCCATCAATATTGTCTCGAACCCATTGAAATTGTGAATTAGAAGTAAAACATGTTACATCTAAGTTTTATGCTTTAAAAGACAAAATTTATGATCTTGTTTCAATGTCATCTCTACTTCCATCCCCGATATCAATCAAGTCTCTAGGGGTGTTATGGAGTATAACATACCAACCATCTTTTGTTGGATCATGAGAATAAAAAACTTGTTTGACTTGAGAAGGGAATACATATAGGTTGTCCATCAGTTGTTGGCCCGTATGAATTAATCGAGAAAAGTTCACCATTGTAAAACTAAATTGATCTTTTTTAATTCCTCAAGTACTATTTACATCAGCCCAATCACAACGAAATAAAACAACCTTCCTTTTCCCATAATAATACAACTCAATAATATCGGTAATAATTCCATAATATTCAACATATCCCTCCACAAGATGATTGTCCCTAGCACTAGCATAACTTGTAGTTGAAAAAGTAACAACCACCCCATAATTTTGCGTTCTCGTTAATCTTTCTTGAGATTTCATATGGAACCTATACCCATTAATGAGAAAGGCATTATATCTTCTAACAATTATATTTGGGCCTTGACAAAGCCATTTGACATCTTCACTACCTTCTCTCCCATTCCAAACCTATTACAGGTGAAATAAAATTTTTATTAACATTCATATTGATATAATAAGACAAGAAAAGTTATATATTATGTTACTTACCGTCTTCCCTAACCATTCATGAAAAGTTTCTACAAACAACTTATGGCTCTCTCGTATATTTAATCTTCTTGCGCGTACACGAGATTGTAACTCTTGTCTATATTCACTATAAAGTAAGTTACGTGGTTAAACAATGTTAAATATAAAACCTTAAGTAATTACATTATGGATTATAGAAACTTACGTGCGTAAGGTCTCTATTGAGTCATGATGAAAAAGAACATATCGATGTGCTTGTACCCAAGACTTATCATCTAACTGTACAATTTCAACTTTGCCAAGTTGTTCACCATAGCTTCCAAACAAATAAGTCTCAGCTAAGCTATTAGTACTGCAGACTTCATTTCTATTTGGTCTATTAAACCTTGTTTCGACATCTTCCAAATAACTAGAGCAAAAAGTCATACACTCCTCTACTAAATGACCTTCAGCGATTGATCCTTATGGATAACAGTTATTACGATAATAAGACTTCAACTTGAACAAGAACCTAGACACGCAATAAACGTAACATTATATAACTAGTTGAAAAAAATATTAAATAACTACAAAAATCTTATATCTCTCTATAGGATAAATCCACCGATAAAAAACTAGTCCACCAACTTTAGCTTCGTGAGGGAGATGAACCAACAACACCATAATTGTGAAGAATGAAGGTGGAAATCTTCTCCAAGTTGCATAAGTCAAGGCTACTCGATCTTGGAGTTTCTCAAGTTCTTCAACCACCAAAACTTTGTCACAAAGAGCTTTCATTGTATTGGAAAGCTCAATTATACAATATGACATCATTCGGCATACAACCACGTAAGGCAAACGACATAAGATCTTGCATCAGTATATGATAATCATGTGACTTTAGAGAATAAAGTCTTTGATCTTTAATGCTGACACATCGAGATATATTTGATGCACACCGATTTGGCACTTTTATATCTTTCAACACCTTACAGAATATTTCTTTCTCTCTCTTCGACATCACAAAAATAGAAGGCGGTAACAATGACTTTCCATTAGCAAGAATCTGAGGATAAAGATCATACCGAATTCCGAGGTCAACTAAGTCAAGTCGACTATTTAAATTGTCTTTAGATTTTCCATTGATATTGAGAATGGTTCTGATAATATTCTCACAAAAATTTTTCTCAATGTGCATGACATCAAGATTATGTCTCAAAATGTTATACTTTCAATAAGGCAATTCAAAGAAAATACTTTTTTTTCCACAACTCTGCCTCATTTGGATCATCCTCTTCATCAGTCATTATCACTAAGCTGCTCAGCATCAGCTTCGTACACCTCTTTTATCTTTTTCTTTGATCGTTGGTTCAGTGGTTGATTCTTCTTTCCATAAGTGAACTTCGTATCTTTCAACATTGATAATATATCAGACCCGATGGTTTGTTCAAGAGCATTTCTAAACTCTTCAGTTACATTAAACATATTCTTTTGATATCTAAATCTATGATTTTCATCTAACCATTGTCAATGCCCCATATAAGTAAACTTCTTTCCATTATAAAACCACTTTGAACATGTCTGAGTGATAACTCCGCAAAAAGGCTATATTTTAGGCCTTTTTACTTAAGTTATTGAGTGCCTTTAGGCTCATATAGGTTCATTTAGTTGTATTTAGGTTCATAACATTGCATATAGTCTTCTAGATATACCTTGGCATTTTTATGTGGTAATAGGTGCTATTTCATGAGAAGGGTAGTTCTTTTCAGTGGTGTTGTGCAGGTGAAGCAAAAATGGAAGTTGGGGCAATTTTAATGGCATTCGTAGAACGATAAGGATGGGAAGATGCCATAGCAAAGCTAGTTAAATCTTGTGTTAAGCTAAACGACAAAGATATATTTTGATAAGAGTGCCAGTTGGTGCTACTACAGTCGGTCGGGACCACTACAGCCTGGCTACAACCACCTCAGTAAGGGACCACAGCCAATATGGTCTGCATGCGAGCCACCTTCGTAGGGAACCACTGTCACCTCTGCCAATCCTGCAAAAATGTCACGACAAGAAGAGGGCAGAAATGGGCTTTTGCCTATCTTTTAGGATTTTTCATCCCTTCTTTATAAAAGGGTGGTAACCTAAGGAAAGAAAAGACTTTTAAAGAGACCTTTTGAGGAATAACACAGAAAAAGAGAGATCTTTGAGGCGATTTTTACGGTGGTGGAAAGCTCTCACCTTTCTCCTCCAAACTCTGGCCAAGGGGACCTCCATTTATAGAGCTCAAAGGGAGTGGTGTGCTAGACACACGAAAGGGGCTAGCACACCAAGGTGTCTCATGGTGGTTGAAGAGCCGGCGACTGTGCACACCGAGGATGTCTTCTAGTCCTCCTTCCTTGCTTTATTTCTTTTATATTTTTTTGAGGATGATTGTTAAATGTTTAAGATTTATATGGACGATTTCTCTTAACATTTAGCTCCACCATGTAAGCTTTGTTTAGGTGGTTGCTTTTATGGATGATCATCTTTTATTTCTATTTAATATATTGCCTTCTATGTGTTTGTATATTTGTTTTGCTCATTGTTGATAATTATTTAAGCATTGTAAGAGGCAGGAAAGTGTCCCGTGTTTAGGTACATGTTAGAGCACTCGAGAGAGGCGTAACTATAGATCCTTAGATTATTCGAGAGGAGCTAAGGGAGGATCTATGTGAGCAATGGGTTCTAGACTACAAAGAGAGCCTAATTGGATCCTATAGCACTCAAAAGAGGCGTAGGTGAAGACTTCAACGACTAAAAGGAGCGTGCTTTGTCGATAGGCTAGTGCTACTCGAGTGACACGAAATGCCATGTCATTTTAGTCTATCAGGTTCCTATGACTCGAAAGAGCGGAATACTTTAGAAACCTCTGTCGAGTAAGTATACACCTTAGCAGCTATATGTATGTAGGGGTAAGGGGTAGGAAATCATAGAAGTCACCACCAATCATTCCCAAGAGAGTTCATCAATAGAGGAAAAACACAATATATTGTGTCGCGACATCTTTAAAAACACGAATTTAGGTGAAAAATAGCCTGGTGATTAATTTTGAAAAATACGAACTTTATCGCTTTTAATCTTGAAAAACTCAAATTTTAGGAAAAATTCATAATTTAATTTGAAAATTTGATTTGGAGTCGCCACCGGCCACTTTGGTAGGCCGGACACCATAAAACAAACCAGAGATTCGTTAAAAACATTTGGGTTCGGGAGTCGGTTATGTGTAAAGACGACCCTTACAAACGCCCAAAAATTGGTACCTTATTAATTTCATGTGGTATTTTGATATTTTGAATATAGATATTAATTTAATTGTTAATTAAACACTACTTGAGTTGAGGATATCCTTTTGATTAAGAAAATATATCTCTTTTAAACTCAGGCCGAATGAGACGTCCTCTAGATAAGAAATCTCACCCAAATTTAAAGAAATATAAATTCCGCCTCAAAAGGTTTAAATGCATGACCATTTATTTATCTTATTCATTTTAAGTTCTAACCTACGAGGGCTCCATTAATTAAATCTTAAAACCTATTTAAATTACTAATATCACTAATTTTTACCTACCAATTTTATTTAATTTTAAACCTAAGTTATTTTATCAAGTTTTAGGTTTTAATAGCACATGAATTCAATACTAAGGTACACTCTTTAGGCCAACATCATGGTACGTCAAAACACCAGCCTCTCAGTGTATCCGAGGTATAAGATTCAAATACTATCGTTACTAATTATCTCCCTATTTAATTAATTAATTAAAGAAACTAATCCTAGAAGGCTCTAAATTAATTAACTAAATGATGATTAAGTGATCTCCTAACAAATATGCCATGCGATTTCCTAAAACGAAACATAATTAAATAAAACAAATAAGCAAAATAAAGGAACTTGATTACTTTTCATTAGAAAATATGGGAGTTCATGTTACAACAAAGATAATTAAAATTAAAAAGGGACTTACATGGTAAAAGACCAAAAAAGGACAAGAGTTTGATTTCAAGGGGTGAATTAGATTTAATTAAGTTTAATTAATTTTAAAGTGTAGAATCTTTAATTAAATTAATCACTTAATCAAATTTTCCTAAGCTTTAAATTTTAGTTAATCCTAATTAAAGTCAAACTTGATGGAAATTTAGTTTTAAGGTTCACTTAGGCTAAATTAGATCTAATTAGGTTAAATTAATTTTAAATTTTATCTTAGAAACTAAATTAAATTCAATTAAGAACCTAATTAAATAATTTCTAAGCATTTTACAAAATAAACCTAATTAATATCTAAATTAAATAATTTTGAGCTTTAGGGTTCAATTTAGGTTCAAACTAGATTTAATTAGATTAAAATAATTTTAAATTCAACCTTAGAAATTAAATTAAATTCAACCAAGAACCTAATTAAATAATTTCTAAGCCTTAAAATTAAATTAACACCTAATTAACATTTAATATTTGATTAAATTAACACCTAATTAAATTAACACCACTCGAATGACACGCTAAAAATACTTAAATCTACCCGGATTTCTCCCTAAAACGAAAATAACAGAGATGAACCAAAAGCAACTAACGAGAGAGAAAAAAATAATAAAACAAGGTCTTACCTCCTCAATCCACCGAAAATCTCTTTCGATTGCCCTCTTGTCGATCCAAACTCTTCGATTCAAACTTTCAGCTCTTTTCATTCCATCCCCCTTTTTCCAGATTCGAAGGCCTCTATTTAAAGGATTTGAATCAAACATCCTAAACTAATTCAAACTCCACCAAATCCCTAAAATTTCTCCCTCAAATCTCTCAACACAATCCCCACTAAATCTAAAACTCTCTCATATCTTCAAATTTTCTGTTTTTCTATTTTTATTTTATTTTTTGTATTTTTTATCTTTTTATTTGATTTTTCAGTTATTTATTTTATTATCATTTATCATTTTCTTTTTTTTCTTTTTATTTTATTATTATACAGAAATTCGTGTTGACATATTGCTTAGCTTATTCTGTGTATCATGTTTTTACTTCCATATTTACTACTTACTTTCTTTATTTTGCTTGTTATCTTGAGATCACTCTGCTATACACTCACATACCACCTTCATACATCCACCTTGCCATCACTATCATTACTATTTTGCCTTGGTATATTTTAATTGCTTGCACTCTAGAATTGCCATAGCATTTTCACCCTACACCTTCATCGTACATATCCATATTCTCTTGTTTATATCTTTATCTTTGTTTTCCTTTTAGTGACACCCCTTTTTGCCTTGATAAATTTGACTGCATGCTTTACCAAGATCTTCGTGGGAACAATACTCACTCACCCTATTATTACTTGTATGACTGTGTATACTTGCACATATATATGTGTTCACATACATCAATTATAGCACTACACAGAAGACACCAAGTTTTTAGCGTCGTTGCCGGAGATCTATCTATTTAGAGTAAAGTTTGTCATTTTTGATTTGGCATTTTCATTTTACTTAGTTTATTTTAGCAGTTCAGTTTTACTTATTTTATTTGTTTTTCTTTTCAGTGTATATCCAGACGGTCTACTGACGGACCTCTCTATCCTATAGTGCCTGAAATCGAGCGTTTGTTTCGTCAAAGACGACGTACTTAGCGTAGAGACATGGACCCACCAGTAGTTCAAGACCCAGTAGTTCAAAATGCTGGGGCAAATCAGCATGTTACTGCACCTCGACCGAGAGCTATTAGGGATCATTTTAAATCTTATCTTGGATGATCTTAATCCTGGCATCGTGACACCAGAAATTACAGGTACACATTTCGAACTTAAGTCTGTTATGTTCAATATGCTAAACTCGATTGGGCAATTTAGAGGTATGGCGCATGAATACGCAAGGCAGCATATCAGAGAATTTTTAGAAGTTTGTGACTCATTCCGTCAACAAGGAGTTCATGAGGATGTGTTGAAGCTCAAGTTATTCCCTTATTCTCTATGTGGTCGAGCAAGGGGATGGTTGAGTTGAGTACCATCCAGATCGATGGAGTCATGGGTTGATCTATGCAAGAGCTTTTTTCTACGGTATAATCCTCCGAATCTCAATACTCAACTTAGAAATGACATTGCTTCTTTTCAACAAGGTGACGACGAGCCAATGTGCGAATGTTGGGATCGATACAAGGGATATTGCTTCACAAGTGTACAAATCATGGATTTCAAGATTAGACTCAAGTTGTGATGTTCTACAACGGAGTCAATGCACCTACTAGGATGATGCTAGATGCCTCGGTAAATGGAACTTTGCTAGACAAATCACCCGAGGAAGCATTTGACATTCTTGATAGAATTGCCAATAATAACTATCAGTTTCCTTCTACAAGATTTGGAATCAGGAGGAAGGCACAAGGGACATTCAAGCTTCATTTGAAAGACTCAATATCCGTCCAACTCTCAGCTATCACCAACATGTTGAAAAGCATTCAATGTTCCAATGAAGTAAAGGAAGTGAAGATGGCCAGTTCAGTATGTATGATATGTTATGGCAATCATCACGAGAGTGAGTGCCCAAAAAGCCATGAAACAGCCAATTATATGAGCAATTTCAACCGAAGCAATAACAATCCCTATTCAAACACCTATAATCCAGGATGGAGACAACATCCTAATTTTTCATGGGGAAAACAAGGACCCAACAATCATAATCCCCTAGCGCGGAATCAAAATCAGCATGAGCCTCAGAATTTTCAACCGAATATGCCCTGGAATAATTAGAACAAGGGGTCTTCATCATCATCTAATACAGTTCTTTGGAGGCAACTATGCAAGAATTTATTCTAAGTACCAAGATGATGCTTCAAGAGCATACAATAGATATCAAGAACCAAGGAACTTTACTACATAGTGCTTCGTTGCAAAATCTGGAGAGTCAGGTTGGCTAAATTGCCACGATATTATAGGAGCGTCAGCCTGGACGTCTGTTGAGTGATACTGAAGTCACTAAGCCACATGGTAAAGAGCATTGTAACGCGATCACACTCAGAAGTGGTACTCAACTTAATCAACAAGATAAGTTTGGGGGAAAGAAGTCTGAAGATTCCCTACTAGAACCTGTGCAAGACGAAATGCCTGAGCAAAATCTCGAGGAAAAGGACCAGGAGGAAGGTTTGACAAAGGAACCTACTGATGGAGTGAGCAAAAATGCCACGACAAAACTAGTTCCTACAACGCCAGTGGAAGAAGTTAGACCTCCACCACCCTTTCCCCAGAGACTTAAGAAGCACAATGACGAAGTTCAGTTCATAAAGTTTGTGGATAAATTGGATAAGCTATAAATAAATATCCCACTCTTGGAGGCAATTGACCAGATGCCCACACACGTTAAATTTCTAAAAAAGATAGTGACAAAGAAGCGGAAGGTGGAGAAGTTCGAGATAATTACCACGACAAAAGAGTATTACTCTACTTTGAGTAACCTACCATCAAAGAAGAAGGATCCGGGCAGCTTTATTATTCCTTGTGCCATTGGAGAAAAGTTTTGTGGAAAAGCACTCTGTGATCTTGGATCGAGTGTAAATATGATGTCCAAGTCGATTTTCGTGAAGCTTGGTATAGGAGATACGAGACTCACATCCGTCATATTGCAACTAGCCGATCGTTCCCATGTGAGACCCGAGAGGAAGATCGAAGATGTCATAGTGAGGGTGGATAAGTTCGTGTTTCCAGCCGACTTTTTCATACTTGATTACGAGGCTGATACTAATACACCCATCATCATAGGGAGACCTTTCCTAGCATTCGGTCACATTATCATTGATTATGAGAAGTGTGAGCTTACAATGTGAGTAACAAATCAATGATTGACCGTAAATATCAAATATTCTCTCAAGTACATGGATGATTCTGAAGAATGTCGGAGCATTTTGAAAGCAGATTATGAGCAATCTATAGAAGCTGATCAATTTTTCCACAACAATTTCATGCAGCTGGATGAGTTTGAAGAGCTCATGAATGAAGAAGAGGAAGAAGCTAGTGAACCTTCACTGAAGGAACACCAATCTAGTTTTCTGATAGCTAGAAACTATTCAAACTTTGAGCCTCTTGATTTCGAGGAATTCAGTCCTCCTAAACCTTTATTACTCGATGCACTGAAGCTAGAGCTGAAGATTTTGACACAACATTTGAAATATGCTTATCTGGGTGAAAATGAAACCCTGCCAATTATTATTTCTGCGAACTTAAATTCTGATCAAGGGAGAAGTCTACTTGTCGTTTTATCAAAGCATAAGCGAGTAATAGGATGGACCATGGCGGATTTAAAAGGGATCAACCCTACTATCCGTATGCATAAGATACTTCTGAAAGAATGTCATGGCAAATCCGTAGAGCCACAGCATAGACTCAACCCCATTATGAAGCAAGTTGTTATGAAGGAGATTCTTAAATGGCTTGATGCTGGAGTTATTTACCCAATATCAGACAGTTCATGGGTAAGTCTGGTTCAATGTGTGCCAAATAAAGGAGGCACGACCGTGGTGAGCAATGAAGATAATGAGTTGTTGCCGATGCGAGTAGTGACTGGATGGAGAATTTGTTAGAGTATGCCCAAAGACCAATCATATGATGATTGTAAGGATACTTTTATTTACCAATTTTATTGAATAAATACATTATCATTATTGTTTTCAGATATATGTGTCAATATATAACATAAACTGAGAAACAATAAGGTTTATATAATAATATATGTATTATTATTAAAAGATCCTTAGTCAAGTATTATTATGGGTATGGACAATAATAATACGCTTAAGACTAATATGTGATTAATTGGTGACAATGAGTTTTCATTGACATAGAGATGTCAGAATTAATACATGAATATATTAGTAGAGAATGATATATTGGATTGACCCACTATGAGTATATATCTTGGATTATTATGTGACGGTCACGATATTACTCATAGTGACAACTATATGTATGATCCTTAGACTTGAGATTATTATTATCTCAACATATGTTGTTTTATGTTTTGATGCAGTTAAACGTGTCTCGTAATTAGTTACACTATAAAAACTGACATTGGATATATTACAATGTATGTAGTGAGATGTGAATGATCAAGATAGAATTTTTCCTTGCTACATAATAGGAAAATATATCAAAGGCCACTTGATTGAGTGAGACTAAAAATGCATGGCCATGCTTGAATATGTTGATATGAGATATCACAAATTATTCATTAAAAGTAATCCACTCTAGATATCAAGAAACATTAAAATAGGTTATACAAGTGTGACTATTCCAAGACTCGTGCTTATTAAAGATATAAAAGGACAAAAGGATATAATACATTAAGATAGCTGGTCACGAACATGATACATCGAATCATGATCTCTTGTAACTTAGATGACAATGATATATTGCTAGATGTCACTCATTGTTTGTAATATTAGAATTATTCTAATATTATTACTAACGTTACAATGAGCCTACAGGGTCACACCCAATGGTTGAAAAAGAGCAAAAATATATAAGTATAAATAGATTATATTTAATCCCAAATTTTAAATAAAGGATATAATTAAAGTAATTATTTCCTATAAACAAATTTGGAATCAAACTCTTATACCTAGGGTTACACCTATATAAAGGATATTTGGTCTAGTAGTCATGATGCGTGTCAAATATGCGCAATTAGTGCAAGTGAACACGTCACAAGTAATAAGTGATAAGTATTATCGAATATCGTCTCCATAGGGATTGATGTACTTAATATTTCTTCTTCGATCTTCTTGTTCTATAAAAAGAAATAAAAACACAAGTAGATGAGTTTTTGACTAAATAAAATAATTAAGGAAAATTAATTAAAAGGAGGTCAAATTGAGAAAGATGGTAGTATCTAGTTGTGTTTGTATCGTGGATTTGATTGATCTGTTTTTGTCCAATGCAATTGCATTACACTGCCTCGGCAGTACTACAAATTATTGTCTCGGCAGCGGTAGTGTTCTTTGTTGCGATAATCCCTTACTCTTGGATAGATTTTACCAAAGATCGACAAAATGTTCTTTGATGGCTCCGCTTATCCCCTAAGTTTAAACAATGTTGATGATTAGTCCTCGGTGATACCTTCCGGCATTAACCAATTATAACCAAAAACCAATCCCACACTTCTTTTAGCCGTTGAAACTCCAACCTATCCTTAGGCCTAGTTAGTATTTTTTAATCAAGTCAAACACCGTATTTACTCCTTTCGTGAGTCTAACTCTCCCGAGTCTATACAAATAGATTACTTACAAACTTCTCTCCCGAGCTTGGATGCAAGAACAAAGAATGACAAAGAGTAAGCAAACTATGATATTTTATTGCATTGAAACAAGAAACAAGATACAATCTCTTCTCACTAATACTTAGCAACTTTCACCTAAAACCTAAGAAAGCTTAAAACATAATGGGAAGAATTATTCCTAGGGTGAACTCTCTCAAATTCGGCTCTCCTATTCCCTTGGACGGCTATGCCTTATATAGGCTTGGCCTAGGGAAAACCTTTCCTAAATAGAGTAAAACTTGGAGTAGGGAACAAGTTATGTACATAGGTTAAATATTGCCAAGTTTAATTCTTTTAGAAGGCTTTTTCTCGCGTGGCCTTGTCCTTAGGCTTTCCTTGTGTTGTCCAGCTTTGATCCTTGGACTTCTTGTCTAGCATCATTCTCCTAATTTTTCTTTTCAGTTTGCCTGCCATATTGTTATTTGTCCTCTGCTGCCTCGGAATCAGGTCCTGCCTCGGCCCTAATTTGCTGGCTCGATAATACTTTTTCCTGTATAGACATAAAAATACAGTAAAGTATGTCTTTTTTATAAATATTTTCTTTAATAGCATAATCCCTAAATATATCATATTAAGTATATGCACTGGTCCAAGTAGGTGTAGAATTTATGATATATGTCCATGAAAAGTGTAGAAAGTGATAGTGAGTTGAGTACTTATCACACCCCTAAACTTGAACTATTGCTTGCCATAACTATTTCTTATTCTTTAGACTTAACCTTTCGGTTACCTAAGGGTGTACCTAGAAGACAAACTATAAGGTTTTGTGAGTGTGTGCGTTTTTGTGGATAATTTTGTTTAAGGGCCTTCTTAGATAAACTCTAAGTTCAAGATAAATAGACTTGGATTTAGTGTACTCTTCTTAAAACAACAATTTCTTGAGCCAATTTCGGGCATCTCAAGGATTGTGTTTTCTCCTTCTTATTTTCTTATTTCTTTTTCCATTATTTTAAGCATACTAGAGCTAATTTCGGGTACCTCTAGCATGAAGAAGGGTATTTCCTAGAGCCGGTTATAAGCACCTCTAGTCACTTTTCCAAAGATCTAAGTCTTTATCACCTAAGTTCATTAAAAGAATTCATATGGACAAAAAAGTCCCAAAAGTGTTTTTAAGTTCAACCTTATAGTAAGCTTCTAAGTTTTTCTCCTTAAGTATCCTAGAATTAAGCCTTCAAAACAGAACCTAACTATGGTAAGGAGAAAGATTTCTATTGCTTTAAAAGAATAAACTAAAACAATACTGATGATGGGTAGTGCAAGAGTATGGGCAACAATTTCAAGTAAAATGATGGACATAAGAAAAAAAGTTTTATCACTAAAAACTCCCTTTTCATGGCAAGGCCGCGGTAGTAGATTGCCTCGGCAGTGGCTCTACACCCCCATACTTAAACCAAGCATTGTCCTCAATGCTTTTAATTAGGGGCAAGCAGTAAGAAACAAAATATAAAAAGAAAAACAAACAATTATAAGAGCAGCATAAAAAATCATAATGATTCCGAAGAGCTTTCTTCCATAATTTGTTTTCTGGATCTTGCTGCTGATTGTTGCGTCCTTGTTGATGGCGATGGTTTTGCTCGTCTTGGTGGCTGAACTCTTGTTGGTGTTAATCATTGCATAGGAGCATTCACCTCTTCTTCTCTTTCATCTTCAGTCTCCATTATATCAGTCCCTCCTTCGTTCTTTGGATCTATCTCTTCTGATAGACTACCCATGATTATTGGGGATCTTGGGGGAGTGCTGAAGACCGCCCTCCTCTTTGAAGGTCTTCTGTTGGCGGATGATGCCGCGGCAGTGTCTACTGCCTTAGATGGGCTAGCAGCATGAAATTGTTGTTGAGGGCTTGTGGGGAAGAATGATCTTGGTCCGCCTAGAAACTGTTGGTTGGAAATTCTGGAAACTGCACCCCTTGGTCTGGAAAGTTGTGGAGCATCATTTGAGTAAGTGTGATGTTGAAGTCTCTTTGATACTCCATATATCTTTGTTGCCTAAGGTCCATGGCTGCCATCCTTTGTAGAATCTCTTGGTATGGGTCTGTTGCGGTAGTGGTATGGACAGCGTTGGGAATGTCTGTCGTGTACTATGCCCCGATAGTAGTGTCAGTAGTGAACTACTACGGAGTTGCCTGGACTGGTTCTGCCTGAGTGATCTACATAACTTTGTGGCACAAGTATCTGGTCCATCCTTTTCTTTGGGGTGTGAATTCATCCGTCTCGGTAGTGGGTACACCTGCAACATTACAAATACCAGTGATTAAAGAAGGGAAATATAAAGGGCATTTATCCTTCTTACCGCATTCGTAAATTTCTCGTAAAATTATTTCTTCAATGTTGATGCTCCTTTTGTTGATGATCGATTGTATGAGCACCAATCTCTTTCGGTCCACCATGCTATTGTGGAAGGTTGGAAGAGGCGTCTCTTTACAAAGGTATTCCAAAGTTTGGCCTCGGGTTTCAAGTTTTGCTTGCTATGGATCCTTTGTGGGCATCGGTCTCCCATGGAGTATTACCGTAGCAGAGGTCACCCTTTATTAGCTCGTAATCTTGAGTGGTGACATCCTCCATAAATTCGGCATGAACATCATGGATGGGGATAAGGACATAGAAATTGTTGATTATCTCGGCATCGATCCTGATAGGCCTGCCTCGGCAGTGGACAAAGATAGAGTTCTTGCTTGGCCCGTGTGCATAGAATTCTCGTACGATGGTGGCATTGGCCTGGGGAGGTTGTAGGCAGAAAATCTCCCACTCTTGATACTTAATCTTATCGAACAAGTAATGTTCAATGCCGAAGTTTTCTTCCTCTAAATGTTGGAAATCTTGTTCCTCCCATAATTTCCGAGAGATAAAGGATTTGTTGAAGCGTTTTTCAACGGCGGCAGGGACAAATCTTTTGTAGGTGGCCATAGATGAGCAGTGGAGATTTTTTTGGAGAGAATCTTTGAATGTTTCTGAGAAAAATAAAAGATCTTTAAGATTGCACAGAGTATAGCAAGAAAGAGTAAGTAATTCTAAAGAAACAAGAATGCAAGAGTGAATAGTTCAAAAGGAAGAGAGTGCTTATATAGGCCTCGGCGGTGTGACCATTTTAACCACTAGCCGTTTTGTAGCCATTTGATTTTTACTTCCCGTTCACATTTACTGTCGCAGTGAGAATCTCGGCAAATAGCTATTACACTGTTTTCTGCCTGTTGGGACTGCTGCAGCTCTAACACTGTTTACTGCCTCGATAGAATTCATGCTGTGAACTATTTCTCCTTTATTCGTACTTATTGTCCTAACCCAAAAAGATAAGCATCAATAAAAGAATCATTCAAGTAATAAGAAGATAATTATTCCTAAACACCATATTTAAGAGAATTCATGAAAATATCAAATAAAAGAAAAGAAAAAATTAATATAAAATAAGAATATAAAGAAAACTTATGGAGTGTCGTTTTCGATATTTCTTATAGTCCATATGCATCCTCCATCGAGTGACAATTCTACTCAAAAAGATATGGGCTAATGCGGGTACGGATACTCCCAATTGTGCGATCATGGTGGAGGTGTCTTTCGTTCGTGTTCTTTTGTAGTCCATGCCTATCCTCCAACTTGATATTATTCCTAAAGGCATAGATATCTCGTTAAAAAAATTATATCAATATCCAACCATTTAATTACCTCATTCTTGATGACTTCTAGAATGGTTGGATATAGCCTTTTTTGTCGTGGCAATTGTTGTGCTAGCCAATTTCCGTGACAATCTTTTGTCAAAATTCGGTGTAAGTCAAGTTAAGAACCATCTTTCTTGAAGTCTTCAAAAATCAACCCACATTGTTCTTTATGCTTCTCAAAAATCTCCATCAATAGAGATTTTGGTTTGGAACTAATATTTGATGGAATTACCACAAGAAGATCATCTTCCAAACAATCATATCCTATTTTTAATGGCTTCAAATCTTGTAACGTTGACTCCTTGGAAAATACCTGCAATGGAAGAGATTAGTTTTTAAAGAATTCGAAAGGTTCAATCATTACCTTCTCATATTCCATTATTACGGTATCGCCATCTTGTTGATCGAGCATGTCGTCATGTAATTTCCCAAGAAACTGTGACTGAGAGTAATCCTGAGATTCCTTTTTCAGCATCATTTGTTGATGTAATATCCTGGGAATCAGACTCCTCAGAATTTTCTATAACATTACTCTCATCGGCCTTGTTGAGTGGTATCATGATATTGTCCTTTTCAGGCTTCTCCATTGTAGCGATAATTATTTCTGTTGACTCATCCAATGTTTGACAGTCTTTATCATCAACATGTTCTAGACTTAGGGGTTCCAGAATTTCCTCTTTGTCCTCTAGTGTTGGGATTTTAGTATCTCTAAAGATTGATTATTGGGTCATGTTATTCATGGCATATTCTGATCTCTGCAATTAATTTTCTGAATCCTTCAAGGGTGCATCTAATCTAGCTATATGTGCATCCATGAACCTTGATTGCTCTGTAATTATTTCTTCAATTCTAGCCATTGATGGTTTCAATGTTTCCTCAAATGAATTTGGATACTCTTGAGAAGAATTACCATGACATATTTGTAGCATCAACAAAATTGTCATGGTAAAAAAAATTTGAGCGTTGTGATCATGCCATGAAGGTTTTTGTTGTTGGTTCCATCTATAATCCTCTTTGTGGCCAAATTTTCCAGTATTGTATGGGCAATTGCTAACCAAATGATCATCTCCACAATTAAAACAAAAATCTGCCCAAGCATAAACTTGTTGGGTTACTCTTGGTTGGCATAGATAATCATCATTTAATCTAAGAAATTCTTGATTGGCTCGAATCATATCTTCCAACATCAACTCCCAAATAGGTTTCTTTCTCTCCCCTTACATCTTGAACCTTTAACTGGAAACACACTTATTTATTTTTTTAAGAAAAAGAAAATATATTAGTAACAATAATAAAAAATTGCAAGAAAATTAAAAAAAAAACAAAATTTAGGTGTCAATACCCAACAACGGCGCCAAAAACTTGAAGCGTGTCAAATATGCGCAATTAGTGCAAGTGAACACATCACAAGTAATAAGTATTATCGAATATCATCTCCATAGGGATTGGTGTACTTAATATGTCTTCTTCAATCTTCTTGTTCTGTAAAAAGAAATAAAAACACAAGTAGATGAGTTTTTAACTAAATAAAATAATTAAGGAAAACTAATTAAACGGAGGTCAAATTGAGAAAGAGGGCAGGATCCAGTTATGTTTGTATCGTGGATGTGATTGATCTATTTCTGTCCAATACAATTGCACTACACTGCCTCGGCAGTACTGTAGATTACTGTCTCGGCAGCGGTAGTATTCCCTATCGCTGTAATCACTTACTCTTGGGCAGATTTTATCAAAGTTCGACAAAGTATCCTTTGATGGATCCGCTTATCCCTAAGTCGAGACACTGTTTATGATTAGTCCTTGGTGATACCTCCCGGCGTTAACCAATTATAACCAAAAATCAATCCCACACATCTTTTAGCCGCTGAAACTCCAATCTGTCCCTAGGCCGAGTTAATATTTTTCAATCAAATCAAATATCGTACTTACTCCTTTCGTGAGTCTAACTGTCCCGAGTCTAGACAAATAGATTACTTACAAACTTCTGTCCCGAGCTTAGATGCAATAACAAAGAATGACAAAGAGTAAGCAAACTTTGATATTTTATTGCATTGAAATAAGAAACAAGATAAATCTCTTCTCACTAATACTTAACAACTTTCACCTAAACCCTAAGAAAGCTTAGAAAATAATGAGAAGAATTATTCCTAGGGTGAACTCTTTCAAATTCGGCTCTCCTATTCCCTTGGACGGCTATGCCTTATATAGGCTTGGCCTAGGGCAAACATTTCCTAAATAGAGTATAACTTGGAGTAGGGAACAAGTTATGTACATAGGTTAAATATTTCCAAGTTTAATTCTTCTAGAAGGCTCTTTCTTGCGTGGCCTTGTCCTTAGGCTTTCCTTGTGTTTTCCAGCTCTGATCCTTGGGCTTCTTGTCTAGCATCGTTCTCTTAATTTTTCTTCTCAGTTTGCTTGCCATATTGCTATTTGTCCTCTACTTCCCCGACATCAGGTCCTGCCTCGGCTCTAGTTTGCTAAGATCTCCCATAAAGGTATTGAGGTAGACAAAGCTAAGATCGAGGTGATCGAGAAGCTATCACCGCCAACAAATGTCAAGGGCATAAGAAGTTTCCTTGGACATGCGAGATTCTATAGGAGATTCATCAAGGATTTCTCCAAGATCTCCAAGCCCTTGTGCGTGTTTTTGCAGTAGAACCAGCTTTTTGTGTTCGACCAAAAATTTCATGGCGCTTTCACAGACCTGAAGCAAAGCCTGATCACTGCACTAATTGTTGTTCCCCCAGATTGGACACTAGCGTTCAAGATGATGTGCGACGCGAGCGACTACAACGTGGGAGCAGTCTTGGAGCAGCGTCGAGGTAAAATTTTTTATGTTGTTTATTATGCTAGCCCTACTTTAAATGATTCACAACTTAACTATGCTACCACGGAGAAAGAGCTACTTGCCGTGGTATTTGCGTTTGACAAGTTCAGGTCATACTTGATAGGCACTACGGTCATTGTTCACACCAATCACTCAGTAATTAAGTACTTAGTGACTAAAAAGGATGTCAAACCTAGGCTCATTAGATGGATACTATTGTTGCAAGAATTTGATTTAGAAGTGGTAGATAGGAAGGGAACCGAAAACCAAGTTCCTGATCATCTTTCTAGGCTAGAAGTTATTCTGGAATGTCATGACAAAATTGATATACATGATGAATTCCCTAATGAAAAAATTCTTTATGCTACGATAATTTCGTGGTACGCTGACCTTGCTAATTTTTTTGTTAGTGGTGTTTTTCCTTTTGACATGACTAGCCAGGGAAGGAAGAAATTCAGAAATGACGCGCGGTCATATTTCTGGGATGAACCGTGTCTGTTCAAGCATTGTGTCGATCAAATTATCCAAAGATATGTGCCGGAAGAAGAGCAATGCGATATTCTACATCACTGTCACATAGACCCATATGGAGGTTATTTCGGAGGAATGAGGACTGTTGCAAAGGTCCTCCAATCAGGTTTTTATTGGCCTACCTTATTCAAAGATTCCCAAGCATTTTACCAAGCCTGCGATCGATGTCAGAAAACTGAGAACATCTCCAGATGACATGAAATGCCACGACAAAATATATTGGAGATCAAATTATTTGACGTATGGGGCATAGACTTTATGAGACCATTCTCATCCTTATTTGGAGATCTATACATCCTTTTGACAGTGGACTATGTGTCTAAATGGGTTGAATCCATTGCAACACCAAGGAACGATTCAAAGACTGTGCTTAAATTTCTGCATAAGCACATTTTCACAAGATTTGGTGTGCCAAGGGCTATCATCAGTGATGAAGGTACCCACTTTGAAAACAAGTTAATTGCCAAGGCATTACAAAGATATGGGGTACGACAAAAACTTGCCACGACATATCATCCCCAAACCAATGGGCATGTCGAGGTTTCCAACTATGAAATCAAGCAAATTTTTGAAAAAATGGTGAATCTGAGATGGAAGGATTGGTCACCAAAGCTTGATGAAGGGTTATGGGTGTACCGAACAACTTTCAAAACCCCACTAGGGATGTCTCTATTTAAGTTAGTCTATGGCAAAGCATGTCACCTTCCCGGTCGAGTTAGAACATAGGGCCTATTGGGCAACCAAGAAACTCAACTTAGATGCCGATTTAGCTGGTGAGAGAAGAATTCTAGAGTTGAATGAGGTGGAGGAATTCAGGAATCAAGATTATGAGAATGCTAAACTCTACAAGGAGCGAACCAAGTGATGGAATGATCAAGTGATTTTGCCACGACATTTTTATGTGGGACAACAAGTGCTCCTATTCAACTCAAAGCTGAAGCTTTTTCCTGGAAAGCTTAAATCAAGGTGGTCCGATCCATTTGAAATACTCCATGTATATCCCCATGGAGCTATAGACATCAAAAATCTAGAAGATGGGACAATTTTCAAAGTTAATGGTCAGCGTCTAAAGATTTACACTAGAGCCCATGTGATGCGAGATAAACCTACCACATATCTTATAGATGCATGACATACTGAAATATCATGGCATTTTCAGTTTACTCCTGTTCATAAATAAATAATCTTTAAGTTGGTTTTATTTGCTTTAATATGCTTAACCTTTTTAATCCTTTCTTTTAATCTTTTTTTAGGTTATTATACACCCTTGTAGGCTGGCGGATGAAGGGAAAAGGAGGCGAAAAGTAGGAAACTCTACTTGAAATTTTGGGCGGCAAAATATAGTATAATACAGTCAGCGAAATCAATCTAAGAAGAAGGCAATGATAAGTTTGAGTATCAGGGTCCTTCTCGGGCTAGACTGATAACTTTGGTTGTTTTGACTGCTAGTGGTGCTGGTTTCACTAGTACTCGTGCTTTTCCATAATGTTCTTTCTGCAAGAAGTGACATTCTAGTGAGTGTAGGATGAAGAGTGAAGCTTGTTTCCACTGTGGGTCTTATGATCAACGTCTTAGGAATTGTTCAGTTTCACCACAGTCATCTTATGCTCCGGGCCATTCTCATGCTTTATTATAGACCTCTGGTGGGGAAAAAGGTCAGGGTAGATCTTCTTCATTGGGTATCAGTGGTGGAGGTAGATCTACTTCAGTTTAGAGAGTCAGACATATCAGGGAATCTCAACCTGGTTTAGTATATGCTTCTAGGAGGCATGAGGATCGAGATGATCCAGATGTTATTGCTGGTACCTTTTTCATTCTTGCTTTTTTTTCTTTTCGCATTTCTGGATAATGATTCTACACATTCGTATATTTTTAGTTAGTTTTCGGTTCAATCTCTAATTATCTGGAAATTCATGTAGACTATTCTAGTAGTTTAGTTTCAGTATATAGCCCTATAAGTAATCTTGTTAAGGCTATGTGGGAGCCCAAATCTATTATCAAAGCCCAATATCCGCATCTCTTTGATCCTTGTAAATTTCTAGGACGAAATTTCTTGTAAGGAGAGGAGAGTTGTAACACCCCAATTTTTCCCCTAAATTTAAACCCTAATTTCATAAAAATCACTAATTTTAAACCCTAGAATTAGGGGATTTTTGAATTAGTCTTAATTTGAAAATTTAGGGATCAATATGTAAATTTCAAAATATTGAGGGTTCTATTGGAAGGTTTAAAAAGTCTAGAACCTAGTTTGGTAATTTTACCATTTTTATGGTAACAATTTCTCCCGATTCCCGTTTACATTTTGGTTGGGTTTTTAATTCTCTTTATTTATGAAACTCTCACCCCCGAGAATCACCTATTCTTTCTCTCCAAACCTCTTTCGATTCTATCGTTGGTGTTATCTAGTAAGTCTCATTGTTCTTTATCTTCCTTTTTGTTTCGTTAGAGATGGGAAAAAGGTTCTTTCATGTTTATTGGATAATGAGTGTTGTTTGGGTTTTGTTTAAATGGCATTAGACTGAATTCAGGGTGTTTAGAAGTGTTTTGATCTCAGTTTCGAATCAAATCGGGGGGATTATCAATTATTGTTTGGTCAATTTTTAAGTTTTACCTAATTTAGCTCCATTAATTAAATAATTAAGGCCATAAAACATTATT
Source organism: Abelmoschus esculentus (assembly GCA_035048815.1). Classification (NCBI taxonomy): domain Eukaryota; kingdom Viridiplantae; phylum Streptophyta; class Magnoliopsida; order Malvales; family Malvaceae; genus Abelmoschus; species Abelmoschus esculentus. Next base: position 10,498,899 of record JAUCBN010000016.1, on the reverse strand, counting down.
AATTTTTGAAAGGATATATGGTAACACCCAAACAATTAGGCACTAACATTTAAGCCCTAAGAAAAATTAATAATATTGCTAGTTGTTCTTCTAATTATTTACTTAATTTATTTTTATTTTATATTAATCATATATTATTTATCATTTTCTAAGTGAAAATAGAATATTAAATGTAATACCAAAGTATATCCTTGGTTAACGTTTTAGTACAATGAGAAATCAACCGACTCAATACATCGAGGTATTTATTTAATACCCATTTATTTACCATAATTTTCTCCTAATCAAATTATTTAATTAAAGAAATTAACCCTAAAAAGGTTCTAATCTTATTTTACTAAGTGAATTAAGTCTTCCTACACAAGTATGCTACATGATTTTAAAATAAACAAATCAATTAAATAATTAAAACATAAAACAAAGAATATATAACTAAATTGATATCTATTAAACCAATTACAAGTGCTAAATAACTAGAATATTCTACTCGCAAATTCTAATGCCTAAATGAATAAAAAAACTAAATAAATATTTTAAGGAAAAAAGAGAGAAAGTGGTAGAGTTACAAAGTTTGGCATTTTAGAACCAAGCATAATCTCCTTTAATTTGCTCCATGACTCCTACTATTCCTTTTTCTTAAGTAGATATCCCTCCTTTTTATAGGTATTTGGAGAGGGAAGGTAGAATTTTCTATCAATATGGGATTTAGTTTCTACTCTAAAATGAGTGATCATATATAATGTACATTTTCTACGAATATGAGATTTGTTTCGTACACTGAAATGAGTGATTGTATGTAATATACATTCTCACTAATATGAGATTTATTTCTTAAATTAATTATTTTTATCAACTATTTTTTATGGTCTTACTATACGTATTAATACCCCAGACAAAATACGAGTATGACACTCTTGCTACTTGATTCATGCTTGAAATGACATGCTTGATTTGTTCGTGGCATTACTTTGGTGGTAATCTTTCTTGATATAATGTTGATATTCATGTTTGATATATGACTCGCTATGCTTCTCATGAATTATTACATGCTTCTTGTCTTAGTGAAATGTAGACATTAAGGTGCACACTAGCACTCAATATTGGCTAGACACACTCGATTTAAAAGAGATTAAAACTTGATAAATGGTTATGATTAGTTGCTCCATGTTGTTGCTGCACCAAGCAACGCCCCTATTGACAAACTTGCTCAACATTGAGCTTACATGTTCACGGGTGCCAACGAGAAAAAGCCAGAAAATACTAAATGCTGGCTAGAACACACAACCCAAATCCTTACTAGATAACTTCAATGGTCCGATAAGCATAAACTCGAATGTGTCATTGTACTATTGATGGATGAAGCCCTAAGCTGGTGAAAAAACACTACTCACTGTCCTAGTGGAAGCAGTAACATGAAAATTCTTCACAAAAGAATCCAAAAAGTACATCAACGAGCAATATCTAAATGTACGCAGAAGTTTCTTGTATCTAAAGCATGCCAATAGGCCCATCGAGCAATATATTACGGACTTTTGCAAGTATAGGGCGGAATTTATCAAAACCCTTCATTCATGCTATTACATTAAAATTGATTTTTCATCGACAACACAAAAAGATAATTTCTGATAGGGTAAACTAGCCCAGTAACCACCCAATTAATTGAGGATACCTATTTTGGCCACCCAACTAAAGAACTCGTCAATCAGACCACCCAACTTTGAACCCTACCTATTTGAGCCACCGCCGTTAAAATTTAACAGAAAAAGTTAACGGTGATGACGTGGCTGTTAACAGTGATGATGTGGCTGTTAATTAGAATCTGTAAAATTACACATTTATTCCCTATAATTTATTTATTATTTTTAATTTAATCCTAATTTTAAATTAATAAATAAAATTAATCACCCAATCTGTTGACGACACGTGTCATTATCGGATTGGGTAATTAAATTTATTTATTAATTTATTTTTATTTATTATTTAATATATTTTCTCACCAACCAGGTGGTGACACTGATTGGAGAGAAAGAAGAGAAAAATTAATCACCCAATCCGCAGACGACACATGTCATTATCAGATTGGGTAATTAATTTTATTTTTTAATTTATTTTTATTTATTATTTAATATATTTTTTCACAAATCAGGTGGTGACACGTGTCACCACCTGATTGAAGAGAAAGAAGAGAGGAAATAAAACAAAAACTTTAACCTTAAAGGGATTTGAATCTAAGTTCAAGGTGTGGACAACAAACAAACTAACCACTAGGCCAAGCATTCAATCATACAATATTGTTGTAGTATAAAGTATTTAATCTATATATTTTGAGAAAATAGAATAGAGTAAATATAGTTTAAGAGGTTCTAATATAATTTTAATAAAAAATAAAAATAATATTATTCGAATAAAAATATTCGTATAATAAATATTTAGATAAAAATATTCATATAATAATTATTCTAATAAAAAATTCTAATAAAAAATATATTAGAATAATAATACGAAAAATAAATACTCATAAGTATTCGAATATTTTTCTTCAAATATTTTTATTCGAATATTTATTATACAAATATTTTTATTTGTATATTTTTTTATTCAAATATTTATTATAAAAATATTTTTATTCGTATATTTTTTATTTGAATATTTTATTCGAATAATTATTATATGAATATTTTTATCAAAATATTTATTATACGAATATTTATTATATGAATATTTTTATTTTAATATTTATTATAAGAATATTTTTATTTTAATATTTATTATACGAATATTTTTATTCTTATATTTTTTGTTCGATTTTTTTATTTGAATATTTATTATATGAATATTTTTATTCTAGTATTTATTATACGAATATTTTTATTCATATATTTTTTATTTAAATATTTTTTATTAGAGTATTTTATTTGTATATTTGATATTAAGTATTTTTTTATTAAAATTATATTCAATCCTCCTAAACTATATTTACTCTATTCTATTTTCTCAAAAAATATATTAAATACTTTATGCTACAATAACATTGCAATATTAATTGCTTGGCCCAATGGTTAGCTTGTTTATTGTCCACACCTTGAAACTTGGTGAAACTTGGTTCGAATCCCCCAAGCTTAAAGTCTTTTTTTTTTTCTCTCCGATCAGGTGGTGACACGTCATTAAAATAAATTAATCAATAATCCCCCAAGCTTAAAGTCTTTTTTTTTCTCTCCGATCAGGTGGTGACACGTCATTAAAATAAATTAATCAATAAATAAAAACTTGGTGAAACTTGGTTCAAATCCCCCAAGCTTAAAGTCCTTTGTTTTATTTTTTTTTCTCTCCAATCAGGTGGTGACACGTCATTAAAATAAATTAATCAATAAATAAAATTAATCATTCAATTTGATGATATTAAAATAATAAATAAATTAGAGTGAGTAAATCTATAATTTTACAGATTTTAATTAACTGTCACATCATTACCGTTAATTTTTTTGTTAAAATTTTAACGACAGTGACTCAAATAGGTAGGGTTTAAAGTTAGGTGGTCTGATTGACGAATTCTTTAATTGGGTGGCCAAAATAGATAAAGCCAAATAGTTGGGTGGTTACTGGTGTAGTTTACCCTTTACGATAATAACTGACATGAAAATAGATAAATGTCACATATATATAATATTACGTCTCTATTAATCAATAATAATCAACAAACGAGATTGATATAATTTAGGAGTTCAATAACTAAATTAATGAAATAACAATGATAAATAACATTAGTAACTTTGAAAGGTTATGAGTGATAAAATTAAAAATAAAGATTAAATTTTTTTACGATAATAACTGACATGAAAATAGATAAATGTCACATATATATAATATTACGTCTCTATTAATCAATAATAATCAACAAACGAGATTGATATAATTTAGGAGTTCAATAACTAAATTAATGAAATAACAATGATAAATAACATTAGTAACTTTGAAAGGTTATGAGTGATAAAATTAAAAATAAAGATTAAATTTTTTTACGATAATAACTGACATGAAAATAGATAAAGGTCACATATATATAATATTAAGTCTCTATTAATCAATAATAATCAACAAACGAGATTGATATAATTTAGGAGTTCAATAACTAAATTAATGAAATAACAATGATAAATAACATTAGTAACTTTGAAAGGTTATGAGTGATAAAATTAAAAATAAAGATTAAATTTTTTTAATTTGAAATTACTGTGACGAATTTCCTCACCTAGTATAATAATATATAGTACTAGATGCACTAGTTTGACAGCTTATTCATCATTTCCATTTCATTGGGTTAAAATATTATAATATACTTCATTGGAGATCTAGTTTTTTTATATTAAATAACATAAGATCTTGTAGACTACTGCCTTAGAAGTAACTCATTAAATTAGTGTTGAAGAAAGACAACTTCCTTAACAAAAATGGAAAGTGCATTGAAATCATGTTGAACTTTCTGTGTCAGTACAGATGTTGTTGCTCTTATGCACTGTGATTGCCTGTTTTCAATTTCCCTGGACACGAATGAAAAGATCCCGTATCATCAACAAACAAACAAGAAGACAAGATATCATATTTGGTTGTGGAATTCCCAGATCCACACATTAATAGCCTACAACTTCCTTGATCAGCAGTCAAATAAATATACATATATTTGTGGTAGCAGCAGCCAGTAGGCCATTGATTATGAGCCATGTCCACGTGATCTCTTGGCAGTCTAATAATTTAACTTGGTGAACATGGCAGGCAGGGTAGAGAAATCTTTGGATGGATCAGACATTGGTTAGTTAAATCATATGTCAAACGAATTATATTAGTAAAGATTTTTACTGTTTATTGGATATCAAGATGGTAAAATATTTGAGCCACCCATCCCATTGACATCTTTAATGGCAGACATATGATATATATTTTTAATTTTAAAAATAAAATTAATATTTTTTCAAAAAAAAACTTGTTCTTCAAAACGCCCCAAATCATTGTTAAAAAATAGGTGAATAATCCAAGAAAATAAAATAAAATAATAATAATAAAATAAATATTATTATTTAACGAACAGAAAAAAAATTTAAAAATATGAAATAAAATAAATAAATATTTAAGATTAAACCGATTTTGTAAACGATAAGTAGGAATCGTGTTGAGGCCTGCACGAACACAGTTTTCTTAAGATAAATTTTCTGTCACGGTGCTTGAGTTTATTGGTAGTCTATCTCCCAAGATACAACAACAAGAGGATCTATAACAGTATCACAGCCGTAGAGATCCCGAGTTTTCTTGTCTTCACCAAGCACCAGAAGAAAATGAGAGTAAAAATGATTTTTGAGTGTGCTTAGAAACTGAGAGTTTCATTCTTATTTATATAGAAAAGTTAGGTTAAAACCTAAAATATCTAACAAACCCACAAAAGGCCAAACTTATCCTAACATTTAGAACAGTCGCATCATGCACCCCAACATAAAAGTTAAATCATTCAATAATAATTATGTGGATAAATATATATAAACACTTACCACTTCATTTATCCCATCCATGTGGGATAATAGGGTTTTATTTCTTACTCTATACACGACTTTCTTATTTTGAGCTTTAATTTTTCATTCATCACTCAATAATTTTAAGCATGAGATATTATTATAAAGATTTCATGGAGTAGAATAAGAACTAATAAATTTTTTATTTGAATTTTTATTTTTACTATTTCAAAATATAACTCAAAATTGATCATTTCTCACTGTTTTTCCAACGATGACCACCCTTCCACTTTCCCATCGACCGCGCCGCTCTTCTCACCCGTCTTATATCACTAAGTTTGTACAACAACTGCACCACCACCAACATCGAGGCTGCACCACCACTAACTTCGTGGTCAAAAGACGAAAAAGCGTTGTTGCGTGAGCCGTGACCGTAAAACGGATTTCGTAAATTAAGTCATTCAAGAAATTATGTCAAATAAATTTTCTATCAATTTTAATTGATAAATTTTATTGATTATTTTTAGAGTTATCATTTCCTATAACACAATACAGTTCTGCCACCACGTGACATTATAATTTTTTAAAAAATATAAAATGAAAAATAGAAAAATAAAAAATTAAGTGCTACTAAAAATATTTAGAAAGATATGAAAAATATATATAAATATGTTATGAATATTATCTATATAGATGTCTATCATAATAAGAACTTTATTATTAGAAATATTATCTTCATTAATTAGAGTTTGCATTATGTACTGCTTATGCCTATAAATAGATGAGTTTGTGAAGGCATTGTATATAAGTCAATATTGAGAATAATATAAATATCTCTCTTTATATCTTCTCTTTGTTCTTTCATTCTTGTTTTATTTCTTCATTATTTTATTTACAACACGTTATTAGTACGAGACTCTAACCAATGGAGGTGTCTGTCGTTCGAACCTTGAATGAGTTATTGAAAAGAAATTGTTACTGACATAAATCAAAGATAGTTCTTCTCCTTCAATTATATTTTAATTATCGATTATTTTTTTTCTTGATTTTTAACCTGATTTTAAATTTTAAAAAAATCTTTGATTGTTTGGTGTTTGTGTAGCGATAAAGTGACTCAATTACCGTGGTTCTTGTCGACAATTCCAAAGCCATTAAGTTAGACAAAGGATAAATATCGATCACTATGGTAAAAGTCAATTATATTCTAATTAATTAATATTTTTTATGTTATGTGGTTTAATCCGAGTATGTTGGCTGGACATTGCGTTCTGCGAGGCTATTGGTCTCAAAGGAGGTTCTTTGGACTAGTTTACCAACGCCGCGTATGAGGATTATTTTTTTTTGTTCTTTATATGTATTGTATACATATTGGTTGATCAATTACTATTTAATAGTATGAATATTATAAAATCTATATTTGCTTGAAAGCAATATTTTTGTATCGAAAAACTCGACTATAAACTTCTCCCAAGTTCAAGTTACGAAAATCGTCTTGATTCAAGAATTTTATGAGAGCCATTCACTAAAGTGAATGCATGCATGATAATTATTTCATACAATTATCACTTCCGGAATAAAATCTACAATAAATTGTGGCTATTTATGCCAAGCAGACAATACTAGTACTCATACTATACTTAAGCATAAGAAATATTTTTTCATTTAAATACAAGGGAAATATGAGTACTATATCTCAAAGTACTGAAATATCAATGCTTCGGAAGATCTTTTGAGAGTTTATCTTTGATAATAACTGATTTGATATAATATGTTATATTTAATATTTTTTCATATCCTGAAATGAATGGTACAAAACACATATTTTTCATTCCCCGAAGTGAATGAAATAAAACACATATTAAAAGGTGCATGGTTATGCATATTTTCCCATTTTAAATTCAAGTGAATAATGTGAGTACTATATCCAAAAGTACTAATATCAAAGAAAGCTCCGACTGAGCAAATATGTTATTTGCCAAATGAGACTTTATCTCATATTTATAGTGCATTATGCTCGTTGAGCAAATATGTTATTGTCAAATGGAACTTTATTCCATATTTACAATAAATTATACTCGTCAAATTCGCAAAGAGAATTATTGAATTTTAAAGATATTTGCAAAAATATATTGAGAATATCTATCAAAGGGATGTTGATTATCTCAATGTTACAAGTATAACTCAAGACAATAAGAAAATTTTGACAAAATTACATGCATTGTCATCCATATTGTACTATATTAGAATTAGTACAAATTGAAGCTCATGCTATTGTAAACTAGATGTTTACTGATAATTTTATTTGGTATGACCGGTTAGACCATCCTGGTTCAATTATGATACAAAAATTTTCTAACACTTTTATGTGGTCATTTGTTGAAGAACTAAGATTTTCTTCATGATAATATTTCACGTGATACTTGCTATGGAAGCAATTTGATTATTCAATCATCAACATCTAAGATAAAGTACTATTAATTTTCTTGAACGGATACAAGGTGATATATATGGGTCCATGCACCTTTCTTAAAGACCATCTAGATATTTTATGATTTTTATCGATGCATCGACTAGATGGTTATATGTATCCTTATTATTAACCCGCAACTTGGTGTTTGCGAGGCTACTTGATCAGTTGATAAAATTACGAGTACATTTTCCAGATTATTTTACAAAGACAATCAGTCTTGATAATGTTGATGGCATATAATTTTACATGTAGTAAGAAATTCGCATTAAGCCAACAAATGATCATAAGTTCTCCATATTACAAATAGTTTTTGGTCATGAACCAAATATTTCTCATCTTAGATTTTTTGTGTGCGATATATGTTCTAATTGCTCCACCACAACGCACAAAGATGAGTTTTGTTGGGAATATGTATCGGATTTAAATATCTTAAGTTTTTGATAGGGAATTTATCTACAACTCGATTTATTAACTATTATTTTAATAAGTCAATTTATCCAACATTAGGGGGAGAAAATAAATACCTGGGGAAAGAAATAAGTTGGAATGAATTATCATTTTCTTTTTTTTATCCACGTGTTACACAATGTGAATTATAAGTTCAATGAATAATTCATTTAGCAAATCAATTGCCAGATGATTTTACTAACCCTAAAAGAGTGACTAAGTCACGTATACCAGCTATGAATGTTCCGATTAAATTTGATGTCATAGAATGACAAACTCTAGTTGCTAATGAGTCTAACTTACGCTTGAAGCGTAGTAGACAAGTAAGTTACAAAGAAATCCTCGAAAAAGAAAAGAAGCCATATTTTATGATGGTCTAATCGAGGAATCAATGATTATAAAAATCTCTAGAAGAGATTAAATACTCTCTAATAGAGACATTGATATGACTCAGGTACCTGATAATAAAGAGATCTTAATATATTATGTCATGTTTGTTATAAGTGGAACTAAAATTAAATCGACGACGTTTATATATTTGCATGCAATATAGCACTAAAGATTTTATTTGATGATGTGGATCATGAATCATTTTCAATTTGGCAATATAAACAAAAAAATGATTGGCCAACATGAAAGAGACAATTGAGGCAAAACTAAAATCTTTTTTGAAAAAAGAAGTATTTGGGCCTATAGCCCGTACATTGAAATTTATAAAACTCATGGATATAAACGAGCCTTTGTGAGAAAGAGAAATTAAAAGGGGAAATCATGAGATATAAGCTCATTTGGTTGCACAAGGATTCTCACAAAGACATAAAATTGATTATGAGAAAAATATATTCTTCGATGGTAGATGCAACTACTTTTAAATTTTGATTAGTCTGACAATAAATAAAATTATTTGGTTTCTGCCTAATGGATGTTGGTACATCATATTTGAATGAGCCTCTTGACAGTAATATTTACATGAAACTTCCGGAAAGATTTAGATTGCCATAAGCATTTCGTTCAAGTTCTCGAGAACGTTATTCAATCATATTGAATATATCTTTTTATGGATTGAAACAATTTAGGCGTATTTGGTATGTTCGTCTCATTGAATACTTATTAGCATAATATTATATGAATTGTTTAATTTCCCCGAGCATTTTTATTAAGAGGTTTAGCTCTGGATTTTTATTGTAGTGTATGTTGATGATTTGAATATCATTGAGACTCGTGAAGATATCTCCTCAAATCCTTGTGCATCAATCGACATACGGAAAATATATTTAAAGAGACTTTACATACATAACACATATTTATTGATCACCCTTATGGTTGCTAAGTCTCTTAATGTAAATGATCTACCTCAATATTTGAGGATAGTATTTAATATTCAATTATGGAGATTCAAAGATCTTATGTGATATTTTTATGAGGGAGAGTAAATACGCGTTGCACTCTTTTTCCCTTGACCAAGGTTTTGTCCCAATGGGTTTTCCTAGTAAGGTTTTCAACGAGGCAACATGTTATGCGTATCAAAGATGTGTGTACTCTTTTTTCTTCACTTAGATTTTTTTCCCAAAAGGTTTTTATCTTAGTAAGGTTTTAACGAGGCACATTACCTTCATAGACATCCAAGAGGGAGTGTTATGAATAATATCTATATGGATGTCTATCATAATAAGAACTCTATCATTAGAAATATTATCTTCATTAATTAGAGTTTATTACATTATGTATTGCTTATGCCTATAAATAGATGAATTTGTGAAGGCATTGTATACAAGTCAATATAGAGAATAATACAAATATTTCTCTTTATATATTCTCTTTGTTCTTTTATTCTAGTTCTTTATTCTTGTTTTAGTTCTTTATTATTTTATTTACAACAAAATAAAATAATAAATATTATTGAAAATTCTAAAATATTGATGAATTGAAAAAGTTGAAAAATATACTTAATGTTGTGAAAATATAAGAACTTCATTTGTTTTATGTAATATTATAATGTGATGATAATGTTGTATCATGTCTTTCAAAATAATTATTTAGAATGTAATTAAAAATTCTTTGTTTTTTCTATTTCTTCTCCCAGCTTGTTTGTAATTCTTTCTATGTTTCAAAGTTAACCAATGTTTATATGACATTTAGCCATTTTTTATAACTTACTGACAGTGGGATAATTAGTATATACGAATAATTTAGGGCAAAATTAAAATATTTAAAAGTTGAGTTTAATTTAGATTCGTGACTATAATTTAAGATAAAATTAAAATATTTTAATGTTCGAAGATTAATCTAAATAAAAATTATGAATTTTAAATAAAATTAACACATTTAAAAGTATATCAATTTAAAATAAAGATTATAGTTTGGTTACGTACCATAAAATTAACTATTATTCTTAGGCATAACTATTAATTATTATTGTGATAGATGCTTAAAATATATTTGGGTCTAAATAAGTATTTAATATTTTATTAGGTAATTATTTCAAGATTTTTTTTATTAACGGCCTTTTAAAATATTTTGTATTTCAAGCATTACATGACATATAACATGTTCATTAATTTTATTTGATTTTTTAATAAGAATATAAAAACATTAAAATTTTCTAAAACCCAAAACTTTAATATTTTTTAAAATTTCAAATTCCTAAATTTTCACTCAATCACCATTAAACACCACGTCGTCGCATAAGCCTCGATGTCCAGTTTGTTGTTCATTGTTCAACTAAAGATTAATTTGACTTCCGATTAAATTATTATTTTATAAAAACAACTAAAATCTTTAATTTTATAGAAAAATAATCTCTAACTCAAAACCTTTAACTTTATATCTCTCTCATTAGGCCATCGATTTGACACCTTCAACCTCTCATTCTTTCACCAACTCATAGCGGATAATCTCAATCTTAAGTATTAAGTTTTTTTTAATTAAAGAATTTAGTCATTATTATATGACATTTAACTATTTTATAACAATTTTATTAACATAGAATATAAATAACATATACTGATAATTTAAAGATAAATTTAAAATATTGAAAATTTAAAGATTAATTTAAAATAAAAATAATAGACTAAAAATAAAATAAAATAATTAAAATTTAAAGAATAATCTATAATTAACGTTATAATTCACAAATAATCATAAATTAAAGATGAATGTTCATCATCACTCTTGCGTAATAATGTAGTTATTAAAGATATGTCCAAATTACAATCTAGAGATATGTGTATTGATGTTGCTATAGAACAATTGAAATATTTTTTTAATTATAGAGAAAATGAATTTATTTATGCCATGACCACTGCTACAAGTATTGTAGTAGATATAGATGTTGAGTCTGTTTCTTTAATGATAAAGTTAAAGGATTTTTTTTGGGGATTTAGAATGCACATGAAGATAATATACTCTGTTGAAGATTATTTTAGAATTTATTATTTTGTTGTTATTGTTTTTGCCTTAAAAATAGATTTGATAAAGTACAAACATGTGATAGTATTTTTTGTTTCTTGCTTCATCCAAAAAAAATTCTCCGATGAAAGAGTGTTATATTAACTTTAGAAATTCTTTGAAATACGATTTTTTTTTTTTTTTAAATTGATACAAATTGATAAGTGCTCAAAAGTTTTATTTTATAGGTCCTTTCACTATAATTGTTGTTAGTTTTTGAGTCAATTGAATGACAATATGAGTCATCTTTAAATATTTTGTATAGTCTGCATTAATGCACTTAAATGTAAAATTTATGCAATATTTTATAGAAAAAAGTAGTTTCGTTGTTTTTATGCCTTGACAGGTAATATGCCACAATGGAAGATAATCTCGGAAGAAAAATGTCACGGAAGAATGTTGTCTCGGCGGCAAAATACCACAGCGGGAGGTTGCTTCGGCAGCAAAATGCCATAGCAGAAGGTTGACTCAGCGGCAAAGAGGACAACTACAGTTCCAAGTTGAGACATGCGAAACGGAGAATAAGCAGATCGAACCAGGCCAAGAGAATTGTACTGTCGCAGTTCCAAGTTGAGACAAAGTAGTGCATCACCGTGATAGCAACCCGCCACGGCAACACATGCCGAGGTAGCACCTGGAAAATAAACGTTGATATGGTAGAAGATTTGAAGAAAAAAAAAGATGGACTTTTTAAGATAAGCGACATAGAAATCGGAGTTGAAAAACACATGAAAACTCAAAGTCAAAGCCATGTGAAAAAAGTAAAACAAAATTAAATTAGGAATTAAATTAAAGAGATTTATTTATGTAATAAAATAGAATTTAATTCCAAGTTGAATTCTTACTTTGGAAAGGTTTGCCCTAGTCCTAACCTATAAATACCATAGTCTATGTAAAGAGAAAAACATCTAAAATTAATTATTCATACAAACCCCTAAGTTCTTCCATCACCCCTTTAGGGCTTAGGTTAGTTTGTGGAGTAGTTGTGGAAGAAAGTTTGTAACTTGTTTAGTTCTTATTAATGCAATTTCAAAATTCATAGTTTATTCACTCATGGTTCATACTCTTTGTTGCATACGAGCTCAGAAGATAAGTTTGCCAAGAAAAACTTATTTTTCTAGACTAGGGATAGTTAAGCTCACGAAACGAGTGAATACGGTCTTTTCTCTTGGGCATTGACTAATAGAAAGCATATCATCAATTGTCATTCACCTTTGATTCACGTCGGGAGGTATTATCAAGACTTGACCTTCAATAGTACTCTGAATTAGCAATAAGGAGGAGGCAATAAAGGATGTTCTATTGAACTATGAGTTTTGATTTACCATCGAGCCATATCCCGTCGAGGCAGCTAAGGTGACCCTTCATCGATCCACGGAGACGTCACTTCAACCCGTTGTAGTATAAGAATGATACAATTACATTCTGATTTTACACTCTGACGCAATCTAACCTGGTCCACTTCTCGATCTTGATTTCTTGATAATTTATCTTTATTACTTTAATTATTTTTCTTAGTTATACTACAAACTCAATTATTTGTGCATTTAATTTTCTATTCAGGAACAGTAAATTGCGTAATAACATCAATCCTCGTGGGATCCACATCAAAAATACTAAAACTTGTAAAAAGGTGGATGCTTTCATTGTAAACACATAGTACTCCAAAAGCCTCACCAAGTTTGGCATCGTTGCCGGAATTGATGATTTCAACTTTTGATTTATTTTTCTTCCACTATTATGTTGTTTTAGAAAATTAGTTTAATTATTTTTTAGTTATTTGTTTTATTTTAGGAAGTAAATTCAAGACGATGAAGCCATGAAGCACATAAAATGTCTCTTAAATAAAGCTCATTGTCCCGCCCAAGAAGCAAAATGCCACAATAGAAGGTTGCCTCGACGGCATAATGCCATGACGGAAGGTTGCCTCGGTGACATAATGCGGCGATGGAAGGTTTCCTCAAAGGTAAATTGCCAAGGTGGAAAAGATGGCCCCCAAGAACACGTGACAACGGGTTTGACCTACAAGAACTTCATTTCCCTTCTTTTGCTTCATACATTACTGTACTTAGTTGATTTTAGGAATTTTTTTCTTTAAAAAGCAATTGAGAATTATACTATGGATTATAGCTAGAGGTGCCTATCATCGGCTACAGTTTAGTCTTTAGAGGTGCCCATCATAGGATCTAAGACTCATTAATTTTCCCCCATACTAAAGGTGCCCGAAATTGACTCTAGTAGTAAAATTGATACTTGAGGTGCCCTAAACTAGCTCAAGAATTATAAATATATATCATATATATTTATATACATTTTAAGGGAAAGAAAAACTAAAGGGATAAAAAAATTCAAGTCGAGAGTCTTGTCTAGAAAAAAGATTATAACTAAAAAAATCATCTTTGTTATAGTTACACACACTCACGAGACTCATAGTCCAATTCCGAGGAAATTCTAGATACCAAAAGAGACGGAGCGAAAGAACGAAACCTCGCCGCGGTAACTTGGAGGGAATATTGCCATAAAAATTATTAACTTTATTTATTTTGCATTGCTTGAGGACAAGCAATAGTTCGAATTTGAGGTATGGTGAGTGCTCAAAATTCCTATTTTATAGGCCTCTTTACATATTTCGTGTAGTGTCAAAATAAAATGTTTTATTCTCAAATGATAAAGGAAATTAAATATAGTAAAGGAGAAGTAAAGGTACGATCTCACAGAGACTAGAAACTTTCTGATTATGCTTGTTTGATTGATGAATCAAGAAGAAGATTGAATAGTATTTGAGTAAAAAAAGGGGTTGTCAAATAAAAACTAAGTAATTGAAAATGAAATAAATAAAGTGATTAAATATAATAAAAACTAGCCTTGGGATCTTGCTTTGACTCGATTTTATTGGATCATCGAAAAAGGATTTTTCAATTTAGGATTTTACGTCGGTACTAAGCCTTCAAGGTTCAATCCTGTGGAAAAACTTCCAACCTGAATACTCAAGTGTTATCTTTGATATTGATTTCATGGATTAATCCTCCAACATAATATTTGTAGATAAAAATATTTAAATTATCAAGACTGACTTGGATTATGTTGCAATAACAACTAATCTAATCTTAGTTTTCTCTTAGTAAACAATTTGCTAAGTGTGTTCTCAGGAAGTCAAATTTGCTTAAATAGTTGATCTTTCATCTCATGCAAGTGATCAAATTAATGTCTTGACCGAAGTCAATCTTTAGTTTTGAAATCAATTTGATTCTAGAAATAAGTTCAAAAGAAAATTGAAAAAATAAAAATCGAAGTTATGATGCGCTTTTCAATCTTCACGTTTGGATCGAGTCATTGCTTAATCCCTTGGCTATAAAGAACTTAGCCGAGTATAATTGTAGAAATAATTATGCTTGACATAGAAAATAAAACAAAGTAAAAAAATAAGAACAAGAAAATAAAGAAAGAAAGTTTTTATAAAACTTAAAAAAAGAGAAAAGAGATGAGATATCAAGGGATCCGAAAATGAGTTCTAGGCTTACACAAGATGAGTATTATAGCCTTCTACAAAACCTAAAATAAAAACTAGAGAGTTTAGTGTGTTAAAATGCACCCAAACATCCCTCCAGTCGGACCAATACATGGCAGCCCCTAAAAATACCATAAAACCTAACCGAAACTCACAAAAAACCTCTCCAAACACCACCTAAACCTTCTGTACGAGATTACATAATTACATCTAAACACTTCAAGATTCATGTATTTAGGCATCAAAAAAATCTATGTAAAACCTTGAACGAAAATAAAGAAAAAATAGATTTTTTATCAAGAAAATCGATTTTATTGATTCAAGATTTTAAATATTGTTTCGATCAGCCAAGAACTTAGGAATTTCATTAAATAACTTTAAGTTTCAGATATTTGAATGATTCTCACCTCGAAAATTGATCCAACCTCCTTCTAAGGTTTAAAAACAAGTAAAAATAAAAAATATGAAGAGATTTTGAAGAAGAAAATTGTAGAAAAATAAACCAAGGAAATTTTATTAAAAAGAATGGATATTTAACTTGAAAATATGATGAAAAATATGTCTTGGAAAGGAAGAAACCAAAATCTTCAAGAAGGGTTCAAAGCTTGGTGCAAAGATAGAGTTTTTCAAGTAAAAACGAAGAAGAAAATTATAAAGAATTAACCAAACAAATTTTTATTGAAAATATTGATGTTTACCTTTTAAAATATGATGAAATGGTTGCCAAGAAGATGAAAAGTCAAAATTTTAAAAATATGTTTAGTTTTATGACATAAAAATAGGTTTTTAGGATTAATATTAAGTGATTTAGTTTATTAATTAAAAATTATGGGTTATGGGTTATTAAAATTAGCTCTAGACTTAGATGAACTAGGATTATGATTGGATAAAATTCACTTAAAGATTTAAAGTTTTGGCTTAGTTTATAGAATTGTCTTATGTTTTCAATTTTTACAAAGTAGTAACTACTTTCAAAATCTTAGGGATACAAGAGTAAATTTTCGAAATTGAGTTGAACAAAGTCAAATATATATCAAATAAGTATTTTAGGATATTTTTCCATAATTTATTTTGATTTAAGATTAATTTTTAAGTATTTAATTCCGAACTATGCTATACTGACAAAATCGGTTCATTAACTTCTAGGCCCATTTTTTGGGTGTTACAAATAAGTTCAAAAAATGAAAGAAATAAAAATTGAAGTTATTGATACGCTTTTCAATCCTCACGTTTGGATCGAGTCATTGCTTAAGCCCTTGGCTATAAAGAACTTAGCCAAGATGGGTATTGAAGTTCTAGGCTTATCCAAGATGGGTATTTATAGCATTCTATAAACCTAAAAATAAAAAGAGATAAATCCTAAATAAATCTAAAATCATTTAAATTCAAATACAAAAGATAATTCCCAATTTTAAAATTTAAATCTCGGTTGATAAGTTATCCGAAACGCGGCTCATAAGTTGTCAGGCGCTGTTGACGTTATCTTATAGAAGCTGCTGACCAAGTGTCACTTTAACTTTTCATGCTGAAAGTCGTCCCCACTAATTCAGACTCAATCCAAAAAAATATAAAAACTTCAAAACTCAACCATTTAAGTGCACTTTCCACCATTCATAGTCCTGAAAAAAAAAACACAAGAAAACATCATGATCAGTAAAATAAATATAACACCCCAAAATTAGACCTAGAAGTTTACAGGCCAATTTAGATTCTAGTGGATCGATTTCGTCGGTTTAATCTAGTTCGTGATTAAATACTTAAAAATTAGTTTTAAATCAAAATAAATTATGGAAAAATATTCTAAAATTCTTAATTGACTTATATTTGAATTAGGTAAACTTAATTTCGAAAATTGACCATTGAATCCCTAAGATTTTGAAATTGTAACTATTTTGTAAAAATTAAAAACTTGAGGACAATTTATAAAATAAACCAAAATTTTGAATCTTTAAGGTAATTTAATATAATCCTAATACAAGTTGATCTAATCCTTTCAGGAGTCTATATAAACAACCTTTAATCCCTTGTTTTAACCTAAATAATCAAAATTCTCTAATTTTGACCCCAAACAAAAAAATAACTTTTTAAAAATATTCGTTCTTTAAATTTTGGTTTTTTCTTTACCAAGGTAGCATCTTCATCATCTTTTCAAGGTAAATATCAATTTTTTAATAAAATTTCATTGGTTTATTTTCCTATATTTTTCTTCTTCAAAATCTCTTCGTTTTTCTACGAGTTTTCTTGTTTTTAGACCTTGAAAGTGGTGAGATTAATTTTGGAGGTGAGAATCATTCAAAACTCTGAAACCTGAAGTTATTTAATGAAATTCCGAAGTTCTTGGCTGATTGCAATAATCTTTAAATTCTTGAATCAATAAAACCGGTTTTCTTGATAAAAATTCCATTATTTTTTTATTTCGTTCAAAGGTTTTCCATGGATTTTTTATGCCAAAATACATGAATATAGATGTTTTTTGATGTAATTAAGATGAATTTTAAGTATCTAATCCCGGACCTAAGATTTAGGGGGTGTTTAAAGAGGTTTTCGATGAGTTTCAGTTAAGTTTTATGGTGTTTTTAGTGGTTGCCATGTATTGGTCCGACTTGAGGGATGTTTGGGTGTGCTATAATTTACTAAACCCTCTAGTTTTGAGGCTTGAATTTGTTCAAGAGGTAGAGGAACAAGTTTGAGGGAGATCGGAAAGCCAAATCACGTTTTCGGTTGACTTGTTGAGCAAGTTTTGGTAAATTGGCGAGTGGATTATGAGAGTGGGTTGCTTCTATAGTGTTTTACTTGAGTTTTCAAAGGTTTGGGGTGTGGTGAAGGTGTTAGAAACCTCTCTACACTCCGAAGTAAGTTTTATGTATCGCTTTCTTAAAGGTTCCTATATTACGCCGTGTTTTTATTTTGTTATTTGTCATGTTCTTGTTGTGTTGTGCATATGTGGTTGATGATAATATTGTGCTACTATAAATTATGCGGATCACATATGTGCTAGTATACATAGTCGTGCAAGTAATAAAGGGTGAGTGAGTATCGGTGCCACGACGATCTATGTTAAAGTGTAAGTTAAATTTGTCAAGGCAAAAAGGTGTCACTAACTAAAAAGGAAAATAAAGATAAAAAAAATAAATAGGTGGAAATGGACATGTACGGTGAAGGTGTAATGGTGAAATGCTATGGCAATTTCAGAATGCAAGCAATTAAAACATGCCAAGAAAAAATAGAATGGATGGTGATGGCAAGATAGGTGTATGGAAGTAATGTATGGAATGTATGGTAGTGTGACTACAAGAGAAAAGATAAATAAAGAAAGCAATTTGTAAATGTTGAGGCAAGAATAGGATGCAAGACACATTTAAACAATATGTTATACTAACCCTCTATTGGTGAGCTCTCTTGGGAATGATTGGTGGAGGTTCCTATGGACTTCTTAACCTCATTCCTACGAACATGTAACCCCCTTAGTCCGGCCTGGACGAAACCGGCACTAAACGAGTCACACGGGGAATATCAAACCAAACCCGCGAAGGTTCGATTCGATAAACAACCCTAAAACCGTTATACTTTTTTTTTCTTATCTTACCTAGATGTATAATCTTATTCCTACGTGTCGAGGAATCATGCAAAGTAATACCGGTAACACAATAATTAAAAACAACCATCCGATTAAACACTAACATGGATTAAGGACTAAAACGTAAAACTTTAAAATACAATTAGTAAAGTAGAAGTTCCCTACATCAATGTTCAATTAAACATACAAGAGTTTCTCATAGCAAATTACAACTCAAACGGATCATTCTAACACCATTAATTGCATGTTTCTCTAATTTAGGGACCAAGATGTAATTCTTCCAAATTACAAGGACTTCAACCAAATTAGATTAACTATCTTGAAATTAAACCAACTTTAAGCATGCATGCAAAATTTTAGCTCAAAATAACGTCTACAAGTACCTTAATCGAACAAAGGAAGATATCCGGGACTAAAATAAAATTTCAACAATTAATAAATCCTAGTGGTCAAAGGTTTGGAAACCTTCCTGAAGGTTTCCAAACTTTTTGTAAAAGGTTTCGAAACTTTCCTAAAAGTTTCCATACCTTTCGCGTCCAGTAGCTTTTCAACTTGAAACTGCCCGCAAGGTTTGGAAACCTTCGTGAAGGTTTCCAAACTATTTGTCAAAGGTTTCGGAACCTTCAATCATAGGTTTCGAAACTTTGGGGTCTGGAACCAATAATTTCATTTCACCAAGTACAAACCAAATGCTCAAAATTCAACCATTAGTTAGAACCTCTAAATGCATCAATCCTAAACATGATTAACTTCATATGGCACATAATCAACAACGTCATGAACATCATTCAAGCTATAGGCATGCTCCCTAAGAAAAGCGATATACAATAATTCAATCCAACAAATACATGCTAGAACATGCTTCAACCATTCAAGTAATTCCAAAGTTCAACAATTGACATTCAAACAATAATGGTCTTATTACAACATAAACCAAAGCCTAATTACACACACTACACATGGTTTGGGTTACACATTGCCTTGCCCAATTTATTTGCCAAAAACATACCAAATTTCAAGTGATCTTCTCATTGGATTTCTTGCCTCGATCAAAGCTCCAAATGCCTTTATTTTTCTGCAAGGATGAAAAGAGAGCTTAAGCAATCTTGCTTAGTGAGGTAGCTCCACAAATAATCATCAATGCATCTATTTAAAACCATGGAGAAAACATAATTTACATTTCATAATTAAATCATGCTTCCTAAAATTTCATGCTCAAGTTCATTAAAACATATGCATCCTTGAGTTCACTTAACCACATCAAAACAATTTATAAACGATGCTCAATCCTCTTCTCAAAATCATGTATGTATATTGGCATTCTAGTGACCACTTAATGTGAACCTTTGATTCACCGAATACACGGATCCTTTTCAACATGCATCGGTCGGACACTTAGTCCCCCTTGTATACATGTTATCCCCCACTACGCACGGTTGGACACAAAGTCGCCCTTGTCTACGTATGGATCAACTATATGCACGGTCGGACACAAAGTCACCCTTGTTTACATATAGGCAAGCTCTACCACGCACGGTTGGACACAAAGTCACCCTTGTTTACGTGTAGGCGGCTCTACCACGCTCGTTTAGACACAAAGTCCCCTTGTTACGCGTGTAGGAAAATTCAATATTCTCTTTATTTTATAGTACACTCAATCCTAATGACATGTCATTCGTATTCGAAACTAAAGTTAGTGTCACTAAGCCAATATCATAATCAAATGTGCATGATAACTTGCTGCTCATAATGCATGCATAAAATGTTCAACAAATGAACCAAAGCCATGCCTAAAGGCACCATCATGTATAAGGCAAATAACCATGTTGTATTCCAAAACATTTCTCATAGTTTTCCATAATCATGGATGCTAAATAAGCTATGCATTTCAGCAAGTATCTCTCAAATATGCATCAATTCAAAACATGCTTATGCACTTCCATAAATCTCATGCATTACCAATGAAATACCTTTGTCGAAAATAGCCGAAACTCATATCGGTTCATTAAAACAAATACTTTACTTACTCTTGAACCATGGAAGGTTTTCACACACTTCCATAGCCCTCAAAAATAGAACGTACCAAACGTGATTCGCTTTTAATCCGAAAACCACTCACCAACAAGCGAAACAAGCTTTCACCGCTTTCCGATGATCGCACCAAACGCACCAGCAATCAAGCTTCTTCTTGTACCTCTTCTACAACATTAAAAACAGAGCATTCTCACATCATAACATGCTCAAACCAACAGCCATATCCGATCACCATTAAACTACCAAAAACTTAGCCGAAAAGACCGAAAACTAAGCCGAAACGCATCCGAACAACATCAGCCCAAAACCTAACGAATCTAACATCTAAACCACTTCAATTATGATCCAAAAACACATCCAAACCATCCTTATATCTCCAGCAACATCTAAGCATCTAAAACAGCCCATAAAACAACCGAAAAACACCTTAAAACTACACCTATTACATTATTCCGGGATTTAATTAATGTGATCTCAAATCAAGACTCAATTAATCATTAAATCATCATAAAAACATGATTGAAACCATATAATTTCTAGCATTCAACAAGATCCATAAAAATCTCACAAAAACATAAGAAAAACATTAGATCTAGCATCAAAAACATTGAATCAAGTGTTTATTCAAAGATGAACAAGCTAATACTTGGGAATTTCAATAAACAACCTTAAAAAATAATAAAAATCCAGAAAATTACCTTTAAGATCTATTCACCAAAATTAGGAGATTTTCTCCTTCTTGATTCCTTGCAATTTGATGAAGATTTGATGAAATCAATGCATAGGTTTTGTAAAGGATGGAAAGATGATGCAAAGGATGTAATCTTTGTAGAAAAAGATGCAAAAATCATCAAGGAATTGAAGAGAAAAGATGAAGAGAAAGTGGAGAGAAAATGAGAGAAAAAGATGAGAGAAAAATGGGTCAAAAGTAGTTTTAGGAGAAAATGATTAAGAAATCAAATTAAAGTAATTAAAATATTTATTTTGGTGAATAAATCATCATCAAAAATTAAAAATGAGTTTATGGCCCTCTAAGGATTCTAAGTTTAGCTTGCTTTTCAATTTAGTCACTAAAATACATTAATGGCCGAAAATTCCAATTTAAGTCCCTCAATTTTCCAAAAATTACAAATTGGTCATTTATGCATAATTAAGCATAATTAAAAATCAAAAATAAATCCAAATTACTTTCTTTTAATTTTGAAACATATTTTAAATATTTCAAACCACCTTCCAAATTATTATTTTCCTTAATTAAAAATATCTTTATTTTATTTTTCCCGGAATTAATGAACCGGAGAACCCGATTCGCCCCGAATCGAATTCACCTAACTAAGCCTAACTAATAACCCCAAAAACGGGATGTTAGAGAACATATAGCAACTATGGTGTCTATTTACTCGATAGAGCTTTTTAAAGTGTTCCTGCTCTCTCGAGTCATAGGAACCTGACAGTCTAAAATGCCACGACATCTCCTTTCAGTCTCAGTAGTGTCATCTAGTCTATCGACAAAGCAAACTCCTTTTAGTTGTTGAAACCCTCACTTAAGTCTCTCTCAAGCACCTAAGGTCAAATTAGGCTCTAGTTACTATCCAAAGCCCATTGCTCACGTAGATCATACATTAGTTCCTCTCGAACACTAAGGATCTATAGCTAGGTTTTTCTCGAACACCTAACATGCACATAAACACGAGACATTCTCATGCCTCTTACAATGTTTAAATGATTAACAACAATGAGCAAAGAAAATGCACAAACATATAAAATGCTATATATTAATAAAAAGCAAAAGTTAATCACTCATATAAACAACCACCTAAATAAAACAACACATGGTGGTGTGAAAGTTAAAGATAAAATCATCCATATACATCTTTAAACATCCACAATCGTCCTCTTAAAGTATATGAAAAATAAAGCAAAGGAAGAAGGATAGAAAACACCCTCGGTGTGCGGAGGACGCCGACTCTTCAACCACCATAGGACGCTTTAGCGTGTTAGCCCCTCTTGGGTGCTTAGCACGTCACTCCTCTCAAAATATCTTCTTATCTTTTAGCTTAGCACAAGAGGTATCCAGATTTGCCATGGCATTTTCCCATCGCTATCCTTCTGTGAATGCCACGACAAATTTCCTCAACTTTCCACTTTGCTTTACCTGCACACAACAACCAAAAAAACAACCTTCCTCATGAAATAGCAACCGCTGTCACACTCAAAATGCCAAGGCATAACCTAAAAACTACATGCAATGATATGAGCCTAAATGCATCTACATGAGCCTATATGAACTTAAGAACACTCAATAACTTACGTAAAAGGCATGAAATATAGATTTTTTATGGAGTTATCAAACCCCCAAACTTAAGTTATTGCTTGTCCTCAAGCAATGGATAGCAGCTAGCAGAGAATAAATGTCAAGAAAATGTTCAAGATCCAGGCAAGTAAATGGTTAGAGTTTCAACCCTCAAAAAATGTCATGGCATAAACATATAAGACTAGAGGAAATTTCAAGAACGCTACACTAGGACAAGGTCGAATGCGAGTGTGTGTGAGTGAGTGTATCCAATCTATGCTTAGTTAACTTAGAAAAATCTAAGGAATGTTCATTATTCTAGCAAAACATGTTTTTCATTAAAGCACAATTTCATTACTCCCCTAATGTATTCTCTTTTTTTTTTACATGACAAACACACTGCTACGAGGTGAGTCAGTCTGTCACACTACCTTCTACTCATGCCTTAGCTTTCATTTATTAAAACGCAGTATCCAGGCAATGCCATGGCAAGTTGAAAGTGTGGCGTCACCCTGTGCCTCTTTTAGTAACTCATATGCACATGGATATGCCATGAAATAAAGGATTATCCCTCTACAAATTTTTCTAGGAATTTATTCACAACTTCTAAAACTAAACTAATCGGAGTTTTCTATTAACAAATAAATTCATTAAACATACAAAGCTGTTCAAGTTTTCATTCTATAAAAATTTTCTAACTTTCCTAAGCATGAAGAACATACACTCGTGTAGCAATAAAATAAACACAAACAACCAAATCCTAAAGTAGGTTCTATTCAAATCCCAAGTCTACATATTCAATTCAAATGTTGGCCATAAAAAATATCATCAACGGGAATCATAAACTTTAATCCTATAAACTTATCCTAAAACTTGCACAATTTTCATGGCATAATTCTACAATTATTACTATCATGCAAATGAAAATAAAGTAGAGGATGACACCTCTCCCAAACTTGAGGCAGGAATTGTCCTCAATGCAACTAAAAAATTAAACTAAATGTTATGTAATGAAATGAAATGCAAAGTACCTTGGCTAGGCAGGTGGTGGTGCGGGGGCAGTTCGGCGAGATGATCTTCTCTTCAATGGGGGTGGGCTAACATTAGGATAATATTCGTCATCGGCTCCCCGTGATCTTGATTTTTCGGCAGCAACAGGTGGTGAGATCGACTGTCTTCCGGCAGACATCTTTAGATGGTGTTTAGATTTCTTCTTTTTGGGAAAGGAGACTGGTGATGATTCTTACTGAGCTGCTTGTTATGCTTCTTCTGGTTGTGTGGTCTGGTCAGGTAGGTCCTCGAACAGAGAAGAAATAAAACTGAAGTCACGTTGCGGTACAACAGATGGGTCCTGTTAAGTAAGCTGAGACTAGGCTTGGTCATCTGAAAATGCCAGGGCATCTTCAAGATTCTGTTCTGGTTCAGGTCCTGGGCTTCTTGAGCTTGTTCCTCTAGTTCTAGTTCCACAGGTTTCGCTTCCTCAGATGGATCAGCTGGGGACGGTGCCTCTGGCCTCGCAGTAGTTGAGTCCACGAGAAATGTCGAGACATTTTCTAGTGTAGGCAGGATGGACTCAGGGAACTTAGGGAACTCGTGCATCAGGTGAGGGGAAAACTCTGCCAGTAGGCTTGGACGACTTCATCCCTTTTCTTGGTGTAACTGAAAAATTCTTTTAATTCGCTCGTCAAGTTATACACTTTTGTCATGGCATTCCTAGAAAGCTCCAGCATATCAGCCCATTGAGAAGGGGCTTTTCCTCGTGTAGAGGCAGTGTGCGATGCTTCTAGCTACTCCTCAGCATTGCCCATCATGGCAACAACTTTCTCAACAATGAGACCCTTCATTTCTTCTAGGATCTCATCAAATTCGTTCTCTGGTACTTCCTTCTTCCGGCAAAAAGCTGTAATCAAGTTAGAAAAAATCAACGAGCTTTTTTGACGGTTCAAGCAGGCATGAGTTTCTTTCACAATGATTCGGCCAATATCCTTGAGGCATCCAAAGAGAATAGAATGTAAAAGCATCAGTCGATTCAGACTTACGGTTGTGTGGTGCGATGTAGGCATCAATTTGTATTACATGAAATGGTTCCACAGTCTTGCATACGGAAGTAGGAGCTCACGGTTTACGGTCCTCCCCGTGGCTTGCTGGCCATTCCATTCCATCTCGAGCAGGAAAAGATCTTCCTTCACTCCTTGGTAGGTCTCATAATAGACTTCCTCCTCTTTTCTTTCATGTTTATCCACCTCCTGTGGAATCTTAAAGAAGCGATTAAGGGTCGTGTTGGAGAAATGAATGTTCTTACCCCGGACATAAACAGTTTTTTGCTCTAGGCTTTAAATGTTTACATAAAACTCTCGGACGATGGTGGCGTTTATCGAACCTGGGTGCACAACAAACCGCTCCCAGTGGTGGTGCTTAACAACGTCCACAACTTCCAGTCCGAACTCTTCATCGGAGAAGGTGAAGCCAATTTTGAAAAAGACTTTCCTATTCTTCAAAGTTTAAACCTCTCCTCTACCGAATCATCAACAAAAGTGGGTGAAGGTTTTGGTGCGGAGCCCGATGGTCTTGTTTGTACCATTTTGAGCTCGAAATGGTAGGGGGAGAGGTTTGATTTTTTTTCTTTAATAGTAGGGGGAGAGGTTTCGCTTATGGAGGTGAAAAGGATGAGGAAGAAGATGGGATGAAAGAGAAAATAAAAAAAACAAAGCTTTAATGCTTAGTGGGGGAGGTGGGGTAGAAAATGTGTGGTGCGGGTTTGGCTAATGATGGCAACAATTAAAGAGGAGAGAGAAGACTCTTTTAAAATTCAAAAGAAATAATTAAATAAGAAAAAGCTCCCCTTTTTTATCTTTTTTTTTTGCCCAAACATTTTAAAGTAGGGTTTCATGCTTTTCTCATTTTTTCACCTTCATCCGTCAGCCTCCAAGGGTGGATATTCATCCTAAAAACAATAAAATAAAGGATTAAAAGGACTCAACATAATAAAGCATATAAAACAAACTTAAAAACAATTTATTTATGAATAAAAGTAAACTGAAAATGCCATGACATTTCAGCATGTCAGGCATCTAGAAGATATGCGGTAGGTTTATCTCACATCATATGGGCTCTAGTGTAGATCTTCAAGCGCTGACCATTGACTTTAAAAATTGTCCGATCATCGATGTTCTTGATGTCTAAAACTCCATAGGGTTACACATGATGAATTACGAATGGGCTAAACCACCTTGATTTAAGCTTCCCAGGAAAGAGTTTCAGCCTTGAGTTGAATAGGAGCACTTATTGTCCAACTTGAAAATTTCATGGTAAAATCGCCTGGTCATGCTATCTTTTGGTTCGCTCCTTGTAGAGTTTAGCATTTTCATAAGCTTGGGATCAGAATTCCTCCATCTCATCTAACTCTAAAAGCCTTCTTTCACCAGCTAGCACAACATCAAAATTGAGCTTCTTGATTGCCCAATAGGCTTTATGCTCTAGCTCGACCAGGAGGTGAGATGCTTTTCCATAGACTAACTTAAATGGAGACATTTCTAGTGGGGTTTTGAAATCAGTTCGGTATGCCCATAACGCTTCATCAAGCTTTGATGACCAATCCTTCCTTCTTGGATTCACCAACTTTTCCAGAATTTGCTTGATTTCACTGTTTGAAAACTTGGCTTGCCCATTGGTTTGCGGGTGATATGCCGTGGCAATTTTGTGTCGTACCCCATATCTTTGTAATGCCTTGGCAATTAACTTGTTGTCAAAATGGGTGCCTTCATCACTGATGATAGCCCTTGGTGCGCTGAACCTTGTGAAGATGTACTTATGAAGGAACTTAAGAACTGTCTTAAAAGAATTATTACATATTTTCACTATAACTGTTGTTACTTTTCAATTCAATTGAGTGGAAATATGAGACATTTTTACATATTTTCTACAGTAGGTATTAATGCACTTAATTTTAGAATTTATGCAACATTTTGTAGAAAATATATTGTTGTTATTTTTATACCTTGACAGGTAATATGAAACGATGAAAGATTATATCAATAGCAAAATTCCACTATAGAAGTTTGCCTCGGAGGCAAAATGCCACAACGGAAGGTTGCCTCAACGAAAAAATACCATAGCGGAAGGTTGCTTCAGCGGCAAAGAGAAAAACTACAGTCGAGATATGTTACCAAACATTACATAGACATGAGAAGCTGAGTAATGAACAGATCGAACAAGGCCAAGAGAATTGTACTAACACAGTTCCAAGTTGAGACAAAGAAATGCACCACCGTGACCCTAACCCATCGTTGCAAAACATGAAGAGGAAGAACCTTGAAAATAAATGTTGATATGGTAGACGGTCTGAAGAGAAAAAATAGATGTTTTAATACAAGCGACATAGAAATCGGATCTAAGAAACATACGAAAAGTCAAGGTCAAAGCTATGTGAAAAAAGTCAAATCGGGTTAAATTAGAAATTAAATTAAAGAGATTTATTTATGTAATAAAGTAGAATTTAATTCCAAGCTGAATTCTTACTTTGAAAATGTTTACCCTGGGCCAAGCCTATAAATAACATAACCTATGTAAAGAGAAAAGTATCTCAAAATCAAGTATTCATAGAAACCCTTAAGTTCCTCCATCATCCCCTTTGAGCTTAGGTTAGTTTGTAGAGTAGTTGTGAAAGAAAGTTTGTAACTTGTTTAGTTCTTATTAATGCAATTTCAAAATTTATAATTTATTCACTCTTGGTTCATACTCTTTCTTTCATACGAGCTCGAAAGATAAGTTTGCAAGAAAAAATCTATTTGTCTAAACCAGAGATAGTTAGGCTCACAAAATGAGTGAATATGGTCTTTGTACTTGGGCATTGGCTAATCCGATTTAGAGATAACCCAACCAGGATTTCAGTAACTAAAAGGAAGCATATCATCGGTTGTCATTCACCCTTGATTGATGTCAAGAGGTATTATCAAGACTTGACCTTTAATAGCACTTCGAATTAGTGATAAGTAGGAGACAATAAGATATACTCTATCGAACTATGATTTGTTAATTTGTCGTCAAGGCGTAACCCGCCGAGGTAGCTAAGGCTACCCTTTAGCGATCCACGGAGACGACACTTCAATCTGTTTTATTATAAGAACGAGACAATTTCATTCTGATTCCACACTCCGAAGCAATCTAACCTGATCCACTTCTCTATCTTGATTTTTTGATCATTTATCTTTATTGCTTTAATTATTTTTCTTAGTTATAATACAAACTCAATTATATGTGCGCTTAGTCTTTTATTGTGCAGGAACAACAAATTGCGTAAGTAACGTCAATCCTCGTGGGATTGACATCTAAAATACTCAGAGTCGTCCCTGAGGGTGGGCCATAAGGGCGACGGCCCAGGGCCCACCTATATCTAAGGCCCCTAATTTTAATCTTATAATATTTATTATTAGAATTTAATTTTTAATATTTATTATTATATGAGTATATTTTTAGTACATTTATTTTGGTTTCAATTTTTTAATATTTCTATTAGACTTACTCTTAAAATTTATTTTTTAATATTTTTTATTATGATTCCTAAATCTAAATTTTTACAATGCTTGTTGTTAGGGGCCTATTTTTTACTAAACTTATTATTAGGGGTCTACTCTAAAAAAACATTTTTTAAATATTTATTAACATATAGTATTAAAATTTATTTATTTTCGTTATTTGCTATTAGAGTAACGATTTTTTCTAATACTTGTTATTAGGAGTCTAATTTTAAATTTATTTTTTGATATTTATTATAAAAACCTATTTTTCCAATATTTGTTATTACAGGTTAGATTTTTCACAATATTTGTTATTAGAGTTTTACTCTTAAAATTCATTATCTCATATTTATTATTAAGGATTAAATTATTATCAATACTTATTATTAGGGGTCTAATTTTTCTAATATTTGTTAGTAGGTATATACTTAATTTAATTTTATTAGTACGTCTTATTAAAAACAATTTTTTCTAATACTTATTATTAGAGGCCTATGGTTTTATGTTTGCCCTAGGACCACAAAAATCTCAAGAATGGCTCTGAAAATACTATAAATTGACAAAAAGTGAATGTTTTTATTGTGAACACATAGGAATCTAAAATTCTCACCATAAATAATTTATTTTTAAAGTTAAAAAGTGTTACAAGTGAACTTACCAAAAGAAATTAAGACGATAAATGGTCTCAATTTTTTACTATGTTGCTGCTGTTGTTGCTTTCAAAATGCAAACCCAGCAATGTTTCGAAGAAAATTGGAGAGTTGAGAATTGATAAGGTAAGAAGATGAGAGTATTTTGAATATTTCAGTATTTATTTTATTTTATTTCAAAATTTTGAAAAGAAATAAAATCACGTGACATGTTTTTATTGGTCAGAATTTTTTTTAACGATGTAAACTTTTTGGGTAATAAGTAATGACTTAATGATTAGGGACACAATTAGGAGTGAGTATTCAATTGATTCGAGTTTGTAAAATTAAAATTAATTTTGATATAATAATTATGTTTAAGGACCTTTTTGTAATAAATTTTTAAGTCCCTAAGTCAAACCTTAAGTTTCAAGTCAAACCAAGAACATTGAAATAATTTTTCTAAGTGTTTTTACTTGAGCGTTTCGATACCACTAGAATAGGTATCGATACTGCCCTTAATTTTTTCAAAGAATATTCTTGAGACTAAGAACAAGTATCGATACTAGTTTCGATACCTTTCAATACCAAGACTATACTGCCAACATTTGTTTCAAACCCAATATCGAATTTGTCTTTGATTTTTTAAATATTTTAAAAATATGAGTAAGCGTTTCGATACCTGTATCGATAGCCCTAAAATCTCCAAAGGCTCTTTGAGCATTAAATAACTTGTCCGTTGGTGGCAGTTAAGCTTTAAATGATGGTTACCTCGTTTCGATACTCATTTCGATACCAAACTTCACAGTTTACTTTGAGGTATCGAAACCTGTTTTGATACGCCCCTATTAAATGCACAACGACTCTTTCTATTTGTGTTATGTTTCAAAACAAGTAACTCGTGTTTCAATATCGGTTGCTGTAGAGTGCATTTATGATGGAAAGATGAAGCTCCAACGTCTTAATTTATGTTTCGAACAACCCCAACGGTTAGAAATCAATGAGAATGTATAAATTGAAGCATTTCAAGCAGCATTAACAACTATTGAACCTCAAGCAACATCCAAGAACAAAAATCCAACTCTAAAGCACTTCATTGCAAATCTTGACTCCCAACTCTTGTATTTCAATTTGTTTCTGTATAATTGAGTTTGGGGAGAGTTAATTTGTAATTGGGGCATCATACTCTTGTGAGAGATTTCATTTAGCCCACTTTTTATCCTTTATAATCTTTGGTGAGGTTCAAGTCAAGTTTGGGTAGAAAATTGACTTGCTTGTAAAGGTTAGCCCTTGAACCTAGAAAAATATTGAATTCATCTAGTGAATTGGTTTCAAAATCCTTAGTGGAAGTTAAGGTAGTGGATGTAGAGCTTGTTTCGAAGCTTGAACCACTATAAATCTTTGTGTTCTTCAATTCCATATTTTTCACATATTTCCACCAAATTTTTTTAAATAGCCAATTCACCCCCCTCTTGGCCAAATTTATTGTGTGATCAACTCAACAATTGGTATCAGAGCTAGATTTTTGAAGGGATTAACATCCACCAAAGAAGATCCAAGGTGTGATGATCATTATTTCGAGTCAAAGCAAATGGCCTCTACTTCCGGAAGTTGGAACAAGTCTCACTCCATCATCAAGTCTCCCTTCTTCAATGGAGATAACTACCCATATTGGAATAATAAGATAAGGTTCTTCATGAACTCAAATGATAATGTTCTATAGGACATAACTGAAGATGACCCCTCAATCCCGATGAAGCAAAAAGGAGATAGGCAAATGCCAAAGAAGAAGAACGAGATGATCGATGAATAGAGAAGAAGGATGTCTACAAACGAAAAAGCCCTACACATCCTCTTTTGTGTTCTTGGTCCCGACATCTACTCCAAGATGTCATCTTGAACAAGTGCCAAAGAAGTATGGTACTCTTTGGAGACAACATACGAGGGCATCAATTATGTCAAGGAGACAAAGATTGGTCTTCTCAATCTCAACTACGAGAACTTCAAGATAGAGCCATATGAAGATATCACGAAGATGTTTGATCGGTTTTACGTTATTATAAATGGTCTCAAGGACTTTGGTGAAATCATACCGGAGGAGAAGCTTGTGAGGAAGCTCATTTACTCTCTTCCCGAGTCTTGGTATAGCAAGAGAACGACTATCATTGAAGAAAAAGACCTCAAGACTCTCAAACTTGATGCTCTTGTGGGATCTCTTCTCACCCATGAGATCATGACGAAAGAAAGAGAAGAAGAAAAAAAGAAAGAAGATATGAAGCTAGAGAAGAGAGAGGTAGATAAAAAAAGCAAGGCATTGCTCTTAAAGCTTCATCATTCCAAGAAGAGGTGGACACTAGTGAAGAAGATGAGCTTGAAGAGTTGGATATGGTAGCCAAATGATTCACAAGGCTCATAAAGGCAAACCGAAATAGGAAATTCCAAAGAAAGAAAAAATTCAAAGAAAATGGCAAGGAAGATGAGAATGATCAAATAATTTGCTATGAATACAAAAAGCCTGATCACATTAGGACAGATTGCCCATAATACAAAAAGAAGGGTTTTGAGAGAAAGAAGAAGCAAAAAGCTCATGTTGCCACATGGAGTGATGAGGAGTCTTCATCCGATGAGGACAACGAAGTGGCAAATCTATGTCTCATGGCTCTTGATGAGACCAAGGAAACCCTTGAACCATCTTGTAATCATCTTTCTTATGATGAATTATATGATGCATATGATGAATTGCAAGATGTTTATGATGAGTTAGTTTTGAAATTCAAGGAATCGGTTTTGAAAAACAAGAAAATTATTTTCGATTTAAAAGGGAAAAATGATTCTTTGATAAAAAAAAATTTGGATTTTGAAGAAAAGATTGTGGTTTTAAATGAAGATTTAATTTTTTTTCAAAAAGAAAATATAGATTTAAACAACTTTATCTCAAGATTGAGTGAGAATCACCACAAAATGGTGAATGAGCTCAAATAACAAATCAAAGTGGTTGGTAGTCCAAATTTTAAAAAAGGTACTTCAAAACCCAACCATGTGAAAAAGAATTTTCAAAACCACAAACAAAGAAATTTTCAAAGACATACTAGATATAAAAAGATTAGGAGTGTATGGGTTCCTAAGGAACTCATTATTTCTAATGAAATTCATGCCATTGCATCTTGGATTCCTAAGGGAACCAAGCTTTTAGGAACTAACTCTCATGGATCCAAAATGATTTATGTATCAAAAATCAAAAACTAAATCTTTGTTTGTAGGTTGAGGAACAAGCATCAAAGGTGATGATAACCTCCTTCTTAAGAAGGATTCTTGTGATGATGATGATGATATAGGAATCATTGAAACCGTTGATGAGGAACAAGCATCAAAGGTGGATGGGGTTCTAACCAATGAAGAAACACAAGATCCTCCAATAAAAGCTTTAGGAGATATAAAGCTTGAAGAAAGAGAATTGAGCTACCCAAGGGAGTTCAACTATGTCAAGAGTGGTGAAATCTTGGGTGATCCATCCAAGGGGGTAAGTACTCGTTCTCTTAGATTAATGAATCATATTGCATTTATCTCATGCATAGAGCCTAAAAATATCAATGAAGCTTTAGATGATGATTTTTGGATATTGGCTATGTAAGAAGAGTTAAATCAATTTGAGAAAAGTAATGTATGGACATTAGTCGATAGGCCTAGTGATAAATCTACTATTGGAACTAAATAGATATTTAGAAACAAACTAGATGAGAGTGGTAATATTGTGAAAAATAAAGCTAGATTATTTCAAGGTTACACTCAAGAAGAGGGAATAGATTTCGATGAAACTTATGCACCCATAGCTGGGATGGAAGCTATTAGGATGTTACTTACATTTGCATGTTATCATGATTTTAAGCTTTTTCAAATGGATGTGAAAATTGCTTTATTAAATAGTTTTATTAATGAAGAAGTGTATATTGAACAACCACCGGGTTTTGAAGATCCAAAGTTTTCAAACCATGTTTTAAATTAACAAAAGCTTTATATGGTTTGAAGCAAGCTCCTAGAGCTTGGCATGAAAGGCTTTCAAACTTTTTGTTAGAAAAAGGATTTGAAAAAAGAAAAGTGGACACTATACCTTTTATAAAAAGGTTTAAAAATAAAATCTTAGTAGTTCAAATTTATGTTGATGACATTATCTTTGGTTCTACTAATGAATGTTATTGTCAAGAATTTTCTAAGTTAATGCAAAGTGAATTTGATATGAGCATGATGGGGGAGCTCTCATTCTTTTTGGGACTCCAAATAAAGCAAAGGAAGGATGACACCTTCATCAACCAAGCAAAGTACATCAAGGATATGGTCAAGAAGTTTGGCTTGGAGAATGTGAAACATCAAGCCACTCCTATGATCTCATCAACTAAGCTTGACAAGGATGAATAAGGTAAATGTGTTGATTCTAAAATGTATAGATCCATGATACGTTCTTTGTTTTACCTTACCGCAAGTAGACCAGATATTATGTTTAGTGTTTGCTTGTGTGCTAGATTTCAAGCTAGTCCTAGAGAATCACACTTAGTTTCCATTAAGAGAATTTTTTGGTACCTTAGAGACACACCTTGTTTAGGTCTTTGATATCCTAAAGACTCTTCCTTTAGTCTTCATCCTTATTTAGATGCGGATTGTGGGGTTATAAGATTGATAGGAAAAGTACATCCAGAACATGTCAATTCCTAGGTAGTATGCTCATATCTTGGTTCTCTAAGAAACAAAATAGTGCAACCCTATCTACCACCAAAGCGGAGTACATATCCTTAGGGAGTTGTTGTGCTCAAGTCCTTTGGATGAAACAATAACTCTTAGATTATAACATTAAGATTGAAATGATACCTCTAAAATATGATAATACTAGTTTCATATGTCTTACTAAGAACCACATTCAACATTGTAGAACCAAACACATAGAAATTAGACATCACTTCATTCGATATCATGTGTCTAAAACTGATGTTGTTCTAGAGTTTGTTGACACCTTAAATCAATTAGCGGATATTTTTACCAAACCTTTAGATAAAGAACGTTTTGGACTCTTAGGAGAGAGCTAGGCCTAACTAGCCTTTTTTGACCTCTTAAGAGTTATTTTTGTCCAAAATATGCTTGAATCTTGATTAAAATTATGTCTATGTTGTTATGCATCTAGTTGCTTCTATGCATATTGCAAGGGGAAGTATGAACTTGTTCATGCATTTTAATCATGTTATAACATCATTTTTAATACTTTAGAAGTCTAAAATGCAAAGCCCAGCTAAGTGGTATCGAAACAGGTAGAACTGGTTTCGATACTTGTTCTTCATGTTTATTTGGGAAGTTTCTGGGAAAGTTTGGTATCGATCCTTGTATCGATACTAAGGTTTTGATACTAGTATCGAAACAAGCTGTTTCGATACGCTCTTATAGGCGTTTCAGAACACGCGGCGACAGAATACTATTAAAACACTCAAACCTAATTTTTATCCAATTAAAACATACCCAAACACTTCCTCTCTAACCCTAGCCAAAAATCTTCTTTAAAAACCTCTCAATTCATCTCTTTTTACCAAAAAAATCAAACGAATTTCTTGAGGGTTTTTCATCAACACATCAAAGACAAAGATATATCAAAGATTGGTACTTCAAAACCTTTTGATTCATCCTAATCCATAATCAAGGTAATTTTTGAAAAACCTTATTTTTTGTCAATTTTTTGAATGTTAAAATTTAGATTTTGAATGTTTTCTTAATGTTTATTGTATGGGTTTTCATAATCCTACAAAACCTTTTTCAAAATCAGAATTTTTTCATTCAAATATAAATTACTTTTATCATATTGGTTTTCACTGATTTTTCAAAGAATTTTCAAATTTCTCAAAAACCTTGAATTATTGATTAATATGATTGAATAAGGTTTAAGGAGCATATATATTTTTAAGTGCCTAAATCTAATCCTAAATTGATTTTATTCTTAGATCATGGCACCAAAGAAACTTCAACGTACCGAGGAAGGTAGTTCGTCATCCTCTTGTGCTTCCAAAGCCAACATACAAGTGGTATTCGAAAAGGTTTTGGATAACCATGATAGGATCTACAATTTCCAACAATTTTGCAACTACCCGCTCAAGAAGAAGCATTGCGTAGATGTGTGTTTCATGAACTTTCCTAGATTTCAATTCCTCTACTTTTGCCTCCTTCAAGATTGAAAATTCTTGGCTTTCCTCACTCATTTTGGCAAGTTTTATCCTACTTTTGTCCTCTTATTTTATGTTAATGCCTCTTGCATTCTTTCGAAGGATAAGACCAAAGTTGTTGTCATCGAGTCTTTCCTTATGGGACACACTTTTAGAATCGATGTCGACTCTTTTGTTGATGCTTTCGGCCATGAGGATGAGGGCATTGATGATGAGGATTCTCTTAGCACATTCACCGGTTTGGTTATGTCCCTTGATATCCATGATCGTTTCTTACATCTTATTAGCTCTTGGTGAATTCGTCCATCAAATGGTAAGTATTCTAGGATCCGTCAAGTGGATAGCTTTTCGTTAAAGTGTTTTCATGAAGCTCAATGTCCAAATCTTGCTCAAATTGTTTTTTCGACATTGTTTGGCAAGTGAAGAACTGTGTCACTCCTCTCGTCAAATCTTTTCCTTACGCTTGTGTTATTAGCACTATATTTGAGCATTTGGGGATTGATTGTTCCTATGACAAGGTGGAGTCCGTCAAAGAACCTATCAATGAAACCTCTCTTAATCGTTCTCATCTCCCATATCAAAATGGTGAATGAGTTCTTGGTGCCCTTCCTCTTCCTCTTCTCTTTGATTCGAAACCGCTTCAACAAGTTGCTCCAAACACCAAGATGATGACTTTCTTCACTTTGAGATTTGATCGTATGGATACTCGATTTGATATTTTGGATTCAAGGTTTGATTCTTTACAGACTCACTTTGACTCTCGTTTTGATGTCATAGATATGAAGTTGATGGGTTTGGAGAATCAAAATCTTTCCATGTGTCTCTCTCTTGAATCTCTTCGACATCTTCACAAAGATTCCAATTAAGATGGTAATGACAACGAGGAAGATGATGAAGATGGTGATGGAGATGATGATGAAGTTGGTGATGGTGATGGAGATGATGCTGGACTTGGTGATGATGATGGAGATGATGAGTGATCCTTAGCTTTAACTTTAGCTTTTCTATGGGTTTTAGGTCTAGTTATGTCTTTCTTAAGTATTATGTTGCATTTTCATTTCATACTAGAACATTATTCACCTATGTTATTTCGTTTATTATGCTTTGAACCTTTATGTTGGATTTGGATTGTTCGTAATGCTATGGTTTATTTGAACCTTTATTAATGCTTGTTCTTTTGCTTACATCTTATTATACCTTACATTGATTTTGATCTAACAAAAAGGGGGAGAAATATGTTATATTCTTTTTAAGTTTTTTAAGAGGGAAATGACCATCTTTAAATGTAAGGCTATGCAACTATTAAGGGGGAGGTTTTCAAAGTTTTCAAAGCTTTCAAACTTTTTGAACCTAAAACTTTGATTTTAAACTTAAAAATTTATAGTGGTTTTGTTATATCAAAAAGGGGGAGATTGTAAAACTAAAATTGATTTTGATATAGCAATTATATTTAAGGACCTTTTTATAATAAATTTTTAAGTCCCTAAGTCAAACCTCAAGTTTCAAGTCAAAACAAGAACATTGAAATAATTTCTAAGTGTTTTTACTCGAGCGTTTTGATAACACTAGAACAGGTATCGATATTGCCCTTAATTTTTTCAAAGAATGTTCTTGAGACTAAGAACAAATATCGATACTAGTTTCGATACCTTTCGATACCAAGACTGTACTGCCAACATTTGTTTCGAACCCAATATCGAATTTGTCTTTGATTTTTTTAATATTTTAAAAATATGAATAAGCGTTTTGATACCTGTATCGATAGCCCTAAAATCTCCAACGGCTCTTTGAGCATTAAATGACTTGACCATTGGTGGCAGTTAAGCTTTAAATGATGGTTAACTCGTTTCGATACCAAATTTTACAGTTTACTTTGAGGTATCGAAACTTGTTTCGATACGCCCCTATTAAATACACGACTCTTTCTATTTGTGGTTTGTTTCAAAATAGGTAGCCCGTGTTTCGATACCAGTTACTGTAGAATGCATATATGATAGAAAGATAAAGCTCCAACGTCTCAATTTATTTTTCCAACAACCCCAACGGTTAGAAATCAATGAGAATGTATAAATTGAAGCATTTCAAACAGCATTAACAACTATTGAACCTCAGGCAACATCTAAGAAAAAAATCCAAATCCAAAGCACTTCATTGCAAATCTTGACTCCCAACTCTTGTATTTCAATTTGTTTCTGTATAATTGAGTTTGAGGAGAGTTAATTTGTAATTGGGGCATCTTACTCTTACGAGAGATTTTTTTAACCCATTCTTTATCCTATGTAATCTTTGGTGAGGTTCAAGTCAAGTTTGGGTAGAAAATTGACTTGCTTGTAAAGGTAAGCCCTTGAACCTAGAAAAAGGTTGAATTCATCTAGTGAATTGGTTTCAAAATCCTTAGTGGGAGCTAAGGTAGTGGATGTAGAGCTTGTTTCGAAGCTTGAACCACTATAAATCTTTGTGTTCTTCAATTACCATATTTTTCCCATATTTCCACCAAAATTTTTAAATAGCCAATTAACCCCATTTTGGCCAAATTCATTGTGTGATCAACTCAATAGAGTTTAGTCAAAAAATTCCGAGTTATTCGAGTTACGAGTTATATTTTATCACTCAAACTTTATTTGAAATTTTTTCGATTCGAGTTTTCGAGTTCTTATAAAAATTGAATTTTAATATTTATCATATTATAATATAATTTAATTCCAATTTAAACTTTTTTTAAAATATACAAGATATATAATATATATTTCTTCATAAGTGACAATTTTTCATACATATATCAATATATATATCATAAAATATTGAGAGTCTCGTCTCGAACTTAAAAATAAATTCATTAATTACTAAAAATTTTGAGTTATTCGAATTTCCATTTTATAACTT
This sequence comes from Abelmoschus esculentus, assembly GCA_035048815.1. NCBI lineage: Eukaryota > Viridiplantae > Streptophyta > Magnoliopsida > Malvales > Malvaceae > Abelmoschus > Abelmoschus esculentus. Next base: position 10,460,403 of record JAUCBN010000016.1, on the reverse strand, counting down.
GAGCTTTATTTGAAATTTTTTTCAAGTTAAGTCGAGCTTATAAAATTTTGAGTCGGGTCAAAATGAGTCGAGTATTTTCAACTCGAGTCGAGTTATTCTCTTTTTTTTAGTCGAGTTTTGGTCATCCCTAAACATAATAGATTCAAATGGACAGATTTAAAAAAATATATAAAATTTAGGGGACGAAGAATACATTAAGCATTCTTATAATTAAATATTTAAACTATTTTTCGAGTCAAAATAATGCTTAAAGGCTTATTATGTTACTCAAATAAGATTCTCCACTCATGTTCAATAAAGAATTATCATTATCCAATTAGAACATGAGACATGTCCTATTGTTGTTATTTTTAATAACTTTAATTTTTGAAAAATTAAAAAAATCTTTAATTTTATAAAAAAAATAATTTTTCTAAATACCACCTTTATTTTTTAAAAATTAAAAAACTTTATTTTATATAAAAAAACCAAAAATATTTTTTCTAAAATACCTCAAACCCTAATCTTAAATTCCTCCTATCACATCGATTCAACCATTAACAATTACTCATTTATTTCGTTGGAATGAAAATCTTATTATCGCATTATCGAAAATCAATGAATAAATTATAGATAAATATCCAATAATAAAAAACATCGATTAATTTCTCATTGACATCTAGAGGGTGACGTTTGATTTTTTTTAAAATCAAAATATAAAATTTTTAAAGAATTTTAGAAATTAAAAAATAAAAAATCTACAAATGATATTCTGAGTGGATGATAATATTTTTTAACATCTGATAACAAAAAAAATTATTTAAATAACAGAATAAAATATTATATGCACGTTTAATCCAAAATATTATTCATACACCAAACTAAAAATTTAGTATAATTTAAATATTTATTTTACGGTTAAACTTTTACTTTTATCTACGTGAAATTGAAGTTTTGAAAAAAAAAACATATATATGTCGTGAGACATACCATGTGTCTGCCAAGAAATGTGGACCGACAAGTTGGTTTGTTAAGTATCGGAATCATGGACTTCCTCTTCGATATTACCACTAGTAAATTAAACAACAGAAATGAAGGTAAGCTATTTAGGCTATTTTAAATGAAAAATCTCTTCTCAATAGTTATGTATAAAAATGATCTTCTGTTGATATTATTTAAAAAAAAAATACTCCTAAATTATTCGTATAAATTAAACTCACTTTTTACGAGATACAAGCTTAAAACTCGTTTTTTTTTTACGAAACTCGTTTTTTTTTTTACGAATTGAGAATTCTGTGTTGAATAAATTGATAAAATAATATTTTTTATATTTTTTAACTTCAATTCGTTTTCCGTAAAACATAAATTCGTCTTACGTAAACGATTTTGAGAAAAAATTATAAATGGATCTAACTCATCACGTTATTTATGATTTCATCCAATAATAAATTTGTATTGTATTTTTCTAAGGTAAATCTTCATATTTTTCCTATATGTCATTAAATAGATGAATCTCATTTGATGAGATTCTAGATGATGAGCCATTACAATGTAATAATTTTATCGATTTGAGGGTTATCTTTTTTTAAAAACAACTATTGTGGTTACAAGTAATATCAATGCTAGAATATACTCTCAACTATTAAACATTAACCTCCTTGATCATTGTATTGTAAATATGATAAATGTATAATCTTAATTTTTAAATATTTAAAAAATATAATTAATAATATTATAAACAAAATATCATGGATCTAATTATGATATAAATTTAAAAATATTAATTTTGTTGATTTTGAGTATTTAATTAGGAAACGCACACTAAATTTGTGTTCATGAGGCTGAAAGGAAGTGAACCGAAAATTTTGAGGTCAAACAGTGACCGGTTGCGACCAATGGTGACTAATGACAATGGTGAGTGGCAGGATTGTAGTTAAATTTTGGGTTAAATTAATTTTTTTTTAAGTTTAGGGTGAAAATAATATTTTAGTTTAACTTTAGTGGTTAAACTAATATTCTATTTGAAATTTAAGAGTTGAATTAAATATTGATCTCTTTTATTAACATGATACATCATTAAACTAACAAGAGTTAATATCTCAATGGTAGGATGTAAAAAGTTGACTCGACCTGAAAACTCGCCTGAAACCTGTTTGAGTCAGAATTTGGTTTGACCCGGAGATGTAATGATCCGAACTTGATCTGTATCCGACTATTGTTGACTCGAACCCGAGTTAGACCTGTTATTGTAGTAATCGAACCTGAACTGTATCCGACCGAGATTGACCTGAACCCAATTTCAACCTGTTACTATAGACCTGAAACTCGACCTATATCCGACTGAAACGGACCTGAACCCGAGTCTGACCTGGCAGATAACCGATATTACCCGACTGAATTGACCCGAGACCTGATTTTACCCGATCTGTTTTAAACCCGACCTGATAAATGACCTGACCTGTTATTAACATGAACTAATATCAACATAACATTTATATAAATAAGTTATATAACATACTTAATTACTTATATCATACTTTTAATACAAATATAAAATAATATTATTATTATAGATATTAATATTTATATAAAAATTTTACGTAACATACTTATATTATAATTTTAATATGGATATAATATTTATATAATTTGTGTTTATTAATTTTTAACTAATAATTCATAGTTCAATTTTATTACACATATTTATATTGTACATATAAGTTATAACATACTTATATAATATTTATAATGATCTTGTTATAAACATTGATACATTTATATTTTAATATTTATAACATACTTATTATAAATATTTATATAAATTATATTACAAATATATTATATATTAAAGTATATTATATATTACATATAATACATTAATACATAAAATATAATATATATATATATATAAGTATATCATATATTAATGTATATTATATATGTATATTAATATATAAATCTAGTATATATACATATATATAAATAATAAGTATACATATATTAATATATAATATATATACATATAAATATAAATATTATAATAAATATACATATATTTTATTAAATATTCCAAATCAAAAAAATAGTACTTGATTTGATTTTTAAAATAAATTTAAAATTAAAATTTTAAAGTGAAATTTTTTATTTTAAGGGAATGAGAAATTCTTGATTTTAACACGGGGAGGGGGAATTGAATTTAGCCGAGTTGGGGGGGAGGCGGGAGGAAAATTTGATTTTAGGGTGTGGATTATATTTAAATTTGAGGGAGAGTTAAATTTTTAATTATATAGTATATTAGTATGTATATATTATATTATTATTATATATATATATAATATGGTATTTATATAATATGTATTTATATAGTATTAATATAATATTTATAATATATACTATTTATATATGATATATATACATATTAAATATATATAATAATTAATATGTTAGATATATAATATATATATATATATATATATGATACATATTACATATATATACATTAAAAATTAATATACATAGTACATGTATATCATATATGTATATAATATGTATAAATATAATACATATTATATATAATAATAATATAATATGATATATTATATATACATTAAAAATTAATATACACGTATAATATATGTAATGTATATATGTATTATGTATAATACATATATATTTAACATACATATATATTAATATACATATATAATGTACTAATACATACTAACACATGTGACATATTAACATACATATATAATACATGTACTAAAATTAATATACATATTAACATATATATAATACATATAACATACATATATATATAATACATATAAGTATTTATATATATATATATATATTAAAAACAAATATACATAATACATGTATATATATAATATATGTTATATATATGTATATATAATATAATACATATTATATATATGTGTATAAATTATAATAATATAATATGATAGATATTATATACATCAAAAATTAATATACATGTATGATATATATAATATATATGTATTATGTATAATACATTTACATATAACATATATAATGTACTATATACATATATAATGTACTAATATATACTAACACATGTGACATATTAACATACATATATATAATACATGTACTAAAATTAATATACATATTAACATGAATGATATATCTATAATATATTATATATATAACATACATATATATAGTACATATACATATAGATTATAGCATACATGATACATAATTATGTATATTAATATATACATGTACTATATATTAATGTATATATATATAATATATTGATATATATTAATGTACTATGTATAATACTACTACTGTCACTAATTCATTATGCATACATATAACATACATTGATACATATATAATTATATATGAATGTTAGAATATACTTATGTTATTTAGGGTTGAGTATTCGATCGAGTCGAGTCGAGTCAAAAAATTTCGAGTTATTCGAGTTGACAAGTTATATTTTATGACTCAAACTTTATTTGAAATTTTTTCGATTTGATTCGAGTTTAAGAAATTCGAGTCGAGTCGGATCAAGTAGAGTTTTTGAGTTTCTATAAATATTTAATTGTAATTATTTATCATGTTATACTATGATTTGATTGCAATTTAAACAACTTTCTCTAATCATATAAGATATGTATATGTATTTTTTTCATATGTAGCAATATTTCTTTATATTTTTATATATCAATGTATAAATATCATAAAAAAATGATAAGACTCATCTCAAACTTAAAAATTAATCCTTTAATTACTAAAAATTTCGAGTTATTCGAGTTATTTGAATTTCTATTTTACAACTCGAACTTTATTTGAAATTTTTTCGAGTCGAGTCGAGTCTATAAAATTTCGAATCGAGTCAAAACAAGTTGAGTATTTTTGCCTCGAGTCGAGTCGAGTTATTCGGTTTTTTCGAATCGAGTCGAGTTTTACTCACCCCTAATGTTATGTATATATTATAATTTTATTTTCCATTTATAGTATTATTTCATTTACAAAATTAGTATTATTCCTTATTTTAATATTATTTTATTTTCAAGAATAGTATTATTTCATATTTATTATTAATCCATATATAGTATTATTCTATTTCTAAAAACAATATTAGTTCATTTATAGTATTACTCCATATATAGTGTATTTTCTATATATAGTATTAAAGTTAGATTTTTAATACTTTTAATTATTATTAATTTATAATTTTTGTAATTTAGTCTTTATAACTTAGAAGTTAATTTATTTGAATTGATTATTACTGATTTTTCTAATTTACTTTAATGTTTCTAATTTTTAATTTTTTAATTGAATCCTTACAAGTTAATGTTGATTTTTTAAAATTTCAAAATTTAATCTTTAACTTTATAGTTTAATATTTATTCATTTTTACGTATTTATACAAAATCAAAATTAATAACTTAAATTATTATGAATATAAAATCAAAACATGAACCCAACCTGAAATATAATAAATATATTATAATATATATCTTATGTACATATATATAAGTATACATATATTAATATATATATATAATAATATATATATATTAAATACTCTAAATTAAAACACTATTACTTGATTTAATTTTTGAAATAAATCTAAAATTAAAAATTTAAAATAAATTTGTTCATTTTAAGTAGGTGAGGGGAGGAAAATTTTCGGTTTTAAGGGGGAGAGGGAGATTTTGGGTTTTAACGTGGGAGAGGGGAGAGAAATTTTGAATGAGCCGTGTGGGGGGATGGGTTGGGCGGGAATAAAATCATTGATTTTAGGGGATTAAAATTTTATTATTATAATATATTATATAGTATGTATATATTATATAATATTTATAATATACGTATATTATATAGTATTTATATATTTTATAATATTTATATAATATGTATTTATATAGTATTGATATAATATTTATAATATATAGTATTTATATATGATATATATGCATATTAAATATGTATAATAATTAATATGTTATATATATATATATAATATATGTATGTACATATATTAATATATTATATAATATATACGTGTATATATATTATATATATACATTAAAAAATAATATACATGTATATATGTTATATATGTATATATATAATATATGTATAAATATAATACATATTATATTATTATAATATATATTATTAATCCATATATAGTATTATTTTGTTTCCAAAAATAGTATTAGTCTATTTATAATATTACTCCATATATAATATATTTTCTATATATAGTATAAATTTCTTATATAGTATTGATTTTATATAACTATTATTCCGTTTATAGTATAAATTTTATATATTGTCCAATTTTCTTTCATTTTTAAAATATATTAAACTATAATATAATTATTTTATAATGTATTAAAGTTAGATTTTTATTACTTTTAATTATTATTAATTTATAATTTTTATAATTTAGTTCTTATAACTTACAAGTTAATTTATTTGAAATGATTATTACTGATTTTTCTATTTTACTTTAGTGTTTCTAATTTTTAATTTTTGTAATTGAGTCCTTACAAGTTAATGTTGATTTTTTAAAATTTCAAAATTTAATTTTTAACTTTAGAGTTTAATATTTATTTATTTTTACGTATTTATACAAAATCAAAATTAATAATTTAAATTATTATGAATATAAAATCAAAATTAATTCAACCTGAAACAAAATCGACTTGAAATAACCTGACCTAAAATAGACCCGACCTGAAATGCAACCGAACTGAAATGGACCCGACTTGAAATAAAAATGTCAATTATTCGATTTGGACCTGAACCGTTTGAACCTGGCCTGAAACAGACCCGACCTGAAATGAACACACACTTGATCCGATTCGAGTTAAAACATCAAATCAACTTGAAATGACTTGTATTCGAGTTTACCCGACCTGACAGTGCCCGACCTAAAACTCATCCGAGTAACTGTTTTTACATTCCTACTCAATGATAAAAGCGTAGCAGATCTTTAACACCATAAATTGATAATATAAGTGATTGAAGTATAATTTTTTTAAAAGTCAATGGGCAAAAGTGAGCACTTAAAAATTGAAAGTGAATTTTTATAATTTCGTCTATAAATCATGAATGCCTACAAATTATGAACTACTAGATTTTAACTATACTTGATCTCCTACGTGAAATACTAATTAAGCAGGGAGTTCTCTCATGTTCCCTTCACTCTGTAAACAAATAAAAAGGTTAGTTTAGGAGGGAAGGGAACAATGGAGAAGAAGATGAACAACAATCGGCAAAATACCCCAAGAATTGTCTGCCATTGGACCTTTCTCCTCTTCTCCGCCGCCGTGTCTGCCATTTCCACAACAACAACCGCAGCTCAGCCGTTTGATTATGCCGATGCATTAGGCAAGAGCCTCCTATACTTTGAATCCCAACGATCCGGTCGTTTACCATACAACCAACGCGTCACTTGGCGCCACCATTCTGGCATCACCGACGGACTGGAACAAGGAGTATACCCCACTTCCATAATCTCATTCAACGCCCAAAATTTGGGTTTTCTTTTTATTGAACTTTTGTTTATCTGGTAATATTGTAGGTGGATTTAGTGGGAGGATATTATGACGCCGGCGATCACGTCAAATTCGGTCTCCCAATGGCTTTCACCGTCACAATGTTGTCTTGGGGAATCATCCAATTCCACGACGAAATTGCCGTTGCCGGAGAATTGGAGCATTCTATGGAAGCTATTAAATGGGGGACGGATTACTTCATTAAGGCACACACCAGCCCCAATGTACTATGGGCAGAGGTGGGAGATGGGGACACCGACCATTACTGCTGGCAACGCCCCGAGGACATGACAACCTCGCGCCAAGCCTACAAGATCGATCAGAACCATCCGGGATCGGATCTAGCCGGAGAGACGGCGGCAGCAATGGCGGCGGCGTCGATTGTGTTCAAGAAAACAAACCCACATTACTCTCACTTACTCCTTCACCACGCCCAAGAGGTACACTACACACACGGAACACCTTGTTTAACCTATAAATCGCCATCATTATGACAAAATAAGACCTGTGTTTTGATTGTTTTTTCATTTTATTGTCTGGGTTTCACTTAGCTATTTGAGTTCGGGGACAAGTACAGAGGTAAATACGATGAAAGCGTTGCGGTGGTGAAGAACTACTATACGTCGGTGAGCGGGTATATGGATGAGTTGCTGTGGGCTGCCGTGTGGCTTTACGAGGCCACCGACAATGAGGAATACTTGAATTATGTCGTAGACAATGCTGCTTCCTTCGGTGGCGTTGGTTGGGCCATTTCTGAGTTCAGCTGGGATGTCAAGTATGCTGGGGTTCAAATTATGGCCTCTAAGGTAATCTCTGTCTTGCTCCACTTGCAATTAAATTCTGTTTTTTTGCTTATATTATTAGCATGCTTAATTAGAGGTCAATTCATGATTAAGAACAATAAAAACACATTAGTCACTTGTGTTCTTTTTTAGGAATATTTCAAATTTGATGGTGTCAAATCAACGTCCTTGTTTACGGACCAGTTCTTAACTAATGTTTCGGTGTTTTAATAAATTTTAAGATTAAAAAAGTTCACAAAACAAGACCAAAACATTTTAGTTTTGAATATTTATGACTATGAACCGTGTATCCATTGTGCTAGTCATTTCTCATCAAGCCTTTACTCTTTTTCTTTTTGGCTTTTCCTTTCTCAAAAATACAGGGAAAACTTTATTGTTTAAAAGTATACGTAACATTTATAATAAAATCAAATATAAATATTTTAATATAATGATTAAAGTACCAAGATCTTATTCTATTCGTAAATAGAAAAAGAATACACAATTAAATACATATAAACCCATATTTTCTTTGATGTTGTTGCAATAACCATGTGAAACTTGAGACGCAGTCTGCAGAAAGCATAAAATATTCAATATAGAGAATATATGAATACTATTTATATATGTGATATACTGTAATATACATAGGGTAAAATCCATTGATATTATATAAATCTAATTAATTTTATACTATTTTATAATTATTAAATGAATAAAATAGATTAACCCGTACATTGAATACTAAATCAATACATTAAATAAGAAAAATGGCCGGGATTTGCTTTTCCTCTAGACTAAAAGATGTGATAATAGGTTCGCTTTAAAACATGCACTTTGAACCCTTTTTTTCATTTTTAATAGCAAAGTTCAGTAGCTCACTCCGATAGAGTGATCTGTAATTAAGGAACCTTCTCTAGATTCTAAACACTTTATTTATGTAAGTGCACAAATCCACGTGAATTCGAGGCCTTTGAATGCCCGGTAGATGAGTGCCACGTGGCTTAAATCTAGTAGAAAAAAGAGCAATAATTTCCATGATTCTAAGCATTTTTAGTGATGGGTTTTGTCGGTAGAGATGTGTTTTGCCCCACTGCTAACCAAGTGAATGGTTAGAGGCTGTTTCATTTATGAATTGTTGGGCATACCTTCACTTTCAAAGTGGATCCTTCAAATATCTAAAGATCTTATGAAACATCCATGTCTTCTCCTAAAATGTATGAAAAATTAATTCGTAATTCGAACGGTATAATTCGAATTTAAACCTGGAAACTATGAACATCTATACCTATACCTGTACTAAAATGAACAACAAGGTTTAGTTAGGTATTGAAGTGATCAACTGAGTGACACGACGAAAGTGTTGTGAAAGATTTTCTGGATCTTCCTTGGCAGTTGCTGGAAAAAGATAAACACAAGCAGCATGCTCATATTCTGAAGCAATACCGGTTGAAAGCCGAGTACTACCTATGCTCGTGTCTCAACAAAAACAATGACACCACCGACAACATCGATCGAAGCTCGGGAGGCCTTTTATACATCCGGAAATGGAACAACATGCAATACGTGACGACGGCAGCATTCCTTCTTACTATCTACTCCGACTTCCTCCGGGACTCGAACCAAAACCTCCATTGTCCTGCCGGAACAGTGGATCATGAAGAGATCCTCAGTTTTGCCAAATCTCAAGTTGATTACATACTAGGTTTGAATCCCTTGAACATGAGTTATTTAGTTGGCTATGGTTCGAAATACCCCACAAGGGTGCACCACAGGGGCGCCTCAATAGTGTCATACAGGGAGAATAAAGGTTTCATTGGGTGTACCCAAGGTTTTGATCATTGGTATGGTCGAGCCGAGGCGAACCCTAATGTTTTGATAGGTGCGGTGGTCGGAGGACCGGACGGTGAAGACAATTTCGATGACCGAAGAGATAATTACATGCAAACCGAGGCTTGCACGTATAATACGGCTCCATTAGTTGGTGTTTTTGCTAAATTGTTACAATTAGAGGAAAGACATGAACTAGAATTGGTTGCCTCTTATTAGAAACAAAAGTATAAAATCAAGTGAAGTGAGAACAGACAAAAGGGGGAATACTGTTGATGAGAACTCTGAAACACTTTTATTTTAATTTATTTTATTGTTTTTTATTGTGGCTGAACAAAGGCAGTGAAGCCCCATTTTTATTGAATGTTAATAATAGTGAAAGATATAAACAATTATAAAATTTCAACATATGTTTTTTATTCCGCTTAACTCACAAATAGATATTTAAATTATATATTTTTTAAATAAAATGTCTCATATTTTTTTATTAAATTGGGTGTTTAAAATTTTATTTTATTAGTGTTTTAGGATAACATAGTTAAAAATTTTATGATTCAATAATAGATTGACATGTGACTTTTTATTTTAAAAGTAAATAAAAAATAAATTATTTTAAAATTTTTAAAAATCAGAAAAATAGTTTCAAAATTTTTAAACCCTAAACCTTAAAATTAAAATTTGTGTTACTACTGTAATCAATGTTTAAATACTAAAATATAGTTTGGAAATTAGTATCTAAGAAAATGACACTTGAAAAGACTAGGATGTCACTTCTATCCGTTAAATTTTAAAAAATGAGGGATTGAAATCACAACCGACCACTTTGGTAATTCAAACACCGTAAAAAATTATTAAGAGATTCTAAACATTAGGGTTCGTGAGTCACTTATGCATGGGGAATAATTAACACCCCATAGCACTCAAAATTTGTACCAATTGGTTTTGTGTTGGTCTAAGAAGAATATTTTCTTATTTAAGATTATGATAAAAAACAATACCTTAATAATTCAGGACACCGCTTTTAATTGATTCTTGAAATAAAATAAAAAACATTCCTTAATAATCAAATTTAAATGATAAAGCAAAACTAAATATATTTAAAATAAAATAAATAAAACAATAATATTGTAAATATATCTTACGATAAGAATGATAAAATAAATAAATATCATAATGTATACACGTAAAATATAAAAAACATATTTCATATAATATAATATAATATAATATAATATAACATATCATAAAATAGTATATTATATATAATATTATATAATTATAATACGTATATATATAATAATATGTTTATATACCTATATCATATAATGTAACGAAAATAAACATTAAATTAATATATTTATACATACAATATTATAACATTGATATATAAAATAATAATATAACATAAGCGTATAATATAACAATATACATATATTTTAACTAACATTATTTTTTTAATATATATTGTCACGCCTGAAAAGAGGCAAAGAGCATTAATCTCATATCGAAAAAGAAAAATGAAGATCTTGGGATATATATACGGTGGCGTTGCACATCCTATCAAACATGTCTTTTAGGAAGAGGGTAATGATCTTATGACAAATGGTATCAGAGCGACCATTTAATTACTCGATTTCATGACAAACACCCAAGAGAGTGGTAGGCAGGGTGAACAACCGTGACAAGAGGCCAATACAAGAGCGAAAGCTCGTGATGAGGGTGTCACGAGGTTGAGTGAGGGATAATGTCACGTTTGAAAAGAGGCAAGGAGCATTAATCCCACATCGGAAAGAAAAATAAAGGTCTTGAGATATATACGATGGCGTTGTACATCCTATTAGACATGTCTTTAGGAAGAGGATAATGACCCCGTGACAATATCATACATCTTATACATATTAATTAATATACATATATAATAATAATAATAGCAAAAGTAAGAATAAGAATAAGAAAAAAATATAAATACTAATAATATTTAAATGATATCAATACAATAATTATGATAATAAATTTAATATTAAAAATAATAATATAAAAAATGGCTAAATTAAAATAAAGCACAAATTAGATAGTAATTGTAACATGAAATAGTGACTAAAATAAAGAGTAATCGAAATTGAAGGACCAAAATCCAAGGATACAAAAGCTGAAGGCCAAACGCATAATTTCCCCATCATGCAAAATCTCGCGGATCTTGAATCCGATTAAGATATACTGACGGGTCAACTGGTACTAAATGAAGTAGTTTTGGGGTTAATATTTTATAGGATATTTTGTTAAAAAATCATTTTCTTATTCAAATGTACAAAAAGGTTTTTAGCCTTTTCTCTATTCTCTCAAATCTTTCCACTGTGATGAATCGTCACCTTAAATCGTTATCGATCATCGCATTGGTCGTCATCGCTGGCGACAAAAATCACAAAGGAAGGTGCTTTCTAAAGTATCTCAACACGGTGAACATAGATCAATTTTGGATTTTGTTAATGAGTCTAAGTGAGTGATATAATTAAAATCGAAATAATTTTGTATATTTTTTACCTTTTTCTTTTTCTTTTTCTTTTGACTTTTGTTTTTCTCTAGCTTGTTTGAATATGAAATTATGTTTTATTTTGAACTATTTTTGCTTTTGTATTTTGATTTAGAATTCTCTTTCCTTTTTTTTTTATTTTTTTCATCGAAATCCACTTGTACATTGATTTTTTTTTTTAGGTTTTATAACCCAAAATAATGCATATAAAAATAAAAAAAAATCTAATTTAATGATGTTTTTCTTTTCAGTTTGTAGGTCGGTGGAGGTGGAGTTGACATCATGGGAGATGATTGTAGACGGTTGTCAGATAGGCGGTGATAAGGCGACGACGGTTAAAGATATTATAATATTATTTTTTTGTTTCAATTAAGGTTAGAGTTATTGTTGGCTATTTGGTTAACGAGTTTAGTAGGCTAAGGGTATTTTGATTTGGGTTGTAATATTATTTTTTAGGGTTTTATACTCAAATAAAATGGATCGCTACAACTATTGTCGTATCGTCTTAGGACTAAAATACTCTAGTTGCTTAAAGTCAGAATGTAATACCTTTTATCGGTTAACAACGATAGATGGTCGGGTAAACTATAACACCCTGAATCCGGATGCCACATTTGGGTTACAACCTTAACCCGTATCGATAAAAATTTTCAAATCAAACCCAAAATATACCATCAAATGTGACATAAAATTTAAATACGATCGCTGATAAGTGCCTAAAAAGGCTATTATTTACTATTCTTTTCCTAAACAATATGTACTCATTACTCACTAATTCGAGTTGATACATATACTTATTGTTCAATAACTGACATTTTGCTGCCACAGCATATAAAGATGATAGATGTGAGAAAAGAAGGCTTTATGGCATTTTTTGTGTAGTTGCATGAAATACCTGCCGAGGAAATAGCAATGCCGAAGGCAAAACCATTGCCAAGGCAACAACAGTGTCGAAGACAGAAGAAATGTCGCGGTAGCAGAAGTCCCAGTACTGATGTTGGGCGATTGAAAGAGAAAAATAAGATGAGAATTTCTGGACTTAAAGCGTTTGGATTGGAGCAGATTAGCACGTGAAAGGACCAAGTCAAAGGTCACGGGGGAATAGTTTTCTAGATAGAATTAAACTTGGAAATATTATAACTTTATTAGTTGTTCTCTACTCCAAGTTATATTCTACTTAGGAAAAGTTACCCTAGGTTAAGACTATAAATACATGAGCCATCCAATGTATAAGAGAGAGCCGAATAGAAGAGAAAGCCTTACCCTAAGAATTGTGTTATTCGTTACAATATATTCTAAGCTTTCTTAGGGTTAGGTGAAGGTTGTAGAATACTAGTGCGAGAAGATTGTATTTTGTTTCTTCGTTTCAATATAATAAGAATATCAAAGTTTTCTTATCCTACTGTCATTCCTTGTTCTTGCATCAAACTCGAGAGAGAAGTTTGTAAGTAATTTATTTATCTAATATTGAGAGAGTTAGATTCATGAAAGGGATAAGTACGGTGTTGTAGACACTAACTCGGCCTAGAGATAGGTTAAGTGTTTCAACGACTAAAAGAAGTGTGAGATTGGTTGTTGATTATCATTGATTCACGCCGAGATGTATCATCAAGGATTGGTCATCAACAGTATTTCAACTTAGAGATAAGCGGGGACATCTAAGGATACTTTGCCGAGCTTTGATTAAACTGCCCAAGAGCAATAGATTGCCGCGACAGGAAACACTAACGATGTCGAGGCAGTATCTGCAGTGCTACCAAGACAGTGTTGTGCCATTGTATTGAACAAGAACAGATCAATCGAATTCACTATATGACACAACTTGATCCTACCAATTCTCTCTATTCGTTCTCAACCTTTTATTTAAGTTTTTGTTCTTTAATTATTCAAACAAACCTTTTTACCTGTGTTCTTTATTTTACTAAACTTCAGGAGTACGGAAACAGAAAGAGGTATATTAAGTACATCAGTCCCTATGGAGAACGATATTCGATAAATACTTATCATTATATTATTTGACGTGTACACTTGCACTTAACTGCGCTTTTATTACACACATCAAGTTTTTGGTGCCGTTATCGGGGACTGACAACTAAATTTTATTTTCTTTAATTTTCTTGCTTTTAAGTTATTATTATAAAAATAAAAAAAAAATAATCTATTTTATTTTTGTTGTATGATCAGGGCTAACCCTAGCACTCCCTTACGTGATATCGACCAAGAAATCGAAAGGACTTATCAAAGACTGAGAAGACAGATCCAAGGAGTCATGACAGTGAATCTAGGAATTCAGAACCTACATGAAGGCATTAGAGGACAGCAACAACAACCACTACCGCGGCAACTAACTAACTGTCAGAGACTTTCCGGTAGAATATTTAAATGGATTAAACCCTGAGGTTGTTACACCAGAGATTGAGGCAACCCACTTTGAACTTAAACCAGTAATGTTCAATATGCTTAATAGTATTGGACAATTTAGTGGGGCTGCAACAGAAGATGTCAGACAACATCTCAAATCCTTCATGGAAGTATGCAACTCTTTCAAAATCCAAGAAGTACATGAAGATAATTTGAGGCTTAAACTTTTCCCCTATTCACTGAGGGATAAGGCCAAACACTAGTTAAACAGCATTCTGGCAGGATCAATTAGATCTTGGAGTAAACTCTATCAAGAATTTATTACGAGATTTAACCTTACAAATCTATATGATAGAATCCGTAATGAGATCACTTCATTTAGACAAGCTGATGACGAACCTATGTACGAGGCTTGGGAACGCTATAGAGAGTTATTGAACAGATATCCACTACATGGATTCCCATTATGGACGCAAGTAACCATGTTCTATAATGCCACCAATGCCCCGACTATAATGATGTTGGATGCCTCAGTAAACGGTACACTCCTTGACAAGGCTCCATGATGAGTGTTTAAAAAGGCTATTATTTACTATTCTTTTCCTAAATAATATGTACTCATTACCCACTAATTTGAATTGATGCATATACTTATTGTTCAATAATTGATATTTTACTATCACAGCATATAAAGATGATATTTGTGAGAAAAAAAGACTTTATGGCATGTTTTTGTGTAGTTGCAGGAATTACCTACCGAGGAAACAACAATGCCGAAGGAAGAACCATTGCCGAGGCAGCAACATTGCCGCGGTAGCAGAAGTCCTAGTACTAATGCTGGGCGATTGAAAAAGAAAAATAAGTTGAGAATACCTGGACTTGAAGCGTTTGGATTGGAGCACAATAGCACGTGAAAAGACCAAGTCAAAGGTCACGCGGGAATAGTCTTCTAGATAGAATTAAACTTGGAAATATTATATTTTTATTGCTTGTTTCCTACTCCAAGTTATATTATACTTAGGAAAAGTCACCCTAGGTCTAGACTATAAATACATGAGTCGTCCAATGTATAGAAGAGAGCCAAATTAGAGAGAAAGCTTTACCTTAAGAATTATGTTCTTCATTACAATATGTTCTAAGCTTTCTTAGGGTTAGGTGAAGGTTGTTGAATATTAGTGTGAGAAGATTGTATTTTGTTTCTTTGTTTCAATACAATAAGAATATCAAAGTTTGCTTATCCTATTGTCATTCTTTGTTCTTGCATTCAAACTCGAGAGAGGAGCTTGTAAGTAATTCATTTATCTAATATCGAGAGAGTTAGATTCACGAAAGGGGTAAGTGCGGTGTTATAGACACTAACTCGACCTAGAGATAGGTTAAGAGTTTCATCGGCTAAAAGAAGTGTGGGATTGGTTGGTGATTATAATTGATTCACGCCAAGAGGTATCAAGAACTGGTCATCAACAATATTTCGACTTAGAGATAAGCGGAATCATTAAAGGACACTTTGCCGAACTTTGGTAATTCTGCCAAAGAGCAAGAGATTTTCGCGGTAGAGAACATTATCGCTGCTGAGACAGTATCTGCAGTACTACTGAGGCAATGCAGTGCCATTGTATTGAACAAGAACAGATCAATCGAATCCACTATATGACACAACTGGATCCTACCCATTCTCTCTATTCGTTCTCAACCTTTTATTTAAGCTTTTGTTCTTTAGTTATTCAACAATTCTTCTTACTTGTATTTTTATTTTATTAAATTCAGGAGCAAGAAAATAGAAGGATGCATATTAAGTACACCAGTCCCTGTGGAGAACGATATTCGATATATAGTTATTATTATATTACTTGACGTGTACACTTGTACTTAATTACGCTTTTTTTTACACGCGTCAAGTTTTTGGCGCCGTTGCCGGGGACTGACAACTAAATTTTGTTTTCTTTAATTTTCTTGCTTTCAAGTTGTTATTATAAAAACTTAATTAATTAATCTATTTAATCTTTGGTGTATGACCGGGGCTAATCCTAGCACTCTCTTTTGTGATATCGACCCAAAAATCGAAAGGACTTACCAAAGACTAAGAACACAGATCCAAGGAGCCATGGTAGTGAATCCAGGAAATCAAAACCTACATGAAGGCATTAGAGGCCAGCAACAGCAACCTCTGCCGCAACCACTGTCGCGGCAGCTAACTGTCAGAGACTTTCTGGTGGAAGATTTAAATGGATTAAACCCTAGGGTAGTTACATCAGAGATTGAGGCAACCCACTTTGAACTTAAATCAGTAATGTTCAATATGCTTAATACTATTGGAAAATTCAATGGGACTGCAACAGAAGATACCAGACAACATCTCAAATCCTACATGGAAGTATGCAATTCTTTCAAAATCCAAGGAGTACATGAAGATATTTTGAGGCTGAAACTCTTCCCCTATTCATTAAAGGATAGGGCCAAAACCTGGTTAAACAGTATTCCGGCAAGATCAATTGGATCTTGGATTGAACTAAACCGAGAATTCATTACGAGATTTAACCTTACAAATTTATATGATAGAATCCGTAATAAAATCACTTCATTTAGACAGGCTGATGACGAACCTATGTACGAGGCTTGAGAACGCTATAGAGAGTTACTAAATAGATGTCTACTATATGGATTCCCATTATGGACGCAAGTAACCATGTTCTATAATGCCACCAATGCCCCGACTAGAATGATGTTGGATGTCTCAGCAAACGACATACTCCTTGACAAGGCCCCGGAAGAAGCTATAGAGATTCTGAACAAACTCGCAATGAACGATTTCCAATTTCCTATTTCTAGGCAAAGAGGATTAAAACGCCATACCACAATAAATGAGTTAGAAACCAAAAATTCGGTGGCAGCACAGTTGGCATCATTAACAAAAATGGTTCAAAACATGCAAGTACAACAGAATACTCAAGAAGTGAAGACTATAAATTCTTCTGAGTATATACAAGATGAGGAAACTAGATTTTATTTGGGAAATTATAACCGAAATAACAACATAATGTCAAATACATACAATCCGGCTTGGAAAAGGCACCCAAACTTTTCATGGAGCAACCCAAATAATGCCTTAAACCCCACCAACCAGACCTCCAAGTATCAGCCACTGCCACAACAACAGATACAACAGTCACTGCCGTAACAACAGATACATCAGCAGCACCAACTTATGAATTCACTAGAGAATACTCTCAAAGCCTTTATTATGAAAATTGAATCATATATTGCTGAGAACAATAATTTCATGAAGAGGATTGATGAATTCATGAACAGAAAAGAGATGAGGCTACAAAACCAAGATACTGCGATAAAATCATTAGAAACCCAAATTGGTCAATTCGCTATAAGACAAAATACAAGACCACAAGGGGGATTACCTAACAATACTGAAGTTGCTAAGGGAATGGGCCATGAACAGTGCAAGGCAATCACAACAAGAAGTGGCCTACAACTGAAAGAAACAATGGGCATTTCAGCAACCAAAGCTCCCCAAACAATACAAGAAGATACAGATAAGGAGGACTTGGATGCTGAACAGACTGAGCACGAAGACAATGCCCCAGTAGAAAGCTCGGCAACACCTGTACTTCCTGCCGAGGCAACAAGAAAAATAATGGTCCAAGTATTAAATTCCAATCTAATTAAACCCTGGATGAGATGAGACCACCACCACCTTTCCCACAAAGGCTGAAAAAACAGAAACAAGACCATCAATTCAAAAAATTTCTTGATATTCTGAAACAAGTCCACATCAACTTGCCACTTGTTGAGGCAATTAAACAGATGCCCAACTATGCTAAATTCTTGAAGGACATTATGTCTAAAAGCAAGAGGCTAGGTGAGTTTGAGACAGTGGCAGCAATTGAAGGGTGCATGGCAATGTTACATAATCGCATGCCACCCAAACTGAAGGACCCTGGCTGTTTCACCATACCTTGTGCGATTGGGAATAACTATGAAGGAAAGGCCCTATATGACCTTGGAGCAAGCATCAACCTAATGCCCCAATCAATTTTTCAAAAGCTCAACATAGGAAGGGCAAAATCGACAACAATGCTGCTCCATCTTGCGGATCGATCATATGTACACCCCGAAGAAAAAATCGAGGACATACTGGTAAGACTCAATAAATTTATTTTTCCAGATGACTTTCTTGTCCTTGATTGTGGAACAGATGAAAAAGCACCGATCATCTTGGGAAGACATTTCCTTGCTACTGGATACACCTTAATTGATGTGGAAAACGGAGAGTTGACTATGAAGGTCAATGACCAACAAGTCAAACTTAATGTCTTCCACAATCTAAATAATTACGAGGATCCAGAAGAGTGCAAGGCCATCTATGCCACAAACACCAAAATATCCTGCCTTGGCAACATGCTCGGCAAGATGTTTGGAAAAAGAATTAAATCCACAACAAAGGCCGCACACAAAGAAGAACCTGATAAGGATGACTAGCAATCACATAAACATCATCTTGGCCATAAAGAGAGGGACAAATTGGGAGATACATTTTCATGCACTCCCTAGTAACTTAATTTCTTCCCTACTCTTTATATTATTATATTAGGACTAATTTAGGTTAATAATTTTAAAATTCTATTTTTATTTATTTAAGTACATCAATAATTATCTTTAAAATATTTTTATCAAATTTATTTGTTTTTAGGATAATAAAGCCAGAATAACAGAGAAACAATGCATAGTAGGAAGTCCGCTGCCGAGATAGTACATAGTGTTAGAGTTACAACAATTCCAACGGGCAAAAAAACCCTTTAATCATACTAAAATCTTATCAAAAACTTATTTTCGTTTATTCCATAAAGCCTTTCAAAAACCTCAACTTCCACCACTTGAAACGAAACCTACCTTGCTAGAAAGATCTTTGAAAGCTAACAAACTTCCCTCTAACAGCCAAACTTGATTTTCATTCTTTAACACTCAAGATTTCACCTTTGGTGATGGCTAATTGGAAGGAAAATAGTTGAGAAAGAGAGGTTGGAGATAATAAAGTGGGGTGATATCACCTCCTCTGCAATATGCCGAAAATAGCCCTTTCCTTCCTTTTTTTCCATTTATCAACTTACCAAAATGCCCTCAAAGTGTCATTCACTCAAGCCCAATGGATAACGCTTTATAATTCTATAAATTACGCAAAAATATGTGCTAGTATACACAGTCGTGCAAAGTAATAAAGGGTGAACGAGTATCACTCCCACGAGGATCGGATGTAAAATTATGTCAATTTTGTCAAGGCAAGAAGAACACTAACTATAAGGAAAATAAATAAACTGGTATAGAAAAATGAAAATATAGTGACAAGAGGTGCAAATGTACGGTAGAGTATGGTGAAAGTATATAATGGTGAAAATGCAATGACAATTAAAGAATGCAAGCAAGCAAGCAATTAAAATTGTTAAGGCAAAATGAAATGGAAGATGATGGCACGACAAAAGTATGCAAGCAATGTGATGTGTATCGAAATGTAAATGCAAGAAAATAAGTAAATAGAGAAAACACTTTGTAAATACTAAGGCAAAAACGAAATAAAAAATGAGAGTAAACAATATGACCTAATAATCCTCGATTGATAAGCTCTACCAGGAATAAATGATGGGTTCTTATGGACTCTTAACTAACACTCCTCTGAACAACCAGATGTTATATGACCTATTTAATCGATAGAGTTTTCTAATATGCTCTCGCTCTCTCGAGTCAAAACAACATGATAGCCTAAAATATCACGACATCTCCTCTCGGTCTCAACAATGACATTTAACCTATCAACAAAGCACACTCCTTTTAGTGTTGAAACCCTCTACTTAAGTCTCTCTCGAGCACCTAAGGCTGGGTTAGGCTCTAGTTACTATCTAAAACCCATTGCTAACGTCGATCCTCCCTTAGTTTCTCTCAAATACTAAGGATCTATGGCTACGTTTGTCTCAAAAACCTAGCACTATACCTAAACAAAGAGAACTCTTATGCCTCTTACAAGCTTAGATAACTACAAACAATGAGCAAAATAAATAAACAAACACATAGCCATCTAATATATTGAGAAAAGCATGGTTTAATCATCTACAAAAAACATCCATCACATAAAGCATAAAATGATGGTGTGAAAGTATTTAGAAAATATCATTCACTACAAACCTCAAGAAATAAAATAATGTAAAGCCAAGAGTTGAAAGACACCCTCAGTGCATGCTGACCCCGACTCTTCAATCACCATAGAGACGCTTTAGCGTGCTATACCCTCTCGAGTGCCTAGCATGCCACTCCCTTCGAGCTGAACAATGGAAGAACCCTTTGGAAGTTGGTGAGGGGAAGAAAGGTGAAAGCTTTTCCGACGCCTCTTGCTCACTTTTTACACCTCAAAATCAGCTCTAAAGGTCTTCCCTTTCTCTTAGGTCACCATTCTTTATATAGTGGGGGATGAATACCCTAGTTTTTAGGAAATTACCTCTGCACCCCCATTCACGTGAATTGCAAATCTACCAAGGTGACAGTGGTCCCCTCTAAGGTGGTTATTGGCCAGCCTCACGTATAGCACCAACTGGCAATCCTCTACAAAATATCTTCTTGTTTTTTTCTACAGCACTAGATGTCTTCATATTTGTCATGACATTTTTCTTTATTGTCCTTGTAAAAATGTCATGATAAACCTTCCTTGCTCCTAGCTTCACTTTACATTTATATCATCAACCAATAGCATAACCTTCCTTGTAAAATAGCATCTATTATCGCACCATAAATGACAAGGCATAACTAACCCAAGAAATGCAATGTTATGATCCTAAATGCATATAAATGATCATATATGTACTTAAAGATAATCAATAACTTAAGTAAAAGACTTAAATATAACATTTTTGCGGAGTTATCATACCCCCAAACTTAAGCTATTACTTTCCCTCAAGCAATGGATAACACTAATAGAGAAAAATGTCATGACAATGTTCAGGATCAAGATAAGCAAATGGTTAGAGTTTCAGCCCCGAAAAATGTCATGGCATAAACATATAAGACTTGTAGAGATTTCAAGAATAATAATCTAGGACAAGATCAGTTGCAAGTGTGTGTGCGTGAATGTATCGAATATATGCTTAGTTAATTTAAAAAGATTCTAAAGAAAGTCCACTACCTCACTTAACATGTTTACTCGTTTAAGCACCACTTCAATACTCCCCTAATATATAATATTTTTTTAAACACTACTTCGAGGGGAGTCAGCTTGTCACACTACCTTTTACTCATGCCATAGTTGTCATTTATTGAAACGCAGTATACAGACAATGCCATGACAAGGTAAAAATGCAATGTCATCTTGTGCCTCTTTCATTAACTCATATGCACATAGCTATGCCATGACATAGTGGAGTATCCCTCTGCAGTTATGCCAAAACATTTATTCACAATTTTATTAACTAAACTAATGAGAGTTTTATATCAACATTTAAATCCATTAATATTAAAACATGCTAACTCAATCAAGTTTTCACTCTATAAAAATTTTCTAACTTTCCTAAGCATAGAGAACATGCACTCATGTTGTAATAAAATAAATACAAACAACCAAGTCCTAAAGCAGATTCTATCCAAATCCCAAGTCGTATATATTTAATTCTAGCATTTGTCATAAAAATCATCATCAAGCATCATCAACTTTAATCCAATCAACCTATTCATTTTTCAAGGCATTTTTCCTCAACTATAACTATCATGCAAATGAAGTAAACAACGATACCTCCCCAAACTTGAGGTAGACATTATCCCCAATACAACTAATGAAAGAAAATTAATCTATATGCAATGCTATGAATGCAAGGTACCTTGGTTTAAGATGTGGTGTTGATGAGGTGGCGGTGGTACGGTGGGTAGCTCTTTACTTCAAAGGGAGAGGGATTAGTTCGCAATCGGGATCATCATCCTCAATTCTCTGTTATGGTTGTTCAGCAGCGGCATTGGGTAGGCTTGCCTGGTATCCAACTGATACCTTCAAATGGCGCTTGGACCTTTTTGCTTGCAAGGTCATTTTTGTTGGTGCTTTTGGCTGCGTTTCTAGATGTGTTACTGCTTTAAGTTGTGAAGGTTCATTAGGAAAAATATCTTTAAAGAGAGATGAAATAAAGCTTAGTTCATACTCTGGTTCAGTGGGCTTTTCCGGTTGAGATCACGAAGACTAGGCTTCTTCATCAGAAAATGCTATGACATTTTCCAAGTCTTTTTCTGGTTCACCAGCTTGAGCTTTCGAAGAAGGTTCCATTGATTCAGGTTTCGTGGGCTGAGCTTCTTGGGTAGACTCAGCTAGTGCCGGTTCCTCATTGAAATCGTCCGCATCTTGCCTGGTAACAGTTGAAGCAGCAGGAAATATCAAGGTATTTTTGGTAGTTGGCAAGATAGAATCCGAGAATAATTGGAACTCATGAATCAAGTGGGAAAACAGATCAACCAGGTAGGCTTGGATAACTTCATCTATTTTCTTCATATATCCAAATAATTCGTGCAAGTTGCTTGTCAAGTTATCCAGTCTTGCCTTGGCATTTTGAGAAGACTCAAGCATTTCAGCCCACCGTGTCGTGGCTTTTCTACGGGTAGCTACAGCTTGAGAAGTCTCTGGTTGCTCTTCGACACTTCCCATCATGGCCAAAACTTTGTCAACAATAATACCCTTAACTCCTTCCAAAATCTCATCATATTCTTGCTCTAAGACTTACTTCTTCCAACAGAGGGTAGTTATCAAGTTGGGAAAAATCAGAGGACTTCTTGGTCGGTTTAAGCAGGTATGGGTTTCCTGGATAATGATTTTGCCCACATCCATCGGGAAATCATAGAGGATAGAATGGAGGAACATCATTCTTGATAAATTGACTATTATATTGTGGGAAATCGGCATCAGCTTATGGCGCAGGAAATGGTTCCACGGCCTTGAATGTGGCAAGAGCCACTCACGGTTGACTGATCTTCGGTTTGCTTATTGGCCATTACATTCGGTGTTGGCCAAGAACAAATCTTCCTTCACCCCCTGGCATGTTTCGTAATATTTTGTGTGTCTGTCCACTCCTTTTGGTATCTTGAAAAATCGATTATGGACGTGTTGGAAAAATGGATATTCTTGTAGCGGACATAAACTAACTTTTGGTTCGGGTAGTGAATGTTGGCATAAAACTCTCGCACAATGGTGACGTTGATAGTATCCAAATGAGAGGCAAATCTTGTCCAGTGGTGATGCTTGACCACATCAGTGACCTCAATCTTCAATTCCTTGTCGAAAAACAAGAATTCGAGCTCGAAGAAGAGCTTTTGGTTCTTCAAACTTTTGAACCTTTCATTTGCCTCATTATTGCGTGTAAAAGTACTTCGCAAATGCGTGCAAGTGTACACGTTCAAGTTATAGTATAAATATATCGAATCCACAGGGATTGGTGTGCCTTATGGAATTTAATCTCTTGCACTGTAATAATAAAAAACATAATTTGTTTAGAAAGTTGTATTGAAATAAACTTAAATGATAAATGAACAAATAAAGTAGTTAAGATAATAATTGAGAAATGAGGTTGGGTTATTTCGAATTATGAATGATTGTCGAATGATTGTCAAATGATTCCTTCTTCGTGAATGGGTGCTTGCATCACCCAACTTGCCCCAATAATTGGGCTCTATCGATTGCTTATGACATTTCTTCGAGTTTTCAGTTTGTAGATTGTTAGGAATGGCGACGAGGGAATTGTCTGGGCAATTTGGGCGACTATCCTTGAGATTCGGCAAAGTGTAGCTTCTCTTATCCGTCGAAATCCTACACTTATCCCTAAGCCGAATTAGTTCATTCGCACTTGGATCGAACCATAACTACTCGTTTCGTGAATCCAATCCTCCCGAATCTAGATAAATAAATCGTTTATCGAGTCCTCTCCCGATTCTCTCACAAACAAATTTAATTGCCAAGAGTTGGTAAACCTTAATTTAGAACACACCAAACACTTGATAAAAATCAAACTGAGTATTCATAACATAAGAATAACCCAAGCCAATTTAAGATTAGTTCATGGCTGGGATAAAGTTTCCAATAAATATTCCTCTCATCACTCCAAATAAAATAGGATAAAGAAGAAGAAAATAACTGTAACTTGCTTCTATCTTCAATCTCCCAATCCAGCTCCCCCTCCTATGGCGATCGGTCAACTCCTTATATGGAGAGATTGAATAATCTTTGATGATAGAACAATATATAATTGAAAATAATTATGAAATAATAAATCCAAATTATATATTATTCAAATCCTTTGTTTCCTTCTTTATACAATCATCCAAGCTTTCCATATTCTTTTCCATTGACTCCATCTTTCATAATTTCTTTCCATGTATAGCTCTCCATCAAGGATCTCCTTTTGCAAAACAAAAAAATAAACCAACAACTGCATCTTTTCCACCGAAATTAACCAAAAATAACCAAACAAGGATATAAGATGACAACTAATGAAAATGCATAAAAATATGAAATTGTAAGTAATTAAATGCTTAAGTAAAGCAATAAACATGAGTAAAAAGGGATCTAAAAATAGTAAATTATAATACTTAACACACACCCAAACTCGAGTTGTTGCTTGTCCTCAAGCAAATGCAAACCTACAATTAATTGTCAGGGCATTCAATCTTCAAACACATGCTTTAGAATTTTAACTTCCATC
Source organism: Abelmoschus esculentus (assembly GCA_035048815.1). Classification (NCBI taxonomy): domain Eukaryota; kingdom Viridiplantae; phylum Streptophyta; class Magnoliopsida; order Malvales; family Malvaceae; genus Abelmoschus; species Abelmoschus esculentus. The sequence goes on along the minus strand of JAUCBN010000016.1, from coordinate 10,434,626 downwards.
CTCAGAACCGGGGCACAAAGTATGATTACCTTAAAATTTTTTTGAAATACAACGAAATCTTCTAAAATCAAACTATAATGCTCGTGATGAAGTATGTGTGTGGCTGTGAACAGGTTGATATTTAAGATTCTATGTGATAAAAAAGGTTTTAACAAAAATTGTTTGGGCATTAATCTTACTAGAGCCGGTTTCGGGTACTTCTAGCACTTAAGCAATTCTTTCAAAGTTATCAACTAGAGCCAGGTTTCGGGCATCTCTAGCGATTCATTGACGCACACCAACTAGAGCCAGTTTTGGGCACCTCAAGAATGATATTGCTTATATATATATATATATATACATATGCCCAAAATTCTAGCAACCTAAAATCACAAAGTTTCTATCAATCAACAAGTCACAACCGTAAAAAGATTCAACATCATAGTGAGATTCTAAATTCTTCCTATGCAATTTTAAAAACCAAAGGTAAATTAAATTAAGTGCAATGACATAATCTCACCATTGGTTATCCATCAAATTTAAAACAAGTATATCAAATTGAAATTCCTGGCAACTAATATATACAAACTATATGCAACATGAAGGATGATGAATGCATCTAATATGACTGACTAAAGGTAAATACCCCCAAACTCGAGATGGAAATTATCCCCAATGCATGCAAAAAGAAAAATAAAAGAAATTGGAAATGAACTAGTTGTCACCTTTAGGATTCAATTTCCTTGTGGCCATTAGTTTGGCTTTCTTTCCTGTTCGTGGTGGTTGAGTTCGTACTACTGATTGTACTGGAACCTTTTCCCTTTGCTCATCATCGCTAGAGGGACTCTCCTCGTCTATCTCGACAATAATATGGGCCTTGCGCTTTGATTTCTTTTGTTCCATTGGTGGAGATGTTATTGGTTCTGAAATCGTATCATCTGAATTCTTGAAACTCTGCAACGAATCCGTGTGGCTATGTTCCTCCAGTGGTTTCTTCCCTTTGTCAAGAATATCAGTGTCCATGGTAACATCAGTTGCTGGAACAGGGGAAGATGCCTTGGCAGTTTCAGTTTCCTTGACATGAGTGGTTACCGTGGCAACCAAATTTGCAGGAAACATTGGGAACAACACAGAGCATTCTGGAAAATTCTCTAGGATCACCCAATGCATGGCATACGTGTGTTCCTTCATGAACTGTATAAAGTGGAGTTGCTCATCCTCAATTTGAGCCAATTGTTCTTTGATAGGGCGTAATAGATCAGTAATTTGCTCCTTAATTCCCGATAGGATTATCTCTCCAAGTGCAGGGGAATCAGGATCTGTCGATGCAATCTTCGTTTCCTGAGCACTCGTAGATGGCATTCCTTTCTTTAGCGTTCGTCCTTCCTCCTTGGCTTCCTCCTCTCCCATGACTTTCAAGCAATGTTTTTTGTTCCATCCTTGCCGAGAGGATAATATTTCATCAGTAGTCTCTCATGGCACCTTCTCTTGCATACACAACTGAGTTATTAAACTAGGAAAGAATAATGCTCCTACATATTTTTTGTCGGAAAGCGTATATCTCGTCACAAATGATTTGCCCACGTTTATTGAATGTTTCTACAAAATAGAATGAATTAGCAATAAACGAGTATACGATACTATCAAGTTATGCATTGTTGGAATTAAACAAGTTTGTATAAACTTGTTCCACAGCTTCGCTTCAGGTTTGAGCAAAATCCGATTGATTGTTCCTTTGAGAGATCCTGTGTTACACTCGCTTCCTTCAATAGTGAGATCATGCAATACATCTTCAACCTTATCCCTCGTCTTCTTGTCGATAAAAATCTGATGTTCATCAAGCTCAATGTGCATGCCAAAGAAGTTGATTGCCGCGGCATCTAAGAAAATTGCTCTTCCACGAACAAAAACGTGTGGGTTATCTTGATTTATAACATGTGCATAAAATTCCCTTACCCACGTGACGTTCGGTGATTCTTGCGGTTGGCAAAAGATTTTCCACTTGTGATCCTTGATAATCTCATAGATACCGGAACTAAGCTCATAGTCCTTGCATGACATATCAAATTCAAAACCTTATTCTTCCCATACTTTCCAATTAGCAAACTTCTTATTAAATCTGTCCTCAATGCTTTTTGTTGCAAATCTTCGGTAGGGGGGTTCGTTTGAAGAACTGGGATGCGTAACCTTCTTGATCTTCATCGTCATGTAGAGAAGTGTTGAGATTTTTAGGAAAATAGATCTTGGAAGTATGAAAGAAAAAAGAAAGATGAAGAATAAGTCTTATTTGTGTCGATGGGTTGAAGGTAAAGAAAAGATTTGTGATGGATTGTGTAATAAAGGAAAATAATGATGGAAAGGGTAGTGATTGGGTATGGGTGGAGGCAAGATTAATGATAGAAAGAAAGAAAAGTTTTGTTTTAGGTTTGAAAAAGGAAGGAGGGAGATTTCGGTGGGAAATATTTGGAAAGGTTTGGGGAAAACTTTTGGATTCAAATATATCAACTTCTTCAAGTTTAACCCTCCTTAAAATCTTTCCAAATCTCAATCAAATCTTCCTTAATCAATAATTTCCTAAAATTCAAAAAATCAAAACAAGAATTATTTAAATAATGAGAGGATAATTATTCATAAAAAAATAAAACTAAATTATAAAAATACTAAAAATAAAAATTTCCAAATAAAATGCAATAAAATTAAAAATTATTAAAGAATAACATAATTATGCTTCTTCTAAAGTAACCCCATCCTCTTCGACATTGACATTGGTTTAGTGCTTTAATCTTTGCACATTGACTTTAAACTCCCTTCCATCAATTGTGGACTTGACTATCACTGCACCATGTGAAAACGGCTTAACAACTTCAAACGGTTCGGACCATCTGGACTTAAGTTTTCTTGGAAAAAGCTTCAATCGTGAATTAAAAAGAAGAACTAGTTGCCTAGGCATAAAATGCCACGACATCAATTTCTTATCGTACCAACGCTTAGTTTTCTCCTTGGAAATTTTTGTATTGTCATAGGCCATGCAAAAAATTCCTCAATTTCATTCAGGTCCAGCAACCGTTTTTGACCAGCACTTGCCCAATCCATGTTCATTGTTTTAATGGCCCAATATGCCTTATGCTCAATTTCAACCGGAAGATGACATGATTTTCCATAGACAAGTCGATAAGGTGACATGCCCAATGGAGTCTTAAATGTTGTGTGATATTCACAAAGTTTATCATCATTTCTAAGAGACCAATCCTTCTTAAAAGGATTTACCATTTTCTCAAGGATACTCTTTAATTCTCGGTTAGAAATTTCTGCTTGCCCGTTGGTTTGGGGATCGTATGCTGTGGCAATTCGTTGTGTCACTCCATGGTTCTACAATATTTTGGCAATTAATTTATTATCAAAATGCTTACCAACATCACTAATTACTGCTCTTGGCATTCCAAACTACGTGAAAATATTCTTGTGAAGAAATTTTCAAACGGTTTGGCATCGTCTATTTGACAAGCTGTAGCTTCAACCCATTTAGAAACATAATCTACAGTAAGTAAAATATAAAAATTACCAAAAGAGGATGAGAAAGGTCCCATGAAATCTATACCCCACACATCGAACAGTTCGACTTCTAGGATATTTTGAAGTGGCATCTCATGTCTTTTGGAAATATTTCCCGTCCTTTGACAGCGATCACATTGCGTGTAGAATTCATGGACATCTTTATAAAGTATGAACCAATACAATCCAGATTGTAATACTTTACCAGTTGTTCATGTTCCACCAAAATGTCCTCCATATGGCGAAGAATGACATTGCCGAAGCACATTTTGTTGTTCTTCCTCTGGAACACATCTTCGAATAACCTGATCTACACATTGCTTAAACAAAAGAGTGTAACGCCCCAAAATTGGGCTTAGAAGTTAGTGGGTTGGTTTAGTCGGTTTAGCCTTGTTCGAGATTAAATACTTAAAAATAGTTTTCAATCGAAATAAATTAAGGAAAAATATTTTAAAATCCTTATTTAACATATATTTGACTTTGGTCAAATCAATTTTGAAAATTGACCCTTGAAACCTTAAGATTTAGAAATTAGAGATCGTTTTGTAATAATTAAAAATTTAGGGATAATTTTATGAAACAAGCCGAAACTTTGGATCTTTAAGGTAATTTGATATAATCCTAATCCTAGTTGATCTAGGTTTTCCAATAGCCTATATAAACAACCTTTAATCCCTAGTTTTAACCTAAGTAATCAAAATTCTCTAATTTTGATCTAAAACACACAAAAAAAATCATTTTTTAAAAAATATCTCTTCTTTAAATTTCGGTTTCTTCTTCTCCAAGGAAGACTCTTCATCATCTTTTCAAGGTAAATATCCATTCTTTTTAATAAAATTTCGTTGGTTTATTTTCCTATATTTTTCTTCATCAAAATCTCGTCGTTTTTCTACGGGTTTTCTAGTTTTTAAACCTTCAAAGGGGTTAAATTAATTTTGGAGTTGAGAATCCTCAAAACCTCTGAAACCTAAAGTTCTTTACTGAAATTCCCAAGTTCTTGGCTTGGAGAAATTGTTTTAATCCTTTAATTTCATAAAAAAACGGTTTTTTTTGGCTAAAAATCTCAATTTTCGTTCAAGGGTTTTACATGACTATTTTTGATGCCTAAATACATGAATCTTGAATTGTTTAGATGTAATTAAGAAGGATTTAAAGTATCTAATCCCGTACCTAAGGTTTAGGGGGTGTTTGGAGAGGTTTTCGGTGAGTTTCGGTTAAGTTTTATGGTGTTTTTAGGGGTTGTCATGTATTGGTCCGATTTAAGGGATGTTTGGGTGTGTTTTAATACACTAAACCCTCTGGTTTTGATGCTTGAATTAGTTCAAGAGATAGAGGAACAAGTTTGAAGGAGTTTGGAAAGTCTAATCGCATTTTCGGGTGACTTATTGAATAAGTTTCAGTAAATCAGTGAGTGAATTATGAGGGATGCCAATTCAACATGGTTTTATAAGTGTTTTCAAATGTTTGAGGGTGTAAGGATGGTGTGAAAAACCTCCCTATACTCTGAAGTAAGTTTTAAGTATTGCTTTTTTAAAAGTTCTCATATTATGCCTTGTTTTTACAACGTTATTTGTCATGCTCTTATTGTGTTGTGCATATGTGATTATGCATGTATATAAATGCTCATGAGACTGTTTTTAAAGATATTTTATATGCATTGAATGTTCCCACGGTTTTCATTTTGAAAAATAAAATAAATGTGGTTTTATCGGTTTTTGTAAGTGATGCATAAAAAGTGAGATACATGTAATTCGAATTCTGTTTTGAATTAAATGTTGAGCATTGATTTTTGATAATATATTGACTAGTTAAGTGATGAACCTTATGGGATAAGTTGATCGATCAATAGGGTCTAGAGTGCACTATAAACATTCAAAAGTCGTACGTGTATAAATTCCTTGTGTGTTGCATTTTGCCTTTATTCTAATGCTTTGTGATGGGAGTAGTACTGTCACATACGGGTTGATCGGAGTAGTACTATCACCAGACACCAAGGTGAGATAATTCATGTTGAGAGTAGTATCAACATGCGCATGCCCTTGGAGTAGTACTAACATACGGTTGCCCGTTTATCTTAACGATTTGGAGTAGTACAAATCGGATCACTAGAACCAATATATGTTTTTACTTTTCAAAGGTAAGTGTCATGGTTTTTACTTGATTACATATGGTATTATGCATGCGAGGTTTTATGCATTGGTATGCATGTGATATGAGCATTGCTATGTTGTTAGCATGTAAGACTTAGGTTTTGTGCATTGGTATGCTTGTGATTATAGCATTGCTATATTGTTAGCATATAAGACTTGAGCTTTGTGCATTGAGATCCACATGTAAGCATTGCTATATGAGTTGTATGTAAGACTTGTGTTTTAGCTTTTAAAACGTGTGATTACAAAATGGTTTTTATTAAAATTTAATGATGACGTTGTTAGCCTTGGTTTGATGACACTTACTGAGTTTTAAAAGTGACGTTGTTAGTCATGTGTGTCTTGTTTTATAAAGAGCATGACATGTTTTTAAATTGATGAAATTGGTTTAATATGGGTTGCACTGCAAGGTATTTTTATACTTATTTTATTCACTCACTAAGCTTATGCTTACCTTTTTATTTACCTTGTAATGCAGAGTATTTGATGTGGAGGCAACAAACAGAAGCAAAGATCCAGGTAACCGTCAAGTGAAAGCTCAAGTGTGACTTTATAACATTAGTAGTAGTGAGAGAGCAATGGGGATGGGTTATCATATTGTGAATAATGTCTATGCTTTTGAGACTTGAAATGGTTATATGCTTATATTATTTGATAAATATCAAAGTTGATGTTAACTCGTGACTTTGACTTGAATTTTGCATTGATATTCCTTTAGTTATAATATAGTTATTTTGAAGTTTGGTTCTTGATATCCCTATGTATGAATTTAAGTATTATTGATAATGAAGCATGACTACTTATGAGTTGAATCTATGATGTTGTTATTTAGGTTGGAATGCATCTAGAAATCATGTTGAGAATATTGAGGTAGTTCTTCCGTGTTCTTATAAGATTGTTGATGTTGAAGCATACTCTTTGGAGTTGAATATATTATTGCTAACTAGGTTGAATTGTATCTAGCTAATATGCCATGATATGTGCTTAAAGTGGTTTTAGGTGAATTTGCATATAGAGAATGTCATGAAACCTTTGAAAGCTGGAAATAGTCCCTAAACTTTGAGCATACAATTAAATGACTTGTAGATATTATTTTAAATCCTAAATTTACGTTCAAGTATGAAATATACTTAATTAAATATTGATAACCTTAATTTCACAATCAGGGTATAAAATTATGGAAATTATAATTAGGTCCCTAAAACTTATTCGATTAAATTAGGAATCGTTTCTCTTTAATCTATGTTGTAATTGAACTCGGTCCTTGCATGAACATGTAGGATCTAATCAAAACATTTAGAAAAGATAAAAGATAATTTTTAGGGTTGTTTATCGGGGTGAGTCTTCGGATTAGCCTCGGTATTCCCCGTGTAACTCGTTCGAGTCGGGTGGCGTCTAGACCGGGTCAAGGGGGTTACAAAGAGGCTCTTCCCAATAATAATGCTTAACATTATGTAGGAACCGCTTCTTTCCATGATAAGAAAGATCATAAGGTATAACACCGCTAACTAAAAAGTTCACAAAATCAGCATACCATGGTGTCGCCGAGGCAATCATTAATTTTTCATCCGGAAACGCATCATCAATCTCCCATGGATTATCTTCGTCGTTTCCTTCTTCCAACCTTGACAAATGATCGACCACTTGATTTTCTGTTCCTTCTTGTCCTTAATCTCAATGTCAAATTCTTGCAAAAGTAAAATCCAACAAATTAGACGAGGTTTGGCATCTTTCTTAGCAATCAAGTATTTAATTACCGAATGATCAGTATGGATAATTACCTTAGTACCAATTAAATAGGAACAAAATTTATCAAATGCAAATACTACTTCTAGTAATTCCTTTTCTGTGGTTGTGTAATTTAATTGGGCGTCATTAAGGGCTTTACTGGCATAGTAATTCAAATGAAAGATATTACCTTTCCTTTAGCCTAAAACTACACCTACGGTAATGTCTCCTGCATCACACATTATTTAGAATGATAAAGACCAATCAGGTGGTACAACAATGGGTGCCGAGGCAAGTTGCTTCTTCAAATTTTGAAACACCGTGTTACATGATTCGTCAAAGTCAAAAGTTTTATCCTTCTCAAGCAAATTACACAAAGGTTTAGAAATTTTTGAAAAATTATAAATAAACCTTCGGTAAAAACCTGCATGACCAAGGAAGCTTCGAATTCCTTTAGTTGTGGTTGATTGTGGCAATCTCTCTATAACAGCCACCTTTGCCCAATCAACTTCAATTCCCTTCGATGAAATCTTGTGACCGAGAACAATTCCTTCATCTACCATAAAATGGAATTTGTCACGATTGAGAATTAAATCCGATTCTTCACATCTTGTCAAGACATTTCTAAATTACTGAGGCAATTTTCAAAATTATCTCCAAAAATAGAAAAATCGTCCATGAAAATTTCTAAGAAGTCCTCCACCATATCCGAAAAAATAGCCATCATACACCTTTGAAAGGTTGTCGGAGCATTGCATAAATCAAACAACATTCTCCTAAACGCATATGTTCCATATGGGCAAGTGACTATCATCTTCTCCTGATCGCTTGGTGCTATGGCAATCTGGTTGTACCCTGAGCTTATGCTTACCCTCTCATTTACCTTGCAATGCAGAGTATTTGATGTGGAGGCAACAAACAGAAGCAAAGATCCAGGTAACCGTCAAGTGAAAGCTCAAGTGTGACTTTATAACATTAGTAGTAGTGAGAGAGCAATGGGGATGGGTTATCATATTGTGAATAATGTCTATGCTTTTGAGACTTGAAATGGTTATATGCTTATATTATTTGATAAATATCAAAGTTGATGTCAGCTCGTGACTTTGACTTGAATTTTGCATTGATATTCCTGTAGTTATAATATAGTTATTTTGAAGTTTGGTTCTTGATATCCCTATGTGTGAATTTGAGTATTATTGATAATGAAGCATGACTACTTATGAGTTGAATCTATGATGTTGTTATTTAGGTTGGAATGCATCTAGAAATCATGTTGAGAATATTGAGGTAGTTCTTCTGTGTGCTTATAAGATTGTTGATGTTGAAGCATACTCTTTGGAGTTGAATATATTATTTCTAACTAGGTTGAATTGTATCTAGCTAATATGCCATGATATGTGCTTAAAGTGTTTTTAGGTGAATTTATATATAGAGAATGTCATGAAATCTTTGGAAGCTGGAAATAGTCCCTAAACTTTGAGCATATAAATAAATGACTTGTAGATATTATTTTAAATCCTAAATTTACGTTCAAGCATAAAATATACTTAATTAAATATTGATAACCTTAATTTCACAATCAGGGTATAAAATTATGGAAATTATAATTAGGTCCCTAAAACTTGTTCGATTAAATTAGGAATCGTTTCTCTTTAATCTATGTTGTAATTGAACTCGGTCCTTGCATGAACATGTAGGATCTAATCAAAACATTTAGAAAAGATAAAAGATAATTTTTTAGGATTATTTATCGGGGTGAGTCTTCAGATTAGCCTCGATATTCCCCGTGTAACTCATTCGAGTCGGGTGGCGTCTAGACCAGGTCGAGGGGGTTACATTTGGTGGTATCAGATCTTAGGTTTACGAAAACTTTTGGAATGTTTGGTTTGGTTTGTTCTAGATTTAATTTTTTTAAATGTTGCTTATGCACGATGATTGTTTGAAAATTCTATGTTATTGTATGAGATGCATGGTGTTCGCTATATGTGATTGATTTGTATTGTAACATAGTAACTTAGGGCTTTGTTTGTCAAGCACGATGTTTGCAAGCAGGATTAAAATATTAATATGATTTGATGTTGTTATATATATGACTGTTGATAAAGCGTGATTATATTTTGATATGCTTAAATGTTGCTATATGAATTGGTGTTTGTAAGCATGATGGAATCTTGTTGCTTTGTTATTAACTTACTTATACGAAAATGTGAACATGTCCGTGAGTTGCTTGACTAAGTGAATTAAATATTATGTGACATAAACTACTGTTTTAACCATGTTTGAAGGTTATCTTGTATGTGAATAAAATTAAAATGTGTTTAGATTTTAAATGTTGCATACATTGGTGTCAGTTGGTCTTAAAAATGATTTATAAGTTGAACATCTCATGAAATTTGTGGTTTTTGATATGCCATGTAGTATAGTAAACTAATTTAAATTTTCATTGGTTAATGCATGAGACTTTAAGGTGATTTTATATGATGCTTAATGCATATTATGGAAAATACACTTGTTGCGTGGTTATATGTTCTTGATGCTAATCATAGTTGATGATTATTCTATGTGATGATTAAGTATATATTGTTGGGGTTTATTTTGGGGTACCATTGCTCTAACTACTAATAGGAAATTATTTTATATTATACTTGAGCTACTTGGAACTTACTTCGTGCTGGCCTCACAAGTTTTGCAAAATATTTTTGCATGTTAAAATTGTTTCTCTATTATCTTGTGCTTGATATGGGACCAAAAAGAGAGCTAAAACTTGATAATAGAGGAGTTGCGGAGATTAGAAAGAATAAATAAATTTGTGTTGTGATGTTGTGTTATGTTGTGATATTCGATCTTGAGTTGACTGGGTCCTCGATCGTGTTTGAGAGTAAAATGGTTTTGAATCAGTTTAGCCCAAGAATTTGTTGTGTTGGTGAGTAGTAAGACACTAGATCACTGGAGTGCCTTTGGGAGTTTCAAAGTGCTTTGTGTGCAAGGTGAATTGAATGTGTTAGAAGCATTCGGGTTATAGTGTGGTTGTATACTCTTGAGTGCTAAGTTTCTATGGTTTGGAACGTTGAAGAGGTAGAAAGTTGAAGTTCCGGAGTTGAGGATGTTGTTTGCGAGTATGGACAACAATCATTCATAGTATAAGATCACTTATATGCATATACATTAGACATCTTAGGACATGCATGCATTCTTGAGCATAACATTAGATTGCATTTGTATGCACTTGCATAGGCATCTAGGGTGACATACAGGACTCATGCATACATTTTCCATATTTGCAAATGTTTCCCTCTTAAAAAAAGAAGTTATGTTAAGGTCGATTCTTGAGGGAAAAGTTATAGGTTTATAAAGGTGCTTGGAAGATACTCTTGTTGTTTATGAGCCTATTGCCTAATGGGTTAAGTTACTGTTCTGGTTGGGAAATAATCTTAGATAAGGATTGGTTAGTTTGGGCTTGAAGTTGTGGATGACTGAACTTAGGTTGAGTACCTTTAGATTAATTTTGGTTGAAGTTTGTTGTTAGTAAAGAGGAATGTTGACTTTTGTGAGGTTTCTTCGGCGAAAGTTAGGTTGTGTAAGAGTTTTTGTGTTATCTTTATGTTTGATGGGAGTACTACTAGGTATCTTTTGTTTGGTGTGGTTCAGAAAGTGGTTAGGTCAAGGGCGAAGTTGATCTTGTGTTTTGTTTTGGAAAATGCTAGTTGGGTTTTTGGAAAAGAAATAAATATTTTAGAAAAAGAGTTGAGGTGATGAAGGATGCATAACAGACTTGTGTGAACCTTAAGAGGTGGTGGTTGTGTATTTGGCTTAGCTTTTGCATGTTGTGTTCATAAAGAGTTGTGTCAGGTTTTGCTTGGGTATGATTAGGTTGTCGTGGAAGTTTTAGATGTAATCCTTGGATATCTTTGTATGGAGAAGTTGTGTGATAAGGAACGTTGGGTAGTTTATAACCATTATTAGCCAGACAATCTTTTGAGCTTGTTTTATCATTAGGAAGTGTTGTGAGGGTTTATGTTGTTGAGTTATCTGTTTACGATTAGTTTTCTTCTGTTTGGTTGTTGCTTAACATTAAGAAGGATGTTAAGATTAAGTGGACGGAGGAGTAGCATTAAGTTTGGAAAGGTTAAAGAGGTAGAAGCTTGGGCTTAGAAAAAAACTAAGTGAGATAAGAGTTGGTTGATCACAGTATCAGGTTGTATGATGGTTCTGTCAGTGAGTTATTATTTGGGACAAGTTGTGTGGATTATAATTATGGGTTGTAGTGGATTAGTTTAAGAGTGTTATGAAATCAAGAGCAATGTTGACCTGGTTAAGTTTATCGAAGAGTGTTGGTCTAGTGAAAAAGTTGTGGGTGAGACTTTTCATGGTTGAGATGTTTCGAGGTAAGTTTCTATTGGATGTTTGGTGGAGCCACGTGTGCAGTGAATAGTTGAGGTTGTGTTGATAGGTTTTAACTGTGGTGTTGGTTGTCTTTTATGTCTACGTGGCACGTGGTTGTGTTGTATGATGCTATAAGTTAGAATGATATATTAATCAATGTTTGTGGTAGTCTTTTTCTATGTATCTGAATGTAAGGAGTTACGAAAGGAGTTTGTAAGCGATTGTTGTTTGATGGACTCGTTTTTGATGAGGATGAGTTGAAAGTGAATGTTTGTTTTACTGGTAAGTTAAACTTGAGAGTCATTATTCTTTGAGAATGTTGTTGTCGTCTAAGGTGCTAGAGTAGAGGTGTGTTAACAAATCTCCGTAAGTTTTGTGACGTGGTTTCTTGGCAGTTAAAAGATATGTTTTCTTTTAGAACGGTCTGAGATGATGAGTAGTATGCTCTAATGTGGCAAGGTTTTGAGACAGATTATGGGTTTCCAATTGAGTTTATGGGTATTCTCTTGTTAATAGACATGAAACTGGTATGAGTGAGTTATCTTGGTCAGGAAAGATATGTTAAGGTGTTGTGACCCGAACTTTTCGGGGTTTTAGTAATGATGTTATCGTTGGTAGAGTTGCTTACAACCATGCTTAGAAGTTCTATGATCGAGTGGTACAATTTAAGGATTCTATTGGTGAAAGTTGTTATGTGTTGTTGTGGTGAGCGAGACTCGGTGGAATATTTTTATTGTTCCCTTATATGTTGGAATATGTTTGAGAAAGTTAAGTTTGTTAGTGGAAGTAGGAAGTTGTTTTAGTTGTCAACCTAGAGTAAGGAAAGGTTAGGTCGCCCAAAAATAAAAAGATTTTGCTTTTGGCTTGAAAATGCAATGAGTGTAGAGACGAAACATGGTGCTTTTGGTGCACCGTTGTTTTGTGTAGCATTACAAGTTGTGATGATGGGTGGTGTTAGGAAGAGACCGAATCTTGTTAGTACGAGATATTTGTTGGGATCTTGGTTTTGGTAGAAAAGGTCGTTTGTGGTAAGATCCTTGTGTTGATCAGAGTGTTTTAGTGGCGTAATGGTGTTTAGAAAGTCACGTGGGAGTGAAGGAAGTTGTGAAGGAGCAGTTTCTATAACTCTTTTCACGGTAAAAATTTCGAGGACGAAATTTCCTATGTGGGAAAGAGTTGTAACGCCCAAAAATTAGGCTTAGAAGTTAGTGAGTTGGTTTAGTCGGTTCAGCATTGTTCGAGATTAAATACTTCAAAAATAGTTTTTAATCGAAATAAATTAAGGAAAAATATTTTAAAATCCTTATTTAACATATATTTGACTTTGGTCAAATCAATTTTGAAAATTGAACCTTGAAACCCTACGATTTTGAAATTAGTGACCAATTTGTAATAATTGAAAATTTAGGGACAATTTTATGAAACAAGCCAAAACTTTGGATCTTTAAGGTAATTTGATATAATCCTAATCCTAGTTGATCTAGGTTTTCCAATAGCCTATATAAACAACCTTTAATCCCTAGTTTTAACCTAAATAATCAAAATTCTCTAATTTTGATCTAAAACACACACAAAAAAATCAATTTTTAAAAAATATCTCTTCTTTAAATTTCGGTTTTTTCTTCTCCAAGGCGGCCTCTTCATCATCTTTTCAAGGTAAATATCCATTCTTTTTAATAAAATTTCGTTGGTATATTTTCCTATATTTTTCTTCATCAAAATCTCGTCGTTTTTCTACGGGTTTTCTAGTTTTTAAACCTTCAAAGGGGTTAGATTAATTTTGGAGTTGAGAATCCTCAAAAACTCTGAAACCTAAAGTTCTTTACTGAAATTCTCAAGTTCTTGGCTTGGAGAAATTGTTTTAATCCTTTAATTTCATAAAAAATGGTTTTTTTCGCTAAAAATTTCAATTTTCATTCAAGGGTTTTACATGACTATTTTTGATGCCTAAATACATGAATCTTTAATTGTTTAGATGTAATTAAGATGGATTTAAAGTATCTAATCCCGGACCTAAGGTTTAGGGGGTGTTTGGAGAGGTTTTCGGTGAGTTTCGGTTAAGTTTTATGGTGTTTTTAGCGGCTGCTATGTATTAGTCCGACTTTAGGGATGTTTGGGTGAGTTTTAATACACTAAACCCTCTGATTTTGATGCTTGAATTAGGTCAAGAGATAGAGGAACAAGTTTGAAGGAGTTTGGAAAGTCGAATCGCGTTTTTGGGTGACTTGTCGAGCAAGTTTCAGTAAATCGGTGAGTGGATTATGAGGGATGCCAATTCGGCATGGTTTTATGTGTTTTCAAAGGTTTGAGGGTGTAGGGATGTTGTAAAAAACCTCCCTATACTCTGAAGTAAGTTTTAAGTACTGCTTTCTTAAAAGTTCTCATATTATGCCTTGTTTTTACAACTTTATTTGTTACGCTCTTATTGTGTTGTACATATGTGATTATACATGTATATAAATGCTCATGATACTGTTTTTAAAGAGATTTTATATGCATTCAGTGTTCCTACGGTTTTTATTTTGAAAAATAAGATAAAAGTGGTTTAATCGGTTTTGAATTCTGTTTTGAATTAAATGTTGAGCATTGATTTTTGATAATATATTGGCTAGTTAAGTGATGAACCTTATGAGATAAGGTGATCAAGCAATAGGGTCTAGAGTGCACTATAAACATTCAAAAGTCGTACGTGTATAAATTCCTTGTGTGTTGCATTTTGCCTTTATTGTAATGTTATGTGATGGGAGTAGTACTGTCACATACGGGTTGATCGGAGTAGTACTGTCACTGGACACCAAGGTGAGATAATTCATGTTGAGAGTAGTATCAACATGCGCATGCTCTAGGAGTAGTACTAACATGCGGTTGCCCGTTTATCCTAACGATTTGGAGTAGTACAAATCGGATCACTAGCACCAATATATGTTTTTACTTTTCAAATGTAAGTGTCATGGTTTTTACTTGATTGCATATGGTATTAATCATGCGAGGTTTTATGCATTGGTATGTATGTGATATGAGCATTGCTATGTTGTTAGCAGGTAAGACTTGGGTTTTGAGCATTGGTATGCATGTGATTATAGCATTGCTAGGTTGTTAGCATATAAGACTTGAGCTTTGTGCATTGAGATGCACGTGTAAGCATTGCTATATGAGTAGCATGTAAGACTTGTGTTTTAGCTTTTAAAACATGTGATTACAAAATGGTTTTTATTAAAATTTAATGATGACGTTGTTAGCCTTGGTTTGATGACACTTACTGAGTTTTAAAAGTGGCATTGTTACTCATGTGTGTTTTGTTTTATAAAGAGCATGACATGTTTTTAAATTGATGAAATTGGTTTAATATAGGCTGCACTGCAAGGTGTTTTATACTTGTTTTATTCACTCACTAAGCTTATGCTTACCCTCTCATTTACCTTGCAATGCAGAGTATTTGATGTGGAGACAGCAAAGAGAAGCAAAGATCCAGGTAACCGTCAAATGAAAGCTCAAGTGTGACTTTATAACATTAGTAGTAGTGAGAGAGCAATGGGGATGGGTTATCATATTGTGAATAATGTCTATGCTTTTGAGACTTGAAATGGTTATATGCTTATATTATTTGATAAATATCAAAGTTGATGTTAACTCGTGACTTTGACTTGAATTTTGCATTGATATTCCTTTAGTTATAATATAGTTATTTTGAAGTTTGGTTCTTGATATCCCTATGTATGAATTTAAGTATTATTGATAATGAAGCATGACTACTTATGAGTTGAATCTATGATGTTGTTATTTAGGTTGGAATGCATCTAGAAATCATGTTGAGAATATTGAGGTAGTTCTTCCGTGTTCTTATAAGATTGTTGATGTTGAAGCATACTCTTTGGAGTTGAATATATTATTGCTAACTAGGTTGAATTGTATCTAGCTAATATGCCATGATATGTGCTTAAAGTGGTTTTAGGTGAATTTGCATATAGAGAATGTCATGAAACCTTTGAAAGCTGGAAATAGTCCCTAAACTTTGAGCATACAATTAAATGACTTGTAGATATTATTTTAAATCCTAAATTTACGTTCAAGTATGAAATATACTTAATTAAATATTGATAACCTTAATTTCACAATCAGGGTATAAAATTATGGAAATTATAATTAGGTCCCTAAAACTTATTCGATTAAATTAGGAATCGTTTCTCTTTAATCTATGTTGTAATTGAACTCGGTCCTTGCATGAACATGTAGGATCTAATCAAAACATTTAGAAAAGATAAAAGATAATTTTTAGGGTTGTTTATCGGGGTGAGTCTTCGGATTAGCCTCGGTATTCCCCGTGTAACTCGTTCGAGTCGGGTGGCGTCTAGACCGGGTCAAGGGGGTTACAAAGAGGCTCTTCCCAATAATAATGCTTAACATTATGTAGGAACCGCTTCTTTCCATGATAAGAAAGATCATAAGGTATAACACCGCTAACTAAAAAGTTCACAAAATCAGCATACCATGGTGTCGCCGAGGCAATCATTAATTTTTCATCCGGAAACGCATCATCAATCTCCCATGGATTATCTTCGTCGTTTCCTTCTTCCAACCTTGACAAATGATCGACCACTTGATTTTCTGTTCCTTCTTGTCCTTAATCTCAATGTCAAATTCTTGCAAAAGTAAAATCCAACAAATTAGACGAGGTTTGGCATCTTTCTTAGCAATCAAGTATTTAATTACCGAATGATCAGTATGGATAATTACCTTAGTACCAATTAAATAGGAACAAAATTTATCAAATGCAAATACTACTTCTAGTAATTCCTTTTCTGTGGTTGTGTAATTTAATTGGGCGTCATTAAGGGCTTTACTGGCATAGTAATTCAAATGAAAGATATTACCTTTCCTTTAGCCTAAAACTACACCTACGGTAATGTCTCCTGCATCACACATTATTTAGAATGATAAAGACCAATCAGGTGGTACAACAATGGGTGCCGAGGCAAGTTGCTTCTTCAAATTTTGAAACACCGTGTTACATGATTCGTCAAAGTCAAAAGTTTTATCCTTCTCAAGCAAATTACACAAAGGTTTAGAAATTTTTGAAAAATTATAAATAAACCTTCGGTAAAAACCTGCATGACCAAGGAAGCTTCGAATTCCTTTAGTTGTGGTTGATTGTGGCAATCTCTCTATAACAGCCACCTTTGCCCAATCAACTTCAATTCCCTTCGATGAAATCTTGTGACCGAGAACAATTCCTTCATCTACCATAAAATGGAATTTGTCACGATTGAGAATTAAATCCGATTCTTCACATCTTGTCAAGACATTTCTAAATTACTGAGGCAATTTTCAAAATTATCTCCAAAAATAGAAAAATCGTCCATGAAAATTTCTAAGAAGTCCTCCACCATATCCGAAAAAATAGCCATCATACACCTTTGAAAGGTTGTCGGAGCATTGCATAAATCAAACAACATTCTCCTAAACGCATATGTTCCATATGGGCAAGTGACTATCATCTTCTCCTGATCGCTTGGTGCTATGGCAATCTGGTTGTACCCTGAATATCCATCAAGAAAACAATAAAATGGTTTTCCTGCAAGACGATCAAGCATCTGATCAATGAAGGGAAAAGGGAAATGATCCTTTTTAATGGCTTTGTTTAACTTACGGTAATCAATGCAAACTCTCCAACCTGTAACAGTTCTAGTTGGAATCAATTTATTATTCTAATTGTTTACCACAGTCATACCTCCCTTATTCGGTACACAATATACCGGACTTACCCACGTACTATCAGAGATAGGGTATATAATATCGGTATCAAGCCATTTGATGATTTCCTTCATAACAACCTTCTTCATAGCTGGATTAAGTCTCCTTTGTGCCTCAATTGATGAATTGTGATCTTCTTCCAAAATGATTTTGTGCATACACATTGTCGACTAATTCCCTTTAAGTCAACAATCGTCCATCCTAAGGCTCTCTTATGCCTTTTCAACATGTCGATCAATTACTCTTCTTGCTGTGGCTGCAACTTAGAAGAAATTATAACAGACAATGAATCATTATTTCCCAAATAGACATATTTCAATTGCCCTGGCAATGGTTTTAATTCAAGAGTTGGAGATTGCTCAATGGATGGTTTTGAGATCTTACCTCCCTTACCTGAATAATCAACTGATTTGAATAACTTACCAGGCCGACTCACTATCCAATTGGCTTCAGGTTGTTCTTCATCCCATGGTTCATCAAGTTCTTCATGTTCTTTAGGTTCGGCGATGAAATTGCCGAGGCAATTTTCAAGGATATCATCTTCAACTCCAAAATTAAATTCGGTAGTTGCTTGGATGATTTTGCATTCCTCCGAATCATCTGCATGCTTAAGAGTATGAAAGACGTTGAGTTTGACTTGTTGATCATTGACTAGCATCGTGAGTTCTCCTCTTTCAACATCAATTAACGTCCTTCCCGTTGCTAAAAACGGTCTCTCAAGAATGATGGGTGCAAATTCGTCTGCTTCATAATCCAAAACAATAAAATCAGCAGGAAAAATAAACTTGTCAACCCTTACCAATAGGTCCTCGATTTTCCCTTCGGGATGTACATAAGATCTATCGGCAAGCTGTAACATCACTATGGTGGGTCTAGCTTTTCCGATTCCCAATCGTTGGAAAACTGATTTCGGCATAAGATTGATACTCGCTCCAAGATTGCATAATGCTTTTCCTGCATAGTGATTTCCGATTGAACATGGAATTGTGAAACTACCTGGATCTTTTAACTTAGATGGTCTCGATCTCACCATCTTTGCTTGAAACTACTTGCATAATACTGGAGGGGTTGAGTAGAATTAGATGGTCTCGATCTTACCATTTTTGCTTAAAAAAGACAAGAGGAAGAGATAAAAACGGGCGAGATCTAACAATATTATCGACGATGGTAGTTGTTTCAATTTTGAGATTTGAGATTTTAAGAATTTAAGAGTTTTTTAAAAAAAATTAAAATTCTTAGATTTTTCTTCAAAATTAATCTTTTTCAATTTATTTATAAAAAATTAAATTAGGTACATACTAAATTATAATCGGGTGATAAAGTTTTTTAACAGTATCATCTTAAAATACCGGCAAGATAAAATTGTAGCCATCTATTTTATCTATAAAAACATTAGACATTTATCTTACAAAAAGTGTATAGTTTGGGCAATATTTCTGAGTTAAGTCTTTTTTAATAGTGTTATCTTAAAACACTAACAAAATAAAATTTTAGGTATATATTTAAATTAAAAATATTAAATGCATATTATAATATAAACTTAGAATTTAAATACCTATTTTTGAATTAACCTTATTTCATGAATATTATTAAATTCTTAAATTAGTATCCACAGCTTTATATTCTATATAAAAATAAAGAATTTTGGACAGTTTTCTATTACATAATGAGAAAATTATATTTTCAATATAAAATATGTACAAACTGCAGAAATGATCCCAAGTGATTAATGGAACGGTTGTTGTTTTTAGATGTCACGGGTTTGAGCACCAATGGTGTCAGCAAAGTGATTGAACGATCAATGTCAAATGGTGAATATTATATTTTAGAACAGATACTACTGTAATCACTAACTATTAGCTTGTTCAAAAAAAAATTTAAACCAACAAATGATAATTGGAATAGCGATAAAAGTTTTGTTAATAAATTTATAGCCATCGTGTTCAAATTTGAAGTCATAATTTCTTTTATAGTTTTATTTAAAGATTTATATAAAAGTACGTATATTGTAAAGGTAAAAACACTATTGAGATAATATGTATACTCTTAGATAAAAATAATTAGATGTTTTCTTCTCTCTTTTTTATGTACAATTTGATTTACCGCTTTTATTATCTAATTTCTGTTTTGCTCTTGAATTAAGATATATTAAATATTTAAATATATTTGATCATATATTTTTTCATCGAAATGCTAACCGAAATAAATTTAATCGTTTAATCTGAAAAATTTTAATCAAGTTAATTCGTAGTTAATTTACAATAACAAAAGTCAACCAAAAAATAAATTCGAATATAAATTACTCTTGTTAAAATTAATGTTTCATATATGAAGATATTATCAGGTGAACCATATTCACCATGTTATCCTTAGTCCAAGCAATTAAAACCGTTCATCATTAAATGACGACCTAATAATTATCCATCCACTAATTACATGTAGGAAAGAGGTGATAATTCACCTTAAAAAATGAGATGAATGGTTCTGATTGTTTAGGATCACAAATTACATGGTGAACATGGTTCACCTAATAATTTTTCTTCATATATGATATATGTTACTTATAATCTCTATAATTATAATTATAAGAACCTCTAAATTACGAAACTTACCTATGATAATATTTATTTCATTTTTTTAATTTTTATTTATTAATTTTAATATGTTATGAATTTTAAAAGTAAAAATTAATTTAAATGATAAAAATTAAATAATATTTATTTTAATTTTAAATAAAAATTAATAATTTAAATAATAAAAATATATAATTCGTAAATTAATGTTCCAACTTAAATATTAACTAAATGAAATATAAAAGCCCAATTCTCAGGTCTAAGCCCAAGAATAACTTAATTAATTATAACATAATCCCAAGCTCAATCATTAAACAAATTCCTTAAGCCCAATTTTCTATTTCTAAACTAATTATTGCGTGTTTTAAGTGTTTCGTAATATGTGCAAGTGTACACGTTTCAAGTTATAGTATAAATAGTTATCGTCTCCAGAGAGATTGATGCTCCTAGAATCTAATTTTCTATACTAAAAATAAGAACACAAATTATTTATAGAATTGGGTTTTAATGAAATAAAATAATAAAATAAGTAAATTAAATAAATTAGAGTAATCAATAAGAGAGATGAGGTTGGGTTATCCTGAATTATGGAATGATGGACGAATGAATTCTTCCTTCTAAGTGGGTGCTCGCACCACTCAATTGTTCCAACAATTGGGCTTAATCAGATTGCCTAGTCAATTCATCGAATGCTTGGAAAATTGCAACAATTGCAACTAAGGGAATTTCTCAGACAATTTTAGAGATTATACTCAAGGTTCGACAAAGTGTTCTTCAGTGGTCTCCATTATCCCTAACGCGAAACTCTGTTAATTACACAACCTTTGATGATACATCTATGCGTTAATCAAAGGTGTACAAAAACTATCTTGTACTTCTATTAGCCGTTGAAATCTTGCACTTATCCCTAAGTCGGATTAGTTCTCATGCACTTGATTCGAACCATGCTTATTCGTTTCGTGAATCTAGTTCTCTCAAATCTAGATAAATGGATGTTTATCGAGGTCCTTTCTCAATTCTCTCACAAACCAATTAAACACCAAGAATAAGCAAACCTTAATTAATAACACACTAAATACTTATAGAATTCAAACTAAATCAAACCATAAAACAAAATAACCCAAGCCAAATTAAATTTGTTCATGGCTGGGCAAAATAACCAACAACAATATCCTCCCATCACTCGAATAACAAAGAAAAATAAAGAGAAAATCGACAGCCCCTTCACTTCAATCTCTCTCGATCCCGCCTCATCTCCTCTTGCTAGACGACACATTCTCCATATAAGGAGTTGATTTGATCAACATAGATGATAGAATAAAATTAAATTGAAAATAATCATGAAAGAATAATTATATTTCTTATTCGATTCCTATCATATCTTTCATTCTTTGCTTTAATCTCCATATCTTTTCATGTCTTCTACCATTGATCTTATCTTTAATAATTTCCTTCCAATTCGGTAGCTCATCATTAAGGAATAAATCATATGCAAACATGAAAATACTCCAAGGCAATATTTTTTTCCATATAATTCAACCAACACAAGAAATAAAAATGAAAAGCAAGAAAATCAAATGAAAATATGTGAAATTACTAAAATGCAACTAATAATGTGCATAAGTCTAACAATAACATGAGCAAAAAGAGTAATAAAATAGCATAATTAAACACCAAACACTAATTACCTAAGCTCAATCTTTAAACTAATTTCCTAAGCTTAATATTAATTTTTTAGGTTTGTAGGGGCTCGATGTACAACCCGATTTACTTCGCCAAGTGATGGAGAACTCCTAATTTGGGAGAAAATTGGAGGAAGCAAAAGATAAAACAATGAAAATAAGGATTTATAGTGGTTTAGACTTCTAATCTAAGTCTTACATATATTACCTTAGCTTCACACTAAGGATTTCAAATAATTCACTAAGAATTTAACCTTTTGAGGCAAAATGGATAACCTTACAACCTCGATTCAATTCTCGAATCAAGCATCCAAAGTTCACAGCCTGAACTTTGGGAAATCTCTCAACAAGATAAAATCTTAAGCAAATTTTTTGATCCTTCTAATATGGATAATTGTTTGCAACTAAGCTCTCACCCAATTCTAATACACTTGAGCATACATATACATTAAGCTCACAAGTGTTTGTCTATCTAAGAATGTGAAATTAAGCACTAAGACAATTGCTTGATTATATTGTTTTTACAATGGGATCATCAGTCTTCTCTTGTTGCTTTGGACTTTCTTTTATCATCCCAAATGAGCTTCTAGTCGTTGATGACCGTTAGGATTGATTTGGAGCCGTTTGGAGCTTATTTCAAGGTTAATTTTTGCTTTTGGTGCATATGGTATCGAAACGTGTGGTAATTGTTTCCATATTACTGCTTTAGAAAATAATCATTGAACCTATATTTAAGAACCGATATTAGAACACCTTGTAATAGTATCGATAACATTAGCTCAAGATATCAAAACAGCTAAATACGACTCCTAGTCGTTGGGGGGTTTATAAAGTCGTTGGGAGTTTTTGTAAAACCTTTGGAGGTGTATAGGAACACCTAAAACAGGTTTCGGTATTTGCATATCAAAATAGGTATTTGCTATATCGAAACCAAATCTTACAGAGACAAATAGTATCAAAACGATCCTAAACCGTATCAAAATACCTGTATAATTTTACCTTTGAAAAGCTTAGCAGTATCGAAACACCTAGGAGGTGTATCGAAACGTCTATGTTAAAAACTGTTCTTTGGCTTCTTTAAAACATTTAAAACACATTCAAAGTTTCTTTAAATCCTCTTAAATATATTTTTAAGTTGTTTGGACATAGAACCATTTTTTTAAATCTTTTAAAATTAGTTTAAAACTATTTTTCAATTATTATATCAAAACATATAGTTCTACGTAATTCCCTAAATCCAATCCTTAAACTAATTCTCTGAGCCAAATAATAATTCTGTAACATCCCGATTTTGGGTCTAGAAGTTTCACTTTTGATTAGGGAGGTTCAATTCGGGTCGAATCGAATTTCTTTGGTTCATTATTCCAAGTAATTAAAAATAATAATATTTGAAACGGATGGGTAATAAATCTTTAGAAAAGTTTTAAACTGATAAAATGGTATTTTAAAGTTAAAAGGAATGTTAATTGATTCCTAATTTGATTTAATTAAGCTTAATTATCATACTAGTGACTAAAATGTAAGATTTGGAAAAGTTAGTGGTGAAATTGTAAATTTTGGAAAGTTTGGACTTTTAGTGACTAAATTCAAAAGTGAGCCACATCTTAGAATCCTTAGAGGGACATTAACACAAATTTTTTTAATAGAGATTATTCACCAAAATTGGTTTTAATTGGTGGTTAATCGAATTTTTCCTTTTCATTAAAATTTTCTCTCCATTTTCCCAAATTTTTCTCTCAAATTTTCTCTCCATGATTTCTCAAATCAATTTTTGAATTCTTCTCCATTTTCTTCAAGATTCCTCTCATTTTATTCAATATTTCATCCTCTTCAAAACCTCACAATTTGTTTTGCAAAATCAAGAGAGAAATTCACTTCAATTTTGGTGGATGTATCTCAAAGGTAATTTTCTGCTTTTTTTTCATTTCTAAAGTACTTTATTTGATATTCCCAAGCATTTGGCTTACTAATCACTAATTTTAACTTGATTTTGTGTTTTAATTCAAGATTTTTGAGTTTTTATGGAAATTTCAAGAAAATGAGTTAGATCTTGTTTAAGGATGTAATTAGGGTGATCTTATATGAAATTATACTTACATTGAAGATTAATTGAGTATTGTATTGATAACGCGTAGTTTTAATCTCAGAATAATTGAATCCGTGTTATTAGAAGTGGTTTTCAGATGGCTTTATGGGCTGTTTTAGGTGCTCTATTTTTGCTGAAAGTATAAGGATGGTTTGAGGGTGTTTTTAGTCCTTAATTGAGGTGTATTAGGTGTTAGATTCTTTAGGTTAAGGGCTGGTGTAGTTTCGAATGTTTTCGACTTAGTTTTCGGTCTTTTCGGCTTGATTTTTGGTAGTTTTGTGGTGGTTCAATATGGTTGTTGTGTTGAGCATGTTTTGATGTGTATATGCTATATTTTGATGATTTATAGGAAGTGCAAGAATTCCCTTAAGTGGCTGGTGCATTGGTGTTGTCATTGGAGTGTCGACGTTGTTGTTGGAGCGTCGGTGAAAGCTTGTTTGACTTGTCGGTGAGTGAATTTGTGTTACAAGTGAATCGCAAATATTCGTTTCTGTTTTGGGAACTATGGGATAGTGTAAAATCTTTTCATAGTTCAAGAGTAAGTGATTAAAATGGTTTTGATGCATTTACTTAAGTTCTGACTATTTGGCAATGGTCTTGAGGAAAATATTTTCATAGAGATTTTGAGAATGCATAAATTGGATTTTGAAATGATGCATGCATGTGTTAGTTTCTGTAAATGCATGGTTTAGAATGATATTCTTGGCTTGTGGAAGCATGAAAATGAGTTGGAACAATATGTGATTATTTGGCTTACATTTGATTAAGCCGTTGAGCATGATTTTGGTTTACTTGATGAACATATTTGAATGCATTATGAGCAGCAAGTTAGCATGCATGATTATAATTGATATTGGCTTAGTGACACTAACTTTAGATACGAATACAAATGACATGTCATTAGGATTAAAGTCTACTATAAAGATTATGAGAATATTGATGTTACCTACACGTAAACAAGGGTGACTTTGTGTCCGACCGTGCATATAGTTGATCCATACGTAAACAAGGGTGACTTTGTGTCCGACCGTGCGTAGTGGGGGTAACATGTATACAAGGGTGACTATGTGTACAACCGATGTATGTTGAAACTAAGAGTCTCTAATTATGAAAAGGAATCCGAGTATTCGTTGAGCTTAAATTTCACAACGAGTTGTCACTAGAATGCCAATATGCATAATACATGAAACGATTTGATGTTATTGTCATGCAAAATAGATGAAACGATTTGATATTTTTATGCAAGATATATGAAGGGATTTGGTATTATATAGTTGATCATGATTTGGCTAAATGTATTTGATTTTAGCACAAGTGTGCAAGTTATGGATTTAAATTGGTTTTAAATTGTTGCATTGATGAATTTGTTTTAGAGCTACCTCACTAAGCATGTTTTGCTTAAGCTCCCTTTTTTCATCTTTCCAGAGAAATAAAGGAATTAGGGGCTGCATTTGGAGCAAGTGTGATCCAAGGGGATAGACTTCACATATTTTGGTATGTTTTGACAAATAAAAAAAGGGGCTTGGCAATGTGTAAACCAATTCCTTTAAGAGTGTGTTTTGAGTTAGCTAAAGGATTGTAATTGGACTCCTAAGTTTGCAATGCTTGTTGGTTTGATGGAGTGGTATGTTGTGGGATTTGATTAAAATTTGTTTAAGCATGAATGTTTCTTTGGTTTGGGTCAAAATTAGGGAGCATGCCTATAGGTATTAAAGAGTTTTGGGTGATTTTAATTGAGTGTTAAATCGCCTATTGTGTTAGAAATTTTTGCATCTAGTTGCTGGTGATCTTTGGTTATGATAGGCTTAGGCGTCTCAAAATGCTCAAACATGTGATATGGGCACGAGGGTATCGAAACACCCAAGGTTGGTATCGATACCCTAGGATAAATCTCAAGTGCCAAAGGCACACTGGTCGCCCGAGCATCGATACTGCCTAGGGCAATAACGACACCCTCTGATTCTTAAAGCTCATTAGACGCCCGAGCATCGATACTGTCCAAGAGCAGTATCGGTACCCTTGGATTTAGGTAGTTAATATGGTTATTGGCACGTCATAATATCGATACAGGGTTTATCCGTATCAATACCCCTGACTAAACAATGAGTTTTAGGTATCGGAATTTCACATTTGCTCGGATATATTTCTTTGTTCAATTATGGTAGCTACATATGTTATTTTGAGCTAAAATTTCACATGGATGTATAAAGTGAACTTAATTTCAACTTGATAAACTTAATTTGCACAAAGTCCTTAGAATTTGGAATATTTACATTTTGGTCCATAATTAGTGAAGCATGTAATTGATGATGTTAGAATGCTCCCTTTGGTTTGAAATTTATCACGAGTGCTATTTGTATGTTTAATTGAACTTCGACGGAATGAATTTCTACCTTACCCATAGAATTTAAAAGATTTATGTTTTATTCCTTAATATACTTGTCTGATTAATCGAGGGCTCGATTGTGATTGGATTGCTTCCGTTTTTTCTTTGCATGACCAACACATGTAGGAATTTAATTATGCATCTAGAAAGAAAAAAATATACGATTTTTAGGGTTGATTATTGGATCGGGCCTTCGCGGGTTTGGTTCGATATTTCCTGTGTAGCACATTTGAGTCGGTTCCGTCTAGGCCGGGCTAAGGGGGTTACAAATTCCCTAAACCCAATTCCTAAAATAATTCCCAAAGCTCAATTCTCTCAGCTCAATCACTAAACTAATTCCCTAAGCCAATTCTCTAATCCTTAAACTAATTTCCTAAGTCTAATTGTAATCTAATTCACTAAACTCAATACTAATTCCCTAAGTCTAATCTTTAAACTAATTCTCTATTCCATAAGCTAATTTTCTATGCTCAATATTAATTCCCTAAGATCAATCCTTAAACTAATTACGTAAGTTCAATACTAATTGTATGAAATATAAAAAATAAATTGAAAAAATAGTATTATATATTTTTATTTAGGTATTTAAAATAATTTATAATATAAAATTTAAATATTAAATAAATTTAATATATAATAATAAATTTAAATGTTAATTAAACATATATAATATTTAAGGACCTAATTGCATTAAATGTAAATTATTGTTAACGA
This sequence comes from Abelmoschus esculentus, assembly GCA_035048815.1. Classification (NCBI taxonomy): domain Eukaryota; kingdom Viridiplantae; phylum Streptophyta; class Magnoliopsida; order Malvales; family Malvaceae; genus Abelmoschus; species Abelmoschus esculentus. The sequence continues at coordinate 10,407,642 of JAUCBN010000016.1, read as the reverse complement.
TTTTAATTAAATTAGCTTAAGATTGAATTAAAAATAAAATTTAAAGATTAATTTTGAGTGATCAAGATTGAATTGAAAATATTTTAAAATATATAATTTGATTTTAATTAAATAGAGACCAAAGAATAAAAATTAAAATTATAAGCTTAATTTTTGAGTGATCACGATCAAATTGAAACAATTTTAAAATATATAATCTGATTTTAATTAAATGAGGAACAAATTAAATAAAAAGAAAATTTGAAACTTAATTTTCGAGTGATCAAGATTAGATTGAAACAATTATAAAATAAGATATATAACGACACGTGTTCCAATTTTTTAGACACAACCTATATTAAAATGTGTGAATCTTTTTATGTGACCCGAAGTAATATCAAATGAATATCCAAGTCCAATCTTCTTTTCTATATTTTTAATTGATTATGTAGGACCAAAGTTTATTATTTGATTATATGTTATTATAATATTTTAATCTCAAATTTATTTTATATTATAATTTTTTTCTAAAATTTTTTCTATTTCCTTTTTTATATAATAATTAAAGCTTATTTCTAATTCTTTCTAAAATTTTGTATTTTCCCATTTTTTAATATAATAATTAAAGCTTATTTTTAATTTCATCCATAATTGTCTTTTTAATTTTTTTATACAATAATTAGAGCTTATTTTTAATTTTCTTAAAAATTTTGCATTACTTATATTTCTCGAAATTTTTTAGACTAAAAATAAATTAATCTCAAACTTTAAAAATAGTCAGTTTATTTTTCTCTAAATTTTTGTTTTACCTTTTTTTTTTATCATTTTTTGTTATTTTTTTTATCAATTATTTTGATTTAATTCAATTGAGTTCCAGCATTGCAAACTTCCTTCAATGAATGAGGCCTTATATCCCATGTTTGCGGCAACACATGAAAAAACTAATTAATTTTCAGTAAATTATAGGACCAATACTTTAAAACTAGCAATTTTAGAAAAATTCTCCAGCAAGAAGTTTTGAAGTCGTTCGTTCAACTGTTGTATTGATGATTTGCCACCAATAAATAAGTTATCAAAAAACCCTTTTATTGATGTCAAAATCTTTACATAAACAAGTAAAATGTCAGGATCAACTAATATAATCATACGAGTTTGTAACATGTTTTAGTTACTCTAAATTTTAAGGTGAAGAGTAATGTAATTTCAATGGAAAATTAAAAGGTTTCAACGTTTCCAGACATGAATTTAAAACATCTAATCTTTGAGAATTTTTTGACCATTTTACCTTTTTAATACAAAGCCTATAAATTAAGCTCTTCTTTGTTTATTTTTATCATCCCACAGCAAATTCGCGTGCTAAATTTTTCTTTCTAATTTTCTTTATTTTTAAATAAGAGGCTTCATTATATTCTTGAGTTTTATTTTTGATATCTAGAGAAGAGTAATTCCTTTAAAGTTTGCTCCGAATTTTTATGTGTATGAATCATCGAAGAGATCGTGCTAACTTCAGAGGTATTAAACTAATTTCTTTAATTACACACATCGGGTCGAATTTGCATCTAAAATAGTTATTCATAGCGGCACGATTTTCGCTTCTATTTTAAATATATTTTATTAGTCCTATCGGTGCTAACAATTCATTTTGCAATTTATATTACCAATAATTTAGAAGTAAATTTTACATCGCAAAATCATGAACTAATTGAGTAAACTTGTTCATGACTTATCCAAGCTCGATGCACTTGGCAGAATCAATTATGGAAGATGGTCTCAAAGAATGATAATATTCTTTGGATTACGTGTTAATCAACCCATAGCCATGTTATCCAATTTTTGCTATTGGGGACTCTATCATCACTAACGAAATCTTGCAACCGTTACGATTTCCAACCAAAATTCAAGAAAGATAATAAAACGATTCGAGGTTGTCTTCTTAGTCACATGTTAAATAAATTATTTGATATGTTTCATAAAGAAAAATGTGTCAATTTGATCTATAACACTCTTAAAAAGAAATATGGAGCCGAAGATATCGGGATCAAGAAGCACATGATGAGCAAGTGACTAAAATTCTAGATGATAGACAAAAAATCAATCATAAAATAAGTTCATGACTATGAGAATCTTTAGTCTAATATTAATTTAGAGGGAATGAAGATGTGTAAGTTACTACAAGCCAACATCTTGATCGAGAAACTGTCAAAATTCTTATCTGACTATTGCAGTTCTTCGAACAAAAAAAGACATAATGATCGTGAAATTAGTGGCTCATATGAAGATTTAAGAGACAAATCAGTTAAAAGATAATATTTTAAACTCTAATCATTTTCTTTAAAAGCTCATCTAGTTAAACATGGTGGTGCCTTATGCTCTAAATTTAAATCTATATAATGACAAAAGAAAAAAAAAAGAAAACAAAACCCAAAAGGCTATCAACTTCAAGAAGTCAAGAAAATATAAAACTTTAGGGCAAATTGATGAACTACTATGTATGTAGGCAACCTGGAAACAAAGCCTACAACTATCATCAACAGTCAGACCGTCAAAAATAACCATAAATCAAAATTACCAAGAATATCTACAATATAATTATAGCGATGCTTTTAGAAGTAAATCTGGTGAAAAATAATATCGAACAAATGGTGGAAACTAGTGCTTCAAGACATTTTTGCACTAAAAAAGAGTTGTTTACTTAGTTCAAAATTGTAGAAAAAAAGAACAAGTTAACATGGGAACTTAACAGCTCAAACATGCTAGATAAAGGAAAAAATTTTAAAATTTGCCTTATAAAGCATTGAGGAAAATATGTGAAAAATCTTTAGAAAAAAAAAATATGACTAGATAGGTTAATCCAAAATTATAAGGCAAGACTAGTACTATCTTGTAACAAAAATCTCAATGATTCATTTCTTGTTTACAACTATATCTATTCATAAGTTGCATGCACATCAAATGAATGTAAAGATTGTATTTTTAAATGAAGATCTAGACGAGAAAATCTATATAGAGCAATCACTAGGTTTTAAGACACCTAGTATGAAAAAAATAGAACAAGAAATTTCATAAAACCATTTTGAGTTGATTTTATTGCTAATAGAGCGGATGCATGTGTGTATTCAAAGATGTTTGGAATTGATTGTGTCATCATAAGTTTATATGTAGATTACATGTTAATTTTTTGTACTAACATTCAATCTATTAACAAATCGAAAGTTATCTTATCTACTAAATTAGAGATGGCTGATTTGGGAGAGATCGTTGTGATCTTAGGCGTAAAAGTTACCAAAACTAAAAAAGATTTTCTTTAAGTCAAACACATTATATTAAAAAAGTAGAATTTGATAGTTTGATATCAATCATTTACGAATATGTTATAAATTTAGTGTACATCTCTTTAAAAATAAAGTTGTTGTAACCCCCAAATCTGACCTAATCTCTTAGATCGAAACTTAGGAATCAAGTTACGAAAACTTTTCCCTCAAGTAAGTAATTTAGGTTAAATAATTTAAAAATTAGGGTTATTTGATAAATTGGGAAAACGAATTAGAATTTCAGTTATACAATTTCAATTGCTTAAAATAATGTCTAAATAATATTTATAGTATCCGAAAACAGTTCCAAAAAACATGCATCCAATAAGATCCGAAAATATAACATGTTCCACAATGATAAAAACATTAAAATTGAAATCATTGTAAGAAGATCATATTGAATAATAAATTATCTGAATATTGTACGAGATGCTCCAAGTACCAATTCGCCTAAACTGGTCTGAGAATTTGAAAAGTAGACTAAAAGGATGTAAGCTAAAGAGCTTAGTGTATCTCTAAAGTGCAAGTAATCACAAATAAAACATGTTTTATATTTCTGAAAAGTTTCTGAAATATATTTCTAATAAGCATGATCCTATGATGAATGATATATGTCAGAAAATCAGAGTGTCCAATATCAGAAATTATATAGAATGGAAGGTTATCCTCTCCAGAGTGAAGGTTTCCCTCGCCAGAGTAGAGGTTTCCCTCACATTTCTGATTTTAAATCTGAAAACATTTCCGATGAAAAATATAATATGATTTGTAAAATCATAAATCAGAACTCTTATGAGTAGCAATGTTTCAAAAAATCAGATGCTTGATTTAAAAACAGAATGCACATGCCATGCATGATGATACCATGTATAAACAGATAACAGTCTCAAATATCAAATCAAGCAATGTACAAATAACGTTTTATAGATACACCATGTATAAACAGATAACAATCTCAAATATCAAATCAAACAGTGTACAGATAACGTTTCATAGATACACAGAATATATTATAATATAGTATAGGAACAGAAACATGTAGCACAGAAAGAGACACACCTTAAGCAACTGAAGCTCTAACTCTGAGATAGACGTGTCTTGCTTTCTGGTCTAGCTAAAACAGGACCTACGAGGTAACATAACTGTATTACTATTCAATACTAATATTAAGCCACCAGTTATAATGAAACTCTGATCCGAAAGCTTACTTACGTGATAGTCTCAAAGAACATGCTCGATTGATCCGAACTACTAAAGGTAACCCAGAGGCTTCTAAAACGTGGACACATGAACGTAAGAATATTTTGAATTAGATTCCTTAAAACACCCATTTTAGACTCTAAGAACAATTTAGATTAAAAACACTAAAACAGGACTTTCGGGTTTGAATTTAACAAAACAGATAAGGGATTCGGACTCAGAACATCGAAAAAGCTCAAGGAGAAGGTTTTATGAAAAAGTCAACTTTTGGTTAAAGTTAACTCTGGTCAAAGTCAATTGGTCAAAGTCAACTTTGACTTGATTGGTCAAAAATCAACTTTGGTCAACTCAAAAGTCAATGTCAACTTTGACTAGTTAAATGTCAAAAGTCAACGAGTCAAAGGTCGAAGGTCAAAGCTGGTCAAAGTCCATGGTCAACTGGTCATGGTCAAACTCAGTCAACGATCAAACAAGGATCGGTTTGGGTCAACTTAGTCAAACAGGTCAAGTCCGATTCAAAAGATCAAAATGGTTCGATTTCCACAAATTTGCAGGTTCGTTTCAAAATCCATGTAACAAAACCGATTAGCTTTTCGGATACTGAGCCAACAACATTTGGGTTTACACAAAGCTCAAACACAACATAATAACCCACCAAGTAACACACGGTCAAACTCCCACAATAATGATAAACATTAACTTAATACCAATACAACTCACTGCTAACCTCTCATTCTGTCATCTTGTCCTCTTTCCATTGATCTCTACAATCCCATTAATCAAACATAATTTACATTACGGTGATGGCAACATAGACCAACAACAACAATCCAAAATTTAACGGAAAGGTTTGAAAGAAACCAAATTAAATTTCAATTACAAAACTAAATTTAAAGATAAAAGAAAAGTCACAAACTTACCCAACAATGATACAAGACCAAGGTCGGTTCCTTATTGTTTTCTCACAAGCGATGAAAAATGAAGGGTGATCGAAGCTTCGTCGATTGATAACCAGAAAACCAAAACAGAAAGGGTGAGGGATTAACCCGAAAATTGCTTCACCCTTGAGATGAAAACAAAGCCGAGAAGACGGTTGGAGAATGATAGGTGGTGATGTGAGCGAAGGGTGTTAACGTGAGAAGGAAATAGAGATAGAAGCGGCGCATCCCAGCCAAAATGAAAACAAATCTGATTTTAAGTTTCATTAACCAAAAAAATTGGGTGAATTACCAAGTTAGACCCTAAACTTGTAACATTCCGATTTTGGGTTAGTAGTTTGAGTGATGGTTTAGGGAATTCGATTTAGATCGAATCGGGTTCTTTAGTTCATTATTTCGGGAAAATTAAAATAATAATATTCTAATCGGACAAGTAGTAATTTTGGAAAATGGTTTAGAAATATTAAAATGATGTTTTAAAATTAAAGGAATGTTATTTGAACTTCAATTTGATTTATAATTAAGTTTAATTATGTATTAGTGACTAAATTGTAATTTTGGAAAAAGATTTGATGGTTTAATTGGTGATTTTCGAAAATAAGCATTTTTAGTGACTAAATTGGAAAGCAAGCTATACTTAGAATCCTTAAAGGGCCATAAACTTAATTTATTTTTAATTAATGATTTATCCACCAAAATTATTTTTTAAATAGTTTTAAAAAGATGATAATTTTATTTTCTCTCACAACCACTTATTTTCTCATCTTTTCTCTCATTATTTTCTCTCCATCTTCTTCTTGAAATTTCTTCAATTACTTGTTGATTTCTTTATCATTTTCAACAAGATTTATTTCATTTTATTCATCTTTTCTTTCTCTACAAAGCCTATTCATCAATTTTGCAAAATCAACATCCATTTTCAAGAAATCAAGGAGAGGATTTCTCATCTTTTTGGTGGAATAAATCTTAAAGGTAACTTGCTGAATTTTAATCTTTTTCTAAGGTTCTTTATTGAAATTCTCAAGTATTAGCTTGCTAATCATTAAGTGAAACTTGATTTCATGTTTTTAATTCTAGATCTAATGATTTTATGATGATTTTTGTAAAATCTTTTTAGATCTCAATTAATATTGTAATTAGGTTGATTTAATTATGTTATTATGTAAATTAAATGATTAAATGAGTCTTGAATTGATGGCATATTAATTTAATCTCAAAATAATATAATCGGTGTTGTTTTAAGGTGATTCCCGGTTGTTTTAAGGGTTGTTTTAGGTGTTTTATCGTTGCTGGAGGTATAAGGATGGTTTAGATGTGTTTTTGGTTCATAATTGAAGTGGATTAGATGTTAGAATCATTAGCTTTTGGGCTAATGTTGTTCGGATGCGTTTTGGCTTAGTTTTCGGTCTTTTCGGATAAGTTTTCGGTAGTTTTGTGGAGGTTTTATGTGGCTGTTGGTTTGAGCATGTTATGATGTGAATATGCTCTGTTTTTAATTATGTAGAGGTAGTGCAAGAAGGTGCTTAAGTGGCTGGTGCATTGGCGTTGCCATCGGAGTATCGGCGAGGGCTCGTTTCGCTTGTCGGTGAGTGATTTCGGGTTACAAGTGAATCACATTGGTTAGGTTCTGTTTTGGGGACTATGGAATAGTGTGAAAACTTTCCATTGTTCAAGAGTAAGTGAATTAAATGATTTTGATGCATTTTCTCAAGTATCGGCAATTTCGGTAAGGGCTTTTATAATGATGAATTGATGAGAATTTTGGAGATGCATAATTATGATCTTGAAATGAAGCATGCATGTGTTAAAAATTTGCTGAAAATGCATGGTTTATAAGACATCCATGGATTATGAAAACATGAAAAAGAAATTGAATAATATGTGGTTAATTGCCTTACATATGATGGTGCCATTGGGTATGACTTTTGGTTTATTATTGAACACATTATGGATGCATTATGAGTTGAAAATGAATTTGAATATGATGAGGTTATTTTCCCTATGTTGATAAAGCCGTGGAGTATGATTTATCGTTCACATGATGAACATGATATGAATGCATTATGAGCAGCAAGTTAACATGCATGATTGAAAATGATATTGGCTTAATGACACTAACTTTAGATTTGAATACAAATGACATGTCATTAGGATTGAGTACACTATAAAAATAAAAGAGAATAATGATGATGCCTACATGTAAATAAGGGTGACTTTGTGTCTTATCGTGCGTGTAGAGCTTGCCTACACGTAAACAAGAGTGACTTTATGTTTGATCGTGCGTGTAGAGCTTGCCTATATGTAAACAAGGGTGACTTTATGTTCGATCGTGCATATAGTTGACCCATACGTAAACAAGGGTGACTTTGTGTCCGACCGTGCGTAGTGGGGGTAACATGTATACAAGGGTGACTATGTGTCTGATCGATGCATGTTGAGACCAAGAGTCTCCAATCATGGAAAAAGGGATCCGTGTATTCGGTGAACTAAAAGTTCACATTAAGTGATCACTAGAAAGCCAATATGCATACATGAAGTAAAATGGTATTCTTGTGCATGACACATGAAATGATTTGATAATGTTGATGAGCATGATTTTGTTTTACTTATTTCAATTAAGCATAAAGGATGAAAACATGACATTTAAAATGATTTTATTTTATGCATTGATTACCTTATGTAGAGCTTCCTCACTAAGCATGTTTGCTTAAGCTCTCTTTTTATCTTTATAGAAAAATAAGGGCACTCAGGACTACATTCGGAGCAAGGAAACCAAGGGGGAAGATTATCTCAAATTTTGGTATGTTTTGGCAAATAAGTTGGGGTTTGGCAATGTGTAAACCCAACCTATGTAAGGAGTGTGAATTTTGGCTTTAGTTTATGTTGTAATAAGACCTATGTTGCTTTGATTGATAATTGATGAACCATGGTATTGTTTGGATTGTTGAAGCATGTACTTGCATGAACGTTATGATTTTTATCATGTTCTAGGTAGCATGCCTATAGTTTGTTTGATGTCTTTGACATTGATAATCATGTGTTATATGTTGTTATTTATGCTTAGGATTTATGCATATAGTTGGTGGTGATTAATGGTTGTGTTTTGAGTCGATAATATTCACTTAGTGTGACGAAAATTTTAGGTTTCAGACCCAAAGTTTCTAAACCTTAAGAAAGGTTTCGAAACCTTTGCCAAACAGTTTCGAAACATTCAGGAAGGTTTCCAAACCTTACAGGCAATTTCGATTCTGGAAAGTTACTAGAGGCGAAAAGTTTTGGAACCTTCAGGGAAGTTTCGAAACCTTTTGCATAAAGTTTCGAAACCTTTATGAAAGGTTTCGAAACCTTTGGCTGTCGGAAATTGATAGTTGATAGAAATTGCATTTTAGTCCCGGATATCTTTCTTTGTTCAATTAGGGTATCTACAAATGTTATTTTGAGATGAAATTTTACATGGATGCATAAAGATGATTTAATTTCAAGATGGCTAACTTAATTTGGACGAATTTCTTGTAATTTGAAAGATTTACATTTTGGTCCCTAAATTGGTGAAACATGCAATTAACGATGCTAGAATGCGCCGTTTGATTTGAAATTTACCGAGAGGGATATTTTTATGTTTAATTAAACTTTTATGGAACTAGTTTATACTTTGTCTTTAGAATTTAGAAGTTTTACATTTTAGTCCTTAATTTACTAAGGTGTTTAATCGAATGCTTGTTTGTGATTGAATTGTTCCGTTAATGATTTGTAGGAGAGCAACACACGTAGGAACAAAAGTATGCATCTAGAAAAAAAATATATCGATTTTAGGGTTGTTTATCGAATCGAACCTTCGCGGTTTAGTTTGATATTCCCCGTGTAACCCATTAGTGTCGGTTTCGTCTAGGCCGAGCTAAGGGGGTTACAAAACTTCTTAGGGTTTCTAGAAACTAACACCAATTTTACCATTTAATCAAAATGGTCACAAAAATTCTTAAATTAAAACAATTAATTCCTAATTAAAATTTCCTAAATTATTAGGGTTTCAGAAATTTAGGGATTTTGAAATAATTTCGAATTAGGGCAAAATTCGGGGTGTTATAGTTGTGTTTCCCAAGAAAAGTATGCTAAAATTATTGAAAGCCTTATGATTTTAATTAATTAAATCGACCCGACATTGCCTATGCAATAAGTAGGTTAAGTAGATATACTCAAAATCCTAGTGGTGAATACTGGATTGAGCTCAAAAGCTTACAAAAGTATCTTAAAGGTATTATTGATTGAAAAATTGACTTTATCAGATTTCCTTTAGTCTTATATGGATATTGTGATATCAACTGAGTTACTAGTAATGATGAAGTAAGCTCAACGAGAGGGTTTGCCTTTACCGTAAGTGATATAGCAATTTCTTAGAAGTCTGCTAAGTAGACTAGTATTGCTCACTCTATTTTTGAATAAGAATTTATTACTCTAAACTTCGTTGGGAAAAAAGGCAAATTTCTTAGAAAACTTTTAGCAGAAATTCTTTAGGGGGGAGAATCGACTCCTCTGATATCCTTTATACGTAGGGATATGTGTGGAAAAAAGTCAAGCTTAAAATAGTAAAAAGATACACAATTGTATAAGACATGAGTTTGTGAGATATTTAATAAGGAACAAAGTAATCTCTTTAGAGTATGTAAAGTCAAAAAGGAACCTAGATATCCACTTACCAAAGGGTTAAGTCGAAAATTAGTTCTAGATTCGCGAGGGGATGGGTTTAAAGCCCATTGATTAAGGAAACCATGATGGATACCTAAATTAGTTATCTAAATTCAATATGGTGAAACGAAGCCATAAAGTGTTCTCATTGTGTACATTAATATTTACTTATCGATATGACAAATAATGTACATGCTCTGGTTGAGTTTTATTACTCTTAATAAATTCTTAGCCAATTTTTGGGTGGTCTTAGTGAGAAATACTTAATAAATTTACCGATACTGGTTGAATAACTTTAACACCCCAAAATTGGGTTTATAAGTTTTATGGTTGGTTTAGAGGTCTAGTGGATCAGTTTTGTCGGTTTAGCCTAGTTCGTGATTAAATACTTAAAAATTAGTTTTAAATTAAAACAAATTATGGAAAATATTCTAAAATTCTTAATTGACTTATATTTGACTTAGGTAAACTCAATTTCAAAAATTTACCCTTAAATCCTTAAGATTTTGAAAATAGTGATTATTTTATAAAAATTAAAAACTTGAGGATAATTTTTTAAACTAAGCTAAAACTTTGAATTTTTAAGGTAATTTGATATAATCGTAATCCTATTTGATCTAAGTCTTCCAAGAGCCTATATAAACAACATTTAATCCTTGTTTTAACCTAAGTAATCAAAATTCTTTAATTTTGATCCAAAACCCAATAGCTCACTTTTTAAAAATATCTTTTCTTTAAATTTCGGTTTCTTCTTCTCCAATTTAGCCTCTTCATCATGTTTTCAAGATAAATATCTATTCTTTTTAATAAAATTTTGTTGGTTTATTTTCCTATATTTTTCTTCTTCAAATTCTCTTTGATTTTCTTCGATTTTACTTGAAAAACTTAATTTTTGCATCACGCTTTAAACCCTTCTCCAAGATTTTAGTTTCTTCCTTCTCAAGACATATTCTCCATCATCTTTTCAAAAGTACACACCTATCTTTTCAATAAGAATTAGTTTGATGAATTCTTTATATTTTTCTTCATCAAAATCTTATCATTTTTCTACGGGTTTTCTAGTTTTTAAACCTTGGAAGGGGTGAGATTAATTTTCGAGGTGAGAATCATTAAAACCTATGAAAACTAAAATTCTTTAATAAAATTCTTAAGTTCTTGTCTTATTGAAACAATCTTAAAGTCTTGAATCATTAAAATCGTTTGTCTTGATAAAAATTCTTGATTTTCATTCAAGGGTTTTCCATGATTGTTTTTGATGCCTAAATATATGAATCTTGAAGTTTTTATATGTAATTAAAATTAATTTTAATTATCTAATCTCGGACCTAAGGTTTAGGAGGTGTTTAGACAGGTTTTCGGTGAGTTTAGGTTAGGTTTTATGGTGTTTTTAGGGGCTGTCATGTATTGATCCGACTTAAGGGATGTTTGGGTGTGTTATAACACACTAAACCCTTTGATTTTGATTCTTGAATTAGGTCACGAGGTAGAGGAACAAGTTTGAGGGAGATTAGAAAGCCAAATCGCGTTTTCATATGACTTGTCGAGCAAGTTTCGGTAAATTGGTGAGTGGATTATGAGGGCTGCCAATTTGGCATGGTCTTAAATGTGTTTTTCAAAGGTTTTGGGGTATAGGGAAGGTGTGAAAAAACTATATATACTCGGAAATAAGTTTAAAGTATTGCTTTTTTAAAGGTTCCCATATTATACATTGTTTTTATTATGTGTTTTAGTCATGCTTGTGTTATACTTGTGCATATATGAATATGCATGTGTTTCAATGCTCATGAAATATTTTTTACAAAAGTTCTTATATACATATGCTGCTCTCATAGTTTTATTTTGAAAATATGAAAAAAAAATCATTTTTACCGGTTTATACATTTGATGCATGTGTTAGTGGGATGCATGTGCTTACATATTTTTTAACTGAAAAACTTGAGCAATGATTTTGGTTTTGTGTTGGATATTAAAGATGATGAAATATGGATAAGTTGATCGATCAATAGGATATGATTGCACTATAATTATAAAATTCGTATACGTGGGTAAATTCCTTAGTGATGCATTAGAGTTATTACTTGAATTGTGGTATATGTGTTGTATTACTTTCAAGCGTAGTTTATCCCGGAAGCTAAGATTGGAAATATGTTTGGATTTAATACATTCGTGTGCATGAGTTTAGCTCGTGTGTGGTATGAGTAGGTGATAGAGCCCTCATACGTGGTATGCTAACACTATAGTCTCATACATGGCTTGACTTGGCATTTATGTCTTCATGCGAGTTTCCATTTATCTAACAGTTAGAAGTGAGTCTGACTGGTTCACTAATATTTCAACACGAGAAAAAAACAAGTGTAAAATACTTATTGTTTTTAGTGCAAATTGAGTTGCATGTGTTTTGATATTGAGCTTAAATGATTTATAAGCATTGCTACGTGTAGCATGTAAGACTTGGTTTTGCTTACAAAGCATGCGATTTCAAAAATGTATTTTTGAATGGTTTTGTGGCTTATGAGCCATTTTTATTTACACTTGTTGATCTTTTTCAAATAATGGCGTCGACGGCCATGAACATTATTTTTACTTAGAACATAACTTGTTTTTAAATTGATTTTGGTATATTATGAGCTGCATTGCAAGGTGTTTTTAAATATATTTTTATTCACTCATTAAGCTTATGCTTACCCTCTCAATTACCTTACAATGTAGAGTATTTAATGTGGAGACAACAAAGAGAAGCAAGGATCCAGGTAACCGTCAAGTAAAAGCTCAAGTATGTCTTTATAACATTAGTAGTATTGAGAGAGCAATGGGGATGGGTTATCATATTGTGAATAATGTCTATGCTTTTGAGAATTGAAATGGTACAATTAGGTCCCTAAAACTTGTTCGATTAAATTAGAACTCGTTTCTCTTTAGTTTTTGGTACAATTAAACTCGATACTTGCATGAACGTTTAGGATCTAATTAAAACAACTAGAAAAGATAAAAAAATAGAGTTGTTTATCGGGGGCGAGTCTCCGAATTAGCCTCGGTATTCTTCGTGTAGCTCATTCGAGTCAGATGACATTTAGAACAGGTCGAGGGGGTTATAATAACTACTCTTAACAAGTTTATAGCACTATGTGAATGGTTAGTCTTGTCGTGAAGGATTGAATGAACTTGCCTCTTTAGAAGATGAGTTTTCTTAAATTCTTAATGAATTAAATCCCAAAGAGTGTTTGAGTTGTTCTATTGAGAAGAACTTGTTGAAATCAATGATTAAAGAAGTTAAGTATTTATTCTTAATGGATTCTTATCTTAAAGTTTGAATGATTCATTTTATAATGAATTTAAAAAAATCACCTATTTTTCAGAGGATAAGCCGGAGAGAAAAAGTTCTTAATAATTTTATAGATTTTATTTGAGTGATTTATATAGAGATAAACTTGATTAAGTAACCTACGTACGTGAGAAGGATTCCCACCTTCTCTAGAAAATATTGGGTTATTTATCTAACATACATACTAGAATCCTAAGGTCAGAAGGCTATATTTATTTTACATCTGTATTTTTATATACATTTGTATATTTACTGACAAATTGAGGATTTCGATGGATGTAAGGATTAGTTGTGTGTTAGAGTTCACACATATCTTAGAAAGTTCCAGATTTATCCACTTATCTAAGAGATGAATCAATCATATCACTATGTATTAGTTTCAAATATGTTCATTAGTGCTTAAGCAACTATCACAATTTTAGTATTTCTAAATTTTTAAAATTTTAAGAATTCTTTCATATTAGTGGAGGAATGTTGGTAATGTTGAAGGATGTAAGGCATGGAATCCTACTATTAAAATTTTTTCTTGTATTTTTAAATTGTGAAAGAGCTCTTGATTTCAGTATTTATAAAGCTAAAAAACTAAAATATTCTGGATATTTTTAATAGAATGTTAATAGGTTTTTAATTTAATAATTAAAACTAAATTAACATTTGAAACATCTAAAATTTCAACAACCATTTGTATAATTATGTGCTTTCAAATTCAAATGGAATGTTGCCATTGAATTTGAATTTGCAAGAAAAGTACAGCTTGACATTAAGGTGAATAGTTTTGTAATTTCAATGGAAAATCAAAAGGCTTCAATGTTTTCGGACATAAATTTAAAGCATTTAATTTTTGAGGTTGTTTGATCATTTTATCTTTTAATATAAAATTTATAAATTGAGCTTTTTGCTTATTTTTATTATCTTATAATAAATTCATTTGCTATTTTTTCTCTTTAATTCTCTTCCTTTTTAAAGAAGAGATACCTCTTTTATATTTTTAAGTTTTATTTTTGAGATTTAGAGAAGAATAGTTCCTTCAAATTCAGCTTCGATTTTTTTCGATGTACGATTCATCGAAGAAATCGTGCTAATCTTAGAGGTATTTGATCAATTACTGCAATTACGTACATTGGGTCGAATTTTTTTTTAAGACAATGGTTCACTACGACACGTTTTCATTTTTATTTTAGATATTTTTTTAGTTGTCATGTCAATGTAAATAATTCATTTTGCAATTCATATTATCAAAAATATCATTATCACAGATCTTTAGACTTACTTTGATATTACTTTTAAAAGTTACAGTTGAAAAAGTGATTTGAAAAGTTCCTTAAAAAATTTTAAAAACTGATTTTAATATTTTTAATATTTGTCATTTTTGTTAAAAAGTGATTTTGAAAAGATAAAATATCTACTTTAGACATGATATTATAAAGTAAAATAAATGAACTTAGATGACATTCAAATTCATTAATATTATGACATAAGAAATAAATCAATTTAAACTATAATAAAAATTTATTTTAAAAATATAAACAATATTCTAGATTATATATAGACATAAAAATTACAAATTTATAATAAAATAATTTTATTCTCAATATAAATATTAATCTTTGGTTTAAAATATGAGTGTTTGATATTGCTGTCAAAGAGTGCTTGTAGGTAGATAACATGTCTATTTTAGATATATTTTAAAAATATAAAAGAATTTATGAAATAAATAAGGATACATGAATAATTTTACTTAAAAGTGATTTTGGAAAAAATAAAAAATTTAGCTTTTGAAAATCATTTTGACCTGAAAAGCTAATATTTTTTTTGTCTTAAACTAGCTTTTAGTGCCAGAAGCTGGTTTGAAAATCAATCAAAAATAAACTCTTAGCATTGGTTTCGGATGACTCACCGGGCTTGCTAAGAGTTCTAACATCCCAAATTTTGGTTCAAAGAGTCCATAGATTGATTAAACGGATCATTGGATCGAATTAGCAAATTAAAGTCAATTTTAAAATTTATTATGGATAAATATTTTTAGAAGAGATGAAAATATAAAAAATATTCATAAATCATTATTTAATATATAAATAATTTTCGTGGAATTAATTTTGAACAAATAGATTTAGAAATGAGACATTTTGAGTTAGCGACCAAAGTTTAAAAATTTATTTTTTAGTGACTATTTTATAAATTGGTCAAATCTTAAAATCTTCAAAGAGTTATTTTCTCAAAGTTCAATATAATACTTTTTACCTTAATTGATTATTTTTAAAAGAGTTTTAAAAGGTATAAATAGCTTTTACTAATTAATTGATAATTAAAAATTAAAATCAATTTAGTGTAACTAACTTTTTTCTCATTTTTTTCTTCAATTGTCTTATATCAAATACTTCTATTTTCATCAAAATCTTAGGGTACCATATTGTTTTCTTAATTTTTTAATGAGAATTTATTAGATGGATTTAATTGATCACGTCATACATAATTTTTAAATAATATAATTTTTAAATAATTATCTACTCTTTTGTTGTATGTAAGAAATAGTTAAAAAATTATCATAAAAATAACATAAAAAATATTTTTAGATGAAGTCATTATTGACATAATGAGTCATGCCTTATCTAATAACTTTTTTATTATTAATAAATTTTATCATTTTTTATATATTAATAAAATTTTATTAACACTTTACTGAGACGTTTTAAGTGAGAGCCTTATAATACGATTAAAATAAAGTATTTTTATACAAATTCTTATCTAATTTATAATTTTTTATCTAAATAATATATATTTAAATTATAATACAAGAATTTATATAATTATATAATTTTTTATCTAATTAATTAAAATTTATATAATTATACAAAATTCTTACCTTATTTGATAAATATTTTGATTCTATGGAAATCCATACCCAAATTCTATTTAAGTTTTTTTTTTTTATAAAAAATTATATTACTGTATTTTTTAGACTTTCCCCACTTTACTTAATCACTTCTGCCCAACCGGAACATAACCCTCGATCTCCTCTCGATATTTTCCTTCCCTTTTCCTACTTCCAAACAGAAAACTAAAATCCCAGTACTAAAGAGGATCTTAATTATTATTATTTTTTCTCACTAGATATTATCTATTTATTTTCGTTTTCCTCTTGCTTCCCTTTCCTTTATCTTTTATATCATTTTTCTTGCTTTTTCTATCATCTATTCCATTATTTCCTCAAATGTAAGTTGAAAATCTCGATTCCTTCTTTTCAGTCACCTTTCAGCTTTATTTTGGATTATGAAGAGAATCGAAGGATAAAAGGCATTGCATTCTGAATATTCTTTTTGTTTCATTTAAACGCAAATCTTCACTTTTTACTTTTCGGTGCTTGAATCCGTAAATTATTTGTAAACTAAATTTGTACACGATGAGGTCTTTGGAGTTGTAATCTTTTCTCACTGTGGATTAGAGCTTGTTAGGGCCTCTTTGTAGATATGATCAAGCAGATATTTGGGAAGCTACCTCGAAAACCGTCCAAGTCATCCCAACATGAATCAAATGGTGGAATCAATGGTAATTCACATTCGAACTCTTTATGATCCAATTCTTTAAACAACTGTAAAACTGATTTCACTTTCAAATTATCCAATTCAGGTTCACGTTTGAACAGTGGGACTGTTAATTCACATTCATCGAGTTCGAATGATTTGAATCAAGGGATTTATGGGGCATTGCCCGGTTTCCGGGATGTTCCTGTCACCGAAAAGCAGAGTCTTTTCATTAGGAAGTTGAATATGTGTTGTGTGGTTTTTGATTTTAGTGATCCTACTAAGAACCTTAGGGAAAAAGACATAAAGAAGCAGACATTGTTGGAGCTCATTGATTATATTTCCTCCGTCACATCCAAGTTCAACGAGTTGGTAGTGCAAGAGATGACTCGAATGGTGGCTGCTAATCTCTTTAGAACATTTCCGTCTCCGAATCATGACAACAAGCTTATAGGAATGTATGATTTGGAGGACGAGGAACCAGCCATGGACCCTGCTTGGCCTCATCTTCAGATTGTGTATGAACTTTTACTTAGATTTGTGGCCTCACCGGAGACTGATGCCAAGCTTGCTAAAAGATACATGGACCATTCATTTGTGTTGAAATTGTTGGATTTGTTTGATTCAGATGACCAAAGAGAGAGGGATTATCTGAAGACGGTTCTACATCGGATTTATGGAAAGTTCATGGTGCATCGGCCATTTATTAGAAAAGCAATCAACAATATCTTCTATAGGTTTATTTTTGAGACCGAGAAACACAGAGGTATCTCTGAGTTGCTTGAGATCTTAGGGAGCATAATAAATGGGTTTGCTTTGCCTTTGAAGGAAGAGCACAAGCTCTTCTTGGTACGAGCCCTGATTCCACTCCACAAGCCAAGGTGTGCATCTGTGTACCATCCGCAGCTCTCTTATTGCATTACTCAGTTTGTTGAGAAAGACTTCAAGCTGGCAGATACCATCATCCGAGGTCTTCTAAAGTACTGGCCTGTAATTAATAGTTCAAAGGAGGTGATGTTCATTGGAGAGTTGGAAGAAGTTCTAGAAGCTACTCAGGCAGCACAATTCCTACGCTGTATGGTTCCGCTTTTCCATCAGATTGGTCGCTGCCTCAACAGCTCTCATTTTCAGGTACCGTTTAGATTATTTCCATGTTATTCCTTCTGTCAACTTTTTAATACGCTTCAATGTCACCTTCTATACATTAAAATTTTCTAAACTTCAATCCTGGAGTAAGTGCAACCAACTTATTCCAATTTATATTTTGGTGAGATAGGAATGTAGCGAGTTTTAGCTTGATCTAAGGTGATCGTATTTCCTTGGTTAAGGGAAGGTTTGAACTAAATCTGGTTGTGATTGGAAAATTTTACGGATATAGTGAGAAATATAAATCACTAGGCTAGATAATTGATGGTTTTCAATACAGATGACCATGGATTTTTCTGTCAATAGTGTAGAAAACGGAGTAATTCTCTGTATTTTACTTCTAATTTAAATAGGACATATTTCCTTTAATTAATCACCAACCCCTTATTTGACCTTACAACCTCCATGCCAAGGAAGTATCTCAACTTCCCTAAGTCCTTTGTTTCAAACTCTCTATTCAGAATATTCTTCAAACAAGTCTCTTCATCATCATCCCTTGTCAAGATTACATCGTCTACGTAAACAATCAAGATAACCTTTTTATTCCTTGAAGTTACCTTAATAAAGAGGTTGTGATCGGCTAGTGATTGCTTATATCCATCTTTTAGAATAACTTTAGTAAACCTGTCAAACCAAGCTCTAGGAAACTGCTTTAGACCATAAAGCGATCTGTTGAGTTTACATACTTTTTGAATTTCTTCAACTGATTTCAGACCATGTGGAATTTTCATATAAACTTTCTACTCTAACTTTCCATTGAGAAAAACATTTTTTACATTCAGTTGATGCAAGTTCCAATCATTATTGACATCAAGGATCAAAAGGACTCGAATAGTGTTGAGTTTTGCCACTGGAGCAAGAGTTCCAGTGTAATCAATATCATAGGTCTTTGTATATCCTTTAGCCACTAGCCTTGCTTATATAAATCTCAGCACACTACCATAGGAATTGTAGGTGTTTTTAAAGGAGTTGGTATAAGAGATATAGGTGAGGGATTTGGTATAGGAGATATAGGTGAAGAACCTAAAGTTGGTGTAGACAACAAATGTAGATTTGTGGAGTGATTGGATGAGAATTCTGGTGGTATAGAATGAAAAATAAGAGAAGTTACCTGGTGTTGATGAGAACGTTGAAAATCATCCCAAGTCTTCCCGGAATTACAGCCTTGGTAAAGTAAGTGTCCTGCTAAAAAAAGGTAAGATCCATTGTAACAAAAAAATTTCGAGATGAGGGTGATAACATTTGTAGCCCTTCTTTAGTGAATATCCTACTGAAACACATTTTACAGATCTAGGATCCAACTTAGACCTATTAGTGGCTGAGTTATGAATAAAAACTGTATAATCAAAAATTTTAGGAGGTAATATACTAGCAAGAAGCTTAAAATGAGGATAACTCTTCAAGAAAATAGATTGGGGGTTTGAAATTTTAAAACCTTACTGGGCATACCGTTGATCATATATGTGACAGTTAACAAAGCCTCTCCCACTGGTACTTAGGTACATTACTAGTAAGTAGAGGGGATCGAGTAACCTCAAGAAGGTGTCATTTTTTTCTCTGCAACTCCATTTTGTTGTGGAGTATCAACACAAGAACTAATTTGCACTATTCCTTTTTTCCGAAAAGAATCACCCAAAGACCTAGCAAAAAGTTCACTGCCATTGTCAGATTTAAACAACTAGATTTTAGTATGGAATTGGGTGAACAACATTGTATAAAACCTCTCGAAAATTCTTTCATTTTCAAACTTGTCTTTCATCAAATATGTCCAAGTAATCCTACTATGGTCATCTATAAAAGTAATAAACCATTTACTACCATCAACATTCTTCACTCTAGAAGGGCCTTAAATATCACTATGGATCAAAGAAAGGGTGAGAAGGTTTATATGTAGATGGTAAATAAGATGTTTTGGTTTGTTTAGCAAGAGTGCATATATGACATTTAAATAAACTTGATTTTTTATTTTTAAATAAAGAAGGATACATTTTTGCAAGGTATTGAAAACTATGGTGTCCTAACCTAAAATGTCAAAACACAACCAAAAGCATTAAAATTTGTGGAACACTTGAGATCTTGAGAGAGCTTGCTAATAGAGATAAGGTTGCAAACAAGATTTGGGACATATAAAACATCATGCAGTTGCAGATTATCATTAACAATAACAGAACCACAACCTTGTATTTGAGAAAGGGAGCCGTCAACGGTTCTAATGGATTTAGTAGAAGAAGATTCTGAGTGTTTGAAAAACAACTCCTTGTTACTAGTCATGCGGTCAAAGGCCCTAGAGTCGATGATCTAATTTGATGTGAGTTGTGTAGAAACTACTCAAGGAATGAAAACAAGTCGTATAATCCTACAAATAGTTTGTAAGAAACTGCTCTGTTTTTTTTTCTCCATTTATTTCTGCTCAATGCTAACACTCAGCAGCATGTTCTTTGGGAAATATAATTGTGATGGTTTCTATGGATTGAAGCGTGACAGAGAGTGTGTATTGTTGATGCGGACATTATAACTATCTTACATTTCTGGCACAAGTGGTTTATACTTTGTCTATAGTTCTTTGGACAAAAAGTTGACTAGTTAATATATGGTCGTGCAGAATGCATATCT
The DNA here is from genome assembly GCA_035048815.1 of Abelmoschus esculentus. Taxonomy (NCBI): domain Eukaryota; kingdom Viridiplantae; phylum Streptophyta; class Magnoliopsida; order Malvales; family Malvaceae; genus Abelmoschus; species Abelmoschus esculentus. The sequence continues at coordinate 10,386,932 of JAUCBN010000016.1, read as the reverse complement.
GCTCTGCTTCAATCTTACTGTTGTGACCTGAGAAAAAGAATTGAATATATCTTTTAAAGCTAGTGGTTGATTATATTTAGAGTCGAGAGGATCTTAGTAATCTCACCGTTGAAGGAGATGTAAATTTAATCCCGGTAGCAAGTTATTTGTTTGTTCCAAAAGGTTGAATCTGTTCTAATAGCCTTAAATGAAGTAAACGCATTTAAGTGGCTCCTCATTCCAAGCAATCAAAGCTCTTTTGAATTGTCTAGATTATGACATTCTTGCTTGAAAAAAGAATGTTCTATGCTAGTGGATTTGGGTCCATAACCTTAGCTTCATTCTTGCAAGACCTAGAAACGGAACTGGTTCAATTTTGTGAGTGCTACAGTATTGGTTAGCCAGAAATTATATGAGTAACGGCCACACTATTGTATTAAGCAGTTTCTTTTTATATTGGATTCAAAGTAAAAAACTAAAGCATAAGAGTTGTTCACTGTGGAAATTACATGCAATTGTCATTAGTTGCCTGTTATGTTCTTGCAAATTTTTGATGTTGTAACTTGTAAGATTTCGAGATTTTTTATTTGCCATGTCAGGTAGCTGAACGTGCCTTGCTTTTGTTGAACAATGATCACATAAGAAATCTCATCACCCAGAACCGTGCAGTAATACTCCCTATAATCATCCCTGCATTGGAGAGAAACACACGAGGTCATTGGAACCAGGCAGTTCAGAGTCTTACACTTAATGTCAGGAAGATATTCTCGGATGCTGATGAAGTGCTCTTTGATGAATGTTTGGTCAGATTCCAAGAAGATGAATTGAAGGAAAAAAAGATGCAGGAGAAGCGGGAAATAATCTGGAGGCATTTGGAAGATGTGGCTGCATCTACTGCCGTAGGCAATAAGGCAGTACCGGTTTCAAGATTCGTCACTGCCACTACCACTGTCACCACTACCGTCCCAACTCCAAAGAAATTGATGGGCGGTTGAGAGAAGTGACGAAAGCAACTTCTAAGAAGCCATACCACATCCATCATAGTGAAATGATCCAGGGTGTAGCTAAAATGGGCATACCATGGGAATCGGTTGGTCTCTCTGCAATTTTTAACATTCCTGCCTGAATGACCAAAAGTGGTGGGGTTGTATCATATGCGGATATGAAGGTTGTTTCTTTTTCTTCCTTCTGTTTATAAAGACGGTTCTTTGGATTTACTGTCATATATAGAAAAATTCTTTTCACTGGCAGTGAAAAAAAAAAGATCGTATATTTACACGAATGTCTCAATATTTATGTAACATGACTTTTATATATTATTGTCTATAATCATTTTGTGGTCTGTTTAGGATTTGTTGTCCAAAACAAAATCATCGTCCCCAAAAATTTGATCTACATTTTCCTTGTAAAAGTGCAGTATGCCTTCCAAATGCATGTAACATAACCCTTTAATATATCAAAGTTTATTATAAATATATCAAAGTTTATAACACAAATGGGACATAATGCGAATAAGATGTAAATAATGCATCCAAAACTTAAGATTTTATTTGGATGCAGATGACAAAGTTACACTCATATACATACAAGTCAATTGGATGTTTTTGCTCTCAAAGTTTTAGAAAGCTCCTTGATGATGGGTTTTCCTTTAATAGCTTCTTCCCTTTCCAGGTGCCATTTCTTGGACATTTTTTCGGCCTGAAAAGCATTGCAAGTTATGTGTTACCTTAATCACAGTCGAGACATGTAAAATATTGGATGCAAAACAGTCTTCAAGTTTTGTTAACATACCCAGGTTCTCAGGGGTAGAAGTTGTTCTCTAATCATTTCAAACTTAGGCTGAACCATGTCTTTTCCTTTTGTTCTGATATCATCACTCTGCCAAACAAAATAATGAGAAATAGAGGGGGGGGGGGGGGGGGGGATAGTAACATATTGCCGTTTCAATGCATTTACTAATTCAATACCCATTACACATGGGAAAAGTGTAGCAAACCCAAACGGGGCATGCCGCGGAGAAAGGTTATTGAAAAGTATGAACTAACATGAATGAAATTATAACGTGTTGAAATGTTAAATTCACAAGCATATCATCAGAACAACATATGACAAATCTCTATTAATAAGTCAAGAAAGGCAGTCCAGTTACAGGTTTAGATCAATCAAACACACAATATTTCATTACACTTTTATGCCAAAAACACAGCACTGAAAAAGTTATTAATCTGGGTGGAATAAGCAATGCTTACACTGTGCAACTCCAACTTGGAGGCTGCCATCCCAAACATCAAGGCGGCTCCGCCGAATACCATTGCAGTTGCAACTATAAAAGCCATTCCAACTATACAAATGAACACAAAAACAGAGAATCATAAGCCTTGGCTAAGTATTGTTGGTACAAAAGGCAATTGAAACTCATAATCAAAATGTCCCCTTATTCGAACTACACGACATTAAAGCTAATCAACACCGCATTCCCAGAGTTCATATGAGAAAAGAAAAGAAAAGAATGAACAAACTTCGCTTAAGTCCTTCAGCAGCAGCTTTCAACTTCTCCGGATTGAGAGGCGTATGTTTGTCCTTCCGCAATTCATTCGCCGTTGATGCCATGACTGAATTTTCCATACTCGGCAACTCCCACCTGTAAATTTCTCCATCCAAATACAATAGAAATGAAAAACCCATAAGTAAGAATACCCAGAATTTGTTGTGAAAAGAAAGGGCCAAAGCTGACCTTTTGGGGCCAAAAGTAACCTGGGGAAGAGAAAGGTAAGCCCTGAGTGGGTTCAAGGCATCAGGGGAAGAACCGGAGGCATTGGTTGGATTAGAACGGAGCGCCCACTTGGATGCCCTTGAGAGAGATGAATGATCGGACGGTTTCCGGAAGACATTGGAAGGCAAAGAGTGTTTGAGGACCTCAGGAAGGACGTCAGCTTGAGCTTGTTGCTCGACCGATGGTGGGTTCGATGAGAGGGTTTTCGGGGTTTTCTCGGCCAGACGGTTAACGGCTTGTTTGGTTTCCTGGAAAAAGAAGGCGGCTTCTTTTGCTGCTTGTCTTCCCGCTAGAAAACTCATGATGTTTTCTTCCGATTGCAGCAAAATTGTAGAAATGGGAGTTTGGATTCAGGGAGCCTCTCAGCTTGTCTGAATTTCAACTCTCAAGGTGTTTATTTTCAAAGTATTTGAAGAGTCTTCTAAAATAAAATATTTTTATATTTTACAGTTTTATTTAAACAAAACTGTAGATTAATACTGGAGTTGAAAGTTTCTATGAAGAAAATGAGTACATGTGAATGTGAATGTTAATCTATAGGTAAATTGTTTTAATTCTGTTATTATAATAGTTGAATTACTTCAAAGAGTGTATATTTGAGTATATTTTCAAAAATTATAAATTTATAAGGATTAATTTAGTTTAAGCATTTTATCAAAATGGCTTTACCTTTTTTTTCAAAATTTCGTAAATTTTAAAAATATATATGACTCTCAACATAAATTTTTCTGTGTACTGAATACCGCAAACCTGAAACTTGATTACATAGAATCAAACTATTTGTTACTTGGGACCTTGTTGATTTAAAATTTTTAATTTTAATTTTTAATTTCACAAACATATATATAATTGGACTAAGTTATTTAGGAGGTACTCATGAACAATATCGAGCTCAATTTTTATGTTAACTACCTAGGTTTAATTTAAGTCCAATGATAATAAACATCTCTACTGAATTTATAAATGAAAAAAAAAGAGATTTGAATATAAATGTCACATTTTTATATTATATTTTTACATTTATTTTAATGATTTATTTATCAAAATGAAAACTGAGTATTACTTATATATGTAACTAAATTATTTCATGTAATAGTTTAATTTAAGTCGTTTTATTTTTGTACACTTCATTTTTGCACGGTTGGTATGTTTACGTATAATTCTTAACCATGAGTTAAGATGTAAAAATAATGTGCTAAAGATATAAAATTATTGATATTTTTTTGAATAAATTGAACTTTATTTCTAATAAACTGTCATACAATAGTATTTATGTAAGATGTATATATCTAAACCTCTATACAAATATATTTTCTTACAAAAATCTCATTTAAAAGCTATAGAATTGTCTAAATTTTTTGATTTATTATATCCAATAATTCGAGCATGGATATCATTTTTATACAAGTATAAACATCCCAAGCTACCCTCAATTGTTTTCCAAAAATTATAGATAATTTTAGTTATGTTCTATTATCTCATATAATATTCAAATGATATTTAATTACGAATAACATGTAACAATTTAAATTTTTGAGTCACTGAGTTAACAGGTCTGAGTCTTGGATTTTATAGCTCATATGATAACTTAAATTAATTAGATTAAGTTTATAAAATTTGGATATTAATTTGAGTTTATTAGGTAGAAGGTGTTATTTTAGGAAAAGGATGAAAGGTTAAGAACCCTAGAGCAATTTGACCCGAGTTAGAGTTGAATTGTTGTTTTTTTGGACATGGTATACAAAAGTTACAAGAATCTCATTGTTTATATCATAAAATTATTTTTTTCTTCCTTCTTCTTTCCCCAAAATTCAGAGTCATTTTAACCTAAAAATTTAAGATTTGTTAGTCAAACCTTTCATCCAAGATCTAAGAATACAAGATTAATAATCTCTTCTTCCAAGAGATTTAAGAAAAAGATCACAATCATAAAAAAAAATATGATAAAAACTTAGTTCAATTTTTTAGGAGAAGGTACGTTTAGTGTATTAAATCATATATTTAAGTTGTTAATTCATTTTCCTGCTTCTATTTTATCTCTCGTAAATATAGTAATTCATTTTACATTTTTTTATTAGTGAAAGAAATGGAAGAATATTTTTAAACTAAAAGAAATAACAGAGATGGAGAAACCTAAATAAGGTTATATTTTGAGATTTTTAGCGAGGTAAGTAGCTTAAAACTTTAAAGTGTTTCATGAATACCACAAATGTGATGTTTGTACGTTTATTTGGTGCATGATCAATGTTTTCGAGGAGAAATTATATTATGTGTAAGTTTCACCACGTATCCATGAGACCAATCACTAAAAATCACCCATAACATTATTTTTTTTTATATCATATATTTTCTCAAGTGAATCTTTACTTGGAAAAATTATTTTTAAAATGAATTAACAGTAAATATGAGTGAAGATTCACTTAAAAAAATATGACATGATGGATGGTTTTTAGTAGTTGATCTTATAGATGACGTGATAAAACTTGCCCATAATATAATTTCTCGTTTTTTAGTAAAATCATGGTTAAGTGATTAAATGATGGCATCTGATGCTAAAAATAAGTAAAAATATTGTTAAATGACCCTCAATGAGTTCAATAAGCTTTAAAGTTTAATTAGAATCTTATAAAAATGATATATGATGGATTAAAAATAAAATCCAAACATATACTATAAGAACCTAGGCTAAAACTAGATATAAACTTGCATAAGTAAAGATAATGCCTTTAAGAAATAGCAATATTATTAATTCAGTATCCATACTTAAAAGGTCATTGTTATACTAAATTGGAATATTGGAACTTCCAGAGCCTATTTAATACTGATATTCAATGGGTAATATTGATATTGCATTAAAGATGGAAACATTGTAGCTTAATTGAGTGTGTATTATATTATTTTTTTTAACAAATTAATAGTGATTACAAATTAAAGATGAAAATATTTGACACTTTGCTGGCATCGCTGGTGCTCGAACCTGTGACCTCTAGGAACAACAACCGTTCCTTTAACCACTTGAGCTAGAGGGTTCGTGCATAATTCAAATATTCGATACATTTTACTCCAACTTTTGCAACACATTTCAAGATAACTTTAATCACTTAAGCATAATTCAAATATCAAGTGTACATATCAACGATAAAAGCAATATACGCTTATGTAATATATTTCTTTTCATTTTAATACATCAAATAATGATAGAAACTTAGGAAGAAGTTCATTATATAAAAATAGATCAAAAATTATAAGAGATGCGTTTTGAGTGGTCAATTTAAATTAAAATTTGTCATTTTTTCTCATAATATAAATTTACCAATCCAAATTAAACTTGTTGAGGTCTATACGTCTACAATTTTCTTAAGATAGATTTTCGATCACTTCTATGGTGCTTGAGTTCATATGTCGTTTGTCTCTCAAGATACAACAACAGACGATCAGTCATAGTTGCACTACCGTGGAGATCACGAACTATAACACTCCAAATTTTTACCCTTAATTTAAACTCTAATTTCAAATAAATTCCCAATTAGAAATCCTAATTAATTGGGAATTTTTTATTTTAAACCTAATTGTTTTTCAATGTCCATTTTGTAATTTCTAAACAGTTAGGTGACATTTTAAAAAATAGAATAAATGAGGACCTTTATGAGGTAATTTTCTCATTTTATGGGATATATTTAATACCCTGTGCCTTTTTGGAATCCTAATATCCTAATACATCTTTCGTCATTTATCCCTAGCTCCCTCTCAACCAAAATTTTAAATCAACATCTCCCAGTTTTTTTCTTTTTCGTTTTGCTTCGGATTTGTGGTGTTTTTAGGTGATGTTAATTTGGATACGAAATTTCTTTCTTTCTTCTCCTTTCTGACGACCTCTTATTGTAAGACTCGCACGTGAGTTTATCAGTACTATTAGATTGTGGTTTTAGTGTTGTGGCATAGTAGTAGTTGACTTATGTAATTTTTATTCATAGATATTGTATCTACTCGACTTAGTGCTAGGGCTGAGTTTGAAAGACGTCATTCGACGTTGAGTTTTAATTGTTTAAGTTGTGTCTCTCTCTGTGCTATATATATGAATGATATTGTATGCATAAGTTGATATTTGTTGATGTGATTGTTTATGTGATTTCTGAAATGATTTGTTTGATGTCATGCCATGCATTAAATATAGGGTGGTTCTAGAAAACGACTATTAAAAGCCGACTAAAAAGATGCTGACTGGTTTACCCGGTCATTTTTTGTACATAATTGGTTACGAAGTATGTACACAATTTCTTACAAAAACTGTAAGAAAAAAGGTATATACATAAATTGTTACAATCGTTAGGATTTGTGTACATGCATAAATCCTTACAAATATTATAAGAAAAATGGTATGTACATAAAATGTTAGAACGTAAGGATTTATGTACATACACAATTTACTACGAGAATACATAAATAGGTACAAAATGTACACAAATCCCTACAAGGTATATACAAATGCTTACGAAAATTGTAAGAAAAAAAGTATGTACATAAATCCTTACACCTCTCCATGAGCTAAAGGAGGTCATTCTAGAGTAAGGATTCGTGTACATACAAAATTTATTACGAGAATACATAAATTGGTTCAAAAATTATAAAAAATTATGTATGTACACAAATCCCTACAAAGTATACACAAATGTTTACAGAAATTATAAGGAAAAAAGATATGTACATAAATCCTTACACCTTCTCACCATGAACGAAAGGAGGCCATCTTAGTGTAAGGATTTACTACGAAAATATATAATATGACACAAAAATTATAAGAATTTGTGTATGTACACAAATCCTTACAATTTTTATGTATTCTCATGTACACAAATCCCTACAAGGTATACACAAATGCTTACATAAATTGTAAGAAACAAAGTATGCACACAAATGCTTACACTTTCTCACCATGAGCTAAAGGAGGCCATCCAAGTGTAAAGATTTGTGTACATACACAATTTACTACGAGAATACATAAATTGATTCAAAAATTGTAAGGATTTGTGTATGTATACAAATCCCTACAAAGTATACACAAATGGTTACGAAAATTGTAAGAAAAAGGTATGTACACAAATCCTTACACCTTCTCACCATGAGCTAAAGAAGGCCATCCTAGTGTAAGATTTGCGTACATACATAATTTACTACGAGAATACATAAATTGATTCAAAAATTGTAAGGATTTGTGTATGTATACAAATCCCTACAAAGTACACACAAATGGTTACGAAAACTGTAAGGAAAAAGGTATACACAAATCCTTATACCTTCTCGCCATGAGCTAAAGAAGGCCATCCTAGTGTAAGATTTGCGTACATACATAATTTACTACGAGAATACATAAATTGATTCAAAAATTGTAAGGATTTATGTATGTATACAAATCCCTACAAAGTATACACAAATGGTTACGAAAACTGTAAGGAAAAAGGTAGATACAAATCTTTACACCTTCTCACCATGAGCTAAAGGAGATCATCCAAGTGTAAGGATTTGTGTACATACATAATTTATTACGAGAATACATAATATGATACAAAAATTGTAAGGATTTGTGTATGACCACAAATCCCTACAAGGTATACACAAATACTTACGAAAATTTTAAGGAAAAAGGTATGTACACAAATCCTTACACCTCACCATGAGCTAAAGGATTCCATCCAAGTGTAAGGATTTGTGTACATATACAATTTTCTACGAGAATACATAAATTGGTACAATGAATGTAAGGATTTGTGTATGTACACAAATCCCTGCAATGTATACACAAATGCTTACGAAAATTGTAAGGAAAAAGGTATGTATACAAATCCTGACACCTTCTCACCATGAGCTAAAAGGTCATCTTAGTGTAAGGATTTGTTTACGTACACAATTTACTACGAAAATATATAATATGGTACAATTAATGTAAGAATTTGTGTATGTACACAATTTCTTACAAAATATACACAAATGCTTACAAAATTTGTAATGAAAAAGGTATATACATAAATCCTTACACCCACTCACCATAAGCTAAATGAGGCCATCTAAATGTAAGGATTTGTGTACATACATAATTTACTACGAGAATACATAACATGGTAGAAAAAATGTAAGAATTTGTGTATGTACACAATTCTTTACAATGTATACACAAATGTGTACGAAATTTTTTAGAGAAAAAAGTATATACATAAATTCTTACATCCACTCACCAATTATCTTAACGAAACGAATAAGAACATGGTATAGATACCTATTAGATTGTGTTAATTAAGCATTGCCAAATATGGTTGTTTTCATTTTAAGATGCTTAATGAAACCTAAGGTGGGTTATTCTTCTATCTTTGAAACATTTGTTCGAGTTGTCAATTAAGTACGATAGCAACCATTTTATTATCTTGTTAATTAAAAATCAAATAGATAAAAGGCAGCTATAAAGACATAATAATTTTAAGATTTATCTAAAACTTTTAATAATTTTAAGAGATTTAATTAAAATTTTCATATATTAAAAAATTAATTAAAAAATTATTTTTTTTAAAATTAATAGTTTTTAAAAAAATATTGAGAAATCAAATTAAATGTTTTTTTTTATGTTATTAATAATCACATGTGAGCTACCACATCAACATCATTAATGACCGCAATCATATTAATGAGTCCATATTAATCAAAAGGATTAATTGATACCATAAAAATCAAAATGAACGTATTTTTCCGAAATGGCTATCAGTTATTTGGTTCAAATTCAAGTACAAAAAGACCCATAAGCCTTAAATGTTAGAACAACCTCATAATACTATAGAGCCAACAAATTGAACAATTTAATGTTTTGAAAAGAAGATAATATATTTTCTCTTAACCTTCATCCTCACAGCCCTTTCCCCTATTACAAAGATCTATAACTCAATATAGGACAATAGATTATATCAAATATATTGTCCTTAGCATATCATATCTATACATGAAGGTGTTGGTGTCTATTGCCAGAATGTCAAAGTTCTATCTTTTATGATAGAAAGTTAAAAATTATACCACTACAGGAGTTGCTATACTGCATGAACCTCCAATCAAAAGCAAACAAATGCTTAATACTGAATCACATGGATTAAACTACAAAGACAATTTTAATAACTTAACATTCAAAGGAAATATATCAATAATCTAAGTTGCCAATGGGCTCAAGATTCATACATAAGAAAAACCATTAGTTACAAGTATCAAATGGGAAATAGAGTTATTCAGATATTGGTGACATCCTATTGGGAGGCAACAAGTTCGATGGAGTAACAAACATAGGATGATCAAATAGATTTCTAGTCATGCTTCTTGATTGAAGCCCCTCATCTAATATGGCTTGTCTATCCCCAGATACATTAGAAGTTTTAGAGTTGGAACCAACTATACCTTTGGAGCTTCCGAGTAAATTATAGAATTGTCCTGAAAATATTTCAAAACAAATAGCAACTCAATAATTGGCATGAGAAAGTGAAAGTGCAGAAGTAACATTAAAAATGCTTTTACGTTGAGGACTTAGGTATAAAAGTACACAAGATATATAAAATTTTTTTAATCGAATTTAAGATTCATCGTAGTAAAAGAGTAGCTCGAATAGGATAAATGTCAGGCTGAATTAACACCAAAACACCAATTATTGCAACCAAAATACTCATTAACACAAGCCCAGTCATACAAATGTCACTTTGAGTCTTTAATTTGCATGGTTTAGCACCATACACATTCTCTCCAATAATACAAAAAAAAAAAAAAAAACTTTAAAAGAATAACACCGCATCTATGATCCAATACATATAGTAAACTAATGATAATAGTAGGATACAATGAACAGAGGAAATAAGAAAAAAAATCAAGTAGAAATTATAATACGAAAATACGAAAAATTAATTTGAGAAATAGGCAATAACAAATTAAGCTAAGTAATCTTTCAACCTGCAATGTTTAGTTTAGAGTTAAAACAATATAACTAAGTAAAAGAAGAGATCATCTTTGTCCAATACTTGCTGCTAGCAACATGGTAATGTAGTCAACATTAATGTGAGTAATCTCAAATTCAATCAACTCAGGACTATTCAAACACTATACTAAACTTTGGTGAACCAAGCATATAATTGGAACATTTTTATAATTATTTGGATATTGGGTACAGATAGGAAGATGCTAAACTTTTTCCTCATATTTGGAGGATCTTAAAAGGTCATATCTCGAAATCTATGTCCGAATATGTCAGTTTCTTCAAGCAAAAGCTTGAGAAACATAAAAACAGGATACCAAGCTATTAAATTTAAAATTTTGAACCATTTGAAGGGAATCAAAATTAATCAATACAAAAAAAAAACAGACAATAAGGATCAAACTTCCTTATTTATCCAGATAGAATAAAAGGCAAAACCATACTAAGAAACTAAAAAAGAATACAGAAACAAGAAAGAGTCATTCTCAAACCAAACATTTCAAGAACATAAACTCAGGAGAAAAACCCATTACAAAAACTTAAACCCAGGAAAAAAAACCATTTTAAGATTTTGAACAAAGAATTAAGGAGATGAAACTTACCCCAAAATCAAGTTTCCTTTCGAGCGATATTCACCGTCGAAAATCTCTTTTCAAGTGAAAATGTAAGGGTTAGGTTTTCTGTCCGGAGAAAGGGGATCTGAGGGAAAAAAAAAAAAAACTATCAGTGTAATCATTAATTTTATTCGGATATAAACCTGTGTTTTTATTTTTTTCGTATTTGAATAATAGACTTATAATCATTAATCCAAAAAATAAAAAAAATATATATTAGTATAATTATTTCCTTTTTATTTCGTTTTCATTTCGTTTTTTATTATTAAAACTAAAAATTCAAAAAGATTATACATATTCTATTACTTTATTTAAAAATTCAAAATATTTATACATATATATATATATATATTACATCAGTATTATCCCTTTAAAATTAAGTGTTTTAATTATAATCTAAAAAAAATCCTAGAATTTTGTTAATAAATAACACTACTATTTCTTTTAAAAGATAATATAATATATATGTGTCGCTTTTAATTTTTGTATTTTAAAATCTTTTCTTGTTTCGGTTGTTTATTATTAATTATTATGTTTATGCTTTGTTATTATATTATTATTATTATTTTATTTAATATGTTTATATTATAAACAAATAAAACTTAAATAATTAAACCCAAAACCATTTAATTATCAGTCCTAATACACTTTTAAGTCTAATAAACAAACAACCCATGTTTTATTATTTACAAAGCCCGAATGTAATATAATTACAAGCCCAGTTTTTTTTTATTAATAACTGAGTCCAAACCCGGGCTTAACCCAAACTGATAACAAGAGAAACCTTAACACTTAGCTCCCTTCCTTGCGCAGTCACACGGGAGCCATTAGATCGTCTCACGATCTAAGACCACGATCGATGCAGAGGATAATTCTGGAAGCTACACGCACTGACGCGCCAACTCTTCGGTTCATCACGTGTGCGTGTATAGCATGCGTCCGACTCTTCGCATCCCAGATAACTGTTCGAATCTCCGGTCGTCGTCCGATGATCCACCAGTGATCCTTCATACGATTCCGACCACTATTCGAACACACAAAAAGGCCAAGCATTAGTAGCAGGAATACAATTTCAATGGCAAGGACGAACCAAAAGTAGAAATGTTCAGGAGATTACAGCCGACCAGGGAACAACATCAGAGACTCTCATGAATACAACAAAAAAAAAGTTTCGATTTTTATTTCTCATGTAATCAGAGGGATATAAAAAAGAAGCCCTAACATTTGTAATCTCTCTCAGCAATAAAAAAAGAAATTTTCAGAGAAAAGGTATTCTTTTCCTCTAGTTTTTACGCATGCATGTAGGAAAATAGGGGAGGCTTTTACCTTTTTACGAACCATGACTCTGGTCCGAGCAATAATTCCCTCCGATTTCTCCTTCAGAAATCGTGAACGGTGAGCTTGGACGAAGCAGTTCTCCTTCTTCTCTCTTTTCTTCGAACGGTATAAGCCATAAACCCCAAATCTCTTTTCGAGATTTAGAGTGGTGAGCTTTTCGTTCCTCTTTTCTCTTTGAGTAAGGGTGTAGGGTTCTTTAGTTTCTATTTTTTGTTAAAAGAGAGGGGTGCCGAATCTGGTGAGGGTTTCGTAAAGAGAAGGGAAGCTTCTTGGGCTTTCACTTCGCCGGCCGCTCCTAAATCTGGGTTCGGTGGTGGTTTTATGGGGATTACCAGAAGAACACGATGAATGTTCATCGTTGTTCTTGTTTCCCTTCAAGAACACAGAAGGAATTTCAGGTTTTCTATCTATTTCGATTTGATAATTGATAAAGGGAGGGTTGCTTTTTTGTTTATCTTTTATATCAGGTCCCTTTTCGATTTGGTTTATTTAGGGTCATTAAACCCCTCTGTGTCAAGTTTATTACGCTTGAAGTCCCTGAATTTTTGTTTCGTCTTTTATTTCAATCCTGTTTCAAGTTATAATTCGATTTCTAATATTGGTTCAATTATTTTACGATCCCTCCGCCCTTCCAAACTCTTTTTCAGACTCTTCCTCGTTTCTAAATAACGACGTGAGGGTCTGGAAATTAGTTTTTTTATTTTAGTCCCTTTTTAGTGTTGTTTAGCTTTATTTAAGTTTGTTTTATCATATGCATTTTATTTTATGGTTACTTATTTTGATTATGTGCTTATTGTTGTTCATTTAAATTATTGTATTGTTATTTATTTACATGTTGTGTTATGATTATTTCCGTGCACTATATTCGAATCAAAAACACAATCAATATCTTAATTAATGAATTAATTAATTTTTACTCGGTCGTAGCGGGCTCGACACCAAGCGCAGTGGTGGCGGTATATGCGTTTATCTCCGAGTAAAGTGGCGCTAAAATATACCCAAATTTTTAAATAAATAATTAATTTAATACCGCTTTAAATTAGAAATTCCAAGATTAATTAAGCCATATTGTTCTCGAAGGTACCAAGTTTGGGATTTAGAAATGTTAGTCCCGTTTTTAAACCGTAACTGACTCTCGAACCCTTTTTTTGTTTTTTTAAAAATCTCTGGTTTTACGGTATCCGGTCCACCAAAGTGACCGGTGGCGACTCCACTTTCCTAACCGTTTTCTAAAACCCTAGGTTTCCATCCCCAATTTTAATTTCAATTTCCCTTTTTAAAATCTAAAATCCCCAATTTTTAGCCTTAAACTCCCAAACCTATTTTTTTTCATTCGAATTTAATTTCCCCAAAATTTTCACTTCCATTTTAAAACCACAAATTCCATAACTTTCAAAACTTCAATTTATGATCTTCCACCCTTTTCCTAAGTAAAGCTTTTTAAAATCGAACCCTTTTCATTAGTAACTATTTTACCACACCATAAGTTTTTTTAAAAAATATCAAAGAGGGGTTGCTACATCGGGAAAGAGTTTAATTTTTAAGGTTTTGTAACCAGGAAAACAAATTACCTTATTTTTTTTTTCTTTTTTTAATTAAAAAAGTTTAAGATTAATTTGATTTTATCTAACGACCTCAAATACTCGATCGTTTTTTAGTTGGCATTTAACATATCGGTTTTTAGAGTCACCTTTAAATATATCAAAATTTGATTTTAATAAAATTTCATGTTATATTATTATCATTAATATTATGCATGCCTCTCGATATTGATGAAGGAATGCATTTAGACTCATAAATCAGAACATGACATTTCATTGAGTTGGGATATGTGTACGAAAAATTTATGTAATTTCACCTTTTGGGTTAAACTTCATTTAGGATCAGTGGCTCAACCTTCGGGTTGAGTTTCCACATCAGATTATGATATGGCAGTTAACGTAGTTTTGGGGAACCTATTCTTCGAACGTTGTTGAAGACGGATGCATGACATTATGTTTTAATATAACATATTTAATTTGATATTTCATGATATTTATACATCATATATATATATTGACTTGTGTATGATGATCCGATTATATGTTATATATTTCTTCTACACTTTAGAGATACTTAGGCTTAAGCATCAGCACTTAGAGAGCTCTTAAATTTAAAAACTTTTTACTATTCAGTATGATTTATAGACTTTTGGATTTTTTTATATATTTTAGATTAATGTTATGTAAAAGACTTTGAGACTTTATTATTTTGAGAATTACTTGGATTTTTAAATATTATAATATTTATTTCGAATAAGGCTTAAAGTTTTAAGACTTTTTTAAATGATGGCATTTTCTATAAACGATGTTTTCTGTGTTTTAATTATTTAATAGATTTTATAATTTAAAACTTATTTATTGAACCCTAAGATCTATACTTTTAGGGGTAATTTTAAAATGGACTAGGCTAAATTTAAGGGTTAAGTTTAACGGTATCAGAGTCTGGTTCAACCTTTAGACTGTGAGGTCGTAATTAATTTTAATCTTAAAATGATTTTCACATAATTAATATTATGGTATTTTTCTGATTAAATCATATTTTAAGTATACTTTGAATAGTACTCTAAGTACCATCTCTAATATTAAGATTTCTATCCTTTTATAGATAGATTATTATGTCACCACGTAGGAATTATAAACTAGCGACTAAAAGAGGTCATGGCTGATGTTGTATCGTTTCTTTAAAGAGTAATGTTTCGTCTCTTGTAGATCTACCTCAAGATCAAAATATCAAAGTTAAGGAGCAACCTGAAATCAGATTGAAGCACAACAGATTGAACATGTAAAACCCAACTCAGAGTGAGGGTCTGTATACTTCAAGGGATAGTGAAACAGTGGGTATAGATTTTGTTACTCTTCAGAGAGAGGTCTTTTGTTACCTCCATTTTTCAAAAGGTGTGAGAAAACTAATTTTTACTGAGTTCTTAGCTGCTAGAATGATCATGTTCGATGGTAAGACAAGTACTAACCCAATACATATAGAGTATTGGTTGAAGAAACTTTATCGACTGTTTACTGAAATAGATTATTCGTCTAATAAGATATTGAGGGTTGTAGTATCTTTACTTTAGATTGAATCTCAAAACTTGTGGGAGGTAGAGGAAAGAGTATTTTTGCTAATCAGATCATTTGAGAATTTTTTAATAATATTTTCAAGACCATTATGGGGGATCAGAGTATCTAACACAATGTCGAAAGGACTTCATGATCTTAAAGTAGAATGACATAACTATGAACGACTACGAGATAAAGTTTTTGTAGCTTCTTCAGTATTTACTGGTTTGGTTACGATAGAGTATGAGACGTGTGAGTGGTTTCTAAGAGGTCTTTGAGTTCCGTTTAAGAATGGTGTTTTTTTACATCTAGATACTAAGTATACAGAGATCACCTAACCAGTTAGAATAATTGAATGTATCAAGAATTTGAAGAATCAACAAGAATTTTAGGGTATAGATTAGGATAAAAGCCAATCGACTATATCTATTCAACATAATAAGGGAAATCAATCTAGAAAGAGGGGTAAAGATGAGTAAGAATATCAAAGTTATTCTTGAGCTAGACTAATGAATTTTGTTATTCCGACTACTGGTAGTTTTGGTTCTACTAGTACTCGAGGGGTGCCATAGTGTTCTTTTTGTTAGAAGTGACATTCGGGTGAATGTAAGAAGAAAACTGAAGTTTGCTTTCGATGTGTTTCTTTTGAGCATCATTTCAAAGACTGTAACTTTTCTCCTTCATCTATATTTGTTTCAAGTCAACCTTAGGCTTTAGTGCAGACCTTGTCAGGGGTAGAGGTCAGGGTAAATCTTATGCTTTGGGTGTTGGTAGAAGAGGCATGCCTGCTCAGAATAGAGGATTAGCTGGATCAAGGGTGACGCAGCTAGGGCTGGTTTATTCTACCAGGATACATGAGGATCGGGGTGAGCTAGATGTGGTTACTGGTATTTTTTTTCTATTCATACTATATCATATTTTGCACTTCTGGATAACAGATCCACCCATTCGTATGTTTCTAGTCCTGTATCCAATTGTTTGGAAATTCCTGTAGAAGACACTAGTAGTTTGGTAACTATTCATAATCTAGTAAGTGGTCATTTTGGGGAATTGGATCTTATACTCGGTATGAATTAATTTTCATCCCATAGAGTTAATTTGGATTATGAAAAGAAAATAACAACTTTAAGGAACTATGATGATCGTGAGGTGACCCTTATTAGTGAGCGTAGAGTTTTTATGCCCAATATTGTATCGACTTTGAAAGTCGAAAAGATTATCAGAAAATGTTCTAGTGTCTATCTTGCATACATTCTTGATTCAAGATAGTCAGATTCAGGGATAGATAAAATTTGAGTTGTGAGAGACTTTCCTAATGTATTTCTAGAAGGATTACCTAGTGTAACACCTAAGTGTAATAAGGTGGAGTTTGACATTAAGTTATATCCGGAGATGACTCTTGTATCTATGAAACCTTGTTGGATGTCTCTAAAAGAACTTAAGGAGTTATAATTTATATTATAAGAACTTTTAGATAGGGCTTTATTCGAACCAATATTTCTCTATGAGGAGCTCCTGTCTTATTTGTCAAGAAGAAAAATGGGTTACTTAGGCTCTTTATTGATTATCCAAAGCTGAATAAATTAACTATTAAGAATAAATATCTTCTTTCTCGCATTGATGACATCTATGATTAGTTTTGAGGAGTTTTTGTGTTTTTTAAGATAGACTTGAGATCTGGTTAATACCAACTCAAGGTTAAGGATTCTTATTTAAAACAACCTTCTGGACATGTTATGGTCATTACAAGTTTCTTTTGATGTCATTCGTACTAACTAACACTCTTGTTGACTTTATGATATAATGAATATGTTATTTCAACCATATCTAGATTAGTTTATCGTGGTCTTTATAGACGATATTTTTGTTTACTCTAAAATTGAGGTTAAAGAAGAGGAGCATCTTCGTATCGTTTTACAAACTTTAAGGGAAAAGTAGCTTTACGCAAAATTTAGCAAGTACGAGTTTGGCTATTTAAGGTTATGTTCTTAGGGTATATAGTTTCGGCTAAAGGTATCAGGTTGATCCGAAGAAAATTGAAGCTATTTTAGGATGCAAACAACTTAAGAATGTTTTGAAGATTCATAACTTTTTATGTTTGGCCGATTATTATTGGAGTTTTGTTGAGTGTTTCTCTACAATCACAATACTATTGACCAAACTTTTGAGAAATGATGTTCCTTTTATCTAGTTTGAGGCTCAACAAGCTAGTTTGGAGATACTTATGTTTGTTTTGACAAAAGCATCGTTTTTGATCCAGATTGAGTTGGGGAAACCTTACATCGTATAAAGTGATACTTCATACACCTATTTGAGTTGTATTTTGATGGATGATGTCAAGGTAGTGGCTTATGTTTCACGGTAGTTGAAATAACATAAGTGTAACTATCCCATGAACTTGAGTTAGGTGTCATGATTTTTTCCTTTAAAATTTGGAGACAGTTTAGACAACGATGGTGGTTAGAGATTCTTAAGGATTATGAATACAAAATTGAATACCATCTAGGGAAAGCTAATGTTGTTACGGATGCTTAGAGTCATAACGCTTTTTCAGATTTGATAGCCTTGTTTGCTTGAATGAGTTTGTTTGATGATGACAGTCTTTTGGGTTATTTTTACTCTTATTTCTAAAATTCGGAATGAGCAACCAAATGATTCCTTCTTGTCCCACAACATTAAAGAAGTAAGAGAGGTTACTTCTCAAGATTTTACTTTTGATCAGGGTGATGTCTTATATTTTTAGGATCAGTATTATGTTTCAAGGAATTCTGAATTAAAATAATTTATCATACATGAAGCTCAAGATAATCTTTATTCTATGCATCTTGGAAGGAACAAGATATATAAGAATCTTCGTGAGACATATTGGTGAAATAATCTCAAGTGGGATGTTATCGGATTTGTATCCAAGTGTTTGACTTGTCAGAAAGTATAAGAAGAACATCAGTGTTCGTTTGGACTACTTCAGCACATTGAGATTCCTCAATAGAAATGGGAGTGTGTGACTATGGATTTTGTCAATGGTCTTTTTTTGATCTGTCAAGGAAAAATTCTATTTGGGTTATTGTTGATCGTTTGACTAAGTTCGTGTACTTTATTCTTGTTCGAACTAACTATCCATTAAGTAAGTTATATTAACTTTATATCTCTTAGGTTATTCGACTTCATGGGGTACCTTTGTCTATTATTTTTTATTGACAAATGAGGTTCAGATTGAAGTTTTAGGGCTCAGTTCATACTTCTTTATGCACTCATTTAAACTTTAGAACTTTTTATCATCCACAGATCGATAGTCAATTTGAACAGGTGATTCAGATCTTGGAGGATATGTTGAGAGTGTATGTTATAGATTATAGCGGCAGTTGGGAGGATTTCTTACCGCTTATAGAGTTTGCTTACAATAATTATTATCAGACCATTATTAAGATAACACCGTATAAATCTCTATATGGGCATAAGTTTCGCAAACCTATTGGTTGGACTGAGCTTAATGAATGTAGGTTGTTGGGACTAGATCTTATACATGAGGTTGGGAAGATTGTCAGATTGATTCAGGATTGACTTAAAGTTTTTGTGACAGATAAAAATATTATGTTGATTTGAGACATCGAGATCTTGAGTTTGAGGTGGGAGATGAGATTTTCATAAAAGTATCCCCATAGACCAAGGTACTTCATCGAAAGGGTAAGTTGAGTCATCGTTACATCGACCCTTATTGGATTATCCATCGAGTTGGACCTATGGCTTACTAGCTTGAGTTACCGTCAAAGCTCAAACGTATTCACGTTGTTTTTCATGTTTTTGTGTTAAGTTGGGTCATCGTTACATTGGCCTTTATTGGATTATCCATCGAGTTGGACCTATGGCTTACTAGCTTGAGTTATCGGCAAAGCTCAAACTTATTCAAGCTGTTTTTCATGTTTTTGTGTTGATATGTTATCAAGCTGATCCATCCCATGTTCTTTCAGTTGTGGATTTTGAAATCCATCCAGATATTTGTTATGAAGAGGAACCAATTGAGATTGTTGCTCAGAAAAAGAAAATTCTTTGGAGGAAAACTATTAAAATGATTAAAGTTTTTTGGCGCAATCATGGACATAATGATTCCACATGGGTGCCCAAGGTTGTTGTCAAAGTGCAATATCCACATCTATTTGTTCTAGGTAAATTTCAAGCCCAAATTTCTTTTAGTAAGGGGAGAACTATAACACCTTGAACTTTTACCCCCAATTTAAACCTTAGTTTCAAAGAAATTCCCAATTAGAAATCCAAATTAATTAGGAATTTTTGATTTTAAACCTAATTGTTTTTTTAGTGTCTATTTTTTAATTTCTAAATAGCCAAGGGTCTTTTTGAAAAACAGAATAAATGGGGACCCTTGCAAGGTAATTTTCTCATTATGTGGGTTATATTTAATCCTCTTATACCTTTTTGGAACCCTATCATCCCAATACATATACTGTCGTTTATCTTTCTCTCCCTCTCAACCAAAATTTCAAATCAACATCTCTCCTTTTTCTCTCTTCCATTTTGCTTCAAATTTGTGTGTTGTTGGGCGACGTTGATTCGGATATAAAATTTCTTCTTTCTCCTCTTCTTGGACGACTTCTATCGTAGTCTTCAAGACCCACACATGAGTTTATTAGTTTTATTATATTGTGGTTTTAGTGTTGTGGCATAGTAGTAATTGACTAATGTAATTTTTATTCAAAAGTTTTGCATCTACTCAATTTAGTGCTAGGATTGAGTCTGGAAAACGTCATTCTCGGCATTAAGCTTTAGCTACCTAAAGTGTGTCTCTTCATGTGTTATAGATATGATTGATATTGTATGCATATATGCACATCTATTGATGTGATTATTTATGTGATTTCAGAAATGATTTGTTTGGTGTCATGACATGCATTAACTATATCAAAATTATATTTTAATGAAATGTCATATTATATTATTACCAAAAATACTATGCATGTCTCCTGATATTGATAAAGGAATACATTAGGACTCAGAAATCGGAATATGAGATTTCATTGGGTTGAGATATTTGTACGGGGAAGTTCGATGGTTTCACTCTCTAAGTTGAACTCTACCTCGGATTAGTAGCTCCACATTCAGATTGAGTTTTCACTTCAGATGGTGACGTGGTAGTTAGAGTGATTTTAGAGAACTTACTCTTCGAACAGTATTGAAGACAGGTGCATGACATTATGTTTTAACATAACATAAGTAATTTGGTATTTCATGATATTTATACTTTATATGTATATCTAAATATATATTGACTTGCGTATGATGAACGGATTATGTGTTATATGTTTCATCTTCTCTTTATAGACACACTGAGCTCATCCATAGCTTACTCCTATTTAGTTTTTGTTTCATATTTTTAAACTTAGGCATCGGTATTTATAGGGCTCTCAAATTTTAGAACTTTCTACTATTCAGTATGATTTACACACTTTTGGATTTATTATATATTTTAGATTATTGTTACGCAAGGGATTTTGTGATATTATTGTTTTGAGAATTACTTGAATTTTTATGTATTATAATATTTATTTCGAATAAGGGTTGAACTTTCAAGACTTTGTTAAATGATGGCATTTTGTTATAAACAATGTTTTTGAGTTTTAATTTTTTACTAGATTTTATAATTTATAATTTATTTATTGAATCCTAAGATTTATAAATTGACAGGCAAGTTTTTAAACGTTACCTCTAAGATTTAATCCAGGTAATTAGGTTAAATTTAGGGTTACACAAATTAACTCTTACTTTGGTCTATCACCAAAATGAACTTTTAAAAAATTCCACATAGTAAAACCAGAGAAAAGTTTTATGTTTTTCATTGTGTGTTGAAACCAAAGGAATGAGATGCTATTTATACGAGTTTCATTGGAAATTTAACCTAATGTAGTATTTAATATTGAGAATCAATTTATTCTTTAAGAGGCAATTTTCAAAATTACTATTTAAATTAAAGGTAACTTTTAATATTTAACCTTTTAATTCCAAAATAGAATTTGACAAATATATATATTCTCTTATTTGAGAAAAAATATTTTAAATTTGGACCAAATATTCATAGGCCCACGAAGAACCAGACCAGTTTGAATATTTTCTTTACCTTCATCATGTACTTCTACACATTTACGAACTAATAAATGGTTCAATATTTTCCTCAATGACATTTATATCAATTTATCATTTAAAGCTTCAAAATTATCATTTTTTTCAACAATCTACACACGAATATTTTAGCTCGATGTGATGATAAAATCTACGATCAATAACTGCATAGGATAGGTAGGTGTCCTCCTTTGAACATTTCCTTGTAAAAGTATATTTACTTTACTAGTTAATTTGTAGACGTGATATCCTTGAACTGTTCAACTGTTTTTGTAAACAAAGATATATTTCATATAACCGTCACTTTAAAAAGAGTTTTAGTTGTCATCTGTATGTTCATACGGCCGTAGACATCGCTTGGTTCTACAAG
This sequence comes from Abelmoschus esculentus, assembly GCA_035048815.1. Taxonomy (NCBI): domain Eukaryota; kingdom Viridiplantae; phylum Streptophyta; class Magnoliopsida; order Malvales; family Malvaceae; genus Abelmoschus; species Abelmoschus esculentus. Next base: position 10,364,644 of record JAUCBN010000016.1, on the reverse strand, counting down.
AGTTTGATAGAATTATGCCCAATAGTCTTCTTGAATTGGCCCCACTTCACTCTCATATAGATACTTATGTTACTCTGCACACCAAAGCACACAATGATCATTAAAAGCTTTACTTAGCCTATATCAGTTTTGATCATTGTTTACACCATAGGATAAACATGAGAGAAACCCTCCTACAGTGATCGCACATGTTTATGCAATTAAGTTGTCCCTTTGAACCTAGATCTTGGATCTCTAATCAACTAGATAGGGTTTTTCTTCACGTAACACCTTAAAGTTTCTTGGACATTAATCTCATTCCTTTTGATATTTTCTCAATTTTATCTCGATTTAACCTTTGGTTAGTGGATCCATAATTTTATCCTTTGATTTTATAAAACTGGTAGAGATAGCTCTATTTGAGATCTGTTATCTAATGGTATTATATAAATAAAACATATGTCTTGATTTATTATTGCTTATAAAACTCTGTGCTTTACCAATAAATATTGTTGGTATATGCTTAGGTCATTCATGAGTATCCTTCAAGACATTTTAAATCCATTTGACTTTTTTATTGTTCGAATCTCAAACTGGTATTCTATTATGATCTAGTTCTAAATGTTTATATTGAGAAATCACATGAGATGGCTTTTTTATTCAATGTAAAACATATTGATGGAGGCTATGGAGTCCTATTAATTCTACCTTTGTCAGATTGTAGTATTTAAGATGTTGGCCCCACAAGGATTGAGTCGACTTTACTACTTCTTATGACTATAATAAGAAAACTAAAAACACAAATAATTTGAAGAGTTGAATTATAACTAAGATAACTATAAAAACATAAAATTAAATAACAAAGTAATAAGATAATATAGGCGAGGCTAAATTGAGTGCTTTGTAGAGGAGAATCCAGTTAAGTATTTACTTATTAATGTAATGGGTTAAACCGCCGCCTCGACGGATCATCGTCGCAGCTGTTTAGACGGGTTTATGCCTTATCGACAATTCAACATTCCATAGTTTGACAGAGCATCCTTGTGTGTCTTCTTCTTTATCCCTAAGCGAAGAGAACTATTGAAATCCACGTCTTGATGATACCTCCCGACGTGAATTAAGTGCGGACAACAACCAACCACATGCATCTTGTTATTCGCTGAAATCCTTGGCGGATTAGTCAATGCCCTTGAGTAAAGATCTTATTCTCTCATTTCGTGAACCTATATCTCCCGATGCTAGGCAAATAAGTTTTTCTCACATACTTATCTTTCGAGCTCATATGCAAGAAGAGTAACTATCAAGAGAGAATAAACTATGAAATAAGTTTTGCATAATAAATATCAAACATAACATAACCTTCATCCACAACTACTCTACAAACAATTTAAACCTCCGAAAGAATTAGAACATGATGTAGTCGACAGCTGAAGATATATAAAAATGAGAATCCGTCTCGACTCCACACTAAGCCTAAACCTAATAAGTTCCTTATATAGGTCAAGCCCTAAGTTGATCTTTCCATGCAAGGAAAGAGTTATAAAAGGGAAAGAAATCTAATTCCTAATTAAACTGTATTAATTTAATATTATTTCCTAAAATATCTCTTTTTTCCCGCGATTGGTTTTGACATGGGCTTGACCTCCTAACTAGGCTTCTTGTTTCTCTTGTTCTTTGTCCGTTAAGATCGATATCTTTTCCTTTTTCCGTCGAGCACCAGTTGTTATCTTTTACATTGTTGCCGCGGCCTCTAAAGTGCTGCCGCGGCGGGTGTTTCGTCTGTAATTCAATATCTATTTTCTCCTTTGGCCATCTCTATGATATAGTTTTCTGTTTAAGAGAAAAAATTATCAAACGCGTATGTTTTATGCCAAATAATAGATAAATTTATAAAGTTAGTGTTTTGATGCTGAAATATGGAAAATAACTAGAAATATCCATTATCGCCTTTAAATTTGTCTTTATTAGCAATAAACGAGTGGAGAAATGATATGAAAAATGAGGACTTTTGAGTACTCAACACATATTCACTTGTGTCTTTGATATTTGACATCAAAAAATCATTATGGAATAATACAATTCAGAATCTTGAGTATATCTAAGATGTCTCAATACTCTCCCAGTTAATATCCAATGGTTTGACATTGAATTATTTTATGATTCTACTTAAACTGCTTACAATGAAAGCACTACTCTGTCAAGTATAATTTACTTAAACTATATACAACATTTACATATTTCATTTGAACAAGTATTGACTCGTATTTAACTGAGGTTCTAGTTATGCCAAAAATATTCTTACCAAACTTCTATGTCTATGTAGTATGACTGTATTAATATGAGATCTTCAAGTAACCATTCGATTTGGATACCCAAAATAAAATATATTATCTCATATTTTCTCTATCAATCTTGAATTGATAGCTTTTTGGTATATTTACCATTTCATTGTACATCATCAACATAAGATCATATATCTTAGTAGGTTTGACATATCATTCTTTTGTCACACTTGTCATCATGACAATATCTTGGTTTCAACCGTATTTTGAACATATAGATTGTTTTTCATTGATAATTTTTATAGTTTATTTTACGAAAGTTGGATCATCTTTCCTAAGAAGTGTATTTTTAAAGAATGAGTCATTTTTTGTTCCCATTATCAAATTTTTGTATACGAGAAATTGATATTCGTTACTATATTTTACATAACCAAGAAAAATACAATTCACTTATTTTTATTTACTTTGGTAATACAACATTACCTAGGCATGACACACCTATGTTTTTATATAATTGTAGAAACGTTCTATTTCCATCCATAACTCATATGATATCTTATAATTAGTTGATGAAATAATTCCTCACATGTTAAGCCATTTTGAAAATATAATTCTTTTTAATTATTGTACCCTTTGATATTATAGTGTTACTCAAATAGAGTTTCTCTTTGAATTAATCAATTTATTAATTTTGACTTTTGACATTCTGCTTATAAAGAATAATTTTTCTATAAAATATTTGCTTTTAAGTAAAATTAAAATGTTTTATTATAAAGATAATAATTTTTTATTTAAACAATTGTTCGTCATATCAAATATTATGATAAATTTTTATACAACATTGATCTCATTTAAAAGTATAAAGTTCAAAGACTTATTCTTTATCTCATGGCAATTGAAGTATTTTCTCGTAAAATTTAACTTCTTGAGATATATTACCTAATTTGCGATGTAAAGTTATTTTGACTTTTACTATGTTTGCCCTAATAATATTTGCTTAACGGTATTTGAAGATGGTAATAATATTTATCTCATTCTCTCTAACATTATAGGATCTTCCTTTGACAAAGTTTATCATGGTTAAAAATTAAATGAAATAAAATTTACGTATGTTTTATTATCCACATTGCTTAAAAATAAAGATAAAGTAAACTTGTTACAACGATAAAAATTAAATTTACGTATGTTTTATTATCGGTATAAATATAATTTTTATCTTTATATTTACTCCCACCGTGACATCCATAACCATCGTTATCCGATTAGATGAAAAGCGGGCTGAATCGTCGCATAACCCGCTCAACCGATATCCTATTTTTAGGTGAATGGGGGATAACATTATCGTTTCAAACTTGGTAATAATTAGCTAAAATGAATTCAAGAGATGCATATTACATTTATTTCATGCGCACACACATAAATAAAGGCCGGTGCGATGTGGGATCACCTGTATTTGCACTTTGACACTGTGCCTGTGGACCACAACCACTTTCATCATCCTCAGTAAATTAAATTTACTAGAAATAAACTTAAAGCAGGGAAAGTTATAAAATCTGAAGAAGTATATGTGTGGCCCAATTGGCTTGCCAAAGAAAACCATTTTAATTTTGTACAGCTGATATCCAACCTTCATTGCATGGTGGGTGTATGAGATAACTGGCAATTAAACCTGGTCTGTGGAGACTGGCTGAACCACTCCATTTATGCATCCATCATAACTTTCAGACAAGTGTAGAATATGTACAAGCTGTGGAATTGCATTCAGTGACAAGTAAAGATGATGAATTGAATCATTGATTATGGTTCACTCGCCTGCAACATTTTCCTCTCTTTCTGCAGTTTTAACTTCCTAGAAAACCCATGAAAGCATTGGTTTCATACAATCAAAGGGAAAGGCAACAAGCAAGCTCCTCAACCCTATTTATTTCAGGTGACAGATCAAGTAAGGTTCTGCAGAAAGATAGGATAAGAAAATGACATATATATATATATATGTAAGTGATAAGCAAGTCTCTTTAATTCGAGCTCACAAGCTATGATTATTCATCCATTTCTGCCTCAGATACAAAGCCTACACAGAGGCAGAAGAATAAATATCAAACAACTACTTTGAAATAGTCTAAAAACCATATGCAAATTCCTTTCTCTACTTGTTTTACAATATCTCTAGTCTCTATACACAACTAACTAGGCTTAAATCAACCAAATCATAAAAAAATGCTTATACACTACTAAAGAGAAGAAGATGCTACACTCGCAAGAAGAAAAGGTATTATCTGAATTTTTGCGTTATCATCGCTTGTTGTGTAATGGATTTGACCCTGTCGGAACCCTTCGCTTCTCCTCGAATACTCCGTCTCGGCCTGTAAAAGGAGAACCACTCGATCCTGGATGAAAGACATGTTTCCACGGAGCTTGTTTCGTTCCTTTGTCTGAAGGGTGAGAATATACAACGATGTTCCTCCGTATTGCTTGGATTCTGGGAGTTAAGAGGAGGAGAATAACAAGAAGAGAACAAAACTGAAAGCGATTCATGTTTTGGTATGAGAGAGACGGAGAGGCAGACATAGCTTAAAGACAGCTTCTTATTATATATATGTGGAGGCATTGGACCATTAACCATCTCTCAAGTATATGTGCATTCAACTTTCAAAAAATATATATAAATATATGTGCATTCAACTTTCAAAAAATATATATATAAATATATGTGCATTCAGATTCTGGTAGGCCATAGAGCCTCTCCACCGTTGGATCATGTTGGAAATTCTTTATAAATTCGATACAAATAAGTAAATAAATGTACGTGTTAAAATTTATTAGGTCAAATCCATGTGCTCAGGGTCCTTATACTGAGGGTTGGGGCAAAGTCAATGTTTAATAGGGGCAATGACACCAGAAATACACGATAAGTACTATGTGAAAACTAGGAAGGGAACGGAAGCGCCCGCCGGTGGACTTTTTAGATTATTATTTGGAAAGACTAAATTGCCTATCCATTTTTAATACTGAAATTCTATAAAGACTTGCATGAAAAGGGTATTTTAGTCATAATGATGCCAAAATTCTTCCACCGACGAACTCGATTATATTTTAGAAAATGTTGACCATTAATTAGAGCCGCGTGATTGCATTAACACATTAATCAGATTCAGATCATCAGGCTGGGGATATTGGAATTTATGTGTTCTCTAATTGAAATTCGACGCGTGGAGTCAATTCATTTTATTCACATTATTAATAATTTTAAGCTAATTATAAAATAATATATATATATTTTTAATATTTTTATAATATATATCTTATAGATAAACTTATTTAAATTTAAAATTTAAAAATAAATATTATATATTTTTTAATTAAGATCATTTGTTAGGTTTTTGATAAAATATTCATTACTAACAAAGGATTATTTAATGTTAATAAATTTGATTGATAATTATTGTTTAATATCGAGAGATTATTGATTTAATTATTTTTAAATATAATTATCTATGATTTATTAATTTAGTAATACATATATAATTTGAATATTATAATTTAAACTTAGAAGAAAAATAAATTTTTACTCGAGTTTCTATTTAAGAATAAAAAAAAACTGATTTATTAACATAATATGCCGCAGTTGATTTATCAAGAAGAATACATAAATATAAACATAGATTATAATTATAGTATAATATATCAAATATAAACTTTATACATGGAAATGGATAAAAATTCAGCTGCCATACCAATTGAAACACCTTGTTTCCTACAACAAAAAAATAAACCATATATAATTAAATTGTGTTGAAAAGTATATATATTCTTTATTGTAAAGTTGAGGAAACTCTTTCATGTACAAAATGATTCCATGTTGAAAATTGTGAGAAAATTCTTCTGAAAATGTAGGGGAAAAGGGGTTTGAGTTGGACCCTTGGGATGCACGGGTACAAAAAGTATACTTTATATATTTCATGACTATGATGTATGATATTCACACATCAATTATTAATAATTTATTAAGTAATTTTGATAAAAAAATATTGTTATTTTTAAAGTATGAAAGTTTAAACAGTGTAATTATATAGTATGTATATATTTTTAAAAGAATTAAAATTAAATAAAAGATACAATTTTCTAGTTAGATTAAAATATTAAAAAATGATTATTTATCAATTATATATCCCTCTACCCTATTCACATTTTCAACCATGAATTTGCAAACTGATTTACAAGAAACCTATGTCTAGAATAAAGGAATTAGTCAATTATCAACTCAATGATGATAATAAATATGGGAAGTTTATTAATGAACAATAATTACTCAATGACGTGGTTATCGTAGGAAATAATTATGTTATTATATATGGTTTATATTTATACATGGTTTTTTTTATAAAATTTAAAACCTAAATTCTAAGCTTGAGCAGTGCAACATATTAAAACCTAAACTTTAACATTAACCTTAAACTATAAATTTTAAATATAAAATTTAAATTTATGCCCCATACACTAGATCCTTAAAACCTAACCTAGAACCCTAAGTCCTAAAATTGAAGGGTTTGTATATCAAAATACTTATATATATATATATATATATATATATATATATAAAAGTGGGATAAGATCAAGTTACACAATATAAAACTTAGAGTTTTACACTAATTCATGACCATTCGATGAGTGAAATGAATGAATGCATGAATGATAACCATTTATTATCATCATATATGTATAATAGGGTTAGGATCAACTTACACCATGTAAAATTGAGTTTTATATTAATTTTGGACAGTTAGATGGTGTAATAACTATTTTGTTCGTTATGAAAAATAATAATTTAAATATTAGAAGTGTATCACCTTTTATTTGGAAATTAATGAAAAAAATAGGATTTTTTTTATAAAATCTCACTTTTTGAAAAATCTTAGTCATTCAACCGTAGATTTTGGTAGACCGAGAACCGTAAAATAAACCAGAGATTCAAAAAAACTTAGGTTTAGGAGTCAATTACGGATGGGGAAGGATTAGCACCCCACACCGTCTAAAATTGGCATTAAAATTTTCAGGTTAAAGCGACAATTAAATTAAAATTTAGTTATAATTGTGAGTAAATTTTAAGGGTTCCTATGTTCAAAGAATAAACGAAAACTACAATTCATACCTTAGACCGATAGCCCAACTTATCATCGAAAAAGGAACGTCAAATTAACAATTTATATATCGAAGCAAACTTAAAGAACATGATAAAATAATTATGCATTAACAATAATATTAATATTAACGAAAACAAATAAAATAAACAAAATCAAAAAAATAAATATACATGTGCAAAAGAATACAACATGCTAATAATATACATTAATACCTATATATGCACAAGCAAAACTAAAAAGATATATATATATATGTGTATTTTCACGTCCGTATAACTTAACTATTCGTCTAGAATGCATGGCATTAAATGCCTCGTGACGCTGCATGGTTTGATCTTTGTGCCTAAGTAAGCCTAAAATCAGCCTTGCAAGAACTCCTACTCGAAAAAGTCCTAGACAAACCCTCAAGGCTTCAAGGATGTTGAAACATATATAGAAGAAGGTGGCTACTTCTAGTCACTTGAGAGACAACAAGAACAAAGAGCTAAAAACAACTGAAAGAATAAGGAGAAACTAGAGTAAATGCTAGAGTGTTTATTACTCTTTCTCAAAGGATGACGGAATATGTTGGATGATTACAAATAAGAGTAGGAGCTCTTTATTTACAGTTGATCACTCACTCAATCAATGGTCATGATCAATTTATATGAATGTCTAGAATTAACCCGAATTAAATACAAAATCACATATATATAAGGAATCATTATCCAATCCTATCTAATTATATCAATTTATAGGAAACTTTCCTTGGATAATTAATCTCTCCTGATATGGTAATATTTTTCCTTTATTTTTATCCGAATAATTGTCTCTTGCCATAACTAAAATGGTCTCTCTAGCATTCTCCAAGTGTTGGGTCAAGTCTGGTGCTCTTGATAAGCCCAATTGAACCTTTGTATTGGGCAATTGCGTGACTGCTACGGACCTAAATGTGTGGCATATGATAGGCGTGGTATAAGCGTTATTTTGAGTACAAGTGTACACGTCATCAAGTAATAAAATGATAGGCATATCGTGTATCGTCTCCACAAGGATTGGTATACTTAATATGTCTTCCTTCGTTCCCTTGCTCCTGAGAATAAAATAAAAACACGAATAAGATGGTTTGTTTTATCTAATTAAATAATTAAATAACAAAATATAAAATAAAAAGGGTTGAGAACGATTATAGAGAAAGTGGGTAGGATCTAGTTGCGTCAATTGGTGGATTCAATTGATCTTCTTCTTGTCCAATGCAATCACACAACACTGCTCCGATAGTACTGCAGATACTGCCTCGACAATGCTAGTGCTCCTCTGCCGCGACAATCTTTTGCTCTTGGGCAGAAGTATCAAAGTTCAGCAAAGTGTCCGTAGGTGACTCTGCTCATCTCTGAGTCAAGTGCTGTTGATGCTCAGTCCTTGACGATACCTCTCGGCTTAAACCAAAGATAACCACCAACTAATCCAACACTTCTTTTAGCTGCTGAAACTCTTAACCTACCCCTTAGTGCCTCCACAAGGGTATAGGCCGAGTTAGTGTCGATGATACCATACTTATCCGTTTCGTGAATCTATACCTCTCGATGCTAGATAAATAGATTACTTGCAAAATTCCCTCTCGGGATTGAATACAAGAACAAGGAATGGAAATAGGATAAGCAAACTTTGATTTTATTGCATAAGAACAAGAATACAAGAGTCAATCTCCTCTCACTAATATCGACAATCTTCACCTATCCCTAAGAAGTTTAGAACATGTTATCGTGTAAGTACAATTCTTAGGGAGGAAGGGTTTTCTCTACAAATTGGCTCTTCTAGACAATGTGGTCGGCTAGGGTGTTTATAATCTTAACCTAGGGCAAACCTTTCCTAAATAGACTTCAACTTGGAGTGGGGATCAAGTCTTCTTCAAGGATTCTGATATTTCCAAGTTTGCCGCCTTCTAGAAAGGTTTTCCCGCTTGGTCTTTGAATTGGGCTTTTAGCATGCTAGCCTGGTCCAATTGATGCGCTGTATCTTCCAGAATATTCTTTATATTTTTATCTTTCAATGCACCTCCATTGTTAGTGCTGCCACTTGATTCTGCCGCGGTCATGATTCTGCCTCGGCCTCATCATAACTTCTCTACCGCTTCAGCACTGAATATTCTTGCATGTACAGAAATTGTAATAATATCTACAATCTCTATAAATATTAACTTTGTATGTGGTCATAACGGAATATCCAATATTTGAACAAAGAGTACATGATTCGATTTAAGTGGGTGTATATTAGATGTATAAAGTACCATAAGAAGGATAGTAAATAACTACCTTTTAGGCACTCATCAGCATGTGACATTCTCCACCATCGAACTTAGTGACGTACACATTGTTCTAAAAGAACGATCTTGGGTTGATCCACCTTGGATGTTACTACTTGTTGCCTCACCTTGGTGTAGTTCCCTCATAAGAACTTCTTGTGTCATCTCTTGTCTCCATAGATTACATACACCCTCTACATTATTCCTCAATTGAACTTGGTGGCTTCTCGATGGATCAGTTTACAGATGTCCCTCACATGGAGTACTTGTTTTGACTTTTCCCGCCAAGTGATATTGTGTGCCAGGATAATTTTGGTTACATCTCGATCGTGTGTGTTCTCTTACTGATTTTAATTTACCTTGACTTGGAAACTCTTGACCCCGTGGCAAAATCTTGGGTATCACCACATTGAACAATAGATGAACTTTTAGACTCGTCATCATATCTAGTTGGCTTCTTAGAACTCTGAAAGATCTCTTCCAAAGTTTATCTTCTTTGCAATACGAGTTACGTCTAACCCAACCTACACTCCACTATGATGACAAATCAAAATAAAAAACACTAAAGTTAAGTTTGAGATATACCTTCCTTTATGTTATTGTATTTACTCTAAAATAGGTCAGTCATTCTATCTCTACGAAGTTTATCCCCCTTTACATCGAACCTTCTAATAAGTCTCAACCTTTGTTCGTATTCACCCATTTAATTTGATGTTTGGATCTTTTCTCTTGCCCGTGGCAAAATATTAGATTTCACCATATTGAACACTAGATGAACTTTTTGACTCGTCAGCATATCTTGTTGACTTCTTAGAACTCTGAAAGGTCTCTTCCAAGCTTTTTCTTTTTTGTAATACGATTTAGGTGTAACCCAAACTACACTCCACTATGATGATAAATCAAAATAAAAAACACTAGAGTTGTATTTGAGATATATCTTCCTCTATGTTATCATATTTACTCTAAAATGGGTCAGTCATTTTGTCTCCATGAAGTTTGTCCCTCTTTGCATCGAACCTTCTACCATAATTTTTTTCATTGTGTTGCATTGAACCTTCTATGAAGCTCGTTGCCCTTGGTCAAATTCGCCCATTTAATTTAATATTTAGATATTTCTTCTTGTATCGATCCTTGTTCCTCGAAGTTTGATGCTTCCTCTTGTGTAGATGCTTCTTACTTGAAGTCCTTCGTTTTTTTCCCGCCTTGCCTATGAGTGGGGTCTCCTTGGTTGAGATGTTCCGCTTTAGGCTTGACTTCCTTCGCCCCTTATTAGATCTCTAAAAAAGTTTCCTTCCCATGAACACCCTCGGTAAGCTCGTTAGTAGCCTTCTCAAACATGACTAGCTCTTTTAGCCTTCGGTTAATATAGGCCGTAGAATAATTCAATAGGCAATATCTCAACTTGTGTGGACATTTACATTGGTAGAACTCTAGTTGTTTCTTCTTCACCCTCGACTTGACGATTTTGTCACTGACTATTATACTAGGTCTCAACCTTGGTTCGGCTACTTTTGCATGTGTAGTTACACATTATATTTTACTTGACTTGGTGGAATACGCAATTACATCAAGTCACACTACTTCTCTTTGTGACTCGTTTGCTTCCTTGATGATGGAAGTAAGGCAATTCTTCTTGGGATAGACCCTCATAAAGTGTGAACCATCACAAAATTAGAACTTTAATCTTCTGCTCATTTTCTTCTTTGGTACAAACTTAGTCCCATCATTCATATTATCTTTCGATATGGGTCTAGACAACTCTATGTTGGTTTTCACCTCTTCGTAAGCTCTATGGATGCTTTAGATAGAACTAGGTCCTCCAAAAGTCTTTGGGTATCTCTTTGCTCCACTACAAGCTTCGCCCCGGGTCTATGTTCTTTTAAGAAGGTTTTGAGCATACCCCATTCACTCATTACGATCTTGCAACTAAACAAATTACTCTTGAGGCCATCCACCTAAATCTACAAAGACTTCACCTCGACTTCACAAGCATTATACCCTCGAACATTCTTAAACTCATTGAGAGCATGCTGGGTCTAATCCTTGAAATTATTCTCCATGGATTTTAACTTATCAATACAGGACTCTATGAAACCATAGGTATCCTATATGCCATTCATCATATTTTTATTGAGAATGTCTTGCTCATTCAAGTTATATAAAATATCTTTATACTCCTCGTTAACTTCCTTTAAGATAGCATCCTTAAAGGATTCTAACGTCTGAATCATAACAATATCTCTTCATCTTTCCATCTCGATTACTTCTCACGAACTACCTTGACTGTAACTGCAAGCACGTTCGAACACAAGTTCCCTCAACTCATTTTGATACCACTTGTCAAGTCCGTATTGTTTCACGTCTTTAGAACTTAATTACTCGTTTAGAATGCACAACCTTAGATACCTCTTGATGTTACTTGGTTTGATCTCTACGCCTAAGTAAGCCTTTAACCAACCTTTAGAGAACTTCTTCTCGAAAAAGGTCTGGAGCAAAACTCAAAGATTCAAGGATGCGAAAACTTAAACACAAGAAGGTAACTACTGCTAGCCACTCGATAGGCAAAAAGAACAATAAGCTAAAGAAAAACCAAAAGAACAAGGAGAAACTAGAGTAAATATCAAATTCTTTATTACCCTCTAAAAGAATGATGAAAAGTGTTGGGTGATTACAAATCAGTGTGATAGCTCTCTATTTATATTTGAGTTCTCACTCAACTAATGGTCAGATCAATTTACATGGATGATCAGGATTAGCACAAATTAAATAAAAAAAAAACATATCCAAGAAAACTTTATCCAATCCTATCTAATTACATCAATTCATAGGAAACTTTCCTTAGATAGTTGATCTCTCTTGATATGACAAGATTTTTTCCTTATCCTTTTCAACATAATTGTCACTTGCCATATCTGAAACGGTCTTTCTAGTATTCTCCAAATGTTGGGCCAAGTCTGGTGGTCTTGCAAGCCTGACTGAACCTTTGTGTTGGGTAATTGCGTGACTGTTACGGACCCAATTATATGGGAAGTGACAATAGACATTATCATGACCCAAATTCGAATCTGAGTGTCGGGCTAACCTGAAGCTTTGGGCTTCAACGTTTGGACTTTTGTTTTGGGCTTGGGCTCTTGGTCTTTAAGTAGTTTTTGTGCCGAAGGAGTTTTAAGTTGGGGGCAATATGGTAATTTCATTTTGGGAAAAAAGAGGATGTAGGTATTATGTTTTTGCAGAGTTTGGTTGAAGAGTGAGGTCATTCTCGATTTTATTTCCTTCTTCCCTCTTGTTGTAAGAGAAGAAAGACTGTTAAAGGTTTGATCTTTGAAAATTGTATTGAGAATCCCATTTTGGATGTTGAGAGAAAGTTTTAAAGCATAGGCAAATCTATAAATCAAGGTGAAGTTTGCTAAGATTGAAGAAGTGAAGGGTTTTAAAAGGGGTGGAAAGTGATGTACGGGAATGGGTTTGGGGGAGCTCATTTCTTAGTTTGTTAGTATTTTTAGGATCTGAAAATATTCCCCAAGTGTGTCTAATTATTTTCTTTACCCTTCCTTGTAGAAAAAGGTTGGAGAAACCTCAAGGAGCCTTGGAAGAAGAAAGCTTCAAGAGAAGGAGAAAGCTTGAAGAGAAAGAGAAAATATGGTAGATTAGGGACTCTTTAGCATCATATATCTGATTGATTAATTGTTGCATGTATGGTTGATTGATTGATTTCCTGGGTAGCTTAGGGAATCCTTTAAGGGTGAATTTATGAACGGTTGTTGAATTATAGTAAAATTAGTAGAAACTCATTAGAAATCAGCCCAATAGCCTGTGGGAACAAAGGTTGAATCAACCACTTAGGTTGAGTTGGGAAATTTGGTGATTTTCAAATCTAGAACTACATTTTCGTGTAGGGGTACCCCCGTATCGATATGCTAGATTAATCTTGGGCGTTTTTTTTGTAAAAGGAGTATCGGTATGAGAGCTTTGTATCGATACCCCTTTTAATTTCAAATTCTAGAGATGTTTTTCAGTACTGATACGCAAGGACTTATTGATACCAATATTACATTGGGTTTAAGATACAAGCACGTATCAGTTAGGGGTGAGTATTTGGTCGAGTCGAGTCGAATCAAAAAGTTTTGAGTTATTCGAGTTGACGAGTCATATTTTACAACCCAAACTTTATTTGAAATCTTTCAGTTCGAGTCAAGTTTAAGAAATCCGAGTCAAGTCGAATTGAGTTAGTTTTCGAGTTCATATTAATATTTACTTATAATTATTTATCATATTATAGTATGTTTTGATTTTAATTTAAATGACTTTGTCTAATCATATAAGATTTATATATATTTTTCGTATACAGTAAGATTTCTTTATATTTTTATATATCAATGTATATCTATCATAAAAAGTTGAGAGACTCATCTCAAACTTAAAAATAATCCTTTAATAACTAAAAATTTTGAGTTATTCAAATTTCTATTTTACAACTCGAACTTTGTTTAATTTTTTTTTTGAGTCGAACTGAGTCTATAAAATTTTGAGTCGAGTTAAACGAGTTAGGTATTTTTTCCTCAAGTCGAGTCAAATTATTAGGTTTTTTCGAGTCTAGTCGAGTCGAGTTTTGCTAAACCCTAGTATCAATACACCAAATAGTTGTATCAGTTTTTGTTCAATTCGATATTGATAGGGGGCTAATCATATTGATACGAGTAAGTATTTTTGGGTTGTTCAAATTTATTTAGCTTAGCATATCGATAAGAGATGATGGCATATCGATATTGGTGGCGTATCGATACTCCAAATAGGCGTATTGATACTCGCTAGACAATCTGTCCAAAAATTAGTGTTTTAGTTCGAGAGCTCTATAATTCGAGGTAAAGGTCCTAAGGATATTTAAGGTGCAAAATGAATGTTAAAAGTGAGAAAAAGATAAATTAACTCCGTTTATAAGATAAGTGGCTAACTACTCGGTAAATGGTGGGTGAATAAAGGAAGTTAGAAACCCATAGGTTATTGGTGGATTTATGCCATGTGGTAAGCTAAGAACCTTGTTGAGTGTTGATGGTTTGCCTATTGATATGATATTATATGGTGGGTCTGAATACCCTGTATATGTATATATATATATATATATATGAATAAAGTGTTGCAACACTCGAAGACAATATTGATTGAAGGATCCTGATGCTTAGTCGACACGAGCCTCATCCTTAGAGTATGGGAACCCGATGCATAGTGGACACGGTGTAACACCACAAAATTAGCCCTAGAAGTTTAGAGGCCGGTTTAGAGGTCCTATGGACTGGTTTTGTCGGTCAATCCTAGTTCAGGAATAAATACTTAAAAATTAGTTTTGAATCAAAATAAATTATAAAAAATATTCTAAAATTCTTATTTGAATTATATTTGACTTAGGTAAACTCAATTTTGAAAATTGACCCCTAAATCCTAGAGATTTTGAAATTAATGACTATTTTGTAAAAATTGAAAACTTGAGGATAATTTTATAAATTAAGTCAAATTTGATATAATACTAATTCTAGTTGATCTAGGCTTTCCAAGAGCCTATATAAACAACCTTTAATCCATTGTTTTAACCTAAGTAATCAAATTTCTTTAATTTTGATCAAAACCCCAAAAAATCACTTTTTAAAAATATTCATTCTTTAAATTTTGTTTTCTTCTTCTCCATGACAGTCTTTTCATCATATTTTCAAGGTAAATATCCATTATTTTTAATAAAATTTCGTTGTTTCATTTTTCTATATTTTTCTTCTTCAAATTATCTTTGTTTTTCTTCGGTTTTACTTGAAAACTTTATTTTTTCATCAAGCTTTAAACCATTTCTAAGATTTTGGTGTCTTCCTTTCAAAGACATATTCTCCATCATCTTTTCAATGTTAAAGACTAATCTTTTCAATAAAAATTCGTTTGATGAATTTTTTATATTTTTCTTCATCAAAATCTCGTCGTTTTTCTACGGGTTTCTAGTTTTTAAACCTTGGAAGGGGTGAGGTTAATTTTGGAGTTGTGGATGGTTGAACTTGAGTTCCTTGAGAGTAATTTCAGTTGAAATTGGTTGTTAGTAAAGAGAAAGGCTGACTTTTATGAGGTTTCTTCGGCGAAAGTTAGGTTGCGTAAGAGGTGTCGTGTTATTTTTATGTTGATGGAAGTACTACTAGGTGTAATTTGTTTGGTATGGTTCATAAAGTGGTTAGGTTAAGGGTGTAATCGATCTAGAGTTTGTGTTGTAAATCACCGATTGAGTTTTTGGAAAGGAAAGGAAAATATTATGGAAAAAAGATAGTTGATGTATTGTGAGGATTTGTGTTGTCAAATTTTTCGTTTACGAATGGTTTTCTTGTGTTTTTGTTGCTTAAAACTAAGGAGGATGTTAAGGTGAGTGGATGGAAAAGTGGCATTGAGTTTAGAAAGGTTAAAGAGGCAAAAGTTTGATCTTTAAAAAATTTAAATTAGATAAGAGTTGGTTGATCACAGTACCGGGTTGTATGATGGTTCCATCAGTGAATGGTTATTTTGGAAATGTTGTGTGTGTTATCAATATGGATAGTAGTGGAGTAGTTTAAGAGTGTTGTGAAGTCAAGAGCAATATTGTCTTGGTTAAGTTTATCAAAGAGTACTGGTCTAGTGAAAGAGTTGTGGTTGAGACTTTTCATGGTTGAGGTGTTCCAAGGTAAGTTACTTGCAGATGTTTGGTGGATCCGCGTGTGCGGGCATAATTGAGGTTGTGTTGATGGATTTTAGTTGTAATGTTGTGTGTCGTTTATGTTTATGAGGCACGTTGTTGTGCTGTATGTTGTTGAGTTAGAATGGTATCTTGATCAAAGTTTGTGATAGTCTTTTGCTATACATCTGGAAGTAAGAAAGTTGTGGCTGAATTTTGAAAGCGCTTGGTGTTAAGTGGACTTGTTTTGGATGTGTTTGAGTTGAAAGTGAATGGTTTTTTTCTTGGTAAGTTTAAATTGAGAGCCAGAAACCTTTGAGAATGTTGTTGTCGTCAAAGGTGTTAGAGTAATAGTGCGTGAGACAATCTCTCTAAGTTTTGTGACGTGGGTTCTCAGTAGTTAAGAGAGTGTTTCCTTTGAGAAAGCTTGAAACTATTGAACAATATGCTTTAATGTGGTAGGGTTTTTGAGACGGACGTTAGGTTTTTAGTTATGTTTTAGGTATTCTCTCTTTAATAGACATGTAATCGATATAAGTGAGTTATCTAGGTCTGTTAAGGTATGTTAAGGTGTTGTGACATAAATCTTTTAGGTTCTTGGTAAGGATGTTTTCGTTGGTAGAGTTGCTTATAATCGTGTTTAGAAGTTCTGAGATCGAGTGGCACTGTTTAAGGTTTCTTTTGGTGGAAGTTGTTATGTGTTGTTGTGGTGAACAAGACTCGATGGAAAGCTTTGATTGTTTCCTTGTATGTTGGAATATGTTTGAGAAAGTTAAGTTTGTTAGTAGAAGTGGAAAGTTGTTGTAGTTGCCGAGAGTTGTTTGCCAACCTTGAGTAAGGAGAGCTTAGGCCGTTGGAAAAAGAAAAATGGTTTTACTTTTGGCTTAAGGATCTAATAAGTGTCGAGAAAAACCATTGTGTTTTTTTGTATCGTCATTTTGTGAATCGTTGTAAGTTGTGATGACGGTTTGTGTAAGGATGAGACTGAATCTTGTCTCCATGAGATTTATGTTGAGACTTTGATTTTGTAGCAAAAGTGCTTTATAGTAAGATCCTTGTGTGGGTCGGAGTGTTTTAACTAGTATCTTGGTGTTTGAAAAGTCACGTGGGAGTAAAAGAAAATTGTGAAGAGCAGTTTCCTTACCTTTTTCCAAGGTGAAAATTTTGAGGACGAAATTTCTTAAGTGAGGGAGAGTTGTAACACCCCAAAATTGGGCCTAGAAGTTTAGAGGCCGGTTTAGAGGTCTTGTGGACCAGTTTTGTCGGTTAAGCGTAGTTCGTGAATAAATACTTAAAAGTTAGTTTTAAATCAAAATAAATTATGGAAAAATATTCTAAAATTCTTAGTTGACTTATATTTGACTTAGGTAAACTAAATTTTGAAAATTTACCCTTAAATCCCTAAGATTTTGAAATTAGTGACTATTTTGTAAAAATTGAAAACTTGAGGATAATTTTATAAATTAGGCCAAAACTTTGAATCTTTAAGGGGATTTGATCTAATCCTAATCCTAGTTGATCTAGGCTTTCCAATAACCTATATAAACAACCTCTAATCCCTTGTTTTAACCTGAGTAATCAAAATTCTTTAATTTTGATCAAAATCTCAAAATTCACTTTTTAAAAATATCCCTTCTTTAAATTTCGGATAACACAAAATATAATCCCCTCGACCCGGTCTAAACGACACTAAACTCGAATGAGCTATACGGGGAATACCGAGGATAATTTAGAGACTTGCCTTGATAAATAACCCTAAAAAATTAAAAGTTTAATTTTATCTTTTCTAAATGCTTTAATTAGATCCTACATATTCATGCAAGGACCGAGTGCTAATTTAAAGAGAAACTAAAGAGAAACGAGTGCTAATTTAATCAAATAAGTTTTAGGGACTTAATCATATTTTCAAAATTTATATCTTGCTTGTGAAATTAAGGTTATCAATATTTAATTAAGTATATTCCATGCTTACACGTAAATTTTTTAGCTTAAAATAATATGAATAAATCATTTAATTGCATGCTCAAAGTTTAGGGACTATTTTCGGCCTCCAAAAGTTTCATGAAATTCTCTAAATGCAAATTCACCTAAAAACACATTAAGCACATATCATGACATATAATTTAGATGCAATTCAACTTAGTTAGCAACAATATAATTAACTCGTATGAGTATGTGTCAACATAATCAATCTTTTAAACACACGGAAGAGCCACCTCAATATACTCAAATTCACACATAGGATATCAAGAATTAAACATCAAAATAACTATATTATAACCAAAGGAATATCGTTGGACAATTCAAGTCAAAGTCATAAAGCCACTATCAATATAATAAATATCAAACATGTATAAGCATATAACTACCGCAAGTCTCATCAATATAAGAATATTCTTAACATGGTAACTCATCCTCATTGCTCTCTCACTACTACTAGTGTTATAATGACATACTTGAGCTTTCACTTGGCGGTTACATGGATCCTCGCTTCTCTTTGCTTTCTCCACATTAAATACTCTACATTGCAAGATAAATGAGAGGGTAAGCATAAACTTAGTGAATAAATAAAAATAAGTATAAAAATACCTTGCAATACAACCCATATTAAACCGATTTCATTAATTTAAAAACCAAGTCATGCTCTATTAAATAATCACTCGTGGCTAACTGTTGGGACGATCGACATACCCCATGACGCAGCAGAATAAAATTATGACGCTCTTTCCAGTGATCCATGTATGTTTATTCTAAAACCGAGAGGAAGAGATGCGATGACTTACATTGGGTTCCTTGATAAGTAGCAAAAACAACATCTTGATCTACTACAATTAAGATCGTTCGACGATCCGAATCTTTAGCCTCCATGAATATCGTCTCGATCTTTACTTAATTCATCCGATCGAGAGAGTAAATCTCAAAAAACTGTTTTTCGTGATTCTAGGGTTTAGGAGTTTAGAATTCTCTGTTATGGCTGCTAGACCCAAAGATCCTTTATATATATATGTGAAACCCTAGGTATAAGAGTTTTATTCTGAATTTGTTTAGGAAATGATTACTTTAAATTTCAGAATCTATATTTAATTCGAATTTAAAAAAAAGGATATAATTACTTTAATTATATGTTTTTTGTTTAAAATCTGGGATTAAATATAACAATTTATACATATATATTTTTGCTCCTTTTTAACCATTGGGTGTGACCCTGTAGGCTCATTGTAATGTTAGTAATAATATTAGAACAATTCTAATATTACAAACAATGAGTGACATCTAACAATATATCATTGTCATCTAAGTTATAAGAGATCATGATTTGATGTATCATATCCGTGACTAACTCTTTTAATGTGTTATATCCTTTTGTCCTTTTATATCTTCAATAGGCACAAGTCTTGGAATAGTCACACTTGTATAGCCTATTTTAGTGTTTCTTGATGTTTAGAGTGGACTACTTTTAATGTATAATTTGCGATATCTCATATCAACGTATTCAAGCATGGCCATGCATTTCTAGTCTCACTCAATCAATGGCGTTTGATATATTTCCTATTATGTAGGAAGGACAAATCCTATCTTGATCATTCACATCTTACTAAATATATTGTAGTATGTCCTGTAACACCCTAAAAATTATTCCTAATTTTTGAAACCCTAATTTTTCTTGAGGGTTTTAAATTGATTTTCCATATTTAAGAGAATTTTTAGGATAAAATTCTTTTATTAAAAATATTATTTTATTTTAATTATTGTTTTATCAAAACACTTTATTTATAATATATTATATAAAGTTTTACATAAAGAAGAAAAATCCCTTTAACATTTTGTAATCTTTTTTTAATTATTATTTTTATTAAATTTTTATGGTTTAATAGAATTCTAATTTTAATTGGAATTAGTTATTTTTCTCTATATATACATATTTTGGTCTAAGAGAAAACCATCAATTATTTTCTTCCATCAAGATTCTCTAAAGCGGTAAAGTCTATATTTTCATTCTTTATTTTTGTTCGAGTTCAAGATGACGAAGATGTGTTCTCTTATTAGTTCTATATATGTTTTTTCAAAAATATATTTTTTGTGCGACATGCTTAATTTTTTTGTTTTGAAATATACTCATGTTTTGCTACCATGTCTAATTTTTGTATTGTGACTTTGATTGTACATTTATGTTTTCATGCATACATGTCATTATGATTTGAGAAATATTAAAGTTTTCAGATTTGAGATTTCACACTTTTGAAGTAAATATCATTTTTTATATCCCACGAATTTATGTTTTTGGACAAATTGAGATTTCAGATAAATTATGATTTTGGATTAATTGTGATTGTTTTCGGATTTTCAAATCATGTTACATCATATTGTGTGCATGAGGTGGGATTGTGTAAGGAGGAAGGTGGTTTTACCACACAGCGTTTTGGTGAAATAAGGGGTGAAGGGTTCTGGGGAACTACCCCCACAGTGATCGATTGGTTTAGCCACCATTATATTTGGCGCTCGGTGTATGGGACTACATTCTGCGTATGATATCATTCATACATCATGATTTGTATTTTTTCCAAAACTTTACTCTTGATAATATTATTTATGTGAATCGTATTTTAGTTTTTAAAATATTACTTTTGAGAAATAATTTTATAAACTGTGTTTTGTTGTTTTTATTTGCATCTTAGAGACACACTAAGCTCTTTAGCTTACCTCCTCTTAGCTTTTTCTCTTATAGATCTTTGAACTTTAGGCGATGCGGTACTTGGAGGATCTCAAATTTTATTCAGTTTTTCATTATCAAATCATAACTATTTTTAGTTATTCAGGTTATTATTTATTATTTTGTAAACTTTGAGACGTTTGAGATATTTATATTATCATTAGTAGTTTTATTTTAAATTAAAGTATATATTTTTTTAAAATTGGTTTCTTAAGGGTAAAGTTTTCAAACGTAACTTTTTAGATTCGACCTATTTATTTTAGGTCAGGTTTAGGGGTTACATGTTCAATGTCAGTTTTTATAGTGTAACTAATTATGAAACACGTTTAACTGCATCACAACATATGTTGAGATAGTAATAATCTGAAGTCTAAGAATCATACATATAGTTGTCACTATGAGCAATATCGTAACCGTCACATAATAATCCAAGATATATGCTCATAGTGGGTAAATCCAATATATTATTTTCTACTAATATATTCATGTATTAATTCCGATATCTCTATGTCAATGACAACTCATTGTCATCAATTAATTATATGTTAGTCTTAAGCGTATTATTATTGTCCATACTCATAATAATACTTGACTAAGGATCTTTTAATAATAATATATATATTATTATATGGACATTATTGTTTCTTAGTTTATGTTATATGCTTACACATATATCTGAAAACAATAATGGTAATACCTTTATTTAATAAAATTGGTAAATAAAAGTATTCTTACAATCATCATATGATTGGTCTTTGGGCATACTCTAACACTAACATTGCCACCAATAGTAAAAATCAACAAGTGTTTTATCACGTGGTGCTAAACCACAAAATTCAAGGCTTACATGCTTCACTTAGCAAGGCTTATAAAACATTTGAACTCAATGTCAAACACTCGCAAACTCTGTTTGCAATAAAATCAATAAAAACATTACACTTGCATTTTCTCATGTTGGTACTAGTGATCCAATTAGTTTATTTCTAATTGTTGGGATAAACGGATACTTGCTGATAAGTGCTCAACTCACTATCACTTTCTACACTTTTCATGGGCATTAATCATCAATTCTACACCTAATTAAACCAATTCATATACTTAATGTGATATATTTAGGGATTGAGCTGTTAAAGATAATATTTATAGAAAAGACATACTTTACTGCATTTTCATGTCTATGCAGGAAAAAGTATTACCGCGATAGCAAACTGGGGCCGAGGCAGGACCTGATACAGAGGCAGCATATGACAATTAGCAATATGGCAGGCAAATTGAGGAGAAAAATAAGGAGAACGTTGCTAGACAAGAAGCCCAAGGATTGGAGCTAGACAACACAAGAAAAGCCCAAAGAAAAGGCCACGCGGGAAAGCCTTCTAGAAGAATTAAACATGGAAATATTTAACCTATGAACAAGACTTGTTCTCTAATCCAAGTTGTATTCTACTTAGGAAAGGTTTGCCCTAGGCCAAGTCTATATAAGGCATAGTCTTCCAAGGGAAGAGAGAGTCGGATTGAGAGAGTTCACCCTAGAAATTATTGTTCTTCTTTCCATCACGTTCTAACCTTTCTTAGGGTTTAGGTGAAGGTTGTTGAGTATTAGTGAGAAGAGATTGTATCTTGTTTCTTGTTTTCAATGCAATAAAATATCAAAGTTTGCTTACTCTTAGCCATTCTTTGTTCTTGCATCCAAGCTCGGGAGAGAAGTTTATGAGTAATCTATTTGTCTAGACTCGGGAGAGTTAGTCTCACGAAAGGAGTAAGTACGGTATTTGACTTGATTGGAAAATACTAACTCAGCCTAGAGATAGGTTGGAGTTTCAACGGCTAAAATAAGTCTGGGATTGGTTGTTGGTTACAATTGATTAACGCCGAGAGGTATCATCAAGGATTAATCATCAATGGTATTTCGACTTAGGGATAAGCGGAGCCATCAAAGGATACTTTATCGAACTTTGGTAAAATCTACCCCAAGAGCAAGGGATTGTCGCGGTAGAAAACACTATCGCTGCTGATACAGTAATATGCAGTACTGCCGAGGCAGTGTAGTGCAATTGCAATGGACAGAAACAGATCAATCAAATCCACTATACAACATAACTGGAACCTGCCCTCTTTTCAATTTGATCTCCTTTTATTTAGTTTTCTTTAATTACTTTATTTAGTCTAATCAAAACTCAACTACTTGTGTTTTTATTTTTTTTACAGAGCAAGAAGACAAAAGAAGACAAATTAAGTACACCAATTCCTATGGAGACGATATCTGATTTACCGATCACTTTATTACTTGCGACGTGTTCACTTACACTAATTGCGCATATTTGACACGAATCACTAGCATGAAGACATAAATTTTGAGTCATTCCACGTATGGGACTAAGCTGTCACCATACCACATATGAGGGCTCTATCACCTAATCATACCACGCACGAGTCTATCTCATACACACGAATGGATTAAATCCAAACATGTATCCCACCTTAGCTTCCAGAAAAGGTTACGCTTAAATGCAGTACAACACATATATTACAATTCAAGTAATAACTCTAATGCATCACTAAGGGATTTACTCACGTATACGAATTTTCATAAATGATAAACAAGTGCACTAACATCCTATCAATCGGTCGACTTATCCCTATAACATCATCTCAATATCCGACTCAAAAAATAATCAATGCTCAAATTTTAAGTCAAAAATAATAAGTCATCCACATGCATCCCATAAAACATGCATCAAATGCATAAATCGGTAAAAACTATTTTTCTCTTGTTTTCAAGACAAAACTGTGAGAGCATTATATGCATAAAAAAAACTTTTAAAATCATCTTATGAGCATTGAAATGCATGCATATTTACATATACACAATACGAGTATGACTAAACATAGTAAAAATAAGGCATAATATGAGAACCTTTAAGAAAACAATAATTTAAACTTATTTTCGAGTATAGGGAGATTTTTCACACCATCCTTGCACTCAAAAACCTTTGAAAACACATTTAAAAACATGTCAATTTAGCAGTCCTCATAATGCACTCACTGATTTACCAAAACTTGCTCGACAAGTCACCTGAAAACGCGATTCGGCTTTCCGATCTCCCTCAAACTTGTTCCTCTATCTCTTGACCTAATTCAAGCATCAAAAACATAGTGTTTAGTGCATTATAACACACTCAAACATCCCTCAAGTCGGACCAAAATATGGCAGCCCCTAAAAACACCATAAAACCTAACCGAAACTCACCAAAAACCTCTCCAAACATCCCCTATACCTTAGGTCCGGGATTAAATACTTAAAATCCATCTTAATTACATCTAAATACTTCGAGATTCATGTATTTAGGCATCAAAAGCAGCCATGGAAAACCCTTGAATGAAAATCAAGAAAACAATGAAATTTTTATCAAGAAACCGATTTTATTGATTCAAGACTTAAAAGATTATTTCAATAAGCTAAGAACTTAGTAAATTTATTAAAGAAATTTAAGTTTTAGAGGTTTTAATGAATCTCAACTCTAAAATTAATCTCACCCCTTCCAAGGTTTAAAAACTAGAAAACCCGTAGAAAAACGATGAGATTTTGATGAAGAAAAATATAAACAATTCATCAAACGAATTTTTATTGAAAATATTACTATTTAAGATTGAAAAGATTATGGAGAATATGTCTTGGGAAGGAAGAAATCGAAATATTAGAGAAAGGTTTAAAGCTTGATATAAAAATAGACTTTGTCAAGTAAAATCGAAGAAACATAAAGAGAATTTGAAGAAGAAAAATATAAGAAAATAAACCAACAAATTTTTATTAAAAATAATGAATATTTAAATTAAAAATATGATGAAAAAATGAAATTTAAAGAAGGGATATTTTTAAAAACTAAAATTTTTGTTTTTTGATCAAAATTAGAGAATTTTGATTATTTAGGTTAAAACAATGGATTAAAGGTTGTTTATATAGGCTCTTGGAAAGCCTAAATCAACTAGGATTATCATTATATCAAATTTGAATTAATTTATAAAATTGTCCTCAAGTTTTTAATTTTTACAAAATAGTCACTAATTTCAAAATCTTAGGGATTCAATGGTCAATTTTTGAAACTGAGTTTACTTAAGTCAAATATAAGTCAAATAAGAATTGTAGAATATTTTTCCATAATTTATTTTGATTTAAAACTAATTTTTAAGTATTTATTCCCGAACTAGACTGAACCGATAAAACCAGTCCATAGAACCTCTAAACCGGACTCTAAACTTCTAGGCCTAATTTTAGGGTGTTACACATGGACCTTGCCCGTAGTTTATGATTCCATTTCTTAGTGGTCACGGGTCGTACTACTTATATATTATTATGGAATATGCGATCCTATGTGGACTTGTCTTGATATGTATATGTTGTGTACCGAAATATACATGTATGCTATCTTGTATTTAGGCTGTTATGTATCATTATTGTTATCATGTCATGATATAATCCTTTTAGCATTGCTTTATTTATGGTATGTAAGTCAAATGAAGAAGTACCCACCGAGCTTTCGTAGCTCAGTGTTTTAGAATTTATTTTCGTAGGTAGGTGTCTAGGTGGCAGTAGATCGGAGGAGAACCATCGTGGTTGGTTTCAACATTGACTTGTATTAGATTATATTTACTAGATGTAATAGGTCATGTACTTGTAGGATCCTATATGTATTTTGTAACTCTATTTTATTTGGGTTGAGTCAAATGTTTTAAACTGTTTATATTATTTGGATCTCCTTTACTTTTGGATTTATTTGACTTTACATTATTTTGAAATTAATGGATGTATGATGAATTTGGAATTGATTTAGTTTTGGATTGAATAATTGGTCTTTCTAAGCGAAATTTTGTAACACAGGTTTTAGACCGGAGGCCCAATATATCACCCGGATCGAGGGTGTTACATGCACTCTTGAAACAAAAATATATTAGGCATATTAAAACATATTACTCCTAGCACATATATATATATCAATATACTAGTTAACATCTATATTCATATGATGCATATATATATTTACCAGCATATGTGAATATATATTTATCAATAAACTAATTAACATCTATATCATATACGATAATCATAAATACGTATACTAAACATTCATATAACTTAGCAAACAAAGTAAGAATTAAAACTTACAAAATATATGATACGTGATAGTAATTAAATAAGATGTCAAATAAACAGGAGGTCATTACATATTACTAGTGGTGTTATACCATATAACCTTAATCACCAAGTCAAGAAGATGTTCCAACATATTGCTAAGAATTATTTTTGGGATGAGCATCTTTTTTTAAACTATGTACAAATCAATTTATAAGAAGATGCATCCTCGAAGAGAAACAAGAAAAAGTTCAACAATGTCATTCATCAACTTATAGAGGACATTTGGGAGAAACGAGAACGACAACAAAGGTGCTACTGTCCTAGTTGTATTGGCCATTCCTTTACAAGGATGCTCAAGTATATTATCCTGATTGTGACCAATGTCAAACTTCTTAAAGAAGAATGAGATGCCCTCACAAACATACTCAAAGTGGAATTTTTTGATGTATGGGACATTGACTCTATGGAACCATTCCCTTTATCATTTGGGAATATCTACATCTTGTTAGCCGTAGATTATGTATCCAAGTGGGTTGAATCTATTGCCATAACTAAGAATTACTCGAAGACCGTGTAAAAATTATTGAAGAAAAATATATTTACACAGTTTAGAGTTTTAAGAGGCATCATTAATGATGGTGGGAAGCATTTTGACAACAAACATATTGTCGCATCATTAAAGAAACATAGTATCAAAAACAAAATTGTCAGTGCATACCATCCACAAACGAATGAGCAAACTTAGATCTTCAATAGAGAAATAAAGAGTATACTTGTAAAAATAGTTAATCCATCTCGAGTTAGGATTGATTTCCTAGCCAACAATAGCGTGTTCTAGCCAGGCAATCCTTGTCTTGCATGCCTCTTTTACATTTAATATGTCATCCCCTATCTCCATAATAGATATATCTCTCACAACCGATTTTAAGCTTCATAACTCTTTTTCTAATTTTTCGTTAGCTTTATTCGTTTTTTCTAAAACTTTCTCACATCTCTCTACATAATTAACCATGGCTTCTAGTAGAGGACAAAGCTCCGTTGCCGTAACAAACTCCCAAACATTCAAACAATTTACATTTGAGAGCGTCGAACGTAGATACTTCAACAACTATAAAACTCGATAGTTATGGGAGGAGCAAGGATTATTTTACTATACAAATGTCATCAACCTCAGATAAGCTATTTCTACTATCAAAAATCAATTTTTTTTGTCTCATTATGGGGATATCCTAATTATAAAAGGTTCAGGCTTTGTGGATGGATATAAAAACACTAGTGAGGAAGGGTTGGACCAAAACTGAGTACATGACGAGGATACAACTTTTTGACATCACGCCTCAGACGTATGTCGAGGTAAATACCTTCATTGATGAAGTTGCCCTGCCTACATAACCTGCCAATGCGACAGACCCGACAAACGTAGCATAGAAATTCAAGAGTATGGAAAAAAGGTAGTTACTTTTATGCGGTACATCTAGAACTTCAACACTACAATCGTCCATACATTTAAGGAGAAATTCTCATACTACATCATAATATTTTCTCAATTCAAGGTTGACCTTTCTGCTCTAGCATCCCGAGCACCAACAGCCTTGCCTTACCAACAACCTTAGCATCTACATCAACCATGGTGCTAGTAATCAATTCATCCACCATCATCACTATTATCGTAACAACCGATCCCATATTTGTCTCAATAGACTCAGTGGTAGAGTTACTCTGCATAGATAACCATGATAAGGATAAGGCACTTTCTCAGGACTCCTCGGACCCTTTCGATTAGAGGAACTCTTCGAGGTACTTTGAGTCCTTGATGAGAGAAATGGAGGACCTCCTCAACAAACCAAGATCGCGAGGATAGAGGAAAAATATTTCATATACCGTCATCCACCTAGATTCTGAGGATGATGTGGTAAAGTCGAAGCTTATCCCCACCCGCGTCCAGTTACCTAAATCCATCAAAAATCAGAAGTGGAGGCAAGGAGAAAGATGATCATTGAAAGCAACACCGAGGACTCCTCTGAGTCTCCCACTATCTAGGGTGTGGTAGAGTTTTTATTTTCTTTTTCTTTTTCTTTTATTTTTTTATTTTTTTTCTTTTATTTAATTTTCGGTTTCTTTTATGGTTTATGCATTGAGAAAAATACATCCTTAAGTTTGGGGGAGTATTAACCATATTTTGTAACTGTCAAATGTGAAATATATGAAACCATTTAGTAATTGTCTAATTGCCCTAAATTTATTTTGTTTATGAAATTTTTGTAAGTTACTGATTTTTTATGAAGAATTCTGTCTTGACAGTAATATGCCAATTAGTCTATCGCGAAAGCTTTTACCTTTCACCAGACTTTAATTGTAGGGTTTCTTATGAATAATACTTAGATTTAGACTATGAGTTTAAAAGTTAAACATTGTTGTGACTTGATTGATCTTTGGAGTTCTTTTTAATTTAAGAAATAGAGACTTAGACTGTAGATAATACCTAGAGGTGCCTACAATCAGCTCTATTTTAAGTCTTTAGAGGTGCTCAAAATAAGCTCTAGGACTGTTAGCTTTTCCCCATGCTATAGGTACCTAAAATTGACTTTAGTGGTAGAATTGACACTTGAGATGTCCGAATTCGGATAAAGTATTATAAATATATTTATATATTTATATGCGGTTTTAGGAAAGAGAAGAATGAAAAGAATTAAAATTTAAGTTTGGAGTCTTGATTTAGAACTTACAGAATTATTTGGTGAATCTTGTTCACTACGTCATTCATGGTCCCATTAATCAGGACCGTTGATCTTAATTATTTTTAAGTGAATCATCACCTCTTTCCTACATGGACTTAGTGGGTAGTAGTTATTAGGTTGTTATTTAAAGATCAACAATCCTGATTGCTTGGACCATGAATAACGTGGTGAACATGGTTCACCTAATAATCTCACTCATACTAAACCACCAACCTTCCCTGATAAAAAATATACGTTATGATAATAGCTACACGAACACAAAACTACTATAAAGGAGGTCGATGAGAACTATGTCACTAGGCACAGAAACAATTAACCACAAAGATAATAAAACCAAACACAATGAGATGTGTGAAAATGATGAATCCAAGATAAAAGAATTTTTTATTAAAAAATAAAAATAATTAAATTGATCATTAATATTGACAACCAACACAAAATTAATATCATCGTTGACAATATAAAATAAAAATAAACTAAGAAGAATGATAGTATAGGGAAAAAAGGAGAGATGCTAGGGTGGATTAATATAATTATTTGTATTTACGCCATGTAATTGTAAAGTAATACTTTGTTGATAATTTTGATCGTAATTTTTGGAAATTTGGTCAAATAAAATTTATATATAAATTATACAAAATCAAAAGTTCAATTTATTTTCGCATTCAACAATACTATTGTTGCAACGTCTAAAAAAATTGAGTTTAAATACTATCTATTTTCTAATTTAAGAGTTAAGAGCTTGAGTCAAGTTTATGAAATCCGATTAAATTAAATTGAGTTAAGTTGTTTGAGTTTCTACTCAAATTTAATTTTAAAAATTTATAATATTATTAAAAAAATATTAAATTAAGTTTTAAAATATAACAATTTATATTATTTTAATTATATATTCATTCTTTCATATTATATATATTCAATAAATCGATTAAAAATAATTAGTTGACATATTAAATAATAATAATATAACAACAAATAATGTGAATTTTGAAAAGAAAACTTTGGTGTCTCGTATTTATTCAGACAACATTTTTAAAAAATAAAACAAGCTTTTTCTTTTTTTTCCTTAACCAGATCATTTTGTCTTTCTATTTGTTGAAAATATAGGTTGTTGTTGTGGTATCCGTCTTGTCCAATATTTCTTCAAAGTTTTAAGTCCAAAAATAGCTTCAAATGATATCTTTGAATATATCCAATAATCCACACAAAACCTTGAATTTCATGCACATGGGGTTTATTATTACAAATTTATGTCTGCCATTCGCTTCATTGGCAGAGAAGATTAATAGAGTTTAGATCAGGGGTGTTTAACGAGTTAAATAGTCCGTGAGTTATTTGAATTTAATTCGGTTAAAACTCGATAAATGTTCGACTCAAATTGATTCAGTTTAAATTCGAACTCAACTCGAGACTTTAACGAATTGAGTCAAGCAAAATTTAACTCAGCTCGATAAATTCACGAGCAAATCTTTAATTTTTTGATAATATGTTTTAGTAAATACTTTAAAATTATTTCATTTAAAAAATAAATTTAAATAATAATTATTAATTCTTGGATTGTTATTTTAATTTTTAATATTCTAATTTGATGTATTTGTCGATCGTTAGTTAAGAGTTTAGACTTTAAAAGTATTTTATACACTCTTTTAATATTATTTGGTGAAAATTTATTAAATTTTGAAAATACTAATCTTAATATAGTATTATTATTTTTTTAAAATAAGATAATTTTTTTAGTGAGCTTAATGAACAATGAGTCAAGCTTAATAAGAAACAAGTAAAGTCGAATAATAATTTTTTTAACTATAATGAGTCAAATACTACTCGACTTATGATCGACTTCCTTAGTAAACCACCCTAATTTTTTATTATGATTTAATGAACAATGATATTCGTAATCATTCATTAGTGAAAGTCCTTATGGTATAATTACACCTGCAATTATTTGTCCGACAGATAGAAAATTTTGATAACAACATCTGGAAAAAAAAAAAAGAAACTTCAATTACTTCATATCTAAACCAACTATATAATTAGTTCACTTGAGAATTGAACTGTTGTATTTACTATATAATATTATATTTAGAATTAAATTTATTTTTTAAAAAATTATTAATTAATAAAATAATTAATGATTTTTATATTATTCTTTTCATATAAGTTTGAATAGGGACGATTTCTTGAAGGAACTAAAGAGGGGATGCCTCTTTAAAAAATTAACTTGACCTCTAAGTTTTTTTAAATATTCTGATTAAATCTTCTCTCATAATTTTTTAATTTTTTATTAAATCTTTTAAAAGGATTAAAATTTTCAGCTAAACACTCAAAACTTTTATAAATTTTAGATTAAACGTCTAATTTTATAAAAATATTAAACTTAATCCTCCTAACTTTTACCTTAAATTTCACCACTTGATTTAAATCTCAACTTTTGTCTTAAAAGTTACCTCTTTTGATTTTTTTTTCTGGAGTGCAGCTAAAATATGTAATAATAAAATAAAAATTTAAGTAATTATTATTTAGTTTGTTTAATATAGTTTTGTGTTTGTGTTTAATTACGTTGATGTATACTAAATGTAGTTATTGATATATAATTGAAAGATATACCTTTACACAATTATAAATTATTTTCGCTAGAATTAAATATTAAAAAAAATAATTATCAGATAATATTTTATTTTCTTTACTATTGAATATTGAATTTTGCTATTTTGGGGCTATGTAATTGTATGGATATTTGGTAAGTTTATATGTTTTTTTTTTAATTTTTATCGTTATAGATATCTGTAGGGAAAAATTATTATACGAACCATATTCATCATATTATCTATGATTCATTAAATAAGATTCATTAAGTATATTACGGTCGACCCAACATCTACCACCAGCCCAAAGAATGTTGCTTTTGTTGGTAATTCAACTACAACGACCCACGAGACCAATGATATACGAAGGAGTCGCCGAGTAAAAAGAATGCCTACAGCTGTAACTGATTTTGTCCATTTCTGATGCTAGGATTATTGGCTGGCTATATACGACGTTTTAATGCTTGACTGTTATGCAAAAAAAAAACTATCTGAAATTTCACATTTCTTCAATCTAAATTCTACCTTCTTCTTCCTATCTATATCTTTAGTTTTTATTCATAACATTTTGTGCTTTCATTGTCCTTACTATCATGATAAATCATGCGAACTCTATCAAGCTCCTTCAAGATAACTCCATCCGACATGACCAGGCGTTGACCTCACAGCAAAGTTTTGTCGACGACCAAAACCTCTGGAACTTGGCCGCCTAGACTACACTACAAGAGATGACTAGTCAACTCCATACTATTTCTGATTACCTGGGCATTTTTGCAGTAATATCGGGCGGAGGTGACATATTCGGTGACAATATAGTGGTGTAAAAAAAAAGGTTCGAGTTGATTTAGAGGATGTGTTTTTCTTCGCTCCAAAATCAGTTCAGGTTGCGTTGTCGTTGTTTACTAGTCAAGATCTAGATGAATGGATAGCTTCCGCCCAAGATTTCTTTGATTTTTGGGTACTTCCGATCACCATCGTGTGACTATGGCCTCTTTTCGAATGGATGGCCATCCTTGGACCCGTTACTATGGATTTTATGCGACTTAAGTTTCAATTTCAGTAAGGAGATCACATACATTGTTGATAAGGTAAGTTTGGTATCAATTTAGTCTCTTCATCGTTTCTCTGACACAAGAGCCATGTTTGAATTCTATTATTTGCAATTGCAATCTGACCCTTCCTCGACAGCTGACTCTTCGCCTGATATGGATAGTTTTCTCACTTAGTTTGCTATTGTTTTCGAGTCTATTGACAGATTATCACCTGCTCGATCAAATGAATATGCTTTTCACTTACAACCTTCGGCCAAACCTATTAATATGCGTCTTTATAGATACCCATATTTTAAAAAACAGAGGTTGAACGTCAAGTTCACCTCAGTTTGTAACATCAGTTAATTCGCAAGAGTAAATGCCTGTTCTCCTCCCCCATACTCTTAGTTAAGAACAAGGGTGTTCATGGTGCTTTTGTATAGATTATCGGAGCTTGAACACAATCACAATTAAAGACTAGTTTTCCTTTTCTATGACCGATGGGTTATTTGATGAATTGAGACAATCACATTTTTTCCTAGTTAAATCTCTTGGTTGGTTATCATCAGATTAGGGTGAGTGAGGCTGACATTCATAAAACAGGTTTTCGAACACACGGGGTCACTATGAGTTCCTCTTCATGCCTTTTGGTTTGACTAATGTTCCCTCGACTTTTCAAACTACGATGCATGATATTTTCCGTCTATTTTTGCGTAAGTTTGGGTTAATTTTCTTGGATGATATTTTTTAATAGTTCTTCAAGGCAAGATCATCTAGCTAATGTCCGACCAGTGAGTGTTTGCTTGCTTACAACAACACGATTTTTTTTGCTTGGCGGAGTAAATGTTCATTTGACTAAACAAGCACCGAATATCTTTATCATATAATTTCTGGGATTGGTTTAGGAGTGGATCCCGCAAAGTGTCAGCAATTTTCACTTTGCAAGCGCTAAAAATAGTTCAGGAGGTTCGGGGTTTCTTGTGCATGACTAGTTACTATCACAAGTTCATCAAGGGTTTTGCTTCTATCGATGACCCTATTTCTAAATTTCTTAGCAAGGATCATACGTTTGCATAAGGATCATAAGTTTGCATGGACTATTGATATTCAGGAAACAATAGACCACTTGAAAGAACTTCTTTAGCTCTCGTGCTTCCCTTCAAACTTCACCAAGAATTTTAGGTTAAGACTAACACTTTCGGTATGAGCATTGGTGCGGTTTTGGCTTAAGGTGGCCAACCATTTGTTATTTTAGTCAAAAGCTTTATTCTCGGATGCAATAAGCTTCCACCTATAGCCAAGAAATGTATGCCATCACAGGTCGTGGCTAAATGGAGTCAATATCTTCTTGGTCGTAAATTTATTATCTTAATCGACCAATGATCTCTCCGCGAGCTCAACCAGCAAACAATTCAAACCTTAGAACAACATCATTAGCTAGCTAAATTGGTTAGCTACGACTTTGAGATACACTACCGACCTGATAAGCTCAATAGTGTTCATGATGCTCTTTCTCGGGAAAGTTCACCTTATTTCATGTGGCTTTCTCTCGGCCATTGTTGGGCATTATCGATGTCATTTGTGCTGCTACTTTGTCTGATGCTCATCTTCAACTTCTTAACAATATGTTACTGGATATGACTGCCTATCCTCGTCATGAAGAACACTAGGGTTTATTGTTGGTTAAGGGTAGGGTTTTAGTTCCTAATGAAGTTGTTGTTCGTACATTGCTTCTAAAGGAATTCCATTGCTCCATTTTGGGTGGACATGTAGGTATCACTTTTACTTTTCACAATTTAACCGTGAATTTTTATTGGCCTAAAATGTTGAAGGATGTACGTCTGTTCGTTTAACAAAGATCAAGTTTGGCTCCGGTAGGTCTCCTTCAACCTATTACTATTCTAAGTCAAGTATTTGAAGACATTTTTATGGATTTTATCATGGGCTTACCTAAATCGAATGGTAAGGAGGTGATATTGGTGGTTGTTGATCGTTTAACAAAGTATGACCATTTTTTAGCCTTCCTCGACACTATGATAGTTCAATGGTGGCATGTGTTTTGGTTCAAGGGGTTTTCAAACTACATGGAACACCACATAAAATTGTCATTGATCGTGATTGAGTATTTTCTAGTAATATATGGACTAAATTGGGTCATTTTTACAAGGCACGGAACTATGATTTAACTCAGCATATCATCCTCAATCGGATGGCCAAACCAAAGCCTTGAATCATTTTTTTGGAGATATATCTTCGTTGCATGGCCGACGATGATCCAAGCACATGGAAGACTTATTTAGCTTGGGCAGAATATTAGTATAATACGGCTTATCAAACATCAAAGAGCATGACTCCAATTCGAGCCTTTTAGAAACGTGATCCTCCCACTATTTTGAGTTCCTTGAAAGGTAGTTCTCGTCATGATCCCTTCAACACTCAATTAATGGAACATGATGCTTAACTTCTCGTGTCGAAAGCCAACATATAGCAAGTTCAATAGCGAATGAAAGTTGAGGCCGACAAACATTGACGCAAGTTGGACTTGGCCATAGGTAGTTGGGTTTTTGTTTGCCTTTAACCCTATAGATAATTATCTCTCTGTTTGCAGCGCGATCAGAAGTTGAGTCCTCGCTATTCTTGTCTTTTATCATATCCCGTAGAAGATTGGCTTCGTCGCCTATAAGCTCGACTTGCCATATTCAACTCGCATTCATCTAATCTTTCATATTTTGAAGCTTAGACCATGTCACGACCAACCTCTTTAACAAATCACACATTTACCCTTGATGCTTATTTAATTTTTTTAATAGCGTAAAGATAATTTTAACCCTTAATATTTATAATTTTTATCATTTTGGCCCTCATTTTTATTTTTGGATAAATTTAATCCTTAACCTATGTCTTTTAGATAAATAACTTATTTTTTAACTAATAAAATGATTAGACTGTTAAAAATTTAACGATATTGATAAGTCATATATATGTGAAAATATATTTTAATAACATAGCTTCTAGCCTCATTCTACATATATATAACATGTCATTATCTTTAATTTTTTTACGATAATGACAAATATATACATGTAAAATATAATTTTATTCTAACATAAATTATAAAATAATTAAAATTCAAATAAAATATTAAAAATTAATTAAATCTAAAATAAAAGTCTACTAAGTATTTTCAAATCTTAAATATCATTCTACATATATGACATATCATTATCGTTAATTTTTTACTATCTAATCATTATGCTAGTTAAAAAATGAAATACTTGTCAAAAAGATATAAGCTAAGGGATAAATTTATCCTAAAAAAAGAATGAGGCACAAAATGATAAAAATATAAACTTTAAAGGTTAAAATTATCTTTATGTCTTTTTTAATTTGATCAATTTTAGTCCTTATAATTTAGTCATATTATTGGTGTCCTGTTAGGATTATGATATAAATTCTAAAATTTAATAAATATATAGATTAAAGTTGATCAAAATAGATTGACTAAAACATTAATTTACACAAAATAAAGACTAAAAGAAATAGTCAAGTAATTTACTTTTTGATAAACTAGTGATGATAACTTTAATTTTTTTAATTATAAAAATATATTTATTATTGTGACAATATCTAATTTATTATTACTTTTAATTTTTATTAGTGACTAATTTATCACAAAAAAAATTAAGTGACAAGTAATTTCATTGTTATAATAAATCTTAAACAATAATGATCACTTCACATATCGTCGCTATTGCGTGTTAATGTTTTAGTGACAATGAATTTTGTATCACAATTTCAGTCTTTTAGTGAGATTTTTTATGATAAATGTAATCGTTAAAATTGCTATTATTACAGTGACCAAATAAAAGTTCATCACAATTACTTATACTAATAATGTCACACAAAAAAATTATCACAAAAATAATATTTGTGATTAAATTATTCATTATCACTAAAAACCTATATTATTATAGTGTCACTCTAACGACTTCCCCTATCAACCTTGAGGACAAGGTCGTTGCTTGAGGAGGAGGTAATGTTATGGTTGACTTTACGTCCACCACCAGCGCAGAGAATGTTTCATTTGTTCGTAATTCAGCTACAACGCTAATTGATTTTGTTTATTTCCGAGGCTAGGGTTAAGTGGATATATATATGTTGTTTTAACATTTGGTTGTTATGTAAAAAATATATATGAAATTTTCCATTTCTTCGATCTAAATTCTACCTTCTTCCTATCTATTTCTTTAGTTCTTATGAATAACAAAATAATTTTTAAATAGCTACCCCTTATGAAGGTAAAAGATAAAATTGATTTCATAAAAAATAAAATTAAAAATTTTTGTTGGATAAATTTACGATTAATATAATAAATAAGATTAATCTAATAATTTTTCTGGTGTGTGATTTAAATTCGCTTGATACTCATGTTTTTAAAAATTATCTCCTGTTCTGACGGGTGTAATCCACGAGAAAATGTCAATTATTTTACTTTATTTATTTTTCATGTCAAAATAATAATGTATTAATAACTAATGATACAAAGTATCTGAGTTACTAAAAAAAAATAATGTTAGTGACCACCAGGTTAGTTTTTTGTGAGTACAATTAAGTAAGCACTCACAAATCGTAAGTAATTATTTCAGTAGTTTATCTTTAAATTTTATTAAAAATTAGAATAAAATAAAATATAATTAATTTGATTGAAAATTGAATTTAACATTTATTTTTTTAGTATTTCAAACATCAATATTTTATTCTAGATAAATATTATTCTTTTATTGAAGAAAATTATTAAAAACTGATGATAAATAATTTGAAATGATTTCAAAGAACGATAAGTTAGCAGTAATTTTTTTATATTGTATACAATTTTATAAATCACTTATTTGACTAGTTTAATATTTTTTTAACTCAATACATTTGTATATGATACTGATATGTCGGCATAAGCTGTCA
The DNA here is from genome assembly GCA_035048815.1 of Abelmoschus esculentus. Classification (NCBI taxonomy): domain Eukaryota; kingdom Viridiplantae; phylum Streptophyta; class Magnoliopsida; order Malvales; family Malvaceae; genus Abelmoschus; species Abelmoschus esculentus. The sequence continues at coordinate 10,327,130 of JAUCBN010000016.1, read as the reverse complement.
TATCAGACTGTCACATCATTTTAATTCATTTATTGTTAATTGCTTGATAATTTTTATCCGTAAAAGATCATTTTAACCCAAAATAAATTGAAGGTTGAATTATTCTAAATAAATAAGAACTTAAGTGATTATTTAACCAAACGTTAGGGACTTTTTGACTTTATGCCTAAAATTTCTCATGTGTTGTTACAATATGTTGTACACGACACTTTAAAAATTTTTTAATTTAAAAATAAAAAATATTTATTTTTGAAGATCTTGAATCTGTACTTAAAAATTTAAAAGTATTAAACATTGATAAAAATAAAAATATGAAAAATTATAAAATACAAAAAAAACTATTATAAAATTATATATAATATTAAATGTTATTATGAAATTGTAAAAAAATATTTCTTTTAAAATCTAAAATATTATAAATTCATTTTAATATGTATTTGGTTACAAATGAGTATTCTTTTATAACAATTACAATTTAGTCACTATTTAAAAATTATGTTACATATATATCACTATATCATTAAAATTAAAATAAAACATAATATTTGTAATAGCACATATTTTAGGATCCGAAGATCGACGTAAAATAAGACGTGGGCCTTGATAGTGGGGGTTAAGATTTTTGGTCTCAAAATCTTCGTGCACTTATACTATTGTTCGACTTGTTTTGTTGAAGGATGGAAGTGTCATGGACCGTACCCTAGGGTATGAGACTAGCACACATCATGCTTTTTAAAACATACTTTATAGCCTTTGGGGCATTTCAGCACCTATGAGAGTTCATGTCCGAGTTATAACATCCATGGGAGTTCAAGTCCGAGTTATAACACTTGAGGTTGAAGAACCTTGCACATCAAATTTGATTAGTGATTTCTCTTGATCTTATCCTTATCCATGTATACTCTTTTATTTATAGAATGTTTGACAACTAAAGCATAGGATAATATAGTAGAGATACTCAAATCTGGATCATTGATGTACTGACTTCAAATATAAATAAAAATATACCCCCACCTCAATTTACACACTTCTTATTTGAGTAATAAAAAAATTCACTCAAATCCTCTCTATTTTTTCTCATTTCTTTTCCTTTCAATTCTTCTTTTCCGTAAGAATATTAGCATTCAAGCTTTCATCGTTTCAAGCTTACTTAGGCATTTCATTGAGAGAGACGCATCTAAGGTCATATACCCCAAGTAGCCGAGTTCTACAAACATGAAAAGTAGTTTTGATAAGTGCTCAAAAGTTTTATTTTATATACTCTTTTTAATGTATTAGTTGTTAATCTTAAGCTTTTTTAGAGACAATACTGATAATTTTTGCATATTTTTTTTAGTTCAGCATCATTATGATTTATTATTGAAATTATGCAATATTTGGTGAAAAAATGTATTGTTTTTGTTTTTATATCTTGAAAGGTAATTTATCGTCCGGGCAAACCAATGTCGCGGCAAGTAAGGAGGGAACTGTAGTTGATTTTTGTAACAAGACATTGTTGAAAGATGCTAAGCTGAGAAATAAGTACACTGAACCAGACCAAAAAAAATTTATTGATTTCGTTTCAACCAAGGTAGAAGACTAACTTTCATCGAGACTTAACAATGCACCCATTGTGATAGTAGATTGTTGAGGTAACACATTGCATCTCCTAGGCAATACATGGAAAATGTTATAGCACACATTGCATCACCTAGGCAATACTTGGAAAATGTTGATAGGGTAGATGAACAGAAGAGAATAACAAGGTGGACTTTTTAAGGCAATCAAAATAAATTTCAGTTTAGTTTATAAAATTATTCTCAAGTTTTACAAAATAGACACTAATTTCAAAATCTTAGGGACTTAAGGGTCAATTTTCAAAATATACTTTACCTAAATCAAATATAAGTCAATTAAGAATTTTAAAATCTTTTTCTACAATTTATTTTGATTTAAAACTATTTTTTAAGCATTTAATCCTGAACTAGGCTAAACCGATGAAACTGATCCATTGGACCTCTAAATCGGACACAAAACTTCTAGGCCCAATTTTCGGGTGTTACAACTCTCTTCCACTTAAGAAATTTCGTCCTCGAAATTTTTATCATGGAAAGAGGTAAGAAAATTATTCTTCACAATTTCCTTTCACTCCCACATGACTTTCCAAACAGCAAAATACCAATTAAAACACTCTGACCCACATGAGGATCTTACCATAAAGGACCTTCGCTACCAAAATCAAAGTCTCAACATACATCTCATAAAGACAAGATTCAGTCTCACCCTTACATCACCCATCATCACAACTTGTAACGATTCATAGAACAAGGACACACAAAAACACAATGGTTTGTCTCGACACTCCTTGCACCCTCAAGCCAAAAGCAAAACCAATTTTCTTTTCCTAACGGCCTAAACTCTTCTTAGTAAAGGTTAACAAACAACTCTCGACAACTACAACAACTTTCCACTTCCTCTAACAAGCTTAACTTTCTCAAACATATTTCAACATACAAGGCAACAATCAAAACTTTCCACCGAGTCTCTCTCACCACAACAACATATAACAACTTCCACCAGCAGAAACCTTAAACATTACCACTCAATTACAGAACTTCTAAACACGATTATAAGTAACTCTACCGACGACAACATCCTTACAAAGAACCCAAAATATTCATGTCACAACACATTAAAATACCTTTCCAGGCTTGGATAACTCACTTAAATCAACTACATACCTATTAACGAGAGAATACCTAAAACTTAACCAGAAACCTAACGTTCGTCTCAAAAACCTTACCACATTAAAGCATACTGCTCAATAGTTCCAACCGTTCTCAATGGAAACAATACCTTAACTATCGAGAACTCACGTCACAAAACTTATAGAGATTGTTTCAAACACCTTTACTCTAACAACTTTGACGACAACAATATTTTCAAAAAAATTCTAGCTCTCAAGAAAAATTTACCAACAAAACAATCATTCAGTTTCAACTCAACCACATCCAAAACAAATCCATTTAACACCAACCGCTTTCAAACTTCTGCCACAACTTCTTACTTCTAGATGTATAGCAAAAGGCTATCACAAATTTTGATCAAGATTTCATTCTAACTCAACACCATACAGCACAACTATGTGCCTCATAGACATAATCGACAACCAACATTACAACTAAAATCCATCAACACAATCTCAATTGTGCCCCACATATACGGCTCCACCAAAATCCGTTAGCAACTTACCTTGGAACACCTCAACATAAAAAGTCTCACCCACAACTCTTTCACTAGACCAATACTCTTTGATAAACTTAACCAAGCCAACATTGGTCTTGACTTCACAATACTCTTAAACTACTCCACTAAAACCCATAATGATAACACACGCAGCTTTTCCCAAATAACCACTCACTAACGGAACCATCATACAACCCGATACTATGATCAACCAACTCTTATCTCACTTAGATTTTTCAAAGCCCAAACTTCTGCCTCTTCAACCTTTCCAAACATAATGTCACTCTTCCGTCCACTCACCTTAATATTCTCCTTAGTGTTAAGCAACAAAAACAAAAGAAAAGCCAAGCGTAAACAAAAAATTCGACAAACACAAACCCTCGCAACACCTCAACTCTTTTTTCGAAATATTTTCCTTTCCTTTCTAAAAACCCAACAGGTGCTTTCCAACATAAAACCTAGATCAGTTACACCCCTAACCTAACCACTTTCTGAAAAATCTAAATCAGTTACACCACTAACCTACCAACTTTCTGAACCATACTAAACAAAAGATACCTACTAGTAATTTCATCAAACATAAAGATAACATGAAACTTCATATGTAACCTAACATTCGCCGAAGAAACCTCGCAAAAGTCAGCCTTCCTTTTTACTAATAACCAACTTCAACTGACATTACTTTCATTGCACTCAACCCGGGTTCAACCATCCACAACTTCAAACCCAACTAACCAATCCTTATCTAATATTACTTCCCAATCCTTATCTAATATTACTTCCCAATCAGAACAGTAACTCAACCTACTAGATAATAGACTTAAAACCAACTAGATTATCTGCCAAGAACCTTTATAAACCTATAAATTTTCCCTAAAAAACCAACCTCAACACAAGTTCCATTTTCAAGAATGAAATTTTTACAAATATGGAAAATGTATGCATGAGTCCTGTATGTCACCCTAATGCCTATGCAAGTGCATGCAAATGCAATCTAATGTCATACTCAAGAATGCATGCATGTCCTAAGATGTCTAATGTATATGCATAAAAGTGCTCTTATACTATACATGATTGTCGTCCATACTCACAAACAATACCCTCAACTCCAGAACTTCAACTTTCTACCTCTTCAACGTTCCAAACCATAGAAACTTAGCACTCAAAAGTACACAACCACACCATAACGCAAATGTTTCTAACACGTTCAATTCACCTTGAACACAAAGCACATTGAAACTCCCAAAGGCACTCTAGTGGTATAGTTTCTTATTATTCACCAGCACAATAGATTCTCGGACTAAACTGATTCAAAACCACTTTACACTTAAACACGATCGAGGACCCAATCAACTCAAGATCAGATATCACACCATAACACCATAACACAAATTTATTTACTCTTTTCGATCTCCGTAACTCCTTTATTACCAAGTTTTAGCTTTCTTTTAGATCTCATATAAAGCATAATAAAATAGAAAAATAATTTTAACATGAAAAGAAAATATTTTACAAAACTTGTGAGACCAGCGCGAAGTAAGTTCCAAGTATCTCAAGTACAATATAAAACAATTTCCTAGTAGTAGTTAGAGCAATGGGTACCCAAAATAAACCCCAACAATATATTCTCAATCATCAACTATAATTAGCATCAAGAACATATAACCATATAAAAACATCTCATAAAATGTATTTTTTACATGTATTAAGCATCATATAAAATCACCTCAAAGTCTCATGCATTAACCAATGCAAATTCAAACTAGTTTCCTATAATACATGGAATATGAAAATACATAAATTTTATGAGACGTTCAAATTATAAATCATTTTAAAAACCAACTGACAGCAATGCAACATTTAAACTAAGCACATTTCTTTTGTCATACAAAAAAATCATATGTGAGACAACATTAAAACATGGTCAAAACATCTCCATATAACTAATGTCATAACGATGCAACAAGATTCTCTATCATGCTTGCAAACAACAATTCATATGGCAACATCTAAGCACGTCAAAATTGATCATGCTTGATGCTTTAGGAACAACTACATATATAGCAAAAACCGTGTATCTCATACAATAATATAAATTTTTTAAACAATCATTATGCATAAACAACATTTAAGCATAAATTAATATTACAACATACCAATCAAATAAATCATCCCAAAAGGTTTCGTAAACCTAAGCTCTAATATCACCAATGTAACCCCCTCGACTCAGTCTAGATGTCACCCGACTTGAACAAATTACACGGGGAATACCGAGGCTAATCCAGAAACTCGCCCCAATAAACAATCCTAAAAAATTCTTTTATCTTTTTAAATGTTTTAATTAGATCTTACATGTTCATACAAGGACTGAGTTCAATTGCAGCAGAAACTAAAGAGAAACGAGTCTTAATTTAATCGAATAAGTTTTAGGGACCTAATCATAATTTCTAGAATTTTATGCCATGATTGTGAAATTAAGGTTATCTATATTTAATTAAGTATATTTCAGGCTTGCACGTAAATTTTTAGCTTAAAATAATATCTATAAGTCATTTAATTGCATGCTCAAAGTTTAGGGACTATTTCCAGCCTTCAAAGTTTCATGACATTCTCTATATGCAAATTTACCTAAAAACACTTTAAGCATATATCATGGCATATTAGCTAGATGTAATTCAACCTAGTTAGCAACAATATATTCAACTCCAAATAGTATGCTTCAACATAAACAATCTTATAAACACACGGAAGAACCACCTCAATATACTCAACATGATTTTTAAATACATTCCAACCTAAATAACAAAATTATAGATTCGAATCATAAATAGTCATGTTTCATTATCAACAACACTCAAATTCATAATAGGGATATCAAGAATCAAACTTCAAAATAACTATATTATAACTAAAGGAATATCAATGGGTTATTCAAGTCAAAGTCATAAAACTAATGTCAACATAGATAAACATCAAACATGTATAAGCATACAAATGCTACAAGTCTCACCAATATAGCAATATTCTTAACATGGTAACTCATCTCCATTTCTCTCTCACTACTATAAATGTTATAACGACATACTTGAGTTTTTACTTGGCGATTATCTAGATTCTTGCTTCTCTTTGTTGCCTCCACATTAAATACTCTGCATTGCATGGTAAATGAGAGGGTAAGCATAAGCTTAGTGAGTTAATAAAAACAAGAATAAAAACATCCTGCAATATAACCCATATTAAACCGATTTTATCAATTTAAAAACTAAGTCATGCTCTATTAAAATAATCACCCGTGGCTAATATTGCCACAAATAGTAAAAATCAACAAGTGTTTCATCACGTGGTGCTAAGCCACAAAACTCAAGGCTTACATGCTTTACTTAACAAGGCTTATAAAACGTTTGAACTCAATATCAAACACTCGCAAACTCTGTTTGCAATAAAATCAGTAAAAATATTACACTTGTGTTTTCTCGTGTTGGTATTAGTGATCTGATTAGTCTTACCTCTAATTGTTAGGATAAATGGGAACTCGCATGAAGATATAAATGCAAAGTCATGCCACGTATGGGACTAAACCGTCACCATACCACGTATAAGGGCTCTATCACCTACTCATATCATGCACGAGTCTATCTCATGCACACGAATGGATTAAATCCAAACATGTTTCCCACATTAGCTTCCAGGATAAGCTACGCTTAAATGTAATAAAACGCATATATCATAATTCAAGCAATAACTTTAATGCATCACTAAGGAATTTACCCACGTATACGAATTTTAAAAATAATAAATAGTGCACTAACATCTTATCGATCGATCGACTTATCCCTATTAACATCATCTCAATATCCAACACAAAACAAAATCAATGCTTAAGTTTTAAGTAAAAAACAGTAAGTAATCCACATGCATCCCACTAATACATGCATCAAATACATAAACCGGTAAAAACTATTTTTCACATGTTTTAAAAAAACCGTGGGAGTATCATATTCATATAAAAACTTTGTAAAAACCTATCATGAGCTTTGAAACACATGCATATTCATATATACACAAGTATAACACGAGTATGACTAAACATAATAAAAACAAGACATAATATGGGAACCTTTAAGGAAGCAAGATTAAACTTATTTTCGAGTATAAAGAGGTTTTTCACACCTTCCTTAAAACCCCAAACCTTTGAAAAAAAATTTAAAACCATGGCAAATTGACAGCCCTCTTAATCCTCTTACTGATTTACCGAAACTAGCTCAAAAAGTCACCCGAAAAAGCGATTCAACTTTCTAAACTCTTTCAAACTTGTTCCTCCACCTCTTGACCTAATTCAAGCATCAAAACCAGAGAGTTTAGTGCATTATAACACACCCAAACATCCATCAAGTCGGACCAATACATGGCAACCCCTAATAATACCATAAAACCTAACCGAAACTCACCAAAAACCTATCTAAACACCCCCTAAATCTTAGATCTGGGATTAGATACTTAAAATTCATCTTAATTAAATATAAACACTTCAATGTTCATGTATTTAGATATAAAAAATAGCCATGTAAAACCTTTGAACAAAAATAAAGAAAATAATGGAAATTTTATCAAGAAAACCGATTTTAATGATTCGCGGCTTTAAAGATTATTTCCATAAGTCAAAAAATAGGAATTTCATTAAAGAAATTTAGATTTCATAGGTTTGAATGATTCTCACCTCCAAAATTGATCTCACCCCTTCCAAGATTTAAAAACTAGAAAACCCGTAGAAAAACTAAGCGATTTTGAAGAAGAAAAAATATAGAAAAATAAATCAATAAAATTTTATTAAAAATAATATATATTTATCTTGAAAAGATGATGAAGAGGCTACCTTGGAGAAGAAGAAACCAAAATTTAAAGAAGGAATGTTTTTAAAAAGTGAATTTTTGGATTTTGTATAAAAATTAGAGAATTTTGATTACTTAGGTTAAAACAAGTGGTTAAAAGTTGTTTATATAGAATATTGAAAGAAATAGATCAACTAGGATTATGATTATTGCAAATTACCTTAAATATTCAAAGTTTTGGCTTAGTTTATAAAATTATCCTCAAGTTTTCAATTTTTACAAAATAGCCACTAATTTCAAAATCTTAGGGATATAAAGGTCAATTTTTGAAATTTATTTTACCTAAGTCAAATATAAGTCATTTAAGAATTTTAAAATATTTTTACATAATTTATTTTGATTTAAAACTAATTTTTAAGTATTTAATCTCGAACTAGGCTAAACCAACAAAACCGGTCCATTAAACCTCTAAACCGGCCACAAAACTTCTAGGCCCAATTTTGGGGTGTTACAACTTATCTCTTTTAACTATCACATAATAAATCAATGCAAAATAAAACCAATGCTTAAGTTTTAAGACAAAAAAACATTGAGTTAACCTCATGCCTCCCACTAACACATGCATCAAATGCATAAACCGATAAAACCTCTTTCATCAAAATTTGTAAACAAAACCATGGGAACATCAAAACCTTTATTAAAACATTAACATGAGCATCCTATCTCAGGCATAATCACATATGCACAATATAAATACAAGCATGACTAATTCACATAGTAAAATAATCGTAATATGGGATTTCAAGAGAGCAAAGCGATTGAACTTACTCTGGAGTAGAGGGAGGTTTCTCACACCTTCCCTAAACCCCCAAAACCTTTGAAATAGTATTTAAAACACTATTGAAGCAGCCCACTCTCATATTCCACTCACCAAATCCGTTACTTGATCGGCAAGTCACCAACACGAACCAATATCCTTTAAACTTGATCTCCAACCTCTTGTCATATTTCAAGCACCAAAATAAAAGGATTTATTGCTTCCAAACGCACAAATAAAACCCTTAAGTCGGATCCCTACATAGTAGACTTTAAAACCTATCAAAACCTTAACTGAAAACTTTCTGAAATCCACCGAACTTTACCTAAACCTTAAGTAAGGGATTAGATATATTAAAGACATGTTATAAACATCATTATACATTCAAAATCATGAATTTGAGATCCAAAAAAAGTGGGTTAAAACCCTTGAACGAAAATTAAGGTTTTTGACCAAAAACCGATTTTTATTGAATCAAAAGATTAAAAATAATTAATCCAAGCTAAATACTTGAGAATTTCAATAAAGAACTTTAAGGTTCTATAGGTTTGAAAAAATCTCACCTCCAAAACTGATCCAATCTCTTCCCACGTTTTATAAAAGAAATTGATTGAAAAACGATAAATTTTTAAGAAAAAAAATTATAATAAATATTCTAAACGAAATTAAATTAAAAAGAGAGTTCTTTAACCTTGAAAACTGATGGAGTGACTGCCTTCAATGAGGGGAAATAAAAATAAGGTTTAGGTTATGTTTTTAATGTGAAAAAATGCTTTAGGATTAAAAATTGGGTTTATTGAATTATTTGGTTCAAAATATGGGTTTGGGGCTTAATTAAATAATTCTTGGAAGGTCTAGACCATCTAGGATTATAATTGGATCAAAACCCCATAAAGATTCAAAATTTTGTCTTGTTTTATAAATTTGTCTTCAAGTTTTCAATTTTTACAAAATAGCTACTAATTTCAAAATCTTAGGGATTCAAGGGTAAATTTTCAAAATTAAGTTGATCAAATTCAAATATATATCAAATAAAAATTTTAAGATATTTTTCCATAATTTATTTCCATAAAAAATAATTTTTAAGTATTTAATCTCGAACTAGACTAAACCGACAAAATGAGTTCACTAACTTCTAAGCTCATTTTTGGGTGTTACAGATAGCCATGATTATTTTACATGAGTTGAGCATGACTTGTTTTATTACAATGTTGGCTTTTATGGGTTGCATTACAAGCTGTTTTACAATTGTATTCATTTATCACTCACTATGCTTTTGCTTAACCACTCTTATTTTTTTGTAATGCAGAGAAATAAGTATTTTGGGTGCCACAAAGAAGCAAGGGAGTCAAGCGTGCTATTTTATATTTTCTTAAGCCCAAGTATGTTTTAAATAAAGTTAAGAACCTTAGGTAGTTGAGAGCAATGGAGGAATAGACTTATGTGTTATTGGATATTCTGGTTTTGAATTTTCTTTATGGTATACTATTATGTTATTGAAGTATTTTTTTAGATGCAATTTATGTTCAATTGAATTTATGTTATTCTATGTTCAATGTTGAAGTATAATTATGTTTTGTGTACCTTTCTTATGGAATTAGGCGACGTTGCATCTAGTGAACCTGAATTGAAGTGTGGTTTATGCTTTTAGGGACTTATATGCATCTAGAGAACCTTTGAATTTCGTTTTGGACTTGAAACTTGAGTAATGTACAGTTTCTGGGCAGACGGTTTCGATACCTAGACAAAAACAAGACAGATTTCTAGAAAATTATGCTTGGGTATCGAACCACATGAACTAGTTTCAAAAAGACAATAAGAAAATAAGTAGGCATATCGATACGCTCTAATATTGGTTTCGATACTGGTTTTTATAGTTTTAAATGGTATCGAAATGGGTCAGCTGCTGTATTGAAATGTGGGCTTGTCAAGTAGGTCATCGATCGAGTATTCAAAGACGTATTAGAATATCTAACCATCGTTCAATATCTCTTTTAATTTTACCTCAGTATTGAAACAATGCCTAGGGATTTCGAACCTTAAAACTTTACGTTTTAGTCACTATACTTCGAACACGCAATTAAACGACTTGTAGACATTGTTCTAAGCTGAAAATTGAGACTTATGCATGTAAAGAGCTTAATTAAATATTGGTAACCTTAATTTCACAATTAAACTATAAAAAATAGAAAATTATAATTAAGTCCCTAAAACTTGTTCAGTTAAAATTAAGACTCTTTCTATATTGATTTTTGTTGTCATTGAACTCAATCCTTGAATGAACATGTAAGATATAATTAAAAAATCTAGACAAGATAAAAAGGAAAAAAATTATGGTCGTTTATCGAGGTAATTTTTTTTATTAATTTAAAATACTTTATTTTAAGAAACATTTCAAATAGAGCAATAAAAGGTTTCTTAGCTTCTAATATGGCTCCTATGTGGTTGACCAACCTTTGGGGTTTGACTCTATAGATTTGTATTCGAGGATGTGCTAACTGTAGTCTTCAATGATTTACCTTTGCCACATTATTTTTTCTTGTATCTTCGACATTCTTCAAATAATTTGACAAAAGGCATCTCTTGATTGAAATTAAAAACATATGGCCTTTACATAAAGTCATTGCTACTTTTAGGCCAATAGTAGCAAGGTTGATTTAAACACGGAAGAAAAACAGTAAATGCAAGACTACAAGTGTAAGCTATCATCTAGGACAAGAAAGACTGAGATGCACCTAATACTCTTTTTGGCTTGGGCATTACTCCTGAACCACCCTAATCGTTTTGTCTCTTTATCGTTTACCATATTTAGGGGAGGAGCTGGATGCCATGCTTGACGCATCAAGCTTTATCACCCCGGTGTTAATCAGGTTTTGCACTATTTTCTTGAACACGATGTAGTTTTCTATCGAGTGCCCTATTACGCCGGTGTGGTATTCGCAATGTGCGTTAACATCATACCAAGCAGGATATGGCGGTATGAAGGGAGTAACACAGGTGGGCTGTATCAGGTTTGCTCATACAAAATAGAGTACATCTCCTTGTAGGAAAATGGCAGATGGGTAAAAGTCTTCTTTGCTTTCTCTCTCTTAGAAAGTTGAGTTGTATTTCTTGCGTGCGGTGGGAAACTACTGAAGGTCTCAGGAGTTGGGTGGGCAACTTCATAGTTCACCTGACGTTCTTGCCCCTTAAAACACCCTTCGAGGCTCCCATCTATCGAAGAAGACAGAATCTTCTTAAGAGCGGTATCGATTTTGTCCAACACTAGTTCAGTGGGGCAAACAGAAGCATTACAAGCTACCTCATATTGATGAAGGATGGCTTTGTCTTTTTCCGATAGAGTCATTTCTTGACTCTCATTTTCTTGCATAAAAGAGCCTTTCATCGGATCCTTTCCCCTGATTGTGACAGCCATCATGTCCCTTAATTTCCAGAACTGCGCCCTAGTTTCATCTCGGAGACTCTTTATGTCTAACAGTGTCTCATTCTGATTCTTGATCACTAGCTCATATAATCCTTCAAGTTTACTCACCCTTGCCACAAGATCGTTAGAGTTGTATTGCTCTGAGGTCGTCCTCTTGTTCTTCCTAACGTCAAACATGAATGCCCCCCTTGGGACCACTCCTCGCCTAGCGAAATTCTTATCCATTTGATCGACGTAGTCCTTGAAAGATGTCACATGATATCCACGATTATTTCTCTTGTGTTATTAATTAATGCAAGTTATATGCATGAGATGAAAATGCATAAATGCATGAGATGAAAAATGCATAAATGCAATTAAAGGTGTTGATCACGTTACTGATCACTCTTTGAGCAACTTTCACCGATTAACGGATTATAATGTCCCTTTATTATTTCTTTCTATTTTTCTCCCTTTTTTTCGTTTTTCTTTTTCATCTCTCTTTTTTTTTTCCTCTCTATTTTCTTTCTTTTCTCTCCTAACTCTATATTTTCTTTCTTCTTTTTTTCTTTTTTTTTCTATTTTCATTGTTTTTATTTTTCTTATTTCTTTGTTTTCTTTTTCTTTCCTCCCTTTCCTTTTTCTTTTTCTCTCAATTGTTTTCTTTTTTCTTTATTTCTCTTATTTTTCCTCCTTTTTTTATCTATTTTTATTATCTATCTTTCTATTTTTTGTTTTTAATCCTTTAACTATAATGAAAGCCTCTAATTGGGTAGGTTTTTCTTTATTTCTCTTATTTTTCCTCCTTTTGTTTTTAATCGCATGGCTCTAATCGGGTAGGTTTTCTATATTCTCTAAATGCAGTTTTGGTTCTACGAGGTACCCAAATTGTCCCCGTTGTCCTCTTCTAAGAGTAGCAAGACCCCCAACTGTCACCCATTATAGGCTCATCTTGATCGAGTTCAATTTAGGGGAACCCTTTCGTTATGCCCATACGGAGGAACAATATCCACACGAAAGCATAGGGTAGTCGAGCCCCGAAGGTACTTTGCAAGGCCCATACGAAGGAACAATATCCTCACGAAAGCACTAGCATTTTCCCCCACTTAGAGAGACGGGTTGAAATGTGTTGAAAGCTCGAAATAATAAACAAATAATAATTTAATTGTCACTTTATTCTACAACTTCCAAATTTAATTAAGTGATATTTAAAAACAAGGCTTGACTCGTTTGAAAAATTTTTGTCCCCAACGGAGTCGCCAACTATAGCGACCCTTTAAAATAACAATAAAATTAAAAGTTTGGTAAAAGGAGGGTCATTAATAGAGAATTAAAAGTTAGGTCTTAAAAGAATTGAACATTAAGTTTAAATCGGAAAGGAGAATTTAGACCTAGAAATTAGGGACTTTGAAAATTAAGGATAAAATTAGAGATTTAAAGTTAGGGATTTGAAAACTTAGAATTTTAGGGTTCAAAATTTTGGGGATTAGGTTTAAAAAAGGAAAGTTGGAAAATTGTTTTAAATTAGAAAAATCAAGGTTAAAATAAAAAATGAACTTTAAAACCAAGGTTTAAAAGAAGGATTGAGTCGCCACCGGTCACTTTTGGTGGACCGAACACCGGGAAAATCAGAGATTTGAAAGAAAACGGGTTCGAGATTCGGTTACGATTTAAAACGGGATTAGCGTTAAAAATCGTCCAAAATTGGTACCTTTACGAAATAACCGATTAATTAATTTTGAATTTTCTGGATTAAAGTGACCCTTAAATTAATGTTTGTTTAAATAGTCGAATTGAGTTTTATTTTTACCGTGTCTTTATTCGAAGGCAACACATACACCGCGACCACTACGTTGGAACACGGGCCCGTAGCGACCGAATAAAGATGCATTTAAATAATTTATTAATTAAAGATTTGGTTGTGATTTCGATTCGCTCAATAATAAATACAACAATATGAATTACAAAAAAAGACTAAAGCAAGAATTTAAATTGCATAATTTAAATACGAAAACTAAATGTGATAAAATAAATTACAAGAAAGATAAATTCGGGCAATTAAATGTTAGATGTTAGGTGTTAGATGAAACGGTATATAAATAATACGGATCATTCTCCGTTGTGGGTCACCGTAAAGCCGATTGAATATTGAATTAAATAAAATAAAAGATGGAAAAAAATAAATAAATAAAGTGAATAAGCAAATAGGTAAAATACATAAATGAAACAAGATTGAAATAACAAATAAATAGATAAAACGTATAATAAATAAAAGGATAACGCAAATAATATAAAAGTAATTAAATAAATATAAAACAATATAAATAAAAAGGAAACGAAAAAAATTAAATAAATAAATATACACATGGAACAAATTAAAACAAAATATAAAAGAAACAGAAACATATGTATATATATATATATATAATATATAATATATAACATGGGATACTACACGAAAACAATATGCTACAATAAAAATAAAAAAAAAAAAGAAATGTGTTGTAACTAATAATTATATTATACGATGCATAATCAAGTAATATAAAGAAGGAAAGACAGTTGACAATCAATCAATAAATAAAAATATTAAAAGGGAACTGAAGACATTTATTATCAATTAAAAAGGTAAAAAAGGATAAAAAGCTGGCAATAAATAAATAGGAATTTTTATATAAAAGAAACGGCATTTAAGGTCGGTTAGTAGAATAAAAAAGAAAATGCTTTCCAAAGCAGATAAGATTCACGATTTTTAAGGAGTTTAAAATTAATTTAAAAAAAAGAAAAGGAGATAATTAATGTAAAGTATAACGAAAAGTCAGAAAGAAATATGACGAAACTGAAACGAACAAAGAAAGATTCGAAAGACCCAAAATAAAATAAAAAAGAATTTAAAGGTACTTCAATACTACTAGAAACAGTAAAAAAGAAACTGAAATTAAAGGGTCAAATTAGAGGAAGAGAAAATCGGATTTTGAAATGGTGATTAATAATGGATTAAAAATCAGATTTGAGGTTGAAATTCAGGAAAAAAATTTAAAACAAAATTAGGACCATTTTATAAGTCGAACAAAAATTATAGGGGTCACATAAATTATTTAATAAAATGGAAGGGCTTAAAATAAAGATCTGAAGCACGGAGGGACCTTGAAATATTAAACCATTTTGAAAATAGCCGATTAAGGCCAAACCAGGATCAAATTAAAAACTTTGAAAACTCGCAGGGACTTCGTGCGTTATAACCCTTGGACGGAAGGGTTTAATGAAATTATTTGACCATTTTTAAAAGACCCCCGAGTATAAAAGACAAAAATAAAACTCATCTTAAGACTTTCTCCATTTTTCAATCGAGACCAAAGACAAAAAAGAAAGAAATTTTATGTTTTCTTCAAAACCAAAACCCAGAACCGAAGAACATTCATCCATGTTCTTAGGTTCTCCTGCGAATACCCAGAAAACGCCACTATTTCCAGAACGTCGCCGCAAAAACTAAAAATAACCACCAACCACAGTGGCCGGCAAGTTTGAAAACAAAAAGAAACCTTCTTTTTAAAACCTAAAACCGATTTAAGTTTGGTTTTACAAACACAAAATCGAACCCCCTTTTTATTTACAAACTAGAACAAAAATGGATAGCCCTCTTTGCTTCAAAACCAGAGAGGAGAATGGATGTCTCCTTCGGTTCGAAAAAGGGAAAAAGAAGAACAACACTCCCCTTTGATCTTGTCTCACCAACGGCTCAATGACCAAGGCTTGTTGCCAGAGGAATCGAAATGAGGAGAAGCTGACCGACGACTTTCTGAAAGGTAAACGAAAAAAAAACCTAACTTCCATTTCGATTTCATGTAAAAGAATGAAAAAAATTACCACTGAAAAGTCTCTGCTTTCTATTGATTTTTGTGGTATCTGAATCATCCTTACAATCGTTGTTGGCTTTTTATCTTATAGCCGAGATTAAAAATTACATCCGAAAAGAAAAAAGATTCTAAATTTCTATTGGTTCACACCTTCAATTTTGGCTGGATGTGTTTTGCCTTCTGATTTTCCTAGTTGTAGCCTCTGAAAATTGTTACGATTGGTACGAATTTTTGCTCTATTGGTGTACGATCTGACATCTTCTTTGTCTTCATGTGAACGTGGCGGTCGGAAAATATGAGGGACCACCGGCGACCGAGGATCGAAAGCTGAAAGGTTGACTAGAAGTCGAATAGTCAGCAATGGGGATCTGAAAGGTTCACTCGATTTCGATTTGGGCCATTAGATCTTGTCCAGATCTAACGGTTAGGGCTTGGCGGCTGCAGAAGAAAACATGAAATTAGGGTTTCTATTGTTAGATAGGTTTTGGGTTTTAGTTAATTTCTGGGTTTGTAATTAATTAGAATTGGGCTAATGTATTTTATTGGATTTTAGATCCTAATGGACTGTTGTTATTATTCTTTTTTAATAGAAATGGGCTAATTTTATTATATCATGGTTTTTATTTATATAATAATAATAATAATAATATTGGAAACCGAAATTAAAAAGAACGTGAGATGAAATATTATAATATCTTTCGGACTTTCAAATCTAAATATGTAATTATAATAATATAATGTTTACGATGACAATAAATAGAATAATAAAAGAGATTTAAAAGAGTAAATAATATGCAGAATTAATATTTTGGATTTTTTATGTAAAGTGTAGTAATAATAACAAATAATAATAAATAAGTGGTAACAAAACCGAAACCAAAAAGGGAAAAAACTATAATATTTTTGGACTTTTTAAATTAATACTCTTAATAATAGTAAACAAAAAAGAAAAATCATAAAATAGGAAAAACTTATAATAATTTTATTTTTATGGCATAATATTAAAATTAGTGATCATAATCTAATATATTTTTTGGGTTTTTTTTTTTTATTTTAGATAACATATATAATAATAAGAGCAATAATAATAAAAACAAAATAATCGAATGTTAAATAATATTTTAATAATAAAATGAAAACTAGATAATAATAAATAAATATATATATATATATACAAAAATAGTAACATAATTTTTTTAGATTTATTAAAAAAATACCATATATAGTAATATATATATACAAAGTCAAAGAAAAAGAAAATAGATACTAATTAACAAGTATATTAGTATAATATTTTTGAATTTTCATCATGTTTTATAATAAAACAAAATTTAAAAAATCATTATTACACTTTCTAATTTTTTGTCATTAACGCTAAAATTAACTAAAGACCATTATTTAAGACAAAAATAAAAATGGGTTTACTCCGGATAAAATTAATGATTACACTCTTCAACTAAACACATAAAATAAAAATTATTAAAATACTTATATTACATTTCTCTTCAACTCTTCTTCTTCAAACTATTAATTAACTCAATTCCATCAACACAATATTCTAAATAAAAAATTAATATTAGTTCAACATAGCAAAAAATAATAAATTATAAATATTTTAAAAAATATTACTTACAATTTTTCTCTAATAAAAATTATTTTCTCCAACAATTCTTACTCTTTCAAACTTTTTTTTACATAAATAATCTTTTAAACTTTATCAACTCATCTATAAAAAAAATCTCACCCATCTACTCTATCTATCAATAAATAAATCAATCTTCACCACACATCTAACCTACCACCCTCATCCAAAATTTAATTTCTAATAAATCACACTCCCTACACCACTGTACTGCATTACCACTCTTACACCATGGTTCGATAACCAAACCGCCACCTTTTATACTGTTTGAAGAGGCTTTGACTCCGTTTTTGTATAGTGCCTGAACTCTGCATCTCCACGTGTATATTCCAAAATCGAAGCCTTTTTACTTCGTTTTTACTTAAAAATCTAAATTTCTTTTATTAAAGTCAATGTCTAAAGGTTTTGACGTTAATTTTATTATTAAACCATCAATATTTTAAAAATAAAGTCGAAAAAACAATATTATGAGATTTTTCCCACTAACAATATTTATGAAATTTTTCTATTAATGATGTATAAAATTATATATTCTCTATTCATATTTATTTAATGAATTTTTTTTAACAAGCTAATAATAATTATAATAATATCTGTTTTAGAATATAATCTCAACCATTTAACATTAATGATTCTATCACTATACTGACATCGCTAGTACTTGAACCCGTGATCTTTAGGAACATCAACCGTAACAATAAAAAATCATCAATTTTATTCATGTTTTTATTTTATTAATTTAATCATTAAATTTAAAAAAAATTTAATTAACCGTTACAATATTAATCTAATAGTTTATGTATGAATAATAATGTGATAGATGACTGATTTATTTATTTATTTATTTATTTATTTTGTCTTTGAGGATGTAATTGTTTTTTTTATAGAAAGCGTTTTTTAATTATAAACAAGGGAAATTGGGAAAACTTTAGAATATATAACAAAAAAATCTTTGGAATCAAAGAAGCATGTCTGAGGTTTAACATTTCGCGTTCTAGTTCTTCAAGTTGTTAAAGTTTAGATTGGTTTTCCAGTTAGTCAGAAAATTGATCGAGAAAAATCGAGATGACAGTGAACCATACGGCATTGCTGAAGTTGGGTTTGTGTGTATTGGGCGTGTGTTTATTCTGGTACATCGTGGGTCCACCTCTATATTGGCATTTCATGGAAGGATTAGCCGCCGTCACCCACACTTCCACCACCTGCCCTCCTTGCCTCTGCGATTGCTCTTCTCACCCTCTTCTCACAATCCCAGAAGGTAGTACCAGATCTTCTGTTATCCTTTCCATTTGATTGTATATGGAATGGGATTGGGATTTCATCAATTTCACAATCCTCAAAATTGTTATACCACTCAACTTTCATATGCAATTACTGTTTTATGTGTGTATTTCCCATAATTGGAGAATGGAGAATGGAGATCCTTTAATTTCCTTTTCTCATTCAGCCAATGTTCAAGTAGTTTCTGCCATGTTTTTAATTCACAATTAATGAATTTACAATCGTATGATAAACCCAATATTCTGATTATTATATGGTTTCTTATCATCGTGTCATTTATGGTTTGAATGTGATTCATCTTGTAAAAGAAATAGAATATTTATTTTAAAAAAAATATAAATTTATTATTGGATGGACCATGAAAAATATGGTGATCCAGACTCCTCTAATAATTTTTTTTTCCAAAGGCATGATCTTTTACTTACCAAATTTATCAATGTCCTTTCTGTTATCAATTAATACAACTCCATTTCCTTACCTATGGGGATTTTGCTTTGTACTCATGCAGTTAATTGTTGAAAGTTTAAACTTTTATGCATGCTTACATGCAAGGCAACCTGCTGTTAACGTTTTTTCCCTTTGTTATATGATCTTTGGTAATTCTCCTTACAAAATTAAGTTAATCCACGCAGGACCGAACAATGCTTCATTTGCAGGTCAGTTTCCAGTTTCTTTATCGTTGATGTACACATGTTCTTTTACCACTTCTGGATAATTTTTGATGCTATTGAGTTCTTTTAGCTGACAACTTTACCTTAACAGATGTTATACCGTGATGTGAGATCAGTATATTTTATAATTTCTCCTATGCTTATGCCTTTGCTCTCTAATCACACCCTGATTTTTTTAATAATGATTGAATGGTAGTGTAACAATGCGTTCTACATGATTGATTCCAGGTCTTGTTATTTAACAATGGCTTAACCCAGTTTTGTTTTTAAGAATCGATTACTAATGATAATTTGCTGTCAAAATTTTGAACTTTATCATTGTAATATTTACATAAGATACGGTAGTAAGTAACTCTTGCAAAACAAAACATGGTTTTCTACGAAAAATTTGCCAACGCATTCTCGCCCGTTGCTTTCTTTACCTTCTTGTGTTATATCTCAAAGAGATTAAATGTAGGGATTGCTTGCTTGCTTGCTGATTAATATTGTGGTAATATCTGATCCAAGGTAATCTGGATGTGAATATGACATAAAATGTAATAACCCTCTCCTATTGCATTGACAGAAGCCATTGCCTTTCGTCTAAATGTTTGTACTCATTGCAGAGTAAATGATTTTATTCCCAAGTGATATTAGTGATATGTTTTTATTTATGTTTTATGGCTGGCTCCTCTAAGGTTGAATGTGATATTTGCAGATTGTGCAAAACATGATTCTGAGGTGACTGAGGATACTGAAAAGCAGTTTGCAGAACTTTTGACAGAAGAGCTGAAGCTAAGAGAAGCTGAAGCTTTGGAAAGTCAGAAACGTGCCGACATGGAATTGCTAGAGGCTAAGAAATTAACGTCGCAATATCAAAAGGAAGCGGACAAATGTAATTCTGGTATGGAGACGTGCGAAGAAGCAAGGGAGAAAGCTGAAGAAGCACTGTCGACTCAGAAGAAATTCACAGCGATGTGGGAAATAAGAGCTAGACAAAAAGGGTGGAGAGAAAAGGTTGCCAAATCTCACACACGGTTACAAGGTAATCTCATGTTTGTCTAAACCATCCACCATGGCCTGGCAGGAAGATCATTAGAAAACATTTCCTTTTTCCCTTTTTTTCACTGTTCACAGTGCTTTGCCAATTGAATATTTTATCTTTTGGCCCTTAATTCAAAGTTATGAATTAAATCTCTCAATTGCTTTCTTTAAATATCCATTTACACCGTTATAAAGAATAGGGCAGATGGCGTCTCGAATTCAACCATGAAGGCCTACAAGAATATGCACTGCAAGTGAACCAACATATGACTACGGAGTTTCTAAGGTTTAGAACGTTCATCGTTAACTTCATCCGAAGGGAACAATGATCCACCATCTTTACTAGGCAATGGAGTAAACCTTTTCGACGTGCGTTTCGTGGCAACGAGTGTCGGTTCTTCCTCCCATTCTCCGGTTGTTATATCATTGTCACTGTCGCTACCATTATCATCGGCAGACTTGAAAACCGGGTGGACATATGCATTCTCAAGGAACCCTTTCAAGTTCAAGTTTGTTTCCTTTGCTCTCTCCAGTGTATCTTTCATCATTGCTTCCTACAAAATCAACGAGAGTTTATATGGAGTATTTGTTATAATCTTAGTGTTTGCAACAATAAACATGGAACCACGTCAAGGGAATATCGGACTCTTGTCGTACAACTATTAATCGAACTGCAACGAAGTAAGATGAAAGGATGTACAACGGACCTGTAAAGGATATCTGATAAAAGCTGGTTCATAACGCCCTTTGCAGAATCTGTGGAAGCATATGGTCAATATGGGAAGGGTGATTAGCAACGGAGTCGACTGCGATGCTCCTTTAGTGCTCAATAATCCCATTAGCAGAAGCTGTGAGACTATTAATGCCACAACAATACGGACATGAACATCAGGCCAGAATGCTGCAGCACTTTCGTATTCCTGATTGTAGACATTTATGATCTACAATTCATTTCGGTATGTATTAGACAGCAGAGTATGAAACAACAGTTGGATTAAGCATATCAATCTTGTCAACAATCAGTGAAGTTTAAGCCAAGTACATTGGAACATGTAAATGATTTAGATAAATCAAGCAGTGTCTCAGTTCTTACCTGATGACGGTATACGACATAAGCAAAGCCAAAGAATACTATCATGAAGGGAAGCAGTATAGGAGTCACCACAGCATAAACAAGACCAAGTAGGAAGTAAAGTTGTATTTGAGGTTCGCCTGTATTGAAACCGATGGTTCCGGGATCCATAGCCTCTTCCCGGTCCTTTTCAGTCTTCACCAAGAAAAAGTTCTTTAAGTGATAGATTATCAAGGGCTTCAACCTCAGTATCTCCCCTGCAACTCCAGCCCAACCATCAACCATTATAAAAGTAATGAAGAAAGTTGCCTTCATCGGAATTGAGACACCGATTGTCTTTGGTATCCTGCAAGTAGACATGCAAGGCCATATAAGAGAAACACTTGAATCATAAGTTAACATCAAGTACAAACAGAAAACGTACTGATCAGTGGACTGGTGGATGAAATTATTTAGTTGCTGAAATGCAGTTCCGGTTATAATGCTCCCAAGAAAAACATTGATAAATTGGAAGATATAATATCTACTTGCAGATCTCCTTTCCAGAGCAGATAAGCTGATGAATCCTTCGAACTTCGACATTATCATCAATATTGTAGGCAGAAAGATAAGAAATATCTTTAGGGCAATCCCAGGAAGAAAACCTTGAATTAATGACTTTATGAATTTCCTGCGGGAGATACGGGTGTTAGTTTATGCTGCGAACGAAAACGAAAATATTCTATCAGGCATATCAGCTGAAAGAAGAGAACTCACACTTCAATGATCGGTTTTAAGAAGGGAAATGCTTTCTCAATGCTTTCTATGTTAGCAAGGGATTGCACTATAGCTATAGGAATCATGAAAAAGAATGTAAGGAAAAAGAATGCAACGCCAACAATAAGCCTCCGGATTGTGAGATAAACAAAGGGAATTGCCAGGTTTTCCCAGTACACATCTCGTGGTTCCGGTGCCCACTCGGTCAACCACATGGTTGGGTTCCTAGACTGTTGAGTTTGTGCACAAACAGCAGCTCCCCATCGATCTTTGAAGGAAACGAATGCCGCCGGCATTATCGATTTCGGGTTGTTAGTAACCTCCTCTCTCTCAGCAGATATCTGGTCATTAAGGGAACATATAATTACACATAACACAACTAAAGAACTCTAATCAGTTAGAAGAATAACCCTACTTACATCTCTCGATAATCTCTCGGATTTGGACGTGTAAAAGTCGATTGCATCTACTCTGTTACCCCAAAGGCCAAGGAAACCGGTCTGCTAGATGGAGAGAAATGGTAAAAAGATTTACAGAGATGCTACAAACATATGTGCAGAAAAGAAAAATTACCTTGATTGAAGGTCTCCTAGAAGGATTCCTTTGATATTTATTTTGATAGAAGTCGAGCCAATTCTGGATTTTCTTCCTCTCATTCACCAATTCTGAAAGCTTGTTAGCATTATAAACAACCTGCAAGCAAATAATCATGACAGAATCATCAAAAAGTATTTTCAGTAATCAAACAAGTTAAAATGAAGCTAAACACGACTGGTGCTGTATAAGATCATTCGAACCCGGTGACTGAGATAGTGATCTGGATGGTTGACAAGAAAGAAGTGTTGGACAAGCTCGGTAACTGATTCATGGGGATCAGGTGGGACATTTCTAATCAGTACCTTCATCAAACATAAATGACTTTAGAAACAAGAAACAGAACAGGATTAAGGTACCATAACATAATTCAGAAACTGTGCTTACTGTGAATTGATCAGGGCGACGTTGTTCGGATGCAAGGAAATGTAATCTCATTGTTGCCACTATTTCATACTCTCGTTTCAGCACATAGCATGTCCAAAACGTAAAGGCATACGCCATTACCAGATGCGTCCAAAACCTTCACATTGAAACAAGAATAATGTGTTGAAATGAAAACATTGTGATTTATTGTCAAAATCATTGAGAAAACCAGTTCACCAGCCTGTAAGAAGTTGAAAAGAAATCATGTAAACTCTATTGTGAAAGCACATTGATACCTATTCGATCCGATAGGAATATTTGATATAGAGAGCTTATCGATATCGCTGTATGTTAAACCGGAATTCTGCAATGTATCATTGGTCCAATTAACCGGAATCATCACCGCAATGGCTAAGATTGCTATCGGAACAAATATTTTCAGCCTGCAGAAAAAGCATGACATTAGTCTGTATGATAAAAGTAATAAATTATGCCTTTGTAACGTAAAAAGGGATGTATGTTTAGAATCTGAACCATCCGCGACAGATCATAGATGCCAGGCCAATTGTAAGAGTAAACTAATACCATGAAAACAAGGTGAACCAAAGAAAAATATGACCGGACCACTTGTTCGATACGAAACCAGTTGGACATCCGATTCCAGGCATCCAAAATTAATATGGATCTAAGTTTGGTGGTAATACTAATGAGTCTGATACATACCCCAACAAGTAAACCCTCAAGTAAACAACAGAATCCAATCCGGCATGGTGGATGAGCTCCGTCTCGGGCATTTTGAGAGCGGCCGGCATCCAGTTGAGGAACCTGATGTACGACTTCCAGTCCAAATTCATAAACTTGCTTGCAAAAGCACCACCGTTCGCCAAAAGGCTCCTCCTCGATCCCTTGAGATACCATTTCGGGAAGTAAACCCGATCATTCACTGGTTGAATCCGAAGAATCGCAAATGCCAGAAGGAAAGCAAATGCCGTCAGAATATTGATAGCTGCTGCAACTCCAATATCGTTTAGAGTAGCCATGTTTTTTCTTCAACGAAGAACAGTGATCACTTTGCTGGAAACAGATAGAAAATTAAAGAAAAGGGTAAAGCCATCTCCGTGACTGCTTACAATTTAGCACTACCAAATTCAGCCTTTTTCATTCTTTTATATATATATATATATGAAAAACAAAGATTATAACAAGAGACAGACAATACCTGAAGTTGTTTTTTGTCTAGTTTTTCTGGACAAACAAACAAAAACTTTCCCGCCCACCTAGTCCCTCCCAACTTCTTAACAACAAAGCAAACACTAAAACTCGTTGTCAGAAGCAGGCGAAGGCTAAGAAAAGTTGATCGTTTTCAATATATATTTGAAGCGCAGAGAAAATGAATGGTGTGTGCAACTGCAAATGAGATGAGGTGGAAGAAATCCTAGTGTGATCTGAACATTCCTTGTTCGGATATTTTTCAGAAATGGCAAAAGATCGAATTATAAAAGGAAACGTAAGTCAGGTGGAAAGAATTTATATTTATGTACATTTAACATCAACTGAAACTGAGGGAGTGGAGCAGTTTTCCATTTTCCATGTTTACTTTTTATTAAATATTACTCGATACTAGTATAACGTTGTGCGGTGATTGGTTGGAACTAATTAAGTGGTTTTAGTGAAAAAAAAATGATTGATATTAGTTTAAAAATATTTGAGTTTAAATTATTTTATTTATAGGATGTATATTGTCAAAAAAAATAAAATTATGTATGAATATATGATATATTGTCAAAAAAATAGAAAGTTTTACATGTTTTCTGATTATTGAATGGCTAAAACGGATACTCAAATTAACTTTTTATTTTTTCTCAGGTGATAATCTTCACAGAACCAACTATTAATCTGAGTCATCCGTTTTAATCATCTAACGATCCAAAAACATATACAACTTAAAAACTTTTATACTATATAACTTGATCTATCCCAATTAATAATTCTCTACTCTATTAACAATTTTATTCTAAGAATTCTATACTATATAATTATTTTGTTCATTTAACTATAATGCAATACATTAAATATAAGTCCTTTAAAATTAGTATTGAGTGTAATATTTATTATATTTCATATCATATCATTTGTCTAGTATCCAAACCCTATTTTAATATTTTTATTATTTTAGTATCATAATTGTATTTAAAGTATAAACATTATTAAAATTTTAGTTTATTATTTTTTCTGGTTTATAATTTTTATACATTTTATATCATATAGGGTTTTAGATTATTACATTTATCATTTTGTTTTTTGAAAAATCCAAAACAATCTTTTAGAAAAATAATTAATAAATGCTAAAATGCTAAATGGGGTATAAAATTTTTGAATTTTTAATTTTTTAATTTGATTAAGAAATCATTAAATGTATTTTTCTTGTTAAATATCACTTTAAATAAGACTAATGAAACTGATTAATATTTTCCATTAATTGTTACTTTTATTTTATGGAAATGTTACAAGGATTCCTTTTATGACTTTTAACGGTAGATGCAATAATCAAAATGCCTACAACTGTTAAAAAAATTACTGATATTTATGAATCAGATCTTGATATTCATTATTGCAATATTATTACTTAACTGGGAAAAAATGTAAATAAAATATAGGAAAACATAAATAGTAGATTTTTTCCGGAAGATATATAGTCGGAAATTATTTAGGGATTTTGGTAAAATTTACAAACGGTCCTTAAATTATTATAAACTATTTATTTTAGTTATTAGACTTTTAAAAGTTATAAAATGAACATTAAATTTTATATTTTGTTACGAATTGAACTGGGAGCAGTTAGATGTTGTTAACATTTGATAGTAAGCCAACCGGATAACTAAATAATATATTAATTATTACACAATAATTATTGAACTATCTAATTATTATATAATAGTAAATTTTTTATTTAATTATTATAAAATAATTATTTAATTATTTAATTATTATAAAATAGTCATTGAATTATTTAATTATTATAAGGCTTAACTCAGAAATAAGTAAGTGCCTAAACTATATTTTTTTTTTTGAAATAGATGTCTAATATTTTTTTTGTTGAAATAAGTGCCTAAACTATTTATTTTTTCTGAAATAGGTGCCTAAAGTTTTATTCTGTTAGTATTTTAAAAGAACACCGTTAAAAAAAATTGTTTAACTTATAAATAAGTACCTAAACTATAGATTTTTTTAGGTAAGTACCTAATGTGTTTTTTTCTTCTAACTTATCATCAATTCTTATCTTTAAATAATTCGATTAAAATATTAGGCACCTATCTAAAAATAAAAATTATTTAATTTATTGTTAACTTGATCATTCAATTCTTTTTTCTAAATAATTCGATTAAAACAATAGGTACCTAAACAATTGTTTAACCTTTTTTTCCTTCAAGTTATTTTAAAGTAACACTATTTATTTAAGTCCTGCAATAGGTACCCAAACAATTATTTTAAAGTAACACTATTTAATCGAATTATTTAAAAATAAGAATTAAATGATCAAGTCGAAGAAAAAAAATATTACGTACTTATCTAAAAAAATTATAGTTTAGGTACCTATTTATAATTTAAATACTTTTTTTAATGGTGTTACTTTAAAATACTAACGGAATAAAACTTTAGACACCTATTTTAGCTAAAAAAATATTAGACACTATTTTAGAAAAAAATGTATAGTTTAGGCACTTATTTCAACAAAAAAAACATTAGACACCTAATTCAGAAAAAAAATGTATAGTTTAGGCACTTATTTCTGAGTTAAGCCTTATTATAAAAGAGTTGGTTAATACAAGTTGTGTTGTAAGATTTTTTTCTATTGGTTTTAAGACTTTGTTTTTAGAACCATTTCAAATTAAAGGAATCAAGATCCTTTTGTTTTCATAAATCTTTTAAATGAAAGGATTTAAAGTGTTTTTTTTTTCTGATTCCTACTATTGTATGAGAAAAAGAAACACTCCTAGATGTGCGCAACCAGACATGGGTCATAGCTATTTAGTTAATTTGGAGCTTGATGATGATGGTTTACATAGATCCGAGTTTTTAATCCCATAGTTCCTCAGTTTAATTTTTATCATTAACATAGTTTTTAAGAAATACAAAATTTCTTAAATTCACCAGATATTATAAGAGAAGTCAGATCTATGTTCATGACATCGCTGCTTGTACCATTGTTAATGAAGATGATTTAGAACATGTTGATGAAAAGGGTGATGAAGAGGAAGCATCACAAAAGCAATAACGTCTTCGACGACCACCACAAACTTATCTTTCAATCACACCTCGGCATGGTCAAAAATTACGTAAGAAATAATTTTTACTATTATGTCTAATTTGGACTATTGTGCTTAATTTGATTTTATTTCGTACTGTTATGTTTAATTTGATTTAATTTCGTATTGTTATGCAAAATTTAGAATATTATACTTAATTTGATTGTTATGCTTAACTTCTAACATATGATTCAGAGTACAAATATCTAGAAATACAAATCTTAATATTTGTTAAATAAAAATCAATTTAATATTTTATTTTTGAATAAGAACAAATCTTGGCTCATTGGGAAATTTGCTCTAGAATGTCCTTCATCTCTATATATTGTGCATCTTTTGCGTTGTTCCTTCTCTTTGTGATGAAGATTCAAACTAGTATAAATATGTGTTGATCTTGATCGGCCATTTGGAGTGCGATGGATGGTAGGATCTAATAATCACTTTTCATGTTCCAATGATGGTCAATAATTTAAATTCGTAATTGCAGGAAACTCACTTCGGTAAATATAACCACCCTATGGAGATTGAAGCATTCATTAATATAAGTGTATGGATCAACACCTACATACATACACGCTACAACTGTATGAGGACAATGATATCGCCATGCCTAATATGTTCCACAATCATACCACTGACGCCTAAAATCAACATGAAATACATTAGAGTGTGGCACTAGATTGAAGCATCTGGGACCAATAACATGCTTTCATTGATGTTCCATTCGGCATATTGTCTTGCACTTTCTTTACCAGATCGGTAGCCCAACTTTAACCCCCTATTTATTAAGGCCTTAACCTTCTTCCCTTTAATAGTCTAAACTTTAGCCAACCTATAGTATGTCTCTTTCACTAGGCTAGCTATTGGAATATTACGGGATCCTTTTAATACTCCATTAATACACTCCACAAGATTAGTTGTCATTTAGTCATATCGTTTACCACCTTCATCAACCCATCTTTCCCTCTCAATATTGCTTTTCCAACTCCAAATACGTTGGTCATACTTTTTAATTTTTTTATTTTTCTCTTAATATCTGTCTGGGTTAATAAATAACTTGTTTTATAATAATATTAGTATATAGAAAAATCCAATAATACACGTACATAAATAAAAGATTTTTACTCGTGCTTAAAATTTCACTATAAAGTTATTGATTTCTAAATTGCTCGTAATTATTCTTCCCAATATGATGAATTCAATATGCAAGGTATGCGTATGGAGGTGTCCAACGACTTTATTCTCCATTAATAATTGCTTTGATACATGTTTCTTGATCAAATATA
The DNA here is from genome assembly GCA_035048815.1 of Abelmoschus esculentus. Taxonomy (NCBI): domain Eukaryota; kingdom Viridiplantae; phylum Streptophyta; class Magnoliopsida; order Malvales; family Malvaceae; genus Abelmoschus; species Abelmoschus esculentus. Next base: position 10,298,001 of record JAUCBN010000016.1, on the reverse strand, counting down.
ATACAAACCCATCTTCTCGGACGACATGCTCACGTAGGTTGGTCAAAAAGAAATTCCATTCTTCAGCAGATTCTTGTTTTATAATTACGAATACAATCGAAAATACATTATTCTTATCATCTTGTGCAACGAAAATCAACAATACATGAGAGTGTTTTAATGAAAATAAATATTGAAAAAATATCCTAAAATTGGGCCTAGAAGTTTAGTGAACCGGTTTCGTCGGTTTAGTCTGATTCGAGATTAAATACTCAAAAATTAGTTTTTAATGAAAATAAATATTGAAAAAACATCCTAAAATTATTATTTGAGTCAAATTTGACTTAGGTTAAATCAATTTTGAAACTTGACCCTTGAATCCTGATGCGTGTTGAATATGCGTAATTGGAGTGCAAGTGTACACGTTAGTAATAAGTGATAAGTATTTATCGATTTATCGTCTCCTCAGGGATTAATGTACTTAATATGCTTCCTTCGATCTTCTTGCTTCTGTAAAATAAAAGTAAAAGTATAGATAAATTTGAGTATTGATTAAACTAAATACACTAAACTAATTAAGGAGAGATCGAATATGAGAGTGAGATGGTAGGATCCAGTTGTGTTGTATAGTAGATTCGATTGATCTGTTTTTGTCCAATGCAATTGCACTGCACTGCCTCGGTAGTACTGCAGATACTGTCTTCGGCAGCGACAATGTTCTCTGCCGCGACAATCCCTTGCTCTTGGGCAGATTTACCAAAGTTCGGCAAAGTCTCCTTGAATGGCTCTGCTTATCCCTAATCGAAACACTGTTGAAGGTCAGTCCTAGATGATACCTCCCAGCGTTAATCAATTATAACCAACAACCAATCCCACACTTCTTTTAGCTTCTGAAACTCTAACCTATTCCTAGGCCGAGTTAGTATCCTCCAACCAAGTCGAATATCGTACTTACTCCTTTCGTGAGTCAAACTCTCCCGAATCTAGACAAATAGATTACTTACAAACTTCCCTCCCGGGCTTGGATGCAAGAACAAAGAATGGCAAAGAGTAATCAAACTTTGATATTTTATTGCACAGAAACAAGAAACAAAATACAATCTCCTCTCACAAATACTCGACAACCTTCACCAAAACCCTAAGAGAACTTAGAACATGATGGGAAGAATTGTCCCTAAGGTAAAAGCTCTCAAAATTCGGCTCTCAAGGTCTATGTATATGTATCTCCCTTAATTCCTAGGACGGCTATGCCTTATATAGGCTTGGCCTAGGACAAACCTTTCCTAATTAGAGTACAACTTGGAGTAGGGAACAAGTTATGTACATAGATTAAATATTTCCAAGTTTGATCTTCTAGAAGGTTTCTTCCTGCGTGGCCTTGTCCTTGGGGTTTTCTTGTGTTGTTCAGCTTTGATTCTTGGGCTTCTTGTTCAGCAACGTTCTCCACAATTTTCTCCTTCAGTTGCCAGCCATATTGCTTTTTCTCCTCTGTTGCCTCGGCATCAGGTCCTGCCTCGACAATATTTGTTCCTGCACAGATATGAAAATACAATAAAGTATGTCTTTTCTACAAATATAATCTTCAATGGCATAATCCCTAAATATATCATATTAAGTACATGCATTGGTTCAAGTAGGTGTAGAATTGATGATAAGTGCTCATGAAAAGAGTAGAAAGTGATTGTGAGTTGAGCACTTATCAAATCCCTAAGATTTTGAAATTAGTGACTATTTTGTAAAAACTGAAAACTTAAGGACAATTTTATAAACTAAGCAAAAACCTTGAATCTTTAAGGGGCTTTGATCCAATTGTAATTATAGTTGTTCTAAACATTCCAAGAGCCTATATAAACAACCTTTAGTCCCTTGTTTTAACCTAAGTAATCAAAATTCCCTAAATTTGATCCAAAACCCAAAAATTTACTTTTTAAAAATAACCCTTCTTTAAATTTTGATTTCTTATTCTAAAAGGAAGCCTCTTTATCATATTTGAAAGGTAAATATTCATTCTTTTTAATAAAAATTCGTTGGTTTAAATTACTATAATTTTTTTTCAAAATCTCTTCATTTTTCTTGTTTTTATACCTTGAAAGGAGGTTGGATCAATTTTGGAGGTGAGAATCAGTCAAACCTCTGAAACCTAAATTTCTTTAATGAAATTTCTAATTTCTTGGCTTATTGCTACAATCTTTAAAGTCTTGAATCAATAAAATTGATTTTTTTTATAAAAATTTCATTATTTTCTTAATTTTCATTCAAGGGTTTTACATGACTATTTTTAATGTTTAAATACATGAATATTGAATGTTTAAATGTAATTAATATGACTTTTAAGTATCTAATCCCGAATATAAGGTTTAGGTAGTGTTTGAAGAGGTTTTCGGTGACTTTCGGCTAGGTTTTATGGTGTTTTTAGGGGTTGCCTTATATCGGTCGGACTTGTGGGATGTTTGGATGTGTTTTAATGAACTAAACCCTCTAATTTTGATACTTGAATCAGGTCAGGAGGTAGAGGAACAAGTTTAAGGTAGATTGGAAAGTCGAATCGCTTTTTTGGGTGACTTGTTGAGCAAGTTTCGGTAAATCGATGAGTGAAATATGAGAATGGGCTACTTCGGTAGTGTTTTAAATACTATTTCAATGGTTTTGGGTGTAGGGAATGTGTGAGGAACCTCCCTATACTCCGTAGTAAGTTCAATTGTTTTTGCTCTCTTGAAATCCCATATTACGCTTGTTTTACTGTGTGAATTAGTCATGCTTGTATTTATATTGTGCATATGTGATTATGCTTGAGATAAGATGCCCATGTAACTGTTTTTATAAATGTTTTGATTCCCCCATGGTTTTCTTTACAAAATTTGATAAAAGAGGTTTTATCGGTTTATGCATTTGATGAATGTATTAGTGGGAAGCATGAGATTATTTCATTGATTTTAATCTTGGAACATGAGCATTGATTTTGTTTTGTATTGAATATTTATGTGATGGTTAAAAGGGATAAGTTGATCGATCAATAGGATAATAACGCACTAAATATATAAAATTCGTACGTGTGAAATTCCTTAGTGATGCATTAAGAGGAGCTAATGTTGCGCGGTATAAAAGACTTTATCACATTTGGATTTACTAACTAACCCGGACACTAAGGTGAATTTGGTATGATGGATTAGATCTCTATGTAACCACGTTCAAGGGACCGAACGAGAATTCATTTATCCTAATGATTGAAGGTAATACTAATCAGATCACAAATACCAATACGATTGAAAGACAAGTGTTTTTAATCATTATTTTACAAAGGAAATTGCATGAGCTTCTGCGTCGTGCATAAGGATTTTATTTAAGCTTTGTTATAGGTAGCATGTAAGACTTGGATTATGCTTGATTAGATATATTTTCAAAATTGCTTTTAAAAAGTTTTTTTGGCATGTGCGCCATGAACACTTGTTGATTTTATATTTAGTAGCATAGATAGCCATGGATATCTTATTTACTTAAAGCATGACTTATTTTTATTGATATTGGCTTTTATGAGTTGTATTGAAAGTTATTTTAAATATGTTCTACAGGTTTCCCTCACTAAACTTTGGCTTAACCTCTCTTGTTTTCCTTGTAATGCAGATATATAAGTATTTGGAGTAATCGAAGAGCAAGGAAACCGTACGTGCCATTTATTTTATATTTAATTAGCTAAATTATGTTATTTTAAAATTATGAACCTTAGGTAGTTGAGAGCAATGGGATAATAGACCTATGTGTTATTTGAGTTTGGCATATGAATTGCTTATTTGGTATACTTTTGTTTTAAGGTGATATTTTGATATTCAATTTATGACTATTGAAGTTATGTTATGCCTTACGCCCATTGTTGAAGTTTGCTTATGCAATGTATGTTTTGCTTGTGGAATTAGGTGATGATGCATCTAGAGAACATGTAGTGAGATGTGGTGTTTGCCTTTAGGTAATTGTATGCATTTAGAAAGACCATGAAATTCGTTTAAGGCATGAAATCTGTGAAATTTGCACTTTCTGGGCAGAGGGTTTCGATACCTCTTCTTAGGGTATCAATGCCCAAGCAAAAACACGAAGGATTTCTAGAAAACTTGACCTATATATCAAAACCACATGTACTGGTACCGGTTTTTAATGTGGCAAGTGGTATCGATACGTGGTCTCGGCTGTATTGAAACGCGAGCTTGTCACGTAGGGCATCAGACGAGATATTGAAAGAGTATCAAAATACTGAGTTACTATTTTGATACCTATTCTTAATATTGCCTTGGTATCGAAATAGGGCTAGGGGTTTTCGATACCTCTGTCTGTTAAAGTCGTTAGAAGTTTAAGCAAAGTTTAACATCTTTACGTTTTAGTCCCTAAACTTTAAACATGCAATTAGTTGACTTATACATATTAATTTAAATTAAAATTTTAGGTGCAAGCATAAAATACACTTAATTAAATATTGGTAACTTTAGTTACATGATTAGTTCATAAATCTAGAAAATTAAAATTAGATTCCTAAAACTTGTATGGTTAAAATTAAGAACCGCTTCTCATTAATTTTCGCTGCAATTGAACTCACTCCTTGTATGAATATGTAGGATCTAATTAAATCATCTAGATAAGTTAAAAAGAAAATTTTTAGGGTTGTTTATCAGGGATAATCTCCGAATTAACCTCGGTATTCCCCGTATAGCTCGTTCTAGTCGGGTAGCGTCTAGACTGGGTCGAGGGGATTACACATACCATCAACTTGGATTATACTTTTACAATAAAGAAAGCCTTCAATGCAAGGTTTGAATGACCAAAGAGTTGATGAAAAATTTATAGCCCTGAAGAACTTGGCCTTGTTGGTCATATACATCCTTCGTTTGATATCTCACTATGGTTCCTAGAATGAAATGAGTCATTAGCAATATTAAAGCTGGTAGCTTGTTGTACGGCTTATCATAATCACTGTAAACAAACTCTATGACCTTATCCCTTGCACACCAGCCTTTTTTGTATTTTATCTGATATCCATATTGTTGCTCAATGGTTGCTTGAATTGTTGAAGCGAGAACCCTTGGATATGTTTCTAACAGATTTCTCACGTGATTGCTTATTAAAGTCAAGTCAAATTTTTTGTGTCTTGATCGATGGACATTCATAAACATGTGTGATCTCTATTTTACTTTGTAACCTCCCAATGATTAAACCGTTTTAGTTTTGTCAATTAGATTTTTCAATTGTATTCTTGTTCATACTTTACACATTTGACAAATAAAGTCTTCTAACTCGATTTTACAACAACATAGTCAACATGGTTCTTTATGTTGTACTCTTTCACTGCTAAAATAGCTTCGTCCTTTTCATCAAATTGAAGCCAAGTCGATAATTGACCATGTTGACTTGAAATTAATAGGGGAATATTTGGAAATTGAGGCGCTATCATTGTATCGAAATCTAACGAAACCTTGTGAGCCAAAGATTCATAGAATATCATGTCGACTCCGATCAGATAAAAGTCTCTAACACCAAAATTAGGTGCATCACTAACATCATCAAGAAACAAATCGGGATCACTAATATCTTCATCTTCTCTTAAATCAACAAGTGTTTCTACCCAGCAACCTCGTAGGTTTTTCACATCAACATCATCAATCAGATTATTAGTTGTTTTATATACTAAACCGTATCTTAAAGTCTTGATAAGATTCAATTCAGTTGATATCCAATTAGACAACATTGCGACAAAATTGCCTCCGAGCAGATGAATATCATTAACGTAGTCCATTAAAGAAGATTCTCCAGTGACATTGCTTGATGGGTTAGGAACATCATGGACCTCGACAAATAACTAAATATGTCGAATCTTCATAGAGTCGTGCTCTACAATCATCATTCTAACATTATCATTATCTTCAAGATTGATTGCAATATATCTAACTGGATTTTCACATGTAAGCCACAAGTAACACAAACTATGAACTTTTGCTCTAATATTTTTTGATATTTTCTCCTTTAATCGTCAAAGTGTGATATTTTTTTGCAAATCTCAGTTTAGTAGTTTTTTCAAATTCAAACAAAATTTTGAATTCTATTTTCACAATTTGATCATTGTAATACACGATCGTTATAAATCTATTTTCGCTCATTTTATTTGCATATTCAAAATAAATTTATAAAATTCCAAATCTACATAAAAAAATTCAACATACCAACTATCAAAAAACTAAATTAAAATTAAAAAAAATATTTAATATATAAACTAAAAATCCAATAAAGCAATTAAAATAAAAATCTTAAAAAAACATAAAAAATAAAAACATATCAAACAAAAAGTAACGAAAAACTTATAAATGTTTAAAAATCTTCAGTATAAAATCTTTCTTTCTCTCTTATTCTCTCTTCTTCAACCTACAACTATCAATCTCCCCCTTCACCTTTTACAAATTACCCTTTTAATTTATAAACTACATCAACACCCTAAAATTAAATCTTAACCATTTAATAAATAAAATAAAATATGTATTCATCCCCAAAAAATCACATCACTCTCAAAACCTATAAAACTATTATGCATGCATGCAAGCCTACAAAATGTAGGCATGCATGCGTCCCTACACCTGCACACTGCCACTGTCAGCCCATTTACACTATTTAAAGTCGGAGCCTAATAATTTCATCTTTGAACAGAGTTTGCATGGTAAATGTTTTAGTCCAAAACAAACAAAACAAGTTAATAAGATGTTAATCATACAATTCTGTAACAAAAATAAACCATATAACATAAAAATAAAAAGATTACAGAAACAAAGAAAAAACCAATAAAACGTTTCTGAAAAACGTAAACCGAGGCCTATGCTATCACAGTGTCCTTAAAACAGATTCGTTCCCTCTTAGAGTTGGAGTTTCTATGGAATGTCTAAAGTAGAAAAAAAATCTGTGACCCTCCGCAATGTAGTCCACCATGTTAGCTTGAACATTCTTGTTCTTCTTCTTTGGAAACTTACATTCATTAGATTTGTGACCCTCCTTGCCACAATTGAAGCATTTTCCTTTGAACACATGTTTCCCAATTCCACCTTTAGGTCCAAACTTCATTGGTTGCTTCCTTTTCCATTTTTTAGGACCTTGAGCAGCCTTGGAGCCTTGACCATGCTCCACCATATTTGCCTTGAGTACGGGAATATGGCTCCTCCTATCATTGGTTCGATTGTCTTCTTCAATTCTAAGTCTGACAAGGAGCTGCTCCATGTTCATCTCCTTTCGCTTATTCTTGAGATAGTTTTTGAAATCCTTCCAGCCAGGAGGTAGCTTTTCAATGGTTGCAGCTACTTGGAAGCTTTCACTAATAGACATGCCTTCATCATGAATTTCGCCTAAAATCACCTGGAACTCTTGAACTTGGCTTATGACAGTCTTGCTGTCCACCATCTTAAAATCCAGAAATTTGCCAACAACAAACTTCTTTGCTCCAGCATCTTCTGCTTTGTACTTTTTGTCCAAAGACTCCCATAACTCTTTGGATGTTTTCACCTTTTGATACACATTGTAAATGCATCAGCTAAGCCATTCAGAATAATTTCTGCAAAGAAAATCTGAATACTTCCAAGCTTCAACAGCACTGACAACTTGGAAGTCAGTCTCATCTTCTCCTAACGTTGGAGAATCTTCTGTCAAGAATCTCGCAAGATTCAATGTTGTCAAATAAAATAACATCTTTTGTTGTCACCGCTTGAAATTCAACCCTATGAATTTCTCTAGCTTTTCAGCCGTGTTTGTAGGCACCGAAATAGGCTAAAATGAGGCAGACCTTAAAAGGGCACTCGTAGAGGACCTGGCATCATGATGTTCGCAGGTACTGCATCATTGACTGCATCAACAACAGGTGGAAGCACACCTTGATCCATTTCACAAAAGAATCTGTTTTAAGATTTTAGTCCAAAACAAACAAAACAAGTTAATAAGATGTTAATCACACAATTCTGTAACCAAAATAAACTATATAACATGAAAATAAAAAGATTACAGAAACAAAGAAAAAACCAATAAAACATTTCTGAAAAACGTAAACCGAGGCCTGTGCTATCACAGTGTTCTTAAAACAGATTCGTTCCCTCCCGGAGCTGGAGTTTCTATGGAACGTCTGTCTCCCAGGATACAACGGTAGACTGCAGCAAAGAGAGCAACGCAACTTTAACTGCAATGGCAAACTTTACAGAAGCAGAACACTATCAAGAATTTTGGCTAGAGGATGTTTTGTTTTCAGTGTGTTGAGATAGGAGCAAGAGAGTTCCTTTTATAGTGTTCATACAGGGGACATGTTTAATTACAGAATTAATCTGTAATTACAATTCCTTGGAGAGTTACAACTCCCTGAATTCAAAATGACATTTAACAGAGAATTAATCCAAATAAATTGGAGGTTACAACCAGCTGAAGGGTCTGCAACTCCATAAAAGATGGTTTAGTTCTATAATATCTGTTGAAAAAATAAAGTCAGAAAAGTAGAAAAAAATCTGTCATTTTAGAACCCCAACAGCCCCCCAAGGCCTAAGGCCCATCTTTTGACTTTCATAATAAACAATCAATACTAGCCCTAGGCTAGGCACACCCAGGCTTATTTCCAATAATAGTATGAAGAACTTTTATATATAAAGCTTTCCAAATCAATATTCCCAACAAATGTGAGACATTCTACTTTTCATATTTTTCATTTTATTTTTCCAACATCATGGGTGTCACATTGAGCAACAATTTCTCATTCACCCATTGAACATTTTTGATCTTGTAAATATATAATTCTATCTACTCTTATAGTAGATTAATCATCCACTTAGTCCCAATTAATTTGACTAATGGAACCCACATAAATTTAATCTCCAAAATGTTCATTACCATACCATTCTTCCAACAAATGTCGTACATGGAGATGTTAAAGTCGGGAGCCTTTTGGCTCCATTTTTGCATAGTGCATGCATGGTCAGTCACGTGGAGATGCCAAAGTCAGAGTCTTTTGGCTCCGTCTTCACCCAGAAATTTAATTTCTATGTTGAAATTCGATGTCTAAAGGTATCGACTTCAACTTCACTATTGAATCATCAACATTTCGAGAAATAAAGTTAGAGAAGTAATATTGTGAGAATTTTTTTCCACCAACAATATCCATGAGAATTTTCCATCATTAATGAATAAAATAATCATAATTTATCAAAAATAAATTTATGAAAATTATATTTAATATTTATTTTTTATTTATTCATGATATATTAAATTAAAATCACCGTTTTCCAATATAAATTAGTAACAAGAATGATATCCAATTCTCTAAAAGTAACTTCTTAAAGAAATATGTTGTTCTAAATTAGCGACTGAGAACACAATCTTTTATGCATGCTACAGGACCAAACCTTTAAAAACTTACTAACAAGTAGGGACGTAAAAAGTTGACCCGATTTGAAAATCCGACTGAAATCTATTCGATTCAGAATTTAGTTTGACCCGGGATGTAATGACCCGAAACCGATCTGTATCCGACTGTTGTTGACCCGAACTCGGGTTGGATCTATTATTGTAGTAACCGAATTTGAAATGTATCCGGTCGAGAATGACCCAAACCCGATTTCAACTTGTTATTATAGACCCGAAACCCGACCTGCATCCGACTGAAATAAACCCGAACCTAAAGTCTGACCTGGAAGATAACCGATATTACCTGACAGAATCGACCCGAGACTTGATTCTAACCGACCTATTTTGAACCCGACCTGATAAATGACACGACTTATTTTGAACCCGACCTTTATTGACTTAAACTAATATTAACATGACTTAATATTTACATGACATATAATTAAATATATCTATAACTTGATGAATTTAAAATATTGATAAATATAATTAAGCTTAAAAAATAGAATTATACATGAAAATTAATTTAGGCATTAATATTTTATTTAGTTTTAATGTATCTACTTTTAATTATAATTTTAAATTAATATTTTATTAAAATTATAATTTTAAATTAATATTTCATTAAGATAGATTAAGTTATTCAACTTAATATTAATTAATGTAAACTAAAATATAAAAACATAAATTACAAACATAATTAAAAGAACTTTATAATCAAATGTAGATTTTTATTAAACTAATCTAAATTATGACTTAATTAAATTAAACCAAAACAATTGATAAAAAAAAGATAATTAATAAAAAAAAGTGAAAAGACAAAATTTTAGAGGAAAATAAACCACTTATTTTTTAAGTTTGAGATTAATTTACCTTTAGTGTAAAAATTTGGAGGGATATAAGTTACCCAAAATTTTGGAGTAAAATAAAAATAAGTTTTGATTATTTTATAAAAAAGAGGAAAAAAATAAAATTTTGGAGCGAATTAATATATATCGTAAATTTTGGAGGATTATTATTATTACAATATATAATCAAATAATAAACTTTGATTAAATATAATTAATTAAAAATATAAAAAGGATATTAAATTTAGATATTCATTTGACACTACTATAGGTCGGGTAAAAAATTTCGCATATTTTTATATAGGCCGCGCCTAAATAATCGAATCTCGCGCCTCTCTATACCTTATTTTACAATTATTTCAATTTGGTTATGATCACTCGAAAATTAAGTTTTAAATTTTATTTTTTATTCAATTTGATCCTCATTTAATTAAAATTAGATTATATATTTTTAAATTGTTTTAATTTGATCATAGGGAATTAGCTTATTGATTGGAGAATTGATCTTAGAGAACTAGTTTAGTGATTTGGGCTTAAGAGATTAGTGTTGGGCTTAAAGAATTAATAATATACATATATTAATTCATAAACAAATTAAATACGTATATTAATATACATTTAAGTGTATATATATTAAAGTATATTATATATATATATATATTAAACTATATTATATACATATATTAATATATACATCTAGTATATATGTATATATATAAGTAATAAGTGTATATATATACATATATTAATATATACATCTAATATATATGCATATACATATAATAATAAGTATACATATATTAATGTATACACATACATACTTATATATAAATATACATACAATATATATTATATACATGCTTATATATTATATATATTAATGTATATTATATAATATATAAGTATACATATACTTACATACGTACTTATACATATATACAAACATACGTATTATATATTTTTATATATAATATATTATACATTCTATATTTTCATATATAATATCATTTCATATATAGTATAAATTCTATATATAAAATATATTTCATATATAGTATAAATTTTATATTTATATTTTTTAAATGTATTAAACTATATTGTATAAGTATAAATTATAATGTATTAAAGTATATTAAAATTAAAATTTTTATCGAATTTAACTATTATTAATTTATAATTTTTACAATTTAATCCTTACAAATTTATTTTTATTTCAAATTGACTACCGTTTATTTTTCTAATTTAGTTTAGTGTTTTTAGTAAGATGATATTTTATTTTATTAATGTTTATCCTTTTTAATTTAAAACTTTATTCTTTCTAGTTCAATGTTTATTTCTTATTAGTTTTTAATTTTTTTAATTTAGCCAAAATTTTAAGATATGAATCATTTGATGATATTTTTGTTTAGTTTAGTTCGTAATATTTATTTTTAATAGGACTCATGTTAGTTAAATACGTTAGATATTAAATAATTAATTCGAAATGAATGATCAACCATTCAACCCAAAGTCTATCGGTTATTTACTTAATTACTTATTTGTACCAAACTAAAACTTAATAATTTTAATTAATATGAATTTAAAATCTAAATTAATTCGACCCGAAATAAAACCGACTTGAAATGGACCCGACCTGAAATGCACTTGACCTAAAATCTACCCAACCTGAAATGAACCTACCATTATCTAATTTGGACCTGAACCGTTTGAACACGACCTGAAATGAACACGACTTGAAATCAACCCGACCTGAAATAATCTCGACCTGAAATGAACTTGTATCGACCTGAATCGAGTCAAAATATCAAATCAGCCTGAAATGACCTGTATCTAATTTTACCCGACTTAAAACTCATCCGAGTAACTGTTTTTACATCCCTACTGACAAGGGTACATCAACAGTAACCGATAAGGACCCGTTTTTTTATTATTGTGGGTAAATTAAAGTTTGGAGATCAAATTTTTAAAACTTTTTTTTTTAATTTTTAATGAAAAAACTGGTTTGGCACGAACCAGGTAAAAAAAAAACTTAAGATAGAAACGAAGCATATATATAATTATCACCGACCAATTCAAATATTTTGGTTTAATTCTAATTTAAGTTTCATAATTTAAAGTAACTCTTAACCGAATTAAAAGTTAATTTCATATTAGATTGTTAAAAAAATACCTCTAAGCTTGAATTGCTTTGTCCCAACTCACATTCTCTGATACCTTAAAATTTAAACCACTTCCCCTCAGTGATCTTCAATGGCTCATATTAGTTAATAGAGTGACGAACCCACATACACATTGGGAAGGGCTCTTGTCCTCACGCATGGAACTTCTTTTTCTTCTGTTTTTAAGAAGAAATTGAATTAATTATGCATTTATTCCCCAATCTTTCAAAATTTACATTTTCTTATCATACTATAAGGAGATTGAGTGATGCTAATGGTGAATGGGATTTTTGCGATTTTGAGTGTTTTGGAGTTGTTTTTGATTATTTTAAAACCCTATTTACATATTCTTTCATGAGTGATCCGAATTTAATACTTAAATTTAATATTTTTATTTTATATATTTTACTAAAAATAAATAAAACATTTAATAGAGTTTCGAAATATATAATTAATTTTCGAGGCAATAAAAACATGTATCCTTTAAAAGTTTTAGGTATAGACGGTTTACCGGCTTCCTTTCAGAAATATTGACATATTGTGGGCTACTCACTCAATATTGTTTTGTTGGAAACTTTAGGTCAGTTGGTTAACTTTGAAAATGTACATATATAGGTTCTTTTATTGTTTTGTTTAAAGATTACTTTAAATACAACTAAAACAATTAAGATAAGGCACTAACTTACAAAATTATTATTTGAGAAAAGATAAATCTAAGAACTGAGCAATGAGTAGAAATCTCCTATCTCCTAATTGTCTCTTTACATGTCTTTTATTAAAAAATATAAAAAATTAAATTCTAAACCTTAACCTTAATTTTCTTTGTCCTAAATCCTACACCCTGCACATTAAAAAACACATCTTACCCCTAATTCTTTAAATCCTAACACAATCTTTAATCTGAAACTCTAAACCCACTAATTTAAAATATAAACACCAATACAGACACGATAAAGAGATATACGATTTGCTCCCCTAAACAGCCGCTCATGTTACTTCTCCATCCGAGACGGCCCAAATAATGTTCATGTATTGTTTGTATCGTACTCATGTTTAAGGTTGCTTTACGTTCACATAAATTTCGATAGTAAAATAATCCATATTATGTGGTACTTATTAAAATAAATAAATAAATATCCTTTGAATATATATTTTATTTATAAATAGTTGTGATTGAGCTAGAAGTGTGGGAAATTTGTTGAATCATTTTAATTACTACTTTTGTATGACGTCAACGGATGTCCATAAATTCCGTCCAAAGAATTAAGTGTCTGAAAATCCTGAAGTTTGGTTTGCGTTTGGTTATATATACACATCTTGTGCTTATCCTGTGAATAACTCCTTCGTAATATTTTTACGGCTTTGGGTTTTTCCTTTCAGCCATTTAAGGATGGAGCGGACCATATCCATTGTTTTCCTTATATGGTTCGTGTTGTTGAATGCCGGTTTCTTGTTTGAGGGGGATGCTTTACAAGATAACGCCAAGTTCAAGATGATCCACAGGCATTCACCAGAGCTAGGAGACCATCCAGGATCCACCCTAGGACCACCGAGCAATTCAAGGGAACGCATAAAACAGTTGATGCAGAGCGATCATGCTAGAGTGAAAACCATTAGAGAAAGGCTAGTCCGACAAGAGAGAAAGACCTATGAGGACACGAAGAGCAGCGAAAAGCTAGATTTGATAGAGCTACCGATACGATCTGCAGCGGATTTAGGGTCGGGTCAATATTTTATTTCGATGAGGATCGGGACCCCTCCAAAGAAATTCTTGATGTTGGCGGATACGGGAAGTGTTGTTACATGGATCAAATGCAATAACCAATGTAGTAATTGTTCCAAGGAGGAGTTGCGGGATGTGAGGTTTTATCGGCCTAATGAATCACGTACCTTTAAGCCAATCTATTGTGAATCGAGCTATTGCGCTTCCCAACTCTTACCGTATCGCAGCTACGAAGATTGCCCTGCGCCAGATGCTCCTTGCAAGTATGAAGGTGGCTACCTAGATGGTACGAAGGTGTCAGCAGCCTTTGGTAACGACACCGTTACAATCCGGATGAGCAGTGGCCAAAAGATGAAATTGGTGAACATAACAATCGGATGTGCTACGGAAACCTCACTATTCTCTGAACTACTGGACGGTATATTAGGATTAGGTGTGGATACGGTGTCTTTCGCCGGGCAAGCCGGAATGCAGTTCGGTGGAAAGTTTTCGTATTGCTTGGTGGATCATTTTAGCCCAACTGACGTGGTCAGTTACCTCGTCTTTGGTGGAGTCAAGGTGAAAGGTAATGAACTATCAAACATGCAAGAAACAGACATGATCCTCGGACAATGGTTTTGGAGTACACATTATCATTTAAATATCACCGGTATCTCACTCGATGGAAAATTGTTGGACATCCCATCATATGTATGGACATACGTTCCACACAAAGGTGGTGGTGTGATTCTGGACTCCGGTACAAGTTTAACAGCCCTCGTCACACCTGCATACGACAAAGTTGTCGAAGGTCTCCTACCTTCTATAAGCAAATTCGATCCGGTAGATGTAAACGGGGAAGGTATAATGCCGAGACATTGTTTCGATACCAAAGGTTTTAATGAGACCCTCATCCCCAAACTGGCCATCCATTTCGCCAATGGAGCTAAGTTTATGCCTCCTGTGAAAAGTTATGTGATCGACCAAACTGATACGACGAAGTGCCTTGGGTTTATGAAGCTTAATTGGCCTGATGTTTCCATCATCGGCAACATCTTACAACAAAATCATTATTGGGAATTTGATCTCTTCAACCAAAAGTTAAAATTTGCTCCTTCCAGTTGCACATTTGATTGAACCGATTCTGAAGTAGTAATATTTAATGGCCATTGGAGCAGTCTATTTGAAATTGTAACTTCTCATGTCACCCGTTCTCTGCTCTGGTTTATGCTTATAATATTATGTGCCTGTCTGTAATTTATTCAAAACTGTTAAAATCAAGAAGATAGATGGAAGAAGTGAAACTTACCATTATTTCATTTACATCAGACTTTCCTTCTGTATATTAAAATTAATCCAAACATCGCACGAGAAAGTAGAAACCCTCAATCAAAACCAAATCTCTTCGTGATAATTACATCACAAATCAAGCTACAGAAATCCACATTCCATTACAAAAACTACCACATCAGTCAACTGAAAATTGTACCTTCTGTCACTTTATGAAACGAAGAAAAACATGGGTGATATTCAGAGTTTTAAAGAGTTTTAGGCCAGTTTAGAAATACTGAGTAAACCAGGGGCTAAGACAATGAATTGCCCTTTTATAATAGAAATTAGGGGAACCTACCCATTGAGTGCCAACTTATTACTATATTTCTATTTTTATATTCATCTATTCTTAGGCAAAATAATAGCTAATGTTATATTTTTGTCAAAGATAATTTAATTCACATTTGGGTCACTTAATTAATAAAGGTTACATTTGGATCGCTCAATTATAGGTAAAGTTATGATTGAATCACCTTTTATATTTAAAAATATTTATCAATTTGTATGTTAGATTAATTAATGATTTCAAATGAAGCACTATAATGATAACGAGTGTATATAAGTGATTTGAAAGAAGAAAAAAATAACCAAATTGATGTACTTGTTTAAATATGAAAGGTGATCCAATCGTAACCTTACCTATAATTGAGTGATCCAAATGTAATCTTTATTAATTGTGTGACTCAAATGTAACATTATATAATCGAGTAACTCAGACATAATTTTTAATAATTGAGTGATTCAAATATAACCTTACTCATGATTAAGTCACTTCTGTTATAGTTTACCCTAAATTTAATTCCATTTAATTTGTTTGATCTTGACTCTAATGTTTGATTTTGTATGATCAAAGCATATTTCTTTGCTGGACTTTATGATGCCTTAATTCTATATAACTAGAGGGAGTCATAACTTAATGGGTTATATGTGTTTGGTCTACTATGTATATTTTTATGTTTTTATCCTTAAATTTATAATATTTGATTAAATTTTGGTGAATTCATACTTGCTTTGATCTTAAATTTTGTATCATGAGAAGTGTGTTGATAAAATGTTATAAATATGCTTGATATGTATATTTAGGATCTCTTAGAGCCTTTGTAGAATTTAAAATTAGTTTATATGGCCTTTCAGTTTATTTTTGCTATAACATTTCACTATTTTATAAAATTGATATTAATACAACCTATATCGTACTAATATGATATTCAAATAATATTAATACAAATAATTCTGTACGGATATGTGCAGTTAAAAAATGATAAATTTATTTATTTTTTGCTATGCTTTATAGGATTATTGATTTAATTCATATTTATGAGATTTTTATTGAATTTCTTGTTTTTCTTATAATTTTATTTGAAACTTAATTTATTTATCTTGAATTGTTGGACGAAAAAATTGTTGATGATTGGTTAAGGTGAGTTATTTTTTAAATTTCATGTTTTAAAAAAAATTAAGTTTTTTCTTCGGCAAATTTTGAAAAATATGTATTTTTCTTTTAAAATTTGGGATATAAATTGTTTTGGAGAAAATTTTGAGAAATACGATAATTTGAACAGTAACACGAGCATAGTGTCACCTTCTCTTGGCGTCACCCTTTTTTTAAAGATTATTTCCTAAAATTTAGCCAGTCGATTGGGTGGCTTGGCCGGCTAAGGGGCATAACACAACCTCCAAATGGCGTTATGGAGGGTGGCACCATAAGCACATGGCGTTATGCCTTTTATCTGTACCAAGCACGTGAAGGCTGAAACTATGAAGAGGTGAAGGCTGAAACCATGCACGTGAAACCTGAATTTTGCATGAAAAATAGAGTGATATCAGTACCTGAAAAATACTAGTGTGAATGCATGAAAAAAGAGTCTTGTCAGTACTAAAATGGTTGGTGGGTAAAAAAATGGTAGTGGGTAAAATTGAAAAGGTGTTTTAACATGCATGTGAAAAATAATCTAATAATATTTAGAATCTAATAATATAATCTAAATAATTTTTATAAAATTATTATTTTTATTTATATTAGAAACTGGTTGAAGATCGTGTTATATAAAAGGAAGAATTCAAATAAATGTCGGTAAATATCGATAATGAAATTGTTGGTTCAAACATGCATGTGAAATATTAAATAAAAATGATGCGAATGTATGCAAAATTATCAGTATTGAACCGTGGTAGATGGGTAAAACTATTAGTTCAGAAAATTATTGGTTCAATACCTACATATATACTATTGGGTAAAATTATTGGTTTAGTGAAATGTATGACACATTCGGCCGGAATCTTGCCGAAAAGCCTGTCTAAAAACTTGGTCCACCAACGCCATTTGGAGGTGGCATTTTGCCTAGCATGACGCCAAGAGAGCATGGCACTATGCTCCTTTATATATGTAAATTCATTCAAGCTGTGTTATATTCATTCATTCAAGCAAGCAAGCTGAGCAGAGAGATTGATAAATTCGGTCTTCAAGTATTCAATCGTTTAAATTTTGGGTATTTTTTCATATTATTTGGCGTTGTTAATTTAAATTGAGTGTTTATTTATATTCAAAATTTTAGTGTTTAAATGTTAGTTTTACGTTGAATAATATACTCGAATGTTCTAATTCTCATAGCGCTTGCATTCGATTGAAGATCACTCATTCTGCCTTGCAGAGTTTGCTACCAAAAGTGTTCATTGTTTAGTCGAGCGTTAACTTTTTGTCCCTTGTCAGACCAAATTTTACCCAATTGAAAGTAAGTCATATGATCGTACCATCATATGACCATATCGTCGACCTTCATCATATGCTTGAGACCATCTTTTCCTAGGAATATTATTAGCAAAATTAAAACAATGTGTCCATAACGTCTCAGTCTTCTAATTCTCGCATCAAATTTTGGTCTAATTAGTTCGTACCCGATAAAAGAAATAGTTAGAAAATAATTAAAATAAAAAATATGTAATTTGAAAAAAAGAACGATAATTTACCTGCACCTAAGATCTCTCTTTGGATCTCATTGCTACTAAATTTATTTTTCGCATTGAACGCAATATGTCGTATACAGTAGGCTGGATATGCAGGTGGAGGAATCCATAGACTTTTACTCTATCAATTACTGATAAAAGCGTAGTTCCTCTATCAGAAATCATACAAACTCCATCTTCTTTTACGATAGGGTTGCGTAAATGATTCAAAAAGAATTCCCATCCAACTGCATCTTCTTTTTCCACTATGGCAAATGCAATTAGGAATATATTATTGTCTTCGTATTGTGCAATAGCTACAAGCAATATATGATTGTATTTACCATACAACCAGGTACCATCAAATTGAATCATACGTTTGCAAAATGGAAAACCTTCAATACACGCCTTGAAAGCCCAAAATAACTTATGTGATCTTTTCAAGCTGATTTCGGATGGATGCTACTAATACTGAAATCGCAATTCTTGGATCTTTTTCAACCAATAATCGAGTATACGCACATCTTAGAATAGAATCTAAATTTATGTGATCTTGTGATAGTGATATATTCGAACATATGTGCTACTCATTGAACCTTATTACCTTCCACATTTGACTTCTTTGTCGAAAATAAATTTTGATCTTCCATGGACATTTGTTCTTCCAATTAATACACCTAGCACAACAGGTATTTCTATCAGACGCTGCTACACATGATATCATATGGCGTTTAATGTAGTATTCTTTAACTGCAAGCTGCGCATATTTCTTCATTTCAAATTGAGCTTTTATTTCTAATACTCCATATTTGGATGAAGAAGAAGAACCAAAGACACGAGCTATATGTTTTGAATCTTTCATTGCAGAATAATCAACCTCGTTCAAGTGAGTAGACGGTTCAAAAGCTGGATAATTGGATTGCATTTGTTCGCGCTCTTGCGTAACAAAACCTCAAATAGGTGGGTTATTTTTCAATCCAAGCCGAGCGACAACAGTGGACCAAACATCATCTTCTAAATGTATACCATTACCCTCATTCACCTCGCTCATAACATTTATCTACATTATCGGCATCCAGCAAATTAACATCATCATCTTCTATGATTGGTACAATATGTTCTTCATCCCCACTGAAATCAACAAGCGATTCGCCCCAACGACCAACAAGTTCTTCTTTAGTGTCACAATTTAACAAGGAGCTCATTCTATCAAACATTTAAAAAATAGAATTATTATCATTCAAATATAACTTCAATCACACATACAAAATCAAGAAAATATTACTTTTTCAATTAAAAAATAAACACTTACTTGTAAGAAATCAAATCGTCGACCTTCAATAATCTTTTCTCGAATCTACGAAGAAACATGGACAATAACTCAATTTTCCAACTACTTTCACAAACCAGAAGCATCAACACCTCTCAAACTCTCTAAAACTGTTATAGATTTCACAAACCAGAAGCCCCAACACCACTCAAACGCCTCTTCCATTATCCATGCTTCTGTTTTATAGCCCCCAAAATTAAACATTAAAAAATTACAACGCCGTGACCTCTTGGCGTTACAGTACAAAATTTTTCTTTATTTCAGCTAGATTCCTGCTGAAGCCTATTCACTATAATTTTTTTATGCATGCAGACCACCCTATGCCTGACAACGATGCCATTACGCCATGAGGAGGTGGCGTTATGGTACAAATAATGGCAAAACACCATGTGTTCATGGCGTCACCCCCTAACGCCATTTGGAGGTAGCGTTATGCTCTTCAGCCGACCAATCCACCAAATCGGCTGGCTTAATTTTAGAAAATAATCTTAACAAAGGATGACGCCAAGAGAAGGTGGCTCTATGCTCATATTACTGTTCAAATTGTCGTATTTCCCAAAATTTTTTCCAAAACAACTTATATCCCAAATTTCTAAAAGGGAAAAACATATTTCCCAAAATTTGTCGTTTTCTTCGTTGTTATAAACTTTAAAGTGATTTTAAATTTTGTTTCAAATTTTTTATTATATAACAATATATATGTATATATATATTTGAAAGTTTCAATTTTAAAAAAATTAAAATATTTTCTTAAATATTCTTTTTTTTAATTATTTTTGAGAGAATTTTTTTTCACAAAATAATTTTTTAAGTTTTTTTTTTATTTTAAAAAGATAAAATTATTGATATATTAATTTTGATATAATAATTTATGAAAAATATCTTTTGGTTTGTTCATAATTTTACAAAAAAATAATTTAAAGTTTATTTAACTTGAAAAATATATTTAATAAAAGTTACAAATACTTTTGGCTTAATCAATAATATACCTTAAGTATCAATATAAAGTTTTGGTATCAATACCCAACAACCCTAGTCAAGTACCAATACATAGTATTTCTCCAAAATTTCAGTATAAAGTTTTGGTATCGATATACAAAACCTTCAACGACTAATTTTTGTTTTAATTTATTACAAGTATCAATATCCATTTTTAAGTTATCGACACCTTAAGTATGGATACCCAACTTTGGATGTCAATACCCTTTGTATTTTTTATAATGTCTCATTCCTATTTAAGCAGGTATTGATACCCAACATATTGATATATGTTGGATATATAGTGAAAATGAGCAATTTTGAACTATATTTTTTAGTAGTAAAGATGGAGATTCGAATAAGAAATTTGTTAAATCTTATTTTACTATGAGAGATCTTTACAACGGTATTTCACATGTTCAAAATAGTCGAGTGGTGAATGAGAAATTGAAGCTCAAAGTAAAAAGGATGTAAATAGAGTTAGGAATAATAAACTTCATTATCCCATGTGGATGAGATAAATAAAGTGGAAAGTGTTTATATACATTTACCCACATTATTGTTATTGATTAACTTAAGATGACTTTGTGCCTTGTGTGGAAGGAGTTGCAAATCCAGTCTCATTTGGTTGAGGCATACTTGCATGACATGGGTGATGTGAATATTTGGACTAATTGAGTGCTTTATGAGTTTGTAGATATTTTATCCGTTGTGGTTAATTTTTTTCTTAAGTTATTTATCTTTTTTAATATTCAAGAAGAATTTATGTTTTACTTAAATATGAATTCAAGGAGAATTTGATTTTTTTTTCTTTAGATACGAATATTAAATCGATAAAACTAACTATTCATGGTAATATTCGAACCGCAGAGTGGTCAGAAATTATCTTAAGGAAACTGCTTTTCGCATGGCTCAACATATCAACCTTATTCTAGTTTGATTTTAAGGTTATTGTTTTAGATTCATTCATCTTTTCTTTTTTCTTTTTTATTCGATCTAAATCGTCTTCCATTGATTATTTTGTAACAATCTTAAGATAAGTTTCTTCTACCTTTCTTCATCCAAGGTGATTCAATTATCAAAGAAATATCAAATAAATTTGTAGATATTTTTCCGTTGTGGGTAAATTTTTTCTTAATTTATTTATCTTTTTTAATATTCAAGAAGAATTTATGTTTTACTTAAATATGAATTCAAAGAGAATTTGATTTTTCTTTAAATACGAATTTTAAATCGATAAAACTGACTATTCATGGTAATATTTGAACTACGGAGTGGTATGAAATTATCTTAAGGAAACTGTTTTCGCATGGTTCAATATTTAACCCTTATTCTAGTTTGATTTTAAGGTTATTGTTTTAGATTTATTCATTTTTCTTTTTCTTTTTTATTTGATATGAATCGTCTTGAATTGATTATTTTGTAACAATCTTAAGATAAGCTTTTTCTACCTTTCTTCATCCAAGGCAATTCAATTATCAAAGAAATATCAAATAAATTTATTTCATGATTTATCATGGTGTCTTAACGGTTTAGCAAAAATCTCAAAATTGGGACAAGTTTATTTTACGAAAATTGTCATGACAAGTAACTGAGGTTACGAATTTTATGTAATTCCGGGTTGGTTTTCTTTATTAAAAGATAAACAATGGACATGACAAACTTTGATTTTTATCTTATGTGAATACATGATTGCATGTATTAGTAAAACCTTATTCATGGTAATAACGGTTCGACTTAAGATAACGACTTCTTTTGATGGAAAATAAGAGCAAATATAACATTTATTCTGTATATGATTAAATTGCATATTTGATATGAAATATGATAATGTTAAAACCATGTATGTATATTTAAGGTAATCATGAATTCCTAAATGATGTCTTTGTGATAATACCATATACGTGAATATTTTATTGAGGTAATATTCTTTAATGGTCTAATAAATACATGTATGCATGTATTATGTTACCATAAATTATGGTATTAGTTTAATAATAATATTTTTATATTATTATGTTTAAGGCAATTTTATTTATTTTGAAATTAATATTGACCTTAATATTGGAGTCTTAAATTTGACAATAAAAATTATCTTTTTTATTGCGAAATAATAATTATTGAGATAATTATTATTTGTGTTTGGAAACACTTTGGATTATTATTTTAACTAATAATTTTTCTTAAGAAAATGTAAACATAAAAAAAGTCTTGATTCTTTTGGAAACAATGATCTTGTAAATAATTCATTTTAGGAATTATTTCCTACCATTTTATGGGATTTACTTGATCTTCCAAACTATAATTAATGAAATTTAAAACAAAGGATTAATTATTTTTAAAGAATTAAATTCTTTGATATCTTTGTTTTGGGTTTTAGTGCCACTAATCCCAATATTTAACAAAAGATGTAAGAAAAATAAATCATTTTATTTGATAGAATCTTGCATTGAATCTAAATTTTTAAGGAAAATAAATCATAAAATTTATTTTTTGGGTATCTTTTATGATTCTATTTTGTAAGGAAAATAAATTATTAGATTTATTTTCTTTTGAATCTTGCATGATTTTACTTGAAAAAAATCATTCGTTGAGTTAATTTTCTTAAAAATAAAATAAAATTGTTAAATTTATTTTGGAAATAAATAAGATCATTGTTTGTAAATAAATCTTTTGAATTTATTTTAAATAAAAATAAATCAGGAATTTATTTTCTTAAAAAATCAATCAAGTGTGATTCTAATTTGGAAATAAATCAGAGAATTTATTTCATGTGAATTTTGAAAATTGAGATATAGTAAATAAATTTATTATCAAGAATTCAATTTTTGTCGTTGCAAAGGGTTTACATGATCTCATTTTCAAACAAAATGTACAAATATGTTTTAACGGGATTTGTTAGTGTAATTAACATTGATAATTAATTCAATAGCGTTTATTCCACCAAGGTATCGAATCAAAGCATAGAAGAAAGATGTTCTTTATGTCAAAATTCTTAAAACCTATTATGATGTATGTTATAAAATACATGGTGATTAAAATTGACTTAAGAATTATGAGGATTGTTGGACCATAAATGGAAGTTGTTGCTGCTAAGAAATTCTTAGTTAAAACATTATTAATGATTGATTTCAAACTATGGTGAATCAAAGGCAATGACTTAATTGATCACTCATACTTGAATGATTTCAAGAACTTTCATGAACGGGTGATTGAAAGAAAATTTGAAAGTACATTTCCAACATTAGTTCTTTGAAAAGAATTGGTACTTAAGCGTGTCTAATGTGCTACCTCTCTTATCATAAGTTACCTACCTGGTACACTGGTTATTATTGTTCTTCCGATTAAAATCGTGTGAACTTTAATTTTAGAGTTCTAATTTACTAAAATTCTATGTCTAACAAAAATTAAAAATTATATTTTTGTTTATTATTTTTAGTCGTTCACTAGATTTTTAATGTTTAACAAATTTATAATATTTTAATTATGACTATGTAACAAAATGAAAAAAAAAACAGTGAAATTCTTAGGAATTTTAAAATGTGGCAACAAAGATGTTGCATATTTGATCATGATAAACTTGGTCAAAGGAAGATCCTCCTAGTGTTAGAGAGGATGAGGTAAATGTTATTACCATCTTCAAATATAGCTAAGCAAACATTGCTAAGAAAAATATTATTAGTGTAAACATTATCATGATCCATATTCAGATTCGAGTATCGGGTTAACCCGAGGTGTTAGGTTTCAGTTTTGAGCCCCAAGTTTTGAATATTGTTGGGTCGGTTGTTGGACCTAGGCTTGTTGGGATTTAATGGGTAGAGCCTTAGGGTTTTTTGTAGAGGGTATTTTGGTAAATGCCAAATAAGATATGAGGAGGAGAGGGGTTTAATATTTTTAGACCATGATCTCATCTTTCTCTTTTTTCTTCCTTTCTCCTTACCTTTAGAACCAAGAAAAGAGAAAGGTAAAAGGTTTAATCTTTTAAAGTTTGCTAGAGAATCTCGTTTTAATGGTAGTAGAGAAGTTGTAGAGCTTCCAAGGATCTACGAAACAATGTAAGGAAGTGTCGGCTTAGTGGAAGATGAAAGTTTAGGAGGGGTTTAAGGTTGAGCTTGGGTTTGGAGTTTTGAAATCTTAAATCTTGGTCATTTTATATTCTTGAACTTTGTAAAACGTCTCTAAGGTGTTCATAATCCGTTTTCCATGTTTCTCTTATAGAGAAAGAGGTTTATGAGCCATCTATAAGCTTGAGGAGGGAGAAATCTTGAGGTTACGCTAGGAGCTCAGGTTTGTTTTTGTTTTGCTTAAGTTTGTTACTTCTCCTACCCTTACTTATCATGCATATCATGTTTTAAGTTTAAATGCATGCATGTTGATTGTCATGGTATGTTTGGTAGCTTTAGGTGTCCTTTAATTTTGGATTTGATCTTAAGTGATGAACCTTCGTAAAAATGGTGTAAACATGTTTAAGATTAATCCCTTAGAGTTTAGGGTCGATTTGGGATCAAAAGGATGATTTTTGGATAGAGTTCTAAGTGTTAGAAGTCTCAAAATTGCACCTTTCGTACAGGGGTATCGATATACTTGAGGGGTGTTTCGATACCCCAGAGAGGAAACTTAAACGAGAAAGACAAACGTATCGATACTCCCTGCCCGTGTTTTGATACTGAGTTGTCTAGTGACAATCACAGTTTGATACCCATACCGGAGCGGGTAAGTCCTCTGTAGTTAAATTTGAAGTTTTATCAAAGTGTTTCGATACCCCCTTTTGGAGGGTATCGATACAGGTCATTTCGATACCCCCTTGGTGAGGGTATCGGTACAAGGTGTTTCGATACTCCATGTAGGGGTATCGATACCTCTAGGCAATTTTGCCCAAAGTCTTAGGGAAAAGTTAGAAAGCCTCATAATGTTACCATAGAGGTTCTTAGTGGTTGTCTAAACTATAAAATGAGCTTTAGACCGAGAGATAGTCTCATAACTCAGTTTAAGAGATAATTGAATAATAAATGGAGTTTAGTGGTATAAATCAGTATGTGGAACCATTAAGGGTTCGGTGTGACATGTTCGACTCATGTGGCTTACTAGGAACCTTGCTTAGTGCTGATAGGTTGTCTAGAGTATATTATATACGAGATATGATACCTAGTAACCTTGCATAGTATTAATGTGTTACTAGTGATAAATATTATATGATGGTAAGACTGATAACTTGCTAAATACTGATGAGTTATCGGTAATATTTTGCGAAAGACCGGCTAGGACCCTGCTTAGTGATGATGGGTTCCTTAGCGGATTATATGGAGTGACATGTCACGGATCTTGCTTAGTGCTGATGGGTCCCCTACTTCTATACTCCTATGAGGTGATATAAACACCGTTATATATATGTAAATATATAAGATATAAATACGAGTCAAGAATTTGAGATACTGTATGGTATTCTCTTATCATGCATATGATATGTGCCAATATATGCCATCATGATATCATGTGTTTAGGCGGTTATGGTAGCGGCATCGTACTTTTTCCATATCATCATTCATGTTGCTTATGCTTATTTATGCTATGTTTGATGTGTACCGGTTGGTCGAGTACCCACTAAGCTTTAGTAGCTCAGCGTTCGAAATGTGTTTTCGTGCGTAGGTTAAGGAAAGTTTTTCGGAGGAGCATCATCGTGGTGGGTTCAACATTGATATTTGTTGTTAAAGTACTGTTATTAGGCATAGTGAGCTATGTACTTAGGACCCTATATGTATAATTTATAACGAGTTATAATATTTTGGAGCTCCGCTACTTTAACTTACTTGAATTTTACGTTTTAAACGGATTGGATTTTATTATCTTATGATAGAAATTGATTTGGACTTATCACTTGTTGGGCTTTTGAAATAAAATTTTGAAATATAAATTTTGGATCGGAGGCCTGATGTGATACCGGGTCGAGGGTGTTACAAACATAATGAAAGTTAAAAATGAATTTAACACGCAAATTAGGTGGTGTATCTTAAGAAGCTAAATTTCATGAAAAAATACTTCAATTGTTATTAGATATAGAATAA
The DNA here is from genome assembly GCA_035048815.1 of Abelmoschus esculentus. Taxonomy (NCBI): domain Eukaryota; kingdom Viridiplantae; phylum Streptophyta; class Magnoliopsida; order Malvales; family Malvaceae; genus Abelmoschus; species Abelmoschus esculentus. The sequence goes on along the minus strand of JAUCBN010000016.1, from coordinate 10,271,272 downwards.
GTCTTTAGACTATATACTTCCAAAAGAGATCAATATTATGATAAAATTTTATCATAACAATTGATATAACGAACAATTATTTGAAAGAAAATGTTATTACCTTCATGATAAAACAATTTAGTTTTGCTTAAAAGCAAATATAGTATATGAAAATTACTCCTTATAAGAAAGATGTTGAAACCCAAATTGATTAATTTAAGGAGAAACTCTATGTGAGTAATGTTGCAACATCTAATGGTACAATAATTTTAAAGATAACTTCTAAAAAGAATTAAATTTTCAGAATGTGTCTAACTTGTGAAGTGTTGTTCTATCAACTAAGTACAAGGTACTATATGAAATATAGAAGAAAATAAAATTTTTCTACAACTACATAAAAATATGGGGTGTCATGCCAAGATAATATTTTATTTTCAAAGTAAATGAAATTAAGTGAACTATATTTTCATTAGCTATGTACAACATAGTAACGAATATTAGTTCTTGTGCAAATATAAATTTACAAGAACATGATAATGAAAACAAAGAATGACTAATTCTTTAAAAATTTACTTTCTAGGAAAGTTGATCTAAGTTTGTAAAATGAACTATAGAAATTATCAATGAAAAATAGTCTATATATTCAATAAACGGTTGAAACCAAGATATTTTCTTGATGACAAGTAAATGTGATAAAGGATGATATGTCAAACCTACTACAATATATAATCCTATGTTAACATACAATGAAATGGTAAATATACTAACGACCTGTTAATTCAATATTGACATAGAAAATATGAGATTGACATATTTGATTCTGGTATCCAAATCAAACAGTCACTTGAAAATCTCATATTAACACAGTCACACTACATGGACAAAAAAGTTTGGCCATGATGTTTCCGACATAGCCAGGACTTCAAATAAATACGAGCTTACACTTGTTGAAAGGGAAATACAAATATCATATATACTCTAAGTAAATTGAACTAGACAAAGTAGTGTTTTCACTATCAGTAATTTATACAAATTCCCAAAATAATCAAAGGTAAAACTCATGGATAATAATTGTAAGAATATTGAGATATCTCATAGATACTCAAGATTATATATTGCATTATTCCATAAAGATTTTTTGATGTAAGATATGAAAGGAACAACTGAATATATTTCACATCGAAGAAATAAGCTATGTCATATGATTTCTCAAGACAAATATTTACAACTAAATTTATAATAGAATCTGAGTTGAGATCTAAACAACTCTGAAAAAAGTCATATGACTTAAAAATATCTTGGAAAATACTCATGAACCCTAAGCATGTGCCAATAATATTCATTGATAAAGCACATAGTTTTATGAGAAACAATAATTTGAGACATATGGGTCATCAATATGATATCATTATACAATTGATCTCAAATAAAATTATCTCTATTGATTTGATAAAACCAAAGGATAACGTTGTGGATCCACTAATCAAAGGGTTAAATTGATATCAAGTTGATAAAACATCAAAAAGAATGAGACTAAAGCCTAAAAAACTTTAAAGCTCCATGTGAAGGAAAACCCCACCTAGCTGACTGGAGATCCCAAGATCTAGGTTCAAAGGGACAACCTACTTGCATAGATTTGTGTAATCACTAAGGGGTTATTCTCTCAGGTCTATTCCTATGATGTAATAGTGATCAAAAGAGATATAGGCTAAGCTTTGGTGCGCCGAGCAACATAAGTCACCTATGTGAGAGTGAAGTGAGACCGCTTCAAGAAGACTTTGACCATAGTCATTTCAAACTCTTACCGAACCAGGCGATGTCTACGACCATATGGATATAACCATAAGAACTAAAACTCTTGCCAGAGAGATAGTTGTGTGAAGTATATCATCATTTACACAAACAATTGAACAGTTCAAGGACATTACATCTAATGATTAGCCAATAAAGTAAATATACTTTCACAAGTGAAGGTTCAAAGGAAGAAAACTATCTATCCTATGCATCTACCGATTATAGAATCTATCACCACCTTTGTTTTAAAAAGCGCGCCTTAGGATAGAGGAGACGCGAAGCGAGAGGAGGCTGATGAGTGTCCAAAATTACTAATTTTATTACCTTTTTACTCCTATTATTGTTAAAATTAAGCATAATAATAATTGTATTATTAGTCATTCTTGTATATTTACATAATTTCCTGAGTTGACATATTTATTTCATATGTTGGTTGAATTATGTGGAAAAGGATATTGTTGTGGTTTATTTCCATGTTTGTAGGATTCCTTCCTTGATGATGAGCTACATAATGGGCAAGAAATTAGTGGAGATAAGGTCAATGGCAGATTAAACCAAATATGGAAAGAATTTATTAGAATCAAATGGGAATGGAAATATTCTTTTATAATTATTTCCAATTTAAGTTTATTCCATCACCTTAGTAAAACGAAAATGACTATTAAAAAAAGGATGTTTTCCAACTAGCAAAGTGAGTCGATTGTGAGGGAGTGACATAAAGGGGTTGTCGATTTCCTTCTTATTTTCTTGTTTTATTCGAGTGATGAGAGGATATTGTTGTTGGACGTTTTTCCCAACCATGAACTAACTATAAGTTGGCTTGGGTTATTTTGTTTTAAGGTTTGATTACAATTGAATTATATTTAAGCTTTTGAGTATTCTTAATTAAGGTTTGTCTATTCTTGGTATTAATTTGGTTTGCGATAGAATTGAGAAAGGACCACGATAAACGATTCATTTATCTAGATTCGAGAGAATTAGATTCACGAAATTAATAGGCATGGTTCGATTCAAGTGTGTGAGAACTATTTCGGCTTAGGGATAAGTGCAGGATTTCAATGGCTAATAGAAGCGCAAGATAGTTGTTGTAAATCATTGATTAACGCAGAGATGTATCATTAAGGGTTGTGAAATTAATAGAGTCTTAGGTTAGGGATAGCAGGGACCACTGGAGAATGCTTTGCCGAACTTTGAGGATAGTTGCTCAAATTATCCGAACAATTCCCTCATCGCAATTGCCCAAGCATTCGATGAACTGACTAGGCAATCCGACTAAGCCCAATTGCCGGAACAAGTTGAGCGGTGCGAGCACCCACTTGCAAGGAAGAATTCATTCGTCCATCATTCCATAATTTTAGGATAACTTAGCCTAATCTGTCTTATCGATTACTCCAATTTATTTTACTTGTTTATTTTATTATTTAATTAAATATCAATTATATAAACCATTTGTATCTTTATTTTAAATGTATGAAATTAGATTCCGGAAGAAGAATCAATCCCTGTGGAGACAATAACTTTCTATAGTATAACTTGAAACGTTTACACTTGCACGTATTTGCGAAACACTTAAAACACACAACAGAGAAACTGGAAAAAAATGTATCCGATGGTCCAAGCGAAGCATTTTACCGAAGGCGTGTGCCTCTGACGTGAGTCGTCGGAGATGAGAGACAAGCGCCTCAAACGCTTCTTATCGTTGAGGCGCTCCAACAGATAACCATGTTTTTTCTAAATAACACATGATTTTAATTAAAAAAAACTTATGTCGCTTTTTATTTCCTCATCCTGACCATTTCCTGCAATTTCTTTTGCATCTACTCTCAAAACATTTCAATTGATCTTCAAGAAAACCACCCATACATTGTTGTCGGCCAACCACAGTGTCATTGTCAGCAAAAAAAGTGTTGTCGTTGCCTTGCTGGGAACTTACAGCTATGAAACTTTTTTTTTGTTGTTGTGTCGCTGTCTACGATTTTTGGATATCTAGGTAAGTTTATTTTTAATTTTTTTTTAAATTAATTTACGCCCTCATTTTTTTAATTAATTTATGGATAATGGGTATTCTATCTACACCTTTAATTTTTTTCTTTAATTAATTTATACCCTTGATTTTTTAATTAGTTTACAGTAGATATTGGTTTTTTAATTTTATTATTTTTACATCAATTAAATATATTTATACTTCTTTCAGTAAAAGAACTTAGTGTGTTAGATAAATTATAGCTATTGCTGCTATAGTTTATTTATTTTGAGAATGATGATGGTTTGAAATTTTTGAGAATGATTGTGGTATATTATAATATTTATATTTATTTATTTTTCACATCAATGTCACCGCATGTTGGTTACCACTGCTGCTACTGTTTGGTGTGTAAGATCCTTGATATTTTAGAGAATGAATTTGGTGCTACTGCTAATTTGGTGTTACTATTTGGTGTGTTATATTTATATTTATTTGTTTCATTCATTTGGTGATACTGCTAGGTTGCTATTTATTCTTTATATATGTTATATTGTTCTATTATTTATATGCTATTGTTTTATTATTTCATTTCAAGTATAAAAATTCGAATTCAAATTCAAATAAAGAATTCGGGATCAGATTCTACTGGATCATTAATCCCTTTAGATCCAGCAAGGAAGTACAGAAAACCAGACCCTTCCAATAGAAATAACATTCTCTGCGGTTTTGTGGTAAAATTATAAAGGGATGGACATATCGGAAGAAACAACACTTTGTTGGAGGATTCATGATAAGTGTTTAAAAGTCCTAATTTTTATATCATTTTTCCACTTGTTTATTGTCAATTAAAGACAGATTTAAGGATAATACTAGGCAATTCTGTTTATTTTCAATAATTCATTATCCAATTACGCAATTTATGAATTTATCTTTATTTCGCATAAAACATATGTATTTGATGATTTTCTTTCTTAGATAGGAAACACATCATAGGAATGGCTAGATAAGAGGATATATATTGAATTGCATATTAGCACCCGCCACAGAAGCACTTTGGAGGTCGCAGCAGCAGAATAAAGATAATAATTGGTACTCAACAGAAAGAGAAAAAGATGTCGATCTTAACGGACATAAAGCGAGAGAAAGACGAAGCCGATCAAAGGAGTCAAACCTTGGTCAAAAGTCAACGCGAGAATAAAAAGTTATTTTAGGAAATAGAGTAAAGTGTCCTAATTTAATTATGAGTTATATTCTTTTCCTTGTTAACTCTTTCCTTATGTGGAAGATTTTAACCGAGGGCTTAGCCTATATAAGACACACATTAGGTCTAAACCGGAGTCAGATTGGAGAATCATATAGCATAAACTCTTAACCGTCGACTACACCATGTTCTAAAACCCTTCCGAAGTTTAGATTGTTTGTGGAGTAGTTGGAGAAGAAGGTTGTATTATATTTGATATTTATTAATACAAAATTTATTTCATAGTTTATTCTCTCTTGGCATTTACTCTTTTTTGCATATGAGCTCGAGATGATAATATGTGAAGAAAAATCTATTTGTCTAATATCGGGATAGTTAGGCCAACGAAACGAGAGAATAAGATCTTTGCTTAAGGGCGTTGACTAATCCGGTTTAGAAATAAACTGCCCACGATTTCAGTGACTAATAAGACGCATGTGTTTGGTTATTGTTCATCCTTGATTCACGCCAGGAGGTATCATCAAGATGTAGACTTCAACAGTTTTCTTCAGTTAGGGATAAGGAGGAGACACACAAGGATGCTCTGTTGAACTATGGAAAGTTGATTTATCGACGAGGCATAACCCCTCCTAGGTAGTTGTGGCGACCCTTAGTGCGACCCGCTGAGGCGGAAAATCAACACATTGTATTAATAAATGGATAAATAATACAACTGGATTCCCCTCTACAAAGCATTCAACTTGGCCTTACTTTTATCATACTTATCCTATTCTTTTATTTAGTTTTTAGGGTAAACTACAAAAATGGTCTCCCGACTATACCTCAATTCTTTTTTATATCCTCCGACTATGAAAAGTTACAAATTGGTCCACTGACTATCTTTTTTGTTACGAAGTAGTTCACTACCGTTAAAAAAGTAACGAGAGTCTTACATGGTCGTTAAAATGCTAAGTAAGCAGTCCTTATGGCATCTCAATCTCTTTAGTCCAAGGCATATTAGTTTGACCAAAATGTACGACGTCGTTCGCTAAAACATTTATAAAAACCCCGCCAAACAAGAGCCTTACCTTCATCCCTGAAACGCCATCATATCGATGATCTCTGTCACCACCTATAACAACACCGTTTTCCAGTAATCACCGTCCTAGATTATCCGAATCAACAGTCGAGTTAACCATCAATGTCATCACCATTCTCTTTGCCAAATAGGATGTTGAAAGGCCGTCGTACGCTAGAGCTAGAGTGACTTCTCTATTCTACAAAAGCAAAACAGAGGACATGAGTTTCATAAGAACCGTCAATGACCTGCACAAAATCATGCATTTTCTTGCTAACGATTGAGGTTCCAGTTCAAAAAAGCTCTCTCAAGCTCAAAGTTTGCTGCAAATCGCAATGAAGAGGCTTCAAAAAGAGTTTTACCAGATTTTATCGATGAACCGGGCTTATTTGAATTCGGAATCGGTTTCCAATCGATCATCACGAACATCTCGCAATCGAGCTTGTCCGATTACGATTATAATATTTCACCGGACAGTCAGATCGGCGCAGTCGAGGATTCCATCTATGATGTAGAAGAAGTTTTGTTCATTGCGATGTCCGATCTGAAATTGATAGCAGATTGCATTATCGCTTATGGTTACGCTAAAGAATGCGCCCAAATTTATACTTCTATTTGAAAATTGATTATAGATGAAGGCATTTACAAGCTCGAGATCGAAAAACTAAGGTCATCTCAGATCAGTAAAATGGAATGAGATGTACTGAAATTGAAAATCAAGGACTGGTTAGAAGCTATGAAGGTTTCAATGAGGACGCTTTTCACTGGAGAAAGAATCCTCTACAACTTCGTATTTTTCTCGTCGGATTCCATTAGAGAATCTTGTTTTTAGGAGATTAGGAAAGATGGTGTCGTCGCTCTGTTTCGATTCCTCGAAGTCATCGCCAAGACAAAAAAATCTCCATCGGGGATAATTTTTCAGTCTACTAGATATGTACAAGGCGATTTCAGATAACATGCAACAGATTGAAATGATCTTTCCTTTGAATCGTCTTCAACCGCTCGAACTCAAGCTCTCAACTCCTTGACTCGACTCAGTGAGTCACTGAGGTCGTTGTTATCTGATTTTGAGTCCACAATTAAAAAAGATTCGTCCAAATCGTTGGTTCCGAGGGTGATTTTCATCCTCTGACGATCTCCTCAATTAAATACCTCACTTTCCTCGCTAATTATAGCAGCATCCTCACCGACACCAACTCCGACTGGCCGGCGCCTGTGAAATCATCTTTACGGGAATCCTACTTTCATAGTCCGGTTTCTGTTGCATCTTTTGCTTCACCCATCTTCGGCCGTATTTCATCCCTAATGTTTTGACTAAAGGGATTGAGATGCCACATGGACTACTTAGTATTTTAACGTCCACGTAAGACTTTCGTTACTTTTTTAACGGCAGTAGACTACGTTGTAACAAAAAAGATAGTCAGTGGACCAATTTATAACTTTTCATAGTCGAAGGATATAAAAAAAGCTGAGATATAGTTGGGGGACCATTTATGTAGTTTACCCTAGTTTTTAAGTAGTTAATTTAATTATTTTAAATCAACAAATTACTTGTGTTTTTATTTTTATATGTGTATGTTTAAGCAATAGTGAAGTCGACACAGTCCCTGTGGGTTAGACAATCTAAAATACAACAATTTGACGAAAGGTGGAAATGAAAAGACTTTCGATCCTTCATCAGATTTGACGCCGTTTCCAAGAACTAGCGCTCAATTTTACTAGTAATTATTTTTGCACCCTTTTCTTTTTATTTATTTAGTTTTAATATTTTATTTAACTTACTAGGGTTGTTCTGTGTATAACCAGGTTCAATCCAACGATTAACCAATACCCTTGTGATCAAAAAATCGAAAGAACAACACGAAATCTGAAATGTAGGGAACACAAAAGAATGAACGTAGCACCTAGCCAGCTGAACAACGCTGGTATGAATGCCATCGAGGCAGACAACCACGATGCATTCGCAGTTGTTGACCCAACAAACCTTACAAGATAGGAAAGCGCACGTACCGTCCGTGATTATTTAGAGGAAGATTTGGATGGATTAACTCTTGTTGTTGTGATGCCTAATATAGAGGCAGAACACTTTGAGTTAAAACCGGTCATATTCAACATGATCAAAACCCTAGGCTAGTTTGGGGGATCGATTAATGAAGATGCTCGGCAACATCTTAAGTCCCTTTTGGAAATTTGTAATTTGTTTAAGCTGCCTGGAGTCTCAGTCAACATCCTTAAGCTGAAACTGTTCCCCTATTCACTAAGGGATATGGCAAAGTCTTGGTTAAACAACCTCCAGACAAGATCGTTGAATTCATGGACAGAATTATACCTAAGTTTTCTTTCTCATTTCAGTTATACTAATATGACTGATAAGATCAGAAACGATATCACATCCTTTAGGCAAGAAGAAGACGAATCTATGCATGAGGATTGAGAAAGATACAGAGAACTATACAAAAAATGCCCCATACATGGTTTGCCCGAGTAAACTCAAGAATCAATCTTTTACAATGTAGTAAACACTCTTACAAGAATGATGCTTGATGTTTCTGCCAATGACAACCTACTAGACCGTCCACACCATGAGAGTCTAGAGATTCTAGACAGGTTAACAAAGAACGACTATCTGCACCCAACAACCAAACGCGGCAAAACAAGGCAAGGTATGACAAATCCTGGCTCTTCAGAATCTATCTTAGCACAACTGTCAGCTTTGACAAACATGGTTAAGGATTTGCAAAACCCGAGTCATGCTCGAGAAGTAAAAGCAATCATGGTTTTCTACGAAGCATGTGATGACAACCACAACTTGAACGACTACCCGCAAAACCCAAAATCCTCCATCTATGTTGGAAATTTTAATAGGAACAATATGACTATTAACTATAATCCATCATGGAAGAAATACCCAAATTTCTCATGGAGTAACCCCAACAATGCACTAAACCCGCAACATCAACCTGTGCAAAATATTAGATTCCAACAGAATAACAGAATGATTCAGTAGTAGATACCACAGTAGGCGTTGCCATCACCGCAATCATCAGATGTCCAAACTTTGGAAAATACGCTGCAAACGTTCATGGCTCAAATTGGTGCTTACATAGCAAACACCAATAAGTTCATCTACAAAGCCGCCACTTTCATAGATCGTGTAGAGATAAGAATGCAGAATAATGAATTTGCTCTCCATAAACTAGAAATCGTAGTAGGTTAGATGGCACAACAGATGAAAGTCGATCTATAGGTCTACCCAATGATACTGAAGTCTCTAGAACGAGCCCACATGAGCAATGTAAGGACATCTACCAGAAGTGGTTTACAATTGAAGGACCCTGAAATACCTGCTAAAGCAGTAGGTACTGAAACAGTTACACCACACGAGGCTACTGAAGAAAAACTTGAGGCTAAAGAACTAATAGACACTACCGATGATGATGCCGCAGTAGAAGATGTTGCAGTCGCACCGCAAATAAGATTCCAATGCAATGAAAAGATTAAGGATCTGCATTTACCACCACCTTTCCCTCAAAGGTTAGCAATAAAAGAAGGAGTAGCAGTTTAAGAAATTTCTAGACATCCTTAAACAGATACATATCAATATACCTTTAGTGGAGGCAATAAAACAAATGTTCAACTATGTTAAGTTCCTTAAGGATATTATATCCAAGAGGACAAAAATTAGGGAATTTGAAACTGTTGCCGCAATAGAAGGGTGTTAGGCAATGTTGCACAATAACACCACAACCAAAAGAAAAGATCTTGGTAGATTCATCATACCATGTTCTATCGGAGATCAATATGTGGGCAAGACACTATGTGACTTAGGTGCTAGTATTAATCTAATGCCTAAGTCAGTATTCTAGAAGCTAGGCATTGGGCAGGCAAAACCAACAACGGTGATGCTACAATTGGCGGAGCGCTCTAACGTGCAACCAGAAGGAAATATTAAGGATATTCTAGTAAGAGTAGATAAATTTATATTTCCTAATGACTTCTTAATTTTAGATTGTGAAGTAGATGAAAATGCCCCAATCATCTTAGGAAAACTGGTCCTAGCCACAAGCAAAATATTGATCGATTGTGAAAAATAAGAATTGGTCATACGGGTGAATGATCAACAAGTAAAGATCAATATATTCAAAGCTCTAAGGCATACAAAAGAAGCAGACGAATGTTAAAAAATTGAAGTTAAAACTGAACTTGAATTCGATGAAGAAATGGACTTCCTGAACAAAATATATCGAGGGAACAACTATCGAGGCAACACTTCCCTTGAACAGAAATACATCAGAAAGAAACCACTTGACGAGGAGACAACAACAGGGACATCAACTTCTCCTCCACTCAAAAAGGGAAGATGATTGTTGCTGGAGATGCATTCTATTACACTCTTGTAGTAACCTAAAATTCTATCTCATTGTCCTTATTTAATTTTATATTGTAGGAATTAGATTTTTATTTTTCAGTTTTAGGAATTAGATTTAAATTTTTCGCAAATTAAGTTTTCAGAATTTTTAATATTTCCATAGTTTTTAATTATTTGCAGTTATTTAGGTACCGTTAATGAAGAATAAAAGATAATAATCAACCCAATAAATTAGCATCCTAATCCAAGGAAAATGGATAATTATCGGGCGGGATTTATGCCACCTGATTTCAAAAATTACATCGTTTCTGCTGCCAATAGACACCAGTTGTAGTTGTATTGCGTGCACACCAGTGATCAATAATCATGCTCGTTCCCTCAAATGTCGCGTCGTTCTACCTCTTTAAATAATGGTCAAAGGTAACCAGTTTTTCTCCTTCATTTTTATTTAACTCTAACAACTTTCTTCTCCTCTTCTACATAAAACTATCAATGGCCAACCAACAACAAAACCCTGTCAGAGTAACAACCTACAAAAGATTCTCCACAAAGGCTGTCGAGCATGAATATCGCCGTGTCTTCCAGAATCGATAGATTTGGGAAGAGCAAGGTTCCATTACACCAATGATGCAGATCTGGGGCTAGACAATTTCATCTTATCCAAAATCACCTTCCAAAAGTGGCAAATGTTCGCTAAACAACCTTCGACGACAAACATTGAATGGGTAATGGAATTTTACGCACACAGACCAGTGGCTAACAATCCCTACTCTTACCTCCGAGGAAGGGCAATTCCTATCGCTGATGTGATCATTAACGCCCATTTCGGCCTCCACATCAAAGCTGACAAACACGCTGCGTTCGTAGCTACCCTGACATCTAATGACTATGAGATGATGAAGGCAGAACTCTGCATGTCGGGAGCAGAATGGAACACGGGGAAACATCACGGATCTGTCAGCCGCCGAGACTTAAGATTAGAAGCAATGTTATGGAACACCTTTATCAAGAGGAATCTACTACCCACATCACATAATCAAACGGTGGATTGGCCACGACTGACACTTATCCACTCCATCATCCATAACTGAAAGATTGATGTCGGTCACATCATTAGTGATCAAATCTTTGAATATGCCACTAAGGACAGAGGTATATTGATTTTCCTATGCTTAATCACTGCCTTGGCGAGATGCGATGGCATACCGACATGGCCCACCGATACATACACCTCAAAGAGGAAATGATGGACCAAGAATGTCTATATCAAAAGAATACAAGTGGAGAAAGTTGTTCCACAAGCTTTCTTTCCACCTGTTGATGGACCTCAGTCAGCCGAAGCAGCACAACCTTAAAACACCACAAAAGAAGCTACCCCGGTATCATCAAAAATTTTGGACATTCTACACCGAATGGAGAGAATACATCTAGCCTTCATAAATTATATTTGGGAGTTCAACAGCGCAGTCATAGCCATCATCCTAGAAGAACTCCCAACTCGTTCGACTGTATTCCCCGAGTTTACAGTCGACCTCTTTATGCCACAACAAACACCTACTCTTGCCCTTACTCAAATAGTTTTTACCTCCGCCACAGTTCCACTGTCTCTTGTTGCCACAACTATATCTGCAACAAATGAACCGTTCTCTACTGATTCTGCAACAGCGACCAGAAGACAAGATTCTACCCAACGCGCTGCTACTCTAGTAGTTTCCAATCCACTTAATTAGAGTAACTCCTCAAATGACATGAAATCTCTTATGCAAACAATCAAGGATTCCATCGTTCCCGAAACTAGCAAAAGGAGGAAGGCTCTTGGTTCTGCCACAACACCTCCTTGATCGACCTAGATACGGAGGACGAGCTAGTGCGAGACCCCACTCCCGTTCGAATCCAACCACCTCGCTCCGCCAAAAAGTCAATGGTAAGCCCACTAACGATGGCCGCCCAACAGCCACCAAAGACACGTCGAAAGCTCCTATTCGACAGTGATTTCGAGGATTACTTTGGTCCACCAAATTCTAAAGGGCAGTAGTCTTTCTCTTATCTATTATGTTTTTTTATGTTTCTTTTATTTTCGGCTTTCTTTTATTTCTATCTTTTTCCATGCATCGAGGACAATGCATCCTTCGAGTTTGGGGGAGTATTGGTCCTATTTTATAATTGTAAATGTTTGTCAATGTATGAAAGTAATCAGATTATCTTATTATTGCCTTAATTTTTGTCTTAACATCTTTTATATTTATTGTAAAAAAAATTAAGTCTGTTGAATTTTATTGAAACTGCCTCAGTAGTAATATATTTTCCAGTCGTCGTCGTAATCTATACCATTCACCAAACTTGAATTTCGAAAGGTTTACTAGGATTAGTACTTAGGATTAGACTATGAGCTTGAAAATATTCAAACACTGCTAGTCTTAGTTGATTTTGAAAGTTCTTTTCTTTGAAAAGCAATAAGAAATTAGGCCTAAATTTTAACTAGAGGTGTCTATCATCGGCTCTAGTTAGTTCATAAAGGTGACCAGCACTTGCTCTAGGACTTAGACTTTCTCCCACTTATTAGAGTTGCCCGAAATTGGCTCTAGTAAGAATAGCTAAACTCTTGAGGTACCCGAAACTAGCTCAAGAAGTATAAGTATATAGCAATATATATTTTATATACTATTACGGTGAAAGAGAAAAAGAAGATTCAAATAAAAATTTTATGTCAGAAGTCTTGAGCTAGAAAAAGGATTAGAACTTAGAAAATCAGGTTTGACACAGCTACGAATACACCCACTAAGACTCATAGTCCAGTTCCGAGGAATTCCTAGAATCTAGAAGAAGCCGAGTTAAGAAAGGATTTCTGTCGCGGTAGGCAGGACGATATATTACTTTAAAATTCCTGACTTAATTTTATCTTTTGCATTGCTTGAGGACAAACAATAGTTCGATTTTGGGGTAATCGATAAGTGTATAAAAGTCATGATTTTTATATCATTTTCCCACTCGTTTATTGTCAATTAAGGACAATACTGACAATTTTGCTTATTTTCCATAATTCATTATCCAATTACGTAATTTATGAATTTATTTATTATTTGGCATAAAACAGATGCATTTGATGATTTTCTTTCTTAGACATGAAACACATTATAGGAATGGCCAGATAAGATGATAGATATTGAATTGTAGATTAGCATCCGCCACGGCAACACTTTAGAGGCTGCAGTAGTAGAATAAAGATAACAACTAGTGCTTGATAGAAAGAGAAAAATATACCTATCTTAACAAACATAAAGCGAGAGAAAGAAGGAGCCGATCAAAGGAGTCGATCAAAGGAGTCAAGCCTTGGTCAAAAGATAATGCAAGAATAAAGAGTTATTTTAGGAAATAGAATAAATTGTCCTAGTTTAATTATGAATTATATTCTTTTCCTTGTATAACTCTTCCCTTACGTGGAAGACTTTAACCAAGGGCTTGGCCTATATAAGGCACACATTAGGTCTATGTTTAGGGGAGTCGGATTGGAGAATCCTATAGCATAAATTCCTAGCCGCTGACTACATATTCTAAAACCCTTCCGAGGTTTAGGTTGTTTGTAGAGTAGTTAGAGAAGAAGGTTGTATTATATTTGATATTTATTAATGCAAAACTTATTTCATAGTTTATTCTCTTGACATTTACTTTTCTTTGCATATGATCTTAAGATGATAGTATATAAAGAAAAATCTATTTGTCTAATATCGTGAGGGTTAAGCTTGCAAAATGAGAGAATGCGGTCTTTGCTGAAGGGCAGTGACTAATCCGGTTTAGAGATAAAACACCCAGGATTTCAACGACTAATAAGACGCATGTGTTTGGTTGGTGTTCATCCTCAATTCATGCCGGAAGGTATCATCAAGACGTGGACTTAAACAGTTCTCTTTACTTAGGGATATGGAGGAGACACACAAGGATGCTCTGTCGAACTATAGAAAGTTGATTTATCGACAAGGCATAACCCCGCCTAGGCAGCTGCGGCGACCCTTAGTGCGATCCGCCGAGGCAGAAAATCAACTCATTGCATTAATAAGTGAATAAATAATACAACCGGATTCCCCTCTACAAAGCACTCAATCTGGCCTCATTTCTATCATACTTATCATTTTCTTTCATTTAGTTTTTAAGTAGTTAATTTAATTATTTCAATCCAACAAATTACTTGTGTTTTTATTTTTATATTTGCAGGTTTAAGCAGTAGTAAAGTCGACACAATCCCTACGAGTTCGAAAATCTAAAATACTACAATTTGACGAAAGGTGGAAATAAAAGGACTTCCAAGTCTTCACCAATTTAGGAATGTGACCAAGTGCCCTCAATGTCCCGAACATGTTAGGGAAGAAGTGAAGGCCTTTATGTTGAAAAAGTAAAAAGAAAATGCTAAAAATTTAATGTCACCTCAAGATTTTTCCTATGTGTTGATGATCATGATGAAGAAGAACTTGAAATTGCCTCAGGTGGGGATACAAGAAACTCAAGTCAAAGGAACGAATCTAAAAAACTAAGAATTAAGGGTCCAATGGATTTCTTTGTTGCTCCTAAATTTAATCCACACAAAGATGAGAGTGTGCAAGAAGCTTGTGCTAAGCAACTAAGGGAGAGTACTTGTAGAAAAGTTGTTAGATTCTTTTATGATGCCAAGATTGCTTTCAATGCGGCAAGTTATCCAAGCTTCAAAGAAATGTGCGATGCTATTAGACAATAAAGTGTTGGTTTTAAAGTGCCTAGCTTTCATGAGTTTAGAGTGCTACTTCTTAAGAAAGAAGTAGAGGATACTCAAAAAAAATAGAAGAGCACAAAAAAGAATGGGAACAAAAGGGTTATTCGATTTTGTCAGATGGATGACGTGATTCAGTTACGCAAAAATATATTGTTAATTTTCTTGTCAACTCTCTGAAATGATTTGTATTCATTAAATCTGTGGATGCTTCAGAAATTGTTAAGGATGTCGACTTATTATGTCGGATGCTTGATGACATGGTGGAACTTATTGGGGAGAAAAATATGATCCAAGTAGTGACAGATAATGCTTCTAATTACGTCAAAGCTGGTACGAAATATAATTTTTTAATTTATTTTTTTAGATTATTGAAATATTTTAATTTGATGTGTTGTTTTTTTATTTGTAGGAAAATTATTACAAGTAAAAGGGCCACACCTTTATTGGACTCCATGCGCGGCTCATTGTATCGATTTTATGTTAGAGGATATTGGAAAACTTCCAAGAATCAAGAATGTACTAAGAAAGTACATATTCATGAACGGCTACATATATAGCCATGTCTCTCTTGTGATTGATGGACATGAATATTTTGATGATGGTGATGATTTGGAGTGTTGGAGTATTACTCTTTAATGTTTAAGGACAACTTTGTTCATGTGTAACTTTGAAATTTGAACTATATTGGATACTTTGGTTGTTTTTATTTCTTTCTCTATGATATCATTTTATTTAATTTGAGACTTATACAAATTTAGGTAGAAATATTTTTATTTTATCACATATATAATATAATTATAATGTATTTATGTATAAAATATATTATATAATTAATTTATAATTTTTAGGTAAAATGGCGTCTCGCCTACGAAAGGCGAGCGCCTTCGCCTCGCGCCTCGGCTCTATGGATCTTTTACGCCTCGGAGCTCCTCACGCCTTTTCATACAAAGATCACCAAATCGGGTCAAAATATTTTGATGAAATCATCAATTTTATTCATGTAGGAGATTGTTGGAAAAACAATGAGAAATGGGCAACTTTGAGTCATATTTTGAAGTAGTAAAGATGAATATTCTAATAAGAAATTTGTTGTCTCTTATTCTATTCCATGATATCTTTACAATGGTATCTCATATGCTCAAAATGGTTAAATGATGAATGAGAAATTGATGCTCAAAATAAGAAGATTGAGAATAGAGTAAGGACTAAAAAACTCATTATCCCACATGGATGGGATAAATAAAAGTGAGAAGCGTTTATATACACTTACCCACATTGTTGCCATCGAATAACTTAAAATGACTTTGTGCCTCAAGTGTAGGGTGTAAATTTAATCTTATTTAGATTGGGGTGTACCCGTACAATGTGGGTAATGTTAATATTTGGACCGATTGAGCTTTTCATTCAATCACATTGTTGCTATTGAATGACTTGCAGGGGTATTATTTTAGATTCATTCAATCACCTTTATATTCTAGTTTGATTTTATGGTTATTGTTTTAGATTCATTCATTTTTCTCCTTTTTATTTTTTATTCAATCTGAATCGTCTTAGATTGATTACTTTGTAACAGTAACACTTGACATAATGTGTATTTATGGTAGAAAAAACATCATCAGTGGATCTAAATCAACTAAAACAGTCATAAACGACCACATACTCATTATAAGATTTAAAATACACTATCAAATATCTATGAAAGAACAAGAATATATTGTTAATATTCTTTATATAAAAAAATTATATTTATGTTTATTTTCTTATACTTATAGCTTGTATGAAAAAATCATTTTTATGTTTATTTTGTTATATTTTTGGTAAAAAAATTACTAGTGAGTTTTATTGTTAGTTTTTAAAAGTTTTTAGGATTTTTGAGTTTTTAAGAGTGTAAACTCAATACATAGTGAGGTTTTTATTTGTTTGCTATTTGTATTTTGTTTTTTTGAGAGATTGTTTTAGATTGATTCATTTTTTTCCTTTTTATTTTTTTATTCAATCTGAATCGTCTTGGATTGATTACTTTATAACAATAACACTTGACATAATGTGTATTTATGGCAGAAAAAACATCATCAATGGATCTAAATCAACTAAAACAATCATAAACGATCACATACTCATTATAAGATTTAAAATACACTATCAAACATCCATGAAAGAACAAGAATATATTGTTAATATTCTTTATATAAAAAATTATATTTATGTTTATTTTCTTATACTTATAGTTTGTATGAAAAAATCATTTTTATGTTTATTTTATTATATTTTTGGTAAAAAAAATTACTAGTGAGTTTTATTGTTAGTTTTTAAAAGTTTTTAGGATTTTTGAGTTTTTAAGAGTGTAAACTCAATACATAGTGAGGTTTTCATTTGTTTGCTATTTGTATTTTGTTTTTCTTAGAGATTGTCGATATATTCGACATGAAGGTAATTGTGTGGCAAATCGAACGGTTAGATTAATCATGAATAATTTATTGTTATATACTTATGTTCTCCCGTTTAGAGTGAAGTTTTTGTTATAGCTTGATTTCAGTTGTTCTGTTCGGATTGTACGTTATTTTATATATGTTGTCAAAGATATTCTTTTCTCCATTTAGATTTTAAAGTGTTTTTAACTAGTTAATTTTAATATGTTCCCTTTTTATTAAATTTATAACTTAAAAAATATTAATAGAAAATATTAACCATTTATTCTAAAAAATATTTTATATATATTAAATTTGGTGAGAAAAGAAAATTCTCATTCATGTGCACAACTAGACATCTCTCGCTAACTATATTTTTATACATTTCTATAATATAAAATTAGATCTAATCATTTAAAATAAAATTTTGTAGTATTTAATTTAAAGAAAAAGAAAAACCCCAGGAATCGATCGGGGAGGGGAGAAGTAAAGCGTTGACAGAAGAATACCTGGAAAATCAAATCCAATGGATGGGGTGGTTGGTTTTGACTAAATTCTCTACAGGAAATAAAATCCCTTAAAATACCAATGGCGAAACCAACAAACACTCTCTGTGGGCCGACCCATTCTCTTTTTATCTACTCTCGTCCGTCTGATTGTCTTCTCCAGTGCGAGATTTTCTGATAATATCAATGCCGTCACTTCCGACTGCAGCTCTCTCGTCTTCATCTTCATATTCTTCGCTCTCTCTCCTCCCTCCATCTTCTTACTCTTCTCCCAGGAAAACTCAATTACGATTCTGCCTTTCCTATTCCTTACCCAGGTTTACCAATCCCATCCACCCATATTGCAGACCCATGACATGTTCCGCCACTCCCATTGAGAAAGAAACTGTAATCTCCGACCGCCCTCACTCTTTCCTCCGTGAAACCGACGGCCTAGATGATGGGTCCGTCAGGTCGCGATTCCAGCGCATGATTATGGATGTGCAGGACAGCGTCTGTGGCGCCCTTGAGGATCTCGACGGAGCTGGAAACTTCAAGGAGGACGCTTGGACGAGGCCCGGAGGAGGTGGAGGGATTAGTCGAGTGTTGCAAGACGGTCACGTGTTCGAGAAGGCTGGTGTTAATATCTCTGTTGTTTATGGAGTTATGCCCCCAGAAGCTTATCGAGCTGCCAAGGCTGCTGTCACTGATCAGAATCCCGGTCCGGTTCCCTTTTTCGCCGCTGGAATCAGCTCGGTAATTCTTAACTTTTCAATTTTATACAAAAATTCCGTGGAATTCCATTTGGCATCTGTGTTTTCTTCCTTTTTTCAGGTTTTGCATCCGAAGAATCCTTTTGCTCCTACGATGCATTTTAACTATAGATATTTCGAAACCGATGCTCCAAAAGGTACCTACTTTATCCATAATTGTTGCTGGTGCTGTTAATTTGTTAATTTGGCATGCTTAGCCTAATGTGGTAGTTCTAGATTTTGGATATAGTATGGGTATATGTATGACAGAAATAGAATAAACACAGATGAAACGCTACATTGGCATGAATACATGGAAATGCCTATAAATCAAAACTTATTTGCTTGCCAAAATATGATTACATGTTTTTTTTTTTTTGTGTGTGTGTGTGTGCTTCAAAGACAAGTCCAAAGTTGTGTAAGTTTAGTTTGTGTCTTGTCTTGAAAATTTGCAGATTCTCCCGGAGCACCTAGGCAATGGTGGTTTGGTGGTGGGACTGATTTGACTCCATCTTACATCTTTGAGGAGGATGTCAAGCACTTCCATTCAGTAAGTTGGATTTCAATTCTTTCTTATTTCTCCTTTTTCTTAATAAAAGGTAAAACACTATTTCGCCAAACATTAAAAGCTTGAGACATCTGCATTTACTCTATTAAGATATGAAGAAGCTTAAGAAGTTGAATTAGTTCTAATTCTGGTAGTTTCACTCTGAGAAAGTATAGCATTGATCTTATCAAAAGAAATTCGGATATTTGAATGTCTCAAGATCTTACTAAATTTGATACATAGATTTGATGGAAAGAACATGGATGTAATCCATATAACATCATCAACCTTTGTTCCATTTACATATTAGTATAGACTATATAGATTAATGGGTGGAGACAAATGTTTCTAACTTTCAGTGCACTGCACATGTCAGCCTTGTAGATAACCCATAGTGTTCTATAAATAATAGGGTACAAATGTGTAAATATTAGTTCTATCCCTGCAAAAATGTTATTTCAAAATCGAAATGTTTTGCCAAATGTTCTTTTGCTAACATTGACCTTCTTTTGTAGATACAAAAAAGGGCCTGTGACAAATTTGATCCATCCTTTTATCCTCGATTCAAAAAATGGTGTGATGACTACTTTTACATTAAGGTAAGATATTTGCTAGAATTTTTTGGCATTACATGAATTTCTCATCTATTTCCCGTGTTTTATAACCATATTGAGAAAATGGGCTTTGCAATTCTATAACTTGAGGGTTTATTTTACTTGGGAAGTAGATGACTTCTTTTGTGCCTCATTTGCTCCTTATGAATAAGACAACAATAATGATAAAGAATTCTGATTTATGGCACTCAAGGTACTCATCTACCTAAATAACGATCCAGCTTATATAGATTCACCTTTGGCCTGCTTTTAATAACTTATAATTGAACGCATAATTAGGATTGAGCATTCAATCGAGTTGAGTAAAAAATTTGAGTTATATTTGAGGTTACAAGGATTATTTTGTTAACTATAGTACAAAGACCTATTCAAGTTTTTGTTTCTCATCGACTCCAATTCGTTTACAGTTTTCTCCAGTTAATTATGGATTAAATTGTTAAAGATTGTCTGTTTTTTGTCTGTGCAGCATCGAGATGAGAGGCGAGGAGTCGGGGGAATATTTTTTGATGATCTAAATGACTATGATCAAGAGATGCTTCTTTCCTTTGCCACTGGTAATTGTTTGGGTGTTACCACGTATATAAATCTTGATTCCATTTGTCTGCAGTGTTTGTAATGAACCAACATGCTGTCTGGTTGCAGAATGTGCAAATTCTGTTGTTCCTGCGTATGTACCCCTTGTCGAGAAAAGGAAGGATACGCCATTCAATGAAAGGCACAAGGCATGGCAACAATTGCGAAGGGGGCGCTATGTCGAATTCAACTTGGTATGGAATCTATACCTACCGCTAAAGTAGATGGATTTGACATATTGGACGAATCTTAATCATACGTATAGCTTATGTTTGATTTGTTTAATGGCAGGTGTATGATCGAGGTACAACCTTTGGACTGAAGACAGGAGGTCGAATTGAAAGTATTCTTGTTTCTCTCCCTCTAACAGCACGATGGGAATATGATCATGTAAGCTTTCTTCCCCTCATGCAACTATGTTGTCGTTTAACCGGAACTGATACAGTGTCATATTTCTTTCGTTTGACCTACAGAAACCAGAGAAGGGCAGTGAAGAGTGGAAATTGTTAGATGCTTGCATGAATCCTAAGGAATGGATTTGATGTTTGCTGGTTGAGTTTGTTTTCTACTTTTCTAAAACTTTCCATTGTGTCTTGTTCCTTTTTCCTATTCTTACTGTTGGTATACCCATACTCCTCCTCTATGTGTGTGTTCCTGTTTTGTTGTATACGGTCTTTGTTTGGAGGACGACAATTGCTTAATAATAGTGTGAATCCGATGGTTAACATCTTCATGTCTTCTTTATTCTTTTCAAAAAAATAATTACGTGTACCAATTAGAATTCCGCTGAATTTTTGGGACCACCTAACTCGCCAATTAGATATCATCAAACTGTTAAATAGATGTTCATTTGGTAATTAATGAAATTTGTATTATATATTTAATCTTTGTTAGTTGTTTACTATATCATTTAGTTTTAATTTCGGTTTGAGTATTAGAGTAGTTGATTTTTTATTTGGTTGACTAAGTTTAGTTAATATTGGTTAGGTCAATATTAGGTAAATAGATTAATCAGTTTTAATCAGATTTTTAAGGTGGGTTATGTTTTTACACATAGTCTATATATTTGTCACAATTAATTTGTTTTTGGATTTGACAAAATCGATTTGAGTATATTTTTTTCTTTGAAAATCGGTTTAGTCTTATTCTGTTAGGTTAAAATTACTTTAGGTCTATTTTTAATATAATTAAAATTTGAGTTAATTTTATTTAGTTTAATTTATTTTGAGTTCTAAATTAAATTTGAGTCATTATTTTTAGTTCAATATTAAATCTTGATGTAAATAAACCAATTTAAATCTCTGATCAAATTTGATACGTCTAACTTGAAATTCTCTTACGGTAGTTGTGACTATGTGGTTGGTCACTAGAGTCGAGAATGTAAAAATAGTTAATCGGATGGGTTTCAGATTGGGTATTCGGTCAGGTCAGGTAAAATTGGTTATAGGTTATTTCATGTTGATTTGATGTTTTGAGTCGATTAGGGTCGGATGCAAGTCAATTTCAGGTCGGATCCATTTCAGTTTTAGTATATTTCAAGTCAAGTTCAAACGGTTCAGTCAAAATCAGATAATTACTAGGTAAATTTTAGGTTGGGTTTATTCCAGTTCGGTTGCATTTCAGGTCGGGTTTATTTCAGTTCGGTTGTATTTCAGGTAGGGTTAATTTGGGTTTTAAATTCATTTTAATTTTAATTTTAAGTTTAATATAAATAGTCGGTAGACTTTGGGTTAATCATTCATTTCAAATTAATTATTTAATGTCTAACATCTTTTACTAGCATGAATCACATTAAAAATAAATATTATGAACTAAACCAAACAAAAATATTATCAAATGATTCATATCTTAAAATTTTGATTAAATTACAAAAAACAGAAATTAATAAATGTAAATTTCGAAGATAAATAAAAATATCATGACATTAAAAAATATTGGACTAAATTAAAAAAAAATGAAAAGGGGTCAATTTAAAATAAGACTGGAGTTTTAGGGTCTATAATTAACAAAATATAAAATCAAAATCATAAATATTGGATTAAATTACCCAAAAAAGAATAAGGTCAATTTCAATAAAAAATAAAGTTTTAGGGACTAGAAAGAATAAACATTAGACTAAATTACAAAAAATAAAAATTAATAAAGAATAAATTTAAGTTTAAAATTAAAAAACGTTAATAAAATAAAATATCATCTTATTAAAAATACTGGACTAAATTATGAAAATACATAATAGTCAATTTAGAATAAAAATAAAGTTTTAAGGACTAAAATGAACAAAAAATCATCAAATGGATCATATCCAAAATACTAAACTAAATTACAAAAATTATAAATTAATAATGATAAAATTCGGTGAAAATTTACTTTTAGGATTAATATAAATAAGAATATAATTAAATTTTAATATATGTATAATATACTTAAATACATTATACATATACAATATATTTTTTATAATATACTTTAATATATATAATATACCTTAATATACATATAGACTATATATAGACTATATATTATATATAGAAATTAGAATATAAATGTATATACTTATATATGAATGTATATTTTAATATGTGATCTTTAATGTATATACTTATATAAGTATGTATGTATTTTTTTGAACAAGCTAATAATAATTACAGTAGTATCTGTTCTAAGATATAACCTCCACCATTCGACATTGATCGCTCAATCACTCTACTAGCATCGCTGGTGCTCAAACCCGTGACCTTTAGGAACAACAACCGTTCCTCTAGGAACAACACCATTCGACAAAATAAGTATGTATGTATATGTATAATACATTGTATATATATGTATATAATATACATTATATGTATATATTAATATATTAGATGTCTATAGTTGTATGTATATATATATGTATATGTACATTTTAATATATATAATACATTCTTTAATATATACTTAATTATCAAATGTTTATACGATGAACAAATCAAATTTAAAGCAAATAAAAAAGGCGGATGCTTTTTCTTCCCCAACCCAATTACAATAAAACCTCTATAAATTAATATCATTGAGACCATAAAATTTTATTAATTTAGAGAGATATTAATATATCGATAAATTAATAATTTATTAATTAAAAGAAATTTTTTCAATTCAACAAATATAACTTTGATAAAGATATTGTGTGCAAATAAATTATAAATTTTACATAATATTTTAATTAATTAAAAATAAGTAGATTCATATATATGTTATTAAATATATTTATGTATCAAATTATTTCTCAATTAACAATAGCAAATTGTTTTCGACACTGTAAAATTTACTCAAATGAGGAAGCAGACTCAAGTGACATAACTTTTGAAGAAGGCTTACATGAACTTGAGAATATGATCAATGATATTGGCTATTGCAATAAAATAGACATCGATAACTTGTTGGATTATCCAGGCGAAAATGACGAATGTTTACAAGTTTAAAGTTTAGAGAAAATTGTGGCTAATATTGTTGAAAGTTCTACTAATGATGAAGTTGAAGATGATTCAACACTATTTGAACTAGTCACGCGAAAGGAAGCATTGAATGCGGCAACAACCCTTCACAACTTTTTATTGCAGTTGGAGAACTTAACGCCGAAACTTATGGGTGCAATTGAAAAAGTTAGAGATGAAATTGAATTAAATTTGAATTTTAAAAAGAAACAGATTACAATAGATTCATATTTTAACAAGTTACCAAAGTAGTAATTGTAATATTTATGAATTATTAATTTATAGTTTTGATGGGACCTTTATATTTATAAAGAAGAATTTCCAAAAAAAAAATATATTATTATCTTGAATTTGATGATTTTTACATTAGCCTAAGCAGGGATAGAAAAAATTTATTATTTAATAGAGTTTATTAATTCAAAAAGTATAATTTTTTAGGTTTTATTGTATTTTGTTTGGGGTTTGCTTTCCCTCCGATCTATTAAAAAAATCTCCTTGCATTAATAAACTCTATTAAATATTTTTTTATTTAATAATCATAATTAATAAAATATTTTTTGAATTAATTAGAGCTTTCTCTCCGATCTATTAATTATTAAAAATTTAAATTAATTTATTAATTATGATTTAAATTTTTAATAATTTATTTTAAATTAATTCATCACAAATTATTAATTTAATAAAATTTTTAAATTTTGAATAATTTTTAAAAAATAAATTTAATAAATCAAAACATAAAAAATAATTTTGAAAATAAATTATAACTAAATTATTAATTAGAGCTCAATTCACTAATTAATCAAATTATTAAAGCTAATTAATTATAAATCTTTATATGAGGACCAAATCAAGTTTAAAGCAAATCGCAAGACTTAATAATTAATCAATTTATGAAACATGACTTAATTGAATGAAATCTAAAGAAATAAAACAAAAAGATAGGACTAAAAAAAACAAACTAAAACTTGAAAAATCTAAACCCTAAGCATCTAATTAATGAAGGACCTAAAGGGTGATTAACCCATAAAAAACAGAATTTTACCCTCCAATTGTTTCATTTTGTTGCTTGCTTCCCCTATCAAATAAAAAAAATAAAAGTTTCTCTCCTAAACTAAAAGGTCTTTTTCATTAATTTAACAATTATAATTATTTTTTAATAAATATTTTTTTTAATTTAATGATCATAATTAACGAATTAATTTAAATTTTTAAATAATATTTCAATAAAAAAAATATAAGTATGTTAATACTTATTAACTTCACAGATAATTTATATTAAACGAGTTACTATGTATATTGAATTATTTAACATAATTTAACACTTAGTAGTATGAAATGAATATCTAAATATAATATTTTTTTATATATTTTTTAAGTTGATTATATATGAGTATATATATAATTATTTAATATTTTAAATTGATTTTTAAAAATATAATAGTTACTTTCTCAATTACATATATTATCAGGTTAATACCAGTTCAGGTTCAAAACAGGTGAGATTCAAAACAGGTTGGGTAAAATCAGGTCTCGGATTGATTCAGTTGGATAATATCGGTTATCTGTCAGGTCAGACTTGAGATCAAGTTCATTGTAGTCGGGTACAGGTTGAGTTTTCGGTCTAGAATAGTAAGTTCAAATCAAGTTTAGGTCATTCTCGGTTGGATACAGGTCAGGTTCGGTTACAACAGTAACAAGTCAAACTCGGGTTCAGGTCAACAACAGTCGGATACAGATCAAGTTTTGATCATTACATCCTCGGGTTAAACCAAAATTTGACTCGAATAGATTTTAGTCAAATTTTCAGGTCGGGTTAACTTTCTACATCCCAGGACAGAGGTAAAAGTAAGGGTATGCTCTTGGTGTGTTCGACATTTATATTTTAAAATCAAACAAATAATTTTATTGTCAAAATGGATTAATAAATCAAGTTTTATCGAGTAAATTTTTAAATTAATCACAAACTATCTAAAACATTTATTTTAATTATTTAATTTTGAAGTGTTATAGAATAATATTTAACTTTGAATTTTATTACACTTATAATTTTGTTGAGAAGCTATTATGAAAGTCCGTTAATATTTTTTGTTGAGTTAGTTTGTTTGTTGGTGAGATTCTTGAAGCTAGCTAGTGTATAAATAAAGCTCACGTAAATCCATTTTACATATTGGAATAAAGAGGCAATTTACAATTCTTTACATGGTATCAATTTTCAGGTTTCATGTTTCAACTTTTATTCATTATCTTGTTGGTTACACTGGTCATTAGGGTTTCTCTTTTTATTCTAATATTTCAGTCTCTTTCATGATTGCTTTCTTGTTTTTTTTTTTTTTTGCATATCATGGCACCTTCAACAGAATTGATTGTTGATTCCAATCATATCTTGTTTCTTCATCGATCGGAGCTGTTCCAAGTATTGACACTTACAACCTTTAGAGTCGTTTTATGAGAATTGTTCTTCTTGCAAAAAAAAAAAAACAAGTTAGGTTTCATCGATGAAGATTGTTGTAGGACAAACTTTGACACTCATCTCTGACCTCTTTAGGATCGTTGCAATGCTTTGGTGTTATCTTGGTTACTTAACACAATCGGCAAAGATCTTTTAGCTGGGATCGTCTTTGCTTTCAATGTAATTGTGATTTGGAAAGATCCCAAAGAAAGATTTGATAAGATGGATGATTCTCGTATCTTTTTCTTCATCGAGAAATTGCTATGCTAACACAAGGTGAGTTATATGTTTCTTCTTACCACATGAAATTAAAATTGCTTTGGGATGAGTTTAATGCACTTGTGCTTTTTTCTTCTTGTGAGTATGAACTTGCACAAGCCAATCTGTACCAGCATCTTCAACAACTCTTTTAGTTTCTTATGGGCCTTAATGAGATATTTTTTGTTATTCGAAGTCAAGTACTTCTCATGCAGCCTTTACGTTTAGTAAATAAGGCATTTTCAATGATCTTACAAGAAGAATCCCAAAGAGTTCATCTTAGTTATATTACAATTATTCCTGAATCCACTGCTTTATATGCTTCGAGCTAATCTCGAAGAAAATTTATTGGTATTTATGATCATTATCACCTTAAATGGCATAAAAAAAGCCTAGTGTTACATACTCATTGGCTTCCCTACAGACTTTAAGTTCACTAAGCAAAAGGACTCTCATGCTGCTACAATTATCCAACCAATTAAAACTGTTTGTGAAAAGATTGCTTTGGTAGGTCCAACTCCTCAGATTGATCAGGCGTCTGTGTTTACTCAGACTCAGTATCAACAACTCTTGGACCTCTTGCACAAGACTTCTACTACTAATGTTGCAGGTATATCTTACTTTTCTATTGTAACTCAGATTGGTTGGATTCTAGATACATATACAACTGATCATAGGTGTTCTAATTTTTCTAGCTTGCTTAACCCTATTTCTTATTATATGAATCCTCGTAATATTTATCTTCCAACTGGTAATCAAGCTTCCATTATTCATGTTGGTTCTTTGTTAGGCTTGGAGTGACTCGATGCACAACCGATTAACTTGTCAATTTGATGGAGAAAGAACACTTTAGGTGGTTGGTTGTGGAAGCAAAAATATAGACAATGACACAAGGATTTATAGTGGTTCGGCCTCGCCTACATCCACTACCTTAGCTTCCCACTAAGGATTTTCCAAATTCACTAAGACTTTCAACCTTTTGAGGTTAAAGGGATAACCTTACAATCCTAGACTCAAACCCGAATTTAGCATCCAAAGTTCACAATCCGAACTTTGGGAATTCACTCAACAAAGAGAAAAACTTAGCAAACTTGTTTAATCCTTCTAATAAGGCTAATGTTTGCAATCTAAGCACTCACCCAATTCCTAATTACACTTGAGCATATATGACAATTGAGCTCACAAGTGTTTGTCTACCCAAATAATAGGAAATTAAGCACTAAGACAATTTCTTGATCATAATGTTGTTACAAGTGAAGCATTGGTCTTCTCTTGATGCTTGAGGCTTCCTTTTATCATCCCAAATGAGCTTCTAGCCGTTGGTGACCGTTGGGATTGGTTTGGAGCCGTTTGGAGCTGATTACAAGGCTTATTTCCTCTTTGGAAAATAACCGTTGACCTGCATTTAAGAACTGGTATCGATACCGCTTGAACTGGTATCGAAACACCCTCTTTGGGAAATAGCCGTTGACCTGCATTTAAGAACTGGTATCGATATCGGTATCGATACCGCTCCTAGCCGTTGGGGTTTTTTATAAAATCATTTTGACTGTTGGGGGTGTTTCAAAACAGGGTTCGAAACAGAGCATCACAGTGGCAAAAAGGTATCGATACCAGTATCGATACCACTGTGGTTTTTCCTTTGAAACCATGGTATTGAAGAACAGGTATCGAAACACCTTAAGGGTGTATCGAAACACCTGGGTTGAAAACACTTATTTGGTTTCTTTAAATTGTTTAAAACATATTTAAAATCACTCAAAAACATCTTCAATATATTTTCAAGTAGTTTGGACATAAGAACCATTTTTGAAATCTTTTCAAATTAGTCCAAAACTAATTTTCAATTATTATATCAAAACATTAGTTCTACAATCTCCCCCTTTTTGATATAATAAAACTAACTTGAAAAATTGTTTTTGAGATTGCTCCCCCTTTCTCAAACAAAATTTAAATAAGAGAATTAAAGAATCAAATCATTTAAAGTTCCATCTTATCCATTTGTCAAGTCTTTGAAAAGTAATTTTTCATAACATTCTCCCCCTTTTTGTTATATCAAAAATGGTTCAAACCAAGTTTGAAAAACTTTAAAGCTCATAACATAGGAGAATTTGAAAGATATCAATTGTTGAAAAATTAAATATCAAAACATTGGTTATGAAAACAAAGACTCCCCCTTACTCAAGGCATCACTAAGTGTTAGTCCAACATATATGATAAACTAGTTGAAATAAAACAAAAAATAAGCAAATAAACACAAATTCAACTAGAAATTTTACCACACTTGAGTCAAAGGTAGGATGTAAAGCCTTCCTTCTTCAAGTGTCCTACTTGTGTGTATGGAGCTCCCCCTTAATCTTGCACTTTGATGCTCATACCTCCATCACACCTAAAATGAAACAATCAAGTAATTTTTTGTATCCAAATTGCTTTGGATCCTTTAGCATTAGAAGCACATAATTTAGTCCCCTTAGGAATCAATTTTTCAATTTCATCCCTATTTGTTGAAGTGATTAGTCCTTTTGGGACCCAAACACTTTTAAAACATTTTCCATTTTCAAATCTAGTGGCACTAGATTGTTTCAAATAAAAATTTGATTTTCTCACATCATTTTTCTTTTGAATTTTTTTGGAAATCAAATCTTTTTCCTTCTTAAGATCATCTAGAGCCATTTGATGATCTTTTTCTATCTTTTGAAGCAAATTTTGTAAATCCAAAACTTTAAGCTCAAAATCTTTTAATTTTGCTTCAATTTCGAAATTGGTTTTTGAAAGCAAATTATTTTCTAATTTAAGATTTGAAATCATCTTTTTGTTTTTAGAAAATGAAGCCTTGAACTCAAAAACCAATTTATCATAGGCTTCTTGTAACTCATCAAATGAATATGAATTTAACCAAGATGAGTTAGAAGTTACCTCCCCCTCATTGAGGGCCATCAAGCATAGGTTGGCTTCTTCATTTTCGGTGGAGTCATCATCACTCCATGTAGCCACATATGCTTGCTTCTTGGAAGATGATCCCCTTTTGATTGACTTGTGGGAGTCCTTCATCTTCTTTTTTGATTCATGCTTTGAAGATCTCTTACTTTTGTTCCTCACGAATCGATCGAAGTCAATGAAGAGTTGGGCAAGCTCTTCATCTTCTTCACTATCCTCCTCACTTGAATCTTCAAAGTGGATACACTTGGAGGATTTTAGAGCAACGGTGTTGACATTTACACCAAGCTCTTGAACCTTCTTCTTCCCCATCGCTCTAATCTCTTCCTTCTTCTTCTCCTCTTGTCTTCCTTTCATCATAATTTGATGTGGGAGGGGTGACCCCATGAGTTCATCAAGCTTGAGTGTCTTTAGATTTTTAGCTTCGATGATGGCGGTCCTTTTTGATTCCCATGACTCGGGAAGGGAATAGATGAGCTTACGAACAAGCTTCTCCTCCGGAATGATCTCTCCATATCCTCTAAGTCCATTGGTGATGGTGGAGAATCGATCAAACATCTTTGCTATGTCCTCTTCCGGATTCATCTTGAAGTTCTCATACTCTTGGTTGAGGAGTCCAATCTTGGTCTCCTTTACTTCGTTTGTTCCTTCGTATGTGACTTCTAGCTTGTCCTAAACTTCCTCGGCACTATCACAAGAAGATATCTTCTCATAGATGCTTGGATGGAATGCACAAACAAGAATGTGCAAGGCTTTGTGATTAAGCACCATCTTCTTGCGATCTTCCACGCTCCATTCCGCCTTTATTCCTTTTGACAAAAATGGTCCATCTTCAACTATATCCCATAGCTTGTAGTCTCTAGAGTTGATGAAATACTTCATCCTTATCTTCCATTGGGAGTAGTTGGACCCATCAAAGAAAGGTGGCTTGTCAATGGATTGAGCCATGGAATGTCGGTTGATCATAAATTGGTCGAGCTCTCCGGATCTTCTCAATAGGATGTTAATCCTCCTCGATTGAGCCTTGCTTTGATACCAATTGTTAGGCTTGGAGTGGCTCGATGCACAACCGATTAACTTGCCAATTTGATGGAGAAAGAACACTTTGGGTGATTGGTTGTGGAAGCAAAAATATAGATAATGACACAAGGATTTATAGTGGTTCGGCCTCGCCTACATTCACTACCTTAGTTTCCCACTAAGGATTTTCCAAATTCACTAAGAATTTCAACCTTTTGAGGCCAATGGGATAACCTTACAATCCTAGACTCAAACCCGAATCTAGCATCCAAAGTTCACAACCCGAACTTTGGGAATTCACTCAACAAAGAGAAAAACTTAGCAAACTTGTTTAATCCTTCTAATAAGGCTAATGTTTGCAATCTAAGCACTCACCCAATTCCTAATTACACTTGAGCATATATGACAATTAAGCTCACAAGTGTTTGTCTACCCAAATAATAGGAAATTAAGCACTAAGACAATTTCTTGATCATAATGTTGTTACAAGTGAAGCATTAGTCTTCTCTTGATGTTTGAGGCTTCCTTTTATCATCCCAAATGAGATTCTAGCCGTTGGTGACCGTTAGGATTGGTTTGGAGCCGTTTGGAGCTGACTACAAGGCTTATTTCCTCTTCTGGTGCATGTGGTATCGATACCGCTTGAACTGGTATCGAAACACCCTCTTTGGGAAATAGCCGTTGACCTGCATTTAAGAACTAGTATCGATACCGCTCCTAGCCGTTGGGTTTTTTTATAAAATCATTTTGACCGTTAGGGGTGTTTCGAAACAGGGTTCGAAACAGAGCATCACAGTGGCAAAAAGGTATCGATACCACTGTGGTTTTGCCTTTGAAACCATGGTATTGAAGAACAGGTATCGGAACACCTTAAGGGTGTATCGAAACACCTGGGTTGAAAACACTTATTTGGCTTCTTTAAATTGTTTAAAACATATTTAAAATCACTCAAAAACATCTTAAATATATTTTCAAGTAGTTTGGACATAAGATCATTTTTGAAATCTTTTCAAATTAGTCTAAAACTATTTTTCAATTATTATATCAAAACATTAGTTCTACATTCTTTGTCTCTCTTTCATGGTTGCCTCCTTCACAATGTTCTCTATGTTTCTGAATTCAAACATAATCTCTTGTCCATCTCTAAGTTGATCATCGAACTCAATAGTCAAATTGTATTTTATCCTGACTTTTGTATCTTGCAGGATCTCTCCAATAGAAAGATGAAGTGGATTAGTAACCAACAAGGTTGTTTGTATGTCTTTCATTCCCCTAAGTCGAATGCTTGTATGATTCTACCTCTTGCTCCAAGTTTTTTCCCTTTAATGCTATTGTCAATACTTTTTGTACGTCTTCCTTTGTATCAATTGATGTATGGCATGCTCGTTTAGGTCATATGGCTTTCAATAAAATGAAAAAGATTACTTTTCCTTCTCTATTGACTATTTCATCTGAAAATATCTATCATATTTATCACGTAGCCAAGCAACATCGATTACCTTTTTCTATTAGTTCGAGTCAAGCTGCAAAACCTTTTGAGTTATTGCATATGGATCTTTGGGGGTCCTTACAGGGTTTTCACACATCAGGGTACCATTGTTGATGATTTTACTCGAATGACTTGAATATTTCTGTTGAGGCTCAAATCTGATACAATTATTCACCTTAAAACCTTCTTTTCGTACATTCACAATCATTTTTCCGTATACCTTAAAACCATAAGATCAGATAATAAAAATGAATTCTTTAATGAGTTGTGTTCTATATTTTTTCTTCTCTGGGAATCATTCACCAAAATAGTTGTGTTGCCACTCCATAACAAAATGGGGTGGCTGAGAGAAAACATAAACAATTGTTAGAAGTTGTTCGTTCTTTTTTCTTCCATTCCAAGGTGCCCATTACATTTTGGGATGAATGTATTTAAACATCTTGTTACCTCATAAATCGAATGTCTGCTTCTATATTGAATTGGTTAACCCCTTTCAACTCCTTTTTGATAAGCCATCAGACATTTTCATTTGTGTGTCTTTGGTTATTTGTGTTATGCAACAAAACCTATTGTTTAATAGACCTTTGTTTCCTATTTCCAGTCATATTTTTTATGAGGATTTTTAATTCTCACTTCTAGTAATGATTTGCAAGCCTTAATAGATTGCTCTTCTCCTTCGATTCCTTCAGATTCTTCTTTCAGTTCCACTGTACCTGACTCCAACAATCCTAATCCTACTAAGAATTCTTCTAATTTCACTGAACTTGACTCCAACAATACTAGTCCTACTCAGATTTCTTCACCATCACCTATTTTTTCTCACGATCATGTAACACCTGCTCTACCATCCCAGACAAGTATTCTAAATAATCCTTCTATACTTTCACCTCAGGTTAGAAGAACCACCAGAATTTCAAAACCTCCCAACTAGTTGAATGACTATGCTGTCAAATATTTTTATTGTCACTCTTCGAGTTTGTGCCCTACTTTTGATTCTATTACTTATTCTCATCTTTCTCCTCAAACTCAATTGTTTTTATCCATCACTTCTAAACATTTTGAACCTAAGTAGTTTGAAGAAGCTAAAAAAGATTTTCTCTGGATTCAAGCCATGAATAAGGAAATTCAAGCTTTGGAAACCAATCACACATGGTCAATTGTTCCTTTATCCTCTGACAAAACTCACATTAGTTTTAAATAGGTTTACAAAGTTAAGAATCATGCTTCTGGTGCTGTTGAACGATATAAAGCACGCCTGGTTGTCAAAGGTTATAACCAGAAAGAGGGTATTGATTACACAAAAACATTTTCTATTGTGGCTAAGCTTGCAACTGTAAGAACAATCTTAGCTCTTGTTGTGATGTTTGAATGGACTTTACATCAAATGAATGTTTACAATACTTTCTTGCAAGGAGATCTTGTAGAAAAAGTTTATATGACTTTACCTCTAGAATTTGACAGCGAGGGGGAGAATAATGCATGTCGACTGCACAAATCCTTGTATGGTCTCAAGCAGGCTTTTAGACGATGGAATTTAAAGTTAACTGAGGTCTTATTGCTTGTTGGTTTTTCACAAAGCAAGTTTGATTACTCATTGTTTATCAAGAGAGAAGATGATTCGATGGTAATAATGCTGATTTATGTGGACGATCTGCTAATTACTGGTAATAGTGCTAAGTTGATTGAAGAATTAAAGAGTATTTTAAATCGAAATTTTAAAAAGAAAGATCTTGGTGAACTCAAATATTTCCTAGGGTTTGAGGTCTTGAAATCAAAGAAGTGAATCATTCTGAATCAAAGGAAGCATACCATGGAGCTTAATAAAGAAATTGGTCTAGGAGGAGTCAAGTCAGCTTCAACTCCTCTATAACAAAATATAAAACTCGCTTTAATTGATTTTGATAAAAGAACACGACCAAGAGACTAAGGATGCACCTTTGAAAATTAAAACATTGTTTGAAAGATTGATTGAGAGACTAATCTATCTCACACATATCCGGTCTGACATTACATTCGTTGTACATTATCTAAGCCAATTCATGTAGCATTTAAAGGAGTCACATCTTGAAGCAATAATTCGAGTAATCAAGTATATAAAGAAAAATCCTGGTCAAGGTATACTACTGAAGTCTTCAGGAGATTATAGACTTGTAAGATAATGTGACTTAGACTGGGCAATCTATCCATTGTCAAGAAGATCTGTCATAGGGTTTTGCACCAAACTGAGAGATTTATTGGTCTCCTGAAAGTCCAAGAAGCAACATATTATTGTTAGGTCATCTGCAGAAATATAATAAAGAAGTATGACCGTAATTATTGCAAAAGTAGTTTGGCTTCCTGGACTTCTGAAAAAATTGATCCTAAGAAAGAGCTAGAGACGATTAAGGTACTCAGTGACAGCAAAGCAGCCTTACAGATAGCTGTAAACCCAGTTTTTCATGAAAAAATAAAACATATAGAAGTTGATTGTCATTTTTTGAGAGCTAAGATTCAAGAAGGCTTAGCACGAACTGAGTATGTTTTCAGTTCAAAACAATTGACAGACATACTAACGAAAGCTTTAGGCATACAACAACATGAGTATTTGCTAAGTAAGTTGGAAGTAAAAGATGCGTTCCAACTTTTAACTTGAGGGTGAATATTGAGAAGCTATTATGAAAGTCTGTTAACATTTCTTGTTGAGTTAGTTTATTAGTTTGTTGGTGAGATTCTTGATGTTAGTTAGCGTATAAATAAAGCTCATGTTAATTTATTTTACATATTGAAATAAAGAGGCAGTTTACAATTTTTTATAAATTTACTCAAAAAATTCAATTCACTTTATTTTCCAATGAAGAGACCTTAACCATCTCTTGTTACAATGATATGAACCCATTTCTTTTACAAGAATTTAAAATTTTTCAGTCTCCAAAAAGATAATAGACCAATTTATGTCCTCACCTGTACCTTCTACAATTATCTTTGTCAAATG
Source organism: Abelmoschus esculentus (assembly GCA_035048815.1). NCBI lineage: Eukaryota > Viridiplantae > Streptophyta > Magnoliopsida > Malvales > Malvaceae > Abelmoschus > Abelmoschus esculentus. The sequence goes on along the minus strand of JAUCBN010000016.1, from coordinate 10,236,192 downwards.
GTTAATATTTAATTTTGAATTTAAAATTCATTAATTTTGTTTTCTATTTCATTTTTCATTAAATTTTATAGTATGATTTTTACAATTTAAGTAATTAATTTTGTTTTCTATCCATTTTTCATTTTATAGTATGACTTTTACAATTTATGTAACAAAATTTATTAATTTTTTCCTATTTCATTATTCATTTTATATAGTATGACTAATATTTAAGTATCCTCCCATGTGTTGCATTTCTCTTAAAAAATATATGTACAATTTAATAACCGTTTGTCAAAATAAATTCCTCTGAAGCGCTTCATATCACTACAAGTCTGTCCGTCCTAAAACTTAACAACACTTTTACGATTAACAAACTCAGGTTGATTTTCTTGTGACAGACTTAAAGGGATGGTACTGGAAAAGGACAAGTGAGGAGAAGACTCGTGAAGACAAAACACAACTTTAAACCAGATTTATGTCACTCCAAGATAAATAAATAAATAAATATTATAGAAAAATTATTTTCACATAAAAATTATAATTGCTTTTTTAATCGTATAAGGATCTAAGACATAATTAAACGGTCAAAATAAGAGAATTAAGAATTAAATTCATTTAAAAATTAAAATATCTTAAAAAATAAATACAACCAGAAAAGGGTTAAAGTTTAATTCATTATTTTTAAATGATATAATCCTGAAAATAATAAATTACAATTAAAAAAAAAACGAAGACTAAATTATAATGATTGTAAAAATATCTATGATCTAAATATAATTAAACTATCAGAATTGAGAACAATTGCCCTTTTCACCTACTTTGTGTCCCCGTCTATTAAAGCACTTATGCATTAAATAATTTCCTATTAATTGTTACATACTATGAATTATTAATAAATTAAAATGTAGAATAGATAACTTGAATTCCTAAAAATAATATCGACTAAAGCAAGCCAATAAATAAAATAAACATATTAATATAAAATAAATAAAATATAAAACCTTTATTCTTCATTTTATTGTTTTTTATTTATTTTTAATATATTAATATAATTATTTGATAATATTTATTTATATCTTATTTATTACTATTTTTATTAATATAAACATTTAAACTTAAATTTTTTAAAATAAACATATTTTTTCTCGGTTTATCCCTCATTCTAAAACAAATTATATATTAAAAACTATAAATGAAAACCAAAATTAGAAACCTAGTATGGTCGTGATATAAGTTACACACTAATATTGCTTACAAGTGACGTATAACGTATAACCATATCTCCCTATTCTGATATCAGTCCGATGAGCCGCCATGGCTGAATACTGAACACTGGGATTCAGGCCTCGAAGGATTCATTCCCTCACTGACCGGGCAGGCTGATATCCCAACCGGAGGATCCATGCAATTGTAGGACAAGCACAACGACACCGTATCAGGCAGAGTCCAGCCTTGAGGTAATGGGAATCCAGATAAATAGTTGTGTTGCAAGTACAATATGGTAGTGGTACCGGCGTACACGTTCTTAATGTACTCTTCAGGGACCGATCCAATCAGACGGTTGTGATTCAAGAAGAGGGTCTCGACCCCGGCCAAAAACGGGGTGATCTCCCCAGTGATGAGGTTATGGCTCAAGTCGACGATGGATCCCTCGCCGTAGGATTGGACCGTGGGGTCCAACTTGATGGACGGGAGCCCACCCGATAAATTGTTCCGTTGCAGAAACAGTGAGGTGAGGGAGGGATTAAAGAAGAGGGAAGTGGGGACGGGCCCACTGAACCGGTTCATGCTAACGTCGAGGTACATTAACTCGGATAGTGAATCCAGGGCGTTGAGTTGACCCCACATAGAGTTCTCCGACACTGACAAGTAACGGACAGTTGACGGCAACCCTGGCAACGGTCCCTCGATCTTGTTCCTCTTCAAATCCAAGTGTAATAACTGCGCCGACACTGTTACTGGCAACTCCCCCGTCAACTCGTTTGAACTCAGCACCAGGACTTTTAAAGATGGAAGCTTTGTGAGACCCGGTGGGATGGACCCAGTGAGCTGATTTGAACTCAGATCCAGAGTGTGTAAGAATGGGAGGTTGGAAAAGGAGGATGGTACGGGTCCTGTTAAGCGGTTGTTGGTCAAGGAAATGACTCGAAGACTAGTACTGAGTTGACCCAGTTGAGGAGGGATAGGACCGGTGACGAGACCGGGGAAGAGGATGAGCTGGGTTAACTGAGTAAGGTTGGAAAGAGCAGGGGAGAGTGAGCCGGCGAGGCCTGGAGAGCCGGAAAGGCCAGTTCCAAGCGAGAGAATGGTGACCCGACCGTTTAAACCGCAGGTGACGCCGGTGAATGAGGAGCAAGGATCCTTAGCGTCAAAGTCCCAAGTGGAGAAGAATCTTGAGCCTGGAATGTCTGTTAGGCTGTCTTTAATGGCCGACAACGCTGCCAGATCATCGACGCTAATCTTGGGTGGTTTCTGAAACGCTGAAACAACCGAATTGACAGAAAACAGCATAAAGAGAAGAAAAAGAAGATGATGTTGGAAATGTTGAGCCATTGTTGAAAGAATAGCAAAAAAATCCCCACCAAACAAGCTCCTAAGTAGTGAGTAAAGATGTAAGAAGGGACCGGTGTAAGTACGCGATGTTATTAATTATGCATTACAAGCTTTGACAGTATATATGTTGGATGAATGAGATCCAAGAGAAGAGATGACGATAGGGATTAGTGTCGTAAACGATCCGAACGTTGAATAAATGATTCGTGAATTGTTTGGTGAGAAATTCGTTTATGTTTGTTTATTTATTAAACGAACAAATATGAATAAGATTTTTCATTTGTTTAATTAAACGGATGAATATGAACAAAAAGCTTGTTCGTTCATTTATGTTCGTGAACATTCGGTAATCCGTTCGTTTATGTTCGTTCATTTATGTTCATTTACGTTTGTTCGTTTATGTTCATTTATGTTCGTTTAAATTTATTCACATGTCTAAGGGCGAGTATTAGATCAAGTCAAGCCGAGTCAAAAAAAATTTGAGTTGCTCGAGTTGATAAATCTTATTTTAGGACTCATTAAAAACTTGTTATAATTTACGGGTGTTCATTGTTCTGTTAAACTAAGCTAAACAATCAAACCAAAACAAAATTTATTAACCAGTTAAATTTTAAGTTTCGTCTAATAATACGAGTTTTTTAATTTTAATTATTAATTAATTTGATTTAAAATCAGTTAATTAGCTTAATTAATCAAATTAATCTAAAATATTAAATATTTAGCATATTATATATGTTATTTATGTTCGTTCATTTTTGTTTGTTTACGTTCATTTATCATTTAAATGAATGAACATAAACGAATATGGACAAGCTACAATCCTTAACGAATGAACACAAACAAAAAATTTTGTGTTCGATTATGTTCGTGTTCGTTCATTTGTTCGGTTAAAATTAAACAAACGAACATGAACACACCCTCGTTCGTGTTCGTTTGATTCATTTATAGCCTTAATAGGGATGACGATAGATCTTGGACCAGACCCAAATTCGTAGATCCATATCCATTTTATAGTGTCTAGATCTTAAAAATTTAGACCTAATAGATCTGAACCGGATCTAGATCTTCTAATAAAAGTACGGATCTAGATCCAGATATGACACTAAGATCCGAACCTAGACCCAAACCTGTTTACCTATTTATTAAAAAACCCACCTTTAGATTTAATAAATATATAAATATTTAATAGTTTATTTTGTATTTCATATTATTCTCTAATGTAATTTTTATTTATTTATGATAAAGAGACTTTTTAAAAGAATACATGTTTATTCCACTATTAATGAAGATTATAATGATGATGCGAGAATGATAAATATCATTGTCATGTTATACAAGAAAGATATAATATTACATAACCTTAATATTAATATTTAAATTTCATAAATATTATTTTTATAAAACAATTTTTTCTCTTTGTTTGATTTTTTCTTATTTGTTTTAGGATGTTTATAATTTAAGTAATGATAAAGACTAGCATTCTAAGAGGTAGAAGTACGGTACTCAATTTGCGACAATGAAATATTTCATGATCTACATTTGTAGAACTAATGTTTTGATATAATAATTGAAAAATAGTTTTGTACTAATTTGAAAAGATTTCAAAAATCGTTCTTATGTCCAAACTACTTGAAATTATATTTAAGATGTTTTTGAGAAAGCTTAAAAGTGTTTTAAATGAGTTAAAGAAATCAAATGAGTGATTTTTACCCAGGTGTTTCGATACACCTTCAAGGTGATACCTGTTCTTCGTGACATGTTTTCAAAGGTAAAAATCACAGTGGTATCGATACTGGTATTGATACCCTTTCACCACTATGATGTTTGGTTTCTATACCGGTATCTATACCAGTTTCTATACCGGTATCCATACCACTTGTTTCTATACTGGTATCTATACCAGTTTCTATACCGGTATCTATACTTCTAAACAAGTATTTATACCATCTGTTTCTATACCGGTATCTATACCTATTTCGATACCGGTTTCTAAACACCCCCAACAGTCAAAACGATTTTATGAAAACCCTCAACGGCTAGGAGCGGTATTGATACCGGTATCGATACCACCTGCACTAGAAACAGAAATATGCCATTGTAATCAGCTCCAAACGGCTCCAAAATATCCCCAATGGTCATAAACGACTAGAAGCTCATTTGGGATGATAAAAGGAAGCCTCAAGCATCAAGAGAAGACTAATGCTTCACTTGTAACAACATTATGATTAAGAAATTGTCTTAGTGCTTAATTTCCTATTATTTGGGTAGACAAACACTTGTGAGCTCAATTATCAATATATGCTCAAGTGTAATTAGGAATTGGGTGAGTGCTTAGTTGCAAACATTAACCTTATTAGAAGGATTCAAGTTTGCTAAGTTTCCTTTTTGTTGAGTGAATTCTCAAAGTTCGAGTTGTGAACTTTGGATGCTAGATTCAGGTTTGAGTCTAGGATTGTAAGGTTATCCCTTTGGCCCCAAAAGATTGAAATTCTTAGTGAATTTGGAAATCCTTAGTGGGAAGCTAAGGTAGTGGATGTAGGTGCTTGTTCGAAGGCCGAACCACTCTAAAATCCTTGTGTTCAACTCTTATCTTTTTGCTTCCACAACCAACCACCCAAAGTGTTCTTTCTCCATCAAATTGGCAAGTTAATCGGTTGTGCATCGAGCCACTCTAAGCCTAACAATTAGTATCAAAGCGAGGCTCAATCGAGTAGGATTATCATCCTATTGAGAAGATCTAGAGAGCTCGACCAATTTACAATCAACCAACATTCCATGGCTCAATCCATTGATAAACCACCTTTCTTTGACGGGTCCAACTACTCCCAATGGAAGATAAGGATGAAGTATTTCATCAACTCTAGAGACTACAAGCTATGGGATATAATTGAAGATGGACCATTTGTGCCAAAAGGAGCAAAGGTGGAATGGAGCGTGGAAGATCGTAAGAAGATGGTGCTTAATCACAAAGCCTTGCACATTCTTGTTTGTGCATTCCATCCAAGCATCTATGAGAAGATATCTTCTTGTGAAAGTGCCAAAGAAGTTTGGGACAAGCTAGAAGTCACATACGAGGGTACAAACGAAGTAAAGGAGACCAAGATTGGACTCCTCAATCAAGAGTATGAGAACTTCAAGATGAATCCGGAAGAGGACATAGCAAAGATGTTCGATCGATTCTCCACCATCACCAATGGACTTAGAGGATATGGAGAGATCATTCCGGAGGAGAAGCTTGTTCGTAAGCTCATCTATTCCCTTCCCGAGTCATGGGACTCAAAAAGGATCGCCATCATCGAAGCCAAAAATCTAAAGACACTCAAGCTTGATGAACTCATGGGGTCACTCCTCACACATCAAATTATGATGAAAGGAAGACAAGAGGAGAAGAAGAAGGAAGAGATTAGAGCGATGGGGAAGAAGAAGGTTCAAGAGCTTGGTGTAAATGTCAACACCGTTGCTCTAAAATCCTCCAAGTGCATTAACTTTGAAGATTCAAGTAAGGAGGATAGTGAAGAAGATGAAGAGCTTGCCCAACTCTTCATTGACTTCGATCGATTCGTGAGGAACAAAAGTAGAAAATCCTCAAAGCACGAATCCAAGAAGAAGATGAAGGACTCCCACAAGTCAATCAAAAGGGGATCATCTTCCAAGAAGCAAGCATATGTGGCTACATGAAGTGATGATGATTCCACCGAAAATGAAGAAGCCAACCTATGCTTGATGGCTCTCAATGAGGGAGAGGTAACTTCTAACTCATCTTATTTAAATTCATATTCATTTGATGAGTTACAAGAAGCCTATGATAAATTGGCTTTTGAGTTCAAGGCTTCATTTTCTAAAAACAAAAAGATGATTTCAAAGCTTAAATTAGAAAATGATTTGCTTTCAAAAACCAATTTCGAAATTGAAGCAAAATTAAAAGATTTTGAGCTTAAAGTTTTGGATTTACAAAATTTGCTTCAAAAGATAGAAAAAGATCATCAAATGGCTCTAGATGATCTTAAGAAGGAAAAAGATTTGATTTCCAAAGAACTTCAAAAGAAAAATGATGTGGGAAAATTAAATTTTTATTTGAAACAATCTAGTGCCCCTAGATTTGAAAATGGAAAATGTTTTAGAAGTGTTTGGGTCCCAAAAGGACTAATCACTTCAACAAATAAGGATAAAATTGAAAAATTAATTCCTAAGGGGACTAAATTATGTGCTTCTAATGCTAAAGGATCTAAAGCAATTTGGATACCAAAAATTACTTGATTGTTTCATTTTAGGTGTGATGGAGTTATGAGCATCAAAGTGCAAGATTAAGGGGGAGCTCCATACACACAAGTAGGACACTTGAAGAATGAAGGCTTCACATCCTACCTTTGACTCAAGTGTGGTAAAATTTCTAGTTGAATTTGTGTTTATTTGCTTATTTTTGTTTTATTTCAACTAGTTTATCATATATGTTGGACTAAGACTTAATGATGCCTTGAGTAAGGGGGAGTTTTTGTTTTCATAACCTATGTTTTGAAACTTAATTTTTTCAATAATTGGTATCTTTCAAATTCTCCTATGTTATGAGCTTTAAAGTTTTTCAAACTTGGTTTAAACCATTTTTGATATAACAAAAAGGGGGAGAATATTGTGAAAAATTGCTTTTCAAAGAATTTCAAATGGATAAGAGGGAACTTTAAACGATTTAATTCTTTAATTCTTTTATTCAAAGTTTATTTGACAAAGGGGGAGAAATCTCAGAAACAATTTTTCAAGTTGGTTTTATTATATCAAAAAGGGGGAGATTGTAGAACTAATGTTTTGATATAATAATTGAAAAATAGTTTTGGACTAATTTGAAAAGATTTCAAAAATGGTTCTTATGTCCAAACTACTTGAAATTATATTTAAGATGTTGTTAAGAAAGTTTAAAAGTGTTTTAAATGAGTTAAAGAAACCAAATGAGTGATTTTTACCCAAGTGTTTCGATACACCTTCAAGGTGTTTCGATACCTGTTTTTCGTGACATGTTTTCAAAGGCAAAAATTACAGTGGTATCGATACTGGTCTTGATACCCTTTCACCACTATGATGTTTGGTTTCTATACCGGTATCTATACCAGTTTCTATACCGGTATCCATACCACTTGTTTCTATACTGGTATCTATACCAGTTTCTATACCGGTATCTATACCACATGTTTCTAAACCAGTATCTATATCATCTGTTTCTATACCGGTATCTATACCTGTTTCGATACTGGTTTCTAAACACCCCCAACAGTCAAAACGATTTTATGAAAACCCTCAACGGCTAGGAGCGGTATCGATACCACCTGCACCAGAAACAGAAATATTCCTTATAATCAGCTCCAAACGGCTCCAAAACATCCCCAACGGTCATAAACGACTAGAAGCTCATTTGCGATGATAAAAGGAAGCCTCAAGCATCAAGAGAAGACTAATGCTTCGCTTGTAACAACATTATGATCAAGAAATTGTCTTAGTGCTTAATTTCCTATTATTTGGATAGACAAACACTTGTGAGCTCAATTGTCAATATATGCTCAAGTGTAATTAGGAATTGGGTGAGTGCTTAGTTGCAAACATTAACCTTATTAGAAGGATTCAAGTTTGCTAAGTTTCCTTTTTGTTGAGTGAATTCCCAAAGTTCGGGTTGTGAACTTTGGATGCTAGATTCGGGTTTGAGTCTAGGATTGTAAGGTTATCCCTTTGGCCTCAAAAGGTTGAAATTCTTAGTGAATTTGGAAATCCTTAGTGGGAAGTTAAGGTAGTGGATGTAGGTGCTTGTTCGAAGGCCGAACCACTCTAAAATCCTTGTGTTCAACTCTTATCTTTTTGCTTTCACAACCAACCACCCAAAAGTGTTCTTTCTCCATCAAATTGGCAAGTTAATCGGTTGTGCATCGAGCCACTCCAAGCCTAACAACATTTCTTAATGTTTGTGTATTTAAAAGATATTTATGTAATTGTTGATTTTTTTAAGATTTTAGTTTATCGTTTTTTACTAAGATACTAGTTAATTGAAATTAATATTTCATCTATTGAAGTTGTGATGTCAAATTAATTAATGATAGTTTTATTGTGTTAAAAATAGGTTGAATGATTATTTTTTTAATAGATCCGTTTTGGATCCAAATACGTAAGATCCATTAGATCTAAATATGTGTCTCAATTTTTTAGGCTCACAAATCTTAGAAGGATCTGAATTAAAGGATATAAAATGGATATGAATCCAGCTGGATCCGGTTTAGATCCGGTTCGTTGTCATCCCTAGATGGCAACAAAGGGAGAAATATAAAAAAAAAAAACTAAACCAAAAAAATGTAAAACAGAGATAAAATATTTGAGTGATCTGAATTTTATTTATTTTAATTATTTAATTAAAAAATAAATAATTTAAATAGTAAATTATTTAGTTGATCTTATTTTGACCATTAATCATTAAAAATTTTACAATAATATTATTATAAAAATTTGTATAAATATATATTTAATCTCTATTAATTATTTATTATATTAATTTAATTTTAAATTTAATAAATAAATTATTTAAATAAACCAAATAAAACTATATATATCTTTAATTAATGATCAAAATTAAATCAAATCTAATAATTAAACGGTCACCCAAATAATTAATTCTAAAAATAATTGATATGAAAGACGACAGAGGAAGGGAGGGATACTAAGAGAGAAAACTAAACTAGAAGGAATATTTTAATATTAGATTATTATAAAATTTAATTTAAATAAATTTGTTAATTAATATTAATAATTAAAATTTTATTTTATGTTAAATTATTACAATGTAAGTTAGGATATTGATAATAAATATAGAAAGATGAAAAAAAATTAGAATAAGTGAATAATCTATGAATGGTTATTATTTTTACTAAAGGGTTATATATATTTTATATCGTTTAATTATAAGAAAAATATCCTACGTATTTGTATTGAAAATAAAAAGATTTTATAAATATCTTAATTTTAGTTTAGGGTTTATGTGTTTTATGATAATATATTAAGGATTTAAGTTTTATCCCGTAAACCTTAAATCATAAATTTTAATCATAAATTATGAATCTTAAATAAAATTGTTAAACTTTAAAACTAAGATACTAAAGAAGTCATTTTATTTTTATCATTTCTGCTTGAAATAATTATACTTAATTATATTGGAAAATAAAAATATTTACAATCGTATTATTTCATTTGTACATCGTTAATATATAAAATAGGGTAAACTACCCAGTGACCACCCAATTATTTAGGGATACTTATTTTGACCACCTAACTAAAGAATTCGTCAATCAGGTACCCCAACTTTGAAACCCTACCTATTTTGGTCACTTATCATTCACCAACGTCACTGTTGTTAACTTTTTCGTCAGAATTTTAACGACAGTGGCCAAAATAGGTAGGGTTTTAAAGTTAAGGTACCTGATTGACGAATTTTTTAGTTGGATGATCAAAATAGGTATTCTTAAATAATTGAGTGTTCACTGGAGTAGTTTACTTATAAAATAAGTGTTTTAACGTCCGTACATAAAATAATAATTCATAATTAAAAACCATAATTTCAGAAATAGTAACAGCTGATGGTTGAATCCACGATCATAGCAGAGGAATTAAGCTTGTGGGAATTAAAAAAAACTAAAGCTTTTCACCTTTTATAAAGATATTGGTTTTTTTTATTTTTTTAATTCAAAATAAAAATTATAAAAATACGTCACATGTCAGTTTTTTTTATCGACTTTTGATTTTAATGTCTCGGCTTAATTAATTCGGACTGGTTCACATCGCATATTTAATATTTAAGTATATTATGATTTAAAGCTTAACATTAAAGGTTAAACTTAGGATTTTTAAAATAAAAATTTAGTTTATTATAATAATTTAATTATATTTTTAATTAAATTAAAAAACAAATATAAAATTATATATATAAACAAATATAATAAACAATAAATACATATCGATATTAGTGTTAAACATCTTAGAGATGTACTTGGCCCAGTGGCCAAGTCCTCGGCATATCTTCCTACCAGCTCAAGTTTGAATCCCCTCACCAATAGTGTGTTTTCTCTTTTAATTAAGTAAAGATATTGATCGAAAAAGAAAAAGAAATTTAATGAATTAAGTATATATAAATAATATGTCATCACGTCATTAAAATAAATAAATTTAATAAATTAAATATATATAAATAAAATTATTCAGTTAAGTAGTGATACATATCTTCACCTAATTAGATAAATAAATTATTTTATAAAAATAAAATTAAGATTAAATTAAAAAATGTATGAATAACATAAATTAAATGTATAATTATTTTATTTTATTTTTAACTATCACGTTATCATTTCATTAATTTTTAGCGACGATGATTATATTAAACCATTTTAATAGTTGAATGATATGTTTATCGTTATTTAAAAAATATAATTATATCCATAGTAACCTTATATTTAAATGTTTTTTTATGCAATTTACCCATCTACTTGTGCATGTGTTACCTTGTTGGCAGCTTTTGACCCCATACATTCTATGAAAGAATTTTCAGTTTGGACTCTGATGCCGGTATATTCTACGTTCTCTGCACCACATTGCCGATAACAGTGGAGAAATTCCATAAAGACTCTTCTTTTTCCTTAAAATATAGTAGAAGTAGGATATTTAACTGATTGAGCTATTTGTCAGTTATTCGAATTTTATTCGATTAAAATTTAATAAATATTTGATTTAGATTAATTTAATTTAAATTTAAACTCGATTTGATACCTTGACGAATTCAATCGAACAAAGTTTAACTTGAATCGATAAGTTCACGAATAGTTCGTTATTTTTTAAAATTATTTTAAAATCATTTCATTCAAAATTTAAATTTAAATAATAAATATTAATTTATGAATTATTATTTTAATTTTAATATGTTAGTTCGATAAGTATTACTGTAATACCCAAATTTCGTCCGGGTATTCAAATTAAAGGTCACATGTAAATATTATAAATAAATGATAAAGAAAATAAAATAAATAAATAATGAAATTAAAAAAAATGATAAAATAAATAAAAATAAAAATGATAAGTGGTCACCAAAAATGGGGGTGGTTTCCATGTTTTTCTCTCTGTTTTTGAAGAGAGAAAGTTGTTCATTTCGGTTGAGAGAAGGAGACGTGCAGTGATGGGGGATCATGAGTGAAAAATAGAAATATATAGAGGTTTGATCTGGGTAGGGGGGCTAGAGGATGGCATGGGCACTCACGGTCAAGGGTTGGCTACTGAAAAACGGAGAGAAAATAGAGCATGGTGAACGATGGAGAGGGCTCCATGGCAAAAGGATTACATCTCCATGGTTTTCATCGGTTTTAGAGGGGATGTTTGTTTTCGTCTCTGTGATGACAATTCTTGGAGTCCATATGAGCCATGGAATCAAAGATAAAGCCTTCAATCCATCGATAATTACAAGAAATTAAATATGCTCAGAGAAGCTCTGGAAGAAGCATCCGTAAATGGTTCACTTACAAAATCACAAGACATTAGTCCTTTATCTGTGAATCAGGAAGAGAGCCATAGACGGTCGAGATCACTAGCTAGACTCCATGCTTAAAATGCTTTCTTGAACGTCACCTCTCTGTTTGCTGATCATGTCTTTCGATCTCAAGATTCCATTCTAGACCTTTATGATGCATTTTCCAAGTTCCTCACACAGTGTACCCAAGTTTCAAGCAATTAAGAAAGTTTACCATCTGAGAGTGAAAGCATACGGCCATTTTTCTGAACCTTCTACAAAGACAAGAAGCAGAGATTTGGCCAGATGATAAGCAGGAAGCTGAGCAGATAATCAAGCGGTTCAAGCAGCAGCGTGCTAGCAAAAAGTTCATTCTTTCGCAAGGTTTGGCAACAAGTTTCCTATATCGGTTCACAAAAAGATGATAAACCATTACTCTAAGAATCAACTTCAAGACTTGATTCTTGAATTGGATGCCAAGATTGCTGCCATGGAGAATAAAATTCAGTCAAAATAGGTTCTTACAATGGGGGTCTTTCTTTTATCAATCAGTCTTTTTGCTGCTTCACTTCACTTCCGAGCAGGAGGAGCAGCACCGCAACCAACAACAACAGGAAGAGCAGCACTGTAACCAAACAGCAGCAAGAGGAGCAGCACCGCAAGAGGCAGGAGCTGCAGCACCGCAAGAGGCAGGAGCTGCAGCACCGCAAGTAGTAGGAGCTGCAGCACCACAAGAGGCAGGAGCTGCAGCACCACAAGAAGCAGGAGCTGCAGCATCGCAGGAGGCGGCAGCAGCAACACCGAGGGATTTTTAGGCCTGATATCATCGTCTCTAAGGATGGAAATGGAAAAGAAAAAGGCATTGGCTCTCGGTGGGGAGGAAATAAAGTGCCGAAGCACTTAACCATTGAAGACAAGGGATCAAGGAGAGAAGAAAAGCATGCCATGGTTCAGGAGAAATCAACAAATTTTGGAAGCCTAAATGGCATATTGGTATGCATGGTTTAGAAGGGGAATGGGGAGGCCACAAAATGTGGTTTTTCCAGGGGTTGTTGCGCTCTCCCTCTCCGAAACCACGATGATTATCATATTCGATAAGGATGTAAACGAAACCATCACCCGATTTCTGTTACCATGGGTTCACAAGAGTTATTTTGCTATCTCTTGATTTATTCTTCGATCCGGTCTACATAGCTCTTTTATTCAATCTGTGTTGATAACGTGAATCGGAGACCGAAGAACATCGCCGAATAAATAATGGATCATTGGAGGTATTATACTGGACATTTGTCAGATCTTTGGATCTTGTCAAACTCAACTGAGACGTTGAGTTGGTTGAGCGAAATGTTGAGAAACATTAAGCTATTGACAAAAGGGAAATCAGATGGGAAAGTACCATTCATGGAGTTGTTCGATACATCCAAGTAATTCAATGAATGAGGAGCTGAAATTGCCTTTATATTGCCTGCAATCATACAACTCGAAAGATTCAAGTATTGGAGTTTTGTAAGATTGATGAATTCGTAAGGAAGAGCACCAAGATCATGACAAAGAGCGAAGGCATGGACCAGAATCACACGGGAACATATTCTTGTAGAGATTTGCTGGAGAAATCAATGTGCTCAAGTGTGAAAGCTTTAGGCATTTCCACGCTGGGCATATATATATTAAGGTAAGGGGTTTGTCTTTTAATTAGTGATTTTATTTATTTGTTTAATTGATTTGTTTACATGTTTTTAAAATTTATATAACATATTTTTTTAGGAGAACACTTAATTTACACTTATATAATTAAATTAGACTCTTTTAGGTTAGTCACTCTAATAAAATATTTAATTATGGAGATAATTTTATTAAAAATGGTATTTGAATCTTATACCTCGGATACACTGAGAGACTGATGTTTTGACGTACCATGATGTTGGCCTAAAGAGTGTACCTTGGTATCGAATTCATGTGCTATTAAAACCTAGAATTTTGATAAATAACTTAGGTTTAGTATTAAATAAAATTAATAGCTAAATAACTAGCGACATTAGTAATTTAAATAGGATTTAACACTTAATTAATGGAGCCTTTGTAGGATTAGAACTTAAAATGAACAAGATAAAAACGGTCATGCATTTTTGACCTTTTGAGGCGGAAATTATATTCCTTTAAATTTGGGTGAGGTTTCCTATCTAGAGGACGTCTAGTTCAATCCAAGTTTAAAGGTGATGTGATTTTTAAATCAAAAGTATATCCTAAATTCAAATAATGTTTGATTAACAATGGAGAATTAAATTAACATCTATCTTCAAAATATCAAAATACACGTGAGATTAATAAGGTACCAATTTTTTTGGGCGTTTGTAAGGGCCGTCCTTACACGTAACCGACTCCTGAACCAAAAAGTTTTTAAACGAATCTCTGGTTTGTTTTATGGTGTCTGGCCTACCAAAGTGGCCGGTGGCGACTCCAAATCGTTTTAAAATTAAATTATATATATTTTTCCTAAAATTTGGATTTTTCAAGATTAAAAAGCAATAAAATTCGTATTTTTCAAAATTAATTTTATTCTTTATTGTTAAATGAACATTGTTTGAATGAGGATAGCTTTTTTCTTTCGTGATATATATCTTTCATTCATGCATAAGCTCTCGACCCGAGCTTTTACCCTTAAGTGGGAGTTAGATATTATCCGACGTGATGCTCTCCAGCTCCGAGTTTCGGATTTTTATCTGCTTCCGGTATACTAACCTTACGCATCGTGCGGTCTTCACCTCTATTGTAAGGGACCTATACCACCGAATCGATGTCTTATCATTGCAGTAGACGGTAACGACAGTTCAGGCACCCAGTGTCTAGATCAAAAACCATATATGTAGAGTAGAAACCAACCTCTTTAGAGCCAGACAGGGACTATAAGATAAGGCGGTATGCTGCCAAAATACTGCCAAAATTAGGGTTTCTCTGTTAACCTGTTCTCTAGTTATTTTTATGCGACATAAATTATTCTCTTGTTATTTTTTCGCAAGTTAATTTATTTTTGTTCAGATTATTATTTCACCATACTAACACTTTTTTTGGTGGCGTGTGAGTGGGCTCATATAGCATGCATTAGAGATATCGATTCATGAGCTAGTTGTATAGACAATGGTCATAACCTAAAAGGTTTGATATACAAGTAGAAGACAATATGCCAGGATGAATCATATTCGAGAAGACTCAGTACACGATCAGATTTGGTGTTCGAGAAGACTCAGTGCAAGATCAAAGTTAATGTTCGGGGAGATCAAGTACCGGTAATACAAGGGTATTTCAGAAGATCCCAAGTATGGGGCACGTCTACTGAAATTAAGGTATCGTAGTTGCTGTCAGGAGAATGATTACAACACCAACAACTACGAGGTTTTGCTACACCGTTCCAGTAAGTGAAAGGAGTTAGACTTATATTGGGTTCAACAATTATTTAAGCTTCAAGTCGGGTTCAACAATTATTTAAGCTTCAGGTCGGGTTTAGGTGGCTAGGAGGCGAAGATAGTCAGAAAGTGCATATTTGACAGTTTAATTAGGGGCATCCCAAGAAACTATCGAAGGATGAAGATGAGAAATAGAAGAGAAATTTAGAAAGTACAACACAACATACGGAAAACCAGTTTGCAAGTTTTGAATTCGCGTTTCAAGTAAAGAACACGTCAAGAGCCAAGCTGGGATGGTTAGTTAGATGATGCATAGATAGAGTTGGTGATCAATTTTAGAACCAAGTACAAGAAATGTCAGATACATGGATTTTGCTTGATAAATCATAAGACACATCAACAAATTCTCATCAACATATAAGAATGATTGTCGAACCAAATTGAACGAGGTGATCAACCAAGAAGCTCGAGCCAGATTCCCCTATCAACAAATTGACTTCTCTTTGTATTCGATCTTTTAGTTAGATGAACGTTGTCTAATGACTAGCTTTTGAAATCGATATCTCTTGTATTCATGCATTGCATCATTTAATTATTGCATTTTAGGAGTATAAAATAAAAAAAATATTGTGTTTTGTTTTAAATATTACTTTTAAAGTAGCATTGCATTTTGACAAGCATAAATTAAAATATGTTAAATATTAAGAAATTTCTGAAAGTTGTCGAGGATCACTTGGGTAATAAAAAGATCAGGTGGTCTCAGGATTAGACACCCGTTTTTATATTGCTTGGAGGTTAGGAGATCGAGAAAGAAAGACATCCAGATGAAATGCAGATACGAGAGAGTGATATGAAAATTTATCTCATACAAGGTTCAATTTGAAAGGTTGTCTTGAAGAAAAAAGAACACAAAAAATGAAGAAAGAGAAGAAAAAAAATACAAAATGAAGTCGGAAAAAATAAAAGACGGTTAACTTCACTTTAAAAGAATTGGAGAGTCTATTGAAAATCTAGAATATCAGAGTGGGAGCTATGAAAGCAGTAATAAAGCGTTCGATCATGATGTTGACAAATTGAGAAGACTTCGGGCCTTTGTTTACCCCAAACGATGTAAGTGGGGCAAATTATGTTGGGTCATGAATTTACTTGTGTCATTTTGAAAATGAAAACCAAGAATATCAGACCAAACATGGGGCAACCAAGGGAGAAGTTACCTTTTAAAAATCGAGAATTCAACATGGAAAAGAAGCAAGGGCCTATCTGTATTTTTTGACCATTACGGAGTAATACCCTGAATCATCCTAGTTGCTTTTGCCCGCAAACCTTGGAGATCCTTTGTAAGGGAAGCCATTTCAATTTATTTGCTCATAATGCTTGTTTCATATATATTTTTCTCAAGTGACAAACATTACATTCTTTGATTTTTTGATATGGATTAGTTTTTGATCACTCATACACACACACACACACACATATATATATATATATATCACCACAGACTTCTTTTTTCAGGTCTTGAATATCAATTGCATTATTGCTCTAAAATCAAATTCAAAGATCAACTTCAGTAATGTGACAATGTGGGCCGTTTCTGCTTTATTTAGGCCGAAAGGAGAACGTTAATGAGTGTTCAAGAATTACGGGAAAATCCCAAATACAAATTTTGAGTGAATTTCCTCTCAAGCATTGTTGGATAAGGTCTTTGAATGAAGTGATAACACAAAATATCGTCCAACTGAAGTCTGCTTTTCTTTAAAGATATCCGAGTATGGGATGATATTTGGCATTCCTTGATTTCCCTTCTCAAAGAAAGAAAATAAGAAAAATATCATTTATTGTCCCCTTTGAGCTTAATGTTATTTTTCTTTCAATTCAACCCAAATCAAGGATCACCCCTACACTGGGGGCAAAAGAGGATGAAAATGTGTTTCAAAGTGAAATATGCTTGGTTGTGATGCCTTGTGAATCAGTGGCGGAAAATAAAAGTGAAATTATTGACACAAAAGTTGAAACATCGAAAAAGAAAAACGAACATAAAGTTCAGTGATTTTTGATGAGATGAACCACTGGAAAAAGAAGTGGTGAAAAGGAAATGACCTCTAGGGTGAAAACCCAAAAAAAGGGTCAATTTAGAGTGATCCGCAAAGAAAAAGAGAAAAGTATTTCATCAAAGCATTTTCAGATCAGTGTCACAATAATCCTTGATTTATCACCCTTGAATTATTTGAGCCTATATATCCTTTCTTTGGCAGCCATAAACCATAGCCCATATTACAAGCCATAAAAGACCATTTTGACCATATACGGGGATTGGAACAAAGAGAGTTAGTCTTTAGAATATATCCCGCTTACCAGGGTTAACCTTTCTTCAAGGATTTTTAGTCTTTTAATGCTTGATCGAGATCAGAAAAGAGAGGAAAATTGGGTATGGTGAGCTAATGAGAAAAAGAGTGTCACCTAAACGGGGTAGAATTAGAAAAATGTGATTGTTTCTCCTGAAAGTCTAATAAATTGGAAAATGGTCACATCAGAGTTGATCTTTGCAAATTTGTTCGAAGGCTTTATTGTCTTGATATTCAGAGGCCTAATTTTTTTGTTTTCGTTTGCCATGACAATCAAAATTTTTTCAATATTTTCAAAATACTATTTTGAGCATTTTTGTTTATTGTTTTTACAAGCATCTTGCAGATAAATTGATTAGATACAAGAAAAATAAAGGATTTCGTGGATATTACTATGATGTACTAACCCTTTAAGTGCAGACAGAGCAGAAGGTGACCTTAGTACTCGATTGTTGATGAAAATATGGCGAGGAACAGTTAGATCTCCAAATGCCAAAGTATTTGAGCAAGAGCGTCAAAAATGATACAAGTAAACTTGGGGCAAAGAGAGAGCAATGAACAATATTTGAGGTAAAATATAGTCGGATCAATTCATCAACGTGTGGAAATTGTTACAATTTCGACATCACAAGATAAAGAATCTCTACAGGGTGAATATCAGAATGAGAAAATAGGGAAATTACGCTCAAGTTCGAGTGGGGTAATGCTACAAAAGTGTGTCAGAAGAACATACTATCATGAAAATGATGAATTCTTTTAGAACGGACTGAGAATACAAGAGAAAAGATTATATGTTGAAGACGAGAACAAGCGTCATTGAGATCGTGATAGACTTCATTTGTTGAAAAAAGAGACAAAGAAAGAAAGAAAATGACGGAAAAAGAAAAGAAAGAATAAATCTAAAGTGAAAACCTGAAAAGACGCTTTAGAGCAAAAAACAAAGACTTTGAAAATCGAACCTGAGTTTGAGATGAATTCTCATATCAGTCAAAGAAGATATGTCGGGAGATAAAGCAAGAAATTATTAGCTTTCTCTGAAGCTGAAAGTTTGCCCAAGTGGCCTCAATTAACATTCATGCATCATAATAGAAATATCTACATTAGGAGCATGCTAATAATGCATCATATTTCTGTTAAACATGGTTCAAAAACTACGGATTCAAAGAAATCAACAACAGCGAACATTATTGGCAGCCCTCTCGGCATGAGTCCCGATACAAACAGAAATTGACAACCTTCTCGGCGTGAGTCTCGATACAAATAGAAATTGGCAGCCTTCTCGGAGTGAATCCCGATACAAACAGAAATTGGCAGTCTTCTTGGCGTGAGTTCCGATACAAACAAAAATTGGCAGCCTTCTCGACGTGAGTCCCGATACAAACAAAAATTGGCAGCCTTCTCGGTGTGAGTCCTGATATAAACAGAAATTGACAGCCTTTTCGGCGTGAGTCTCGATACAAATAGAAATTGGCAGCCTTCTCGGCGTGAGTCTCGATACAAAGACTATTGGCAGCCTTTACGGTGTGAGTCCCGATACAAACACTATTGGCAGCCTTTTCAGCGTGAGTCCCGATTAAAACATAATTGGCAGCCTTCTCGGCGTGAGTCCCGATTAAAATACTATTGACAGTCTTTTCGGCGTAAGTCCCGAAAGAAGTGGTGTAACATGAGGAATTTCGTAATATGAAGAATAACCTCAAGTTTCATCGCTTACATCTGGAGAATTTCGTAATAAGAAGAACAACTCCAGATCCCCCGGAAGCGAGGAATTTCATAATAAGAGGAATAGCCTCGATTTCCATCACTTGATGAGTTTGGAGAATTTCGTAATAAGAAGAACAACTCCAAATTTCACGAGATACGAGAAATTTCGTAATAAGAAAAACAGCCTCGGATTTCACCACCTTACATCTAGAGAATTTCGTAATAAGAAGAACAGCTCTAGATCTTCCGGAAATGAGGAATTTCATAATAAGAAGAACAACCTCAATTTCCACCACTTGATGAGTTTGGAGAATTTCGTAATAAGAAGAACAACTCCAAATTCCATGAGATACGAGGAATTTCATAATAAGAAGAACAGTCTCGGATTTCACCACTTTTATATGGAGAATTTCGTAATGAGAAGAACAGCTCCAGATCTCCCAGAGATGAGGAATTTCGTAATAAGAAGAACAACTTCAAGCTCCATCACTTGATGAGTCTAAAGAATTTCGTCTGCAGAATTTCGTAATAAGAAGAACAACTTCAGACCTTGGAGAATTTCGTAATAAGAAGAACAGCTCCAGGTATTCCAGAGACGAGAGATTTCAGAATTAGAAGGACAACCGCGGGTTTCAACGTAGATTTTGCTTGATGAATTTCGTAATGAGAAGAACAACTTCAAGCTCTGTTAGCGTAACAGTGGTCAAGAAGTCTAGACGAAATTCGTGTATTTTCAGTCTTTACTCTTCTCCTGTTCCACAGTATTGAACAAAATGGGGCAGCTGTAATACACGAATTTCGTCCGGGTATTCGAATATAAAGGCCACATGTAAACATTATAAATAAATGATAAAGAAAATAAAATAAATAAAAAATGAAATTCAAAAAAAAATACAAAAAATGATAAAATAAATAAATATAAAAATGAAAAGTGGTCACCGAAAATGGGGGTGGTTTCCATGTTTTTCTCTCTGCTTTTGAAGAGAGAAAGTTGTTCCTTTCGGTTGAGGGGAGGAGAGGTGCAGTGATGGGGGATCATGGGTGAAAAATAGAAATATATGGAGGTTTGATCTGGGTAAGGAGGGGGCCCTAGAGGCTCCATGGTAAAAGGATTACATCTCCATGGTTTCCATCGGTTTCAAAGGGGGGATGTTTGTTTTCGTCTCTGTGATGACAATTCTTAGAGTCCATACGAACCATGGAATCAAAGATAAAGCCTTCAATCCATCGATAATTACAAGAAATTAAATATGCTCAGGGAAGCTCTGAAAGAAGCATCCGTAAATGGTTCACTTACAAAATCACAAGACATTAGTTCTTTATCTGTGAATCAGGAAGAGAGCCTTGGACGGTCGAGATCACTAGCTAGACTTCATGCTTAAAATGCTTTCTTGAATATCACCTCTCTGTTTGCTGATCATGTCTTTCGTTCTCAAGATTCCATTCTAGACCTTTATGATGTATTTTCCAAGTTCCTCACACAGTGTACCCAAGTTTTAAGCAACTAAGAAAGTTAACCATCTGAGAGTGAAAGCATACGACCATTTGTCTGAACCTTCTACAAAGACAAGAAGTAGAGATTTGGCCAGATGATAAGCAGGAAGCTGAGCAGATAATCGAGCGGTTCAAGCAGCAACGTGCTAGCAAAAAGTTCATTCTTTCGCAAGGTTTGGCAACAAGTTTCCTACATCGGTTCACAAAAAGATGATAAAACATTACTCTAAGAATCAACTTCAAGACTTGATTCTTGAATTAGATGCCAAGATTGCTGCCGTGGAGAATGAAATTCAGTCAAAATAGGTTCTTACAATGGGGGTCTTTCTTTTATCAATCTGTCTTTTTGCTGCTTCACTTCACTTCCGTGCAGGAGGAGCAGCAACACAACCAACAACAGCAGGAGGAGCAGCAGCATAACCAATAACAACAGGAGGAGCAACATCGCAAGAGGCAGGAGCTGCAGCACCGCAAGAGGCAGGAGCTGCAGCACCACAAGAAGCAGGAGCTGCAGCATCGCAGGAGGCGGCAGCAGCAACACCGAGGGATTTTTAGGCCTGATATCATCGTCTCTAAGGATGGAAATGGAAAAGAAAAAGGCATTGGCTCTCGGTGGGGAGGAAATAAAGTGCCGAAGCACTTAACCATTGAAGACAAGGGATCAAGGAGAGAAGAAAAGCATGCCATGGTTCAGGAGAAATCAACAAATTTTGGAAGCCTAAATGGCATATTGGTATGCATGGTTTAGAAGGGGAATGGGGAGGCCACAAAATGTGGTTTTTCCAGGGGTTGTTGCGCTCTCCCTCTCCGAAACCACGATGATTATCATATTCGATAAGGATGTAAACGAAACCATCACCCGATTTCTGTTACCATGGGTTCACAAGAGTTATTTTGCTATCTCTTGATTTATTCTTCGATCCGGTCTACATAGCTCTTTTATTCAATCTGTGTTGATAACGTGAATCGGAGACCGAAGAACATCGCCGAATAAATAATGGATCATTGGAGGTATTATACTGGACATTTGTCAGATCTTTGGATCTTGTCAAACTCAACTGAGACGTTGAGTTGGTTGAGCGAAATGTTGAGAAACATTAAGCTATTGACAAAAGGGAAATCAGATGGGAAAGTACCATTCATGGAGTTGTTCGATACATCCAAGTAATTCAATGAATGAGGAGCTGAAATTGCCTTTATATTGCCTGGAATCATACAACTCGAAAGATCCAAGTATTGCAGTTTTGTAAGATTGATGAATTCGTAAGGAAGAGCACCAAGATCATGACAAAGAGCGAAGGCATGGACCAGAATCACCCGGGAACATATTCTTGTAGAGATTTTCCGGAGAAATCAATGTGCTCAAGTGTGAAAGCTTTAGGCATTTCCACGCTGGGCATATATATTAAGATACGGGGTTTGTCTTTTAATTAGTGATTTTATTTATTTGTGTAATTGATTTGTTTACATGCTTTTAAAATTTATATAACATATTTTTTTTAGGAGAACACTTAATTTACATTTAGATAATTAAATTAGAGTCTTTTAGGTTAGTCACTCTAATAAAATATTGAATTAAGGAGATAATTTTAGTAAACAATGTATTTGAATCTTATACCTCGGATACACTGAGAGGCTGATGTTTTAACGTGCCATTACGTTGGTCTAAAGAGTGTACCTTGGTATCGAATTCATGTGCTATTAAAACCTAAAATTTTGATAAATAACTTAGGTTTAGTATTAAATAAAATTAATAGGTAAATAACTAGCGACATTAGTAATTTAAATAGGATTTAACACTTAATTAATGAAGCCCTTGTAGGATTAGAACTTAAAATGAACAAGATAAAAACAGTCGTGCATTTTTGATCTTTTGAGGCGGAAATTATATTCCTTTGAATTTGGGTGAGGTTTCCTATCTAGAGGAAGTCTCGTTCAATCCAAGTTTAAAGGTGATGTGATTTCTAAATCAAAAGGATATCCTCAATTCAAATAATGTTTGATTAACAATGAAGAATTAAATTAACATCTATCTTCAAAATATCAAAATGCCACGTGAGATTAATAAGGTACCAATTTTTTTGGGCGTTTGTAAGGGCTGTCCTTACACGTAACCGACTCTCGAACCCAAAAGTTTTTAAATGAATCTCTGGTTTGTTTTATGGTGTCTAGCCTACCAAAGTGGCCGGTGGCGACTCCAAATCGTTTTAAAATTAAATTATATATATTTTTCCTAAAATTTGGGTTTTTCAAGATTAAAAGCAATAAAATTCGTATTTTTCAAAATTAATTGCCAAGCTACTTTTCACCTAAAACCGTGTTTTTAAGAGGTCGCGACAATTACTCTCTCCGTCCCATATAAGAAGTCCATTATTGACTTTTTAAAGTCAATTTTTAAACTTTGACTATAGTTATTTTAAATATTTTAATTTATTAAATTTTATAAAATATATACTCTTAAACTACTTGATTAGAGGTTTCTAAAATATATTTTATTTTTATCAATAATAGATTTAAAGTTATAATGAGTCAAAGTTTAAAAAATTTGACCAAAAAAAGTCAATACTGGACAAATAAAATGGGACGGAGGTCGTATTAAATTTTAATTTTAGTTAAAAATAAAGTAATCTTTTAATGAGCTTAACGAGCAACAAGTCAAACTTAACAAACATTGAGTCGAGTTGAGCAACAAAATATTTTAACAAGAACCAATCAAGCACAATTTTAATGAGCTTAACGAACAATAAGCTGAGCAATAATATTTTTTAACAAGTATAAGTCGAGCACTACCCAACTCGCAATCGACTCGCTTGATAAAATTTTGAATACCTGAGTAGAACTCATTTTTATTTCTCAAAGTATAACATTTTGAATAATAATTTTATAAATGATTAAAAATCTAATTTTAAATAATAAAATAAACTAAATTAAAAAAATAAAATTAATATCAAAAGGTACAAACTTTAAAAAGTGATTTTATAGAAAATATGTTAAAAATCATCAAATCATTGTTTAAAGTCAATACTTTCTAATATGGATTTTATTTTTTTATTCAATTAAGTTCATTTTATTATTTAAAGTCCGAACGTTTAAAATTATTTTACATTCATTGTTCAAAATGTAATATTTTTAAAAAATAATGTGATTAATGCCATATTTTAAGGGGGAAAATGGACAATATTTATGTAAATTTTTCAGGAACAATTGTATTATTTAAAAAAATAATTTTTTACAAAATTTATATTTTTATATTTTTTAATGACGATCCAAATTTATATTCTTATATTTTTAATTTCTTAAAATTTCAAATACTCCCTACTTTATAATATAAAATTTTGCATTTATTCTTGCGCACTATTTAGGGGTCAATGTTCATTTATATATTTATAAAAGACATAAAGATAATTTTCACCCTTAATGTTTTTAATTTTTATCATTTTGGCCCCTATTTTTTTTGGGGATAAATTTAGCCCTTGACCTATGTCTTTTTAACAAATAACTCATTTTTTAACTACCATGATAACTGAACTGTTAAAAATTTAATAATGATGACATGTTATATATATAATATATTTTAAATGACTTAATATCTAATATATCAAATACATACAAGCGGAATATATTTTTATTCCAATCTAAAAATATAAAATAATTAAAATTCAAATAAAATATTAAAAATTATTTTTTATTCATTAAAAAAATAATTGAATCTAAAATAAAAGGCTACTAAACATTCTCAACCTTAACTATAGTAAAATCAAAATTTTATCTAAAAAGGTATGAACATAATCTGAAAAGAAAAGGTTTTGTATAGTTTGTTACCAGTGAATCAAAGATAAATGATTTTGATAATAATCAATTAAATTTTTATTATTTTAGTTTATAATTTAGGTATTTTAGTTTTAATCTAAATCGAAGTTTTAGGATTTTATAAAGATATTTTAATTTAGTTAGTGTTGAGAATATTTAGTAAATTTTTATTTTAGATTTAATTATTTTTTAATATTTTATTTAAATTTTAATTGTTTTATATTTTATACTAGAATAAAATATTAAAAAATAAGCTATTTGTCATAATAGTTAAGAAATAAGTTATTTGTCAAAAAGATATAAGTTAAGGGCTAAATTTATCCCAATAAAGAATAAGGGCCAAAACGACAAAAATTATAAACGTTAAATGTTAAAACTATATTTATGCCTACTTTTTAATATATATATTAAAAAATAAATAAAATTAACCCAAAAATAAAAATTAGTATTTTTTAGTTAGTTCAATTGAAAAATATTAGTCCATCACCGACGTAAGACATTCAAAGTAATAATTTTGATATTTTTTTAACCTCATATTAAAAAATTAATATAAATATTTTTTAAAAGAAAAAAAATTAAAAAGTATAAGATACCGATATAAAAAATATAATAATTTAAATATAATTTTAGAGTAAAAATATGGCATAAAGATAATTTTAACCCTTAACATTTATAATTTTTATTATTTTGGTCTTTATTTTTGTTTTGTTAAATTTAACCCTTAACCTATATCTTTTTGACAAATAGCTTATTTTTTAACTAACATGATAACTAGACCGTTAAAAATTTAATGATTATGACATGTCATATGCATTTGATAGTATATTTTAAATGACATGGCATCTAACCTATCAAATACATATATATATGAAATATAAAATATAAAATAATTAAAATTCAAATAAAATATTAAAAATTAATTAATTCTAAAATAAAAGAGTACTAAACATTTTCAATCTTAACTATGATAAAATCTAAATCCTATCTTAAAAAAGTTAATTAATTTCGAACTGTATTCATATTTTTCTAAGATATGATTTTGATTCTATCGTAGTTATGGTTGAGAATGTTAAGTAGAATTTTATTTTATAATTAATTAATTTTTTAATATTTTATTTAAATTTTAATTGTTTTATATTTTATATTAGAATAAAATTATATTTCATATATATATTTGATAGGCTAGATGTCATATTATTTAAAATATATTATCTTATGCATATAACATGTCATCATTATTAGATTTTTAACGATCCAGTTATCATGATAGTTAAAAAATAAACTATTTATCAAAAAGATATAGACTAAGGGCTAAATTTATCTCAAGAAACGAATAAGGGCTAAAATGATAAAAATTATAAACGTTAAGGGCTAAAATTATTTTTATGCCTAAAAATATTAGTAACTTAAAATAAAAATATAATTTAAAATTAAAAAAATAAAACACCAATTCAAGTACTCAAAAAAATATTGATTGACTCTAAATACCCAAAAATAACGGATTAAATATTTTTAAACACTCCAAAAAGTATAGTTTCAAAGATACTATCTTTTCATGAATTCTCGAATTAATATATA
The DNA here is from genome assembly GCA_035048815.1 of Abelmoschus esculentus. NCBI lineage: Eukaryota > Viridiplantae > Streptophyta > Magnoliopsida > Malvales > Malvaceae > Abelmoschus > Abelmoschus esculentus. Next base: position 10,209,814 of record JAUCBN010000016.1, on the reverse strand, counting down.
TTTTTTAAATTTTTGAACAGTATTTAGTTTATATAAATTATCATTTTTCGATTGGATTAGTTCGGATTAATTTTTAAGTCTATGTTGTTAAGTGACTTGTGCGTTATTTGTTTTGAGAAAACGATAAAACATATAAAGGATAAAAGATTACTGAAATTTTAAAAATTATAATATGATCATTAAATTTACGAAAATATTATGATATGATCACTATAGGTTAGAAAATAACATAAATTATCTTACATTTCAACCCATAATCTCTTAAATTTTTATATGAATCGTTTGAAAGAAAAATAAATCGTTAGCCCTCTTTAGGTCGGGCCTCGTTTGGTTAGTTTTGGATATCAGAGGAAATGGAAAAATTATTAGGTGAATCCTGTTCATCGCGTTATTTATGGTCTCAATTAATTAGGATCGTTGATTTTAATTTTTTTCTAAGTGAATCATTACCTCTTTTCTACATGAATTTAGTGGGTGATAATTATTTAAATGATTATTTAAAGATCAACAATCTTAAATGCTTGAACCATGAATGACATGGTGAATAGGATTAACCTCGTAATCTCTTGAGGAAATGGGTTTGTCTTGGCCAGCATAAAGGCAATAGCGGGATTTAGTATTATAATATTATCTACTTCATAATGTATATTTGATAATAAATTTAGATTGAAAATTTTAAATTACAAACTTATCCTATAATTCAATCATCATTACATTTTTAAAATATTAAAAAAATCAAATTTTCAAAAATTATACAAATTAATTAATAGTCAAATTTTAACTAAGGTATGTGCAAATACAGATATAAAAATTAAAGTAGAGAATATTGTATATTCAATTTCTATTATTTTTTTTCACTTTAATTAAAGTAGAGAATATCGTATATTCAATTTCTATTATTTTTTCCACTTTAATTTTTATATTTATTTATCTTTTGCTTTAAAACTCAAAATGTTATTAGAATACAATCCCATAAATACTATCTAATTATTTTTTATAAATAAAATAAAATAATGAGTAAACTACGTATCTGAAGATTAAATATATAAGAATAATTATTTTGTTCTTTGAATTAAAAATTTATCAATTAGGTCTTCAAACTTATTAAATTAACTTATTTTGGCCATTACAATTAAAAAATTAACGAAAGAGTGACATAACAATTAACAAAATTTTATAAAATTATATATTTAATCTTTGTTATTTTTTATTTATCAAATTAATTTTAATTTTTATTTAACTAAATAAAATTAATCATAGATTTAAACCCACAACCTTATGAAAGAAAACTCATGCCTTCACATTTTCTCTCTATCATTTATATATATATTTTTAATTTAATTTGAATTTTACTATAATAAAAAATAATATAATTATTTGTTTAGGTGGTGACACTCAATTAAAGAGGAAAACAAAATTCTTCAAGCTTGTTGCTGTGAAGATTTGAACCTAGGACCTCAAAAACTAATGCCCAATAATCAAACCACCAAGTTAATGTATATATTATAAATCCCTTGAACATATATATATATGACATAGAATTTTCTATATTTGTTCACACAAAATCATAAATTTAATTTTTAATTTAATTAAAATATTAATTAAATTATTATATATAATAAATTAAAATATTTAAATTATAATAAATTTATTTAACAAGCCCTAAAACCTAAATTCATTTAAATTTTAAATTATATTTAAATTTATTTAAAAATATTAAACCCTAAACCCTAAAATTTTAAATTAAATCTATGATTTTATATGAATAAATCTTAAACCCTAAAATTTTAAATTAAATAGAGGGTTTAAGATTTTGATTTAATATTTTTAAATAAATTTTAAATATAATTTAAAATTTTAAACGACTTTAGGATTTAGGGTTTAAGATTTTTTAAATAAATTTTTATAATAATTTAAATATTTTAATTTATTATATATAATATTTTAATTAAATTAAAAATTAAATTTATAATTTTATATGAATAAATATAAAAAACTGTACGTCATATATATATATATGTTGAAGAGATATAAAACATACAAATTAACTTGGTTTAGTGTAGTTGTTGTTTGGCACGTATTTTTGAAGTCTCAGGTTCAAATCTCCATAGTAGCAAGCTTGTCAAATTTTGTTTGATGTTACCACTTAAATAAAGAATGATAAGGAGTGAATGTGTAATTATTTCATTTTCTTTTTAACTGTCACATCGTCGGTCTATTAATTTTTAATGGTCGATGACTATTTTAATATCATTTTAATAATTTACGGTGCATTTGACACTTTTTAAAATATTATGGTCATTTCAATACTAATATCATAGTATGATGACTATTTGTATAGTTAACCCAAAAATAAAGAAAAAAAATTATTATCAGTAATAAAAGAGTTTTATACTTATTTGAAATGTAAAAAATGGGTTTATTGCTTCATAAATCCATCGGCCTGTTAGTCTTACTCCGCTATCCCTTTGTTTTCGATTTATTTTATTTTAATATTTTTTTTTCAAAATTGATTCCTTTTATTCTTAATTTTATCTTAAAATTGTCATTACTTTAAATTAGTCCCCCTTTGGTACCTCAATTTTAGGGGTGTAAACGAACCGAGCTTGAATAGACAAGGGTATGTCCGTATTCGTTGTAATCACCGTTTTTGGTCCGGGGAGTCGCCACCAATCATTTTTCTACTGTGATTGGAACACCAAAATCGAGGTCTGCGAAACCAGAGTTGAGTCCGGGAGCCTGTTACGCGTAGGGAAGGATGAGCACCCCTACAACGCCCAAAATTGGCACCTATCGGTTACAAAATATTTTATATGATCGAAAATAGAAATTCGAAGTTACTTTTATGATCCCGTAATTTTTAACCTGTAAAATGAATAAAATAAGTTAAATGACGATAATAATCAAATTAAATAAAATATAATAATAATGACAATGAAGCATGTAATAGTAATAATAATAATAATAATAATAATAATAATAATAATAATAATAATAATAGTAAAACATATACTACTAATAATAAATAAACATGACAATAATAATAATAATAATAATAATAGTGATATAAACAAAGTAACAAGATTAATAATAATAATAATAATAATAATAATAATAATAATTAGCATGATGATAATAATAATAAAACTATAATAATCATAATTGTTAATAATAAGTAGCATAATAAAAATAAAAATATAATAATGAAACATATTCTAATAATAACAATAATAATAATAATAATAATAATAACATGAAAATAATATAATAATAATAATAAATATATAACAATAATAGTAATATTTAAAAAAACAGGGGCTAATCTGCAAACAAAACAAAATTATTAGATCAAAATAGCAAAAATAATGACCATAATATGAAAATTAGAAGATATATGGCTTAAATAATGCGAAACAGTGACTAAAATGGAACCTAATGCGAACTAAAGGGTTGAAACAGAGACACGCTGAGAAATGAGGGACCTCGCACGCAATTTATCCATTTTTTTGGGTTAGCAGCGGGTTCGGGTCGGATATCCGAGTCTGATGCGGGTTGAGAGCCTCAAAGCGACGCCGTTTTGGGCCATAATATTCAGCACCAAAACGGCGCCGTTTTGGCCCATATATATATATTTCCCTTTTTTTCCTACTTCACATATCATTTGTTTTTTTCTTCTCAAAAGGGTGATGAAAGACAGAGCCTTGGGACTCTCTAGGTTCTCGACCGCCTACGATATTTCTGGCCACCGGCCGTCGCACCGGTGACCGGAACCACGAAAGGAAGATGCTTTCCGGCTGTTCTCAACGCCCTGATCTCGAATCCAACCTCGGTTTCGCGAGGAAATACGCGTATCGACCTAGATCTAAAAGGGAAGTCTCAAAATCTCTTAGGTTTTCTACCTTTTTCGCTTCTTTTTGGTTCCGATCTTGCTGCCTTTCTTCTCTTCCCTTTTTCGTTTGAATATTTGATGGATATTGAGTGTTTATTGGACTGATTTTGGTTCGAAAATTCGTTTCTTTCAATCGATTTTTGGCCAGTTGTTAACCAGATAATACATTTCATTTAGGGGTATTTATACCCATATTTATACATATAATATTGTATAAAAAATAGCTTCTTCAGATCTAATAATCTCTTTTTTCTACAGATCAGAAGGCGGTGAGGCGGTGGAGATGTGACTATGGCGGTGGCCGGCCTTCTTAGCCAATAGTTGGGCGCGTGCGGTTCACGCTTGAAGCTGAGTGGTCCATCTTGGCGGCGGCGGCGGTAGAGGGTTGAGGTGGCTAGGGTTCTGTCTTTTTAGATCTAGGGTTTATTTTATTTTTGGGTTGAGCTTGTAGTGTATACTGGGCTTGGTTGGTGGGTTTTATTATTGGACTGTATAATGGGTTATTATAGTTGCCCCTCTTTGCTCATTGTTGTGTAACGAGAATAGAGCAAAGACAAAGAATAACCCATTTCACTTGGTATGGTTTAGGGGTTCTTCTTTGATGAGGTAAGGGTTCTTTTGGGTTGAGGTTTAAGATTTTTCTGGTAAGTTTGAGGTTCTTTTGGTAAAGTTGTGGTTCTAATGGTAAGGTTGGGGTTCTTTTTGGCCACCGCTTCTTCTATTGGAGCTTTGACTTCATCTACTTCATCGCTCTTGTCGGCAAAATCTTCAAAATGAGGAAATCTGTTGAAGAGAACAAAAGTTGCGGCTGAACCGTTGGAGGAGACAAAATAAGCTTGGCTTGCTACATACTCATGATGTTGTCATCTTCGAAGAAAACTTGATCTAGCTGCAACATAGATAAGAGCTGCTAGGCTGGATTCAGCTGCATCCGATGAAGAAACATGATCTGGCACATATATTTTCTTTTTCTTCTTTTCTAATAAATATCCGTAAATACAAAAAATTTGATCAAGTTGCACCATCAACGGTAAAACGAGACCAATTAAACTGTGATATGCTTATGCCATCCATGGCAAGAATGAAAACTTGTTAGAGCTGATCGAAGAGGCAAGACTTGAAGTAAAAGGTCGTATCTTATCTGCACCATCAACGGAGAGATAAGATAACATTTCAGCAACTTGGATCCTACTCCGCCATCAACGGAGAAGTAGGATTGAACTTCAGTGATTCAGATCTGGTCACACCATCAACGGGAACAAGATCAGATTTCAGCAATTTGGACCCTATTACGCCATCAACGAAGAAACATGATCAAGTTGGATCTATCCACTCCATTAACGAAGGGGTAAGATTAAGTCTGTATCATACTACGCCATCAACGAAGAAACATGATTGAATGAGATCCGGCCACACCATCAACGGGGACGAGATCAAGTCTGTAATTTGGATCCTAATGCGCCATCAACGGAGAAGCAGGACTGAGTTGGATCTATCTACTCCATCAACGGAAGGGTAAGATCAAGTCTGGATCATACTGCTCTATTAACGGAGAAGCATGATTGAATGGGATCTGGCCACACCATCAACGGGGACGAGATCAAGTCTGTAATTCGAATTCTATTACGCCATCAACGGAGAAACAAGACTGTATTGGGATCTATCTACTCCATCAAAGGAGGGGTAAGATCAAGTTTAGATCATACTACTCCATCAACGGAGAAGCATGGGATCTGGCCACACTATCAACGGGGACGAGATCAAGTTTGTAATTCGAATTCTATTACGCCATCAACGGAGAAACAGGACCGGGTTGGATCTATCCACTCCATCAACGGAGGGGTAAGATCAAGTCTGGATCATACTGCTCCATCAACGGAGAAGCATGGGATCTGGCCACACCATCAACGGGGACAAGATCAAGTCTGTAATTTGAATCCTATTACGCCATCAACGGAGAAATAGGATCGGATTGGATCTATCCACTCCATCAACGGAGGGGTAAGATCAAGTCTGGATCATACTGCTCCATCAACGGAGAAGCATGGGATCTGACCACACCATCAACGGGGACGAGATCAAGTCTGTGATTTGAATTCTACTGCGCTATCAACGGAGAAGCAGGACTGAGTTAGATCCATCCACTCCATCAACGGAGGGGTAAGATCATGTCTGGAAGATCTAAATATCTGATTCAATTGATGTCTTGTATCTTCTTTGCATTTTTCCCAAATGCATAGGGATCAACGGATTTGATATGCCTTTACCGGTAGCCGTTTGCTCTGGGCTAGCTGTACCTTTACTCTGGGTACAATCATTTGGTTCCAAGGATTTAATTCCTTGACCATTCGTAAAATGGATTTCAATGGACATTTAAATGGTCCTTATCAATGAATTTTTCCCAAATGCACAGGGATTAATGGATTTGTTTTACCTTTACCAGTAGCCGTTTGCTCCGGACTAGTTGTACCATTACCCTGGGTACAATCAGTTTGCACCAATCACAAGATTGGATTTTTCCAAAGGGATGGATTTCCTTCGACCATTCGCGAAAATGGATTTTGAAGGACATTTGAATTGTCCAATGTCTTGTTTCTGTATGTCTTTTCAATTTTTCATTTCATTTTTCATTTTTTCTGTATTGTTCATTTTTTCATTTTTTCATTTTTTTCAAAATAATTTTGATTCACATGTACTATCTGTACAAATATGAAAAAGTGAAATCCGCAACAAAGCTTGATCCGCAATATAGTTGTCGGAGGAGCATGATTCTATCAAAATTGATTTCCCACCACTAACGGAGGTGACATTGAGAAAAAGTTGTTTCAGCTGTTCCATGATGGGTAGTCATGACCTAAAAGCAAAATAAAGCGTTAGTTAGTAATGATTCAAAATTCTGGAGTCATTATCTGTGAAACCTGTGTTATTTTAGCCTTCTCGGGGCCAAAGGTTGATCATCGTATTGTTGCCCCCTGATTAAGGTCTTCTGGTCTCTTCTCTGGACCTGTTTATATTTACAAGCAAAAATATGTGCATCGTGAATGCTCAATGTATGTCGAGTCTGAATGCATGATGTCTAAATGCAAAATATCTGAATACATGAATGACATGATTTTTGTTTTCAAAGGATGTCCTAATTTATGCTTGATGCACGTTTAATCTAAAATGTATGATTTGTGAACGCAAAATGCTTGAATGCATGAATGTCATGATTTTTCTAGGGACGCCCTAATTTCACTGATTATGATGAAAGCTGCTTAAATTCTTCTGATTTGGCCTCCTTCCTCGGAACCTTTTCTCGAAATGGATGCCTCCAAACAATCCGAACCTTTAGAGTGCAAAAATTCACTGGTCATGTTGCCCAGTTGAGTTGTCTCTATCTTTTGAAGTTGTTTCGCTTAGCATTCTACCTCAGAGTATTAAGTCAAAATATACTTCATTGCAACTTGTAGTTTTGGGCCCTTACAAAAGACTCTCGCTGCCAGTGGGCTTAGGCTAACAAGGTAGTTTACAAAAACATCTCATCGGAAGAGATAAAAACTACAAGTGACCTACTATGGTCAAGGTAGAATAATGTCTTAGCCTAGCAGGCATAATTTACTTTTGTACAACTCAAAAACAACATAGTCATTCCTACTTGGTGTCTTCGTGCTTCGACAAAGGATCTGTAGCCGTTTCACCTGGGTCATCAAACTTTATCACTCCGAGCTTGATAAACTTTTCCACTAGCCTTTCGAAACCTAGGCAGTTTTCAATCGAATGCCCCACTTGTCCCGCATGATAATCATATTTTGTATTGGCATCGTACCATTTCGGGAAAGAGGGTTGCATCGGCGCTTGAAAGAAGGGCGACACCAAGCGTTTGTCATACAACTCTTTGTGTAGTTCCCCGTAAATCATTGGCAGTTGAGTAAATTCTTTCTTTTCAAAATTCTTTCTCTGACTGAAATCTTGGTTGGAGGAGTTATAAGCACGCATGACTGCAGGCTGTGTCACCGTTACAGGCTTGGAATAATTAACGCTGTAGATTCCTGCAGAATTCACTTCATTATCCTTCTTCCCATGTGTCGACCTTCTCTGGGACGAACTTTCACCGGCATCAATTCTGCCACTCTTGATGGCATTCTCAATGAGCTCACCGGATAGCACCAGATCAGAAAAATTAGTGGTTGCATTGCCTATGAGGCGGTCCAGGATCGGGCCTTCCAAAGTTTGGATGAACATAACTACCGTTTCCTTTTCGCTGAGAGGAGGTTGGACTTGCGCTGCTACATCCCTCCAGTGTTGTGCGTATTGTCTGAAGCTTTCATTAGCCCTTTGTTTCATGTGTTGTAAGGTCAGACGGTCTAGTACCATATCACTGACATGCTTATACTGCTCCAGAAAAGCCTTAGCCAAGTCTTTCCAGGACTTTATCTGATGACGATTCAGCTGATTGTACCATTTAGTGGTGGACCCCGTCAAACTATCTTGAAAGCAGTATATCAGTAGTTTGTCATCCCTACCGTACCCTGTCATTCTTCGACAAAACATAGTAAGATGCGCTCGAGGGCAATTGGTCCCGTCATATCTTTCAAATTCTGGAATTTTGAACTTTGGGGGTAATACTAGATCTGGGACGAGACTGAGTTCATTGGCGTCGAATCCGATGAAGGTGTCTTCAATTTCCATAACTTCCATCTTCTCTTCGAGCCGTTTACAACGCTCTTCAATTTCCTTTGAAGTCTCAATCTTTGGTTCAATCAGTTGATCAAGTTCTGAGACAAAATTTTCTGCTTGGTTGCCCCTCGGTTTGGCTTCTGATGTGGAAGGTATGTTCATGGGACCATATGTGTCAGTCGGATGTAGCGGTAACTTCCCCTTAGAAAAGACCACCTGGGGATGAGCCTCCGATGGTATCTTGGTTTGAAGAGGAGTAAATCCTGAAGGATATATGGGATCTTCAATCATGTTAGCAGGGTTTGCCCCTGGGTCAACAACAGAAGCGTCTTCCTGTTTGAATCTGAGCATTTGTGCTAATTTTTCGAGCATTTCTTGTTGAGATCTTGCAATCTGGTCTTTCATTTCTTGTCGAGCCCTGGCTAATTGATCTTCCATTTTTCGCGTTAAATCATCCTGTAGATCCTTCTGAGTCTGCTCAATCTTATCCAATCTATCCTCGTTCATCTTCTTCGTCTTGAGTCGGGTTCCGTAAGGATGTTGAATTATCGTCTGGTCCAGTATCGCTGAGATAGGGGACCCCAAACATTAGTACTAATGTTATAAAGATGAATGCATGTGAATGCATGATGCATGACTTAAATGTGAAAATATCGATTCAAAAATGGTTTTCAAGTCCATCATTTTATGCGCACGGGATTTATTCACAATTTTGAATGTTGTATTAATATCTAGGATGCTAGATTTTCTCCCGACATTTTAAATTAAGAACCAATTGTGAATCAATACTTTATGCTCGTGAAATGCAAAAAGTAAAATATGATCATGGTAATTAATGCAAAATGAATAATTATGAAATGTTATAATGCTTTAAAAAAAGAAACAAAATTAATTCACATTAAAATAAATAAATAAATTAAATTATAAATATAACAACAAAAATAAAACTGTACATAAAGGCGACAAAACCTAAAGGGTTACTGCTAAACGGGCAGAGTTTTGGCTTGATGGCTCTAGGGGGTAGGCTTCTAGGTCTCACTACATGTGGTTAGGTTATAGAAGGTACCCGAACAATACTTATTACCCTACAAAGGATAATAAGCATGATTCAGGGGGATACGTTTCTCCAAGTCTATGCGGAGACATAAATCTCACGAAGACAAAGAGAAAAATATCCCAGAAGCAATTCCCCATCCTACACGGAGGCAAAACCTCACGAAGGAGTGGTTTCATGCTCCCACTTAAATGGACGGAGCCCGGGTTGAGAGCTCATGAAATTAGGAGACCTGAAAAACATTTAAAAAATATTAGTGAATATTTTAAAATAAATAAAAAAAGGATCAAAAAATTAAAATAAATCAAATTTAAATTTTCGATCATTAAATAAAATGTAACCGATTTTAGGCTCGACTTTCGAAAATGTCCCCAGCAGAGTCACCAGCTGTAATCACCGTTTTTGGTCCGGGGAGTCGTCACCAATCATTTTTCCGGTGTGATTGGAACACCAAAATCGAGGTCTGCAAAACCAGAGTTGAGTCCGGGAGCCTGTTACGTGTAAGGAAGGATGAGCACCCCTACAACGCCCAAAATTGGCACCTATCGATTACAAAATATTTTATATGATCGAAAATAGAAATTCGAAGTTACTTTTATGATCCCGTAATTTTTAACCTGTAAAATGAATAAAATAAGTTAAATGACGATAATAATCAAATTAAATAAAATATAATAATAATGACAATGAAGCCCGTAATAATAATAATAATAATAATAATAATAATAATAATATAATAATAATAATAATAATAATAGTAATAATAATAATTAACAATAATAATAATAATAATAATAGTAATAATAATAATTAACAATAATAATAATAATAATAATAGTAATAATAATAATAAAACATATACTACTAATAATAATAATAAATAAACATGACAATAATAATAATAATAATAGTGATATAAACAAAGTAACAAGATTAATATTAATATTAATAATAATAATAATAATAATAATAATTAGCATGATGATGATAATAATAAAACTATTATAATCATAATTATTAATAATAAGTAGCATAATAAAAATAAAAATATAATAATGAAACATATTCTAATAATAATAATAATAATAATAATAACATAAAAATAATATAATAATAATAAATATATAACAATAATAGTAATATTTAAAAAAATAGGGGCTAATCTGCAAACAAAACAAAATTATTAGATCAAAATAGCAAAAATAATGACCATAATATGAAAATTAGAAGATATATGGCTTAAATAATGCGAAAAAGTGACTAAAATGGAACCTAATGCGAACTAAAGGGTTGAAACAGAGACACACCGAGAAATGAGGGACCTCGCACGCAATTTATCCATTTTTTCGGGTTAGCAGCGGGTTCGGGTCGGATATCCGAGTCTGGTACGGGTTGAGAGCCTCAAAACGATGTCGTTTTGGGCCATAATATCCGGCACCAAAACGGCGCCGTTTTGGCCCATATATATATATATTTCCCTTTTTTTCCTACTTCACATATCATTTGTTTTTTTCTTCTCAAAAGGGTGATGAAAGACAGAGCCTTGGGACTCTCTGGGTTCTCGACCGCCGGCGATATTCCCGGCCATCGGCCGCCGCACCGGTGGCCGGAATCACGTAAGGAAGATGCTTTCCGGCTGTTCTCAATGCCTTGATCTCGAATTCAACCTCAGTTTCGCGAGGAAATACGCGTATCGACCTAGATCTAAAAGGGAAGTCTCAAATCTCTTAAGTTTCCTACCTTTTTCGCTTCTTTTTGGTTCCGATCTTGCTGCCTTTCTTCTCTTCTCTTTTTCGTTTGAATATTTGATGGATATTGAGTGTTTATTGGACTGATTTTGATTCGAAAATTCGTTTCTTTCAATCGATTTTTGGCCGGTTGTTAACCGAATAATACATTTCATTTAGTGGTATTTATACCCATATTCATACATATAATATTGTATAAAAAAATAGCTTCTTCAGATCTAATAATCTCTTTTTTCTACAGATCAGAAGGCGGTGAGGCGGTGGAGATATGACTATGGCGGTGGCCGGCCTTCTTAGCCAATAGTTGGGCGCGTGCGGTTCACGCCTGAAGTTGAGTGGTCCATCTTGGCGGCGGCGGCGACAGAGGGTTGAGGTGGCTGGGGTTCTATCTTTTTAGATCTAGAGTTTATTTTATTTTTGGGTTCGGCTTGTAGTGTATACTGGGCTTGGTTGGTGGGTTTTATTATTGGACTGTATAATGGGTTATTACATTCGTTTATTTATTTTTGAAGGTGTTCAAACTCTGTTCGTGTTCGTTTAAATTTTTAATGGCATGTTCAAGCTTGGTTCGTTTATTTTTTGTTGTGTTCGGGCTCGGTTCGTTTAATATTCACAAACGTGTTCGTTTAACATTCACGAACGTGTTCGTTTAACATTCACGAACGTGTTCGTTTATATGTTCGATAATTTGTTCATTTAACGTTCGTGGATATATTCGGTAAGCGTTCGCGAACGAGTTCATTTGTATATATTCATCAACTTGTCTATTTAGCGTTCACGAACATGTTCGTTTAGTGTTCATGAACATGTTTGTTTAGCATTTGTATATAAAAGAACATAAACAAGCCTATAAACAAGCTTTTAAATGAGACGAGCTTTTAAATAAGACGAGCTTATAAATGAACATAAACGAGTTTGTTCATGAACATAAACGAGCCGAAAGCACTTATGTTCGTGTTCATTTGTTTATTAATCGAACATAAAATATCTGTTCATACTCGTTTATTTAACTTAATAAACGAATATAAACGAACATTATACGAACGGTTCATGAATAGCTCGTTGAACACCCTGTTCATTTACACCCCGACTCAATTTCTGTCTACCGCTTCATTTTTTTCCCTGTTTTCTTTATTTTCAGATTTAACCTCTTCGTTTTAATTTTATTCCATTTTAACCTTGTTTTCTTTTACGTTGCACACGTCTTATATGCATGCTTATGCATAGTATTTATTTGGTGCTTATAATCTAATTAGTGTGATGTACATACTCATGTGTTTTACTCGTATTATTTTACCATGTTTAATCATTTTACATCAATATCATGCTATGTGGTTTTGTTACATGTTTTTTTTATGTCACTTAGTCATGCTTTGGCTTTCTATGTGTCATGGTGTATGTTTTTATACATATCATTTTGATATACATACCATGTCATGTCATGTTTGATTTGATTTTGTTTTATTGTTCTATAGTTTTTTTTTTCATATTATTTCTTGTCATGTTATGTAATAATGCTACATGCGCGCATATATATATATATAGATTTAAATTCATAGTTTTTTTCTCTTTATGTATTTTATCGTGTCATATTTTTTATTTATCTTGTTATTTTAAGTTTCTATGCCTTATTTTCTTTCGTATTTTGTCATGTATTTTATTTTCTTGTTTTTTTTGTTTAAACTCGGAATATTAATTTTCTTAATGTGATGTCTTTTTATTTGAAATAAACAAGGCCAACACCAATCGAAGTAATGGTAGTTAGACGTTTATTCTCGAATAACAAGACTTTTAAAATTCATTCGCCTATATAATTGAATTCTAATTTAAATGCTACTTTAATTCATAAGGTTTTAATATTAAAAAACAATAATTTTTAAAGATATCAATTTGTAGATGGTATAAAAATAATAATATCTTTTTTAACCGTAATTGACTTCTTAACCCGCTTTTTATTCAAATCTTTGGTTTCATGTTGTCTGGCCTACCTTAATAGCCAATAGCGACCCCAAGTATCTAACCGCTTCAAAATTATTAAAAAAAATGTTTTCTTATTTTTTTTAAGATTTCATTTTCTAAAAAAAACTTTCCCTTTTTAAAATCATGTAAAAAATAATGACATCTTTTGACACTTGAACTTAAATTTAATCACTACAGCACCATTTCATGCATATACCTTAGAATGCTATAAATGTTAAGGAATAAAAAAGTAAGAATTATGAATATTTAAAAGGAGACTTGAATCTAAAATATTTTAAATCAAATATTTTTAAAATTCAATATTTAATCGAATATTAAATTAAATATTTTAAATATTTAAATATTTTAAATCAAATATTAGATTTAAATATTCAATTTATATATTTGAATATTTGGTTTAAATATTTTAATTTTTAAATATTTGATTTTAAATATTTAATTTTATATTTGTCTAACTATTTGATTTTAAAAATATTTAATTTTAAATATTAAAATATTTATTTTAATATTCAATTTAAAATATTTTAGGTTCAAGTCTTCTTTCAACTATTTTCACTTTTTTATTATCCAACACACATTGTAAGATATTGTAGAACGATATGTTTTGATATAATAATTGAAAAAAGTTTTGGACTAATTTGAAAAGATTTCGAAAATGATTCTTATGTCCAAACAACTTGAAAATATATTTAAGAAGTTTTTGAGAAAGTTGAAAGGTGTTTTAAATGATTTAAAGAAACCAAAGAAATGTTTTTAACCAGGCGTTTCGATATACCTCCTATGTGTTTCGATACAACTTAGCTTTTCAAAGGAAAAAATATACAAACGTTTTGATACGGTCTTGGACCGTTTTGATACCATTTGCCATTGTGATTTTTGGTTTCGATACAGCAAACACCTGTTTCGATATGCCAGTATCTAAACCTGTTTTAGGTGTTCCAATACACCTCCAACGGTTTTATGAAAACTCCAACGAATTTATAAAAAACCGCAATGGATAGGAGTAGTATCGAAATAGGATGAACTAAGGGTTTTAATACGCCTTATAGTCATTTCGAATAGTAGTTCTTAAATGTAGGTTCAATGGGCTATTTCTCAAAGTGGCGGTATCGAAATGGCTTTCACGCGTTTTGATATCACGTGTCCTAGAAATAGAAATTAGCTTGAAAATTAGCTCCAAACGGCTTCAAATCAATCTCAACAGTCATCAACGGCTAGAAGCTCATTTAGGATGATAAAATGAAGCCTCAACCATCAAGAGAAGACTAATGTTTCAATTATAACAACAATATGATCAAAGAAATGTCTTAGAGCTTTAATTCATATCTTTGGGTAGATAACACTTGTGAGCATAATGTATATGTATGCTCAAGTGTCTAAGAAATTGGGTGAGATCTTAGTTGCAAACAACTAGCCTTGTTAAAGGATTACTAGTTTGCTTAGATTATCTTTTCTTTGAAAGGATTCTCAAAGTTCAGGTTGTGTATCAAGGTTATAAGGTTAGCCTTTTGTCCTCAAAAGGAAGAAATTCTTAATGAATTTGGGAAATCCTTAGTGTGAAGCTAAGATAGTAGATATATAACTTGGGTTAGAAATCTGAACCATTCTAAACCATTGTACAAATTGTCTATTTTCTTTGCATCCATAAATTACCACCCAAATTAGCATTTCTCCATCATTGGCAAGATAAAATAGGTTGTGCATCGAGCCCTTCAAGCCTACAATTGGTATCAGAGCAATGCTTAATTGAAGAGGATTAACATCTTATGGAGAAGATACGACAAGCTCGACCAATTTCAAATCAACCGACAATCCATGGCGCTATACATTGACAAGCCATCTTTTTTTGACGGGTTCAACTACTCCAAATGGAAAATAAGGATGATGTATTTCATCAAAGATAAAGACTATAAGCTATGAGATAGTGTAAGATAGACCGTTTGTGCCAAAAGGAACAAAAGCATAATGAAGCGTAGAAGATCGTAAGAAAATGATGCTGAATTGTAAAGCATTACACATCCTCTTTTATGCATTTCATCCCGACATTTATGAGAAGGTATCCTCTTGCGAAGATGCCAAGGAAGTTTGAGACAAGCTATAAGTCACATACGAGGGGATAAATGGAGTAAAGGAGACCAATATTAGACTCCTCAACCAAGAGTATGAGAACCTCAAGATGAATCCAAAAAAAGATATTGCAAAGATGTTTGATCGGTTCTCCACCATTACTAATAGACTCAAAGGATATGAGAGATCATTATGGAGAATAAGCTTGTTCAAAAGCTCATCATTCCCTTCTCGAGTTATGGGATTCAAAAGGGAGCATCATCATCGAAGCCAAGAATCTCAAGCTTGATGAACTTATGGGGTCACTCCTCACACATCAAATTATGATGAAAGGAAGAGAAGAGGAGAAGATGAATGAAGAGATTAGATCAATAGGGAAGAAGAAGATTCAAGAGCTTGGTGTGAATATCAACACCATTGCTCTCAAGACCTCCAAATGCATTCACCTTGAAGAATCAAGTGAGGAGGATAATGAAGAATATGAAGAACTCACTCAACTCTTCATGTACTTTGATCGATTCATGAAGAACAAAAAGTAGAAATCTTCAAAGCACGAATCAAAGAAAAAGATGAAGGATTCCCACAAGTCAATGATAAATAGATCATCTTCAAAGAAGCAAGCATGTGTGGTCACATGGAGTGATGAAGAGTCCTGGTGTCCACACTATGCTACTATAAATTGTAAAAAAATATGTGCAAGTATACAGAGTCATGCAAGTAATAAAAGGTGAATGAGTATCGTTCCCATGAGGATTAGGGTAAAATGTACGTCAATTTTGTCAAGGCAAAAATATGTCACTACCTAAACGAAAAATAAAGACAATGGTATAAACATATAGAAATATTGTGAAAGATGGTGTAGATGTACAGTAGAGGTATAATGGTGAAATGCCATTACAATTTCAGAATGTAAGCAACTAAAATATGTCAAGGCAAAATAGAATGGATGGTGATGACATGATAGATGTATGGAAGCAGTGTGCGAATATGATTGCAAGTAAACAAGTAAACAGAGGAAACACTTTGTAAATGTCAAATGCGAAAACACAAGTAAGAAATATGATGTATTAGTCCTTGATTGGTTAGCTCTCCTGGGAATGATTGATGGGGGTTCTTATGGACTTCTTAACCCCACTCTTAAGAACATCTAGATATTATATGGTCTATTTACTCGACAGAGGTTTCTAATATGCTCCCTCTCTCTCGAGTCAAAGAAACAAGACAATCTAAAATACCACAACATTTCCTCTCGGTCTCAACAGTGACATATAGCCTATCGATAAAACACACTCTTTTTAGTTGTTGAAACCCTCGCTTAAGTCTCTCTCGAGCACCTAAGGTCAGATTAGGCTCTATTTGCAGTCTAGAATCCATTGCTAACATAGATCATCCTTTAGTTTCTCTCAAACACTAAGGATCTATGGTTAGGTTTCTCTCGAACACCTAGCGTGTATCTAAACAAATGACACTCTCATGCCTCTTACAATGCTTAAATGATTAAACACAATGAGCAAAGAAAATAAACAAACGCATAGGATTCTAAACATTAATAAAAAGATAAAGTTAATCATCTATAAAAACATCCACCAAAGTAAAGCTAAACATGATGGTGTGAAAGTTTAAAGACAAATATCATCCATAAATATCATCCA
This sequence comes from Abelmoschus esculentus, assembly GCA_035048815.1. NCBI lineage: Eukaryota > Viridiplantae > Streptophyta > Magnoliopsida > Malvales > Malvaceae > Abelmoschus > Abelmoschus esculentus. Next base: position 10,192,765 of record JAUCBN010000016.1, on the reverse strand, counting down.
TAAACATCCACATAAATCTCTCAAGTATATGAAATAAAGCAAAGGGAAAGGTTGGAAGACACCCTCGGTGCGCGCTACTGTCAACTTTTTCGACCACCATGGAGACTCTTCAGCATGCTAACCCCTCTCAGGTGCCTAGCACGCCACTCCCTTCAAGCTCTAACAATGGAAGAACCCTTTGGACGGTGGTTGGGAAGAAAGGTGGAAGCTTTCTCCGCAGCTTTCTACTCTCATTATGCCTTGAAAACAACTCCAAAGGTCTCTTTTTTTTCCATTAAAGGTTGCTCCTTTATTTGGTGACTGCTCCTTTATTAGGTGACCACTCCTTATAAAATAAAGGGTTTAATAGAAATTCCATTTGTACCCCCATTCACGTGATGACATTTTTGATATGGTGACAGCGGTCCCCTCCAAGGTGGTTACAGCCAGCTTGTATAGCATCAGTTGGCACTCCTTTGCAAAAATCTTATTGTTTTTTTGTACAACACTAGATATCTCCGTATTTTCCATGACATTCTTCCTTCACTATCCTTCCACGAATGTCATGAAAAATTTACCTTGCTCCCAGCTTTGCTTTACTTGCACAACAATAGCCAAAAACACGATCTTCCCCGTAAAATAGCATCTATTGCCTCACCATGAATGTCAAGGCATAACTAACCACTACATGCAATGTTATGATCCTAAATGCATCTAAATGCTCCTATATGCACTTAAAGACACTCAATAACTTAAGTAAAAAGGCTTTAAATATAGCCTTTTTGCGGAGTTATCAACTTTACTGAAGACGAGGTAGCCTACTTATTCTTGATGACCCTTAATGAGGGGGAGGTAACTTCTAACTCATCTAGTTTAAATTCATATTCATTTGATGAGTTAAAAGAATCCTATGATAAATTGACTTTTGAGTTTAAGATTTCATTTTCTAAAAACAAAAAGATGATTTCAAAGCTTAAATTAGAAAATGGTTTACTTTCAAAAATAATTTTGTAATTGAAGCAAGATTGAAAGAATTTGAACTTAGAGTTTTTGATTTGCAAAACTTGCTTCAAAAGTTAAAAAAATATCAAGTTGCTTTAGATGATCTTAAGAAAGAAAAAGATTTGATTTTTAAAGAGCTTGGAAAGAAAAGCAATTTGGGAAAATCAAATTTTTATATGAGACAATCTAGTGCCCCTAGATATTTTAATGGAAAATGTTTTAGACGTGTTTGGGTCCCAAAAGGACTAATCACTTCATCTATGAAGGATGAAATTGAAAAATGGATTACAAATGGGTCAAATATTTGTGTTACTAAAGTTAAAGGATCCAAAGCAATTTGGATACAAAAAATTACTTGATTGTCTTCTTCTAGGAGTAATGGAGGTATGAGCAACAAAGTGCAACATTAAGGGGGAGCTCCATAAACACAAGAAGGATACATGAAGAAGGGTTCACATCCTCCCTTGAGTTCAAGTGTGGTAAAAATCTAATTAGGTTTCATTTTGTTTAAACTAGATTATCATATTTGTTGGACTAACCTTGTTTGATACCTTGAGTAAGTAGGAGCCTTTTGTTTTTAAAACTAAAATTTGGTATTTTTTTTTAAGAATTGACAATTTTAAAACTCTCATATGTTATGAGCTTTAAAGATTTTCAAACCTTATTTGAACCATTTTTGATATAACAAAAGGGGGAGAATATTGTGAAAAATTGTCTATCAAAGGTTTCAAATGAATAAGAGGGAAATTTAAATGAGTTGATTATCTAATCCTCTTATTCAATTTTCATTTCATAGAGGGGGAGCAATCTCAAAAACAATTTTTCAAGTTGATTTTATTGTATAAAAATGGGAGAGATTGTAGAACTATATGTTTTGATATAATAATTGAAAATAGTTTTAGACTAATTTGAAAAGATTTTAAAAATGGTTATTATGCTCAAATAACTTGAAAATATATTTAAGAAGGTTTTGAGAAAGTTTCAAGGTGTTTTAAATGATTTAAAGAAATCAAAAAAGTGTTTTTAACCTAGGCATTTCGATACAGTTCCCATGTGTTTCGATACAGCTGAACTTTTCAAAGGCAAAAATACACAGGTGTTTCGATACGGTCTTGGGTCGTTTTGATAATATTTGTCATTGTAATTTTTGGTTTCGATATAGAAACACCCATTTTGATACGCCAATATCTAAACATGTTTTAGGTGTTTCGATACACCTCTAATGATTTTATGAAACCCTCAATGACTATGTGCAGTATCGAAACAACTAAACGATGAGATAAGGGTTTCGATACGCCTTATAGGCATTTTGATACCAGTTCTTAAATGCAGGTTTAACGATTATTTTCTAAAGTGGCAGTATTAAAACAACTCCCACACGTTTCGATACCACGTGCACCAAAAACAAAAATTAGCCTAGAAATCAATTCCAAATGGCTCCAAATCAATCCCAACACTCACCAACAGCTACAAGCTCATTTGTGATGATAAAAAGAAGTTTCAAGCATCAAGAGAAAACTAGTGTTTCAATTGTAACAATAATATGAACAAAGAAATGTCTTAGAGCTTTAATTCTTATCTTTGGGTAGACAACACTTGCGAGTAGGGATGACAATGGATCTTGGACTCGACCCGGATCCGTAGATCCAGATCCGTTTTATAAGGTCTGGATCTTAAAATTTTAGACTCGATGGATCTGGGTTGGATCTGAGTCTTCTGATTAAAATACGGATCTAGATCTGGATCTAACATTTATGACCCGAACCTAGACCCAGATCCGTTTACCTATTTATTAAAAAATTCACCTTTAGTTTTAAAAAATATATAAATATATAATAGTAGTTTTTATATTTTACATTATTCTCTTATATAATTTTTATATATTTTTGATAACGAAACTTTTTGAAGGAATACATGTTTGTTCTACTATTAATGAAGATTGTGATGATGATGCGGAAATGGTAAATATCATTGACAAGTTATATAAAAGTTATTATATTACATAACCTTAATATTAATATTTAAATTTCATAAATATTATTTTTATAAAAACTCTCTTTAGTTGATAGTTTTTTGTTTATTTTAGGATATTTATGATTTAATTAATGATGAAGACTAGTACTCTAAAAAGTAAAAGTACGATACTCGATTTGTGATAGTGAAATATTTTATGATCTACATTTCTTAATATTTGTGTAATTGAGTTTTTTTAAAATTTTAATTTATCGTTTTTTATCCTGATACTAGTTGATTGAAATTAATCTTTTCTTCATCGAAATTGTGACATAAAATTAATTAATGGTAGTTTTATTACGTTAAAAAATAGGTCGAATAGTCATTTTTAAAAGATTTGTTTTAAACCCGTTTTAGAACCGGATTCGTAAGATCCATTGGATCTGAATCTGGGTCTTAATTTTCTAGACCCGCGAATCTGGGCTGGATCTGAATCCAGCTAGATCCGGTCTAGATCCGACCCATTGCCATCCCTACTTGTGAGCTTAATGTACATGTATGCTCATGTATCTTAGGAATTGGGTGAGAGCTTAGTTGCAAACAATTAGCCTTCTTAAAAGGATTACTGGTTTGCTTAGATTATCTCCTGTTTGAGAGGATTCCCAAAGTTTGGGCTGTGAACTTTGGATGCTTCATTCGGGGATAGAATCAAGGTTGTAAGGTTAGCCCTTTGTCCTCAAAAGGAATAGATTCTTAGTGAATTTAGGAAATTCTTAGTGTGAAGCTAAGGTAGTGGATGTAGGACTTGGGTTAGAAGTCCGAACCACCTGAAATCATTGTACAAATTGTCTATTTTCTTTGCTTTCACAAATTGTCATCTAATTAACATTTCTCCATCAATTAGAAAGATAAAATTGGTTGTGCATCGAGCCCTTCAAGACTAGCAGATATAGATAAAACGGTGTAATCTATTTCACTAAGAGTGAATTTCTGTAACGGTAAAACCATGGTTTTCCCCAAGGTTGTGGGTTCAAACCACATACCAAACATATCCTTGTGCAACGTATCTAAACCTTTTAAACTCCATCTTCTCAAAAGACATGTCTAATAGGATGTACAACGTCACCGTATATATACCATTATCCTCTTCTTAAAAGTCATATTTAATAGGATGTTCATCGTCACTATTTATCTATTCTAAGATCTCTATTTTCTTTTTCAACGTGAGATTAGTGACCTCGTCTCTTCTTAGACGTGACATTAAAATTGAGACTAAATTGTTATAATAAATAAATAATATGAATCAAATGTATATTTTTATAAATTTTTGTTAACTGTGACGCCGTCCCTCCGCCTCTTGTTAACTGTCACTTCAACCTTTAATTAGTTAATTTTTTAACGGCGACGGCCAAAATAAGAAAATTTAATAAGTTTAGTGCCACAATTGAAGAATTTCTTAGTTTGTGACCAAAATAACTATCCTTAAATAATTCGATAATCACCTATACAGTTTAGTCTAAAATAATTTATACTATCTTCGTCCCACATATAATGTCTCTTATTGATTTTATAAAAGTCAAATTTTTTAAACTTTGACTATAATTATATTAAATATTTAAAATATTTAAATTTTATAAGATATACATTTTAAATCTACTCGATTAGAGGTTTTTAGAATATTTATTTTTTGGGTAAACTACACGGATAGTCACCATACTATGAGATTAGTATCGATCTGACCATAATACTTTAAAAAGAATCAAATACATCAGTAAACTATTAATTTGGTATTAAAATAGCCATCAACCGTTAGAAATTAACGGAGCAACTGACGTGGCTATTAAAAATAATTGGAATAATTACACATTTACTCCTTGTTATTCATATATTTTTATAATTTAATCATAATTTTATTATAATAAAATAATATAATTATTTAATTAGGTGAGGACACGTGTCACCACCTTATTGGATGGTTATATTTATATATATTTAATTTATTAAATTTATTTTTATCCTCCAATCAGGTGGTGACACATGTAACCACGTTGATTAGAGAAGAAAATGTAAAATCTGAACTTTTACATCCAAGGGAACTAAACCTAGGTATTCAAGATGGAAACGTCATGAGCCAACAACTAGACCAATAGTAACTTTAAGATATAAAGCATCAGTACATGTATATATTTATGGTTCGTTTACCTTTATTTTTTACATTCACACATAGAATGTAATATTTTTTAATTTAATTAAAAATAATAAATTAAAAAAATTAAATAATATTTTTTAATTAAAAACCCTAAACCCTAAACTATAAACTCTAAACCTAACCATAAAACTAAACTCAAACTTTAAGTCATAAACCTTAAACCCTAAACCCTAAATTAAATTTTTTATTATTTAAATAAACCAAAATTTTAAACTCTAAACCCTAAACTTAACCCTAAATCCAAACCCAAACTTTAAACCCTAAACTTAACCCTAAATTCAAACCCAAACTTTAAATCCTAAACACTAAACCCTAAATGAATTTTTATTATAATTTAAATAAACCATAACCTTAAACCATAAATCCAAATTTTAAATCCTAAACCTTAAATGAATTATTATTATTATTTAAATAAACCATAACATTAACATAAAACCTAAACCCTAACCATAAGACCCTAAATAAATTTTTATTTTAATTTAAATAAACCCTAACCCTAAAATATAACCCTATATCCTAAACCTTAAACCCTAAATGACTTTTTATTATAATTTAAATTTTTAAATAAATTTAAGAATTAGAGTTTAGGATTTAGGGTCAATGATTTAGGAATTTTTAAATAAAAATTTATTAATTTAAGATTTATTATTTAATAATTTAATAATTATTTTAAATTAAATAAAATAAATATTATTTATCTAAAAAATAAAGGTAAACGAACCATAAATATATACATGTACTGGTGCTTTATGTCATAAAAGTGCTTTTGGTCTATTGGTAAACTCATGGGGTTTTCATCCTAAATACCTAAGTTCAATTCTCCTTTTATGCAAGAGTATAGATTTTCAATTCTCCTTTAAATTTATTTTTATTGTCCAATAAGGTGGTGACATGTTTCACCACCTAACTAAATAATTATATTATTTTATTATAATAAAATTATGATTAAATTATAAAAATATATGAATAATAAGTAGTAAATGTGTAATTATTTCAATTATTTTTAACGGCCATGTCAGTTGCTCCGTTAATTTCTAACGGTTGATGGCTATTTTAATACCAAATTAATAGTTTACCGGTATATTTGATTCTTTTTAAAGTATTGTGGTCAGATCGATACTAAACGCATAGTATGGTGACTATCCGTGTAGTTTACCCATATTTTTTTTCATATTTTTATTAACAATAAATTATAAATAATCATGAGTCAAAATTAAAAAAAAAGTTTAACCCCAAAAATCGATAAGGAATTTTATAGGTGGGACGGAGGGAGTAATATTATTTTACGCTATCTTGTGCATGTTTACTAAAAATTTAGAAATAAAACTCAGTTAATCTTTAAAAGTCTAGAGTTAAACTTTATAATATGATTTTATTTAAAAAATTAAGTGAAATATTTTATATAGCATGGATCTATATTTACTCCATAAAATTATATATATAGTTTGGTAGATGGTGTTACAAGTTTTGTGTTTAACAAATAATCTTAGTAAAAAAGCGAATAATATTATCTTAGAAGACACATGTTCTATCATTTTACTTTTCCGTATGTATTATTAAAAAAAATAAAAATACAAACAAACGGATACTATTTTATAATTATTTTTATAAATAAATAATTTTTAATTATTAAAACCATAAATGATGGGATAAAAATCTAACCTCATAATTTCTAATCTAGATAATCAAGCCCTAACACTTCTTTTTCTTTTCCCAGATGATACAATTAATGCAAATATAGCAATGATCCAATACATATAAAATTTAGTCATAAACATGAACTTCTATAGAATATTCGTTTATAAAATTTTTATTGTATCTTTGAAACAAGATTTTAAAACGAAATGCCCCCAGCATTACAATTCTACGTGGTGCAGGTAACAAAATCAAATTTGAAAAACTAAAATTGAAAATCAACCGGTGCAAGGTGATTAACTGGTTAAGACAGCTCGCACATCTCGACTTATCTTTATGAAGGAACTCCAAATTTTCTACAAACATGATCTTATTTTGTCCAAAACCGCTACTTTATCCTTATACTGGACACTGGAATCCTGGAGGTGGAGTCTTTCCACAATCGATGAGAACCTGAAGCCCAATAGGTATTATGATATTAATGTTCAAGAGCTTGGCTTTGATGGTGGTGCAAAGACAGATCGCGGCATCCAAGTCTAACAGCCCTTGAAGCACTGGGCAACATGTGTCCTTTGCGCTGCTGCCTATACCAATGTGCACTAGGCCACCTAACACGTCAACACACGCACCTAGCTTCAGAGTGTCAATGGGACATGTTTGCTTCGCCGGAGGCGGTGGATATAGCACGGTTGGAGGTGGCGGAGGACATGGGGTCTCCACCGGAGGTGGCTTCACGACGGGAGGACTCGGGTATACGGGAGGCTTTGGACTTGGAGGCAGAGTGGGTGGCGTAGGAGGCTTAACAATTGGAGGACTCGGGTAGACGGGAGGCTTTGGACTTGGAGGCAGAGTTGGTGGAGTAGGAGGCTTAACAATTGGAGGACTCGGGTAGACGGGAGGCTTTGGTGGAGTTGGTGGTTTCACAACGGGTGGATTTGGATAGTAGGGTGGTGGAGGATTGACTACTACGGGAGGCTTAGACGGCGTAGGGGGATGCTTTGGTGGTTTAGGGTGAAATGGAGGCTTCACAATCGGAGGATGTTTTGGTGGAAGGTTTGGAGGAGGAGGACAATTCGGCGGTGGAGTTGGTCGTGGACATTCGGGACAGGCAAAACAAGTGAGCAAAGCTCCCAAGTTTAGAAGCAGAAGCATCAGATTATGTGAACTATGCTTCCCCATGAGGATCTGATGGAGAGACCTGAGTGTATGCTCACTGCCTCGCTTAAATGATGTATTTATAGATATATGCCGACACATCCATCCATTTTAAAGTCTCAATCTTTGAAAAATTCATTGACTTTGTTAATCTCCAACCCCAAGTTGCAAAATTGGATCCCAATTTTCATGCAAACGTTCCAGATTCCCTGACTAGATTTTCCGAAGTTTGAAAGGAGATGGGAATCCAGAAACCGCGTGATTGATTTAACTTGTAGTGTCCAGTTGGGCCCGTGATTTGCTGCTGCCTTGCAATTTGCATCTCGTTTTAATAAAATATCTGTTTGCAAAGATTACGATCGGGAACGACATATCCTCCCCATCCTCATCTGGAATATCTTTCTTTCGTTGTCTTTTTTTTTCACGTACTTACCACGTTCGACAGGGATGAGATTCAGAGTATTCTGTGAGCCTTGTTCCAGTGTCGGCCAGACAAGGACAAACAAATACTGCACGACATGTGCAGTAAAAGAGAAGGGATAAGTTACTCAGAGCACATGTTTGTATACATAAGGCACAGTTTACTTGGGGGAGTGAAAGCAACTCAAAACATTGAATAAAAGGCGTTATTCTTATGATTTTACTTAATTCCACGTAACTAGGTTATGGTTAAAACATATAAAAAGGAGTAAATAAGTATACTATAATTGAGCTTTAATTTTAAATTTATTTTGATCGTTAAAGTTTTAAAATATTTAGTTTATTCACTAAAGTTTAGACATTAAATTTTTTTTTTCAAAAGTTAGATATTAAATATTTTGTTGTCGGCCTTAAACTCTAGATGATTGTGGATGGTGGTCATTGGGGTCCCAAATTTAACCATTCATTTTATCTCGGTCTTTAAGTTTGTATTAGACCACCATTTTGCGAAAAGTGCTCCAAAGTTCATAAATTAAATAATTTTTCTTTTGATTTTTCTCCCATCGATTTCTCTCTTTGTCTATATATAAAATATGTTTCTCAATATGTTGTTTCTTTTATGCTGATGAAATTTTTTATCGTTCGAATCTTAGAAAAGTTTTTTTTATTTATTGATAAATGAATATCGTCAAACTATTAATGAAGGAGTGATAAAAAATATTCAATGTCTAAACTTCAGTAAGTAAATTGAACATTTTAAAACTTCAGTGATCAAAATAAATTTAATGATGATTTACGTATTTTTACTTATAAATAAGAATAAATTTATTTCTACAATGTTCAAGAAAATTTAATAATTTTAATAATTTATTGAATAACTTATAACGAAACCAAATTATTATAACGACCAATTGTTATACAATTATTTTTAAAACTAAAATTCTTAAACAATTTTAATAACAATCGAGGGACAAATGAGATATTAATCATTGAATTAATGTGTTGCCGTATCTTCTTAATAGTAGGTAGCTGTGAAGTAACTATTCTACTATATTTTGTTAAATTTATTTATTATTTTATATATTTTTTTAAAATTTTATGATCAAAACGATCCAATAATTGTAATTTAGGCTATTACGGGTAAGATCAGTTCAGCCACCGGTTTTGATATTTTTAATCCACCGTTTTAGCTCGGATCGATTTGATTCTTGATTTTTATATTAATTTTTAGTTTCAATTTTAAACTTTATTTAGAAAAAATGGACATGTTTTATATTTTCTGATTCTCAAAGTCCTTTAAGTAAATATTTCGAAAAATTTAAATTTTTAAACAAAGAAAAGACCATCGATAATTCATTATAATATTTATAAATTATTTTTATTATTTGAAATACAATATATTTTTCATTATAAAAAATAAAATTTAATTATAAATTAAATAAAAAATTAGTCTGATTCAATATAAATAATCATAAATTTTAAATTTATATTTTATAAATCGTTTAAATACTTTGTTTCAAATCAACTATCATTTTTTTCAAATATGTTACAAGTTGTGATTTGTTCTATTGCTTTTTTAAGGTATAATGTAAATGATGGACCATCAAATTAAAGTCTGAAATTTGATGTTCATAATTTTGTCTGTATATTACATTGTCAAAAACCAGCTGCCATTTTTTGTACAATGTTGACTGAATATAAAAATTATACTTTAAATGTTAAAAAAAGTTTTACTTTAAAAAAATATTGCAAACGATATTTGATGTAAAAAAAAATGGGTCACTGTATCATGAATAAGTTTTATTCACTAAATCAACATATGTTTTTCATTAGATTAAAAATTAATTTCTAGAATTTAATTTTAATAATATTAAATGATTTCAACATTAACGATGTAGCGATTGATCCCCAGAGTTGAATACCTCGTTTAAAAATTGTTTTTATCCAATCCGTAAGAATCAATAGAAAAGGTAAATCTCTTATGATACACATGATCCGGCTCGGTTATTCATAGAGTGAATAGATCTGTCATTTTTTAAAATCTTTTTTTTGATTTAAAATCGTGGTGTAACGTGTATCCCCTTTGTTCTGGTCATGGAATTAGATGAAATAAATCAAAAAATGGATTTTTGTTCAAGAATAAAATCTTATTGAAACTCCCAGTTCATCCTTCGAAATCATATCATATCCCGGATATGATGAAATAGGATGAATTGAGACGGTATTTTATAAATACATAATTATCTTTAATATATTAACTATTTCTTTATTTTTCGATCGCCTGTAAGGGACAAAAGAAACATCTTGTTCTATTTTCAACAATTTCTGATATCTAGTGGACCTCTTAGTAGGATTCAAACCCAGATGAAGATCATACCATCTATTAGAGAAAAAAGAACGACTTAAATCTCTTTTTTTTTCCTATTTCTATCCCGATGAGCCGAAACCAAAGATCTTATTTTTTGTTGAGTAATAGTTCGAGTAAGTCTTGAATGAACCCCTCGAAAGCTTGATGCAAATAAACTATTTTTTGTTCGATGTCTCCGTTTAATTCTGATCATTGAATAATTTTTTTTATGAATAACTAATTCTTTCTTTCAGTTATTCTTTTCTAGTCTATTAATAACAAAATGTATTCTTCCAATTAAATATTGCTATTTTTGAAATGATTTTTTTTAACTATGTAAAATAGAGGGAGTTTTTTAGAAATTGAAAGCCAAAAACGAATGATTTATAAACGCTTAAAAATGGTTGGATTCGTTATCGACAACTTTGATAGGTCGGATACCGTAAAATCTGAGATTCGAAAAGAGATGAGTTCTGTAGTTGATTATGATCAAGAATGGTTTTAGCATCCCGTACCGCCCAAAAATCGGTACCTTAAAATTATCATTTTTTAAAATTGAACATTATAAATTAAAGTGACGTTTCAATCAAAATTTGATTATACATGCAAGTAGATTTTAAAAGACCTGTTATTCGAATATAAACATCCAAAATACAAACTTAAATGAGAGACAAAGCAGCAAGACAATAAAAAATAAATAAATAAAAAATATAAAAAATTATGAATTTAAATATTAACGCATGCAACAATATTAAAGTGAATAAAAACTAATTATCATAACATAAAAACTATAAATAAAATGTGTCACGACCCCGATTCGGATTCAATTGTTGAGTCAACCCGAAGAGTTGGGTATCGAAGTTTGGGACTCAGATTTAAATTTTGAGTTAGTTTTTGACCTTGGGTTTGAGTGTGTTGAGTTGTCTTTGGCCCAAAGTGATTTAAGTGAAGGACAATATGGTAATCTTCTAATTGAAGATAAAAAGGGGGAAAAAGGGTAAGTTTTTGCAGAGTTGATTGTGGGTGAGGTCACCTTGCTTTTGCTTCCTCGTAAAAAGTTTAATCTTTAAAATTTATGTTGATAATGCTATTTTTGGGTTGGAGAAAAAATTGTAGAGCTTGAGAAGATCTACAAATCAAGGTGTTGTTTCCTAAGTTTGGTGAAGGGAGAGTTTTGGAGAGGTTGCAAGGTGTATTTCGGGAATGAATTTTGAGAGCTCCAATCTCAGTTTATTAGTGTTTTTAAGTAATGAAAACCTTCCCAAGGTATGTCTAATTCGTTGCTTATCTTTCCCTTGTAGAGAAAGAGGTTGAAGAACTCTCAACAAGCTTTGGGAAGTAGAAAGCTTGCAGAAAAGGGAAAACGTTTTTAACGTTGGTTTTTGCTAAAGGTTGGTACTTTTTAACTCCATAGCATCTTGCATCTCATAGAAATAGACTGGTTGTATATATGTTGGATTGTTTGATTGCTTTAGTTTCTTGAGGACCCTTTAATGTTGATTTGATGGATTGAAGATGAACTACTATAAAATGGTTAGAAACACACTTAAAATCATCCTAATAACGTGTAGGAAGTGCAAACCAACCATATAGGTTAAGCTAGGAAATTTGGTAATTCTCAATCTAGAACTGCATTTTCGTGCAGGAGTATCGATACGGGGTGATCTCATATCAGAACGCTAGAGTATATTGATAGACCAAATATAAAGGGCGTATCGGTACGACCGCCCGTGTACCAATACACATTGCTTAATTCAAATTTAGAGACGTTTTTTGGTACCGGTACGTCCTTACGTACCGATCATAAAAATTGTTACAGCCTATCAACAATAGAGAAAAATGCTATCTTTTCACCGACCATAAAAAGTTTGAAATACATTCTAACTCAGAAAGAGTTGAATATTTGACAACAGAGATGGATGGAACTTCTTAAGGACTATGATCTAGTCATTGATCATCATCCAAGCAAGGCCAATGTTGTAGCTGATGCACTCATCCGTAAACCTCAGCCTGGTAAGTGTTATCCTTGATTGTTAAGCTTATTGCTACTGTTTGAAGACTCATTGTACCACCTATTGTTATTGTAGCCGTTTGTGCTATTAATATACATTTTCGGCTTTGAAAACATCGTTGTTTAGTAGCTAAACTTCAAGTTTAGTCTATCATCATATCGAGAATCAAAACTCTTTAAGATCAAGACCCTCGATTATAATCTATTACTTCAAGTTACAAGAAAGTGAGGAGTTTAATTTCAAAATCAACTCTGAAGGACTCTTATGCGATCGAGATCGGGTTTATGCACCTGATGATGAAACTCTTCGTACCGACATCCTTAAGGAAGCACATTCAAGCTCTTTTTCCGTACACTTGGGTTCTATAAATTTGTATCAAGATCTCCGAGAACTTTATTGGTGTTCAGGCATGAAATAGGCTATAGTTGACTTCGTGTCAAGATGTCTCACATGACAACGGGTCAAAGATGAGCACCGTGTTCCCACCGGCTTGTTACAGTCTATCGATATACCTCAGTGGAAGTGGGAGAAGATCGCTATGGAATTTGTTTATGTTTTACCACTAACTCCTGCTAAGCATGATTCCATTTGGGTCATTGTGGATCGTTTTATAAAGAAAACATTCTTTGTACCCGTTAGAATGGATTTCAGGTTACCGAAACTAGCTGACTTGTACGTCAAAGAAATAATAAGACTTCATGGTGTTCCATAGCCTATCATTTCAGCTGGGATCCACGATTTGCATCTCGATTCTGGAAATCTTTACAGAGTGCTTTAGGCATTAAAGTCAAGCTCAGTACAACTTTCCACCCTCAGTCTGATGGATAGTTAGAAAGGGTAATTCAGGTAACCATTGGATTCTTAAGTTTCGCAAATTATTAAAAATAGAATGTCTTCTCTAAAATCTCTTTTTTCTTTTCAGATTCTAGAAGACATGCTTCGAGCATGTATTATCGATTTTGGTGGATGTTGTGAGAAATCCCTACCTCTTATCGAGTTTGCATATTATAATAGTTATCAAGCATCTATACAGATGACATCGTATGAGGCATTGTTTGGTAGATGTTGCAAGACACCATTATGTTGGTCTAAACTCGATGAAGGCAAAGTGTTAGGTCCTGACTTGCTCCGGGAAACTGAAGAGTGAGTCTCCATCATCCATGGTCGTTTAAAAGCTATCTTTTATCGACAAAAGGCCTATGTTGATCTAAAAAGGAGGGACACCACTTATGAGGTTGGCGAGAAAGCCTTCCTTAAAGTGTCACCGTGGAAAAAGATTTTGAGGTTTGGTAAGAAAGAAAAATTAAGTCCCCACTTCATCGGACCTTTCAAGGTGACAGAAAAAATTGGCCATGTGGCCTATAATTTGGCTTTACCTTCAAAATTGAGCAGGATTCATGATGTATTCCATGTATCCATACTACTAAAGTATTAATCCAATCCATCTCATATTGTTGAGCTAGAATCTATGCAGATTCAGACAGATCTGACCTATGAGTTGGGACAAAAAGTGTTTCTAAAGGTATCTCCATACATGGAAATGGATCATCCATTTTGGACATAAGAGAAAGTTGAGTCCTAGATACATCGGACCGTATGAAGTTCTTGAGAGAATGAGACCAGTGGCTTACCATCTAGCTTTACCTCCAAAGCTAGCACGTATCCATAACGTGCTCCACGTGTCTATGTTGAGATGTTACCATTCAGATCCTTCACATGTTGTCTAGATTGAGAAGCCGAATCCAATACGGATTTGACTTACAAGGAGAGGCCAATTAGAATCCTCAACAAAGAGTAAAAAAGCTTCAAAATAAGAGCATACCTTTGGAAAAAAATATTATGAAGAAACCATGGAATCTAGGAAGCGACATGAGAAGTCAAGAAGTACATGAGAACCCAATATCCAAATCTCTTTCTGTTAGCTAAATTTTGAGAATAAATTTTTCTTTAAGAAGGGAAGAGTTGTCACAAATTAGATTCAGATCCAAGTATCGGGTTAACCTTAAGAGTAAGATTTCGACATTTGGGCCTCGAGTTTGAGTTTTGAGCTGGTTTGGGACTTGGGCTTGGTTGTCTTGGATTGCATTTGGCCCAAAGTGATTTAAGTGAAGGGAAATATGATAATCCTCTAATTGAGGACAAATAGAGGGAAAGACAATATTTTTTTTTGCAAATTTGATCGTAAGTGAGTTCACCTTTCTTTTGCTTTCTTTTTCCTTCCTCATAGCAAGATAAGAAACTTGCAAAAGGTTCAATCTTTAAAATTTCTGTTGAGAATCACGTTTTTGGGCTGGAGAAGAAGTTGTAGAGATTAGGGAGATTTATAATCAAGTTGTTGTTTGCTAAGTTTGGTAAAGTGGGAGTTTTGGAGAGATTGCAAGGTGTATTTCGGGAATGAGTTTTTGAGAGCTTCAATCTTAGTTTGTTAGAGTTTTTATGTCCTAGAAACCATCCCAAGGTGTGTCTAATTCATTTCTTATCTTCCCCTTGTATAGAAAGAGGTTTGAGAATCCTCAAGAAGCTTTGGGAAGAAGAAAGCTTGAAGAAAAGGAGAAAACGTATTTACAGTTTGTTTTTGCTAAAGTTTGGTACTCTTATAACTCCCTAGAAAACCCATAGAAATAGGTTGACTGCATTTTGTATCTCATAGAAATAGGTTGGTTGCATGTATGTTGGATTATTTGATTGCTTTGGTTGCTTGAGAAACCTTTCATGATGATATGGTGAATTACGATGAACTAGTTTAAAATGGTTAGAAACACACTTAAAATCATCCCAATAAAGTGTAGGAAGTGAGAATCAACCATATAGGTTGAGCTGAGAAATTTGGTGATTTCCCAACCCATAACTACATTTTCGTGCAGGGATCCCGTACCGGTACTCTAGAGTATATTGGAAGGCCAATATAAAGGGTGTAACATCCCGAAAATCGGTCTAGTTGAAATTATGTCCTGATGATCGGAATTTTATGCTAGAAAATCGAAAATGTAATATCGAAACCTTTTGTACTCAATTATTATGAAACGGAACTCCAATTGAGTTTAGTTTTGGCTTGAGGAATGGTTTGGAAAGATTAAAATTTGTTTGGTCACTAAATTGTAAAAATTGAAAGTTTAAAGACAAAAATGTGAACTTTGACAAGTTGAGGGACCACTCTTGTAATTAACACTTTTTAAGGTTCTAGTCACCTCCTTGGGTGTTTAATTCACGTGGGTTTTGGATTGAATTGTCATAAAACTATGACATATTTTATTAAAGGAAAAGAAAGATGAAAAGATGGAATTTTGTATTGAATTTATTGGTTTCCCTAGCATGAAGGAAACATAGTGATTGGTTAATGAAGTGGCCATCACATGGCCTCTCTCGGTTGGAGGAAATGGAAATATTAGAAGAATTTTTGGAATTGTTTAGCATCCACAAGCAAACCGAGAACCACTTCGCTTTGAAATTTCATAAGTTTTGGAAATAAGCAACTCCGTTGTTGTCTTCTTCCATGAGAACACTAAGCAAATCAATTCCATCTTTGCTGTTTGGTTTATTTTAAGACACCAAATCAAAGCTAAGGAGTTAGCGAGTAAAACCCTTTATTTGTTATTGAATTCTATAAAAGATTTATGTCTAATTTCAAGATGAACTATTGAAAGATTGTTGTTAAGATCCATGTATTTCAAGGCCTAATCCATGAAATTTATATTGATTATAAGCTTATGTAAGCTCAAGGATGCATATTTCCTCGTTAGAATTGTTATAACAATTTTCATGGTTTTGTCTAGTTAAAATCGTAGAGGACTGTTACATGTAGTTACTTGTATTGGTAAACAATTCAAATATTGAGTTCGTGCGTTCCGTGTAATTACCATTATAGGTAAATAGTTCAAGTATTCAGTTATCCGTATATGTTACCTAAAGCTTATATATATAAGCTTATATGAGTACTTTTGGTATACTATACGAATAAGATTTTTTATTTATTTAAGTTTACAACAAGGATTCATCATTAATTCCTGTTCAAGCTAAGGGCAAAGAAGTTGTCATTCAAGAACCTTAGAAGTTCTCTTTAGCAAGGTAAGTGTAGTGGAGTCATGGGACAAAGATAGGACCTTTTCCCATCCTATTTCATTGTTTATTATTGACATGTAGCATAAAATTGACATGGAAAGGTATTGAGCCTCATACAAGGCTATGATAAGCTTTGGTAAACTTTCTTTGTTGCATTGGTATTGTGAAAGCATTGAATCATCGAAATATTGATCATTGAGCATGACATTGAAACATTGATATAATGTTATTATTTTTGTTGATACTGGTATGAATCATTGGACTCATTGATATGGACCAAAGGGTTAAAATCATTGTTGTTGATTTATTGGAATTATGGATAATATCATTGGAATTGTCTATTGGCCTAAATGTATTGGACCTTGGATTTGAGTGAAAATTGGATACAATTCGTATGCCATAGGATTTATGAACTCATTGGTACAAATGAACTGCGGTCCTTGGGCTACGACCTATATTTGGCGAGGCGGAGGGATGATTTGTGTATTGGTCATTTTGGCGAAGCGGAGGATTAGACCATTCATTGTATTTACGAGGCGTAGGAAATTTGTGTATCCACTATCTTGATCGATCCAAGGTTTTATAATGAATTATTTATTTCATTGTTATGGCATATAAATCATTGATGCATTGACATTGAACATCGACTATTTTCAAGAATCATTGAATATTGGCCTAATTGGAACTTATGGTATAAGAGCATGTTATTTATACGCATTTTATACATTGATGTTGTCATTGACTACCTCACTAGGCAAAGTATACCTAATGTCTTCATTTTCGATGCATTTTCAGGTTAAGGTTTGAAGAGGAGGTTTTGATCCTTTTTGGCAAGTTATAAGAGTCAAGAGTATATAATCCTATTTTAAATACTCCTAGAATGGTGACAATATGTTTGTTAAGTCATAAGCATGTATTTTGATATGCTAGTATGCATAAAATATATCTAGACTTGTATCTTGTAAAATGGCCCTAAGAAAAATAGTAAAAATAGTTAAACATACCTAATGTGAACTGAAAGTCAAAATCTTAGTAAATGGATTTAGATTGCTCTAAAATTTGACATGTTAATAGTTTATGCTCATTAAAGTTGCTGGTAAAATTTTATAGGATTTGGAATTCATCTTCTAAGTGAAATCGAACAAATACCAGCTAAAATATGACATTATAGGTCAAGTGTTCCGAAACAGTTCCTAACTGTTTTGATACAGTATGAACTGTTTCGATACAATATGCTTAAAGACTTAGAAAAATATGGGAATTCCAGCTAGGTATCAAAACCAGTTGATAGGGTTTCGATATAATTATGAAACTATGGTCCATCATTCCGATACTACTCCTAGGCGTATCGAAACGCCTGGTTTAGTCAAACCTTTAAGACCTTGATCGATCTTTGTGTATCGAAACCCCTATTAAATTTATCGAAATAAGCTTAACAATATTACCTGTCACGAACCTCATTATTGAAACAGCTCTTAAGTATTACGATACACCCCTTTTGATCAAACCCGATTACCTCCATAGGTAATCACCTTTCTATTGGGACCACTAGTTACATCTGTAGGTAATCACATTGTTCATAGAAGCAATAATTTCCTTCACAGGGAATTAATTATCTCTTAGTTATCACAGTTTACCACCATAAGCAATTATATTTCTCTTAATAAGCAAAGGAGATTCATAACATTAATAATGATAATTAAATCGAATTGAATTACCAAAAATGTCACTAGACCACCGAAACCTCCGATCGTAGCACTCCCTAACCTAATTCTTTACCAAGCCGAGAAATGGGTGTTGTAGTGGGTGTATCGGTAGAACCGTTAGTTTGACAATATACCATGCTTAATTTAAATTCTAGAAACATTTTTTAATACTGGTATGCAAGGGAATATTAATACCAATGTAACATTGGATTTATGATATAAAGCGTATCGATACACCACATAAGTGTATAGATACAGGCTCGGTTTAGTATCGGTATGAGAGATAACTGTATCGATATAGGTAGGTATTCTTGGGTTGTTTGAAGTTGATTAACTTAGCGTATTTATATGCGATGAAGGCATATCGATATTGGGAGGCATACCGATACCCCAAATAGGCATATCGGTACTCGCTGGGCAATTTGTCAAAAAATTAACACTTTCGTTTGGGGGTTCTATATGATACGTGCTAGATATGCGTAATTTTAGTGCAAGTGAACATATCGTCAAGTAATAAAATGATGAGTATCAAGTATCGTATCCTCAGGGATTGATATACTTAATATGTTTCCTTCGATCTTCTTGCTCTGTAAAAGAAAATAAAAACACAAGTAAATTGGGGTTATGATTTATCTAAATAATAAAAACTAAATAAAGGTAAAATAAGATAGGGTAAACTGCATAAATGGTCCTCCAACTATACCTCAGTTCTTTTTTATATCCTCCGACTATGAAAAGTTACAAATTAGTCCACTGACTATCTTTTTTGTCACAAAGTGGTCCACAAACGTTAAAAAGTAACGATAGTCTTACGTGGATGTTAAAATGCTGATTAAGCAGTCCATGTGGCATCCCCATCCTTTTAATCCCAACACTCTAAAGAATTAGGATTCATAAACCCTAATTTTTAGAAATCCCTAAAATCTTCTTCTCTTAAATCCTAAAATCGATGGTCCCCATAGTATTTCTCTTTTAGCATTTTTCTTCCTTTTTTTTCTCGTCTTTTGGAACCATTGGATGTTGTTGAATGGTTTAATGACAAGGATTTCCATGGAAAGACAATTGGTGTTTTTATGGCGGAGAGTAAGAGTAGTAATACCGTTGCAGATCTTCCAACTCTGGCTGCTGATGATGGTAGGTTGGAGGAAAATGCAGCCAAACACCATGGATGGGGTGGTGGATGAAGGGGTAGAGGTTTTGTTGACACTTCAGGAAAGTCGTGGCAACAAGAGGGAGACTGGCTTTGTCTGAATATCAGGTCTGTTATGTGATATCGGTGAGCAACTTCTTCTCTCATCTTTGTTTGTGATGTTGGATGGGCATTGCATTGCTATGAGGGACCATGGATTTTAGGGATTTAAGGAAAGAAGATTTTAAGGATTTCTAAAATTAGGGTCTATGAATCCTAATTCTTTAGAGTGTTGGGATTAAAAGGATGGGGATGCCACATGGACTGCTTAATCAGCATTTTAACGTTCACGTAAGATTGCGGTTACTTTTTTAACGGCTGTGGACCACTTTGTGAAAAAAAATATAGTTAGTGGACCAATTTGTAACTTTTCATAATCGGAGGATATAAAAAAGAACTGAGGTATAGTCGGGGGACCATTTATGTAGTTTACCTAATAAGATAAGGAAGATGGCCAGGATCCAGTTGTGCTGCATAGTGGATTTGATCAACTTGTTCTTGTCCAATGTAATTGTACAACACTGCCTTAGTAGGACTGTAGATTATTGCCTCGACAGTAGTGTCACTCGTATGCCGCGACAATCTTGCTCTTGGGAAGACTTTACCAAAGTTCGGCAAAGTATCCTTTAATGATTCCGTTTATCTCTAAATCGAAATATTGTTGATGTCCAATCCTTGATGATACCTCTTGGCGTGAATCAATTATAATTACCAACCAATCCCACACTTCTCTCAGCCGCTGAAACTCTTAACCTATCTCTAGGCCGAGTTAGTTTTTCCGATTGAAACACCGTACTTATCCCTTTCGTGAATCTAACTCTCTCGATATTGGATAAATGGATTACTCACAAACTTCTCTCTCAAGCTTGAATGCAAGAACAAGGAATGACAAAAAATAAGCAAACTTCGATATTTTATTGCATTAGGAACAAGAAACAAAGTTTGGCTTCCTCACACTAATACTTCACAACCTCTACCCAAGCCTAAACAAAATTAGAACATAATGTAGAAAAGAAAAACTAAATCTAATTATATACTCTAAGCTATGAGTCTAATGTGTGTCTCATACCCTTGGACGGTTATGCCTTATATAGGCTTTGCCTAGGGAAAACCTTTCCTAAGTAGCATACAACTTGGTGTAGGAAACAAGTCATGTACATAGGTCAAATATTTCCAAGTTTATTTCTTCTAGAAAGCTTTCTCGTGTGGCCTTGTCTTTGGGCTTTCCTTGTGCTATCCAGCTCCGATCCTTGGGCTTTTTGTCCAGCAACGTTCTCCTCATTTTTCTTCTCAGCTTGCCCACCATATTGCTACTTGCCCTTTGCTGCCTCGGCACCAGGTCATGCCTCGGTCTCAATTTACTGCCGCGACAATACTTTTTCCTGCATATATATAAAAATGCAGTAAAGTATGCTTTTTTTTATAAATATTATCTTTAATAGTATAATTTCTAAATATATCATATTAAGTATATACATTGGTCCAAGTAGGTGTAGAATTGATGATTAATGCCCATGAAAAGTGTAGAAATTGATAGTGAATTGAGCACTTATCACTATAATTTAGGGAAAAAAGGTCCTAAGGGTCTCCTAGGATGCAATATAAATGCTAAAACAGAGGAACTAATAATTTAAAATCGTTTATGAGGTAATTGGCTAATCACTCGGTAATTGGTGGGTAATTAGTTGGTGATAGAATCTCTTTAAGGTATTGGTGGCATTATATGTGTTGTGTGATAAACTAGGGACCTTGTTGTTTGTTTATGGGTAACCTATTGATATAACATTATGAGGTGGGCCTGGATACCCTACATATATATATATATATATGATTATAGTGTTGTAACAGTCGAAGACATACCGAACATAGAATCCCGATGCTTAATGGACGCGAGCCTCGTTCGAAGATGCTTGATAGACCATTCTAAGCATGGATGTAAGATCCTAATACTTAGTGAATGCGAGCCTCATACTAGAGTTTGGGATCTTGATTCTTAGTAGATGTTGGCTCTGGTCGTATTGTATGACCTCGATGCTTAGTGGTTGCGGGTCGCACTACTATATATATGCGATGTAGGTCGAGTGTATGATATGTGCGATGTGGACGAGTGGTGGAGCACCCACTATGATTCTATAGCCTAGTGTTTTCGGAATATGTTTCCATGGTAGGTTAGGTGGCAACGAGGAGCACCAACGGGATTGGTTTTAGCGTCGACTTGTATCATAGTACTTTTATTAGATTTAATGGGTCATGTACTTGTAGGACCATATATGTAATTTGTAACTTTTTTTTATTTTGGATTGAGTCAAATGTTTTTAAAGTTATAATATTTTAAATGGTTTGAAATTAGTGGACTTATTTTGACTTTGGACTTGAATTGATTATTTGAGCTTTTGAAACAAAAATTTTGAAATATGAGTTTTGGGCTGAAGGCCTAATGTGACATCCCGGTCGATGGTGTTACAATATGCATGATCAACACACAATCTTAATATACATATAAATTTTGATGGAGAAAAACAAATGAAAATAAAACATAAAACCCAAAAACATTCGACAAATATAAAAAAATGAGAAGATACATATAAGAAAACTAATTAAACACACCACTAGCATGCTAAATTTACTAACATAATGCACATACTCATGTAAAAAACGAATAAATAATAAAAAATATACAAACAAGAAATATATATATATATATATATTATGTCATATAAAAACTGAATTATACAAAATGTAAAATGCGTAAACATATATTCAAACAACAATAGTAAAATGCATCGATTAAATATATTCAACTCATCAACTCAAATAACCATGCAATATTTGAATATGAAAAATAAAAAATAATAATATTGGGAAATACTAAAAAACAAAAGTAATATTTAAGAAAATAAAAGAAATAATATTAGGAAAGTTTTTCTCAAAATGGTTTCCGCTACTCTTTCTACAAGAAATGACCACCTCACTCGGCACGGCTTATCATCGATAGTTCGGAGACATAAGGATTATTGTCGATAGAGAGATAGGTGAAAGAATCAAAAGTAAAAAACTTTAATTTTTTTATTTGCATGAGAATGAAAGCTAAAAAAGGCTACCTCAAGCCCTTTTTCTTCTATTGATTTTAAAAATCACGATTCATTTTACATTATTTGTTTTATTTCTTTTATAACCGGTTAAAATTAAAATGATATTAAAAATAAAATAAAAAAGCATATAATTATGATTGGTTTGTCTATTGATTCTTGGAATTATTCATGTATAGCATTTGATTTCTGGTCGATTTGTCTATAGTTTTATTTTTATCTTACATCTATGAATATGGTTTGAATTTTTTTCTTGTCTGGTTGACATGCGTGGTGACCGAAATAAAAAAGAAACTCTTATCCACTCTTGGCAAGCAATAATTGAGTTATTATTTAACCTAAAAATTGATATTAGAGTGAGGCACAATTAAAAAGGATTAATATCCTATTGAGACAATCTAGGAAGCCCAATATAGCAATTCAATTAATCGGTTAAATAGAACAATCTATCTACAAGCCATCTTTTCTAGACGAAAACAAAAATATTTAAGCCAAAGATATTGTTATTCATCAAGACCAAAGATTAAAAGCTTTGAGAATATTTGAAGATGATCTATATGTGTCACAATGAAGTAAGGTAGAACGGAATGAGGATGATAGCAAGAAAATGAAGCATAATTAGAAGTCGTTGCATATACTCATTTGTATATTTAGCCCGAATATTTAAGCCTCGTTTTATTGGGCCATATGAGGTGTTAGAGCCAATTGGTTGTTATCGGCTGAGGTTGCTGGTGGAGTTGAGTTGGATGCATTATGTTTTTCAATGTATCGATGCTTTGTAAGTATAGTTCAGATCTTCCTCATGTTGTTCTAATTGAGGAGTTTGAGTTAAGAGCGGATATGAGTTATGAGAAGGAACCAGTGAGGATTTTGGATGTGGATACAAAAGTTCTTCAAGGAAGAACCATAGGTTTGGTTAAAGTGCTTTGGAAACACCGAGGTGTCGAAAAGGTAACTTGGGAGACAAGGAAAAAGTTTGGAGGAGTATTTTCTCCACGTGTTTACTTCAGGTAAATTTCGAGGACGAAATTTTCTTAAGAGGGGGAGAGTTGTAACATCCCATTTTTGGGGTTATTAGTTTAGGCGTAGTTAGGAGAATTCGATTCGGGTCGAATCGGGTTCTCCGGTTCATTAATTCCGGGAAAAATAAAATAAGGATATTTTAATTAGGAAAAATAATAATTTTGGAATATGGTTTAAAATATTGAAAATATGTTTCAAGATTAAAAGAAAATAATTTGGACTTTATATTGATTTTTAATTATGCTTAATTATGCATAAATGACCAATTTGTAATTTTTGGAAAAATTGGAGGACTTATTTTGTAATTTTCGAAAAATTACATGTTTTAGTGACTAAATTGAAAAGCAAGCTAAACTTAGAATCTTTAGAGGGCCATAAACCCATTTCTACTTTTTAATAATGATTTATTTACCAAAATGTGTTTATTTTACATTGGTCAAAGAGAATTCATATTATAGTAAACTATATGAAATTTATATTGGGGAATTGTACATTGCAATGATGCAAACAACTCCAAACATGTTTATTAGAAGTACATGTACAAATTAATGAAATTGTTGTCTCAAAGTTGGAAAAGGAAGACCACCACCCATTCACATTTTCACTAAAAAATAAATTGAAGTATGATACAATAGAATCAATGAATGTTTCACTGCTGGTTCCAACAATCTAAGCTATAGAACTGTGTAGTAAAGCGATTTTTATTGAAAGTGATCTAATTAGCGGATAGTTAATAGTTAATATCTGGTTGTATTAGCCGATTTGATTAGCAGACTGTATTATTTGATTATATAAAAATATTTGATAAAATTAATTGATAATTGATAGTTGTTTGATTATTTAAATAAAAAATGATATATAAAAAATAACTATATTCAATACTTGTTTGAATAGTTTATTAGTTATTAATATTTTTTATATTAATTAGATTATAAAAAATATTTTTAATATAATATTACTATGCATATTTTAAGGATTTAAATATAAATTTATTATTTATATAATTATTTTTAATATAATTTAACTAATTATTAAGTTTAAATACAAATATAAATGAGTAAAAAAAATAAAAATATTAGTTTAAAAATATCATAATATAAATACGTGAGGGTAAAAATTTTAGAGATATTTTATAATTGTTAAGGGTAATATGATCTTCATAATTCTTATACCGAAATTTCTAATTTAAAAAACTCATATTAACAGCTCTTTAAAATTATAGTTTCTATCCGACCCACTATTTAATTCACTATTCATCAATCATTCAAATTAACGGATTTAACCACGAAACCTCTAATATAGGTTAAACCTTCGAATCGTTAATTTTGGCTCAAACCACTATTTGGCAATAGTGTTAGAATCCCTCCGTTTCTCAAATTTGAACCTGAAGCAATATCATGGGCACCAACAGAATACCCCTCCAATTCATTCACAGTTTAGAAAGAAAAACAAGAAACTATCAAGTAAAAACATGTTCATCACAAGTCACAAACATGTTAGACTACAACTTTATGTATAGAGTAAACTATTTCTAATATAAAATAGGAATAAATTTAAAAATTTAAATAATGAGATGAAAGTTAATGATTTATTTTAAATTGAGATTAAATTTATTGAATAGGATAAATATAAAGAGTTAAATATACTATTATATAATATTTTGCAATTAGCATGTCACTTATCTAATGACACTTAAAAATTAGCTCGAGTGACTATAAATTTATATAACGAAAACATAAATAACTATAACAATAAAATTTAAAAATAAATGATAAAAATATATAAATTCTAAATATAAATCCATTCTAGTAGTTTACCCTTTGAAATCAAAATTGCTAATTGAATTTTACCCTTATAGATCTTGCATAGAACAAAAAGTGAAAAATTAAAAAGAAATTATGGAGGGGTAGAACAGGAAAGAGAATAGAGAAACAGGGATAATTAAGGCATATTAATTGTAGACGGCTAAATCGTTGAGTGGGAAACATTCGGACAAAAGTACTTCCAACGGTCACTTTTTTGAACTTTTGTTTTATGTCCTGCACATGCTGCTTCATAAGCTAGAAGAAACTGAAAAAGAAAAACACGACAATCCCTCAAAACAGAAGTCGTAAATGCAAATCCGCACCATGGATGAACAGCAGAGTTTGATCATGGCTTCAGCAAAAGTGGTGGAGTATTTGGAGCCATTGATGTCAAGAGAGCTTCTCTGCAAGTTCCCGGATAACTCTGCCTTCGATTTCGATTACACCCAAAGCTCGCTTTGGTCCCCTTTAATCCCTCGACCTTACAGCCCTGCAGATTTGGATTCCGATCCCATTATCATCCCTCGGAACCTCGCTTCCGATAACGAGATCGGGTTTGGGTTGGAGCTGGAGAAAAGCAAGTGCAGTGCCAAGAAATTCAGACCCAACCTCAAGAAGAAGATAGCCACCTCTGCTTTCAACATGAATCTCCATCTCTTGAGAAACAAAAACAAGATAAGGAAGAACATGACGTCCGAATTTTCCCCAACTCCTGTGAAAGGGAGCTGTGCCCCCATTATTACCAAGGTATAAATATAATCTTCTTGTTTTAACTTTTATCATTTACTCTATGTTGTTTTTAGCTCAGATAGAAATATTAGCCATAGAAAAACAGAGTAATCTTTGCGGCTTTTGTTTTTGCAGGGTTGGAGTATGATGCTGAGAGCCGCATCGAAGCATTTCAAGAGAAAGAAGAAAGACTCGACGGTGCACATGAAGATTCCAAACTATTTGAGAGATTCAAATATATGAGTTCTGGTTTATTAGTATGGTTTGTACTCTCTGCAACTTCCACTGTTTTTCTTAAGCGTTTTTTACATATAATCAACGATGTTCTTACTCTGTTCCTTCATTTTTATGATTTTTTAAAAGAGAGGAAGACTAATGTTTGTTAAAAACATCAATTCTATTATTTTGTGGCACAACAACATATCACGTAATAGAATTTAATAACAAAGTTAAAAAAAATAAAGAAAACTTTAAAATACCCATTTTTTTGATCTTTCAGTTCTTGTAGCAATGTTTTATATTCTTTTAATATTTTATGGATTTTTGATAATATTTGTCATATATATGTAACGGAATTAACGACGCAATCACCGTCGGTGAGTGTAGTTTACCATTACTATGTATTTACTAAAACTTTAATAATTATGAATGTTTATGAACGATTATTTTATTCAAAAAGAATATATTAACTTAAGGAAAATATAAAAATATATTAATATTTGGGCAAATTACTCAGGTGATCACCTAATTATTGAATGTAACTGTTTTGACCATCAAACTTTTTAATTTATTAAATTGACATATTTTGACCATCATAATTAAAAAAATAATATAAGGGTGATAAATGGGGTGACATAACAGGTAAAAAATAATTTATAAAAATATATATTTAGTTATATAATTTATTAATTTTATTTTATTTTTAATTTAATTAAATAAAATTAATTAATTAATTAATCAAATGATAGAATGTGTCATCACCTGATGGATAAATTTATTTTAATTTACTTATATGATATACTTTTCCCTTGACATATTTTGACTATCATAATTAAAAAATTTAATATAAGGGTGACAAATGAATTACATAACAGTTAAAAATAATTTATAAAAGTATATTTATATTATTTAACAATTTAATTAATTAATTTATATTATTTATAGAATGTGTCGTAACGTGATGGACGAATTTATTTTAATCTAAATATATATATGATATACTTGTCCCTCTAATTGGGTCACCACCTGCCACCTAGAGTTTAAGGATAATTAGAATGGAAAGCTAAGTTTGACATGGATTGAACTTATAACTTCTAGGTTTAAAATCTTATGACTTTACCACTACTCCAACGTATCTTTAATAAAGTAAATTGCACCATCTAATATATATCTCATAATACAGTAAATGTTAGAAAAAAAATAAATAAAAATCTTTAAAAGAGATTCAAATATAAATAACTTGTATGTGTAAAATCACTCATTAAATGTCCATTTTAACGCATTCAAATATTTGTTTTATTTTTTATATTTAAATTAAAACAAATATTTAAATCATAAATTTATTTTCATTTTAAATCTTTCTTTAATAACTACTTTAAATATATTTAAAAAATATTTTTAATTAATTTGATATTTTGGGCGATTTTGTACATTCTGAATGATTTACATTCGAGTTTTCTTTCAATTAATTTTACTTTCTTCTCTAATATTTAATAATTATGATATATATATCAAATGGTCTAATTTATTTTACTAAATATTAGTTGGAGCAATGGTAAATTTATGAGTGTTTTAACTCGGAGGTTAAGTTCAATCAATATCAAACCCATCATTTCTCTTTAACTTTTTTTTAAACCCAAGTGATGACATGCTTAACCACAAGAAAATATATTAAATATAAATAAAATAAATTTATTTATTTAGTGATGACATGTATCATCATTTAATTGATTGATTAATTTTATTTATTTAAATTAAAATTAAAACTAAATTGATATAATAAATAAATAATATGATCAAATATATAATTTTGTAAATTTCTTTTAACTTCCATGTCACCCATTTATCACACCTACATTATCATTCAAGCTTCTTTGTTTGTTCTTTTGTATATATACCCTGACAAATGGTTTTAGCGAGAAACGGATAATATTAGTCTTTACAAATTTGTCTTTAATTATTTGATATGTAATATGTGTTTTTCTTAAAGGATTAATAATATATATGAATATATATTATTTTATAATCACTTTTAGATTGATCAAAAACTATCTATCCTATTAAATTAGTTTCGGAATGTAATGATGGATGGTTATATATATTCACAAAATAGATAATTAATAATTACGTGCTAAAAAACGTTGATCAAATTTATTTTAGTTAATATTACCGGTAGTATTTATTCTTCGATTTAAGGGTGATGAGCATTTTAAGTAATAAGCATTGTAAAAAAAAGGGACATACAAGTATCATTATAAAAGTACGAAGTTTTGTCGAATTAATGTGGATAGGTTAAATCCCCAACTTTAATATACTATAGGGACTAAAACCATGATTAAGACCAACAAAACTAAATCATTTTTAAGAATACCAAAATTAAAACATAATATAAAGGTTAAACTACTATAGTCTTCACCAAATTATTCATTGGTGAATTCAACATTATTATTATCTTTTCTTTCTATTTTGGTCATTGGTGAATTCAACATTATTATCTTTTCTTTCTATTTTGGTCACTATCCGTTTTTAATAGAGATGGTGATATTGTATGATACAATGACACTTTTAGTACTAAAAATATATATTTCATCAACTGGGTTCTCACTTTCTAGTGTTTAAATTTTTTATGTCAAATAAAAAAAGAATTTTAAAATAGAGGAAGACCTTTCTATTCAAATTTATTCTCGATTTTTCATCAATTTTATATATTAAGAAAATGAAATGAAAACATGATTAAAAAATTATTGGGATTTCATAGAAAAAAAACAAAATACTGTAATAATTCACTGAAAGTGAATGATAAAATATGGTTAAACTTAAAGGGGATTACCCCAAAGATGAAACTTGAATTAGTAAATTAAAAAAAATAAAATCCCATCCCTGTAATCATTAATCAACAAGAGACTCAAAATGCAAAATTTTCAACATCTTTTGACAATGTTTGGTTACATGTTTTCTCTCTCTTTTATCTCTCTCCACGACATAGATATCTCTCTACTTTTACTGGTAATATTAAATTACGATCGTAACGATATAATAATTTTAGAAATTTTACGATATATGAAACTATAATCATATCTAAAATCATAATTATTTTTTAGAGAAAAATTTAGTCACAACAATTGTAAATGCTATGTTATAACTGCATTCACAATTCAATAGTGTGCCCTCACCTTCTTTTGATTCGTCCCTTTCAAGCCTCATTCATCCTCTAGCTTTTTTACGCTTGTTTCTTTGGTAAAATATGAAAATTTGGGGATTAGTTGCTTGGTTTCTTTGCTTCTCATTTTCCATGCTGCTGAAGTTAAAATTTTCAGTGTTAATATTATGGTTGTAAAAGTTGAGGGAATATGGATAGTTTTCTAAAGTTATAACTACATGGATGGTGGTTTCTAATGGTTCTTACTATGTTTATATATAAATAAGAATTATTGTAAAATAGGGGGAGTACGTGAATTATATGAAACAACTATTCTTTCTTTTTAATTATCTTCTTCTTCTCGTGAAATTCTTTTTCTTTCTTTAATTTTGTTTCTATAATACCTTCTTGAATTGTTAGAAATATTCCTAACATTGGTGCTTTTATTGAGAGAACCATCATCGAAACATGCGAAACCAATGCACGAATGATGAAGCAAATTACCGTGATGCTCCAAGGAATACTCAGACAACTAAAATTGTTGTCGGCTCATCTCGGTATAGTGGATGAGGACGTTAGAGATATTGAGACTAAACAAGATCCATCAGAGATGGAGATCCACCAAGAATACGATGAATTGTCTTCACTAGTTGACAATGAAATTGTCGATCAACCGGTTTATGATGATGGACTAGAATCTCTAATGGATGAAGCAATGTTGTAGGATCCTTTTGAGGAAAGTCCTCCATTCTTAGCCATTGACCATAAGTTGTTCGATTATGTGAAACATGGGGAATAAAGTTTTACAAATAAAATGCTCTCTCAACACAAGACAATGGTCAAACCTCAAAGGCAACGATAAATCACTAAAATCATGAAATTCACTTGTGTGAGTGGTTATGGAGAATTGTCGACATACTTTGCAAGTAAATTTACATTCATTGATTGGTCGAAGAAAGAGTTCGACGAGAGAAAAATAGTCAAGGTGAATAATCCTACCCTATTTCGACTTTTGGTGATGAAAAAAGTAATGAAGTTGTATGATAGGAACCAGACCTCTTCCCACATTGATGCATACAATCATATCAGATTTAGATGATCAATTGTCGAACCTTGTTGACAAGGTTCTCTCATTAGAGGAGGGTAATGTTATGGTTGTAAAAGTTGAGAGAATATGTGTAGTTTTCTAAAGTTATAACTATATGGATGGTGGCTTGTTTATATATAAATAAGAATTATTGTAAAATAAGGGAGTACATGAATTATATGAAACAACTATTCGTTCCTTCTAATTATCTTCTTCTTCTCGTGAAATTCTTTTTCTTTCTTTAATTATGTTTCTGCAATACCTTCTAGAATTGTTAGAAAGATTCCTCATAGTTTACTCCGGTGATGCTTGGGAAAATGCCCATGCCAGTTGCCACTTTGTATTGGTGGTACTAATGCCTCTGGGACAATGGGTAATTCAAAAAGTATCCTCACCAATACCTTCTTGAATTATATATATTAAAGAAACATAATTAAATAAAGTTATAGTGATTAGTAATATCTGTTCAAAAAAATATATATAATGAAAAAAAAGAGGATCAAATTGATAAAATATATATAAATTTTGGTATTAAAATTGTCATTATATCATATAATATTATTATCTCTATTAAAACCTAACAGAAATTTAATATTTAATGACTAAGTAGAAAAATAATTAATGTTTGTGATATTGTTGGCAAAATATTAGTATAGTGACTAAAATAAAAAATAATAGTTGAGTGACTATTTGTATAATTTATCGTTTATAAAATATACTTCAATATATTTTATAAAATTTAAGATAAAATATTACTAAAATGATTATCAAATTAAAAGATTAATCTCCATAAAATAATTATATTTTTAATTTTGATAGTTTTATCATTTAATTATTTAAATAGCTTTAATTATATCATCGATTATTAAAACTTGAATGGTAACGAAAAGGTGACATGGGTTGAAGGAAAACAAAACTCTCAATATAGTGTTTGGGGTATTACTTCCTCTATATCCGCTTGTTATGATAATCATTAAAAAATTAAATAAGATCAAATCCTAATATTGATATGGACTATCTCCTAGAGAGATCTGGGAGAAACACTTGCAAAATTGCCTTGTCCGCAGATTGTTAATCTCTTTCATTGTACCATAGTTTCCTTACAAATAGATGTGGCAACCAACTGTGATAATCATTTAGGAACTTCGGACTTCATTTTATTTTAGCGTTGAGACTTGACACGATGAAAGAAATACAGGTGCAGTGGAACTTAATAGAGTAAAAGATATTACCATTCTAGAATTTGAAAGTCTCTAATCGTGGGAAGCTCGAGCTAGTGTTGCTGGGTGTGATGTAAATGGTGGTTCTGGTTCAAATGTTGCCTGTAATTAAAATTGAATTTGGGTACGTGTCATGTATATGGGTGAAGTGAAGACAAAATAAAATAAAAGAATTGTAAATTGATGAACAAAATGAAGATGCTGCTAATGAGATCGGTTAATTAGGTTAGTCCGAGTATATAGGCCCAAGTGAAGCAATTGATCCAAAATAATGACAGCTATATAACTTGAGCTGTAGTTAGGAAATTAGTTATTACATGTGTCTTTTTATATTTGTTAGTACTCTAATATATTCTAAGAGGAGGCATTGAAATACCTATCGAAAAAATAATAAAAATCTGAGAATTATTATCTTTTTAAACTCTGTTCTTCTATATTTTTTTTCTATTTTTCTTATTTCTGCTTCTACAATATGTTTCTATTTCTTTTATTTCGACCTTGGATTATAACAATTGGTATCGATAGTTATTTTTTGATCCAGATATTGTAATTTTTTCTGATTCACTTTCAAATTGGATAAATCAAGAAAAGCTTCAAAAATAGCGAACGATGATAAACTTTTGAAGATAGCTAAGCAATCAACTGAAAGAATGGATGAAAAAACAATCAACAATTAAGTTTGGAAGAAAAAGTATCAGAGTTAGAATATACAACAGTTGAAAACAGAGGTTATTTGCAACGAATCTTGTAATTACTTTTAAGGACAACTGATGCTTTTAGAAAAGCCAAATTATGTGAACTAGCATTGAAAGTGGAGAACAAACAGAATACGAGTTCTTTCTATTGTACAACTCAAGAAAATTCAATCACTCAGGGATACAATTCTACATCTACTGCTGCAAACCAGAAAATCATGAAGGAGAACAATCCAAAACATGACTTATTGGAATATAGAAGAAGCCACAATCTATGTTTCAAGTGTTGTGATAAGTTTGTACCAGGAAATTAATACAAACTTCAACAACTCAACTTGATGGAGGATGAGAATCAATGCAAAGTTGAAGGATATGAAGTGGGAGAGGAAGACCCGTTAGAAGAATTCCTCGAGATTTCTATTAATGCTTTAATAAAAAGTGTGGGTACAGAGCTCTTCGAATTCAAGGTTATATTAAGGTAAAATCCGTGAGTATTTTAGTCGATAATGACAACACTCACAATGTTATCACACAAAATTAGGCTAAGGAAGGACTTCAGCTACAAACTAATCCCTTAATTATTAAGGTCGCTAATGTAGAGCAACTTCAAAGTACATCTAAAAGTAATCAATTAGGGTGGACGATGCAGGGACATTATTTTGAACATGATTTTAGAGTCTTACAGTTTGAAGAAAGTGATATGGTGCTTGGTGTTGATTGGATGAAGAAGTACAATCCAACTGTTGGTCAATAGGTGGTTAATCCAAAAAAATAAATAATAATAAAATAAAATAATATTATTATTTAACGAACACAATAAAATCCAAACAAAGATATGAAATAAAATAGATAAAATTTTAGATCAAACCTATTTAGAAACAAAAAATCGAAATCGTATTGAGGCCTGCTCAATTGCAGTTTCTTTAAGACAGATTTTCTGCCACTCCGATGGTACTGAGTTTATTGGTAATCTGTCTCCCAAGATACAGCAACAAGAGGAACTCCAATAATAGAACATTTGCTGAGTTCCCGAACTGTTCTTGCCTTCGCTAATCACCAGAAGAAGAAAAAAAACAGGAGAGAAAATATTTTGAGAGATGTGAGATGTGTTTGAGAGATGATATAAAACTGAGAGATCAACCTCATATTTACAGTGAAAATTAGGGCAACAGTGAGTAATTTGAAATGAATTAAAATTCAAATCTTAAGAGATAATGCTAATTATCTAGAGTTTAAAATTGAATTAAATTCAAATTTAAACTAAAAATAGCCATTATATCTTCTATTATCTAAAAATATCCTGAGCAGTTATAATTGAAAACAAACTCTTTTTGAATATTTAAAAATAAAATAAATTAAGGAAAAACTATTCACAGCCCAAAAAGAGCTTGACCGGACCGAACATTTGTATCACCCACGTTATGCATCCCAACCCAAGAGTTAAGTCATTCAATAAAAACTATGTGGGTAAGTGTATATAAACACTATGTATCCCAACCCAAAAGTTAAGTCATTCAATGAAAACTATGTGGGTAAGTGTATATAAACACTTCCCACTTCATTTATCCCATCAATATGGGATAATGGGGTTTCTCATTCCTTACTTTATTTAAACCTTCTTACTTTGAGCATCAATTTCTCATTCACCATTCAACAATTTTGAGCATATGAGCTACCGATTTAAAGATCTCACGGAGTAGAATATGAATTAAAAATTTCTTATTCGAATCCTCATCTTTACACTTTCAAAAGAATGCTTCAAAGATGGTCATTTGCTCACTATTTTCCAACACCAACTACAATGGATTCTAAGGAGCTGACACTTGGATTTAAAAAAGAGACCGAAAGATAACTTTACATGAAGAAAAAAAGATCATTGTGCCAATAAAAATACTACTATAGTAGGAGAATTGTATCTCTTGGCTGCAGAAACAATGCAAAGTGGCATACCAAGGAATCATGCTTTATCAACAACACCTTTTGATGCATTGTACAAATACAAGATTCAAATTATGTCATGAAACGATAATGCAACTATGAACAATGCTCAAATCCTTGATTTTGATCCTTGGGGTTAAGGATCTACTGCTGTAAGGGTAATGTAATGTATATGGGCAAAGTGAAGATAAAAAAAAAAGAAAAAGAATTGGAAATTGATGAACAAATTGAACATGCTGCTAGTGAGATGGGTTAATTAGGTTAGTCCGAGTATGCAGGCCCAAGTGAAGCAATTGATCCAAAATAATTACAACTATACAACTTGAGCTATAGTTAAGAAATTAATTATCACATGTGTCTTCTTTATATTTGTTAGTACTCTAATATATTCTAAGAGGAGGCACTAAAATATCTATAAAAAAGTAATGAAAATCTGAGAACTCTTATCTTTAATTTTTTTTCTTCAATTTTTTATATTCTTTTTATTTCTGCTTCTACAATTTGTTCCTATTTCTTTTATTTCGACCTTGGGCTATAACAGCGCGCCAATCTAGTTTTTGTGATCGTTTGAGGATAAAATTTACAAAACAAGAAACAAACTACAAAAAAATGAACATATGGGATTTAAGAATGAGGGACTAGTACTTTTTGGGTGCAAATTCTCAGATTTATCAATTGCATCATGTTTAAATTGAAGCAGAATTTGTGCTTGCTGGTAAATCTATTGTGGGAATATCTCTTTGAGGTGACAAATATAGAATGATCAGGTTGTATACTTTGAGCTAGTTTTACTTTCTTTCGGTCATAAAAATCTTTTATTTGTGCCGGTTAAATACATTCAAATTTCAAGAGTTAACCCATCTCCATGTGCATGTTTCACAAGTTTCTTGTTTTGCCACTCTAAGAGCAAGAATAGAAGTAAACCTTTTGATTTGTGTTAATGAAGCAAGTTGATACAAGTTCAAACCTTATGCTTCTCGTGTATATTTTTTATACAAAATGTATTCAACTAGCTTTACTTTCATAATGATTATGATGGTGTATTTCAGACAATACAAGTGAGAGTTACAAGACCAATGACCTTGATGTTGAAGTTGAAGAATCTGGAGATGATGAGGATGATGTGGATAGGTAGGAAGGCTAAGAGGGAGTATAGGTTTTTCTCAACCAATGGTTGAACTTCCTTTGATCTGAATGGCATTAAAAAATGTTGGTGTTCATGTTTTTGCATTCATGAATGCCTAAAAGACAGTTATTTACTACCCTTCTCATGGTACTTTATGCATCTATTATACACCAACCTGAGCTGAAATATGGACTCTTTGCACAATGTTGGATATTCTATTATCACTACTTAGAAAGTCAAAATTTATAGAGAATGCATATATTATTACATATTCTGTACATGCAGGAATATCCAGGGCCGAAACAGTAGTGAAGCAGTGTTAAGGCCGCGGTAGGGACAAGGCCGCGGCAGCATCCAGAGTGGCAGCATCAATATTGTAGGCGAATGAAAGACAAAAATATAGAGAACATTCTGGAAGATGCAGCGCACCAATTGGACCAAGCTAGCGTACTAAAAGTCCAAGTCAAAGACCAAACGGAAAAAACTTTCTAGAAGGTTGCAAACTTGGAAATATCAAATCTTATGTAGAAGACTTATTCCCTACTCCAAGTTAGAGTCTATTTAGGAAAGGTTTACCTTAGGTTAAGACTATATATAGCCTAGCCGGCCACATTGTTAATAGAGCCAATTTTAGAGAAACCCTTCCCCTAAGAATTGTACCTATCGACATTATGTTCTAAATTTCTTAGGGATAGTGGAAGGTTGTAGATATTATTGAGAGAAGATTGTTTCTTGTTTCTCTGTTCTAATGCAATAATAATATCAAAGTTTGCTTATCCTATTGTTATTCCTTGTTCTTGCATTCAAGCTCGAGAGAGAAGTTTGTAAGTAATATATTTATCTAGCATTGAGAGGTGTAGATTCACGAAAGGGATAAGTACGGTGTTGTCAAACACTAACTCGGCCTAGAGATAGGTTAAGAGTTTCAGCAGCTAAAAGAAGTGTTGGATTGTTTGGTGATTATCGTTGATTTACACCGAGAGGTATCGCCAAGGACCAGTCATCAACAGCGCTCTGACTTAGAGATAAGCGGAATCAACTACGGACACTTTGCTGAACTTTGATGCATCTAGTCAAGAGCAAGAGATTGCCGCGACAGAGAACACTAATGCTGACGAGGTTGTATCTACAGTACTGTCGAAGCAGTATTGTGTAGTTGTATTGGACAAGAAGAAGATCAATCGAATCCACTAATTGACGCAGCTAGATCCTACTCACTTTCTCTATGTTGTTCTCAATCCTTTATTTTATGTTTTGTTATTTAATTAATTAGTTAAACAAATCCACTTATCTGTGTTTTTACTTTATCTTTCAAGGGTAAGGGAATGAGGGGAGATATATTAAGTATACCAATCCTTATGGAGACGATACATGATATACTTATCACTTTATTACTTGCGACGTGTGCATTGCACAGTTGCGCTATTATTACACGCAGCAAGTTTTTGGCGTCGTTGCCAGGGATTGACAACTAAATTTTGTTTTTATTTTCTTGCTCTTTAACCATTCTTTATTTAACTTTAATTTTAATTATTTATTTTTTATTATTAACTTTGACTTATCTGGTATATGACCTGGGTAAACCCGAGTGGTCCATTATACGAATTGGATCTTGAAATCGAACGCACGGGATACCATCTAAGGCGCAACCTTTTTCAAGTCATGGATGATCCACCAAAAGGACAAATTCCACCTGTTGATCATAATGTACTGCCACCAGCAATGCCGCAGCAGCTACCGCCGCGACCATTGCCGGGGCAGCTCACTGTTAGAGACTTTCTGGTGGAAGACCTAAACGGACTAAACTCTGGCGTAGTCACCCTAGAAATTGAAGCAACTCACTTTGAGCTCAAACCAGTGATGTTCAACATGTTGAACACAATTGGACAGTTTAGTGGGTCTGCTACTGAAGATGCAAGGCAGCATCTTAAATCTTTCATGGAAGTGTACAATTCTTTCAAGATCCAAGGAGTCCATGAAGATATTTTACGATTAAAGTTGTTCCCCTATTCACTGAGGGATAGGGCGAAAACTTTGTTAAATGACATTCTAACAGGATCCATAGGATCTTGGGATGAACTCTACCGATAATTCATTAAGAGGTTCAACCCGACAAATCTCTATGATCGCATTCGTAATGAAATCACATCATTTCGGCAGGGTGATGATGAACCGATGTATGAGGCGTGGGAACGTTACAGATAATTGTTAAACAAATACCCACTACATGGTTTTCCCTTGTGGACGCAAGTCTCCATGTTTTATAATGCTACCAAT
This sequence comes from Abelmoschus esculentus, assembly GCA_035048815.1. Classification (NCBI taxonomy): domain Eukaryota; kingdom Viridiplantae; phylum Streptophyta; class Magnoliopsida; order Malvales; family Malvaceae; genus Abelmoschus; species Abelmoschus esculentus. The sequence continues at coordinate 10,154,752 of JAUCBN010000016.1, read as the reverse complement.
ACCTTCACAAGGATGATGCTAGATGTTTCCACAAATGGGACACTTCTAGATAGAGCACCTAAGGAGGCCATTGAGATTTTGAATAAACTCGCAATGAACGACTTCCAGTTTCCCACATCAAGGCGAGGAGGAATGAGACGCCATGCCACGGCCCATGAATTAGACACACCCAGTTCGGTGACAGCACAATTGACTTCTCTAACCAAGATGGTTCAAAATATGCAATCCCAGAAAAATATACATGAGGCTAAGGCAGTCAACTAATCTGATTACATGCAAGATGAGGAAACCAACATGTATGTTGGAAATTATAACAGGAACAATCAAATGATGTCCAACAATTACAACCCATCCTGGAAAAGGCATCCAAAATTTTCATGGAGTAACCCCAATAATGCCTTAAATCCAATCAACCAAGCCCCTGGATTCCAGCACCAAAGTCAAAACCTAGACATGCCACAGCAGCAGCAGTCTCTGAACGCATTGGCTAAACACTCAGCAGTCCATGCCACAACAGCAGGTACAACAACAACAGTCTCTGAATGCATTGGCAGATTCTCTCACGGCTTTTATGTCAAAGACTGTTGCATACATGATCGAGAATAGCCGCTTCATGAAGCGTACTGATGACTTCATGAACCGAACTGAGATGAGACTGCAGAACCAGGAGGCTGCAATCAAGTCTTTAGAAACCCAAGTTGGTCAATTTGCCCAACGACAAAACACTCGACCACCAGGAGGTTTACCTAGCAATATTGAGTGTAACATCCTGTTTTCGGGGTTATTAGTTAGGCTTAGGTGAATTCGATTCGGGTTGAATCGGGTTCTCTGGTTCATTAATTCCGGGAAAGATAAAATAAGAATATTTTTAATTAAGAAAAATAATAATTTGGAAGGTGGTTTGAAATATTAAAAATATGTTTCAAATTAAAAGAAAATAATTTGGATTTTTATAATGATTTTTAATTATGCTTAATTATGCATAAATGACTAATTTGTAATTTTTGGAAAAATTAGAGGACCAATTTGGTGATTTTCGGTAATTAATGTATTTTAGTGACTAAATTGAAAAGCAAGCTAAAATTAGAATCCTTAGAGAGCCATAAACCCATTTATAATTTTTAATGATGATTTATTCACCAAAATATATTTTTAATTACTTTAATTTGGTTTTTAATCATTTTTTTCTCAAAAACCACTTTTCTCATCTTTTTCTCTCATCTTTTTCTCTCATTTTCTCTCCACTTTCTCTTCATCTTTTCTATTCAATTTCTTGCTGATTTTTGCATCTTTTTCCACAAAGAATACATCACTTGCATCATCTTTCCATCCTTTACAAAACTTAAGCATCAATTGCATCAAATCTACATCAAATTGCAAGGAATCAAGAAGGAGAAAATCTCATATTTTTGGTGAATAGATCTTGAAGGTAATTTTCTGGATTTTTATTCTTTTCTAAGGTTCTTTATTGAAATTCCTAAGTATTAGCTTGCTAATCTTTGAATAAAAACTTGATTCTATGTTTTTCATATTAGATCTAATGTTTTTGTGATGTTTTTGTGAAATCTTTTTGGATCTCATTTAATGCTGGAAATTAGATGAATTCAATCATGTTTTTATGTTGATTTAATGATTAATTGAGTCTTGATTTGATATCACATTAATTTAATCCCGGAATAATGCAATCAATGTAGTTTTAAGGTGCTTTTCGGTTGTTTTATGGGCTGTTTTAGATGCTTAAATGTTGCTGGAGGTATAAGAATGGTTTGGATGTGTTTTTGGATCATAATTGAGGTGGATTAGGTGTTAGATTCATTAGGTTTTGGGCTGATGTTGTTCGGATGCGTTTCGGCTTAGTTTTCGGTCTTTCGGCTAAGTTTTCGGTAGTTTAATGGTGATCGGATGTGGCTGTTGGTTTGAGCATTTTATGATGTGAGAATACTCTGTTTTTAATGTTGTAGAAGAGGTACAAGAAGAAGCTTGATTTCTGGTGCGTTGGTGCGATCATCGGATAGCGGCGAAAGCTCGTTTCGCTTGTTGGTGAGTGATTTCGGATTTAAAGCGAATCGCGTTTGGTACATTCTGTTTTGGGGGGCTATGGAAGAGTGTGAAAACCTTCCATAGTTCAAGAGTAAGTAAAGTATTTGTTTTAATAAACCGATATGAGTTTCGGCTATTTTCGACAAAGGTATTTTATTGGTAATGCAATGGAATTTATGGAAGTGCATGAGCATGTTTTGAATTGATGCATACATGAGAGATACTTGCTGAAATGCATAGCTTATTTAGCATCCATGATTATGGAAAATTATGAGAAATGTTTTGGAAAACAACATGGTTATTTGCCTTATACATGATGGTGCCTTTGGGCATGGCTTTGGTTCATTTGTTGAACATTTTATGCATGCATTATGAGCAGCAAGTTATCATGCACATTGATTATGATATTGGCTTAGTGACACTAACTTTAGATTCGAATATGAATGACATGTCATTAGGATTGTCTTAAGTGCACTATAATCAAAACTGAGTATACAGAATATTACCTACACGTAACAAGGGTGACTTTGTGTCCAACCGTGCGTGGTAGAGCCGCCTACACGTAACAAGGGTGACTATGTGTCCGATCGTGCGTGGTAGTGCTAATGGTGACTTTGTGTCATGTCAATGGTGACTTAGTGTCATGTCAATGGTAACTTCGTATCATGTCAATGGTGACTTTGTGTCATGACGAGACAAATGTATCATGGATCCGTGTATTCGGTGAGCTCAAGGTTCACATTAAGTGATCACTAGAAAGCCAATATACATACATGAAATTGAGAAAAGGTTTGAGCATCATTTATAAATTGTTTTGATAAGGTTATGTGAACTCAAGGATGCATATGATTTAATGAATTTGGACATGTAATTTTGGCATGCATGATTTGACAAAGTGTTGCAAATTATGGTTTCAACATGGTTTTAAATAGATGCATTGATGATCTTTTGTGGAGCTACCTCACTAAGCATGTTTGCTTAAGCTCTCTTTTCATCTTTGCAGAAAAATAAGGGCACTTGGAGCTTCGTTCGAGGCAAGGAAACCAAGGGGAAGATCACATCGAATTTGGTATGTTTTTGGCAAATATATTGGGCAAGGCAATGTGTAACACAATCTATAGGGGAAATATTTACTTAGGCTTTGGTTTACGATGTAATAAAACCATTATTGATTGAATATTAATTGTTGGACTTTGTTTTGTTTGAGTTGTGGAAGCATGTAATAGTATGATTGACATGTTGTTGCTATTCATACTTTAGGGAGCATGCCTATAGGTCTCTTTATAATCTTTCCAAATGTTTTAATGTGTGATTATGATGATGTGATGCCTAGGAATGTTGCATATAGTTTTGGGTGATTAAAGTTTATGTTTGGATTGGTTTAAATGAGCTTTTACGTCTCACCTCGTCCAGAATACAAGGGGTATCGAAACACCCTGTGAAAGTATCGATACCCCTATGCCTATTTGAGCATCTGTATCGAACCAAGGTTCGGTACCAAATGCTACTGGACGTGGTTGTTCCGAAACACCCCTAAGGTTGTTTCGAAACAGGTGACCATAGTTCAAACCATGGGTTCCCTGGGCACACGTGTTCCGAAACACCCTATGGGCTGTTTCGAAACACCTGGCCTAGAATGGGCAATTCGAGAGTTTTGAATACATGAAACGTAGGATTTAATTTAGTAACAAATACAATGAATTTATGTGTAATTTTAGGAGATGTTGTGACACCATGATTCACGCTTTAACCCGAACACACATCGAATGTTATAAGAAGGATAGAATACCTAGTATTACATACTTTGCAAGTAAGCTCGTAAATGTTAGAACATAAAACCGATTAACTAAGATACCTCGTTTGATCTCTCATTGCATGATGAATGTTTTAAGCTTACTTAATTGTTATCCGACGGATTGTTTGTGAATATGATGATGTAAATTAGTTCTTTACATTTTGGTCCCTAGTCATGTATGCGTTTAATTGATTTGCTTTTAATGGTTGAACTGCATCCGGCTCTGTCTTACTTGAGTTAATTACACATAGGAGATTAACCGTGCATCTAGGTAAGATAAAAATAAAAAAAGAGTATAACGGTTTTTAGGGTTATTTATCGAATCGAACCTTCGCGAGTTTAGTTTGATATTCCCCGTGTGACCCATTAGTGCCGGTTTCGTCCAGGCCGGGCTAAGGGGGTTACATTTGGTGGTATCAAAGCCAGGTTGAATAAAATATGTGACAGGTGGAATAAAATGCGTTGTTGGTTTGTTGAGTGTGTTGTTGGTTTGTCAAGTATGTATCGGTTTGCTAGGTTTTGTGTTGGTATGTTAGAATGTTAGGTTGAACATGATATGTTGATGTTGCATGCATACTTATAGATTGTGGGTGTATCTAGAATAAATATGAGTAAAAGAGGAGGTCAGTTACACATTGCCTATGCCAATATGTTTTTAATTGTTCTTCGGTTTCCCTTGGATCTTGCCCGAATGTAAGTTTATTATGTCTTAATGTTTTGTTTTAAAACTGCATGTTTGAAGTGTTTGGATATACCTCCGAGACGTGAGATACGTGCTACCGCGAGCTTGATCACCGATGGTCAAGCCGAGGGTGAGGCTAATGTGAGGGAGGAACCGCTTCCACCTCCTTCATCAATTGGTGTGCCACCCGCTGGTGTGCCTCCGGTTTAAGTGGAAGGCCAGTTCGGAGACTTTGCACCGTTCATACAGGCTATGACGGGTGCGTTCCAAGCGGCTATGGCTGGAGTGCAAGTACCGGCTCCCGTACCTGCCGTTGTGGTTACCTCAGGGCTACCGCTAGAGCGTTTGCATAGTTTGGGAGGTGTTGAGTTCCGTGGATCTGATCCGAGTGCAGCTGAGGAGTGGTTGGCTAGTACCGAGAGGATTTTGGACCAGATGGACTGTCAGGATACCCGTAGGTTAGGTTGTGTGGTCTCTCTGCTTCAGGGGGATGCTTATAGATGGTGGACTACTACGAGAGCGGGTGTAGCAGTTGCTTACCTGACTTGGGAGTACTTCAGGACCGCCTTTGTGTGGAAGTTTTTGGGACCGCAGCACGAGGATGCGCGGAAGAGGGAGTTCATGTCCTTGGTGCAGGGCACTATGAGTATTGCTGACTATGAGATACAGTTTATCCGATTGAGTCACTATGCGCCTGAGTTGGTTCCTACGGAGCATAAGAGATGTGATAGGTTCCGATATGGTTTGGATCTGGAGATCAAGACTTACTTGTTGGCTACGGAGTATACTGAGTTTGATGTGCTCGTTAATTGGGCTAAGGATGTTGAGGAGTCTCTGAGGGAGGCTCGGAAGTCTTCCGATGTTGGGAAGAGGCCTGTTGAGGGTAGCATCCAAGGTGGTAAGGGTAAGAGGTTTCGGGACAACCGATATAGAGTTGATCGACGCCGAGGTGACTTTGGACACCGTGGTCATGCACAGCAGTATGGTAGAGGTGGTGGTGATGCAGCAGTTTGTAACTTGTGTTCTCGACGCTATCCGGGAGAGTGTTGGTGGGCCACTAGTGCCTGCATTGGTTGTGGATCTAAGGATCACCGAAAGAGGGATTGTCCGAGGTTTGCTGGTGAGGTTGGTAACCGAGCTGAGGCTGCTGTGGTGACTGGTAGAGGACGCGGTGGAGGTAGAGGTCCTTTTCAGAGACAGGGAGATGGCCGTAGAGTGTATGCTCAGCGTGGGACCCGTAATGCTACAGATGTGGTTGTAGGTACTTTTTCTTTACGGAATGTACCGTTGTTTTCTTTGATAGATTCGGGATCTACGCATTCTTATGTTTTGAGTGAGCATGCATATATGTTGGATACCCTTGTTGATGTTTTAGATGTGGGAGTTGTGGTTACTAGTTCTTTGGGCGAGACGGTGACCGTAAAAAGGTTGTACAGAAGATGTCCGTTGGAGGTGCAAGGGCATGTCTTTGAGGTTGACTTGATGGAGTTGCCGTTTCATGGTTTTGACCTTATCTTGGGAGTTGATTGGTTGACGGAGCATAGAGTTGTGGTAGATTTTGAAAAGAAACGTGTTACCTTGAGGTTGTTGGATGGTAGTGAGGTTATGGTGAAGAGTGAGTATACCGGATTCTTGTCTAATGTGGTATCGGCTTTGCAAGTGGAAAAGTTGATGCATCATGGTTGTATGGCATATCTAGCTTATATGATGAATCCGGGGATAGGAGAGGTTCAGGTGCAGGACATTCGAACAGTATTGTGACTTTCCGGAAGTGTTTCTTGAGGAGTTGCCAGAATTACCTCCCGATCGTGATGTGGAGTTCAGTATCGAGCTATATGCTGGTACTAATCCGGTGTCCATTGCTCCTTATCACATGGCACCTAAGGAGTTAAAGGAGTTAAAGATGCAGTTGCAAGAGTTGCTTAACCGTGGTTTTATACGATCGAGTGTGTCACCATGGGGTGCACCGGTGTTGTTTGTGAAGAAGAAAGATGGCACAATGAGGATGTGCATTGATTATCGACAATTGAATAAGTTGACCGTGAAGAATAAGTATCCTTTGCCGAGGATTGATGATTTGTTTGATCAGTTTCGAGGAGCAAGTGTGTTCTCGAAGATTGATTTGAGGTCGGGGTACTATCAGTTGAAAGTGAAAGAGGAGGATGTGTTGAAAACGGCTTTTCGGACAAGGTATGGTCATTATGAGTTTTTGGTGATGCCGTTTGGTTTGACGAATACCCCTGTTGCTTTTATGGATATGATGAACCGGGTGTTTCACGAGTACTTGGATCAGTTTGTAGTAGTGTTCATAGATGATATCCTCGTGTATTCACGTACCGAGGAAGATCATGATCGGCATTTGCGGTTGGTGTTGCAAGCGTTGAAAGAGAACCAGTTGTATGTTAAGTTAAGTAAGTGTGAGTTTTGGTTAAAAGAGGTGGTGTTTCTTGGTCATATGGTGTCGGAAAAGGGTATTAGTGTGGATCCAAAGAAAATAGAGGCGGTTATGGGTTGGAAGCAACCGAGATCGATGTCGAAGGTTCAGAGTTTCCTTGGTTTGGCTGGGTATTATCGTAGGTTCGTTGAGGGTTTTTCGAGCATTGCTGCTCCTATGACCAAGTTGTTGCAAAAGAAGGTTCCTTTTGAGTGGAAAGAAAGTCAACAAAAGAGTTTTGAGAAGTTGAAAGAAGTGTTGACTAGTGCATCGGTGTTGGTACAACCCGAATCCGGTAAGGATTTTGTGGTTTATAGTGATGCATCATATGTTGCTCTTGGGTGTGTTTTGATGCAAGAGGGGAAAGCTTTAGCTTATGCTTCTAGACAGTTGAGGGTGCATGAAAAGAATTATCCGACACATGATTTGGAGTTGACGGCGTTGGTTTTTGCCTTGAAGATTTGGAGACATTACTTGTATGGAGAGAAGTGTACTATATACACGGATCATAAGAGTTTGAAATATCTCATGTCACAAAAGGATTTGAATCTTAGGCAACGAAGATGAATGGAGTTGCTTAAGGATTATGATTTATCTATTGAGTATCATCCGGGGAAAGCCAATGTAGTGGCCGATGCTTTGAGCCGTAAGGCGGCAGTTGAGTTGAGAGCAATGTTTGCTAGACTGAGTATCTCTAAGGAAAGTGGTTTGGTGGCGGAGTTGTAAGTAAAACCAGTTTTGGTTGAGATGATCAAGGTGAAACAGTTGGAGGATGAGGCTTTGGTACCTTTTGTGGAGGATATTGCCGAGGGTAGACCGACCGAGTATCATTTTGATGATGATGAGGTGTTGTGTTTTAGATGTCGGATTATGGTGCCGAATGATCAAGAGTTGAGGCAAGCTATCTTGGTGGAGGCTTATACTAGTCCGTTTGCTATGCATCCGGGTAGTATGAAGATGTATAGAGATCTCAAAAGTGTGTACTTTTGGGTTGGTTTAAAGAGAGATGTGACGGAGTTTGTTTCTCGTTGTATGGTGTGTCAGCGGGTGAAAGCTGAATATCAGTTCCCTGCAGGTTTGTTGCAACCGGTTCAAGTTCCGGAATGGAAATGGGAGAGAATTACCATGGATTTTGTGACGGGGTTTCCATTAACACCGTCCAAAAAGGATTCTATATGGGTGGTTGTTGATAGGTTTACGAAGTGTGCACATTTTCTTGCCGTGCATACGACGTACTCCATGGATAAGTTGGCGGATTTGTATGTTTCTGAGGTGGTAAGGTTGCATGGGGTGCCTAAGTCGATCATATCGGATAGAGATCCGGGTTTACATCCAAGTTTTAGAGGAGTTTGCAGACAACTTTGGGTACGAGGCTTAGTTTTAGTACGGCTTATCATCCACAGACGGATGGACAGTCTGAGCGTGTTATTCAGACTTTAGAGGATATGTTGAGGTGTGGTGTTATCGAGTTTCAAGGTTCTTGGGAGAAGCAATTGCCGTTGGTAGAGTTTACTTATAATAATAGTTTTCAGACGAGTATACAGATGGCACCGTTCGAGGCGTTGTATGGGCGTAAGTGTCGTACACCTTTATGTTGGAAGGAAGTTGGACAGAAGTATATTTCTTTGCCTCAAGTGTTGAAGGATACGGATTAGAAAGTTAAGTTTATATGTACTAAACTTAAGGAATAGAAAAGATTCATAGAGATTCATAGAGATTCATAGGATACGGATTAGAAAGTTTGCTTATATTTCTTTGTCATCACGTCAACAAGAGGTAAGGTAACTGATGATACTGTAGTCTTTAAACGAATAGAAAAGGTTCATAGAGATTTTTATGATAAGTTTTCTTTTGCTCTTAAATCAATTTAGATCGAGTTACCTTGCTTACGGGTAAAGATACAGAAAAATGGCTTATCATGGCACAAGATTTCTTTGATTTTTATGATATCGATGACCACCATCGGGTGACTATAACTTCCTTTAGAATGGATGCACTACATCAAAATGGATCTTTAATGATATTTTTCTTATTCTATAGAGACGTTTTTTAGCGTCGCTAAAAATTTTCCTTGCTTTTAGAAAAGCATTGTAAGAAATGTCGCTAAAAACAACGTTGTAATTCTTTGCGGCGTTTTGATCAATAAAGGCGTTTGAAAATATAAACGTCGCAAAAATATGTTCTTTAGTGGTGTTTGAATTTTTAAGCACTGGTAAAGACCAACACCACAAAAAAACTCTTATTCTTTAGTGGGGTTTGAAAATACAAACACCGCAAGAAAATTTTTCTTTAGTGGCGTTTGTCTAGTAATATCATTCTGTAAAAAATAAAAATAATATTTATAATCTATCAACCATCTTGACATAGGTACATTAGCATCCAAATCACAAGAAATGTATCATGATGACATAGATATACTGCTTGAAATATAAAGAATGGAAAAAGATTAACGGTAGATCTTAAAAAAGGATATAGGTCACGACCTTCACAAATACTAAAGAAATAAAATCAACAATGTAAGACAACAAGTAGAACGAAAAAGAAGCTTAAGACGATTTGATTTTGGATTTTTTCTAATTAAAAGGTTAAACTATAGACTATCCAGAATCATAAAATAAAAGATAATTATAACTAAAAAATTGATAAAAATCACATAAAAAAGGTGCAGGCATGTTACAGTCACAGTCAAACTACTAAATCAACATTCCCTCTTATTATAATAAAGCCTCATTCTATAAAACAACAAACTGTAATTACCTATGATACAGGTAAAAAAAAGAGATTGTTTGCTCCAGATAAGTATATTCTGTTGTAGTTTTCATGTGCGATTCACTTAGACTCCAATCATCCTAGGCATTTCGTTTCTTTTTGATTTTATCAACTTTGCAAACACAACAAATATAAAGAATAACATTAAACCCCAATGAAATCTTCCTTTCATAAATCCCCTGATCGAAGAAATACTCTTTAATCAACTAGAGATAATGATAATAAAATCATTTAATTAGGCATCCAACAAATATACTAGAGATTATAAAAGTACAAATAAAGTTCAAGTAAGTTATACTGAATAAAAATATTAATTATTATGTTTAACAAATTCGATTTAAATCGGTCATCTAACAGTAATCTTTATAAAATATAAAATGTCTGGAGTAAGAGAACATCCATAATGCCTGGTTGTAGAAGATTGGTATAAGAGAAAAATGATCAAGCCTACAATCATGAAGTCCAAGCCATAATGATGAAGAAGTTGATGTTTAATCCACAACATTTTTAAAACTAAACGTGAGTAAAAATGAAATCATAGAATTTGATTCAAGTAACTTAGTAATGGTGAACGAGAATGAGATAAACTTCGATTCTTACTATGGCTCCTGTTAGGGCTACATTTTAGTGGGGTTCTTTCATTTTTACTGTGAGGCTGCATATATCAAGTAATTTTAAAACATCAAGCTTTCAGGACACTCAATACTACCTCTCTCACAATATGAAATTTAACTGAATTAAATTTGACTTACAGATGGAATTGATCTGGACCTAGAGCGAGATTTGCAAAACGTTCTAGAGACAGTTAACAACTTTCTACTTTGGTCCCGGTGCATTACCATTTCTTTCACCTTGGGTTAAGTTTAATCTAAAAATGAATTATTTTATAAGATATACAAAAACCACTGCTAATCCGCTACTGATAACTCACCATTGGTTTTCTCAAAATAATAAATTTTCTATAAAAAAGATAATTATTTACAGCCAAAGCAATAAATATGGAGTAAGTCAATTTGCAACCCATCTTAACATCAATCTTTAGTCAATTTACATTATGAAATCTAAGCTCTACAACGTTATCATTGGTGAGTACGTCTAAAAGCTAGTAACATTGTTGTTTCATAACCTTTTATGAACTTCTCATATTCAATAGTCATATGTTTTGTTCTAAAAAAAATAAAGCTAACGAAGTAATATTTTTTAATTAATGTGATCATATGATTCTTCAACAACAATGTCATAATCAAATTACAACATACCCAAAATCATATGTTTTTGGAGTAGAAAAAAGGTATTTCAATCTTATTACAAATATGAAAGAATCATCTTCCAAAAGAGAAACTGGTTATGCTATTATATAGAACTTGAGAGATTTGACTTTAATTTCGAAAAAGATTTTTCAATCTTAGTGCAAACCGCAAAATCTAAACTCAATAAACCTAATTCTTTCACGTGAAAATGAGAATTAGAACTAAAATTCAAAAGATTCGAAATATTTCTCAAAATAATCTCAATACTTGGCTCTCGAGAACGAAACAAATATCAAGAACTGATGCTCATTCAGACAAATGAAACATATAGAAAGAAGTTAGCAACCAAAAAAATAGGGAGAGAAGAGAAATACTCCTCTATACCTGGCTCTCGAGAACTGGAGGTATGACAAAGAGAGGGACAATGGCTATGTCTTGCAAATATCAAGAATAATTTTGACGATAATAAAAATCGTCTACTACGAGTGGTTGTCAGGGGTAAGGTCTCGAGAGAGAGATGGTTTCTCTAATGTTGGCAGTAACAGAGCATAAGAGATCGAAACGAAAGGGGGCATGGAAAACCTCCAAGAGAGAAGGGAAATCTGAATCATGGAAAAAATAATTGACTGAGTTGAAAGGTCAAATGAATTATTAAATATTAAAAAATAAATTCCCATCGAGGCTATTATTCAAAATATTTTATTGTTAAATTATATCAAAGAAAGATTTTTAGTATAGTGGTTAAGACCTTAAAGGAGGTGAAAGATGAGTGAAGGTTGGGTGTTTAAAACCCCACAGTTACATCCTAAATTTATTTTTATTTTATTTTCTTTTAGTGGTGTTTTCTTTAAAACGCTGCAATAGACTTAGATATAGTGGCGTTTTTAAGAAAATGTCACTAAATATACAAATTTTTGTGATGTTTACTCAAGAAATGCCACTAAAAGCTAGTTTTGTTGTAGTGATGGTACAACACAAAAATGATTATGTTGGATGCAATGTAAATGTAAATTATTTGGTTGGAATCACTTAGTTCAAACCTTTTTTGATGATTTAAATTAATGCCCAGAGGGACATCTCTCTAATTGGTCTAAACTACAACAGTTGATGACTATCAAACTCGGTTTAAAGACCTTGCTCTCAGAATCATAATATGTCTAATGACTTTCTTACTCATTATTTTGTTTTGGGACACTGGTTGAACATTAAACACGAGGTGTTGAGCCATAGATCCACCTTCGTGACTAAGATTTCAATGTTAGCTTGTTTTTATAAGGTTAATGTACGAGAGAAATGTCAACGGGATCGATCATTCGAGTTTAAATTACCCTACTATTACTTATTCCTTACCTAAGTAACTAGGACCCAAGTTTCAACCAGGTCAACCGTCACCACTTGAGAACTCTTGGTTCTATCTCTTCCAAGCAACGACGTAGAATATTTTTCATAAAACCTCAAGTGAGAAAAGAAAAAGGGGTTTGCTACTACTGTTGTCCCCCCGTATGTCTTTGAACTTGTCCCAAACTTCCTTTAAATCTTCACTAGAAGACATCTTCTCGTAGATGTTGGGGCTAAATGCATAAAATAAGATTTGTAAAGCCTTTTTTTTGCTCTATATTCTTGTGATCTTCTACGCTCCATTCTACCTTTCTTCCTTGTGGAAAATAGGAACCATCTTCAACTATATCAAGTAGATTGTAATCTTTATCTTTGATGTAGTACATCATCTTTATCCTCTAAAGGAGATAGTTGGTCCTATTGACGAATAGTGGCCTATCAACGGAATATGTCATAGATCATCGGTTGATCTGATATTATTCAAACTTGTCGGATCACCTTAGTAGGATGTTAACCATCATCAATTGAGATTCGCTTTGATACTAATTGTTAGGCTCGATGCACCTATCGATTTAGTTGTCAAGTTATGGAGAAATGATAATTTGGGTGTAATTTGGTAGAAGCAAAATGATAGAAAAATTGACATAAGAATTTTAGAATGGTTCGGATTTTTAACCAAATTCTACATGTAATAACTTAGCTTCTCATTAAGGATTTAATTCCCCGAATCTAGCATCCAAAGTTCAGAAACCGAACTTTGGGAATCCTTTAAAACAAAGAAAACTTAGCAAACTAGTAATCCAAAGTTGTCAAGTTGTTGCTAAAGGATAATGCACATGAATGGTGAGAGACAGTAGAGCTTGTTTGGGATCCCTAAAGACCAACATGGAACGACTTCCACGATGAGTTCGAGAAAAGTATGTGGGTGAAGCCCTCATTGACACCCTGAGAGAGAGGTTCACCCACCTTGTGCAAAGGAACCGCTCAGTGTTCGCTTACGAGCAGGAGTTTCTACAGCTGAGTAGGTATACCCCAAAGTTAGTAGATACAGATAAGATGATGTGCAAGAGGTTCTTGAGGGGATTAAGGAAGGAGATCTAGTCATATCTCACTACTACTCCACCCAAGGTGTTTTTTGAGTTGACAGCTAGTGCCAAGAACATGGAGCAAGTGCAAGGTTTGATCTATGGTTCATCTTCTGGTCAAGGTGGTTTAAGTGATGGTAATCAGAACTTCTCCAACAGCTCTCATTCCTATTCGGGAAGGAATAGGAACCGTTAGAACTAGAATAGGGGAGATTTTAACCATAGTGAAAGATCAAATTGTAGGTCTGAGTTGGACGATAGGAGGAGGCTGATGGAGGCTCAAAAGTCCTTTTGATTCCACCTTTGTTAGATTGTAGTATTTAAGATGTCGATCTCACGAAGATTGATGTTACTTACGCAATTTATTATTCCTGCAAAATAGAAAAGTAAAAACACAGATAATTGGGTTTGAATTATAACTAAGAAAACTAATTAAAGCAACAAAGATAAATGATCAAGAAATCAAGGATGGAAAAGTGGGGCAGGTTAGAGTGCTTCGTAGTGTGGAATCATAATGTAATTGTCTCGTTCTTATAATGCAATAGGGTTAAACTGCCCCCTCGGTGGGTCGCACTAAGGGTCACCGCAGCTGCCTAGGCTGGGTTATTCCTTTTCGACAATTCAATAACTCATAGTTCGATAGAGCATCCTTGTATGTCTCCTCCTTACCCATAAGAGAAGAGAACTACTGAAGTCCACGTCTTGATGATATCTCCCGGTGTGAATCAAGGGTGAACAACAACCAAACACATGTGTCTTGTTAGTCGCTAAAATCCTGAGTGGTTAATATCTCAACCGTATTAGCCAATGACCATGAGCAAAAATAGTATTCTCTAGTTTTGTGAACCTACATCTCCCGATGCTAGGCAAATGGGTTTTTCTCACATACTTATCTTTCAAGCTCATATGCAGAAGAGTAAATACCAATAGAGAATAAACTATGAATTCTGAAATTGCATTAATAAGAACTAAACAAATTATAAACTTTCTTCCACAACTCCTACACAAACTAACCTAAACCCTAAGGGGGCGATTGAGGAAGTTAGGGTTTTTCTATGAAACTTGATTTCGAGATATCTCCTCTCTACATAGGCTATGGTTTATATAGGCTTGGCCTAGGGCAAACCTTTCCAAAGTAGGAATACAACTTGGAGTAAAACACAAGTTAAGTACATAAATAAAAGATCTTTATTTTATTTCCTAGTTTATTCCTATAAGGATTTTTTTCCCGCGTGGCCTTTGGCCATGAGTTTTTGTATGTTTTCTAGCTTCGATTTCTATGTCGCTTATCTTAAAATGTCCACCTTATTTTTCTCTTCAGATCGCCTATTATATCGACATATGTTCTTCAGGTGTTATCGCAACATCAGTTGTCGCGGCCTCGAAAGTGATACCAAGGCAAGTGCTCATCTGCTATTCAACTTTGGTTTCCAGCACCCGTCGTGCTATTTGGCATTACCTGTGTGGTAGTTTCCTGTCTAAGAGAAAAACCCATTAACCGCACCTATTTTATGCCAAAAATAAATAAATTCATGAAATCTGTATTGAAATGCTGGAAAATAGAAAATAAGCAGATTTATCTAATATTATCGTTAAATCTATTTATTATTTGCAATAATCGAGTGAGAAAATGATATATAAATGAGGACTTTTGATTACTCATTAGAGGCAATCTATGTCATCTTCGATGATAAGCCCGGAGAGTCCTCAGAGGAACTCATGTGCTCTGGCTTGGCCTCAGTATGGGTGGAACCACAAAGGAGAGTGTTGGAACTCGATCAGAGCTTATTATTGTTGTGGGTCATCAGAGCACCTAGTGAAGGACTACCTAGAGAAGGAAAGAGAGACTTCAGATCAAGCTCAGAGGATCGGTTATCCGATCTAGAGGGGCCAAGGTTTTTCCCGTAGAGGGGCGAGTCATGGTTTGGGTGGTACCTTCCAATCCACGGTGAGAGCACCAACTAGACAGTATGTTTTGAGGGAACAAGAGGACTGTATGGCTACCGATATTATCTTAGGTACGTTTACCTTGTTTTTAGTTCCCATAGTAGCTATTGTGGACTCGGGGTCTACCCACTCCTATATCCGTAATGGGATATCTTATTGTTGGGGTTTGCCAGCCGAGGATCTAGAAATAGGAGTTCTTGTAATAAGCCCGTTGTGTTTAGATGTATTGGTGGATAAGGTTTATCGGAGGTGTTTGATAGAGGTACAAGGCTCGAACATTCCACTTGACCTTATGGTTTTACCCTTTTAAGAGTTCGATGCAAACTTAGGGATGGATTGGTTATTCGAACACGATGCGAGTCTTGGGTGTAGGTCGAAGAGTTTAAAGCTCCATGTTGCTGAGGGTTATAAGCTTGTTGTGAAGGACGAGAGAAACTGCTGTTTACTGAATATTGTATCAGCCTTGTCGGCTTAGAGGTTGATCCAGCAAGGTTGTGAGGCTTTCTTAGCTCACGTTGTGGAAGTGAGGGTAGAGAGCTCTGAGTTAGGGATTTTGAGGACAGCTTGTGAGTATCCCTATGTGTTTCCGGAGAAGTTGCCCGGTTTACCTCCCGATCGTGAGCTAGAGTTCTATATAGAGGTGTTGTCGGGTACGGCCCCAGTGTCTATTGCACTTTATTGCATGGCACCGCCAGAGATAATAGACTTGAAACAGCAAATCCAAGAGTTGCTTAAGAGAGGTTTTATCTGACCGAGTGTGTCACCATGGGGAGTATCGGTTTTATTTGTAAAAAAGAAAGGACCGATGTGAATGTGCATTGATTATCGTCAGCTCAACAAAGTCACGATCAAGAATCGTTATCCGTTTCCAAGGATCGATGATTGTTTGATCAATTGAGAGGTGGCCGATTGTTTTCTAAGATCGATCTGAGATCAGGGTACTATCAGTTAAAGGTGGTGGAAGAAGTCCAAAATACCGCCTTTAGGATACGGTACGGGCATTATGAGTTCTTGGTGATACCTTTTGGGTTCATGAATGCACCAGCAGCTTTTATGGACTTTGATTATTGTGAAAGGTGGCATTCCTTGGCCACATCATTGCAGCGGATGACATTCGTGTTAATCCTTAAAAAATCCAAGCTATGATGGAATAGAAACCACCAAGGAATGTATCGGATATACGTAGTTTGCTTGGACTTTTTGGATACTATAGGAGGTTTGTTAAGGGCTTCTTTATCATAACGACACCTTTGAACAAGTTGCTTCAGAAAGGATTTTCATTTGTGTAGAACGAGAGGAGATAACAAAGCTTTGAGCAGCTTAAGGCTTATCTTATGAAGGCACCGGTCTTAACACAACCAAGACCAGGTAAAGATTATGTGGTGTTTAGTGATGCTTCCTTGAATGGGTTGGGTTGTGTGCTCATGCAAGAGGGTAAGGTGGTTGCTTACGCCTTAAGGCAGTTGAAACCCAATAAAATGAATTATTCTGCGTATGATCTTGAATTGGCAGCGGTTATCTTTGCGTTGAAGATATGGAGGCATTATATCTATGGAGAGAAATTTTATGTCTATACCAATCTGAAGAGTTTGAAGTATTTTTCTTATCCAGAAAGAGTTAAATCTGAGACAATAGAGATGGATAGAGTTGTGAAAGACTATGACTGTGTTATAGAGTATCACCTTGGTAAGGCGAATATGGTCGCCGATGCTTTGAGCAGGAAGTCCATGTTGAACATGAGAGCCATGTTTGCCCGGTTAAGGATGACCAAGGATGGTGATTTGTTGGCAGAGTTGTGTGTGGATCCCACGCTATTTCAGGAGATAAAGAGAGCACAGGCGTTAGACGAGGAGTTGGTAGCTCAACTTGAGGCTTTTTAGAGAGGTGAGGTGTTAGACTTTGAGGTACGAGATGGTTAATTCTTGTACTTCAAGGGTCATTTGTGTTTCCTTGTTCTTGAGGATCTGAGAGACCGAATCTTAGGGGAAACTCACCTTAGTCCAGTTTTTGTTCATCCTGATAGAAACAAGTTGTACCAAGATCTTCGTCTTTTCTTTTGGTGGCCTTGCATAAAAAGAGACGTTTCTGAGTTTGTGACAAGATGCTTAGCGTGTCAGATTGTGAAAGCAGAACATCAAGTTCCTTTAGGTTTACTTCAGCCTATCTAGATTCCACAGTGGAAGTGGTATCGAGTGACCATGGACTTTGTCGTGGGGTTACCGATGACATTGTGGAAGCATGATGCAGTGTTGGTCATGGTTGATCGATTGACTAAGTCAGCTCACTTCTTACCGGTAAGGATGGACTTCAGTTTGGAAAAGTTAGTTCAGTTAAACATAAAGGAGATCGTAAGGTTGCATGGTGTACCTTCATAGATCATATCGGATAGGTATCTGAGGTTCACAGCGAGGTTGTGAAGGTCTATCCATAAGGCTTTGGATAATAAGATGCAATTCAACATAGTTTTTCACCCTTAGACCGATGGAAATTCTGAGAGAGTCATTCAGATCTTGGAAGATATGCTTAGTTGTTGCGCAATGGACTTTGTTCGGAGTTAGGAAGATCAATTACTGCTTGTAGAGTTTGCTTACAACAACATTTATCAGTCAAGTATCAAGATGGAACCTTTTGAGGCCTTGTACGAGTGTAGGTGTAGGACACCTTTGTGTTGGGCCTAGCTAAATGAGAGGAGGATAGTAGGTTTCGATCTTACTAAGGAAACCGAAGAGAAGGTTCATATCATCAAAAAAAGGTTGTAAGTAACTTTTGACAAGCAAAAAGCTTACGCGGATCGTAAGTGAAAGCACATCGAGTATAAGTTAAGAGAAAAAGTGTTTCTTAAAGTATCTCTATGGAAAGGAATTATCAGGTTCGAACGGAAAGGAAAGTTGAGTCCAAGGTATGTAGGACCGTACAGAGTTCTTGAAAGAGTAGGACTAGTGGCTTATCAGCTAGCTTTCCCTATAGAGTTAGCATGTATCCATGATTTGTTCCACGTGTCTATGTTGAGGCGTTATCGTTCAGATCCATCTAATTTTCTTCAGCTTGAGGAAATAGAAGTCAATACGGATTTGAATTATGAAGAGAGGCCAATAGAAATCTTGGATAGGAGTGTAAAGAGTTTCGAAATTAGAGTATACCGTTTGTAAATGTTTTTTGGAGAAACCACAGAGTTAAACAAACGATGTGGGAAGTTCAGAAGGACATGAGAGCTCAGTATCCATATCTCTTCCTGTCAGGTAAATTTCGAGGATGAAATTTTCGTTAACGAGAGGAGAGTTGTCACGACCCAAATTCGGATCCGAGTGTCGGGTTAAATTGAGCTATTGGGCTCTGATGTTTGGGTCGGTTTTTGGGCCTTAAGCCTAGGTGTTGTGTTGTTGTTGGGCTTAGGGTTTTAAATGAAGGGAAATTTGGTAATTTCCTAAATAGATGACAAGAAGGGTTTGGGGGTGTAATTGCCTCCTGCAAAGATGATCTCACATCTTTTTTTTTCTTCTCATCTTCTCCATCTTGTAGCAAGGGAAAGAAATTACAAAAAGGTAAAATCTTTGAGAGTTTTCTTAGGAATC
The DNA here is from genome assembly GCA_035048815.1 of Abelmoschus esculentus. NCBI lineage: Eukaryota > Viridiplantae > Streptophyta > Magnoliopsida > Malvales > Malvaceae > Abelmoschus > Abelmoschus esculentus. The sequence goes on along the minus strand of JAUCBN010000016.1, from coordinate 10,135,840 downwards.
TCGTTTTGGTGATAGTAGAGAAGTTTAAGGTTTGGTGAAGGATAAAGGATCTATCAAACAAGGTAAAAAGGTGTTGGTTTGGTGAAAGATAAAGGTTTAAGGGGTTTAAGGTTGAGTTCGGGACTTGGTTTTTGGAGAGCTTAAATTCCAGCTTTTTAGTGTTTTAGGCTCTAGAAATCATCCCAAATCGTTCTTAATTGTTGTGTATCCTTACCTTGTAGAGAAAGAGCTTGGAGAGCCTTCAAGAGGTTTGGTGAAGGAGAAAGTTTGAGCCTTGCTTGGGAGCTCGGGTTGTTGTTGTTTTTGCTTAAGGTTGGTACCCTTACAATCCTTAATCATCATGCATATCATGTTTTAAGCTTGTTACATGTTTGATTGTCTGTTGTGTGTATGGTAGCTTAAATGTTCTCTAATGGTGGATTTGATCATGGTTGATAAACCTTCGTAAAATTGATATAAAAATGCTTAAGATCACTCCCTTAGAGTCTAGGATCAGTTTGGGATCGAATAAATGATTTTTGGATATAGATTTAAATGTTAGAAGTATCAAAACTATACCTATCATGCGGGGGGTATCGATACACTTGAGGGATGTTTTGATACCCCTAAGGGTAAACTTAGACGAGAAAAGGAATGTGTATCGATACGCCTTGCCCGTGTTTCGATATCGAGTTGTCCAGTGACAATCACGGTTCGATACCCGTATCCAAGCGTGTAAGTCCTCCTTAGTTGACTTTGAAGTTTGGTCAAGGTGTTTTGATACCCCATTGGGGGTATCGATACTTGTTGTTTAGATACCCCCTTGGTATGGGTATCGATACAGGGTGTTTTGATACTCCATGTAGGGGCATCGATACTTCTGGGCAATTTTGCCTAAGATCTTAGGGACAAGTTGAAAAGCCTCATAATATTACCATCGGGGTTCTTGAAGGTTATCTAAACTATAAAATCAACCTTAATCCAAGAAATAGACTTCTAACCCTGTTTAAGAGATAATTGAATAATAAATAGAGTTTAGTGGTATAAACTGGAAAATGAAACCATTAAGGGTTCGGTATGACATGTTCGAGTCATGTGGCTTACTAGGAATCTTTCTTAGTGCTGATGGGTTGCCTAGAGTATATTATATACGAGATATGATACCTAGTAACCTTGCTAAGTGCTAATGGGTTACTAGTGATAAATATTATATTATGGTAACATTGATACCCTTGTTTAGTGTTGATAGGTTATCAGTATTATATTATGCGGAACACCAGCTAAGACCTTACTTAGTGTTGATGGGTTCCTTAGTGGATTATATGGAGTGGCATATCACGGACCTTGCTTAGTGTTGATGGGTCCCTTACTTCTATACTACTATGAGGTGATATAAATACCATTATATATATATATATAAGTATATATATATATGAGATATAAATACGGGATAAGAACTTGAGATGTTGTGTGGTCTTCTCTTGTCATGCATATGCTATGTGCTAATATATGCCATCATGATATCATGTGTTTAGCCAGTTATGGTAGCGTAATCATACTCATGCCATGTCATCATTCATGTTGATTATGCTTAAATATGATATGCTTTATGTGGACTAATTGGTCGAGTACCCACTGAGCTTTAATAGCTCAACGTACGAAATGTGTTTTCGTATGTAGGTTAAGGAAAACTTTTCAGATAAGCATCATCGTGTTGTGTTCAGCATCGACATCTTTTGTCAGAGTACGGTTATTGGGTATTTTGGATTATGTACTTAGGACCTTATATGTGTAATTTGTAACTCTGTTTTATTTTATTTTTCTAATGCTTTTATAACGGGTTATAGTATTTTGGAGCTCCGCTACTTTAACATGCCCAGATTTTATGTTTTAAATGGATTGTATCTTTGATTTATGATGAAAATAGATTTGTATTTAACTTTTGTTGGACTTTTGAAAGAAAATTTTGAAACACAAGTTTTGGGCTGGAGGCCCAATGTGACACCGAGTCGAAGGTGTTACATACATACCATGGGACCGAGAAGGGATCTAAGAATTAATGCCCGAGGGGTTGATGAGGTTAGAGCTGAGCATGGGGAGGAGTTGCCAGCTCCGCCACCTTAACCAGTTACACCATGGGATATGCTCGTAATAGGGGTATGACACCGTTGCTCTAAGCAATCGTGGGTGCGTTTCAGGTTGTCGTTACTGGGAGAAACATAGCAGTTCCACTGCCAGTTGTGCGTGATGGTTTATCACTTGAGAGGTTACATAGTTTAGATGCAGTTGAGTTGAAAGACTTATCTCGAGAGGAGTTTTAGGCATGTTTTGAGAGCATCGTGTGTATTTTGGTACAGATGGGATGTACCGATGAACATAAATTGAGTTGTATCGTCTGTTTACTACATGGAGATGCTTACACATGGTGTACTACCATTATCCATGGTATAAGGACCATAGATGTTATAGGGTAATTCTTCGGGACTGTTGTTCGAAGAAAGTACAACACCAAATTTGATGTCTTGTTCACCCGAGTCAAAGACATAGAGTAGATTTTTAGTTTGGGATAGAGATCTGGGAGTTCTAGCTCGAATAAATGAGCTTCTGAAAGTGATACTGGTCGAGTTCATTCTAAAAGGTATAGATATAATCGTCATTACCGGGATCAGATACAAGGTAGTGGTAAAACCGAGAGAGGAATTTATGGTTGAGGAGCGGTTCAAACACCTGAGTGTGTTTGTTGTGGTTGACGATGCAGTGGTAAGTGATGGGGTAGTCCTAATACATGTTGACAGTGTGGTATGCAAGGATAATCTAAGAGAGATTGTCCACAGTTTATACGAGGGAAGGTTGCCACCAGACCGAGGTAGTGAACAACAGAGAGGTCGTGGGCATAGCTGAGGTAACTTCCATAGACGAGATGATGAGCATCAAGGAGTTGATCATGTTATTGTTGTGAGACTAGAGTGTGGCGGTCAAGCCAAGGTGTTTGCACACCAGGATGAGAAGAAGGACAAGTACGTGGTAGCAAGTACATTCACCATGTGTCTTTGTCTTTACTTTCTTTGAGAGACATTGGTTCTATGCATTCCTACATTCTTAGTGAACATGCATGGTTGCTTTATATGCCTGTTGAGACCTTGGATGTAGGCATGCATGTTACTAGTTCCTTTGGTGATTCGACCTTAGTATACTTATAAAATAAGTATATGATCCGGCCCTATTGTATGTGGAAGGCGATGCTGGCAGAAAAAAAAATTTGGTGCAAAAGGCCTTATAATATGGGTTAATGTCTTACGAGTTCTTACAAAAGTAATTTGTTCAAAATAAAGGTCTAACCTAAAGGCATCTAATAGATCTTTAGGTTCAAAAAATCTTATGTATTAGTCTATGTCCCATTTTAGATTCTTTATAAAAATTCTAATGGCATATTCATCAGACAATTGCATTTGAATTGGGAGACTTATAAACTCAGTAATTTTGATCCATAGTTGAAGATTATATCACAGCCTGCCACCACATGATCGAGGAGGCCACACACCAAGGGGACAACATGACAGAGGAGGCCGCACACCTAGGGACCGAGTCAGACACCTTAGTTCCTGCTCAACATCATGTGGCAGAATTCAGCACCCGACGTGCACACCAAAGAGCCGAGTACAACACCTTCACCACTCATCCACCCATGCAGGCTGACACCAGCACTACTCATGAGCAACCGAGGGGCGAGACCAATGCCCACACCATCCGACCGAGGGGCAAACCCAGCGCCCCCACCATCTAGAAGCACTCGGGGTTCGAGGGCCATGCCACCCAGAGGCACCCGAGGACCGATCCCGACACCTTGTGACCTACCCAAGTGATTCTGTCTGAAATCTAGGGCCTTTCTGAAGCCCATCCGAACAACTCCCTCAAAGAATACTTAGTTGACCGGATTACACGAGAAATGAAGGAGCCACCAACTCAATCCCCTGATTTGAGGAAGGTGTCTCCCAACACTTATGGAAAATGTTAACACTCATCCATCCATTGAAGGAATGTCCACCTACCATGATTTTCCTTCCTTTATTATTTGTCTTAGGCTAATCCTAGCCCTTGATTAACATCATTTGCAACTGCTAGATCTTAGCTAGCCATCCTATAAATAGTGGCTTTACTTTCATTTGTAAATCACTTTATTTTTCACTTTCTCTTGAGTAATACAAAGCAACGCTTTTCTCTCATCTTTTATTCCTTGCTTTTCTTTCCGCTGCTCATCCAAGCATTTCCCTTGGATTTTCAGGTTGACTTAGCCGCACCATTGAAGAGATCCGCAACTAAGGCCGTACGGTTCCGCTAGTAGAACCTTAGCCTCGTGACAAGCGGTATCCGAGCCAAGTTTTCCAGCAAGGATCCGTTGAAAAGATGACGAACCCAGGTGAAGTTGCAACAAAAATCGTCGAGACTCATTCGAACAAAGCCAAGAGGTCTAGTTCAAGTGATGCAATTTCTTCTTTGCAAGACAAAGTCACCCGCTTGGAGAATTCCACAAGGGAGTCAACAGAGCGACTCGATGTGGTAGACGAACGACTTAGTGAGTTGGAGAACAAGAGGGATAGTCTCAAGGAAGATTTCCAAAGCCTCATCGATGATACGATGGAGAACTTGGTGTTGCATAATGCATCATTCAAGTTCGAATTGAATGATCTCAAGAAGATCGTGGACGTGATGAAGTCAGATCTATTCATATATAAAAGCGCCATGTCGAATGGTGTGATGGCTAGCCAACCAAGGTGTTAGCTGATGTCCCTAAGTCGAAGGTGTTTAAAGGATTGAGAGATGCTCAAGATGTAGAGAATTTCATCTAAAGCAAGGATTAGTATTTTCGCCGCATGAATATTATGGAAAAGTCCACAAAGGTAAATACTGCATCCGCTTTGGAATGGACCAATTGGAGTGAAGGTCTCCTACGAGAAGGAGGCGCAAGACATCCTGACAGACCGAGTCATTCGACGACTCGGCCATAAACCAAGGCACGATTACTTTGTGCTTTGGAAGGGACTTCCCGAAACCGAGGGTAGTTAGGAACTTACCGAGGACTTATGGCAATTCAGCGAAAAGATAGCCGAGTTCCATCAAAGCCGAGCGACGAGGGCATCGCTCAATTTAGTGCGGGAGAATGTCACAGCCCGCCACCACATGATCGAGAAGGCCACACACCAAGGGGCCAACATGACCAAGGAGGCTGTACACCTAGAGGTCGAGTCGGACACCTTAGTTCCTTTCCAACATCATGGGGCAGAACTCCGCACCCGACGTGCACACCAAGGAGCCGAGTACAACACCTTCACCACACATCCACCCGTGCGGGCTGACACCAGCACTACTCGTGCAACCGAGGGGCGAGACCAATGCCCACACCATCCGACCGAGGGGCAAACCCAGCGCCCGCACCATCCAGGAGCACCCGGGGTCCGAGGTCCATGCCACCCAGAGGCACCCAAGAACCGATCCCGACACCTTGCGATCTACCCAAGTGATTCTGTCCGAAATCTTGGGCCTTCCTCAAGCCCATCCGGATAACTCCCTCGTAGAATGCTTAGTTGAACGGATTACACAAGGAATGAAGGAGCCATCAACCCAATCCCCTGATTTGAGGAAGGTGTCTCCCAACACTTATGGAAATTGTCAACACTCATCCATCCATTGAAGGAATGTCCACCTACCATGATTTTCCTTCCTTTATTATTTGTCTTAGGCTAATCCTAGCCCTTGATTAGCATCATTTGTAGCCGTTAGATCTTAGCTAGCCGTCCTATAAATAGTGGCTTTACTTTCATTTGTAAATCACTTCATTTTTCACTTTCTCTTGAGTAATACAAAGCAACGTTTTTCTCTCATCTTTTCTTCCTTACTATTGTTTCCGCTGCTCATCTAAGTATTTCCCTTGGATTTTCAAGCTGACTTAGCCGCACCATCGAAGAGATCCGCGACTAAGGCCGCACGGTTCCGCTAGTAGAACCCTAGCCCGTGACAATTACTTCAAGCTTACGAACTCCCCCATCGGATCCTCCAATCCTTTTGAATCAAAACGATCTTTAAGTAGTTTGAAATACTTGTCCCATGAGAGACCTTAAAGACCTCCACGATTTCGAACCAAAAAATGGTGTCACTGTAGTGCTTTATCTTTAAAATTTAGCATCATTGTCCTCACTTTGGCTGATTATGAACATTCTCAGCTAAAAATATTATTCTAGTTTGGACCACCAATCCCTAAAATTATCACCATCAAAAAAAGGACATCGCAACTTATATAACCGAGGATTTTTTCGCACAAAAACACCACTTCAGCCTTCTTTTGATTCGAGTCTATTACTGGGGCTAGAATTTTCAATTCCATACTTGTGGAAGGAGAGTCACCCAACACTCCTTTCAAAGGTAACAATATACCCACAAGCTTTTCCAGCAATACTTTAAGTTCTTTGAACTCATATCGAACTCCACTGACCTCCACTCTTATATCATGAGTCTTGGATGCAAAGGTTTGTTCGATTTTATCCTCCAACCTTTTTCGAGCTTTTTATACTCAGATTGCATCTTAGAAACCTCCTATTTAAAACGTGTTTGCACACCATCCACCATGGCCAAAATCCGAGGCTCTGATGCCCTAGATGCAACACTTAATAACTTCAACAAAAATTAATAGATTAAGAAAAGATAAAGAAGAAACATACGTAAGAGAGATTGTATTTTTTAGAGAAAAGAGAAAAGGATAACAGAATTCAGTATAAACCACACAATGAATGACCTAACATCAGAAAATAACCCTCTTAACTCTGACAAAACGACGGTGTTTGATAACGACTAATAATCAAATAAAGAAAAAGTATAACAGACAAAAGAAACACATAGTTTTGGCTTAATAAGACAAAAAGCTAATAACAATACTCTCTGCTTCGAAGAGCATCCTTGCCCTCAAGAATGAAAATGAGGAAAATCTTGTTGCAGATTATAGAAACTCTCCCATGTAGCATCTTCAGGAAAATTGTTGGTCCACTCCACTAAGGCTTCAACAACAACTCGATTCCCCTTTTTCACCATACTTCTGTCAATGGTTCTTAAAGGTTCCTTCAACAATGTTCCATCCTCTAAAAACACTAGTTGTTTTCAGATCAAGAAGTTAGACTCATCAAGAACAGTGTTCCCCTTTTTCACCATACTTCTGTCAATGGTTCTTAAAGGTTCCTTCAACAATGTTCCATCCTCTAAAAACACTAGTTGTTTTCAGATCAAGAAGTTAGACTCATCAAGAACAGTGTTCACCTTTTTATTGGTGAACTATTTGGTCCTTTGGGTCGAAAAAAATAGACGACTCTAGGAAGATCGACCTTCGATGAAGAACCAGCAACTTCAGATAGTGTCATTGCAGAAAAAAAAAGAGAAAGAAAAAAAAGGCAATAAAAGAATGATATCATATCGACCTCCGACGACGAATGAGAAATTTTTAATGCCACTGCAGAAAGAGAAAACAATAAGCGGAATTATTTATACTAGTGTATTGTCTACAGAGTACAATCATTGTATTATGTTTATTGAACCAATAACCTCTATTTTGACTCAATTAATTTGAATAAATATAAGAAAATTCAAGGGGGAATCTTATTCTCAATTTTAAAGGTTCTTAATCATTGGGGCTTCGTTCAAAAATTCGAACAGAGCAGTGGCAAGAGAGTCCACAAAGAAGGTTCTGCTTGGATCGTGGGATCACAGGGAAAGAGAGTTATGTCGAAGAATGGACTTTGGATATGTGACAAGAAAAGGTAAGAGAGCTTTATGATTTTCTTTTCTTAAAAAAGTAAAAGATAAATTATACAAATAATTACTTAATTATAGAGTTGATGTTGATTTGATCATTATACTTTAAATTTTGATAAATACATCATATATCTATTAAAATAGTTCTAATATAATTACATATCGTTAAAACTTAACGGATGAGTAATATGATAGCTATAAAAAAAAATATAATCATACATTTGATCCTTATTTATATTTTTTTTCAATTTGATACTTATGGAATAATTTTGGTTAATTTATTTAAATTATTAAATTTATTTTCTTCTCTAATCAAATAGTGACAGGAAAAAAATCAAATTCAAGCCAGATGCTTGAATGATAACCAAACTCAGGTTATTTGGGTGGAAAGCCCAGTGCACCTAGTGTAACTATGTTCTATAAATCACTAACTTTAATATCTATATTTATTGTTTTTTTACATTTATTCTTTTTATTTCAGATATAATCATAGATTTGATTTTTTTTTTAATTTAACTAAATAAACAATCAAATTATTATATATGATAAATTAAAAAGTTCAAATTCTAATCGAAATTCATTTAATAAATCATAAACAATGAAAAGCTAAATACTAAAAAGCTAAATGCTAAATAAAATTTTAAATTATAATAAAATTTTATAGACTCTAAACCTTAAATCTTAAGCCTGAAACCTTAACCCTTAAACTATAAATTTGTTAGTATTTAGTATTTAGGGCTTTTAAATAAATTTTAAATTCTATTAATTTATTAGTTTGAATTTATGGTTATATTTTAGTATTTATAGTTTAGAATCCGCTAAATAAATTTAATTCTAATAAAAAAATTTAACAATCCCAACCCTTAGATGTTAAATCCTAAGTGGTTTATGATTTAGAGTCTAGGGTTTAAGATTCGTTCTTATTAAAATTTAAACTATATATTATAATTCAAAAATTTATTTAATATTTAGGTTTCAGCGTTTAGGTTTAGAGTTCGTTAAATAATATTTTTATTATACTTTATTTTTTAATTTATTATATATAATTATAATTTAATTAGATTTTTAATTAAACTTAAAAAAATTAAATCTATGATTACATGTGTGAAATCAAACGAATAAATATATAAACCAATACACACAAATATTAAAATTAGTGATTCATAGCACAAAGTTCTTCTAAGCTATATACTACTATTTACACAACTCGGGTTTGTGTACTCACTCAGGCATCTGAATTTGTTTTTTTATTCTAAATCGGTCGCGATACATATCTGATTAGAGAAAAAATAAATTAAATAACTATAATTAAAATATTCTAATAAAATAATACCACATGTGATCATCTAATCAAATAATAAAAATATTTTATTAAAATAAAATTAGAATTAAATTAAAAATATATAATTTTTAACGATAGGTGGTTATATTAAAATTATTTTAATAGTTACATGATATATTTATCAAAATCAAAAGTATAATGATCAAATCAACACTACCCTCGTAATTAAATAGCCATTTGTATAGTTTATCCAAATAAAAAATAAAAATGAATGGTAAAATAAAAAATGACAAAAATGAAAATTAAGAAAACATTGAGTACCTTAAGTAAATAGAGATCTTTAAATATATTTCAGATTTTTTGAATTTTTTAAATTTCTACAATTTTTTGACATGATACTTTGAAGTTTGTCATGTGTCATTATTTTAACGATTATCGTCTGTTAATATTCAACGTTATATAAGAGTTAAATTGATCTTAATTTAAAATATAAAGGTTTAATTGATCATAATTTAAATGTAAATTTTTATAAAGATTTAATTAATTTATTTGATTTTTTAGGCCGTTTTCAAAATGCTTCAATTTAGCATATAAAAAATGCAAAAAGATTTACAATGAAACTTCAATCCGTGGTCAAAGGTAGGGTGTTCATATCCGGTACTCGAAATTTGAGTACCCTTAATTATATTTTTAAAATTTATTTTCTTAAAAAAATATATAGAAAATACATAAAATTTTATGATATATATTTTAAACACAAAAATATTGATTTGAGATAAGTTTTAAAGATAAATATTTGGATATATATGTATATATTAAAGTTTATCGATAAAAGAATGTATTATTCTCGATCATGATTTTTGTTTCAAATCTCATATTGACAAATTAATATAAATATTTATAAAAAAATCAAAACTTAAAAGTATATAATACAAATATAAAAGAAAGTTAACGATTTAAAATTACTTTTAGAGAAAAATAAAAAAAATAAAATATAATTTTAAACTTAAAATATTTAATTATTAAAATTATCGGTTCGAGTACCCGATTCTAAAAAAGTTTTAGCCCTGATCCGGCCCGACTACCAAAAAAATACGGGTCTGGTACTTGACCCGAAAAATTCGAGTATTTCATTATAATTACCCAATAATTTTTAATCTGGTAAACAGATTAACGGATCGAATATTTTTGAACATCCCTAACTCAAAGGCCCTAATCACAAATGGTAGAAAAAATAGAAAAAGAAATATTAAGAACACCTAGATAGTTTTAAATTTAGGTTTGATAAGGGTAAGAAATTCTATGTAAAATTTTATAAAATCTTTAATAAGAATGAACCCTTAATTTAGTTAAAATTGTTATATTTGATGCAAGGATAAGATTTAACTTTTAAGTATTTATATATAAATTTATTTTAAGTATCTGTATTTTATCCCTCAACCTTAATCTTAACTTCTTCTTTGTACATAAAGAATATTTAAATTTTATCAAGAATGTAAAAATAAAATTATAAATTATATTCGTTTATTTAAAATTTTACCCAATCATAATTGTCAACATATCACGTGCTAACAAAAAGTCAACGTCATAGATCGTTTTTCTACTCGCTTCCCTAATGTACATTAATTAAATTACTACCTTTTATCAATTTACTTAATTTTAAAAGTATTAAGGAGACAATAATATTTAAATTAAAATATTAAAATAACTAATTATAACTTCAATATTTACTTTCAAACGTAAATTATTTTTTTTATAATAAAAATCTAAAATATTTTTTTTATATATTATAGAAACTTGTAGTTGACTTTCACCACATTTCTGTATAAATAATTACAATTGTTTTTTATGTATGAATTTAGATTCTCGAAAGAATGTCGACATAACAAAAATGGAGACTGAGAGGTTCAAAGCTTCTTGGTCAATGCCGATCAAGGACGGTAATATTTAAATTGTTCAACGAATTTTTAGTTATGTGATAAATTTTAAATGGATATGTTTTAAATTCAGATCAGGAATGATAGAATTTAAATTGTTCCATGAATTTTAGATTGTGTCATATATTTTAAATTAAAATGTTATTATAGATTTTTTAATTCAGACTAGGATGAAATTTTTGATTTATTCGATAAATTGAATTGTATAAAATATTTTAAAGGATTATTATCTTATATATAAGGGATATATTTTCTATAATCATTTTAATTTTAGGATTTAAGGTTTTAGTTTGGATTTAGACATTAAGAGTTTTCATGTAAGGATTTAAAATTTAGGATTCATGATTAGAATTTATTTATATTTTTATAAAAACTCTTAATTTTATAAAAATAATAAATTAAATAATTTTTATTTTTATTTTTTAAAAATAAAAATTTATTATTTATATAACAATTAAATAAAAATAATTTATTTAATATTTATTTTTAAAAATAATAAATTAAGTAATTTATAAAAAATAAATGATAAATTAAATAATTTATTATTTATAATTTTAAAATAGAAAATTAATAAATTATCATTTATTATTTTTAAAAGAACTAAAAATATTTTTTAAAAATATTACTAACGCTGTACTTTACGAGGTCAGCATCACAAGTTAGGTTAACTTGTCATTTTATTATCTTACGTTAATCGATAATTAACTAACAATTTTATCAATGAAAAGTCATTTTAACTCAAAATAAGACCACAAAAATGAAAATAAACTAAACTATTAAAATTAAAATAATTATTCTATAAAATATTAGAAACATTTTTTTGATATTATGTTTATAAAACATTTCCTCCGTATGAAAATACAATATTACTCTTAGACATATATAGATATAAAAATAAAATTCTAAAAAATTATACAAAACAGTCGGTGTACCATTAAAATTTCCTATATTTTATTCTTGAAAATTATGAAAATGTTTTATTTCTATGGTAACGTTTTTGGAAGGATTATATTCATAAATATATACCTATTTGAATCCAATAAGTATCTAAATAGAAAAGTGAATAATATTTATTTAAGAGATACAAATTTAATTTATTATCTATAAGGTACATACGTATTAATAAAGAGATACAAATCTTTTAAAAAGATTTTTTTTGACACGCATGTTTTACGTCTGCTCTAATGCCCATAGTAAAACAAATGTATAAAATTTATATTTTATTAATCTTCAATATTTATATTTTTGTTAACTTTGCTTTTAGTTAAATTTTAATTCCTACTTGAAATGTTTGATGATTATATCTATGGTGAACACTTGATCAAGTTGAGTTTAAAAAATTTAAGTTATTTGAGTAAATTTTATAAAATTTGAGTTTTCGAGTTCTTATAAAAATTTAGTTTAAATTATTTATTATATTATAGTAAAAGTTGTTTCTAATTTAAACGACTTTCTCTAAACATATAAGATATATAGTTTTATATTATTTTTTACATATACAAATAAAATTAATAATATTATTTAATAAAAATATTATCTAAACTTCTAAAATATATTTTATAATATTATTTTTAAATAAGAAATTTTTGGTCAATGAATTAGTGTGAAGAGAAATTAAAAAAAAATCTATTGAATGATCAAATTGAATAAAATTTAAAGTTAAAGGATTAAATAAAAATAAAATATATATTTTTTTAAATTATGAATTGAAATACATAGATATTATATATTATTAGTAAATAATGTTTTTTAATTTTTATCAAAAATAGGCTTAAAATAAAAGAGGAATCGAAGAAATAAAAAATCATTCAAAATTAAGGGCTAAATTATAAAACTATGAAATTTAATTAAAAAATAAGAATTAAATTTAAATAAGTATTTTACATTGATTTAGGAGCACGTGATTCAAATTTAGTAAAATTAACTTAAACGAAAAAAAAACTTGAAGAACGGAGAAAATTATACAAAAGGGCAAAATTAAAAAAGATAAAATTTATTTTAAAAATATAAATTGAATCTAAATAAATATTTTATCTTATTTTAAAAATACGTGGTTCAAATTTAGTTAAAATAAACTTAAAATAAAGGAGAATTGAAAAAAAATCAATTAGATATCAAATCTCAAAATTGTAAAATTCAATTTTTGATTTTTAATTTTTTAAATTAGGTAAATTCCAACAACACTCGAGCTTAGAATTTTTTCAAGTTATTCTAATTAACTCAAATAACTTAAATAACTCAAAATTAAAAAATAAAATTTTTAAATTTAATTTTACTCACACTCTTAATAATTTGATCCTAGAATAAGGAAATTTGACTAATCTTTCTAATAGCAGCCCAACAATGTATATATTTTTTGCAGGCGTCTACAACGGGCGTCAAACACTACTGAACATTGTTGAACATCATTAAATATTTTAATAAAGAATAAAAATTGCAAGGATTAAACCTATAATTTAAATTATTTTAAAAAATTAAAAAAATTGTATTATATTAATTAATATTTATATTTTATTTTATATATTATTTATTAAAATAAACAATCAAATCAAACAAAAAAAAATCAAATTCATCTCTTTACCCTCAGTTTAGAATTATCTACCGACTTTCAAGAAAAAAACATTCATCTACCGTCACACAAAATCAAATTCATCCCTTTTTTCCTCAGTGAATTTACTGGGATCATTAGGGATTGATAAATTATTTTACACTTGTAGGATTAATCATTTTTAATATGCTTTTACTCTACGGTTTTACATTGAATTTTTTTGTATAGACACAAAACAATGTAGATATTGACGTGCTTATTAGAATCATGTTTTAAAGTAGACAATAAAAACAAAGTTATTTTTTGAGTATTTATTTTTAGACTTGAACAAGTTAAAATAAAGCAATGAAACTACCGGAAAGGGTTCCTATCAAAACCAATGATTCAACATTTGGTAAGGAAAAAATCATTACATCAATTCAGTATGAGCTATATCGTGGTGGTCAAGTTTTTTAAGTCCCACCTCAAATTAAAGATAATGCCTTAATCCAAAGTTTCCTGCTTATATTTTTAGATATTTTTATTATTGTATCACTATTTAAATGGTTCGATAATATTTTTTTTACTTGTGATTTCTGATTATATCAAAGTTTGCCTTAATTCCAACTGTTATTTTCTTTGGATCTTAATCATATTTTCATTGTACCAAATTTATGACTTTTAAAGTGTGTGTCTAGATTTAATTTTATTTTCACTCATTCTCTTGTTTTCAGTGAACAATCGTGAGACTATGACTTCTAATGAAAAGCAAAGTCACATTTCTAATAAGTTGAAATATATATATTAATCTTTATCATATATTTTTCGTGTAGAGCAGTCATTTAATTATGTTTATTGTATTTTAATTTTTTTAAAAATCTTATCTTTTAGTAGCTTTTTCTATTTTGAACGACTATTATATTATGATATAGAAAAGTTTCTATGGGTTTATATTAGAAAATAAAAAAAAATATTTATTTAGTACTGTTATTTGATTTTCTATGGTAATAATTTATATTTTTATTTCATTTATAAATTTTTAGAGATTTTCGATAATAAAGATGCCAAAAATAAAAATACGAAGTTGGAGTGCTATAATCAGGACGAAAATAATTATAATCATGATGAAGATGGTTACAACTATGAATTGGATTCTGAAACTTATTATAAAGAAAAAGAAATTGAATGTAATATTGATAATGAAAAACATATAGATGATGAGAAGATAATTGACTACTTTATTGATGAGAGTATATAGGATAATATTGGAAAAGAATTAAAAGATTACGATGAGAATGATATGAATATATTGAAGTGGAAGATTTTAGATGATTGCACTGAATTTTATTTAACCTATGTAAAAGTGAGGGTTTTGGAGTTTGAATGAGTCGGTCAGTGACAAGTCAAAATGATGGTCACATAATTTCAAAGAAATTAGTATGTCGTAAGGAGGGATATAAAGAAGAAAGAAGGATTAACTTGTCAAATAGAAAACGTGAACAAAGACTAGTCAGCAGAGTTGAATTGACTAAGTTCTACTCAGAACATAACCATGAAATGATCCAGCCAACACAAGTTGCTTACATCAGGTATGTAAATTAGCAATAAGTAAATTGTTATGTACTAACTTCTAACTTAAAAATATCTTTATTTAATTTTTTAATAAATTATTTTGTAGGTCATTTCAAAAAATTAGTTAGATAAAATCAAGATTAAGAGTATGTACAACTCTGAAATTACTTCAAGTAAAATGATACAAAATTTCTTCAATAAAACAGATTCAATTAAAAATGTTGGATTTTTACCAAAAGATTTATAAAACTATCTACATAGAATTAAACGAGAAAAAGTGTAAGATGGTGATATTGAAACAGTGATGGCATATTTATATGAAAAGCAAGAATCTGATCCGTTTTTTATTAGGCACACAAGAGATGAACATGGAAATTTAGAGAAACTGTTCTGGTGCAATGGTATATCACGTACTGACTATAAAGAATTTGGTCATGTACTTGCATTTTATATAACGTAAAAGTGTAATACATACAATAAGTCATTTGTTGTTTTGATTGGTGTCAATCATCATCGAAATACAGTACCATTTGAATGTGCATTGTTGGTGAATAAAAAAAAATACCTATGTATGGGTGTTACAACAATTGATTGAAGCTGGAGATGACTAAAGGACACTTGTTGCTATTACTGATAGAGATAAGGCTATGAAAAATGTCATTTTTCAAGTATTACCTGAGGCAAAACATAGATTGTATTTATGGCATATCATGAGGAACGTACAGTCAAAAGCTCATCATAATTTTCTCGATGGGTTTATGAGATGCGGTAGCAAGTGTACAACAACATTAGATTTTGAAAGGGCTTGAAAAGAATTAGTGAATAAATACAAACTTGAAGAAAGAAGATGGGTACAAGAATTATAAGAAGATAAAGAGAAATGGGCAAAAACATATTTACAGGGATATTTTTATGCAGGTAACATTATATACAGATTTAATTATATTTAATTTATTATTTTATTATTTATTAAAATTAAAAATATTATTAAATATTTTGATGTGCAACAATGAGAATTACTCAACGATGTGAGTTAATAAATAGAACATTGAAAACTTGATAGAACAAAAAGTTGATGTTGTATCAATTTATTGAAAACTAGCATAAACAACTACAATCTCTAAGATACGAAGAAAGTCATCAAGACTACAAAATATTAGATGAACACCATATTTTGACGGTGTGATGGCAACTTTGAAAAATAATGCAGCCTAGGTATATATGAGAAATGTTTTCGCTATATTGTGTAAAGAAATGTCCTATGAGGATTATTTTTTGGTCAAGAAAAGTGAAGTACAAAATTAGTGCACATATTATTGGTTAGATCATGTTGAAAATGAAAAGTTGTATCCTGTACTTAAAGATGACGTACATGATCCATGTATTTTTGTTGTATTAAGTTAAAGTTTGTTGGATTTCCATGTCGCCATATGTTTGCAGTGTTAAAATATAAAAAGGTAAAAGAAATACCCAAAGAATGTATCATGAAACGATGGACAATTTATGAGAAGAAGGATGTTGGATTCCAAAAGAAGAATGAATATATCAAAAATAATAATCCAACAACAATTCAAACCAGGTATTCCACTCTAGCCTCTTATTGTATGACTATATATCATCGTGCATCACAGACATTTAAAAAGTTCAATGAAATTAAAGATCAATTTGCAAAATTGAGTCTCAAATTACAAGTGGTGAAAGTGAAAGGTAAAAAAAACCCACTAAAAGTGAAGATCTTTTGAGAATTGACAATCCATAGTTCTTGAAACAGAAGGAGGAAAACTCAAGAGGACTAAGCGTCAAGCTTCAGTGTCCAATCCAACATATGTTTCATACGATGAAGATGAAATGTTGGACTTGCATAAAAGCTCTAAATCGTCTTTGAACAAACCTTCTAATCAAGATACCAGACATACTGATGCACTTCAAATATTAAAATTAGTTAGATACATGTCCGAAACATACAAAAAAGATGATATATCTGAGGTAATTACATATAAAATATAATAATTATTTTATTTTTTATGTATATTAATACATATCTTTTTTGCAAGTTGCATATACTAATGAATTAAAAAAATATGAAAAAAGATCCAATTATTTTAGATTGACATCCAAACAAGGATTGGTAGTGTGTGTCCTCATTCATAAATTATACGATTTATTTTAGATATGTTATTCTAATTATATTATTGATTAAAAAATATATATACAGTGTAGAATACATGTGCAATATAGAAAATATATTTCTAATGCAGTTGTATATGCATAAAATGTATATGTTATATAGAAAGTATATATGAGCAATGCAGTGCAGAAATGATATATGATGTTGAATTTTATTTGTCTTTTGTGTAAATTTTTTTATTTGTGAATAAATTATATTCTTCTATTACGTGCTTTTTTATGTTTTTTTGTGATATTTTACAGGATCTTAAAAGTATTTCGAAGGTTGATAATATGATGCTCCAAGAAGTGGGTTTAAACTTTTAAGTTTCTTTGGATTATATTTTTAAAGTTGTTTGGAATGTATTAGCTTTAAATAATTACTTTCTAACTGTTGAACATAAGCATGAAATGCAATGGTGGTCTTGTGGGTTATCTGTTGCTATTCATGATCATATCTTATCTTACTCTATTCCTCAATCAGCTTTTACGAGCAGCTTCACAATAATCACCTTTGTATCTATAAATATTTTTAGTAAAATACACAGAGATTAAACCCTTTATTTAAGGTAAATCTATAATCCTAAAATATTAAACACACACAAGGCACAACTAAATTATAATGCATTGGAAAGAATATGAAAATGTTTAAAATATAACAATATCAAAAAAAATATACGGTTTCTATATCATGGACAACAATAATGGTGTGCATGCATAATTTTTTACTTACACTAAACCAATTATTTTCCATTAATCCTAAATCAATTTATCTTCATTAATTTTTTTTATGTTAGCAGGAAAGATAAGCTTAATAGCTCCAAAAGATTTGATCCTTCTGTAATTGGCACAACTAAAATAAGAGTCGTTGGTAATCTGGGTTTAATTCACTCTTTTCATGTAATTAATATTGAGAAATAACATCTATGATATATACAAATTAATATCAAATTGATTTATTCAATTATTCGTCACATAGATAGTATTACACTGGTATAAATACATCTAAACATAATATCTATCATCTTATATAATTTGAATAATAATTTGTCAACGTAAAATAATTATGAGTCATTCAAAGATAGATAAAATAACATCTAAAATCTATATAAATAATAAAACTTTATATAATTATTATATATTATTATATGATATATTGACTCTCTATATCCTATTCCTTTCTTCAAATTCTAAATTATGTTTGAATAGACCACTACGATTGAAAAGATTGGTTTCATTATGATTGTTTGTAACAAGTTTTGTCAAAATTTTTAGACATTAATCAATCACGTAATAATTAAATCAAACTATATGGTACATTACCATAAAAGAATTCTTCAACCAATCACTTTCTTATCATCTTTCATATATTTCAATATGTACATGTCACAGTCATCCCTGAATTCAATATAAATATATTAATTTATTATAAAGAAATTCATAAATATAAGACATACACTTATTTTAAATTAAAATTACATACGAATTTGGCTGCTTCGGTAATTCAAGAAAATAGATTGTAAATTCTGCAACATCTTTAATTAATCTACCTAAATGAGCATGCTGCTTATACATAAGTGGAATTTTAGTAAACGGTTATAATACATCACAATAAAATCAAAAAATTGATTACTTAAAAATATATATTAATTTTATTAGTTCTCGTAAACGAAGAAAGAACTTACTAAATCTTTTACAATATTTTTACGCACTTGATAAGTGCTCAGAATATTTAATATTTTATGTTTAATTACTCCTTGATTCGATGATTTATGTTACTGATCTTGGTGTTTTTGTGTGTTTTATGCAGGACTGTGAATACTGGAAAATTTACTTAAACGGTTGAGTTTTAAAGCTTTTTTATTTTTTGGATTGAGTCTTGATTAATGGTACGACTTTGGGTATGAAAGCAGACGTGACACTCGGTCAACAGCTTCTAAAAGATGACGTCAACAATGCTTGATAGCTTATTAGATGTTTTCAGATAGCTTATCAGACGAGTTTTAGATTTTAAATTTAGGAATTATCATTTGTATTTGAATTTAAATAATTTTAGATTTATTTAGGATTTACCTCTTTTATTTTAGGGTTTTTAGAAGACTATAAATATACACTTTGGATAAGCCTAGAACTCGATATCTCATCCCTGAATAAATAATTTTAAATTTATTTAGGATATATATCTTTTCTATTTGTTCAAGTTTTATAAAAGCTTTCTTTGTTTATTTTGTTGTTCTTATTTTTTTATTTTATTTTTATTATTTCGAGCATAATTCTTTCCATGATTATGCTCAGCTAAGTTCTTCATAGCCAAGAACTTAAGTAATGACTCGATCCAAACATGAGGATTGCAAAGTGTATCAACAACTTCGTTTTTTACTTCTTTCAGTTTTCTTTTGAACTTATTTCTAAAATCAAATTGATTTCAAAATTAAAGATTAACTTTGATCAAGACGTTGATTTGATTATTTGTGTGACAGAAAAGATTGGTTATTGAAGCTAATTTGACTTCCTGGGAACAAACTTAGTAAATTATTTTTTAAGAGAAACTGAGATTGGATCAGTTATTATTACAACTACATAATCCAAGTCGGTCTTGATAATTTAAATATTTTTATCTGCAAACATTGTGTTGATGGATTAATTCATGAACCAATATTGAAGACAACACTTGAGTATTCGGTTTGAAAGTTTTACTACAAGGATTGAACCTTAAAGGCTAAGTATAGACGTAAAATCCAAAGTGAAAAATCATTTGCCGATGATCCATTAAAATCGAGTCAAAGCGAGAGCCTAAGGCTAGTTTTATTATATTTAATCATTTTATTCAATCTCCTCAATTACTTAGTTTTTATTTGACAACCCCCTTTTTACTCAAATACTATTCAACCTTCTTCTTAGATCACCAATCAAACAAGAATTAGGAAGCTTCTTAGTCCCTTTGGGATCGACCCTTACTTCTCCTTTATTACATTTAATTTTCTTATTTATTAATTGAGAATAAGGCATTTTATTTTAACACTACACGACGTGTGTCAGCACTTCATTGATGCCAAGAGAGTCTAAAACGTAATTATGTTGCTCCACAACATCAATAACTAATAAAAACCAATGTTTGCCTTCTTCATCATGTAAAGGCACATATACCTGCTAAATCATGTGAGTTAAAAAATACTATCAACTATATATAAGCATACAATAATTTATAAATATATCTATTCAACATTACTACTATCGATAGGTATAAAATTTTCTATCCACCGAGAATGAAATTTGTAAATGCTAATATTTTTTTCAGTCTTTTGATCATGTGTGAAATATTCAAAAATTATACTATGAGACAAAAGTTAAAATTAAAAATGTCATGATATCATAAATTAAAAATACTCGCCAGCCCATAAAATATTTTTACTTGAAAGGACAGAGGCAGATATAACTTTCTTGGCATAGGTTCTTGTCTCAAATGCAAATCGTACACATAATAGTCAATGAACTATTAAATATTTTAAAAAAAAGTATTATTATTTTCCCTAATACCAATCAAACAAACATATATTAAACAAGAAAAATATTTAATAATTAAATATATAATACCCAATCAGATAACCATTTTCCTAGAAAAATAGTACGAGCATTGGTAACATCCCAAAAATTATTTTTGGACATAAAGAATGTTGGATGTATTCTTCCAAGTAGTAACATTCATACAAATTCTTCGTTATTCAGGCGTCAAGTAATTCAAATATTGCTTGTATGCATCGATTATTATACTAGTTTCTCTGCAAATTTCTAATAATAGATTACCTACCTCATATTTATCCTGTATAAAAATAGATCTCTTAAAAATAATAATGATAAAAATAATAATAAATATAAGTATTTAAAAATGTATTTATAGCGTATACCTTTTTTGTTTTACATTTGATATGAGCTTGTGCGAATAAATCTTACAATTCTGATTCAATCTCAAAATTATAAATTTTATTCTCTTTTTCAACTTACACCAATCATAAAATAATAGAGCATATATTTAGTTAAAAATGTACAATAATAAATTATAAGATAAATATAAACAATAAAGAATGAGTTACTATTATTTTCACTTTATAAGTTTGAACTCTCGTTTTAAATGTTATATCTTTCGATTTTGGATTGTCAGTAAATTCAGAATGTGTAGTTAGACATCTCACGCTCCTTTTAATTTGAGAGTCTTTATTATTTAACAAAACCTTAGGATTGTTTGACATTTTATGTCTCATTTTTATAATTATTGTGTTTCTTTCATTGTAATTAATTGACTAGAAAATCGAATATGAGAAAATTAAAAGTTAAAACCTCATTAGGTGTTTTTGGAGGCCATAATTGTAAGCCTTATCTTTATGATTAACTTCAAGTTTTCTTTTATCAATAGATTGTAATGAGAGAGAAGAATGATCATGATCACAATTTATAAATGACGATAAACTCGAATTTCTAATATGACTCAAAGTTTCTTCCTTAATTGATGCAACACTTAATATTTCTTTCTTGTATGATTTATTTTTTAAACTCCTATCTTTCAATGATCCACTATGTAAATTTCTCACCTCTGATCTACTACTTAAAGTATCTTCCTTCAATGATCGATTATGTAAACCTTTTTGATTTCTCAAATCATCATATAAACTCTCACCATATGATTTTTTATGTAAATTTACATCCTTAAATGGTTCACTATATATATATTTCTCTTTTAATGAATTATCATCTTGTATTGAGTTTTGAATATTATTTGATGTTAATAAGGTTAATAATTTTTTGAAGTTATCGTTTAATTTTTCGAATTGATCATTAAAATTTTCAAATTGACCCGTCATTTTATTAAATGATTTTTCAATATTTTGTACTGAATAAATGAGTATCTCTACTTTTTTATCAATATGATAATGAAGTATTGTCTTTTCATCAAGTATAACTTCAGTTTTTTCCTATAAGTAAATAAATATAAAATTAAATAATAATATACCAAAAAATAAAATTTATAATATTATTAAAATTTTAGTTAATTATAATAAATTTACCATATTTGATTTCTTTGAATTCATGTTTATATGATGCTTACACTCTGTCATCTTAACTTGTTTTGAATGAGTTAAATTTAGATCCATCGACGAGTTTAACAAATAAAATCTAAGCCTGCATCAATTTTAAAAATATTCTAAAATAAATATGAATTTTATATATAGATAAATAAAAATAATAAATAAGAACTTAAGTCGCACATAAAAGTTTCAGTCAAGAGAATATACTCATTCTATATATTACTCCCTCTGTCCCAAAAATAGTGTCATTTAATGATTTTTTTTGGGTCAAACTTTTGAACTTTGACTATTGATTATTTAAAATTTATTATTGATAAAAATATGAAAAAAAATATATTTTATAAACCTCTAATTGAGTAGATTTCAAATATATATTTTATAAAATTTAATTATTTAAAATATTTAATATAATTATAGTCAAAGTTTAGAAAATTTGACTTTCAAAAAGTCAATAAGAGACATTATTTGTGGGACGGAGGGAGTAGTATTTATAAATTTTATCGATCCATATATCCTTGTTATATACTTAACATCGCTATCATTATAAATCATTTTGTATCATACCCAGTGACGGATCCAAAAATTTATTTGAGGGTGGGCACATATGAAATTTCGAAATTTCAGGGTGGGCACAAAGCTTAAATGTTATAAAAGCTTAAGGACCAATTCATAAAAATTAAGAAAATTAAGGGTAAATATATGAACTTTGAAAAGTTCAGTGCCCACCCTATTTAAAGAGTGAATCCGCCAGTGATCATACCGTTTAAAAGTTAAATTTATCATAATAGACCAACTTGTCAATGCACCTGTTCGATTAATGAAATTAATGTTAATCATTAGCTTTGTTAAAATACCTAAATTATCCTAATAGAATGCTATATCTTATCGTTTAAAAGTTAATTTTATCACAATAAATTTAAATTCAAGTAACTTTAAATGTTCAATTTGACACTTTCAAACTCAAAACTAATCAAAGTTCACCTAATACTTAAAAAGACCTATAGAATAGGTTCAGTAGAATCCCGTGAAACATGAATCTTAACTCAACAAATCTACGCACACTCACTTTCTTATGAACAAGATAATATCTAAAAAACGAAACAGTGAACTATGATGATAACCCAAAAGTATCAGTTAATTCAAGATATTAGGATTAAATCCACATTTGGAAATACCTAAAAGCGATTCAAATTTTTCAGAAACGATTTAGATATAAAATTAAAAATTGAGGTTAAAATTTGGGATAAATTTTTGAAAATTAAGGATTGAATCGTTGGTGATGGTTGTTCGATTGATCGGGGAAGACTGAGTAAAACAATCTATAACGATAAGAAATCGATAACCATATTCGAAAATAAACAAACTATAAGTATATTACCTTGTCACGACTGCTCCAACACCAAACAGTGACGACTTGACAAAGTGACTTAAACCGGACGACAACGACAATAGACGATCGGCAACAATCAACAAGAACGATTGTAGATGAATTTTAAGTTGAGAAAAAAAAAGGATGAATTTGATTTTGTACGGCCGTAGATGAATGCTTTTTTGTTGAAAGTCGGTAGATGATTCTAAACTGAGGATAAAGGAATTTTTTTGATTTTGTTTGATTTGATTGTTTATTTTAATAACAATATTTAAAATAAAATATAAAATATTGATTAATATAATATTTTTTATTTTTTAAAATGATTTAAATTATAAGTTTAATCTTTGTAATTTTTCATCTTTATTAAAATATTTAATGGTGTTCAACAATATTCAGCATTAACGGTGTTCGAGGCCCGTTGTAAAATTCTTTATATTTTTTTATTTTTCAAATCATTTTAATCCTATTTAGATGACCATGAAACTAATCGGATTATTATTGTTGTTGTTATCACTATTATAATAAATAAAGAATTTTTTTTACGGTAGCGTTTATTTTTTTTAATGTTCTTTTAGCATTTTGGTGTTAAAAAATCTGTAATTATGTATACATTTGTTCTTTGTATTATGTGATTTTAACACATTTTATGTATTTCGGATAATTTTTTTTTTCTTTCCAGAGCATGGGAATGTTAGTTTTGCTCTTTGTATTCAAGAGCTATAAATTTATTATTCGAAAAATCTAGATCTATTCATAATCTTTTACATGTAAATATTAATAAAATTTTATACTATAACGAGGAAGGGTCTGGACTGAGACATTTTAAAATGCAACTAATATAAAAAGTTGCATATTTTCTTATTTATTGGTGACCAACAAGACAAATGGGTTTTTGGTAACAATTTAGTTTTACACTCATTTTTTTTTACATTTTAAGTGGTCAATAAATGTTTTCCTTATAATTAAAAAAGTCGAACATGATCGTAATAGGTTTTCTTACTCGTAAAATTTATTTTCGGTAACATTTTAAGTGACGAATAAATTTTTTGATTGAACTTAAAAAATAAAATACCCCAATAATAGTTATGTTCCCAAAGCACAAACTGAATTTCGGTAACATATAATAACACTGGTGGATTCAGAAAAAAATATTTAAAGGTAAGAACATATAAAATTTTAAAATTTCAGGGTGGGCACAACTTATAAAATTTTAAAAAATTTAAGGATCAACTCATAAAATTTAATAAAAATTGAAGGAGGACGTCAGTGGTAACATATTAGGTGTTGAACGAAAACTTGATTTCAATAATATTTTAGGGTTCGAAAACCTAAAATTAATTCCTATGATATTTTAAGTTATCAGTCCCAAACAGATATTTTATAACATTGAAGGTGTCACACTCGTTTTGTTATCAAGTTATCAATCCCAAACAGATGTTTTGTAATATTAAAGGTGTCAAACTCGTTTTACATAACATTTTAGATTACGAACCCTGTACTGATTTACGTTAATATTTTAAATGTCGCGGTCCAAATAGAATTTCAGTTATATTTTAGGTGTTGAACCTCAAACTAAATTTCAATAAATATTTTGGTCTTAAAAGAAACTGATTTTCAATAATCTTTTAAGTTCCGAATACCACACTGATTTCTTTAACATTTTAGATACTAAAAATTAAATTTTATTAACATTTAGGTGCTAAAACTCAAAGACATTTTCATTAACATTTTAAGTGTGGAATATCAAACTGAATTCTATTAATATTTTATGGTCCAAACTTTTAGTATCACTTCATTTGCAGAACCTCAAACCGATTTTCTTAAACATTTTAATTGACGAACCTTTAAGTGGGTGTACATAATTAACCGTTAATCGATATAATCTTTATATTTTATTGGTTAATTAACCAAACTGTTAAAATTAAACGGTTTGATTAATCGAATCGTTAAAAATGAAAGTCAATTGTTACAATTACGGTTACGAATTTTGACTAATAGGTTAATCGTTATTAAATTATTTATATATATTTAAAATATAAAATAATTTTTCAAATTTTAATGGTGATCTTTATGCGTTAAACTTTGATTATTATATTTTTAGTTAAACATTTGTCTTTAAAACTTTAATATGGTTTATGTTTTGAACTTTGATGGTGTATTGTTATAATATTATGTGCTGTAAACTTTAAAATATTATGAAGCTCGATGTTTTGTCTTATTTTGAGACTTTATAATATGTAAGTATTTTTTTTTTAATTATGGTGTAAGTGATTAGAATATCTTTACTTTTAAGTATTTTTATGAATGTTATAATATATAATTTATCATAGAGATAATTATATTATTCTCTAAAAAATAATAAACAAGTAAAAAAAAATTATAATAGGTTATAGGTTAACCTATAACCAAATTGTTGATAACCGTATCTTAACGGTTAATCGTTACGGTTAACTGTATAACGATTAATCGTTATGATTAATCGTTTTTAAATGTTTAGATTGCGTTTAATAAAATTTAATAACCGATATAACTGTTAATCGACCGTTTAGATTAAACGGTACGCTTAACCTATAATGAATACCCCTACCATTAAATAGTTTCTGATAACATTTTGAACGCTGAAAACATATATATATATATATATAATTTTTACAAATATTTTAAGTGTTGAACACCAAACTAATTTTCAACAATATTCTAGGTGCCTAACCTCAAAATCATTTTTAGGTGATATTTTAAATGTCGTCGAACCTCGAAATATTTTTGGTGACATTTTAAGTGAATAAAATAATATATATATATATATTTGATCTTTACCTATATTTTAGGTCTCGAATTTCAAATTGATTTTCTGTAACATTTTCGATGATGAACCTTAAAATTATTTTGGGTAAATTTATTTAAGGTTTAATAGCTAAAATATTTTAGAAGTAAGTTTTAATATTTTATTTGAATTTTATTTATTTTATGTTATATATTAGAATATAATTATATATATTCAAGCATTTGATAGGTTAGATGTCATATTATTTAAAATATATTATCACATATTTACTATATGTCATTATCATTAAATTTTTAACGGTAAAGTCATCATGTTAGTTAAAAAATAAGATATTTATCAAAAAAGCTTAGGTTAAGGGCTAAATTTATCTCAAATAAAGAATAAGGGTCAAATGATAAAAACTATAAACATTAAGGGTTAAATTTATCTTTATACCTAAAAAATATATACTTATCACTTAAGATAAAAAATATAAGATTGATTTTTTTAAAAAAGTAATATTTTACATTAATTATCTATTTATTTTGGTTAAAAATACATCTAAATGATAATATTTCACTTTTATACGAAATATTTAAAATAACGGTAAAGTATTACATCATCAAGTTTAAAGTATAAAGTAGTGTTTTCAAAAATAAAATGTACAACTATAGATTAATATAATTATATTCAACACTTAATTTTTGCTAGTATATCAAATAATTTTATCATATAATTAAATTTTCAGTGTTAATATTTGATGTTCAAGTTAAAAATTAATTTGTTTTGTATTTTTAATTTAAATAAAAATCTAAATTACTAACATTTAAAACTCAAATTTTAAATTTTAAATTATACAATATAAAATTTTGAACCTTAAATTAAATCTTTAAACTCGATTTATTTGTAGAAAACATTTTTCACAATCAATATTTCATGCATTTTATCCTTTATAATACCAAACAACATAATTATCAAACAATTTTTTATAATATAAATTCAAAAAAATTTTGAAAATTAAACTTAACTTTTTTTAATATTTAATTAATCCATTACCTAAATGTAAAAACTATCAAGTCAATCATATTTTTTTTTATAACATAGTCATTTATATTTTTAACAATTAATTTAAATAATTTATTTATTTTTTAGAAAGAGATATTCAAACTATTTCTTTAACTTTCGACTAGATTTATCTTAAATCGAGTTAAATTATATTTATAAGATTAAAATAGTAGAAAGAAATAAATTTCAAATTTCAAATTTATAATTATCAAACAACCTAATAATGTTGTATTTTTATTAATATACCAAATACATTTATAATATAAATTTAACAAATTTTAGCCACGACAAAGTGAACTTCCCTCCCATGAATGACCCAGATTGCTAGCTTAGATGACGTGTACACATCAGGCACACTTTTACTATTGCAACTGCAAAATACTAAAAAAGCATAAGAAAGCTCAAAGCTTTCTAATGAGTATACGTAATGGGAGCTGAAGCACAAAATTTATGAAATTCTTCCACGGCTGCAATTGAATGTCTCCTACGCCCATATAGCTAAGAGAGACATCAGGGTAGCCCCGAGAAGAAGAGAAACACTGGCTCCAAATTGAAGGAATCCATTGCTTTGCAATTTCGGGTTCATGAAATCAGCAGCTAAAAGATCCACCAGAGCCATATATATTAAGATCCCGGCGGACGCTGCGTTCAACAACCCTTCAACGATGAGAGCTGTTGGGCTGTTCTCGTCATATGTGTTTGTTATTCCTATTCCTATAGCGATTCCGATCGGAGTTGTCAGCGAAAAAAATAATGCCATGATTGTCACTGCTCGACACTTGAATTCGGCCTACACATATGACATAACATCGAATGTTAATTAAAAGTAGGACTCAATTATTGAAAAACATAAACAAAGGTATGTCATCTCACCTGGGAAATGCATCCACCAAGTCCCATTCCTTCAAAGAACTGATGAAAAGTGAGTGCAGCCACCAAAGGCCTTATGGTCTTTGGACTTTCAGAAGCACCCAGAGATATCCCTATGATCACAGAGTGCACCACTATTCCTAATTCCAGAACCTGAGATACGACTCGGTGTCGAAGAAGCTGAGCTGAATCCGAATGCTGGATCATAGAAACAGAACCATGAGTATGACCGTGGGTGGCATGAGAGTGAACCGATAAATGATTTTTGTTTTCCTCTGTTTTCTCTTCATCACCACTGCTGATCTGCTGGGTTTTATGAAGATGAGATTTGTTGTAATGAGACGTAGCAAACACATCAACCATCAATGTTCCGATAGCAGCAGTCATCGCCATTAGTCCGGTGAAGGGAAACTTCCCCCAAGGACTCTCATTGAGACAAGGAGACGTTAAGTTCTCGGTAGCGTCAGGAAGAACATGGATGAACCCAGTGGACAGTATGACACCAGCGGCAAAGGCTTTAATGATAAAGAAGATATTTTTCTCGGGACGTAAAGCCTTGAAGATCTTCCCAAGTAGCGGAAAGCAAACACCAATGGCTCCGGCAACAAGGATGGAGGCTATAGCAGCCAACTTATATCTCAGAGCTCGAGACTTGTCGCGATCTTCATCTTCGGGTTCGCAGGTGCAATCCCCTCGGACAAGGGAAGGAACTAGGATCACAAAGCAACACAGAAACGTGAAAAGCTGAGCTTGCTTAAAATTGATCATGGCTGGAACTGGAGAACCAGGAGAGGCAAGTTTGATGTTTTAAGAAGAGATGGAATCAAATATATAATATATACACACACATCAAAGATAAAATATGATAAATAAATATTCAAAATTATTTTTTATATTTTTTATTATTAATCTCAACAATTCATTACTCTCAAATTTTTATATAAATTACCAACACTGTTACTAACATGAAATCATTGAGGTCCCATGATCTGGACTTGATGGCTCTAGTTTGATTCACTAAAGTCTTATGACTTTGAAAACACAACCAAAAAATTGTATGAACAATTTCAAATCACACCTAATTTTCTAAAAACAATTATGGGATTTTTTTCTTTTTTTAATTTTATTAATGAAACAAAAGATAATTAGTACTATAATAAACTTAAGATTTAAATTAAGGAAAAATATAAATGAATTAATTTCCCTTCTTAATCAATACTTATGTTACTGTATAAAACTAGATATTTGGTCAACATCCAATGAAGATTATATTTATTTTGGCATTGACTTCGTAAACCATGATCTCATATTTCAATATATTTTTATTAATTGTACAAATCATCCTTCAATTTAACGTATTTTTCTCATTGACTTGCTAAGATAGAGATTTCCGTGCGTGAGATGAGGACAGATACAAAAATGTCGAAATAATGTCGACATACTAAGAAGTAAGAAACGGTTTCAAAGCATTTCCATTGCCCTTGTCTTGTTTTAATGGATAAAATTAAAATACAATGTCGATAGTGTTTTTTTTTCCTTTTACGAATTCTCATTTAATGACAGAGAAACTTGGAAAATTTAAGCACGGTAGATGATTTCCTTATTCGAAATCATATAATATATATTATCATAAATATAAGATAAGATCAAATTAAAAAAATCTCTAAATTTTATATTTTTTACATTGTCCGATGATTAAAATGGATAATTCAAATTAATAGTTAGTTACATAAAGATTATCACTTAGATAAAATAATAAAGAATTAAATTTTGATCATCTAATAATCTAAAAATATATAAAATTTCTAAAACAGATACTACTGTAATCACTATTAACTTGTTCAAATATATATATATATATATATATATATATATATATTTTGGAAATATGTAATGCTTGAATCCCACGCTCTGTTTTTATAGGTTGTATGAGAGCAGTTCAGTTGATTTAAAATTCTCTTAGAATTTTAAATACTTAACTGAATAGATTTAATAACAAAATATCCGAGATTTAAATGGATATTTTCGGTTATAAAATCTACTATTTTTAGATAGATATTAACAGATTATCTGAGATTTAATTAGATTTTATCTGTTAATAAATCTAATTTTGAATAGATTTTATCCGAGATTTAAATGGATATTTTCGGTTAGCAAATCTACTATTTTTGGATAGATATTATCTGATATTAAATTTAAAATTTAAATCAGATTTTATTTGATTCTTGGATAGATTTGCCCATGCTTTCAACCTATAAATAAGATGCTTTTCTCTCATTTTTAATCATCCCATTCAGAGTTCATCTGTCTTACTTGAGAAAGAATTAGAGAGCATCATTTTGTTCAACTTCGGTTCCGACGATCATTTCCTCTACAGTCCACTCCAAACTTTGGGTGTACACTGTTTGGAGGACTGTGCTAACCTTCGGGGGACAACCGCCTAAAGTAGCGAGTACACACATCGGGGCGATGTGTTTCTAAGGTAGTGGCCTCCATACCACGACAAGGTCAAACTTTCTATCAGTTTGTTCCTTTAATTTTTCCTGTCAGTGCTAACGCTCTGTTTTGCAGTCTATTTAACCAACAATATATATATAAAATTTAAAGAATTTTACTATATGTAATTTAATCATATATCTGTGTAAAATATAAGAAGTCATTTATTTATGAAGGTACACTCTGTTAAAATTTTAGGGTAAATTACATTTTAGATTATTCAATTATTAGACAATTTATATATGGGTTATGTTTTCTTTAGAAATTACAATTTAGTTATTTAATTGAAATTTTATTACTAAGTCACCCCACTGTTAAAACTTTGGTTATGATTTAAAATAATTTAATAAATTTGATCTTTATATTTGAAAATTTTTATTAATTTAAATTTTAGAATTCTCTTAAATTGTTCAACATCTTTATTTAATACACTCGTTAACATTAAAATATTTTATTTTAAATTATTATTAATTTAATACTTTATCGGTTAATTTTTTAATGTTAGATATTTGATTAGTGTCTGCAATAAAATTATATACCCACAAAAATCCATTTAAAATTATTTATAAAAACAATCAACAATCTTTCAAGCATATGATTAAAAAAATTTAACCGAAACCTTTCTCTTTTTTCTTAGACTGTGGTTTTAATAATCAATATCCATAAAAACAATTTTTCACTTCCCCTAGATAAATATTGTCCAAACAATTATTTATTAAAAAAAGATTTTAGTAGATGTTACCACCTAATTTTCTTAAAATTTCAACTTTTCATATTATTATATAATATTCTTAGTTATTTCATATTTTTAATGATTTCTTTTTAAATTTTTATTTTTAAAATGAACTCATAATTAAACTTCTTAAAGTTATTAAAATTTTATTATTAAATAGAATTCTCAAATTTTATGTAGCTGTGTATTTTTATTAAAAAGGTTTCATAATTTTTAATATTTTTATGTTAGAAGGAAGAGGAAACATAATTAATAATGTTAAAAGATAACACAAATATAAAATGAGTTAATATCTAATGTATAAGTGGTGTAAATTTTTTATGCATTCATATTTAAATATTATAATATAAAATTTAAATTATTATTCTAGATCCTAAAATTTTAAATAATAATCCTAAACTATAAATTTTATTTTATAATTTTTAATTTTCTTTTACTAATTTAGAAAGTTGTATCGTTTTGATATATATCTGGAATATCAAAAATTATATTCTAAGTTTATATTTTTGAGGAAGTATATAAAACATCACTAAACTATGACTAAAAATATAAAATAATCATCAAAATTTCAAAAATTATATAATTAGTATTAAATTTAGTTTTTATTATAAATATCACTAAATCATTAATTATCATTGATGGGTGACATAGCAATTATAAAATTTTGAATAATAACATATTTAAACCTTCAGATTAACACATTCAATTAATTTACACATCATTAACTTAACGATTTTTTAATATTTTATAACAAAAATTAAAATATAATGATGATTATATCTTTTAAAAGTTATATGATCATTTTATATCTTTGAGATAATTTAATAATTATTTATATAATTTATCGTAATATTTTTATCATAAATCCATAGACAAAGTTTGACGGTAAAATTTTGTGGATATTGTGATGAAAAAATATTTTAAAATATATTATATTAGAAAGATTATTTTTGAATATATAAAAACAATATTTTTTTTTGAAGTCGAAAGATTTATGTTCGTCTTCTTAAAAAATAAATAAAAAAAATTATCAAAACAATAAGCTTACATATCATCTTCATGGAAAAGCCTAAAAAGTTAAAAAAAAAAAATGAAAACGGTAAATTTACCTATCTTCGTCATAAAAAATATAACTCGGCTCCCATGCATGAGAACGATAGGTAAACCAACCGTTCTTTTTATATATATTAATTTTTATAGTTTTTTTTTTTGATAAAGACGGGATATAAGTTTTTTATTTTAAAAATATTATTTAAAATATTATAAATTCGAAAATAATATTTTCAATATAATACATTCTAAACTAATTTTTTCACCACAATATCTCTTCAACTTCTTCCAAGTGCTTTTGATGTTAGGGTGAGCATCTGAACGAGTCGAGTTAAAAATTTTTAAATTATTCGAGTTAAGTCATCATATTTTATAACTTGAATTTTTTATTCAAATCGGTTTTAATGAGTTTGAGTAGATTAAATTTTTTGAGTTTATGAATAATTTTTTATTACACTATTTATAATACTATAGTATATTTGATTCTAATTTAAATGATTTTCTCTTTATATCTACATACATATTTCTTCATATTATTTTTATATGTATATAATGTCAAGGCGAAATTAAAAATAACGATAAATTAAATACCAAAAATTAAAAACTATAAAATAAATAACATAATATAAAATATACAAATAAAAATTATATTAAATAAAATAAAAAAATAAATATAGAAAGTGACCACATTGTAAGAAAATAAAATTAAAAGATAAAAATAAAAAATCTAAAAAAGAATAACTAAAATAAAATTATATGGGCTAAATATACAATTAGACCCTAAAAACTTTCAAGATATTCAAAAAATCGAATAACTCAAACTTTAAAAATTTAAATTTAACTTAAATAACTTAAAATTAAAAAAATTAAATCGAATTAATTTTTACTTGCCTCTATTTGATACCATTCCCAAATGTTCAAAGTCACCGATTGCAACTGTGAAATATGCAAGGATCACAAGTGCAAAAACAAGATTCATTTGTTTTTTCTTTTCAAACATCGATCACGTTTTTCAAAAAAAATAGAGAGCAAGTTAAAGAAAGTTATTTTAAGTTATAATTAAATTTATTTGATTTATTTTTAATTTACAAATTATAATTAATTAAATTAAATTAAATTTTATTTTCAACGTAAATACATATTTTACATTTAAATAGACATAGAAATAAATTTCATAAACTCTATTTGTTTCATACTTTAAAAATTGTTTTGCAACGAACTCCACCCTGGAAATAAATGTGTGTCCTTTACAGCTAGACTTTTGAGTGTGAAAAGTAGAGGAAGAGTCAAAAACGATGGCGTGTGGGATGTCTTAGGATCTCTGTGGGACAGAAGGGTAAGGGCGGTTACCCTAAGTCATAGGGACACATACTTGTCTCGTTCAAAACTAAAAACAAATAATTATTTTATCTCATCCGATTTGATTAGGTTAGACTTTAAAAAATTTAATTTTGTTAGGCTTTTATTAATATTGATTTGATTCGAGTTAAATTTAATTTAAAATTTTAAAATTAATAACGTGATTATATATGTATATATTTTAAAATATTCATAATATTATTTATTTTTAAATATTTTTAATTATTAGGTTATTAAATTTGGATTTTTTTTATAATTAAAACTTAAAATTATTTTTAATATAATTAGATTTTTAAAATTATTTTTTTAATAATTTAGGTCAAATTTTAAATATAGAATTTTTGAGTTAAGTTAAATTAAATTTTAAATATAGAATTCTCACTTATTTTCTTTTGAAATTTTTATTTTTTCATTTTAAAATTAATTAAGTCATATAACCTTTTAAAAGCTCACTTTTCCTTTCAACCAAAAATTAAATGTTACTTCATGTCATGTCACCATTCACTTCTGGACTGTGGGCCTGCGATTAAACAAACATCATTTTTTCGTATTTGCTTGTTAAAAGTTGTAATTTATTCGTGTTGTCTATGTTTATTTATTGAAAAATATAATTTATTTATATTAGTTTATATTCATTCTTTAAAAGATGAACAAAAATAAATAAATGTAACTGAACAGATATTAAAGAAATGTATGGATATATATATAAATAAATATATACGAATAAATTTAATAATTTTGAAAATATAATATTTTATTATGAAAAATAATAAAATATAAAATTAATATACGTGAAAATTAATAAAATCGAATAGCCATCTACATTGTCATTGAAGGGTTGGGCTTCAGCATAAAGTTAGACAAACATGCTGTTAAGAAAACGATGTGTTGTTATGGCTAGGGACTCAAATGAGATAAGATAGATCGTGAGTTATTCAAGTTTAATTCAGTTAAAGTTTGGTTAAATTTAATTTGATTAGATTTGTCTCGAACTCAACTCAATTCTTGACGAGTCGAGCCGAGTTATATGATACGTGACTCTAAAAGTTCATGAGCTACTTGAAAATATAAATATACTATTTTTTATAATTTAAAATCTAAATTTCTAAACTTAAAATCCTAAAATCTAAATCCTAAACATAAATCTTAAACCCTAAATTAACACACTACAGCAAAATAGGTTTTTAGCGGCGTTTTTAGCGCTACTAAAAACGTTTATGACGCTTTTTTAAGCACCACAAGAAACGCTGCTAAAACCAGCGCCGCAATAGTTTGCGGCGTTTTTGGGCAAAAAATGCCACAACAGGTCCAGATCTTTAGCGGCGTTTGTCTTTAAAAACGCCGCAGGAAAATCGTTCTTTAGCGGAGTTTGTCAATAAAAACGTCGCTAAAGAACGGTTTTCTTGCGGCCTTTTTCTTTATAAACGCCACTAAAGAATGGATTTTTTGTGGCGTTTTTCTTTAAAAACGCTGCTATAAAACGATTTTCATTAACATTTATATTTTAAAAAAATTAAAATATAATACTATATTATTTTAATAATCAAGGATAGCTACCCAACATGATGAAACAAAGAAAGACACAAACTAAGAAAACAAAAAGTACAAGAAAAGAAACGTATATTCAATGATACTTTTACAATGTTAAATTTTTCAACAAGACAATCCAGTAGAATACATGTCTCGAGCTCTGTAAAACTATTGTGCAGTGATATACATGTCTCCATCAACTGCCTCAAACATCTCAACAACTTTACATATATAGTGAACGTAGAAAACATATTACTTCTAATGTCATTTAGTTGAGTTGCTGAAAAATCACACTGTGAATCTCTAAATTCAAACCTCAAGCTTGACAACAACAACAACATGTACAACTATTTTAGAATCATAACTTTCCTGTATTTCCAAGACCTTTAATGTTGCAATTGCCTGCACTCGGAGTTTAACCTGCATATAGGAAGAAAACTAAATAAAACAAACAATGAACAACTATGCTTTATTAGTAATACCAATAATAATATTTCACAGCTTGATTAACATAATGATTTGGTTAAAGAAAGAGGAGTTGTGATTTCCCACATGAATTGAAC
Organism: Abelmoschus esculentus; assembly: GCA_035048815.1. Classification (NCBI taxonomy): domain Eukaryota; kingdom Viridiplantae; phylum Streptophyta; class Magnoliopsida; order Malvales; family Malvaceae; genus Abelmoschus; species Abelmoschus esculentus. The sequence continues at coordinate 10,099,700 of JAUCBN010000016.1, read as the reverse complement.
TGAACTGCTGCTTTCTAGTCTAATGATTTTCATGTGGCATCTTTTCATTGTGTTCTAATCCTATGTTAGGCAGTGGAGCTACATATATAAATTTCAAAGAAAAATAATCACCAAACATTAATATTAGCAGGAGATCAGTGCTATATAGCCTATGTATTCAAGCTGAACCTTCTAAAGGTTGTTTTGGCCAAGATTCTAACACCTTAGAGCCTGAGGAGTTCCTCCCTCCACCCTGAAATTTAAGACAAATGTATATATAATCAGGATGCATACAGTGAAAGAGGAAGAACTAACTGGTCTCTTAGTTTCCATTGCTTTTTTTTTCTCTGTCAAAACCACTGAATTCCTAGTCAAATAAAGGTAGAAGAAAGTAATCAAATTCAGTGTACCAACACCTTTCAGGAAAAACAGATAAGATTTGCAGAGAAAATACAATGAAAAATCCAGCAGTGCACGTGAAGATCACAGTATACGGGAAGGATGTATCTCAATCTCAAATTGTCTCTCAAAAATCAGAATAGTGCATATATACCAAAATTAATGACATTTGTAGTGCTCTTCATATGCCTATCATCATCAAACCAAAAAAAAGTGGTGTATATTACTATACTAACATTTTTTAAGAGTTACAGTTGAGTTCGGGAATGGTTTAGATTCTTCTGGAGTGACAGAGAAATATGAAAGAATTATCTATTATTTTGACCACATGAAACCCAAAGGTATCAAAGTTAAGATGATAGAAATAATGTAGTTCCACAATGAACCTATTTCACTAGACTTGGGTAACAATGTCTTCTACGGATAAGTATACAGGCATGCTTAGTTCTTTTAAAGTTTTTCACATGATTTGAAGATCAAACTCCATACTTATATTCGAATATATGTCGAAAAGTATTGGATTTTAGAATAAGCAATACATGTAAAAAGTATTTTCTTTTATATTTTCCAAGTATTTTCATGTAATTTGGAGGATCAACTTTCATACCATGTCTGGTTACTAAACGAAAAGGAATTTAAAAGAAGGATCAACTTTCATACCACCCATTAAGCTAATTACTAAACTAAAACATCAAAAAAATAAAGTTTGCCTGGTTATGTGAGCACCCAACCCAAACGTCTTGACATAAATAGTCTGCAAAAAGGAATTTAAAAGAAGAATGAAGAACAATTTAAAAAATGATAAATATAATTATATTAGGAATTAGGAGAGGACCTGAGTGCTAGGGATTTTGGGAGGGTCATTGAACGAAGAAATCTTGCTTGGTTTGGCTTTGTTCTTCTTCTGTGGATTTACTCCAACAACATTCAAAGGTAACCTAAACCCAGGTGGAGTTCCGCCGTTGTCGACCAACAAATCCTCTATGTCTTCCATATCCTTGGATCATTTCCTTCGACCTAAGGGGCTGCGCCTGCAAGTTCAAGTACAAGAGAGAAGGCGAACATTACCTCTCTGTTCTGCGAAAAAGTTGCTAACGCCAAAAAATTAAATAATCTCTATTTTTCCTTTTATCAATCGTGGAAGTAAAAGAGAAATATAAGCAGATCTTAACCAATTGTGGCGATGAGAGCACTAGAGAGAGATGAAGATTTAGGGATTTTATTAATTTGGGGATCGGGTGAGGAGAGGCTCGATTTGAGTTATAATGTTACAATTAAAACGGTGAGTTTCAAATAGATCCAGATCCAAACAGTCTTTAGTGGCGGCGTTTGTTCTAAAACGCCACTAATATAACAGTCTTTTGGCGGCGTTTGTTCTAAAAGCGCCATTAATGTAATAGTCTTTAGCGGCGTTTTTCTAAAAACACCACTAATGTAATAGTCTTTAGCGGCGTTTTTTACATAATGTCACTAATGTAACAGTCTTTTAGCAGCGTTTGTTTTAAAACGCCACTAATGTAACAGTTCTTTGGCGGCGTTTGTTCTAAAAACGCCACTAATTTAACAGTTTTTTACGGCATTTCTTGCTAAACGCCACTATTTACATGTTCTATTGCGGCGTTTTATCAACAAACGCCACTAAACACCGTAAAGTTTATCATTTTGTGGCGTTTCTTTAGTGAAACGTCGCGATATGTTCAAATTTAGTGGCGTTTGCTTTAAAATCGCCACAAAAAGTGTCACTATATATCAATTTTGGTGTAGTGACATTAAAAAACTTAAACTTAACAAACTTGAGTTCTTAACGAGTTGAGCTGAGCTCAGATTTTTTAAACTTGTTTAAAATTACTCAAGCTCAAGCTCGACTCAAAATCTTAACGAGTCAAGCCTAACTTAACGCTACTCGAGCTCGACTCAGTTTGTTTACACCCGTAGTTATGGCTTACATTTAGGTTGTGTTTGGTTCGCGGAAAATATTATTACTAGAGGGAATAATCTTTTCCGGAATCACATACCCATGTTTGGTTCAGATATATTCCTGATAAGGATAATAATATATTCCCTACAGTAGCGCTTTTTGAGGTGTTTCCTTGGAATATTATTCCCTTGTATTTGTTAGGTATTAGACAATTCCCAGTAGCGTTTTTTTTTATCAAATATGCCTGAATACACGCGTAGGTAAAAATGGTTTAAAAAATTCCATAATCGCAAATCATATTACCTATATAGGTAAATCTTATAAAAATTATGTTTAAAATCCACAATAATTTTTAAAAATATAATATTTATAAAAATTATTTTAAAATATAAATTTTTAATATTAATTATATTAACGTTTTTTCATATGAATTTAAAAATCCACTATGATATAAATATAATATTTATAAAAATTATTCAAAATATAAATTTTTATATTAATTATATTAAAATTATGTTAAATAAAAAAATTTTCTTATGAATTTTCATTTAAATATTTTTATTTACCAATAAAAATTTAATTATCTAGAAATAAAATACATCATAAAGACATCTGATAAAAATTATTTTATATTCTTCCAACCAAACATTATCAATTTACATTCTTGTCAAATAAACCAAACAAGTTAATATAACATTTCAGTAATATATCAGGTAATGATATATTCTAGTAATTTTATTCTTAAGAGTAATCATCTTTTCCGTAAACCAAACGCATTCTTAAGGTGATTTTTTATGCGTCAGAATAGTCTTCGGTTACTTGAGTAAAGAAAATTAATATCAAATGATTAAAATAATAAAAATGAACAGAACCTAAGTCACATGGTCACATGTAAAAATTTAATGTATGTATACATATATTAGATTTCTTTAGAAAAAGGTCATAAGCTAGAGATGGTTCAAAGGGAAATTGCATGGACCACCATATTTAAAGGTATTTATTTTATTGTAAAGTCTGAAAGGCTTAAATAGGCTTATAGTCAAAAGAATGAAGGAAACACTGCTATTCATTCAGCATACGTAATAGTAAAAATAATAATTGAGTTAGATTGAGAGATAAAATATAAATATTTAAGATTAAAGATAAATTTATAAATAAATTATTAAAAAAATAAATCTTCGACTTCTCCCGACACCCATGTATATCTGTCCCTGCAAGTTATCAGCCAAAAGCTTGAATTGCATATCGATTCTCCTGAATAAATATTCTTTTCTAATAACATGTTGTCCGTCTAATTATATTATTAAAGTTATACATTCTTTTATTTTATTAAAATTCAGTATCGTTCAAAATTGAAAAACGTAAGTATATTTGATAATGTATAATTAAAATTGAGCTTAATTAAGAAATAAGTGTATAAATTATATATATTTTTTCTGAAATAGGTTTCTAATGTATTTTTTGACCAAAGTGCTTAAACTATATTTTTTTCCTAAAATAGGTGCATAATGTTTTGTTTACTGAAATAGGTAGCTAAAATTTTATTCTCTTAGTATTTTAAGGTAACATAGCTAAAAATTATTTGAACTTATAAATATATGCCCGAACTATATATTTTTCTAACATATTTGCTTAATATTTTTTTAATGAAATAAATAACTAAAAATTTATAGTTATTTAATAAACCTTCCCCGACTTTTGCTGTCTCGTTCTCGCCCTCTACCATCGCAAAAGAGCCATTTTGTGTTTATCTATATATAAGAACGATGCAGAACTCTTTTCAGCTCAACAAAATTGAAGAGTTTCCACCTACATAACAGCATACAACAACTCATCCATATTACTCGAAACCAGAGCTGCACAATCTGCCACGAAAAACCATCACAGATTTCTGTCAAACAAACTGAATTCAGATCATAGGTGTTTTTCATATACAAAACATATACATATATGTACGAACATCAGCCAGTTTTGAAAATCAATAATACATCTTGAAGATAAACCATTTTCAAAATCATTTCATTCAATAAAAAACAAATAAAGAGGTCTAGATCTGCCAAAACCATCAAATAAAAGCAATTCTCTGAAGCTCATTTAAGAAACAAAATATTCATTTTAAAACCCTAGCATTTGGCAGCAATGTAATAGAGATAGGCAAAGAACATTACCTTGAACCGTATAAAATCCAAAAGTTTGAAATGAAAATTAAAAAGAAAGAACGAATATTACAATAAAACACTAAAATAACACAATTTTAGGTACTTATTTTAGTTAAAAAAGACATTAGGTGCTTATTTCAGAGAAAATCTATAGTTTGGACATCTATTTATAAGTTAAAATAATTTTTTAACGGTATTACCTTAAAACACTAACAGAATAAAACTTTAGGCACTTATTTCAGTAAAAAAATATTAGGCATATATTTCAAAAAAAATATATATTAAGCATTTATTTAAACAAAAAAAATATATTAGGCACCTATTTCAGAAAAATGTATAACTTAGGCACTTATTTCTTAATTAAGCCTAAAAATTATCAAGTAATTTTTTTTTCAATAAAAAATTTAGAAAATATTGAGTAGATAATTACATTCTTATCACTTGGTAAATAATATTTTCAATAATTTTTATTTTATTTCTTTTAATTTTATTATCTTTAAAATGTATATTTATCAAACAATTAAATTATATTTGATATTTAACTTTAAAAGTTAAAACTGTTATATATATAATTTAAAATCAAAACTTAATTTTCAACACTAAATTTTACGGTACTTTACATTTTTACCTTATCAAAACATCACCTAAATTACCTTATAAAAAGGTGATTCAAAAAACAGCCTCTTGAATGTTAACTAAAGTTTCAGGCCCTTGGATGAAGCCTAATTAATATTTATTATTGGATTAAAAAAAATTAAGGGTAATCAGTTACTTAGGTTAAAAGCCTACAAAAAAAGTTCATAACCCGCGATCCTTACAACGGAAAACATAAACCCTATTTTCGATTGAAAAGAGAGAATTTACGGTAAATCTCGATTCTCTAACGCGTGAAAGGAAGATTTTGAAGTAAGTTTTATGTTCTTATTCTGGGTTCAAAATCTTGAAATATTATGCGTATGTTGTATGGTAATTATTGGTAAAATTTTGTAACGGTAGGTTTTTGTTTTTGGGTTTAGAGTTTTATTCTTCTTTTGTTAAAGCTAAAATGTGGTAGGAAAAGTTATGGAAAATCATAATTTGATAATGAGAGAAAAAACTATATTTTTTAAGGATTTCAAAATTGAAACTGAAGTTGATTAAGAAAAAGGTTTTGATTTATGTTTTTGAGTTTATATTTTCGATTCCAAAGCATTCTCTGTAACTATTCTTAAACAAGTTTAGTAGTTATTTTTTTTCCTGATTGGGGTTTCTTTTTCTCACTCAAATTTGAGGATAAAAATTACCTATCTTGTTTTAGTTTTTTTTATTGTAAGAAAAATATCTTAGTATTAATCATTTATTTCTGATAGAGTTTTAATTTTTTATTTTTCTAATAAACAGCTCTCTTTCATTTGTTTTCAATGAGAAGATATTAATGCTTTTACTTTTGATTTGTCTTAATAATTCAATCGCTTTAAAAGATATTCTAATTTAATAAGTGAGAAAAAGTAAACACCGTTATGTGCTATGTATTAGTTTATAATGTTTACTTATCATTCTAATTTAATAAGTGTTAGATTGATACATGCGAGAAAAACACTAAATTTGAGATGGGCTAAAATGAATGATACAGAAAAGAAGCTTTCTATTGATAGATATAAAGAGCAAAAGCAGACTCAATTGAAATAGATATCGAGGCAAGGTGAAGGAAACATTAAAGAAGAAAAAAGAAAAAAGTTTAGTGAATGTATATACTTCTTGTTAAAGAAAGTGGTTAGGCTTGAAACATGTCCTTACATGATATCTTTAAGTGTAACATAATAATTATTGTTGTATTAAATGTTGTAAGAGATGTCATTAAGATGTAGTCTAAAGAAGTTGTTAATTATTTTAATCACTAAATTTATTCGAAGTTTAAAGTCAATTTTTAATTTTTATTTTATCTAAATAACGGGCTTAATAAGTAATTTTATTATTTAGAAAACACCAAAATTTAAAGATATATATTAATTTGCTTTTTTAAGTTCTTTTTCGGTTAATTATTATTCGCCATTAGTTGAAAATCTCAACAACAAAAAATTATTATGTATATGTTTTTGTTAAGAGTATAGTTATCTTGTTCGTTTTTCTACTATAAGTATTATTATATTAGAATTTACCTTTTAATTACTTTTTATTTTGGTTAGCATCTTCTACTGTTTATTTTATTTTATTTTATTTTTTTTTATTCTTAACATCACTGTTTTTATCTATTTATTATCATATATTACTAAATAGATCGTAATAGCCCACATATATTTTGAAACGGTCCAAATAATTAAAACATGACCCAATAATTAAATAAACAACCCATTATTCAAAAACCCGAATTAAATAAATATACAGTCCAATTACATATAAAAGTCCAAAATAAAATATAATAGCAGTCCAAAATAAAGTGGTTGAACCCGAATTATATATAACCCTAATTTCAACCCTAACCATCGTCTATTCCATGCGCAGTCGAAGGAAGACCGTTAGATTCAACTCTTGATCTAACGGCTAGAATTCAACTAGAGGAAGATTTTGGATCCTCGACGCGCCCACACGTATCTCATTGACTCCCCATGCGCACTGGCTCAGTTTTCAGATGTCTTTTCAACCTCGCATGCAGCTCACAAATAGTGTTCCAATGATCACATCGTCGGTCGTGTTCACCAACGGTCCCCTCATTGTCCTCTCTTGCTAGGACCTATGTAAGATTCGTCCACTCAACCATCGTACATGCATACAAACAAATGATATTAGAAAATACGACGATAAGAAGGATAATCAAGCTAAAAATACCAAATTTCAGAGCCACAATCCAATAAATTCTACCACAAAGCCAAATCGTAGAACCAATAGAAATTCGTGATGGTTTTTCTTTTTTATTTGAGTTGTAATTTTTAATCAGTTATAAAACCGAAAGAAAGAAAAATTTGTAAGGGTTTCCCCTCTCTAAATTGGATCAATATAAAAGAATCAATTTCAGAGGTGTACATGAGTCGTTCATCCAAATACCCATCTTGCATGCAAAAAAAAAAATCGATTTTTTTTAGTTTTTTTTTCTTTTTACCTTTAGGGTTAACGTCGTTCGGGCTTTCCCTTTTTCTTTTCTTTCCAGCAATAATATAATTATTTTCGGATCTTCAATAGTGAGCCGAGCAGATAAGAGAGATTTTTTTTCATTTTTTTGAATCGAAAAGGGAAAAAGTTGGTGTTTTGTTTCTGGGTTTTCAAAAAGGTTTCATTTTCATTTGAATTTTTAAAAATAAGTGAAGTTGTTTTGTAAAGAAGATTTCAGATCAAAATTTTAGTTTGAAAAATGAGACTCTTTTAAATTATTTTTAAATCGCCGGCGACCATGGTCGGTGGCTGAATTCTGGGTATCGCGGCCGAATTCTAGATTCGTTGGCGTTTTCAAGGTAAATGATGGATTTTGAGGATGAACACGATGAGTTTTAAAAAAATATGTTTTATACCATCTAAAAAAATAAACTAGTTTTATTTGCACAAATAAATCTCTCTGTCCCTCGGTAATCATTTTCGCAGTCTAGGAATTTCTTTTTAGTTTTGCGATTTGATCACTAAATCCTATAATATGCTTCTTAGTGTTTTTAATTTTATCCCGAATATTTTCAAAACTTTATAATTTCACCCTTCTTTTTTTTAATTATACAACCTTTAAGAATTTGATTTTATTACCACTGAGTCCTTCCGTATTTTGAAACACTTTTTTCAGCCATATCTTGTTTTAATGTCATCCCTGAGATCCTCTGAATTTTGATAGTTTTCAATTTAATCATCATTTTCAAATAATATTATGTTCTTTTTGATTGGTAACTTAAAATTTATTTTCCTTTTCCTTTGGTCCTTTCCAATGATTGTTTTTCATTATTTTGGTATCCTTTAGGTTTTTGTTTTATTTAATTTCTTTCTTGTTTATTTATTCATTTATTTTACATATTAGATGTACACATATTTGTCTTTATTCGTGCAATGTATTTTTGCTTATGCATTTTATTTTATTATTCATGTATATGTATTTTGTGATGTATTGTATTTTTATTATTGTTTTTTGTTTGTCATCTAAGTTACACCTAATTAATTAATTAATGTGATATCTCTTTATTCGGTCGTAACGGGGTCAGTACAAAATGTAATGATAGCGATTTGGGCGTTTACCTTCGAATAATGAGACTTTTAAATATATTTCAATTCATAAACAAATCTTAATTTAATGTCACTTTAATTTGAAAATTTTAAAATTAAATAAACTATAATTTTAAAAGGTACCAATTTTGGGCAATTTTAATTATATATACAATTTTCCTAAACCTTTTATAAGTAATTATGTATAAATTGTAATGTAAAACTAAATTTGATTTTGATATAACAAAGAAGTAAAAGGACTATTTTGTAATAAAATTTTAAGGCCATACTCAATTAATAAGCCAAGAAAATTTCTATGTTAAAAGAATAACCCAACACTATTTTCCTTAATCATTTTCAAAGCTAAAATATTGATTTTTTCCCAGGTATTTTGATACGACATGCATATTTTCGATGAATTGATGGAGGCTCGGAAGTCCTTTTGATTCCACCTTTGTCAGATTGTAGTATTTAAGATGTCGATCCCACGAGGATTGACGTTACTTACGCAATTTATTATTCCTACACAATGGAAAAGTAAAAACACAAATAATTGGGTTTGAATTATAACTAATAAAACTAATTAAAACGATAAAGATAAATGATCAAGAAATCAAGGATGAAAAAGTATGGCAGGTTAGAGTGCTTCGTAGTGTGGAATCAGAATGTAATTGTCTCGTTCTTATAATGTAATAGGGTTGAACTACCGCCTTGGTGGGTCACACTAAGGGTCGTCGCAGCTGCCTAGGCGGGTTTATGCCTTGTCGACAATTCAAAAGCTCATAGTTCTATAGAGCATCCTTTTATGACTTCTTCGTTATCCATAATCGAAGAGAACTGTTGAAACCCACATCTTGATAATACCTCCCAGCGTGAATCAAGGGCTGGCAATAACCAAACACATGCGTCTTATTAGTCGCTGAAATCCTGGTTGGTTAATCTCTTAACCGAATTAGTCAATGCCCATGAACAAAGACCGTATTCTTTCGTTTCATGAACCTACATCTCCCGATGCTAGGCAAATGAGTTTTTCTCACATACTTATCTTTTGAGCTCATATGTAAGAAGAGTAATTACCAAGAGAGAATAAACTATGAAATAAGTTTTGCACTAATAAATATCAAATATAACATAACCTTTATCCCCAACTACTCCACAAACAATCTAAACCTCCGAAAGATTTAGAACATGATATAGTCAGCGGCTAAAGGTATATAAAAGTGAGAATCCGTCTCGACTCCATACTAAACCTAAACCTAATAAGTGCTTTATATAGGCCAAGCCCTAAGTTGAGATTTCCATGAAAGGAAAGAGTTTTAAAAGGGAAAGAAATATAATTCCTAATTAAACTGTATTAATTTATTCTTATTTCTAAAATATCTTTTCTTTCCTACGGTTAACTTTGACCAGGGCTTGACCTCCTAACTGGGCTTCTTCTTTATCATGCTCTTTGTCCGTTAAGATCAATATCTTTTTCTCTCTCTGTTGAGTATCAGTTGTTATCTTTTACGCTGCTGTCGCAGCCTCCAACGTACTGCCGTGGCGGGTGCTTTATCTGCAATTCAGCATCTATTTTCTCACTTGGCCATCTCTGTGATATAGTTTTCTGTCTAAGAAAGAAAACTATCAAATGCATATGTTTATGTTAAATAATAGATTAATTCATAAAATTAGTGTTCGGATGCTGAAGTATGGAAAATAATCAGAAATATTCATTATTGTCTTTAAATCTATCTTTATTAGCAATAAACGAGTGGGAAAATGATATAAAAAATAAGGACTTTTAAGTACTCATCACGCCCCCAAATTCGAACTATTGCTTGTCCTCAAGCAATGCAAAGAATAATTTTTAAGTCTGGAATTTTAAAGTAATATACCATCCTGCCTGCTGCGGTAGAATTCCTTTCTTGACTCGACCTCTTCTAGGTTCTAGGAATTCCTTGGAACTGGACTATGAGTCTTGGTGAGTGTGTGCGTAGCTGTGTCAAAGATGATTTTCTAAGTTTTAATATTTTTCTAGCTCAAGACTCTTGACTTAGATTTTTCTTTAATTTTTTTCCTTTCTTTTTCCCTAATTGGTATATAAATATATATTGCTATATAATTATATTGTTTGAGCCAGTTTCGGGCACCTCAAGTGTTTAACTACTCCTACTAGAGCTAGTTCGGGTACCTCTAGTAAGTGGGAAAAAGGTTAAGTCCTAGAGCCAGTCATGGACACCTCTATGGACTTTTATTAGAGCCAGTGATAGACACCTCTAGTTGAAATCTAAACCTAAGTCCTTATTGCTTTTCAAAGAAAAGAACTTTTAAAATCAACTAAGACTAGCAGTGTTTATGTATTTTCAAGTTTATAGTCTAATCCTAAGTACTAATTCTCAGAGAACTTTCTGATTTTAAGTCTGGTGAATGGTGCATATTTCTGCGGCGACTGGAGAATATATTACTGCCGAGGCAGTTTCAGTAAAATTCAAAAGACTTGAAAAAAAATTGCATGAAACTGTAATTGCTGTAAAAAAAGAAATTACGACAGTAATTAGATAATTCAAATATTTTCGTACATAACAGATTTTTCACCTTATAATAAGACCAATACTCCCCCAAACTCGAGGGATTCATTGTCCTCAATGAATGTATATGAAATAGATAAGAGCACAATATATATATAAGCCGAGATATAACAAAATAAGATAAAATTCAAAAAAGACTATTGCCCTTAAAAAGTAGAGGATGTAAGGGAATCCTTCGAATCGCTGTTGATGAGAAGCTTTCGACGGATATTGGGTGGCTATTGTGCTGCCCGAATTGGACTGGCAATGGGCTTCTTGGTAGAAATTCTTTTCTATCTTGTTTGTATTTCAGCCAGAAATTCTTCTGCTACCTTTAGTGGGCCTTTTTAGTCATCAGAGTAGTGACTCCAACTAAAGGTTTCGGAGTCTTCTTGTGTGGCCTCTTTGTTGACGAAGTCCATTCTTAAGAACTCAGCTACAGAGTTCTCAAGACTGCCTTTTTTTCTGCCTTGGTAACCTCCGCCGAGTTAACCTTCTGTTGTGGTGTTTTGCATCAAATTGAAGTTGCTGTAAAGACAACAATTAAGGCGGTAGTAGGATAGGTCGAATAATTTCCATACATGGAAGATATTTATAAATTACAAAATAGGATCAATACTCCCCCAAACTAGAAGGATGCATTATCCTCAATGCATGTATCTGAATATAAGGCAACAATAAAAGACAAGATAAAAATTAAGAGTCAAGGAAAAGATAAACTAATATTTATATGTTGTGTCTGGCCTCTTCTGTATTATGAGGGTTATCGTTTGTGTGGAGTTTGTTGAGAAAGAAACTAAAAACTGCACTTGGAAAACAATAATGAAGAAGTATGAAATAAAACGGGAGAAATGAAGTTCTGGGTACGCAAACCCGCCGTCACTTGTGTTTGGGCGGCCAACCACCTTGGTCGTTTCTTAGGTGGGACGGTGAGCTTGATTTCAAGGTCGCTTTATGTGTTCCATGACTTCTCCTTCTTGAAATTCCTTCCTAAAAAAACAACTCAAACATAATTGAAATTATTTCCTAAGACAAATAACTCAAAAATAATTAAAGTAATTTCCTAAGATAATAGTGCAAGAAAAATAAAAAGTAAAGTCGGAATCGCCAATCCCCGACTAGAAATCAAAGCTGAATTACCGATGAGCACCCGCCTCGACGCCAAATCTAATCGAGGCTCAGAAGTCTTTTTGATTTCACCTTTGTCAGATTGTAGTATTTAAGATGTCGATCCCTCGAGGATTGACGTTACTTACGCAATTTATTTTTCCTACACAATGGAAAAGTAAAAACACAAATAATTGGGTTTGAATTATAACTAAGAAAACTAATTAAAGCGATAAAGATAAATGATCAAGAAATCAAGGATGAAAAAGTGGGGCAGGTTAGAGTGCTTTATAGTGTGGAATCAGAATGTAATTGTTTCGTTCTTATAATGCAATAGGGTTGAACTGCCACCTCTACGGGTCGCACTAAGGATCTCCGTAGCTTCCTAGGCGAGGTTATGCCTTGTCGACAATTCAACAACTCATAATTTGATAGAGCATCCTTTTATGTCTTCTTCCTTATCCCTAAACGAAGAGAACTGTTGAAACCCACGTCTTGATAATACCTCTCAGTGTGAATTAGGGGCGGACAACAACCAAACACATGCGTCTTATTAGTAGCTGAAATCCTGGGCGGTTAATCACTTAACCGAATTAGTCAATTCCCATGAGCAAAGACCATATTCTCTCGTTTCGTGAACCTACATCTCTCGATGCTAGGCAAATGGGTTTTTCTCACATACTTATCTTTCGAGCTCATATGCAAGAAGAATAATTACCAAGAGAGAATAAACAATGAAATAAGTTTTTTATTAATAAATATCAGGCATAACATAACCTTCATCCCCAACTACTCCGCAAACAATTTAAACCTCCGAAAGATTTAGAACATGATATAGTTAGCGGCTAAAGGTATATAAAAGTGAGAATCCGTCTCGACTTCATACTAAACCTAAACCTAATAAGTGTTTTATATAGGCTAAGACCTAAGTTGAGCTTTCCATGCAAGGAAAGAGTTCTAAAAGGGATAAAAATATAATTCCTAATTAAACTGTATTAATTTATTCTTATTTCCTAAAATATCTCTTCTTTCTCTTGGTTGACTTTTACCAGGGCTTGACCTCCTAACCGGGTTTCTTCTTTCTCTTGCTATTTTCTGTTAAGATCGGTATCTTTTTCTCTCTCTATCGAGCACCCATTGTTATATTTTATGCTGCTGCCGCAGCCTCCAACGTGTTGTCGTAGCGTTTGCTTTATTCGCAATTTAACATATATTTTCTCAGTTGGCTCTATGATGTAGTTTCCTGTCTAAGAAAGAAAACTATCAAATGCATATGTTTTATGCCAAATAATAGATAAATTCATAAAATTAGTTTTCAGATGCTGAAGTATGGAAAATAACCAGAAATATCCATTATTGCCTTTAAATCTGTCTTTATTAGTAATAAATAAGTGAGAAAATGATATAGAAAATGAGGACTTTTGAGTACTCATCATCAATGTTCTTTAAGGTTTTCTAGGTCTTTTGGTACGGTCTTGGACTATTTCTATACGTTTTGAAACTATTAATTTTGGTTTCGAAATATTTTTGAAATGGTATCAATATAGGCGTTTCGATACAATCTTTGACTGTTTCAATACGATCCTTCATTTTAAGCTAAATGAAATAATTTAAAGCGTTTTGATACTCCACGTATGCATTCTGATACCATGGGTTATTTTTCCAAAGTCTTTCGAACAATAAATAATTTCACCGTTACTTGTCAGTTAAACTTTAAAAGATAGTTGACCAATACCAATACGCCCCTCATGTCGTTTCGATATGGTTTTTGGTAGATTCAAAATGTTTCGATACAACTTTATATCTATTTTGATACGATCCTATTTTAAAGACTAACTTGTTTCGATGCGCGAGGTCAACGTATTGATACTCTTTTTGGACTATGATGAGTGAGTGTAAGAAATTCGGTACATACATTATTTCTTACAACTTATGTAAGGAATTTTGTATATTTTATTTTAATTTGTGTACATATTTAAATCTTTACATTTTGTGTAACAAATTATGTTTTCTCGTTGGAAATTAAGTATGTACACAAATCCTTATAATAAGTTAAGCTTTTTTGGGTCTCGGTGAGTAGTTGTAAGAAATTTGGTACATACAATTTTTATTACAACAATTATAAGGGATTGTATATATACTTTGTAATAATTTGTGTACATACAAAAATTCTAACATTTCTTGTACCAAATTATATTTTTTTGTAGGATAATATATATGTACACAAATCTTTATACAAAGTTAAGCCATTTGGGTCTTGGTGAGTAGGTGTAAGAAATTCGGTACTATTGAGTGGATCGAACAATTGAAAATCGCCAAGAGGGGGGGGTGAATTGGCACTTTTAAAAGTTTGTGTAAGGTTAGAAATATTGGAAAAATATGAACCCAAAGGTTTATAGTGGTTTAAGCTTCGAACAAGCTCTACATCCACTACCTTAGCTCCCACTAAATATTTTCTAAACTATTCACTAATGAATTCAATCTTTTTACCGGTTCAAGGGATAACCGTTACAATAAGTCAATCTTTCTACCCACTTTTTGACTTAACCTCACATGGTTACAAATAAAATAAGATGACAATTTAAAGTTTATCTCACAAAAAAATTTACGCCAACTACAAGTTGAACACTCCCCAAACTCAATTATAAAGGATAAAAATAAAAAACAAGAATTGAGTGTAAAAATGTAGTAATTTTGAGTGCTTGGAGTTGGATTGACTGCTTGGATGTTTGCTTGAAGATCAATAGTTATTGTTGTTGTATTTGAGACTTGTTTTTATACCATCTCCTTGAATTCTAACCGTTTGGTGGATGGGATCATCAATATAGCCATTGAGACACATTCTTCCCACCATAATTGCACTTTTTCAATTTGTGGTATCGATACTCGAGGAACTTGTATTAAAATACTACTGAAATAGAAAGAGTCGTTATGTGCATTTAATAAGGGGTATTAATGCGCGAGGTCATAGTATAGATACTGGTTAGTATTTAAAACAAGGGCACATTGAAACAACTACAAAACTGTATTGAAATATTTTGAATCTACCAAAAATGGTATCAAAATACCTATAGGGGCGTATCGATACTGGTAAACTAAATTTTAAAATTCAATTAAAAATTGAAGGTCAAAATATTTATTACTTAAAAATCCTTGAAAAAATAAACTAGGTATCTAAACGTCTACATGTTGTACCGATACCCTTTAAATATTTCACTTAACTTAAACAAAAGGACGACATCGAAATAATCAAAGAATATATCGAAACACCTGTATCGATACCAATTTAAAATGTTTCGAAACCAAATTTCATATTTTTAAATGGTATCAAAAATGTCCAAGACCGTATCAAAACTTTTGGGAAAATTTAAGAACATTCATCAAAACTAAGAACATGGTATCGATACCCATTAGAGTGGTATCAAAATGCCTGGGAAAAAAATGAAAGTTTTCGCTTTGAAAATGCTTAAGGAAAATGGTTTTGGGTTATTGTTTTGACTTAGAGAAATTTCTTTGACTTGTCAATTAAGTATGACCTTAAAAATTTATTTACAAAATGATCATTTTACTTCTTTGTTATATCAAAATCAATTTATCTGGGTTATAATTTCCACCTGTATCAAAATCAAGTTTAGTTCCTTTAAGCCATAGTGGTTAGGTGTAAGAAATTTGGTACATACGTTTTTTCTTACAAATATTATAAGGATTTGTCTATACTTTGAACTAATTTTTGCACATAAACAAAATTTTACAATTATTGTCTAAATTATGTTTTCTCGTAGGAAATTATATATGTAGACAAATCCTTACACTAAGTTGACCCCTTATCGACTATGATGAGTAGGTGTAAGAAATTCGTTACATACTGTTTTTCTTACAAATTTTGTAAGGAATTGTGTATACATTATAGCAAATTCAGTAAAAACTAAAATTCTTATATTTCTTGTACCATATTATTTTATTCTGTTGAAAATTACATATGTATACAAATACTAAGACTAAGTTGAGCCCCTTTGGTCTGGGTGAGTAGGTGTAGGAAACTCTGTACATACCATTTTTATTACAACTTGTAACACCCCAAAATTTGTCCTAGAAGTTTAGTGAACCAGTTTCGTCGGTATAGCCTAGTTCAGGATTAAATACTTAAAAATTAGTTTAAGTCAAAAAGAATTATGGAAAAATATCCTAAAATCCTTACTTGATATATATTTGACTTTGTTCAACTCAATTTAAATAGAACCTTTGATCCCTAAGATTTTGAAAGTAGTGACTATTTTGTAAAAATTGAAAACTTAAGGACAATTTTATAAACTAAGCCAAAACTTTGAATCTTTAAGGGGATTTGATCCAATCCTAATTCTAGTTGATTTAATCCTTACAAGGGACTATTTTAATAACCCAAATCTCTTAATATTAATCCTAAAAACCTATTTTTAAGTCATAAACCTAAACCTATTTTTAAAATTCCGACTTTTCATATTCTTAGAAGCAATTACATTAATTTTCAAATTTTAAAATCAATCTTTCCAATAAAAATCTATTTGGTTAATTCTTTATAATTTTCTTCTTCGATTTTACTTGAAAAACTCTATTTTTGTGTCAAGCTTTAAACCATTCTCTAAGATTTCGGTTTCTTCCTTCCCAAGACATATTATTAATCATATTTTCAAAGTAAACATCCATTATTTTTAATAAAATTTTATTTTTTATTTTCCTATATTTTCTTCTTTAAAATCGTTTCGTTTTTTTTGGTTTTACTTATTTTTAAACCTTGGAAGGAGGTTGGATCAATTTTTGAGTTAAGAATCATTCAAAACTATGAAAATTAAATTTATTTAATTAAATTCTTAAGTTCTTGGTTGATTGAAGCAATCTTTAAATTCTTGAATCAATAAAATCTTTTTTCTTGATAAAAAATTTATTTTTTCTTGATTTTCGTTCAACGGTTTTATATGGTTGTTTTTGATGGCTAAATATATGATTTTTGAAGTGTTTAGATGTAATTAAGATGACTTCTAAGTATCTAATCCCAAACCCAAGGTTTAGGTTGTGTTTGGATAGGTTTTTGGTGAGTTTTGGTTAAGATTTATGGTGTTTTTTAAGGCTGCCATGTATTGGTCCGACTTGAGGGATATTTGGGTGTGTTATAATGAACTAAAACTTCTGGTTTGATGCTTGAATAAGGTCAAGAGATAGAGGAACAAGTTTGAGGGAGATTAGAAAGCCGAATCACGTTTTTAGGGACTTGTCGAGCAAATTTTGGCAAATCGGTGAGTGGATTATGAGGGATGCCAATTCGGCATGGTTTTAAATGTGTTCTCAAAGGTTTGGGGGTGTAGGTATGGTGTGAAAAACCTCTTTATACTCGGAAGTAAGTTTCCCATATTATGCATTGTTTTTATTATGTTTAGTCATGCTCATGTTATACTTGTGCATATGTGAATATGCATGTATTTCAATGCTCATGAGATATTTTTACAAATTTTTTATATGCTTATAATGCTCCTACGATTTTATTTTGAAAACATGAGAAAAATAGTTTTTAACGATTTATGCATTTGATGCATGTGTTAGTGAGATGCATGTGGATTATTTTCTATTTTTAATTTAAAACTTGAGCATTGATTTTGTTTTGGATTGGATATTGAGATGATGTTAATAGGGATAATTCGATCGATCGATAGGACGTTGGTACTCTTTATTATTTATAAAATTCGTATATTTGGGTAAATTTCTTATTGATGCATTAAAGTTATTGCTTGAATTGTGATATATATGTTGTATTGCATTTAAGCGTATATTATCTTGGAATCTAAGGTGGAAAACATGTTTGAATTTAATCTATTCGTGTGCATGATTTTATCTTGTGCGTGGTATGAGTAAGTGATAGAGCCCTCATGGTTTAGTCTCATACGTGTCATGGCTTTGCATTTATGTCTTCATGTGAGTTTCCATTTATCCCAACGATTATAGGTAAGACTAATTGGATCACTAATACCAACACGAAAAAACTCAAGTGTAATGTTTTTACTGGTTTTATTACAAACAAAGTTTACGGGTGTTTGACATTGAGTTCAAACGTTTTATAAGCCTTGCTAAGTGAAGCATGTAAGCCTTGAGTTTTGTGGCTTAGCACCACGTAATGAAACACTTGCTGATTTTTACTATTGGTCGCAATGTTATCCACGAGTGATTATTTTAATAGAGCATGACTTGGTTTTTAAATTGATGAAATCGTTTTAATATGGGCTACATTGAAAGGTGTTTTTATACTTGGTTTTATTCACTCACTAAGCTTATGCTTACCCTCTCATTTATCTTGCAATGCAGATTATTTATTATATAGCCCGCAAAGAGAAACAGGGATTTAGGTAATTGCCAAGTGAAAGCTCAAGTATGTCTTTCGAACATTAATAATAGTGAGAGAGAAATAGAGATGAGTTTATCGTATAATGAATATTGTCTATGCTATTGAGACTTGAAATAGTTGCATGCTTATACATATTAATGATATTCAATGTTGATGTTTCTTGGATGAAAGCTTAATGTAAGAATGTTTTGAAAGCTTAATGAATATTGTCTAGATTGGGTCGTGAGGGTTACATTTTTTGGTATCATAGCTTAGGTTTACGAAACATTTTTGAGATATTTTGTTTGATTGATATGATATAATGTCTATTTATGCTTAAAGTTGCTTATGCACGGTGATTGTTTAAAAATTCTATACCATTGTATGAGGTGCATGGTGTTTGGTATATGTGATTGATTTGTGTTGTGACTCAGTAAGTTAGGGCCTTGTATGACAAGCACGGTGATTGTAAGAATGACTAAATATTGATGTACTTTGATGTTTGTTATATATGTGGCTGTTGATAAAGTATGATATCATTAAATTTTGATGTGCTTAGATGTTGCCAAATGAATTATTGTTTGTAAGCATGATGGAATCTTGTTGCACCGCTATGAAATTAGTTATATGTAGATGTTTTCACCATGTTTTAAGGTTTTCTTGCATATGAAATTTATAAAAAGAAATGTACTTAGATTTTAAATGTTGTATATATTATTGTCGGTTAGTTTTAAAAATAATTTATAAGTTGCAAATCTCATGAGATTTGTAGTTTTTGATATTCCATGTAGCACAGGAAACTAGTTTGACTTTGCATTGGTTAATACATGAGATTTTGGGATGGTTTTATATGATACGTAATACATGTTGTGGAAAATACTCTTGTTACATGTTATATTTTCTTGATGCTAATCATAGTTGATGATTATACTATGTGATGATTGAGTATATATTTTTGGGGTTTATTTTGGGGTATCCATTAATCTAACTACTATTAGGAAATTGTTTTATGTTGTACTTGAGCTACTTCGAACTTGCTTCATGCTGGCCTCTTAAGTTTTGCAAAATGTTTTTGCATGTTAAAATTGTTTTTCTATTTTGTTGTGCTTGATATGGAACCAAAAAGTAAGCTAAAACATGGTAATAGAGGAGTTATGGAGATAAAAAAGTGTAGACAGATTTGTGTTGTGGTTTTGTGATATCTGATCTTTAGTCGACTAAGTATTCAATCGTGTTTGAGTGTAAAGTGGTTTTGAATGAGTTTAGTCTAAGAACCTGTTTTGCTAGTGAGTAGTATATGTCTACATCTCTGAGAATGCCTTTGGGAGTTTCAATGTGCTTTGTGTATATGGTGAATTGAACATGTTGGAAATATACGGGTTATGGTGTGGTTGTGTACTCTTAAGTGCTAAGTTTCTATGGTTCTAAACGTTAAAGAGGTAGAAAGTTAAAGTTCCGTAGTTGAGGATGTTGTTTGTGAGTATGGACAATAATCATGCATAGTATAAGAGCACTTATATGCATATACATTATACATCTTAGGATATACATGCATTCTTCAGCATGACATTGGATTGCATTTGCATGAACTTGCATAGGCATCCAGGATGACATACAGGACTCATGCATACATTGTCCATATCATCAAACGTTTCCCTCTTGAAAATGAAAGTTGTGTTGAGGTAAGTTCTTTAGAGAAAAGTTATAGGTTTATAAAGTTGCTTGAAAGATAGTCTTGTTGGTACTGAGCCTATTGTGTAGTGGGTCGAGTTACTATTCTGGTTGGTAAGTAATTCTTAATAAGGATTGGTTAATTGGGCTTGAAATTGGGGATTGTTTAACCCAGGATGAGTGCCTTGAGTTTGATGTCAATTGTGGTTGGTTGTTAGTGAAGTGGATGACTGAGTTTTGCAAGGTTTCTTCGGAGAAAGTTTAGTTTGAGTAAGAGGTGTTGTGTTATCATTATATTTTGTAGAAGTACCTTGATATCCTCTGTTTTGTATGGTTTAGAAATTGGTTAGGTCAAGGGTATAACCAATCTAGTGTTTGTGTTAGAAAGTATAGGTTGAGTTTTTGGAAAGAATAGAAATATATAGGAAAAGAGGCTGATATGTTGAGGGATGTGTAACGAACTTGTGTGGTCCTTGAGAGGTTGTGGTTGTGTCGTTTGGCATAACTTTTGCATGCAGTGTTCTAGAAGAGTTATGATGAGTTTACCTTGGGTATGGACAAGTTGTTATGGAGTTTTCAGATGTAACCCTTGGATACCTATGTATTGAGGAGTTATGCAACGGGGACCGCTAGACAATTTCTAACTTTTAATGGGTAATCAATATTTTAGGCTTGTTTTATCGTTAGGAAGTGTTGTGAGGGTTTATGATTGTTTAGTTTTTCATTTATAGATGGTTTTCTCCTACGTTGTTGCTTAACGTTAAGAAGAATATTAAGGTAAGTGGACAGAGGAGTAGCATTAAGCTTGGCTAAGTTAGAGAGATGCAAGTTTAAGCTTGGAATAATATTAGCGAGATAAGATTTGATTGACCGTAATGCTGTGTTGTTTAATGGTCCAGTTAGTGAGTTGTTGTTTGGGAAAAGTTGCGTGTACATTGCATCCAGGTTGTTAATAGTGCATCCAGGTTGTTAACAGTGCATTGTTGTGTTGGTTATGGTGATCTAGTCCATAGATGAGACACTGACTTTTGGATAAGCCTGATGTTGTGTACTGACACAAAAGGATTAAAAGTGCCTTGTATTGCATGAGGGGTTAATATGAGATGCTTAGTGTGACTTGGGTCGCTTAAAGGTTATGTCTAGGCAAGCTTCGATTTAGTGGAGTAAGTTAAAAGTTTTTTAAAGTCAAGAGCAATGTTGGCTCGATTAAGTTTATCGAAGAGTGTTGGTCTAGTGACAGAGTTGTAGGTGAAACTTTCCATTGTTAAGATTTTTTGAGGTTAATTGCTATCGGATGTTTGGTGGAGCTACGTGTGTGGGCACAGTTGAGGTTGTGTTGATGTTTTTTGTTGTGGTGATGGTTATCTTTTATGTCTATGAGGCACGTAGTTGTGTTGTATGGTGTTGAGTTAGAATGGTATCTTGATCAATGTTTATAATAGTCTTTTGCTATGCATATATGGTGGTAAGTAGTGGCGTCAGAAGTTTGAAAGTGTTTGCTGTTTGATGGACTAGTTTTGGATGTAGTTGAGTTGAAAGTGAATGTTTATTTAGTTGGTAAGTTGAGCTTGAGAGCTAGTGTTCTTTGAGAACGTTGTTGTCGGCAAACAGTTTTGGTAGTAGAGGTGTGGTATGTTGTTATCTTAAGCGAGGTTTGGTGGGAAATTTTTGGTTGCCTTTGTATGTTAGAATATGCTTGAGAAAGTTAAATTTGTTGGTGATAATTAGGAACTGTTGAATTTTGCCGTAAGTCGGATGTCAACCTTAAGTAGAGAAAGGTTAACACGTCATAAAAGAAAAAGGTTTTTGCTTTTGGCTTGAGGGTGCAATGAGTGTTGAGATGGACCATGGTGTTTTTGTGTATCATTGTTTTGTGAATCATTTCAAGTTATGATGACTGGTGATGTTGGGATGAGATAAAATCTTGTATTTACGAGATGTATGTTGAGATCTTGTTTTGGGTAGCAAAGGTTCTTTATGGTAAGATCCTTGTGTTGGTTAGAGTGTTTTAGTGGCATAATGATGTTTGGAAAGTCACGTGGGAGTGAAAGGATGTTGTGAAGGAGCATTTTTCTTAACTCTTTTCAAGCTGAAACTTTTTAGGATTAAATTTCCTAAGTGGGGGAGAGTTGTAACGCCGCAAAATTGGGCCTAAAAGTTTAGTGAACTAGTTCGTCGGTATAGCCCAGTTAGAGATTAAATACGTAAAAATTAGTTTTAAGTCAAAATAAATTATGAAAAAATATCCTAAAATCTTTGTTTGATATATATTTGACTTTGATCAACTCAATTTCCAAAATAGACCCTCGAATCCCTAAGATTTTGAAAATAGTAACTATTTTGTAAAAATGAAAAACTTAAGGACAGTTATACAAACTAAGCCAAAACTTTAAATCTTTAAGGGGTTGATATAATCCTAATTTTAGTTCATCTAAGCCTTCCAAGGGCCTATTTTAATAACCCATAACCCATAATTTTAATTAATAACCCAAATCGCTTAGTATTAATCCTAAAATCTATATTTATGTCATAAACCTAAACCTATTTTCAAAATTCTGACTTTTCATATTCTTGGCAGTCATTCCATCATATTTTCAAATGTAAACATAATCTATTTAATAAAAATCCATTTGGTTAATTTTTTATAATTTTCTTTTTCGGTTTTACTTGAAAAACATAATTTTTGCATCAAGCTTTATACCCTTCTTCAAGATTTCGTTTTCTTTATTCCCAAGAAATATTCCTCATCATAGTTTCAAGGTAAACATCCATTCTTTTTAATAAAATTTCTTTGGTTTATTTTCCTATAGTTTTCTTCTTCAAAATTTCTTTGTTTTTCTTCGGTTTTACGTGTTCTTAAATATTGGAAGAAGGTTGGATCAATTTTGGAGGAGAGAATCATTCCAACCCCTGAAACTTAAAATTCTTTAACGATATTCCTATGTTCTTGGGATAATAACCACCATAAATTGATACAAGTATAGCTGGAAGATACGGTTCATCAAGTCCTTAGATATCGTAGGTGCATTGGTAAACCCAAACCGCATCACCAAAAACTCAAAGTTTTCACACCACTTTCTAAAGGCGTTCTTTTAAACATCCTTATACACTAACTTTAGCTAATAGTACACAGACCTCAAATCAATTTTGTAAAATGATTCTTTATCGTAACTTTGTTGTGTTGACGATAGTCAACGCACATTCACATTTACTTATCATTGTTTTTATTTAATAAACAACACCAGTGTTCTCCAAGGTGACACACTGGATCGAATAAAATCTTTTTTCTAGCAATTTTTAGATTTTCTTCTTTAACTCTTTTATCTTGATTGATGCCATACGATATGATGCTACATACACTGGTACCGTGCCTGACATAACATCTATGTAAAATTCTTATTCACGATCAAGAGATAGTTCGAGTAAATCTCACAGAAGCACGTCAACAGACTCATTTATTATATGCAAACTCTCTAACATTGGGTTCTCAACCTTCACATCCACCACGAGTCAAGAAAGCCTCACAACCTTTCTAGATTAACCATTGAGCCAACATGGTCGACACTACATTGGGTAAGCATAGGTTCTTTTTACCTCTCACAATGAGTTTAGATCAATCTGCCAAAGTTTCAAACTCTTCATCCTACATACCATGCTTGCATCATGTTTGAATAACCAATTCATCCGAAGATTGCATCAAACTCTTGAAACAATAGAACTACAAGATCTATAGGAAAAATTAGCCATTGCACATAGATTGGATACCTTCGATATACTTGGGTTACTAAAATATCATTAAGACGATAAATGCATGGTGAATCAGATCATAAGTAAATGCTTCATTGTTTGACCCCTTATACACAACATTAATACGATCAGTGCATCGTGACCTAGTTCATCTATAAATCCTTCAATGTTGGAATCTCTCTCTTTTTTGGAACATCAGTAAGACGATCAATGCATGGTGAATCGGATCGTCATTAAATCTCTCAGTGTTTAACCTATCATAGCCACCAATAAGATAATCAGTGCATGGTGAGATAAAATCGTTCTCAAATCCTTCAATGTTGGACTCTTTTTTTGGGATATCAGTAAGACGATCATGCATGATAAACCAAAACGTTAGAAAAGCATTCGATGTCTAATTTTCTCCTCTAGCATTCAACAAAGCCTTCAGTTTACGAAGTAGATTTGATAGGTAAGTTGGATAAAATTAATTCTTATTGTCTTTACTTTATCATTATTTGGCAACGATAAACAAAGAGGGATAATTGTAATCATTAATTTTATCTAGGATTTTAAATCCGTTTTTAATTTTTGTTTCTCTTATAAATAATGGGTTAAACTATTATCAATATAACATAAATACCAAGATACTACAACCTACATTAATGTTTATATGTTATATATAAAAAAGAGAAGAAACATTACTCTATTTATAAGGTTTTTAGTTTTATCATTTTCCATTTCAGTTTATTCACCATTTTGAAAAATTATAATATTATACACTATTTTTTTTTTCTTTCGTCTATTATCATATCATATTATTATTTATTATTATTATTATTATTATTATCTTTTTATTCGTTACATTAGTTTTTTATCTTTTTATCTTTTGTCTATTTATTTAGTTATTTTGCTCTCCTAATTTTCAGTTTTTTATTAGTACTCTTATTATTATTATTATTATTATTATTATTATTATTATAAATAATATTCCAAATAAAATAAATTAAAACCAACGTTAAAAAAATAATCCCAATGTTTTATACAGTCCATTACACTTATAAAACACAAAAAATATTAAATGAATCGGGTAAAACCTTCTGGATATTCACGTGCCCACTCGCAGACTCTAAAATCCATACACCCACTTGCTCGGATGTTTCATGACTCTTCACTTCTCGTGTTCTCACCATGCATGACTCTCGATTTCTCACGTCGATCTAGGAGGACCACCAACCCTTGTAGCAATCGCTCATTCTCCGGTCCCCGAAAAATTATATCATGGATCAGTCCCATCACGTGGTCATAGGATCAACCACTAAAAATTTTTCATATCATCAATTTTTACATGTCATATTTTTCCCCAATTGAATTCTCTTAAAAATTATTTTTAAAAAGAATTAATAGTAAATATGAGTGAAGATTCACTTTAAAAAATATAACATGGAAAAAAAATGATGATGTGGGTGGTTTTTAGTGGTTGGTCTCATGAATGATGTGGTGGGACTAACCCATGATATAATTTTTCCTGGTCCCCCTCTTCGTCTAGTGCTACTATGCAAGAAAAAAAAAGAAACAATATCAAAATGCAACAATTTTGAACAAATATTTAGGGAATTATAGAGCCAAATCAACAGACAAAACGAGCATTTATGAGAGTATACATAAGTCCGCCAAAAATTGCACAGAAGATCTAATGGGAGATTTAAGCAATTTTTTCCTTTTACTAAATCAGTGTAATTCTTAGGTTATATAAACAGAGTCCAAAAACAATGTAAAAGGGCTTCTTTTCCCAAAAACAATCAATACAAAAAAGTAGTTTCGATGTATCTAATTTCCCAATTTTGCATGCAATAGAGAAAATAAAAAAAAACAATGTAAGGGTTTTGTTTTTTTTATCAAAAGGATCATAGCGCTTCATCTTCTCATCGACCACCTTCTTGTGTCGGCAATAAGCCTTTAGGGTTCATTTAAATCCTGTTTTGGTGAGCCAAACTAGGGGAAGTTCATTTCCTAAAAAAGTAATTTTCCAGATCTTTTTTAACAATTTTTTTTTGATTTTGTTGAAAACAAAAGGGGATTGACTTTTAGAAGGGAAAATAGAGTTTTTAAGGTATAAGGAAAAAAAGAGAAAGTACCTGATATAACATCGGTGGGTTTGCATTCATACTAATCACTAATTAAATACTATCTCACTGGTGCCCTAGTGGTAAACTGAAA
The DNA here is from genome assembly GCA_035048815.1 of Abelmoschus esculentus. Taxonomy (NCBI): domain Eukaryota; kingdom Viridiplantae; phylum Streptophyta; class Magnoliopsida; order Malvales; family Malvaceae; genus Abelmoschus; species Abelmoschus esculentus. The sequence continues at coordinate 10,073,471 of JAUCBN010000016.1, read as the reverse complement.
CGTGACCCTACTCTGATGGTCGATGGTCTAACTCGCCCCTTGTATAGAAAAGCCTCGACCCCTTAGAGCCAGCTAGTAGATGTACGGTTTTTGAACCGATATAGTAGTGGCAATAGCAAGATAATCCTTCACAAGATGCTCTAGAGATCCACACTCAAAACAAACTCGGTTCGACCCCTAACACTCCCCACGGTGCATATGCCCACACTGATTAAAAACTGGTGCACCCTTACGCCCTTGAGAACTATCATGACTCAGCATGGACGAAGATGATGATGGTCTCCTATGATTAGCAAACTCTGACCTACGATCTAGCCTTGAATCCTGATTCGATACTCTTTTCTCTTGGTTCCAACGATTTTTGTCCCTCTTTGACTGAGATTGTGAACTGTTAGAGAAATTATGATTTCTCCCACTAGAGTTTGCTTGTCCTCCCGTAAACCCATACATCAAACCTTATACTTTGCCCAAAGCTTTAACACAAGTTGTCAAATCAGAAAACACTTATGGTGGAGCGACTGTTAGATAGGTCTGGGTTCGCTTCCTTAAACCTCTTGTGAACATTTTACATCTCATCCTCTTGATAGTTATCAACTTAGATGCATACCTAATAAACTATAGGAACTTCGTTCATACTCAAAGACTGTATAATTATCTTGAACTATGTGGGTGAATTGATCTCTTAACCGTTCAATGTGTGCCTTGCCCATATACTTCTTCTCAAACTCATCCAATAAGTCATCCCATGTGAGTTGATCATGGTACACTCCATTTCCATGGTTTCCCACCATTCTCTTGCGTTCTCCTTGAGTATGAACAAAACACAAGACAATTTGTCCTCAAACCTCAACCTTATCTTCTTCATGATCTACCGGGTGTCATAAAGCCCTTGATCTTTCTTCATCGGATTTTCTTGTCTATAACCCAAGAAAGGCATTGCACCTTTCCTATAAACCCTCTTGATTGGTGCCTCACGTAGGGTAGGTGTACACCTCAGAATAACCCTTATTATTTGGTCCAAGGCATGATGCATGTGGGTAATGCAATCCACCCCTTATCTAGCCCCTTCTTTAGATCCCTCCTCCTCGGGTATGTCATGCTCATCGAAGCTCCCTTCATGGGATCCTAAACTCTTCTTAACGTGCCTCACTCTTCTAGGCATGATTTACTTCTACACAGTTAAATAAAATGATTAGACCATTCAAATTCAGCTTTTCAAAGTACAACTTAGACTCATGGGCATGTATTCACTAGATACTTGTTACCATATTACGCTCTTCCCCTGGGACATCCTAGAACTGACTAAACCTGGGCTTTAATACCTCTAAATGTAACACCCCAAACTCGGAGGCTACATTTAGGTCACAAGCCCAACCCGATCCCATAAAATTTTTGTATTTCAAATTAAATCCAAACCATAAAACCAACCATGACATAGTAATTATAAGCATATTAAATAATGAAAATAGTTTAACAAATCCAAAACTGTTATGAGCTCCAAATACGGTTTGATAAAATATTTGACCAATAAATTAAATAAATTCTTACAATTATAAAAAAGGATCCTATGAGTACATAGCCCACTACATCTAGCAATTGTACTCTAGCAACCGGTCAATGTTCAAGTTCTGCAATGATGGTGCCCCGCCACGTCCAACCTTCTACTCACCTGTGCACGAAACATATTCCGAACATTGATCTACAAAAGCTTAATGGATACACAACCTATCACCTGTGCTTCAAGTGAATCATAACTATGCACATACTGATAAGATATGAAAATATGGCACGAAGCATTGATACTACCGTAATCGTCTAAACATATGATATGGCAATAAACAACCAAAACATAAGGTAAATAATAAAGGATTTAGGCCCAACGTCACCCGACACTAGGAGGGAGACCCACCCAGCCTGGATCTTACATTGGGCTGCTCGGAATCTTATATAAACTTGAAATCTTGCATCGAGTGTAGCTTGGAATCTCACATTTAACCCCCTTAGCCCAGCCTGGACGAAACTGGCACTAATGGGTTACGCAGGGAATATCGAACCAAACCCGCGAAGGTCCGATTCGATAAACAACCCTAAAATCGATATTTTTTCTTCTAGATGTATAATTATATTCCTACATGTCAAGGTCTCATACAAAGCATTAACAGAAATAATACGATCACAAACAAGCATTCGATTAAACACTTAAGTAAATTAAGGACTAAAACGTAAACTTTTAAATTATAATGAAAAAGTAGAAACTCGTTTCATCAAAGTTCAATTAAACATAAAAATATCTCTCACGATAAATTTTAAGTCAAACGGAGTATTCTAACATTTTCAATTACATGTTTCACTAATTTAGGGACCAAAATGTAAATCTTTCAAATTATAAGGACTTCATCCAAATTGAGTTATCCATCTTGAAATTAAATCAACTTTATGCATCCATATGAAATTTCAACTCAAAATAACATCTGTAGATACCCTAATTGAACAAAGAAAGATATCCGGGATTAAAATGCAATTTCCAGCAAATATCAATTTCTAGCAGCCAACGGTTTTGAAACCTTCCATAAAGGTTTTGCAACTTTGTGTAAAAGGTTTTGAAGCTTTTCGCGTCCAGTAAGTTTTCAGATTCGAAATTGCCCACAAGGTTTCGAACCTTCTTGTAGGTTTCGAAACTGTTTGGCAAAGGATTCGAAACCTTCCCTAAGGTTTCGAAACTTTGGGTCTAGAACCTAAAAATTTCGTCACACTAAGTGAACATTATCGACTCAATACATAACCGTTAATCATCACCAACTATATGCATAAATCCTAAGTATAGTGACCCTAAATTTCTTAAAATAATAATAGGTGTAGTAAAAAGGGGAAAAGGGTCACTAGTGGAATTGAAATTAGGGTTTGAAAAGTGGAATTTAGGGATTTGGATTTGAAATAAAATTTTGGGAAAATTTAGAAAATTAGGATTTGATAATTAAAATTAAAAATTAGGTTTTTAAATTGTGTACAAAAATTGAGAATTTTGAAATGTTAAAAGAAATTTGAAATCTAGGGTTCTTTTTTAAAAAATAGGAATTGAAAAGTTAAAATTAGGGATTTGAGATTAAGAAAAGAAATTTTAGATTGAAAAGGGAAATTTTGAAATTAGGGGTTTTAAAAAATAAAAAAGGGTTGGAGTTGCCACTAGCCACTTTGGTAGGTCGGACACTGTAAAAACCAGAGATTCAAAAAAGACGGGTTCAAGAGTCGATTATGGTTTAAAAACGGGTTTAGGATTTAAAAACTGCCCAAAATTGACATCTTTATCAAAATAACCGCTTAATTAAATTTGAAAATTTGTTTTAAAATGACATTTAAATTAAAGTTTTTTTAATGTTCGAATTGAGTTTTATTTTTATCATGTCTTTATTCGAATGCAACGCATACACCGCGACCACTACGTTGGAACACGGGCCCGTTACGACCGAATAAAGACATATTTGTTAAGATTCATTAATTAAGAAGTAGATGTGATTTATAAAAAGATATAAACAAAATATAAAATGTAATATTAATGTACATAAAGTAGACAAGCATGGCATAATAATATAAATGAAGCATAAATGAATATAAGTACAAATAAGATAAATAAGCAAAATAAAATAAACAAAATGAATAAATATGTACATAAACATTTAAATAATTGAACTATCAAATTAAAATGCATGATGAAGTACAATATAAATGTAACACCAAACCCGGATGTCACAATGGGCCTCCGGCCCAAAACCCCTGTTTCAAAAATTCGTTTTAAAAGCCCAATCATAAAAATCATGTAAGTCCAAAACCAATTACATAGTCCACTTAAATTAAAACAAGCCCAAAATAATTCAAGTAAAACGGAGCTCCAAAATAAATTACAGACCGTTTAAAAACATTCGACCCAAATAAAATAACAGAGTTACAATACATATAGGGTTCGACATAGTACTAAGCCCACTACATCTAAATAACTGTACTCTGACAACGCGGTCGATGCTGAAAGTCCAAACCTTAATGGTGCTCCACAAATCCCGCTCCACCTAACCTATGCACGAAAACAAATTTCGAACGCTGAGCCACACAAGCTTCGGACATGTTTACTCTTGGCCATGAACCTCCTTTGAGTTTTTAATTCACCCAACTTTTCTATTTTCCGATCAAAAGCGAAGAAGAAAGGAATGAAAAATAACTAAATAAAAGTTGCTAACTCAAAACCAAATCTTGAAAGATTTCGTTGCAATCAATATAGTAAATCAATATAGATTTATAGTAATAGTAAATAATAAGAATAAGTAATACAACGATTTCTAACTCTATTTAGAATCAAATAAATCAAATAACAGTACAGTATTTTCTTTAAGTATCTTGTAGGATACTGTTGTTCCAGCCACATTTCTCTTTTCGCTCTACTAGTATTTAATTGGAGCTTGAACCCGAATTTCGGCGAGGTTGAATCCACTTTTTTCGTTCGACCTTCCTTATTTATTTTATCTAATTCTAAAAAAAACTAAAATAAAAATAAAGGGGGGGCGAGAGAGTAGTCACAGATATTTGATTGTATCTCGATCTAATCTTTTTCGCCCCGTCCCGTGGCAATAACTAGAATTAAAAAAAAGGGAATGTTAACGCATCCGGGAAGAAACGATTGATCTCTATCAATAAACCCGCTAAAGAACTGAACCAGAGAGTACTTAGTACCGGTGCTACGGAAAGATATGTTTTTAGATCTCGCATTTAAAATCCTCCTTCTTTATCGTATTACATTAAGGTAATACATATATAATCACATGTATGTGTGGTTAAAGACCACTTGTATTTGTATATTTGTACCCGGAATTCCTAATTCAAAGTTCAAATTTAAATGTACAATGATTCGATAGATAAGATTTTCCATTTCTTAAAACAGCAAAATAGGTCCCTTTCCGCCTGAGAATTCCCGCCAAAAATATTCATTTACTATTCATTATATGGTTGTTATATGATATGAGACCAAAAACAAAAAGAGGAAACGGAAAGATAATTTTTGTATATCAATAGATGAAATAAGGGTGTGGAAAACAAGACAGGGATTCTCTACAATGACATTGTAGGCCAATTGAAAGGGATGTAGCGCAGCTTGGTAGCGCGTTTGTTTTGGGTACAAAATGTCACGGGTTCAAATCCTGTCATCCCTACCTATTACTTATCGTTTGAGCAGTAACGAGGGAGTAGTTTTAGATTGATTAAAATTAAGCATACATAATCTATCATTTTCTCATATTATATATGATATATGATAGTATAGGTGTGCGCGATGTATTGGGGTTATAAAATAAAAGAATCCTCTTTTTTACAGTCTTATTTATTATGATAAGAAAGCGCTCTTAGTTCAGTTCGGTAGAACGTGGGTCTCCAAAACCCAATGTCGTAGGTTCAAATCCTATAGAGCGCGATTCCGCTCTTATTAGGTCGAAAATTACACCGAACTGAAAAAAAAAATTGAACAGCAATTCGAATTTGACCTCCTTGGATTAAATTAAAATTAAAAAAAAATTATTATAAAATTAAAGAATTAAAGAAAGGGGTCAGTCAAAAAAAGAGATGGTAATTAATCAAAGGTCCAACTGATCACCACGTCTGTATTGTAAATATGCGGTTACGAATAATCCAGCCAAAGTAATAGGAATTAGACCTAAGACGATTCCAAATAGAAAAACTTCAATCATTTCAATTTATTTGAAAGGAGAAAAAGACTAAAACCCTTTTGATTGGATGGGTTGCTTTCTTGATCTTGAGAAATTGTGAAATAAAAAAGGTCCATTTTATCAATTATTTGATAATTATTAACCACAGTCTTAATATTTTTCTTACTCTTGGTACTGGTATCGACCCAGGACTCAATATCGGCCTTATTTCTAAGACAAAAATGAAGAATTCGCCAATTTAAAAACTTTCTATGCGAAAATTTCCCCATAGCATCTAGGATATCATCTTCTCCTAGATAATTATGGATAGGGATATCCCTCAGTGTAAGTGTATCAAAAAATTTGCGTTTATCCATGTTGTAATTATAAGAAATCTTTTCCCTCTTATTTACTTGGAATGGTGATCCATAAGAATACGGGTCCCTCTTATCTTGATAATTAATAGATTTATATGATAAAAAATCATATTCATAGTATTTTTTCAAATTTGATTTTTTATGTTCTTGATTCAGTAATGAATTCGCTTGAAAATCATTTTTTTTTTCGTAATGAATTAATCTTTCTTTTTCATCTGAATCCCATTTTGTTAAATCTTCATTTTGAGCCAGATAGCGTCGATTGGCTCTATTTCGCCATTGTCCTGGTACTAATCTAAGCCATCTACTCTGAAATAAATCGTATTGATAACGACTCCTTAACCAGTTTTTCCATTCATTCATTCCAGAATGCCAAAAGATTTTCTGTCTTAACCCATAATGATAATGGTGTCTTAATCTGGAATGAGATACTCCCTGTTCTTCAAAATAATCTTTTATTTTATTTTTAAGAAAAAGAGATGTTCCATTATATTGAAGGATAGGTTTGAATTTATAAAAACTAATAACTTAACTCTTTTTGTTTTTGGTTTAATTTATTTATATTAATTTATTTATATATTGAATATTATATTCAATTTATTTCTATATTATATCTATTTTAGATATATTATTATTATATATTTTATATATATTGTTATTATTATATATATTATCTTTTATCTTTTTATTTTTATATATTTTTTTATTTTTTTATTTTGTTTGATTTTTTGTATACATTATATACAATACAAATACATTATATACAATACAAAAAAGTATGGATATGGATATTGATCCAATTCATCTCATTAATATTTGTAGTACAATCCTTCAGTCGATTTCGCTTCATTTAGTTCAGTTTTAATTTCGGTTTATAAAATTTCAATAAAATTCAAATTAATAAGGAGTCCTTATGTCACGTTACCGAGGGCCTCGTTTCAAAAAAATACGCCGTCTGGGGGCTTTACCGGGACTAACTAGTAAAAGGCCTAGAGCCGGAAGCGATCTTAGAAACCAATCGCGCCCCGGTAAAAAATCTCAATACCGTATTCGTTTAGAAGAAAAACAAAAATTGCGTTTTCATTATGGCCTTACAGAACGACAATTACTTAAATACGTTCGGATTGCCAGAAAAGCCAAAGGGTCAACAGGTCAGGTTTTACTACAATTACTTGAAATGCGTTTGGATAACATCCTTTTTCGATTGGGTATGGCTTCGACTATTCCTCAAGCCCGCCAATTAGTTAACCATATACATATTTTAGTTAATGGGCGTACAGTAGATATACCAAGTTATCGCTGCAAACCCCGAGATATTATTTCAGCGAGGGATGAACAAAAATCTAGAACTCTGATCCAAAATTATCTTGATTCATCCACCCATGAGGAATTACCAAAGCATTTGACCCTTCACACATTACAATATAAAGGATTAGTCAATCAAATAATAGATAGGAAATGGGTTGTCCTTTGTGGCTCCGGTGGCGACTAGATCAATGCGTTATTGCTTCAAGAGAAGCTCCCATCGAAGTTCACTATGAATCTTTGGGTACCTATCATGAGATTTATGGACATTATCTAATAGTAAGAAGTTTAAAAAAAAAATTCTTTGTATATACATTCGAACCACTGTTGGTCATATTTCTCTTTACCGAGAAATCGAAGAAGCTATACAAGGTTTTTTTCGGGCCTACTCATACGATACCCAATCATATGGCCGGAACTGATAACATTCGAGATTATGCAGGATTATACACAAAAGATCCTTTTTTGGCTCTCTCTTTAGCTCTATGTCTCTTATCTCTAGGAGGTCTTCCTCCACTAGTAGGTTTTTTCGGTAAACTCCATTTATTCTGGTGTGGATGGCAGGCAGGCCTATATTTCTTGGTTTCAATAGGACTCCTTACGAGCGTTGTTTCTATCTACTATTATCTAAAAATAATCAAGTTATTAATGACTGGACGAAACCAAGAAATAACCCCTCACGTGCGAAATTATAGAAGATCCCCTTTAAGATCAAACAATTCCATCGAATTGAGTATGATTGTATGTGTGATAGCATCTACTATACCAGGAATATCAATGAACCCGATTATTGCAATTGCTCAGGATACCCTTGCTTCTAGTTAGCTTCTAGAATCTATTTCTTAGTTCAAGGTCCCTCTTTACTAACTGGAATCAAAGAATTAGTAAATCTGTTCCGCCCAAAATGGGAATGGGCTGGGGTTATGAACTTATAATCTATAATCTGATGATCGAGTCGATTCCATGATTATAAGTTCATTCCATACCGGACCAGACCAAAGGGATAAATAAGAACACAAATATGACATATACTAATATATAGTAGTGGAGGATTATGGGACAAAAAATAAATCCACTCGGTTTCAGACTTGGTACAACCCAAAGTCATCAGTCTCTTTGGTTTGCACAACCTAAAAATTATTCCGAGGGTCTACAAGAAGATAAAAAAATAAGAGACTGTATCAAGAATTATGTACAAAAAAATATAAGACTATCTTCTGGTGTCGAGGGAATTGCACGTATAGAGATTCAAAAAAGAATCGATCTAATTCAGGTCATAATCTATATGGGATTTCCTAAATTATTAATTGAAGATAGGAAATCCAATTATTTATATATTATTTATATATATTATTATATTATTAATTTTTTATTTTATATCTATATTTTATATCTATATATATTTCTATATATTATTTATATATTATTTATATATATTATTATATTATTATATAATATATTATTTATAATTTATATATATATATTATATTTAAATATTTAATATATATATATATTGAATTGAATATATATATATTGAATTGAATATATATTTAATAGATTCTGTATGAAATTATGTTTATGAAAAGATCTTTCTTTGCTTTGTTTTTCAAACTCTGACGTGTCAACAAATCCATACAATCGTGTCAACAAATCCATACAATTAAGGCGCTCTTAGATCCGTGCGACTCAATATTAGATTCGATTTGAGTTGAGTTGAATTAGGTTGGTTTTTTTTTCTTTTTTTCTTTTACCTTTACCGGATTCGTGTCATAATTTTGACTCCAAGGATTCACACAAATTTGGTGGTATACCGGAAGAAGTCTCACCAACTCTTTGATTACGGACAGTAAAATATGGGAATGACTTTAACCAAGCAACTGGAAGATACCAGTTCCAATCAACAAAGAATACAATAATTAGCAAAAAAACTATACAAATTTTTTAGTTGTATTTGGATATTCTTTATTGTTTTAGTTTGCTTTAGTTTTAAGAATATTATTTTCATTTTTATTAATTTACTGAATATTTAAAATTAATAAAAGAGAAAATAGAAAATATAGGGCTATACGGACTCGAACCGTAGACCTTCTCGGTAAAACAGATCGAACTGATTATTATCAAAATGATTCGGCCTATTTCAAAGACCCAACATGCATTTTTTTTGCATTGGGCTCTTTCATTAACTGATAGAAAGATCAGCTAGTCTACCATATAATATATATATTTTTCTAAGAGAAAAAAAGAAGATGGTTCCGTGTGCTCTGATTCATTACTGATACAGGAGCACTCCAAAAGTGTTTCAAAGAAAGGAAGGGTTATCTTGACGTAGGTCTGCTTCTGGCCTAGATCAACCTAAGTTAAATGGAGTCTCTATCATCCTGATTAAAAAATCAAACATGAAACTTCATACACCTTAAGATTCATAGGACGAAAAGAGCATTTTTGAGGTCCTTATACTCATTATGCCTAGCATTGAATAGACTGGGTATTCACCCTATCAATATCTCAAATCAACGATGGGTTCGCTTCGGATCCTGCCTAAACCCGAATCGGACCGAACCATTTGTCAGGCTATTGTTCTCTTGTTTTGTTCTTTCAAAGTAATGGAGTAAGACATTGATTTCTCAAAAGGATCAATTCTTTTGATTGCATGATAGACTTCCCTGAAAAACATTGGCGCGCGTGTAAACGAGGTGCTCTACCAACTGAGCTATAGCCCTTGTATTTGTGATACATAGTTTATCATATTATGTAGATAATTTCTTGTCAAGATGAATATTAGATGACCCAACAGCATAATCATACCTTTTTGGTCGGTTTGATTGGTATTGCTTAGAAGTAATATTGGATTTATAATCCATCGATGTGATAGGTTCCTTTTCTTTCTCTTTATGATTCCTTATGATAATAAATGACCTACTTAACTCAGCGGTTAGAGTATTGCTTTTATACGGCGGGAGTCATTGGTTCAAATCCAATAGTAGGTAGAACTTATTAGATACCGTCGATCCCGGTGTCTAATAAGTTTTTCTACCCACCTTCTTTTATTGATTTTCTATCTTTTTCATCCTATTCTATTTCCGTTTTCAATTTTCAAATTTTTCGTTAGATCAAAATCTGATTTAACTTTTGATTGTATTTGATTCTATTTAATCGGCAGAATCAAAATGGGATGTATAAACGAAAGTTTTGTTTATACGGAAATTCTTTCGATTAACCAACTAGTTACGAAATCGCGTTGATAGCCTCTACTCGTGTCCTAGCCCGTCTGAGAGCTAGATTTGCCTCAATTGTTTGCCTCTTGCCTTCAGCTTTCCTCAAGTTAGCTTCCGCTATTTCAAGAGCTTGCTGAGCCTCTTGTGGATCAATGTCACTACCCTTCTCCGCATCATTTACTAAAATAGTGATTTCATTGTTGCCTATTCTAGCAAAACCACCCATCAGAGCCATCGTTAACCATTGGTCGTTAAGGCGTATTCTCAAAATACCTATATCTACAGCTGTGGCAATAGGCGCGTGATTTGGTAATACGCCAATTTGTCCGCTATTAGTAGATAAAATGATTTCTTTCACTTCTGAATCCCAAACAATTCGATTAGGGGTAA